>OY740767.1:15051831-17451831 GCA_963513935.1 Aphrophora alni
GTCAGTTAAGAGTCTCCAGTACAAAATTGCAAATCTATACTTTAACGTTGACCACCTTGATTTCGGCAACAATAGACGGGATTATTCCGCTAAACTTACAAATCCTGTATATGTCTATACTAAAATTGTATTTTCTCAATCCAAGATAAGAAACAGCTAAATCTAACAATTAAAGAACCCGTAGAAACCTAAACAATATTATCCACTTTATGGGTTCTTTCTCTAATTCATTTAGAACAAATGTAGCTATAGCTGTTGAACATATCGATATATTCATGAACAACCCAAGTATTGGCAAACAAATCACCTATACGTAGGAGCATGACATGTATATGTGGGAATTGTTGCGTAACCTTACTGCCCTTGTTATAACCATTATGGATAGAGTGCATTGCTCCTTAGATGACATTGACATTTCTGTTTGGTCAAATATTGTGAGAGTAGAGAAAAGAAAGGATTTATTGATTCAATGATCAAACCTAACTCATTAATATACACTGTGTGTTTATGTTCGCGTGTGTATGTGTATGTTTGTGTGTGTGTGTGTGTGTGTGTGTGTGTGTGTGTGTGTTTTGAGTATAATTGAATAAAAACATCGTCAATTGTGTCAATAATGTATGAACTTACAGTAGAGGTCCAGGTGTCGAATCATGAGGAACACAGATCTGACATAGAGAAAGATTACAAGTAGAGATAGATTGATTGGATAAATCTTATAAAAGAGGCGAAGATATGACAATAATGTTCTTTGTTCATACTCAACTGACAAATGGTAAACTTTTTAATGGAATAACATTTAAGTTTACAATATAAAATTGAAATTTTTTCAATATTTGACTGGATGTCATTTTGGATTGGATAAGATAAGCGACCTTTATAGTTTCCAGAGTTATTTTCTGCTAAACTACATCTTTAAAATACGGCAATACACTCCATGGAGCCTTATTTTAAAATTGTGAACTCTCCCCCAAAAACACATTTTGGGGTGGGGGTGAATTTAAATTATAATGCCAAATATAGCGACCTATATAGTTTGGGAAGTTATTTTCTAACAAATTTAATTTTACTTTTAAGGTACCTATTAATAACTCTTTTTGATCATGATCTTTACTTACCATGGTTTCGAGCATTCTCCCATCTTCAGGGAATCAAATATACAAAAAAATTTAACTAATGCACTTATTCTATAGTTAAACAAATCATAGTATATAAAATGAGCCCCCGTAGTCTAGGGGTTAGTGTTCTTGTTTCCCGAAATAGAGGTTCCGGGTTCGATCCCTGTGGAGGCTCGAATATTTACGTTGTTGTCCCAACATCGTGATAATTTGGAAATCTATGGAAACGACCTCTGGTGGAGAATGCTAGAACAACGGCAGCGTCTAGTAGGCCTAGGTTCATCAAGGTCTGTTCGGCTACGGAATTTTAATATATAAAATAAAAGTACTTATTCATTAAGGAACTGTGTTCAAATCTTAACCCACCCTTCAAAACGCTCAGGTTTTATGAGCTGCTTAATACCATCATAAAATCCGATAATGACCGAAATAGTTTTTCGCCTTAAAATTCAAAAAAAAAAGAAAGAGAAATACCATCATAAATCTAGTACCTTAAAAACTCTTAACCTTTGATGTTTTCAATATTTTCCGACAAGGAAAAAAATGTTGTCACCGTATAGGAATTATATATCAAAAAAGACAAACAGTTAGTTCTATGATAAATTATAACTAATAAAAACGCTCCCCTTCTAGCTCTAGAATATCTGTTTGACCTAAAAATAAACATTTCTGTCCGATATAGAGATTGGAAGAGATAAAAATGAGGGATCGCCTCATTTTAAGAGAGTCGGTTTTAAAACATTAAATAAATCAAAATGAGTATAATTAGAGTTAACACGCATTAGAAGGAAGACTTGATCTTTAGTTCCTTTTCCTTGTTAGATACATTCCCATAAAAACATTACGTTTAATTTTAAAAATAACAAAAAAATAATTAGTACAAAATTACGAATGTTTCTTTACAACTCAGTTCATCAAATTGGAAAAAGACTAAAAATAGTTTTGTTTTTCAATATTTCTAGAGTAGATAATATTTTTTTCTTTCTAAATTTTAAGACAATTGATAAACTTCTTGAGAATTTAAGAGTGGTATTTAAAATATAAGGTATTTGGGAAAATGTATTGTTAAAATAATTTAATTAACGTCAAAATAAATTTTGTTAAATAATTAACTTCTAAAAAAAGTAATCCAAGTTCTTTCTCTTCTACATAAAATAGGAAACTTTCTGATAAAAAAATTCTCTAACTGTATTTTGAAAAAAGTTGTTTCTGGTAAATCACAAGGTTTTTATATTTTTAAAAACATTCGTTATATGTCAGATTTTCATTTATCCAGTTTCAAACAATGGCGGCATTTTAATGTTGTTTTTCTCAAATAAATTTTACAAAAGGTCCTATGAATAACTTCATTGACCGACCTGCAATATTTAATGTTATATAGCTTCACATTCTCCATCTACAATAATAATAATGAAATAAAATAATCAATCATTCAATCTACAACTTAAAGAATTTGATCAACATTACTAGTTCAGTTTTAGTCTGATTGGATACGTAGTCTAGTATAGAGAAAGTTGTGTGGTAACGTAAGAAACTGTAGAGTTTTTCGATTTTCGCGAATTTTGAGGTCCTTTGAACTAAAAAAGGGCGGTTTTTTGAATGAATTTTGTTTGTCGTCTGTCTAGTGCTCAACATCCCAAAAAAGTTGATCAATTGTAATGATATTTAGGATGTGAGCATATTTTTCTCATATCTCGGAATATTTCTTGCTGACATTTTTGTCCAATCAGTATTTGAATTGTGCATGCATGTTCAGCTGTTAACTAAATCCAATGGAAATTTTCTCCTCAGTTCATTAGACTAAATTTGAGCCTACGTGCTATTTGTATGTGTGGGAGTTAAGCCGGGAAACTTGTACAGATAGGACTTGTGGAAATTGCGCACAAAACTCAGATCAAGAGGGGGAAACACATTCAACTGTTCAAAGGAGAGATTGGCGGTTAAATGAGAAACTGGAAAATGTTCAATGGGAAAGGGGAGGGTTGATTCATGAAGTATCCGATGTACATGTCCGTTAATGTTCCAAGGTTGTAATTTATCAATCAAATAATTTTTTTTGCAAATAAATATATTGCTATTTGCGTTTTAAAATGTACTAGAAAGGTTTTTTAAAGGGCGTCTAATTTTGTGAAACATTTTAATTTTAAATCTGATTGAATGGCATAGGTGCGATGTTGCAAACTATACTCTGTTTACATTTTAGTTGGCAGTGTACAAAATACACTGCAGTGTAAACAAATAGGAGTTTCCATTGGTACTAGCCACAATGAAAACATAGGGTTGTTCTACAAACCGTACGTTCACTTTTAAAGGGAAAAATTTCTGTTTATTTATTATTTTTAAGTGGTTATGTTCTTTTCCTTTACAAATCGGTTTTATTTGTTACGTTTAATATAGGCAATATTTTGAGTAAAGTATTTTTTAAACGTGTAATATCGCAACCTTACTGGAGTATAGAAAGTATTTGGGGGGGGGGGGGTTTAGGCGACTTGAGAACATAGTTACGATGTAGAAAGCTAGATTTGAAATTGAGCAGTTGTATGAAGCCTATAACCCTGATTAAATGTAATAATGACTTGGCCAAAATAACTTACTTAATATGTGAGTGACTATTTGGATTCATCATAATACACAACAAAGTGGAGGATCTCATAAAGTGTGAGTTGACTCGAAATACATTGTTCCAAATGTGAGCGCAAAATTTTTCATCTCGGTTTAACTTTTCTAACCCTATCGTGTAAGGGTACCTAAATCGAAATTTTAAAGTTCTCTACGAGTTTACTGAACGTGAAATTTCTTCTTCTTTTTTTTAAATATTAATTAACTCTATATTCCAGGTGCGAACGTTACGTAAACCATTATTAAGTTTACGGTAGTAACGTTTAAATATAGGCTTACGCCATAACCTAGCGCAATTTACACGTGTGGGAGTTTTGCCGGGAAAATGTTATCAATGGAGCTGGTGTATCTGCGCACAGGGTACAAGTCCACGGTACGAATCGATAATCACAGTACCGCCCCCGTTCGAGAAGTTTACCCACGCTTTTTGTCATGACGTAAATACCTTGTTAAGTATACTCCAGGATTCTGTATCAACAAACCTGGATGGGAAATCCACACGTAGGCAATGGGAAAGTTTGTAGGACGGGGAGGGTAAACGGATTTAATAATTCAAAAATACACTTAGCTTTGGATTTAGGGATAAAGATTGCGTAATATACAAAAACAAATTGAATATCTGTTAAATATTTATCATAAATCCAATGAATATACACGATTGCATTTATTTATACTATTTAAAACCCGCTGCTCCTTCGAAAACATTCTAAAATCTACCCCCATCCCCACCCCTCTCCCTACAGTTAGAAGCTAAGCTGTGGTTATGAGGATGAAGATTTGTGTACTACAATTATTAATATGGTTTAATCGAGAGTATAGATCAACTTTCGTTATCAAGTATGAAACTAGAATATAAGAGAGAAGAACACCAACATAGCCTAGTAGCCTAATGTCATAATGGAAACTATAAATAAATCTATAATCGAAGAACTAAAACGAGACCTGATCAGTCATAACTAAATACATACGTGATCAGATAAACCACAACACACAGCCTACACTAGACAAAGGACGGCAAGCAACTGATTGTAAGGGATGAAGTGAAGAGAAAGTTATTTAACTGTTTACCGGGGTGAAACTACCTTTTACCTCCTCTTTCAAGAGTTTAGTCTTCCATCGCGTCATGATTCCCATTTATGGAATAAACCGGCTGCATCTATACAAAAACATTCCTAACTGTGTACCCTTCTCTTTTTACCAAAAACGAATACAGTTTATTTTAAAAAAATTTAAAGCGAAGTAATCGATGGGAAATTATTCTTTAAGAGCACAAAAAATTTGTTTACCTTCACCAATTTTTAAAATATCTAAAAATTCTTTTAATCCAATTCCAAAATTTACAGGCCAGCCTATTCAATATAAATTGAGTTCTATCACCAGTTTATACCTTCTCAAGTACAGTCCGTTGTGGCTGTATCAACAATATGTTTGGATGAGGATATCAACACGTAGACCATGTCATTTGAAGGTCAACTAACAAACTGGTTTATGAATTATTAGTCCAATGTGTAAAGCTGAAGCAACAGCATAATTAGTTGTAACATATACTATAGGTTACGCATAATTTTATTACCGAAATGAACAATAATTTTGAAATTGTATTATTTAATGAACCAACCATCATATCCAGCAATGGTTGAACAAGCAATATGTACATTAAGCATTACTCATTCTACAATATTACTGTGTTTCCTGTAGCTGAAAACACAGTTCAAATGGCCATTAATAGGTTACTCTTCACGCAGCTGATACATTGGCGTTATAGGATCCACATTTCGACTAATGAGATAGTAAATTACTGACAACCCTAATCTTGATTCCTTATATACTGAACAAAAAGAGCTAGTTTAGACTAAAGCAGTATCTACATATCAGAAGAAACTTTCGAAAAACTGCATGTATTCTGAAATATGAACAACAGTAATAACAATAGGTTATACAATATTAGAGGAGCGGTATAGTTCACTTAACAGAATGTACGCTTATCTCGCCGCAGTTCGGGCTAGTGAACCGTCAAAGGTTAAGTAGGTTCGAGCCCAATTGATGGCGTTGAGTTTTTCTGTTTTTACTTATGCCCTCGTCTTCATTAGTCGAACGGTCATAAAGTTAAGCACACAAATATTAAAACCTAGTTAACGTTCCAAATGTGTCTGATATCCTACCAAAATGTCGGCCATCATACTTCGTTTTTAATTTAGTTGGCAGTGTGTATTTAATACAGTAAGGGTACTCTATTACACGTTTAAAAAACATCTTGCTAAATGATGCAAAACACATTTCAAAAAATAAAACAATACAATTTTTTTTTTAAATCTGTAACTTAACCATTTTTAAAAAGAACTTAAGCTTGTTAGACATCGCCAATTTTCATTATATCTAATAGTAAAATTACCATTTGATTTATACAATCAATCTATTTCGTATTCTCCCAATTAAATGTGAAACATAGAATAGACAAATTATTACTTTTTCCAATTTTATTGCCCAAGCTAAGAAAAACTCAAGTTTTTTTGTACCATAACTCTTTGAATGATTATAGTACACAACAAATCTATGAATGGAGATTTTCAAGCTGCACAAAATACGCTATTGGAATTTCTTAAGAAACCAAAAAGTAAGGTGAGCCGTTATTACCCAAAACAAATTTAAACTGCCATTTAGATATTTACCATTAGGTTTTTCCCAACGAACTTGTCCAAGCTGTTTGTTAAAAAATTTATTTACGTCAAATGATATGAAACAATTGGGACAAAAATTGCGACTTCTGGGTTAAAATATTCTTACTAACTTACTAATTAATTTATACAATCAATCAACAATTTGTGTAAACAAAAGTTGTCTGTTGTTGTGTTAATGAAACATTCCTGGCAATTCATCAATACTGTTATATACTAACAATCATATTTTAACATCTTGTGTTTCGGATTTTTAATATTTCTAAACTACTGTTAATATTTTTTTAAACAAATTTAATATTTCTCATTTTTTGAGCCACTTAAAATCAAATTTTTTTTTAATGGGGACTTTCAAATGCATTGATGAATGTATCGGGTTTCATACAGTTTTCACTTAATTTTTCCATGAATGGTGTAGGTGTAAACTTCCTAGCCACACTTTTTAACCGTCTGTTATAAAATCAAAATAGTTTTCTTTAAATTCCTTCAAATCATTGGGGAAAACGTTTTTAACAGACACTTCTATAACTTTATTCAAAATATATTTATTGGAATTTTTTTTTAATAAGTATGTATTTCCATAATTGTTAAGACCTTGAACATAATTTGGCTCTAACGTTCTCATTTCGAATTACACTCTTACATTGTTCATAGTTTAGACGTACAAAATTTAAAATCGTTGGACCCATGAATAGGAATGAGTTTAAAAAAACATTTCCAATTGACCTTTTACCGTACACCTGCGATGGGGTCAATGTAAGATCCTTAATGCTTCACAGATAAATAGCTTCCTTAGCAATATTTACATTTTATTAAAAAGGATGAAGGGAATGATGTTTAAAGGAAATGGAGGATCGTTTACTTTTATTAAAATTTTCATCACTACGAAATGAAGGAAAACAATTTTCCACAAAAACCATCATATTTGTGCAAAATAAACAAGACGACGCCTACGTTTCAATAACTAAGTCATCATCTTCAGTTGCTACATCCACACATAACGGAAAATTGTGTTTTCATTCGTTTCGTTGTTGAAGTTTCCACAAGTGTAGTTCATTAAAGTTGAAATATCATGATGGTGCTCAAATTTCAGGAATGATTTTGATAGTCCTAAACGTGTTCAATCCTAGATGAGTCTGTCGGTCTTTCCGTCTACGACTGTGTTATTTTAGTCGTGCATTACCTCAAAAACAGGTAGTCCGATTATCATAAAATTCATGTTTCCAATTTGATATTGGGTAGGTTTTCCATTCTTGATTATTAGACTATAATTTATTTCTGTTATGTTGCTCATATGGGACAGTAGGTAAAACTGAGCTCGAACCTGAGTAATAACTTTGACAATTCACTAGTCCAAACTGCGGAGATAAACCTTGCCAAACTGAGCTAAACCGCCTCGCTTTGTAGGTAACCTATGGATTGGTACTAGTGGAAGAGTGATTTATCCCGAAATTATTAAAATGTATATTAATGGTTCGATATTGATGAAACATATTTATATATTTGCACAACTGAATTGTAACTTTTTAATTTGACCTCTGTTTGTACACTACTTCACTTATAACCTAAAAAGAAAACTTAAATCAACAGATTTTAAAATCTTTGATAAATTAGAATTTAATATATTTTTTTAACTTAACTACCTATAAAGTCATGTGCTTATCACATCAGCTGTACTATCTAGTAATTTTAACCTTTAATACTGCTACACCCCAAACACATGATTCCATGTTGCACTAGTGAGTGTTGTAAAGGGAAGTCCAGTACACTCATATTTTATACAAGTACATTTTGAGTAAATTATCAGACCTTTTAATTTGTGTGTTATACTTTAAAATAAAACTAATTTTAAAATTAATTTTCAATCAAGTCCGTGGAAAATTGTACACCAATGTTCTATGGCTGATAAATTGTACATGTATTTATAAACTTCGATTTGTAAGGGATTGAAAATTTAAAGGACAAAATTAAAAATGAAATTTTAGGTTAAATTCAGAAATTCGGAAATAAAAAGACGATTTATTTTTAAGATTTATAACTTACACTCCTTGGAGATTATGATGGCGTCCCATTCCAACAGGTTTCGTTCGAACAAGAGATGCATCCCAAATTAATTCCTGAAATACATACATATCATGAAGCTTTGTGTGTAATCACTCTCTACAGATTAGTCAGCAAACAGCTTCCATTAATAATTTAGTTAGTTATCTACAATGTGTTGTGAAGAACACGGGTTCCAACAGCTAAGCAAGACCTTATCATAAGTCAGTTGGGTTAAATGATAAAGTTATACTTAAAACAAACAAGCCACTTGTGAATGAAAATATCGGTCAGTGGTTGATGTTTTATCAGGATTAAAAAAAAACTGCTGCCAATGAAATAAATATAGTGCTTTCGTATTCTTGGCGATTTACATAGCGAAATATTAGAAATTTAAAATTTGAGACGATATTTAAAACTTAAATTGTTGTCGTTTTAGACATATCTAAAGCCAAATCCGTAAAAAAAATTGCATGACTTGTTAATATGTCTATAGTTCAAACAGCTGTTATCGATTGTCATGCAACATTAACATTCTCTTACTTGGGTGAATCAAGCTGTGCACAACAAAACGCGAATTTGGAAATTTTATTAACTCCTCTCAAATTGAAATCATCAAAATATTTTAGACAAAATTTGGTATTGAGGGAATTTTTATGTATGTACGTTAGTCCAATAAATAAAATGAAAGCTTAAAAATATATATATTTTTTAAATTTCCCATTCCCAAAACTATTAATATAGGGAACGTTAATTTAGTACTTACTGACTCATTTTTTCATTTCAACTGAAATACTGGCCACGTCAGTACATTCATATTAGATTTTGTTTTTTACCTTGTCGTTTAATAAAGACAAAAACCCTTTTGGTCATCATCGCCTTTAAAAAGAAAACCCTAACCCTAGAATACTCTAATAACGTCAGGCTCGAAAAGAATAGTGTGAGGATCGGAATAAAAATTGGTTAAGAGAGACCGGATTGGAATGATGAAAGCGAGGGATCTAACCCAAGACTACATGAAAAAAGGTGTAGATCCAGCTACGTCTCTTGTGGGATTACCAAGCCAGTACTCACCAAAGTGAGCCCCTGAGGGACATTTTAGTCTCGTTTTGTTATGAATGAAAACTGTAACCACTAAACCATTTACTAATATTTTGTAAATGTATATTTATTTTTGTATGTTATTACGTATCTATTTATTAGCTTCTTTAATCATTTTGTAAATGTTAAATTATGGTATTATTGGATGCAGACAGTTACTGTATTCCCTACAGGGAAAAAGTCATTTTTGAAGGAGAAAAACTTCTAAATCATCATTGCTTTATTAACAAAAAACAAAAAAAAAAGAAACAAAAAACAAAAAAAAGGAAGAACAATAAAAGCGTGTAAATAAAGACGTCAGCGTCGGAAGTGAAGAATAGTTGGTCAAGGAAAATTGAAAGATAGTGATTTAATCCAAGACTACATAAAGTAACGTGTGGATCCAGGTAGGGTACCTCAGGTCTGCCACACTTGTACACACTATGAGTGATGCCCTGATAGGAGGGGGGGGGGTTTAACGAAAACCAAAAAGTTGACGCAATTTTAGAAAGTTTCGAATGATTCTTTTAATTTTAAAACACATTTGTAGCATCGGTGATATAATTTTCTTTTAATTGCTGTTTGTCACATTGGTTTTATTTTAAAATCTTCACATTTCACAAAAAATGAGATCAAAATCTCTGTAGTAGTTTTTGAAATACATTATTTGAACTTTTAAGTAGCGCCGAGTGCATGGGAAATATCCTTTTTTTTAAACTTCAAACTGGGTTTTTTGGAGAAATAGAAACCAATTTTGAGTCCTTGATGCTACATCTGAGCGAAATTTCATCAGTATTCTTAAAGCCAATTTAAATTATGAGTTTTGACCTTGTGGCGGTTACACTAAAATTTGAGTTAATTGCTACTTTGCACATTGGTTTTAGTTTAAAATCTTCCAATTTCACCTAAATTAATATCAAAACGTTTTAGTACAATTTGAAATACAGTATTTGAACTTTACGATTTCGCACATGGGTAATTTCCCTTTTTGAAACTACAAACTGTCATTTTGGGGGAAATCGAGACCAATTTGAGTCCTTGAACCGCTACATCTGAGCGAAATTTCATCAATATTGTTAAAGCCTATTTTGATAAAATCATAATTTTGAGTTTTGACCTTGTGAGAGTTACACTAAAATTTTACGTTATAAAAAATAAATGTTCACTCGTTTGGGCTCTATAGCAGTTTTTAACTGTTTTATTTCTCTGTTTTACGTATTAAATACAAAAATCCAACTTTCTGATTTAACCTTTCCTAGATATGATGGATAAGCAAACACATTTCTGATATTTAGTTAAACGATATAATACTATTTAGTTAAAGGCATGATAATACCGGACTTTATCGCAAATTTGAACATGCAAACAAGATGGCCGACAGCAACGTATCTTATCTTGGTAACCGATAGAAGCAGAGTTACGTGGTTAAAAACTCATTAATCGTTCAATTCAAGATATTTATAACTTTGTTGTATGATTAGCTATGTACCTAGATGTGATTGTTCTTCAATCTTGTCAAGGCCTTATATTTTAGTTAAATAAATCGTTTTAAAACAATCAACTAAAGTGTACATGCTGTGGTAAATAGTTTCACATAGCACTAACTTTCTTATATACACAAAACTTAAGGTCGAATAAAACTATCGAATTCGTGGGCATCACGCAAAAAAAATATGGTTCCAAAAATTTCCGTGTTCAAAAATATATCTTTAAATATCGATTACCTTAAAAATAAACCCAAGTAATGTCAATCAAATATTGATAGATGTGCAGGTTAAGTTGGGTTAAGTTACACCTATCCAATCTGCCTAACAGTATGTATAGAAAAATATGATTTTGAATAAATTGGGCAAAAACAAAATAAACCCTACTGTCATCAGAGATAACTTACTTGTTATCATTTCCAAAACCTCCACATTTCACAAAAAGTTTATCGATATAGCCAAGGCCTAAATTAGCAAAATTTCACAAAAATCGTTTCATCATATTTTGAAAAAAAAAAAAGAAAAAAAGAAGTTTTTTATATTATATTCTGTAATTCGCATAGTGTGGCCAAAAAAGACTCATCAAATTTGATGAAAGGCTGTCAACTCTTTTGGAATGTAAAGCATTTTGAGAAAAAATTCACAAAAATCGTTTCATCAGATTTTGAAGAAAAAAAAGAAGTTTTTTTATATTATATTCTGTAATTTGCATAGAGTGTGGCCAAAAAAGACTCATCAAATTTGATGAAAATCTGTCAACTCTTTTAGAATGTAGAGCATTTTGAGAAAAAATTCACAAAAATCGTTTCATCAGATGTTGAAAAAAAAGAATTACAAATTTATTAAAACTGGTCGTTTCCTATTTATGTAGAAACTTACAAGTAATCATTTCGTGTCCCTAGATGAAGGTTTATAACAGCTGTTAACACATTGGCAGGCATTATATAAGAATTACCACTGATTTTAGTGAAAATAATTAATAATTCCAAACATAATATTGTCAAGAAATAGTAAACGAAAAGAAATACTGTTTTTTTTCCTGCAAATACACGTGATTACATGTTTAAAAAGTCATATTATTTGTTAAAATAGAATTTTTAAAAATTACAAAATATAAATGTTTTGTTAAAACTACTTCTTTTAATTCCGAGGAACGGAAAAAAATAAATTTTTAAGTCACAATTTCGTAAATGTCAGAAAATAAACCTTGACAGCTGTCAGTAAAAACTAGATGACAAAAAAGTTTTTCTTATAAAAAAAATAGTTCATTTTGATATAATTTGCTTTTCCACTCAAATATACTTTGAAAGGAAGCTAATTTTGTAAAAGGCAACAATATTAATCTCCAAACCTAAATAAAACTGTTTGCTTCAGTTGTAATGCTGCCTGTTGCATGTAGTTCAGCGCCCACGCCTTTCTGCCTTGACGTCATAGAACACAATTCACTTTCTCAACGCAAGGTCGCACCACTAGTCAAACTGTTCTGATTGGTTAACGGACGCGATTCCTTTCACTCGGGCGCCCATGTTGCCAAGCAACCCATAGAATGTTCCAGTTGTTTTAGTGGTAATCGCGGGCTGGTAGTGTGTAGTTCAGTGCAGTGTGTGATTGTGGGCAAAATTTATGATAAACAGCTTCTGTTTCAACACTTTTATATAGACAGGTTTGTAATCAAAATATATATTTTATAGATTTTTTTTGCAATATTGCGCAATATTTGGTCAGAAAATTGTAACATTAAAATTTTTTACATGTAGGTTACAGAAAATGTTATTTCATCACAGTGTTTCAAAAAATTCGTGATTTTCAAAAACAATAAACTAAATGCGAATTTAATTTTTACATTCACTTTGCAAAGAAGAAAAATGTAGACTTTCCATTTCACTTTTTTTTTAAATATTTTTAAATTGAAGAAAATTTTGTCCTGACATGTACTAGAACACTAATTAGTATTCTAGCAACAAAAACTAAACTAAATTTACAATTTATTTAAAAGTGGATTGCAAAAATATGTTACCAATTTGGAAGTAGTCCAACTTATATTATTGATGCCATTAAAAATAAGTCCACTAGAACATTTTCCTAATCTTAAACACTTTGATTTATTTTTGGTTTTCTAAAATATATTTGTTGGTAGACATTTTGAAAGTGCCTTATTTTCTTACTTATAAAGTGAAAGTATTGTTATTTTTGTTTACATTTTCGTGGAATATACCACTTTCAATTTTTTTTTTGCAAGTCGTGTGTCGGCACTGAATCTTTAGAAACTACAGAACCGATTTTGGTGAAAAATATTTTTATAAACAGTTTTTTTTTACTCCACATTTTACACGTAAAATAACACAATTTTAACCTACTTGTCATAAGACCATGACATAAAAATAATTTTCTCAAAAACAGCTCTTACAATATTAATTAAATTTCGTTGAAAAGCGGTCTTTACACTTAAAAGGAATACCTCTATTCCTTTTAAGAATTATCTAAAACAAGCTTAATGAGGATTTAGTGCCATTTTATTTTTCAGATATATAAAGGGGTAAAATATAAAATCCGATATTTACAGATCATTAAAAAATTTTTTTTTAAAAAGATAGTAAAAAATAATACTGTAATACAATTCATTACTAATTCAGTGGTTCAATAAACCATAGCGTTTTGGGAAAAATTTGGCAAACGACAAGCCCTTGCACATCAGAAATATCCCTTTGAAAGTAAACTTTTCATAAAACGTCTCTACCTGTTTTAATTAATTTTTATAAATGAAATCTAAAAGGTTTCAAAACCATGTACCACATTGATTTGAAAGTTGGTATCGGTAGTAATTGGCACGAAACCAAAATGAACCTTCAAAAACGTAATATCATTCGAAATTATTTTTTTCTTTAATACGAGATCATTTAATTATTTCTGAGTTATGTACAATTGGGAAGTATTGTACATCGTTTGAATTTAATAATTGAAACATGTCAACAGAATTTAAACTTGTTTGAATTCGTAGAGGAATACTTTCATTAGATAAATTAAAAGTCCATTAAGCCTATAGGTCACGCATTCTTTACTTCCGATGCCACTGCACCAATGTTTAAGCAAATGAATTAATTTTTAAATACTCTAATATATTCTCTGGTACATAAACAGGAGACCGGAGTTCGAATCCCGCTCGGATAGGAAAACATATAAATTCAGATTAAAATATAAATTAATTTAAATTTGTTTTATTTCATATTTCTAATACATAATAAATTTGAAGGGAATTTTGTGAACATTTAAATTTGATGTTTTTACGAGCTATTTATGTGATAAATGGTTATTGGTTTATTGCTTTCTGTTGGCCAATGCTACATAATTAAGATTTAGGAATTTCAAATCATTACTTTTTAATTCATAATTTAAATTGATATGTGCAATTTATATTCATAAGTGATTCATACGTGATATAACACGATTTTTTAATTAATGAATTCTTAAAATAGATTGGGGGTTGTTTAATGAACAGCTACCGTTAATCATTTATATATTGTTTTATTTTTTTCAATTTTCTACCGTACAAAATAAAATCGTTACAATCTGAAACAAGATATACGATTCAATAAACATATTTTTCGTGTTGTATAGTTTACATATGTTTTCTGTGAAGGTAAACCTCCTGTGGTGAGAAGTTAACAACTATTTATTTTATACAATAACTTATATATTGAATATATTTATAGGTCTAAGGAGTAATTGAGCCTCCATAAAGTCCATTACAAAATAAGGGTTTAAATTTCATGATAAAGGTTTTTAAGATATTTTTCGTGTTTAAAGTTAATAAAAATCAGTATAATAGTCTACTACCCATAATAATAATAATAATAATAATTAATAGTGACAGAAATAATTAATTAAATCAACGATAAAAAACCTCAATAATGTGACGTCTTTCGTTAATATAAAAGTAATTAGAAGGGGTGGGGGATTTATCTCAAAATATTGAAATCCTACAATATCGTTTCACTAAAATGGTTTTCTTTTATCTTTGTTTGGAACATTTATAAATCTAATGTGTAGGCCTATTAGCAAAGGAGTTTTTAAGATAGTGTTGTCTCCACAACATAGAAATAGACAGAAGGACGGACAAACATATTATAAAAACTATGTTTGGGCTCAGGCCAGAGATCATTCGAAATACAGGTTTGGTGACATTGTTACCTAAATCTATTAACTCTCTTTTAGAATTTTTTTTCGTTAAAACTGGGAAAGTTCCAGTAACAATCATTTTTTGTAAAATCGGATTTTTAAAAAAAATAATAATTATTCAAAATATTGGCAGTTTAAAAAAAAATTCCCCATACCAAATTTGATCATAATCGATCGAGCGGTTGTCGCGATGTAGAATGGTTAACGGTCAGACCTACTAAGGACGAGCAAGGTCAGACTTGAATGCGTTCTATTTATGCACTCCTTTCAAGTATAAATACTCCTTCAAGTTTTAATCATAGTGTGTTCCAAAAGATTGGTACCACCCTTTATTTGTTTTGTACGATAAATTAAATGAGGTTAGATATTTAAGTTTAAATTCGTTCCTTTGTGTGTTTTTAACGAAAAAAACTACAATATTGTAAAAAGTTGTTACGTTACTTCAAATTATATTTTGTATTGATTCATTTTAAAGAAGAAAAAAGTTTAACAGATCTAATATTTCTTTGCAAGTTGATATATCTAATTTTATTGAGTTCTTAAAATTTGTATGAAGTCCTGGCGTTTTATTTATTTATTTGCAGGGTATTTTTGGTGATGTTTTAAATACGGTTAGTTTTTGTTTTTTTTTCAAAATGAAAAAATTAGATTTTTGTTTGTTTGCTTAATTGATCGTTCTTTCTATAATTATTGAGACATTGATTTGCCATTAACTTTCAAATATATTACGTACTTTTAATTTCTACTAAAACATATTATCGCGTTAACAATTTGTTGATTACCCTCCTGTCTTATATATATACAATAGAAATTGACACCATTTGAAAATAAATTCGTGTGTTGGGGGTGTTTTTATTATAAGTTGGGTGTACTAATTATTCCATTTGGCACAATCTTGAAAACGACTTCTTTAAAAGCAAAAAACCACAAAATTTCTAATAGAAAAACAATGTTTCCAAAATAAGAACAAATAAAATCTTCTATTGGGTTAGACGTTATTCATAATAAGTTCTAAACTAATGTTTTATCGTAACCTAAACTCTGTGAAATTGATTTTTTCATTCCATACAAGATAATTAATCCTCAATCCAGATCAACTCCCACTCTTCAACAATTTCCAACTAGCTGTCACTTTTAATCTTGATACAAACGACAAGCTATATATTCTTAGCTCAGTTTCTTATTAAAATAATCCTATTTTGAGATTGGTTTTACATAAAAATTAATGTATGTTTGTTTTTTGTTTGTCTGATTTCTTCAAAATTTGTTTGTAAAATTGTCTCTTCTACCTAGTATTCCGATATTTATGGTTTGTTTTTTGTTAAGTGGTCATTTTTAGATCAATGGGGTAGAAGTTAGATTTCAAAATTTCTGATGGTAACATAAGTATAAGCTTTAACACTACAGATGCTCTATTGATTTAACCAACATTTTGATCGATGTTTCATTAAAAATAAAATATTTTCAAAACTGTAATGGCGTTTAATTTTTACCAAATTTTTAAATATGCAATTCTTTATTAAATCTAACCCTTCTTGACATTTGTGTAAAAGTAATAAGTGAAAATGGTATAGTCATTTAATGTCGTTTTATTACAAATAAACTGTTTTATTTAATTTTGTCTACAAGCAAGATGTTTTGAGGATTTAATCACTTAAATGACTTTGCTTCATTTGTTTTTATAAAATTAGGAAATTAGTTATTAAAAAAAATATGTTTCGTTGATTCCTTTTTTTATTATTTACAGATTTTGTAGTTTTTTTTTTATATCTAAAATAGTGTTATATTTATTTTAAATACTGAATAATTGTTTTAGTTATCTTTTTGTGGAGGGGGAGAATTGCCGTTTAAAGAGATTGGAGCTGTACAAACCACGAGACATTGGCACCGTTTTTGAATCTGCACCATTTCTTAATTAATAATAATTAATTGTTCATTTCTTGGAGTTAAACAACTCTGTTCGTTTTTAATAACTCTATGACTCTAATTTTTGTAGGAGTTGTCCTGTTTTAATCAAATTTGGAATACTTTTTTTTTTCTTTTTTTTTTTGTAATCTTAAGTCAAGGTTAACAGACAAGATCGATCTACTTTATAATTTTGGCTGTTTTTAGCCGATTTTGGTCGCTAATTTTCCCCAACATTCATTAAAGTTGGATTTAAGTTTGAAATTAACTAAAAAGTTTGAAAATTTGATTTCACCTTCTGAAGGAATACCTTCAAATTAAATTTCTAGGATTTTTCGTTATTTTAGTTTACTATTGAAAATTGTTTGGCAGACAATTGGAAATTACTTAATGGTAGAAAACGTGAACACAAATAATACTAATTTTATAACGCGTTTCAAACAAGTATGTGGTCATTTTTAGTGACAGACTACATAAGTTACATCAACTCATTTATAACGTTATTAATTTCTATTCGTTTTTAAATGTTGTAAACTATGAGATATTTCTTCTTTTTTTTATTATGTTTAGTATTTAATTTGAAACCATCTATTCCTTTATAAATTGGAAAATGCGGATTTGGTGAATTTCTTATTAATTCTGATTTAATATCGATCTTAGAAATGATACAAAACATTAATACATTTCTTTATGGACCTCGGTTAATACTGTTTTGTCCTCCATATCCTCCATATTTTGTACTCTGCAGTTCTTTTATTTCATTGTAAGTTAGTCACATTAAACTGTGACATAAATGAAAATAGTACGTGACATGATACCCTGCAATCAGGCTAAATGTTACTAATCTTGTGGTTTATTTCAACAGCTGTTTCCTTGTGTTTCTCTCATCATATTAATTAGTTTATAAATATAAGAATTCTGACTATTGTGTTATCCCTCGACCAGATAAAGATTTACTTTTAGATCTCGGCGATCAATGATTTTTTCCGTTTTGATATAAGGTATCTAAGCTTGGATCTATGAAACTAAAGAAAAGGATATGTTTAGTTTAAATGTTTTCATGAAATAATGAATCGGAGAAATATCGTAATAAACAAAATACAGTCGGTAAATTTTTTAATGTTGGTTTTAAATATTTTTTTTAGTAATAACTAGTTTTTTAAAGTTGACATAAATATTTAATTTTAAAATTAAAATGAATCACTGAAAGAGGTTATTTTTAACAACCAACCTCAAAATAAAAGACAAACAAGTTGAGTAAAACTAAGCACCATTTTTATTACTTCAATAATCGGAATATTTTGTTATTAAAATAATGATTGGGAAATGTTCTAATTTAATCTTATTTTTATAAAGAAAATCTTTTCTATCGTTTAGTCAGCCTAAATTAGCTCTTTTTGCAGCGGATAATCTTCATACATTCATACCAAGGCCTAGTTCACACAACGGGAGGCGAGAGTAAAATTATCATTTCCCTTCATGTTTAAACTTTAAAATAACATTATTTCAAGCGCATAGAACTTTCAGTATGCTTGATTTTCTCTTTCAAAATAGGAACATAGAATTATAAATGTGAAGTGCTGCCATCACACAACACATAACATTTCTTAAAATTGAACATATTTTTAAAGGTTGTGTATCGTGTATCTGCTTGTAAAATAAAAATAAAATCACAAGATTGACCTTTTAATTTGGCCTCGTGGTTTTGTCCCGCATATTGGAAAAATACTGAAGGCCGATCGGAAAAATACTTTGTAATACAAGTACACGGTACGTTTCTTAGTAGCCCCTACTCAGGTTGAAAATATATCGTATCTTGGTAATTTATTTTTATAAAACCTTTAAAGCCGAAATTCTAAACAAAATAAATATTTAGTTGACCTTTGTCTGACATAACTTGAAACAAAACATTTATCTGTATCTCCCTTTATTGTACACAATCCGGAATTTTGTCGCTGTTATACAATATTAATTGACAAAGGTCTCAATTATAATAACGGGGGGGGGGACTAAAAGCACACAATTATTTAGTTTATTTCCATTAAATACCCTGATGTACATTTCGATAATATCACCATCAGGGGGTTGAATTAGAACTAACATTTAAATATCATATAGAAATCTCTGATGATTAGAACCATGTTATCGAAATACACATCAGTTTTTTTTAAAGGAATAAACTAAATAAGTATTATTGTGTTTTTATTTGTTGTTCCTGTTATTGTGGTTAAAATAATTATCCTATTGTTCTCACAGTTCTCATTGAAGGAAGTAGCGGTTATCCAGTTGACAGCTTTTTATAAATATATTAGTAATCATCCTGGTTTAATATGAATACTATGGTAATATATTTTTTTCTGTTTCAGTGTGGGTCTTTGGACGTGGGGGAGGAACGTCGCCACCGCATCCCGATGATGGATACACTCATCAATACCAAGAACGATGCAGCCAGCCAACAGAGATTAGCAGTGTTGAGTTTCGAGCAAGTCCGAAGGCTGAACGATGTGATGGACGAAGTGGTGAGCATACACGGACGAGGGAACTTTCCAACATTGGAAGTGCGTCTACGGGATTTAGTGACAGTCGTCAAAGCCAAGTTAGAAGGGGATACATCGAGTGGAGGGGCGGGAATGAAAGTGCGGGATATAAGACTGAACGGTGGCGCAGCAACTCATGTGTTAGCCACGGAATCACAAACATACAATGACCTTGACCTTATCTTTGGTGTTGAACTTTCAGGTGGTAGAAATTTTGACCGCGTTAAGACCGCAGTGTTAGGATCCTTGTTCGATCTCCTACCGGAAGGTGTGAGCCGGAAACGTATCACTACGTGCAGTTTGAAAGAAGCTTATGTCGGAAAGATGGTGAAAGTGAACCACGATGGTGACCGTTGGTCTCTTATCTCTCTCGGTAATTCACGAGGACACAGAAACGTCGAATTAAAGTTTGTAGATTCGATGAAAAGACCGTTCGAATTCTCTGTAGACTCTTTTCAAATTATCCTCGATTCTCTTTTACTGTTTTATGAGTGCTCCGAACTGTCCATCGGGGAGAATTTCTACCCAACAGTTGTGGGTGAATCTGTGTACGGGGATTTCCAAGAAGCACTCTACCATTTGCACAAGAAACTGATCGCTACGAGACATCCTGAGGAGATCAGAGGTGGAGGTCTCCTGAAATATTGTAACCTGTTGGTACGTTCATACCGTCCGGCTCAACCCGACTACATCAAAACTTTAGAACGTTACATGTGCTCGAGATTCTTTATAGACTTTCCCGATATCAACCAGCAACGTGCCAAATTGGAAAATTATTTATGGAATCATTTCGTCGGTACCGAAGAAGAATCTCTCAAATATCAATATCTGGTGTTATTGCACAGCGTTGTCGAAGAATCAACTGTTTGTTTAATGGGACTCGAGAGGCGACAAACGTTAAGTCTTATCGAAGAGTTGGCTTGTCAAGTGCTATGTTTAGAACAACAGCGATTACTCTCTGCACAGCCTGCTACCATCATTTATGCTGGTGGTTACTACTACGCTCCTATCATTCCAACCTATCCAGCACCCACACCCACTCCGTGTACATGCTCTAACTACATGACATGCACATCATGATAAACTGACATTAAACATTCCCAGGATTTGAGCACTCGAGTGTCGTGGGTTTTGCAGAACGGGATAGTCAAATATTGATTTCTTATTCTTTCCTTTTAGATAAATGTGCTGTAACATTTATTTGTATTATATGTACATCTTCTAAGTATAACAAATTTTAAACCCTTAAATTTGTGCAAAAGTATCTCTTAAGAACAGCCTGAAGATTTCTGACAATTAACGTATTTGTTATAATATTGAATTTGACGTTGAAGTGTGTTTTCGAATATCACTGAATTTTTGCTGTCAAGATAATAGGCCTATGAAATGTTCTAGTATATATATGTTTAAAATATATCAAAGTTTTATTTTACAAGGGTTGTAAACAAAGAAAATGGTGTAATTTTAAAGTTTTTCTTATACGGTAGTTTGATTAGTTTACTTACAAAAAAAAAAATATAAAAAAGTAATTGATGATATAAGGTAGTTTATTTCACTAAAAGAGAAAGCTCGTCATTATACGTTAAAGAATTTCGTTTATAGTGTGTAAAGTACAAATGTTAAGTGTTTTGTTTATCTGCAAATCAATTTTGAACAATAATGATTTTCTCTAAGTTCAATTTTTTTTCAAATTTTCTACCAAGTGCCAATTAAAAAATTATAATTTATTGTCAAGAAAGATTTAAATTGATTTTAAAAATTTGTACTTTGAAATAATTCGATATATTTTCTTAAATTTATGTTATATAGTTAGTTTTCCCTTTTAATTTCATTTTACTATTATAAAAATTATAATAATTTTTGTTTTGATATTTACGTCCACCTCTAATGTCATCCGATACAAAACCAAAGCCTAAAACAAAAATTGTGTAGTAAAATTTCAAATATTTGAAAAACAATTGCTTTATATTGATAAATTGATTAATACAATTAATATTTATACAACTTTTTTTCGTATGTTTTGTGTATTTAAAAAAAAAATTTTTTTTTGCTATTACGAAAGCAAAACAAAATTCAAAATTTATATACGACTAGTCTCTGTATGAACACTACCTGTAAGGTGAACGAATTGATCGATTTTTAACAAATTTAGTATGTTACACTATTCTAATGTGAATAGTAAGTTTTGAAACTCTAAATTCAAAATTAATATTATTTTTCTATAAAGAGAAAAAAAAATCCATTTTTCTCAAAATCGGATGTAACAATTTTAATTATATATTGTTCTTTTAAAACCCAAAATATTACATAATAGTTACATCTCCCGCTAATATTTCGAATTGGAAGATATCGTTCAATAAATCTAAACTATCATTTCGTATTCTAAATTTGGCATAAGGGATTTCATAAAAATTACGGTGAAATAGAAGTTTAGTGATAACCAAAATGTCAAACTGTTTATAAAAGAAATTCTGTTATATGAGGTGAAGGAAAGTTGTTGTAACACTTAAGATATATTAAATAATAATAATAATAATTGTATCAAAATATAGCAAAAAATAATTGAATACCTAAAAATATTTGTAATAGTCTAATTCGTAATAGTTTATTTAGGTAAAATAATATCTAAACATATTATCTCCCAAGGTCATTTCATTTCACAGAACAGCTGTTTAATTCCACGTTATTTTATCTGTACGTTTGAAGATACGCATTATGTATTTACTATTAATAAATTCCAGAACATTTTTACGACAAAGCATTGAAGTAATGTAAAAAATAATGTTGTTAAACACCTGATGCAATCCAAATGAAATGACCTCCTTGCAGAAAGGAGAAAGGAGATTACAAGATACACTAGTTCCCCTTTCCATTTCAGTCGGTAGTAGTTGGTAACATTTCACAGGTACATTTTTATTTTTGATAATTTTTTGTATTTTAATTACCGGTAATAAATTTAAAACAAAATTATACACCATATTTTGATTTCTTTTGGTCAAATTTCAACAATATTATTCAGACTTACCGGTACATTCTATTTGATCTGTTTCAGTTAATATCTGTGCTTAAGCCCATTTTTATAAAGTTATATTAACGGCGAACTCATTGGCAGTCGTTTTATAAAATTGCATATTATTTCTTTTTCGTAAAATTGCAATTTTTAAACCATTTTTAACAAACAACATTATTATTATTATTATTTCTTTACATCTATGCCATTAGACGTTTGAATATTTTTTTATTTATTTTTAAATCTGATGAAAAATAATGGAGCTCGTAAAAAAATTATTGCATTTTCATGAATTAAGATTGATATTATAAATTTGAAAAATACAACCAACAAACATTAATTTACCTTGGGCAAACCGTCAAAAGAATATGATTTAGACTTCTTGTTGGTGAATTCATTTGTACTGACTTCTTTTATTTCATTTCACATATTCTGAAACAAATTAATTGTCCCAACATTATAATCTATGAAAAAATAAAATTATTAACTGAATTTATATACACAAACAAGTATATTATGTTATTTCGTAGCAATACATCGGTAATCTTTGAACGATAAGGTTACTAAGTATGAATATTTTTGCTACGTATTCGCTTTCAGTTAATAAATTTGTTTTTTAATATACTAAACTATTTAATATTGTTATAAAGAAGATCTGTCTTGTTTTATCTATTAGAACTTGTCAGACATGTTGAATTTTGTAAGTGTATTATATTCTTTAAATACTTATAAAACTCAAATGAAAAATTATTTTTAATTGTTTATAATAATGTTTCATCTAGTTTAAAATTTAAAAAAAGGGTTCTTTAAAAAATAACATATTTTGAGTAGGTTAATATTAAAGGTAAACAAATATTTTGTCTATAATAGACTACATAATCTTAAGTTAGTAGTTGTGTGATTAGTATCTGTAAAATATTTCTTGATTCTTTTTGTTCTATTCTGTGTGTTAAGTTCTCCCCTTAAAAATACTAATTATAAATCAGTGCTTTTTTTGTTAAAATATTATTGTTTATGTATGATAACAAGAATATATACAGTTTATCTGTACTTTATGTCCAATTTTTGACTTAGTAGTATTTTTAAAATTTAAAAACAAATGTTTTTGTTTTTTACTTTTTTTTAGAATAATTATTGTAATTTCATTTAGAAAGTTAAAGATTTATTTTGATTTAAAAGTTTGTTTGAGTTGTTTAAAACAATTTAAAATAAATTTGGAACACTGCAAACATCTTTCTCTGTTTCACGCTATAAAACTATATATTTTATGAAAAGTTTTAAGGCTTTTATAAATATGTTTAACAAGAAATTCGGTGAATTTGACCTCATAGCTTTACTATGAGTATTACCCTACTCAAAATAGAACTCATTTTGATAAATATTTAAAATCAACGCTTCACGAAAATTAAAAAAAAAAAAGTAATTAAGGGCCTACAATATATTAAGTGGTTGCTATATATAGAATGTGTGTCTTATATAAGTGCATGTGAATTTTTGTAAATATAATTTAATTTTAACTCATTTTTATATTGTTAGTTCATAATTAATTGCATTCTCCTGATTATTTAAATAGTTATAGTAAAGAATAGAGTAAAACGGAAACTAAGTGGAGGTATGTCAGAAAATAAGTTAACCTGGCGGAAATTTCGCAAAATAAGTTAGCCAATCAGAATTGCCGGAAAATAAGTTGGGTATTCATAATTTCAGAAATTAAGTTGGCTTGTCAGAATTTTCGAAAAATAAATTGGCTAGTCAGAATGGTCGAAAAATAAGTTGGCCTGTCAAAATTGCCGGAAAAATAATTCGGGCTATCAGAATTGCCGGAAAATAAATTGGCTTGTCAGAATTGGTGTAAAATAATTTGTGCTGTAAGAACTTTGGAAAAATAAGTAGCTAAGTCCAAAATTAAGTTGGCCAGTCAGAATTGCCGGAAAATAAGTTGGCCTGATAGAATTGCCGGAAAATAATTTGGCCTGATAGAATTTTCGTAAATAATTTGACAAGTCAAAATTTTTGGAAAATAAGTTGGCAAGTCAGAATTTCGGAAATGAAGTTGACTAATGAGAATTTCACAAAATTTGTTGACATCTTATAATTGTTACAAAATAGATTGGCCAGTCAGAATTGCAAATGGGCAGTCACATGTCTCGCTTCGATGACTAAAATCGTCACACTACCAACTTATTTTCCGTTTACTCTTTATTATTTGTAATAAAATATTGTAAATATCAAGCAACCACTTTATTGAAACCACTTCAGGCTGTGTATTTATTAAAATATATACGTATTGTAGAGTATAGGAGCCTACTAATGTCCATGGGTTTATTAAACATTATATCAATGGGACAAATGGGAGCAAATTGGAGAATATGTTTACATAATGCTCTGAGAATAATATATTATAAGGAGAAGCTAAGTTCGTTTATATTATTACTATAATGTTTTAAGCTGCTAACCAATTTTAATAAATTTATTTGTTTTTAATCAAACAATATATTTGGTTTTAAAAGACTTAAAAAACACTGGGTTTATAAAAAAATTGTTTTAGAAAACTAATATACAAAAAAAAATTCAATCTGGTCTTGGTTATTTTTTATAAAATTACACTCAATGTATAAAATCATGCATGCATGTTATTTAGGTCAATATTTGAACTTGTATTAAAAACTAATTCAGTACTTAAGCCCAAGGCACAAAGATCATATATTTGTATTTAAACCAGTTGCATGTATCATTGTTAATTCGTGTATGTCAATTAGGTTTTTTTTTGAAAATATAACTGTATTTATTTAACTAGAAAGGTCTGAATAGGCAATCAATTTTGTGAAATAGCTGTTACCTATTGAAGTGCTCACATAATCTGTATTTAAGAAGAATAAATTTAAGTAAACCTTAAATAAAAACTTTAAAAAATAAAAATTTAAGAAACCAAATGGTTGTCAATTATTTCTACAATCCTTTCCCACAGTATGAACTAAGATAATGTTAAAAACAATTTAATTACATTGTTGTCAAATGAACATGTGATGTGGGGATATTTTTACAAGGATATGTATAAAATATTTTCTGTCTGGGTAAAGTATGGAGGGTAGAATTTTTAAAAAATTAATATAAACACTTATGGCTGATAATAAAATTTATATACTCTTAGCGCCAATAATCCTGTTTTTTCAGTCTTTTTGTTATTTACGACACGTGTTTCGGACTTAATATTTTCCATCGTCAGGTCTTATACAATATACAAACATAAGAATCTATACAACACAATTACAATAAATTATAGATTCGTATTAATGTATTATTAAGTCCTGACGATAGACGAACGTTTAATCCGAAACATGTGTCGTCAATAATGAAAAGACTGGAATAACAGGATTTCTGGATGTAAGTGAATATAAATTTTATTATCACCCATAATTGTAAGCAAATCTGAAATTTCTAGTATACCAATTATGATAAAATCTAAAGTAGTATACTTTCATTAAAATTTAAATATATTTTATATTTCACTGTTTCAAAATCAACAATTTTAAACAAAATTATAATTAATCTAGTATGTTGTAGATAAAAAACATTGCTGATACTTAAAGGCTTTAAATTTAATTTGATATCCTTATTAATAAATTTTTTTATACATTCGGTTCACGAGAAAGCTGTTATGGTGGAAGGTGGTGTTATAGAATCAATTTTTTTCAGTTTAATAAGTGTTAGGAATTTTAGAAAATTATTAAATTAGAACCAAAATCATTTAAGAGTAAAAATAAGAGTTGGATTCAAATTTACAAGTAATGTTTGTATGATACCATTTTTACGAAAATCGTATTGTAATTGAACACTAACAATTCATTAGGATATAAAACTAAGACTTTTAACCAAACGTAAAATTTCTAACTATAGAATCCCAAGTTATTACCCATTACACAAACATTTTTCACTCACTCATCCCCAAAACCAACCAAAATTATTCATCACTAAAAAATGTAACTGTGGTAATGTTCAATAGAAAATGAACTTAGACACCTGATTTAAAAAAAAATGTATCTATTAAATAAATAGTTCCAAAAATTGTTTCACTTTTATCGGTTCCTCCGTAAATCGTATTTGATTTATCTAGCTTTTAATGACGAGACTATTGTCAATTATTCCTACATAGTAATGTTTTATTACTTGCTATTATGCACACGTGTTTGGGTTATCAATCTTTACATTTCACTAAAATTAGAACAAAATCGGTAGAGCCGATTTGAAATATTACGTTTTATATCTCTTAAAACGTGTATTTTAACAGTATTATTTATTTAACATTATTACTTTAGATTTATTCAATTATAAAATATACAAAATGAGTGGCCTACTCTTAATCTCTGGCTTCAAAAGTTCAATAGTCCGTAACTCTTACCTTGGTTATTTTTACAACACTTTTGGGTGCCTAATATAAATTAAAACTATAAAAACTTCATCTAAAAGTTGGGATATTTGATATTTTAAAAACTAATGAAAGTTGTGGTGGAAGTGGATAAACGATGTGTGAATATTATACAAAATTGATGGTGGGTTGTTTAAAAAAAAAAACAACAAAAAACATTGTATTTATATTGCTTATATTAATAAAATACCTTCGTTTACAAAGTTTGTCCATTAATGAATTTTGAGTGAGTTGTAATTTTCGCTGTTTAATTTAGGCTGGATATAATCTGAAATAATTACGTCTAAAAGGTGAATTTACAAAGTTGAATCAATTCCGGGAGGGATAAACAAAGCTATATACTCCACTCACCAATGGTTCCAAGTGCAAATATTATAGTTTAGCTACTTAGCTCTGTTTTTAATCACTGATAACATTATTTAAAACACTGTAACTATAACAATAATCTCTGCCTCTTTGGATGTTTTAAATAGAAAATCCCAAAACATTTTCTCTTCACCATAGAGACTGCCTTTTCCTACCAAGTGATTGTCCTTCTTCCTCTTCTCTCTCTCTCTCTCTCTCTCTCTCTCTCTCTCTCTCTCTCTCTCTCTCTCTCTCTCTCTATATATATATATATATATATATATATATATATATATATATATATATACATATATTTTAACTCGTAATATATAATGTGAATTCTATCACCGATGAAATGGGTTATCTTTTTGATTGGTGATAATGAATATGTTTAATTGGATAACTTTTATGTCATGTTATAACTTTGGGATTTCGGTATTGTTATAACAGCCCCACGGTGATGTTTTGGTTTATTTTACAATAACTTACGAACAGGCTTTTTTTGACAAACGACGACGACGTCTTAGGTCCTTAGATACTACATTTGAGCAAAATTTGATCAAAGTAATAATTGTGATTTTTTTTCTTTCCCTTATTGTGGTTACTCTCAAAACTTAAGTTATTAAACAAATGTAAAAAAGTTCCGCATGTCTAAATATGTCGACATGGCAAATCGGTCCAACCATTCGAGTTGTAAAATATTGCACACCAGACAACACTATTTCTGAAACCAAATTTTCTGGATTCGAGGCACTTCAAAACTGCATCGATTTTTTGATCCATCTCATAATTTCCCTATGCTACGTTTATATGATAAAGTAAAGACTGGATCAGTTCAGGAAAGAAATATTAAATTCTACAGGATTGTAACATTCAAAATATTCCAGGTCACCAATGTCAGTTTGGGTATTCCACGCTATTACCACTAAACCTTCAATTGACAGATGCCTATACTACAAATCATTCTTTTGGAAATACATTTCCCTTTAGTCAAACCTTGTATCCGAGTGTTTTATGTTTGAATACCAAGATTCCAACGAAACTAAAACCTTTCTAGTGTACTGAAGACTACTTTTGTAAATACCTGCCTCCAATTTATCAGCTGTTATTTCCTGTTGAGAAGATTTATCAGTGATAGGTAGAAATAGTGAAAGGTCTGACCATTGCAACCTTGGGTCAAAGTACAGATTCCTCAAACAGGTTTTAGCTTAACAAATGTAGTTGATTTGAAGTAGTTATGAATACGGAGGGTCTACTACCCGGACCACTTGTAAAACTTGTCAATTCATGGCGTAATTGGAAGGTAATTGAACGTAATATAAATAAACTGTCCAAACTTACACAAAACTGAAAACCAATCAGATCAAAATGGAGAGAGAGAGAGAGAGAGAGAGAGAGAGAGAGAGAGAGAGAGAGAGAGAGAGAGAGAGAGAGAGAGAGAGAGAGAGAGAGAGAGAGAGAGAGAGAGAGAGAGGGAGAGAGAGGGAGGAAGAGAGAGAGAGAGGGGGAGAGAGAGGGAGGGAGAGAGAGAGAGAGAGAGAGAGAAAGGGATTTCTTTTAATACTATAATACTGTACAATAATTTCAAATTTACCAAATTTCACTTTGAAAATTGTATAGAATTTTGTTAAAATATATCTGTGAAGAGTTAAATAAATCTTATTTTTTGACATTCCTCAAATATACTGTTATTTTTTGTAAAACTAAAACATCCGACAATGATTATTGTTTATATTTTTAAATTACCCACAAATAGTATTCTATTTCACATGCTGTTTGATACATTTGTTTGCATTAAAAATCTTCAATATTTTAATTTTTGTTTTCAAAAACCTTTGTACTGATTTTGAGAACATTATTTCATTTTACACAATATAAAATGATATCGTAGAACGTGTATGTTTTAACAAGGTTATTTATTTAACTTTATTATTTTAGAATTATTCCATTACAAAATATACAAAATGAGTAGCCTAATATTAATCTCGAGGTTCAAAAATTTAATAGTTTCTTGTCTTGACTGTTTTTTCAACACTTTTGGGCGCAGAACATAAATTAAAATTATAAAAACGAAACAATTAAGATCTTAGATATCTTAAAAACTACTAAAAAGCGTTATGAAAGTGGGTAAGTGATGTGTGGATATGATATAAATTTTTGATGGTGGATTTTATTTTTTTAATGGTATTTATATTGCTTCTGTTAATAATAGTTCTTTCGATCACGATTTTGATTTTGTTATTATGGCTTTTAATTAATTTTGATAGAGTTATAATTTTCGTTTGTTCATTTTGGCTGGATGATTTGAGTTTGTAAGGTGAATTTAGGAGATTGAATTAATTCCTGGAGGGAGACAAATTTATATATTCCACTCACCAATGATTCTAAGCTCAAATGTTATATTTTAGCTGTTTTTTAAATTTAAAAAAATATATATATTTTTTATCACTGAAATAATTAGCCTATTTAAAACATTTCGTTCGAAATGGTAATCCTTCTTTTTTTTTTAATTCTATGGAGATACAAAATATGGTATGGGTTTTGATGAAATGGGTTGTGTGTTTTGGTTAATTATAATGAATATAACTTTGATATTTCGGAATCGTTATAATAACAAATCCCGAACTGTCATTTTTGAGGAAATGTCGACCCATACGTTTTGTTTGGGTCTTTAGACAATACATTTTAGCATAATATGTACAATTTTTCTTCAACCAATTTTGAATTTTGGTCTTATGGTAACTATCTCCAATTTTTTTATTACGAAAAATTCGGTTCCGTATATGACTAAAATACACCCACTTACCTAATTTCATCAAAATCTATTCACTGGTTTAAGATGTAGAGCACTGCACATACGATGGAAAAGACAGATATTTCAAAAACCACTTTTGGGATATCTCAAAAAGGATATTTTCACTAAAAACTAGACATTTACGTTTTTGACCGATCACACCATTTTTTTTTTTTCTTTTCTTTTTTTTCTATTTTACATTACAAATAATTTGTAGACAACTTTACAGAAATTTGTTACGTAAAAGAATTTTATGAAACGAAGGCCATTAGCATCTTCATATTCTGCAATCTAATGTTATTAAATTTACCATCTATGAAAGAAGAAAAGAAAAAGAAAAAAAGAAGGAAAAAAAGGGGGGGAAATGTATTAGCCTACTAAGATATGGAAATTATTCTTATTAAAACCAAATGTTAAATTTAAATAAGCCTAATATTTTTTATAATATAATAAAGAAAAAAATCATAACTACGGGTTGTGTGAAATTTTAGTTAATAATTTTTAATATTTGGTAGAACATTTTAAAATGTTTAACTATACTCTTCAAAACATCCTCATATTTTTTTTTTTTTTTTTTACTTTCTATGATTTATATACACAAGAAGAATATTTATTACTTGATTTCCTTAGAAGCAATACATATATTTGAGGACATCCTGTATATATATCCAGGATGTCCTTAAAAAGATAGACAGGCTATTCATTTTCGGATTATATACATCAAAAATATCAATAACATTTAGTGGAACATCGCTTCATTATCCGTCTATACGTCATTTTGTTTCTTAAAAAAAAAGCATTATAACTCCAGACATAGATAAGATATTACTCAAGATAAAAAAAAAAATTACAAGAGAAAAATGTTTTTCTTTTATATAAATGAACAAAATTTAAAAAAAAAAGAAGTTTTTTCCATATTTCAAAATAGACAATAAACTATAAAAAAAATTTCTTTATAAAACAACACATAAACATTGGATTATGATAATTTCAATCCATGGAAACCAAAATAAGGACATATAATCGTTATTATTAACGTTAAAATAAAAAGTAAGCTTGTCAATTTATTTGTTTAATAAATAATAATAGTATATTTCTTGTTTTACATAGATGGAAAATTATATTATAATTCAAAAATATTAGGCTAATTTTGGGTGTTGTTGACAATTACCAAGAAATTGTGTGTTTAGTTTTTTGTGGATAACTCGATTATTCTTTGACTTACAGATATAATACAAAAAACAAATCAAAATTTGTTCGTCGTTATAGAAGAAAAATATTTTCTCCCTTGTAATTTTTTTAAAAGGTTTTCATTCCAAAGGTCGGCATTTGAAAATTATAAAAATAAAGTCTTTTTGTTTAGCACACTTGTAAAACAACGTAGGGAACGCTTATACCAAATCTGAACTCAATATCTATTTCTGGAATTAAAATGATTTTTGCAAAAGAACAAAATGGCGGATAGACGGACAATGAAGCTGAATTCGAATACATGTTGTCATGTTTTGATGTATATAATCCGAAAATGAATAACCAGTCCACCTTTTCCGTAAAAACCTGTATAGGCCTATAAATTAAACATTATTTTCTTAGTTCCATAGACTCCGGAGAAAAATCACTTTGTAAACGCAATCTAATTCAATTCAATTTTTTTTTTTTGTGCATCTCTTTTAAATTTTGAATCCATTTTAGAAATTTGTTTTTTACTTATATTATATTTCATAATAATACCCTGTACAAGAGGATTATTAAACTAAAAATGAACAAAATCTTTTGACCATAAAATACATATCATTCCAATTCAAATTTATGGTTTCCATTTGCAGTATTTGTGATTATATTTATTGTTATTATTACAGATATGTAATAAATACATACAATAAAATCAAATTACACGCATAGGAAAAATTAAACACTTGATTTGTTCAATTATTAAAGCTACCATAAAATGATATTGTTTTTTTTTTAAATAGAATAAGAGTCGTTTAATACATAAAAAATTTAATATGATTGTATAACATAAAAATCTGTATGACCAAAAAAATGATGTATAATATACTTCAATGCTCATAAAATAAATAAGCCAGTATTTAAAATGATTCCTTCTTAATAAGGATGACACCCGCTTTCTTTAACAATTTGTTTAATTAAATAATTACTGACAGTTGAATTATCAAAATATTCATATGTGAGTCTATTTCTGTACTTTTTCCTTATCACCTTCATCATTGAGCCTTCAAAATATCTCCGCGAACTACTAGTAGCATGCGATTGACTGATAAAACTCACAACATGCAACTATTAAACTATTAAACAAAATATTTGGCACTCGTATTTCTCAAGATTTTTATTTCTACTGAAAATCCCAGTTCTTGTTGAATTGTCACGGGGGGGGGAGGGAGATTGCGATAGTTCATTTTGCAATAGGAAATACAATGATTGATTAGCAAGACCAATAATAGGTTTAAACATTATATCAATCATTTATTTCTAGAGATTTGAGTTGGATAGTGACAGAAATGAAGTGCTTGAAAGCATCAGTGGAAAGAGCGTTCGCCATTCTTCTATTTACTTATTTAGTGAATTCCTAGAGTAGACATTCCACATATTTCGTACGAGATTTGTAATTTTTATCAGATTTTTTTTTATGATACCAGTACGAAACTGAACCACTTTAAAAAAAATCAAAATTCAAAATAATAAGCGCAAATTTGTCATTAACATCCAAACTATCATTTGTAGAAAATATAATACTTTTAAATTGTTTCGAAATGATATTTTCTTTTCAAACAAAGGAAATACACAGAAGCTAATGTAATTGAAAAATAGGCAATCGTCGTAATGATTTAAGTGCTTGCACACTATTGTCTGAGCACTGTAACATACAATACCGTTCGGCTGTTTAACTTAAGTGGTATTGCACATTAGTAAATCCCCATATTTAGTAAGTAACATATTTAATTCATTATTTAAATAAATAAACCCCAAGATTTTTTTTCTCAAAAAATTCAGACTAAACAAGTACATATATTGTTATGGTCCAACCGGACATTTGCCATTATTTTTGTACATGAAAATTAATACATGACGTTTCGAGAGTTTAAATCAACTCTCGTTATTAAGTGTGAAACTAGAACATAGCAGAAAAAATAAAACACACACAAAATCTATAATCTGAAAAAAAAAAAAAAAAAAAAAAACTCAAGCCTAAAACTAAGCCAAAGCATTCAAAGCTAAGACTATCAGATAAAACCACAACACACTACACAAAGAACGGCAAGCAACTGTAGTACACTGTAAGGTTGTGTGTTGAAGTTTTATGTGATCATGTTTTTATTTAGTCTTAGCTTTGACTAATCAGGCCTAGTTTTAGTTTCCAACATGGCACTAGGCTACTTTAGGTTTGTGTATTGTATTTATACATTATCGTTTGACAAACTCATGTACAGTAAATCAAAATGATCCATCGTCATCTAGTGTAAAATGGTACATACTTAGAAAAAGTGTGGGAATGTCCCTGTGACAACCCACATGCAAATTTTCTTCTCCCCTTCAAAATTGGACTAGTCCAAGGTATTTATTGCCTAGTTGTTTAACTTCTTGGCTAGCATCTTCTTTAACTTCTTCTGGCCTCACGTAACAGAGTCTCTCGCTTTTTTTTCTTCCTCTGGAGTCCGGCTTTTTGGTCCACATTAAATTATGAACTTTTCAATTATTCTCCAGTTTCCCAGTAATCAAGACCATGTTGTCTGGAGATGTTATTACCCAGTCTATGTTGATGTTTTATGTTGTTTTTATTTTGATAACGAGTATTTATACTCCCGAAATATGTTTTAATTTTTATACACAAATCATGGAAAATGTCCGATTTAAACCATATTAATAATATCAACAATCCATCATTATCAAATAATCTTAAAACCAGAATAAAGTTTGTTAAACAGTAGCAATTTTTTTTAGAAAAAGGAACTGTTATTTATTTTCAGGGCCTTGAGCCTTAATCGTCTGTCAAGAATTAGCTTTACAAATCGTTAAACAAGTTCGTTCATTATAAGAACCAGTCAAAATTGTTAAAAAAAATATTGTATATTTTGCTAAAACTTTCATGTTGCATTCAATTTTCAACCATTTGCAGTTGTGTTATGGAAGTATTCCGAAACGCGTCGAGTAGTAATGATAAACTCTCAAGGGTAGGAATGGTTGATCATGGTGCTTAACATAATCATAAAAGTTGTAAATAGTGACAGCTTAAAAATAATTCATCAGAAATACATTCTTACTTTATTAATCATGAAACTGTAAAGGCTAGCTATAAAATATCAAGATTTGTTTACCATGATAAACTGTAAATGAAATTATGTCTATAAAAAGTAATTTTCAATAAAAGGGTCAAAAGTATGTTATAACCATACGACATAGGAAACCGTAGGCATACAGAAACAGTTAGTTTTATAAAGTTAAGTCTTTTAAGTGGAAGCTTAAATTGTACACGCGGACAGGCATGCACCTGAAATTATAAGGGTCTTTGTTTTTACCTACGGACCCTAATTAAGAGAAATCAATGAAAATACAATCCATCTTTTAATGTATATTGAATTCTTTGTCTCACATCCAATAAAAACTGCTTTTAAAACTTGCAACGCATTTCTTATTGTTAAAATTAAATTGTATTCGTCATACAAAAAACTATAATCTATTATTTTCCTATGCAATTTTATTAAAATCCAAATATATTTTTTTTTAATTTGTAGGACAATCCGTGTTCAATCCGTTAGGGAGGGGGGGCGTAATATCTGACACTTTAAATTTGGTCCAGCATCAACATATTATTTTTTTCGTCTAATAAATATACATATTCGTAATTACAATATTTGACACCCCTCACATAATATTTAAATAAAAATGTTTTTTTTAACTAGATGGTTTTTGCCTCTTAACTACCCCAAAGTCATTTTTTTGGGTACCATTATATTTTTTCTACAAAGAATATAAATAAAAAGTTTGAAATATATAGGATTTATTTTTTCGTCTGTGTAGTAGACTTATTACAACTTCAAGACAGATAGACGGATAGACACGTGCCCGTGTCTATAAGATAAATTACAAGGGTCTTTGGTTTACCTAAGGATCCTATATAAGTAATCTCAAAATTAGAAGGACAAAAATTAGTAGTGAAATTTAGTACAATTTAGCAGGTAAGCTAAATTTTACGTATTCCTTGGATATTTTCGTTGCTCAAAAATAAAATACAATAATTAAAACCCCGGCAGTTTAAATATATATCAATTAATGTTAAATATTTCTCCTTGTATATAATAGTAGAAAAGGTAAACAAAAGAATGTTTTAGCTTATATTTCCTTTGTTAAAACTCATCCATTCCACAAAGAAAAGGTAATCATGCAAAAAATAGAAATGAACAATTAAACATGTCCATAACATCATTTGATTACATTAACTAAATTTTTATATCATTTTTTCCTTTTGTTTTTTATACTTTTAAAAAAACGAAATATAAAGTGATTTCCACAGCAATTAAATATATAGATGATATTAAATATATCATCCCCAAATCATGACGTAGGCTGAATTAATTTAACCGATGCCGAAATCCGATGTCAGTGGGACATTCTACAAATAATAACAAGCTTCCAAAACAACTGCTAATGTACATTTATATAGTTCTAATGTAATGGTTATGTTAGTTGTCAAAAGTTTTACAGTAAAACATACAGTTAAAAACAAAATGGACGTAATTCTACTTTATTTTCGAACCGTATTAAATTATTAACACTATTTTATGTTGGTCTTTCTTCAAATCTGAACAACAATTAATAGCAAATTCGTGTTCAGAACACTTCGAAATACGGATTAACAAATGTTCAGTAAAATAGATTGGTAAACAATAAAATTATTATAATTAGTAAAATCCTTTTTTTAGATTTGATTTAAATGTCGAGTTTTTTCCCATACATTTTTTTTTTATTTTGAAGACTTTGCTGTATTATTTTTGTTTAGTCCAAAAATATTTATTTTGTATAACAATTAAGTACTGTAGGTGGCATCTGGAAATTGATAAACCCATCTTTACAAGCCATTGATTAGAAGAATTTCTGTATGTTTAAATTTTGTCAAATCGGTTTAGTACTTTTCAAGAAAAGAGCCACGGTTTAATGGACAAAGACCTCAATTTGTTTCGACCTTGGTACTAAGGTACAGTCTAAACTCAAAATTTCATCGAAATCGGAGATGAAATTGTGATATTTTAAAATTATTGAAATAAACAATTCTCATAACTTTAAATAAGTAACCTACTAAACATTATTCGTTACGTCTAAACACATGTGTAGAGGCATGTTATAAAAATAATCTAATGCAGTAAACTAAAAACTGTTATAAGTTTATCTAATTCGATTTAAATAAAAATATTTTAGTTGAAAAATCTCGTGAAAACTGACTATTTATTCCTCATTTTTAAACAAAGCAACTTTAAAATAACGTTAATTTCTTGAATCTATCGCTTAATGTTCAAAATTTCTTCCATAAAATATAACTTTTCTAAATTAAAACAACATCTGGATTTGTTTCGATCTTTTAAAAATTTTATGTCATATTTACAATGTATTAAGTTTTTTTTTTATTCGAAAATAGGATTACAAGTGTTATTTTTATTTCACTTTTTTTTTTAACAATAAGGTAGAAACAATAATTAGATAAGACGAAACTTTTTGTTGCCTTCAACTCTCCCGCTATCCTTTAAAATTTTTGTAGCATATGTTTAAATAATTATTTCGAGATAAACATCAATTTATATAAAAGAAAAAAGCACCTAGACCAATAATTGCTGGAAATCTGGAAATAGAACTGGCTGAAGATTTTTTTATCTCTTTTCCCATTTTTTCAGAACTTGGTCGTGATTGTTCTTTGTGTGAGGTTAGAAAAATGTTCCATTGTGTGTATGGTTCCATGTTATTTCACATTAAAACAACCAACCAGCTAGTATTAACAATTTTCTAAAGTAGAAATTTTAATTTTATTATCATCCACATGGAATTTTCGTCATACGATACCATGAAGTCCGATCTTACCCACTGGAGTAATTCGTTACAATTTGTGGATCACAGTAACGAATAATCAATCAAAATCTATCACATAATTTTTAAATGTCAGCTGATTTTAAAATTGTAAATTTTCCCCTCATTTTCTGCAAAATTTGTAAACAATAATGAGTAAACTTGTTTCCGGTAAAGAAATAAGACAAATATTTCTTCAACAAAATTTACCTTCTAACAAAATTTACCTTCAATTTTTTTTTCTGGATATAGACTTTATAAATTAATGTGTCTTTTGTTTTGTTAAGATTCTAAACAGTAGAGAATAACAATGTGTAAATAAAAATAATTTTTGTTTGAGTTTTACTACAAGCAATGTAATATCTGAACTTAACAGTAATTTTAGCTATTTAAAAAATATTTGTTTATTTACAACTAAATAGGCCTATATATATACTGGACAAAAAATATTGTACATTTTATGCTCTTTAACATGGTTTTTGTTTGAACTAAATATCTTTAAAAACCAAGAAGCTACAAAGTTTAACGCAAACCTCTGTAGAATGCAAAACAAGCTGACACACCAATACAAAATGACCGCTCAAAAAAACTGAACTTCTAAAAAAATAATTAATACCTGTTTTCAACTCTCTGAATAGGTAAAAAAAATAACAAATAAATACATTTTTTCAGCAACATTTTCAAATTAAATTGGTTGATTTGATATGGATTGATTTTTTTTTTTTTTTTTTTTTTTTTTTGTACATAATGCAAACCATACGTCATGTTTGGGTTCTTAAAGGGTACATTTGATCACAATCATTAGAGAGGATGTTGAGATAATCGTAATTTTATGTTTTTTTCTTATCTAAAATTTTTTTAAATGTCCCTGGATATGGCGTAAATGTGCTCACATGACAAATTTCATATAACAGTCGTCAAGAAAAAACAATTTATTTTTATTCGGAACACTTAAAACAATTAAAAAATTAGAATATTAAAAAACTCGATTTTTGCTCCATCACTTAACTTTATGTGAAAAATAAAAGTTAAAATAAACCGTAAAGAACCCGTTCCAGTCACTACGAATAAAGTTTCAATTAAAAAAATTAATTAAAAACCCAAATGTAATTTTATTGTTTACAGTAATCAGGTTTGTTGGTTTTGAATTACTTTTAATTCAATTATTGTAATGTCAGTTTAGTTTTGTGCTGTTCTTGGACTGGGCTATCGACCTCACGGCAGATATCGATTCTCTCTAGTCTAGAGTCTAGGATGATGCGCACAATTGTAGAAAGATGACGTATCCCCCTCCCCCTCTACTTCTATTTATTCTTCATTCATGTCCTAGCTCGGGTACCCTCCAAAGTATATACGGGTTGCTTATGCGCTCATGCATATAGAATGTCACAGCAGTAATGTAAATCAGAAGGAAATCTAATAACAAAATTCAAAAATTTTGTCTCAGTTCATTTTCAACTTAAAATGAATCTATTTTGCACATTTTTCAAATTGTATTACTGAAGTTTATATGATAAACAATTTTATCATTGATAATGTATTGGAATATTATGTAATCAATTAAAATATCTCATTTTTATATATTTGGCAGATTTAAAAATCACAATGTATAAAATGTTCTTCATAAAAGAAAGGATTAAACATTTTTAATGTTGACTTAAACTCACTTTCTTCACACTTCTATTTTTTGTAAAATATACTTTATAGATGTGTAATTGTGAATAAAATAGATTTACAAATATTTCCTTTAAGGTCTCCTGAATACATAATGTGTTTTTGCAAGGATCATTGTCTGTTGTCTGTACACTCGTCCAACGGGCGAACAGATTTTGGTTGACATAACTTAAAAATAGTATCTTTAAAAGTGAAGCTACTCGCCATAAAGATAAAATACAACATTAAAATTTTCACAAAATTGAGTTTAACCATTTGTGATTTTGTCTTTGAACACAGACACAAAGTATTGGTCGATATCTTCATGAATATTCATTTAGGAGTTATCGGTCAAAAAGTAAAAAGACAACACCAAAAGTTTCAATACTCTTGATTGCTTATCGCTTAGTTTGGTGTCGTGGGGTGAACGGACGAGGTATGAGCGAGCAGTGGGATGAGCGAACAGTAGAAGTTTCACAGTGGACTGTGCGAACAAAACTGGATACGCAGGACAATGACCTACGGACAATGCTACAAACTAAAATTCTAATAGTTAAGGAATCCCTAACTTATTATTCACTGTAACATTTTAACAATGAACTACTATCATCACTCACTACTATCATCACTCACTACTATCATCACTCACTACTATCATCACTCACTACTATCATCACTCACTACTATCATCACTCACTACTATCATCACTCACTACTATCATCACTCACTACTATCATCACTCACTACTATCATCACTCACTACTATCATCACTCACTACTATCATCACTCACTACTATCATCACTCACTACTATCATCACTCACTACTATCATCACTCACTACCAGTTCATCTCCCACGCACCCACTCTGGTAGAGCACACACGGAAGAGTTAGGTTAGGTTAGGTTAGGTGTTCCCACGTTCGCACACTCCAGGTAAGCCATAGTTTTATGGCTGAATCTGAAAAAAAAAATGTGCTTAAAACCCACAAATAAATACGATAAGTACATCGGTATCAGCAAAGGCTGATACCAATATACGGCAGGTAATGTTCGAGACTTGTTTCCATATCTTCCAGTCATCCATCTGTCAAGATTCCAGGTCTAATCTCCAAAATGCATACTCCTCGAAACATCATCCAATGTGCTGTAAATTATTTATACAATTCATAGCCGATCTTCACCAGCATCTTTCATCAAGGGACAATCATAATAGTTAGTCCAAACTTAGTCGTTCACAGCTTGCTGGACGAGCGACAACTGCTGCTAATATTGAACAACTGGACTAACCTATTCCAGATGTAATTTTTTTCATTTATTACAGAGTTCAATGGAAAGAATCTGGCACCCGACTTGTCCGCAGATAAAAAAAAACACTGACATCGAACATAAGATTAATAGATTTACAAACTGACCAATTCGGTTACCTGGACAGAGAGATCTTAATGGCTGTCAAGAAGCAAAGGAGATTTAATATGTCCTTCCAATTTCTAGACGCCCTTGAAAAGACCCCACCGAAAATCAGATAGAATGTCAAACGACTATGACATCTCTAATGTATTTAAATGATTGCCGCCAACTTTGCGACCGACAAAACAAATTAATTGACATTACAGTTACCTGACTCTGAACTAAGCAAACTTTCCTCAACAATTATTTTAAATTAAGACACGGGAAACCACCGTACATTTTGGTAATATTCCCTACCAATTTATGGGTACAAATTGACATAACCTAACCCTACTTGACTTGTAGTTTTTCGATTACGTTTGAACAATCTTAGTGAGTACTCAGGCTTTGGTTCCTTTCTTAGGTTGCGAGTTTCAGTTTTAGTTTCCAATATAGCGTGAGATTTTTAATCGAAAACTCAAAAATTTTCAGTCATAAAAAAAAAAACACAAATGACGATTATCTAAAAATTATCTCCAACCTTTTGATTTAATTTTCCTTAATTTGAGCTTTTACGGCGCCGAATAAAATGTATTAGTAGGGATCCCTCAAAAAATGACGGTTCTGAAGTTATCGATAAAACTTTTTTAATCTGCCAGGATTATAAAAGACGTAATTTTTAATTTCTCAAAATTGGCAGTAACAATTTTGTTAGAATTTTGTGAAATGTGAAGATTAATGAACCATACCTGTGTGCAAAATTGCAAGTAAAACAAGATTTTAGTGCAGGAATAATTTGCAAAAATAAATTCGAATCCTAATAACCGCGCCATCTTTAAAAATTTGAAAGTGGCAGTTTATGGCACTAGATAAGAAAATTTGTGTCCTATTTAAATTTATAAAAATATTTTTCCAAAGACGATATTTATAGTTCTATTTCACTTTTTGTCTGACAAATACGGAACTTAACAAATTGAGTGCTGAATAGTTTTGTTTGGTTTAGAGACTGAGTCACGAAGTTCGTGCAATGTTTGCACATTTGTTACCTTAGTATAACTTGATATTAATTATCTCTACACATACATCCATCTTGACTTTACTATTCTCCTTTGTAATCTGCATCACACTGAATTTGTTGTATCACTGTACGTTATCATTACTTATTTATTATTGTATTTCTCAATCCTATGTCTATTTTTGTTACACTCTACAGTGGCGTATAAATTAACCCGAACACTGGGATATGTTGTTCCTTTCTACATTGTGGCTGGGACCCATTCTGTGTTTGTTGGTCTTTCTTCATCTTGCAGTCAGCAAATATTAAATCGTGTTCTGTGTTATTTATTTCTTGTTTTATTCATATTTTCACACGTTTTGTACTTCGTGTAGTGAATATAATAATGGACATGACACCAAGGGAAACTATCCTACGTTGTTTATCTTTTTGAGCATTTCAGTAATACAAGAAATAACTTATGAATGTTGTATTGGCTTAGCTACTATTTTAAAACGATTTAAAGAAATTGTTCCTTTTCGCCTCAGAGAAAGAAAAAAAGTGGCAGTAGAGAAAACTGCTAAAACACAACATAGATTATTGGTTACTCAAACTATACTCTGTGGACTTAAATTGAGAGAATTGACAGGAAGTGGAATATTACATGTGAAGTGTGCGATGCAGACTTCTTGCAGCTGGATGGAAATCTCGTTAAAACTAACTGGCTCCAGGAATATGTAAAAAAAAAGTTCTCTTATAGGCCAAAACACATGTAAACTGAACCAAATAAGATTGGACAAACGTTGTTTTCCGATGAATCATACTTTTGAGTTCAGAGACAAGCATTAAATGAGAAAAACATCACTAACGATCCAACATCCGTTAAATATCGCCAGAAAATTATTAATAATTAGTATGTTGAAAAATGATGGATATATCAAGATTCTGCAGGAAAGGGTGTAACAACTTCTAAACAAATTTTCACAAGCCAATGGCTTGTTCCAACAAGATTGGTCACACTATAAAGTGCACAAATTTTTTTCAATAACAAAAATATTAAAGTGGTCCTGTGACCAGACAACTAGCCAGATCTAAATCCTATAGAATATCTTTGAGCAATTGTGTAGAAGACTAAAAAATTAACTGTACCATGGGAATTGAGTTTATTTAAATCGAGTATAATTTATGTTCCGTGACAAAGAATTTTAGAAAATGTACAATACACTTGTTGAATCGATGCCAAATAATGTATGTATATTCATAATGAATAAAGGAAAACACATTAAGCACTAGATATCAACAAATTGTATAGGTAAAATTTGTTTTCAAAATAAAGTTACTTTATATATCTGTGTTCGGATTAATTTAACTGTTGCTCTCAGTTAACACCTGGGTCCTTAACCTTTGATGACCTTAATCATTTATCTGTTCGTACCCCCACATCGCATCCCACCCCAATCTGGTGACTATACTAAAAGTTGTTTGTAATTTTTGTTTCGGTGTCACTTTCACCATCAAAGTACTTACCCAGCACATAATTCAACGAAATATAAACACATTCCATGTATGTAATACCCAAAAGTTGGTCAATAGAGAAAATCAGAGAGGGATCAGCTTCAAGTTTGGACACATTCCAATTAAAACAATAAATTATTTCCAAGATTTATGCCAGAGGATAAATCTGCTAACTGGAGACTGCCAGTGAGATAGTATCTAAATAATTATTTAAATCAACACAATTTTTTTAAACCACGTTTTTAAAACGGAGTAAAATATAATGTCTCGTAGCCCATACAGATTTATAACACCATGCAAATTCCAAACTCCAAACTCCATACAGATTCCTAACCCTGTACAGATTATCCTGAAAATTTATGATTGTGAATTTTTAATAACTATAAAAATACTTGAAAGATTTTTTTTTTAACTTGGGGCGAATGCAATAGATAATTGAAGATTTTCTCCATCTAAAATTTAAAGAGCAACTTGATCCCTATTAGGAGATTTAAGAGTTTTCACAATGACAACGACAGCTGCGCATTACACTCCTTACTATTATCTATTGCGTGCGCCCCACGTTTTTCGTTTTAAATCTTACAAGTATTTTCATAGTTATTAAATATTCAAATTACAAATTTTCAGGACAATCTGTATAGGGATAAGAGAAATTATTTTATAGTTTTTAGTCCGTTAAAAAAAAAAAAAAGAAGTTTTATTTGAATAATTATTTTCTGCTCTTTAGTCTTGTGTGTGAATCTTCTGTTTAAGTAAGGATTCAAAATTACATTTTTAACAATCATCGTGTGGAGTTGGGATTGGTACGATTAAATGCATAATTGAAAAATGCAAATTTTTATTTAATATAATGTGTTACAAGTTGAATAACAAACGAGATACGAACAAAAAACAGACAGAAATTTGACATTTTTAGGTCGACAGTTCTGTATTTCAGTAGGATTTTATAAGGACCTAACCTAACCTAACCTATACCAAATTTCTGTTACTATCTTTACGCCTTCTTTCTTGCTTACATCCAGACAATAACCACAAAAACAACAGAAGGACGGCATGTCGAAAAACACTTTCTAACCTTACTGAGGCCATGAAATGTGAAGATCAGTCAAAAAACGTCAGTCGAAATATTTTCGATTTGTCTAAATATTAGTAATGTGTGAAAACTAAAAGTTTGTCACAAGTCTTGTAAACGAGTAAATAGTATTTACAAGGATAAAATAAAGCAAAAGCTTAAAGTTTCAAAATATTTTATTTTAATAATATAAATGAGCTAGAATTGTTTCGATGCCGCACTAGAAATGAACATCGGCAACCTGTCAATGATGCCGCAAGGCGAAACAATTGTAACTCATTTATATTATTAAAATAAAATATTTTGAAACTTTAAGCTTTTGCTTTATTTTATCCTTGAATATGGAGTTTCAACAAGAAATATCTGCTATTACATTAAAATTTAGTATTTACAAGTTAAACCCAATAGTAATACTAATTTTTCCGGTACTGGTAACAATATTTGGTTTTTTTTTTCTTACAAAGCAAGAGATTGCTAAAAATCAATATTTTTTAACGACATAACCTAAAAATTAGAAAGCGTCAATTGGTAATAATTATATAGCACTTCAGTGTTCTTTTAATCTAGTCAATTTTCTCTCATACGGGTAAAAATGTACTTAATACTAGAAAGAATCGTAGAAATCGTAAATAATCGTAGAAAGGGAACTTAGTCACGCAGTTGTGCGTGCACGTACTTGTTTTTTTTTTACCGAAATATAAAAAGTTCTTTAAAGCGAATACTTTCAAGCTGCGTGTTTTGAATTAGAATGTTAGCTATCAAAGTAATACAGTTTATTTGATGTATCAGTAAAACTAGTTTGTATCCTTGTGCAAGGCAGTCCACTGAGTTCAACAATCACCCAGTGAAAGGACAGAGTCTACACGTAGAGTAAAAACTTGTTTCTTGTGTCGAAATTTCATTAATACGCTTTCATATTCAATACTTACTTCTACATATTCAATTCTGACTTTTAAAATGACGTTTGAGCGGATTGAAGAATGTTTGAGGTTTGACGGGTGATGAGGCTGAGAAAATGAAAAGGAAACAATGAAAACCAAAATGTTTTTAGCCTATTTATGGTTTATTGGATATTTTAATTCCAATTTATGTCCATACAGAGTGATTATAACAGGTGTGAGCGCTGTTTTATTTCATAAAGTACAAAAGTTAAAATTAAACTTTACAACGTAACCCCAGGAGTTTTTTTATAAACCAGATGTATTACCAACTTTTTCACATTATCCGACATTAATTTTCTTGGGAACTCCTATTTTTTATTTTAGATAAAACATGTTGTTTTAAGACATTTTTATACTAATCTATTTTTCAGTATCTTTAACTGTTTTGGAGGTGTAAGCGCTCAAAGTTGTACAAAAAGTTTAAGACGTTTTCTGTACCTAAAACAGTTGAACCGAATTTAAAATTGAAACATGGTAATGCATACACTGTAATGTACAAAAAATATTGAAAGTTTAAAAAGCAACATTTTATTTTTAACCCCCGTGGCAGGACAAATGACAACAATTTTGAGAAATTAGTATTTTTTTTTTAAGAAAAATAATGTTGGCAATACATTTTATTAATATCGGGTAGTTAATTGATACTCTTTAATCCCCAAAACAACTGTTGTGCAAATTTTACAATGCAAAGCAGTTTCGAAAAATTATGTTGACATTTTTCGAAGAGGCGATTTTACCGATTTCCTTTTATTTGAACTTTTCTGACTACTGTATTTTCTAGAACACCTAGGCCCTACTGGTTTGCACCAGTTTGTAATTATTACCGGATGTATTAGAACTTGTGAATAAAGATATTACACCCGAAACAAAATTGTTAACACTGTTAAATAATACAATTTGCCTAATTCACAAGGTGTAATACATTTAGTAATAACACATAGCTGGTGTAAGTCAGTGGATGTTCTAGATATTTACCAGATTATAATGTTTGTTTTCTATCGATAATTGTGAAACCCCTCAACTTACAGAAGAAATAAAAATAACCAGTAGTATTATTACACTTTTTACAATCTTCTAACTTTGAAAAATAAAAAAAATTGACTTTGGAAATAGCTTGAATTTGAGAAAATGTAAGTGACTGTAACTCCTAAACGGTTGGAAATATTGAAAAATACCTACAATAAAAATTCTTAAAATAATTAGTCATATATAAAACTGCTTTAAAGATTTGGGATTCATATAACAATATTTAGAACTGACCGCCATATTCCAAAATGGCGGATGATACGATAAATTTGGTATTACCTCTAGTTTCTCAAAAAATCCTGGTGTTACTTTTTTAAGTTTTTTATTTTGTAATTTTTGTACTTCGAGTAAAACACCGGTCACATATGCTTCAATCATTCTGTATATTCACCAAACAATAAAACATATTACTAATGAAATAAAATATAGTAAAACTTTTTGCGTATATTTCAGCTCCTACCTTTTACAAAAAAGATAGTGAGAGAATACTTTTTTGACAAAAGCATGAGCTCAAAGGTCCAAAAAGTTTATTCATATTTATTATCAACGGTCCGTTATTTATATATTTTTATTTTGGTGAAATTATATATAAGACCGTTTAGCAAATTCATACCTCAAACAAAATATTAACATAAGTTTGTATATACACGAACTACTATTTTCAAAAAAGTCTCGAATCAGTTAAATAAATGTTGAACAAACAACAAAAAAACAAAAATTATACTACAACTACTGATAAAACTGAATTATCTTTATGAATAAAACCCAACTTATCAAGCTCAAAGAGTGTAAGTTAAAATATTGAAATTTAAATCTTTTTTTATTACAGAATGCTATAGAACCTTATAAGATGATTATTCGTTGTACTTTTGAAAATAGGCAAATCTTTAAGAGATAGAGGTTCTCAAAACCCATTAAAATTATAGAATTGTTAGCCTTAGAACCAAAACTAGATTTGTAATCGCCAAATTAAAAAAAATTAATAACACTAAAATCATTGGTAACGACCAAAAATTCTACAAATTCAACAACTTTTGAGAGTAAGAACGTACTAAACTATTGTACATTTTAAAATGCACCAAGAAAATCATCTTAAAGTGATATTTTATATAAATATTAAAATTTAAAATATAGAATTTCGACTTACACCCTCATGGGACCTGTTTTTTGGCATGCAAAATTTCCATGTATACGAAAAGTTAGTACAATTTCTCGAATAGGAGTACCCCAATGCTTTTTTCCGCTTTTATTCTTTCAAATTTAATCGCTCCATGTCCAAGTTTTTTATATATTTGAAATGTTTACGTTAAATTATGATGTAGATGATCATTGGTTTCAATGGGAGATATACATTTTTTGTAGTTTAATAATATGCTTAACAAACGTCAAACCTTTATACGGTATCAGTATGTGGCGATTAAAAATTCCAGATATAGCTAACCTAACCTAACCTAACCTAACCTAACCTACAATTTTTAATAACTTTAAAAAAATGACTGTTTTAATATTCATTTTTAAAATTATTATTACGTATTATAATGAAACTCCATCTTCCCTGTTTTCACTAATTTTAGTTTAAATTTTAAAATTGGTGATTCGGAACCGTTTCATTTTCAAGTGATCCCGAATATTAATTTTTTTTAATATTAACAAATTTTCATGAAATTCAAAAAATTTAAGCTGAAATAATGCCGTTAGTGGTTTAAGTCTTACTTAAGCCTAAATTAAAATTTTAAATTGCATGGAACTGTAAATCGTGTCTTATTCATCATTAAACAAGAGGATGTGTTAAATCCCATGTTAGCACAGTGAGCACCTTTAGACGAGAAGTCCATCAGAAGTCCATCACCTATAATGAATACAGACTTATTAAATGTTGAGCTTGACTTATGAGAAAAATTATACAGTATAACAAACACACAGAACACAATTCTCACAAAAAAAATACGCCTAAGTATCAGATGCGTTTCAACGACAAGGTCGTCCTCTTCAGTGATACACGAGGTACACCAATCAAACTATAACTATAACAGTTTGGTGTACCTCGTGTATCACTGAAGAGGACGACCTTGTCGTTGAAACGCGTCTGATACTTAGGCGTATTTTTTTTGTGAGAATTGTGTTCTGTGTGTTTGTTATACTGAATACAGACTTGGCAATCACAAGAGGCCAGCTGGATTTACACTTTTTACATGTAGTCTTTTGTTGGATCCCTCTATTTTAGCTATCCTGTGATGCCTCCCTTGACCAACTTTTGTTCTTTCCCGACACTGAGACTATCACAATATTCGAGAGCTAGGTGTTTGTGTTTTCTGTTTGTTGCTTCCTTTTTTGCTAACCGAAAGGTGTTTGTCTTAAGCAACAAGGAAAACGACAAGTGAATAACAAAAGTTAGGTGAATTAAAATTGGCATAATATTGATACTGACCTTTTGTTATTTCTAGTTAACTACAGCGTTGACGATTCGTAAAATTGAGCCTACATACAAAATTTCAATTAAAGAATATACATTCCGGAGTGCGTCGTTAAACTGTTTCTTCGGCAATCTGTATCCTGAATTGATATGAAACTGCTCAATAGGTCTTGCCACCAAGTGTTTCGATGAAACTCTTGAAGTGTGACACTTTGAGAGTTCTGAAATTGGGGGGGGGAGATGGTACATCTCTAGTACACAGAGTGTAGGTGAAAAATTCCTTAACTTTCCGATGAAATGATCCTTGAATTCCGCGAAGTTCACAAATGAGTGACTAAATGTGCAATGAGTTAAGGATCATTACAACAGTTCAAAAAGAGGCGATAGCTCTTGACCATTTGTCAGTAGAGATGGGATGTCGTATTAGCTTTAAGTTTGGAAATGTTCCAGTTGAAACAATAACGTATCTTTCACTAAGCACATACGATTTATGGCAGCCAATAGATCTGTTAGCTGGACACTGTCAGCAAGAATGTATCTAGAGATAATGAAACTTGTAGGAGACATCTGTCTATGCAGCATGGACAGTACCAATATCTTCTGCGAAGAAGAGTCGAAGGTCTTAGAAGGGGGCGAAGTCTTTGTGGGAGCTGATCCCAAAGGTTCTTTGCGTTACGAGAAGTCTAAGCTACATTTTGGGATATTCAAGTCAGCTAAAGTGACATTAGCCACTTCATATTCATTCATTTTAAGTGGCAGTGACGAAAGGGCACCCATGATCTTACAACCCAAAGGAAAAACAAGTTGATGGCTGCCATCATGGTACTTACCCAGTCCGATTATACAATTCAATACAGGCAGATTCTTAAATGTAATACCGAATAGTTGTTTTGCTGGAACTTGTAGAAAATATATTGGTAGATCAAGGGGTCTTATCCAGTAGGATAAATTTGTTTAAAACAGTTTTTAGACGGGTTTTCTGACGTCTGATAAACTTTAAAATTTTATCATGATTATTAAATTTTATTATGCCTCCATTATACATTTCCACCAAAAACTAACCGTTGAGTTTACAACAAAATTGTATAATTTAATTCGCTTCTATCCAGTTCATTAGACAACGAAAGATTTCTATAAACAGATATAAATCCAAAAATGATATTAATAGTCTCAAACCATCGAAAAAGTTTTACTGAAATTTTCACCCTGTCACAACACTTTCCTTACTTCGTGATTCTAAAATTTAAAGTAAAATTTGTGGTAGTTTTTTTAAATACTTGTATATTATTATTTTGCGAGTAATAACACTCAAAGTTATTAAAACTAAAAATAAAAGCCTCTTAAAAAAACTTTTATAAATTTATAGTGACCTTTAACTATTCTATTCCTTTTGAGACAAGCAAAGAGTTTATGATTTGAAAGTTATTTGTGAAGGGCACACTGGACAGTGTTGGATCCGGGATCGATGGCCTTGACAATAGTTTTGCTAAATTGTGCAAATAATCTTTCACTTTCACTAATCTCAGTGTTTTCTGCTCATCTTGTGTCCGTCTCTCCGACTAATAAATATGTCAGTGTTATAAAACTTGTTGTAAATGGGTGAAGGACACAACCATGGGTGTGATTGCGCAACTGCATGCCAGAATATTATGTCATTGGACTACAAATCCTGCTCTGCTCTGCTCTCCGAGTATTAATTACTATGTAAATATATTCGAGGCTTTCCCATTCACTACACACACGTGCTCAAGCTCACATTAAATTTGTATTTGATTGGAAATTTCCGATTTTATTTTGATACTTTAAGGTTAAAATTTGGTTCTATCCTCTTGTATTTCTTTACATGTTGTGTGTCTATTACATTCAACTTTATCTTTCTCTCTCTTTGAAGGTTTCATGAATTTTGCACTAATTTATCACACTTCTCTTTGCGGTAAGATGTTTCTAAGTTTATTGAATATTGGAGGCTAATAAGTGACAGTTCTGGGAAGAAGATGATCAAACTTCGTAAAAGAATGTAAAATCGTTTCTAGTTACTTTCTATTCATGTTCACATTTAAATCTGTATGGTCTAAACTTGCGTCTGTATCTCACTATATTGTGTTAAGAATATTGAAAAAATTAAGGTAAAATTTTACTTTAAAAAAAGTTGATAAAAACTAAACAATTAACTAAATAAATTCATATTATATTTATTTCATCCCTCACACATGTGCACCAATATTAATATAACAGTATGATACAGACTATACAGACAGTATATTACATCTTCACTAAACTAATTTAAACACACAACAGAGATTTCGTGTCATTTTTTTAGAGGGGAATTACTCTGTAAACTATTCTATTACAAAATTAACAAACATATATATTTTTTAAACTTATTTTATTAAAATGTTAAAATAGGTTAAAGTTTAAAAATAAAAAACAAAGCATTTGAGTCTTAATTTAAAAAATACATATAAAATACGTTCAAGAATACACCATAAAATAGTTGATGTAACCAAAACATGCTCTACAATTTTATAATTCATAAAATATCATTCAAACTCAGTTCCTGACAAAACTATAAAAATTGGCCAGTAATAAATAAACATCTGGGCGTTATTTCAGATCTTTTGACAATTTTAGGACCAAATATGTCCAAAACGATTTCGAATTGGAACTAATATCTCAAAATTACAAACATATTACGAGTCTTTTTAAGAATAGACGAATAACATAACAGTTCATAATATCGGGTCCACCTCTCTAAAATGAAGTTGACCAAAGTCTCTGTGGACCAACTAAATTTAATGAAAGTTAAATTATTGAATCTTTTTAATCACAAATTTTGTGACAATCACATTTACTCTCCTCATATTTCATCTTAAAAACAAATCATTTTGAATTCTTGAGAATAAAATCTAGGTGTTTTGGACATATCTATAAGGATAGGTGAAATTTAATTCAGGACTAATAATTGTTACACAATGGCGATTTTAAATTAAATACAAGAACGAATGTAAAAGTTGTCTAAAACGCCAAATATCCCATTTTTTCTGTATGCAACTGTCTAGATTTTCAGTGGAACTACCTTCTTATATTTCAATATTAGAGATACTCCATTCTAATGTTCTGCTGTGGCAGAAATTTATTGAAAATTTGATTGTTTTAATTCTTTTGAACTAAACAAAAAACCAGATTTAGCGATACCCGTTTCTCTCTTTCCTGTTATCTTTTATCAGTGAACGTTATCCGCTTATCTACAGCAAAATAAAAGGTTTAAGCGTGTATTAAAACCACACAACTTAGGTTTGTAGGGAAAGTTATTTTACCTACGGGCCCTAACAAAGATAAATCAATAAAAATGCAATCCATCTTTTAATGACTATTGAATTGTTTGTCACATACATTGCTTTTAAAACATTATACTCTACGTATTTCTCATTGTGTGGTTAAATTTAATTGTATTCGTCAATAAAAAAAACTATAATATATGATTTTGCACTGCAATTTAATTTCAAATTCAATTAATTGTTTTCAAATTTGTAGGTCACGCCATGTTCTAATTAGAGAAAGGAGGGACTTGATATTTGACACTTTAAATTTCGCCTAGCGCAAACATATGAATTTTATCATTAAATAAAGTATTCGTAATTAGAATAAAGTTTTCTTTGATACCCCCACACATAATATTTCCAAAAATAAAATTTTTCAACTCAACAGTTATTGCCCCAAATGTTTTTTTTGTTACCGCTATATTTTTCCTATATGTGGGACAATACAAAGAATATAAATGCAAAGTTTTAAATATGTGAGATTTATTTTCTGTGTAGACTGGTTGCGACTTATAGACAGAGAGACGGACAGACAAGCGCGTGAAATTATAAGAGTTTTTGGTTTTACTACGGACACTAAAAACTAATGTTTAATTTTCACGAAAATATAAATACAACAGATAAACAATATATATTATCTTTACTCTAAAAATGTCACCATTTTGAATTACGAAAATCATCAGAAGAATATTAATTGTTATTTCTATACATAATATAGAGAAGTTCGGAAAATTTACTAAGAATAAGAATTTCAATATAATTTTCCAAGAGGAAATGAGTTTGAAGAGTACTGTGTTTGTTGTTTCATTAGTGTTTGTAATATTTAAAACTATAAATAAATAATATAGGCCAAGGTAATGACTATTATAATCAGCATACAAAAAATACAAACAGTATCTTACATTTTATAAAAATATACGTTTATCCGAAAGGGTCAAAGTGTGAACATTTTCTTATCTAAACTAACATTACTCATATAAAAGTTTTAAATTTTAACTAGTTCCTATATTAAATAACCTAATGAACCTATCCAACCGGTAAGACACAGACATATAATTATGAAATCTCCACTGATATTATAACTAAAAAAATTTGGAGTGGGTTTTAAACAATTATCTATATATTTGTTTACTAACATTCCAAAGGATGTATTTGTCATCAGAAACTGTTAAAATGTGGTGATTTTTGTATAGAAAAGTTAGTTATCAACAAAATTTATATAGAACAGATGTTATTTCAATATCTTTAGAATAATTTGTGTCTATTCTATTGCAATAACTAATAACTTTAAACGCACAAAATTAAAAATAAATGTATAGATTATTATTTGTACAACTACCAGTATCTATACCATGAGTTATCAACAAATTATATTTAAAATACAAGGACCAGAAGTAAATGCTTTATGATGGTAAACATTTACAATCGCATCACGTCATTGTCTAATCGGTTGTATTCTGTTTGGTTATTCTAATAACAACTTGTTGGGCTCGTACAGAATATTTTCACATTTGTTTTGATCAATGGTTATAAACATAATCTCAAAGTTAATAACAAAATATCAAAACAGATGTTGAGTAAAATCATATGGTAGTTTACTTGTTAAAGTCAATTCGCACTATGTTACGTTACGTTTATAAATAATATCGTTTCCTATTATTTAAATAGAGCAAATCATACAAATTGCAGAGCTGTACAGGGGAGATTTGTAATATCGGCCAAAGAACGAAATATCAACGTTTTATTTCAACGTAAAACGTTACTGCCTGCGTAACGTTTTGTTATATCACGTTACGTTTTAAAATATCGTTTCCCATTATTTAAATGGTGCAAATCATACAAGTGGAAGAACTGTACAGGGGAGATTTGTAATATCGGCCAAAGAACGAAATATCAACGTTTTATTTCAACGTAAAACGTTACTGCCTGCGTAACGTTTTGTTATATCACGTTACGTTTGAAATTATCGTTTCCCATTATTTAAATGGAGCAAATCATACAATTGAAGAACTGTACAGGGGAGATTTGTAATATCGGCCAAAGAACGAAATATCAACGTTGTAACAAAGTTATTGCGTACTTTGTATTTTGCACTAATACATTCACAGCTTCAATATTGAATAAAATAGTTTTAAAATCATTGGAAAAAAACAGAAATTAGAATTATATTATGTAAAAGTAAAACCGATCCTTATCTTCCGGTTTATAACTCTTTTTTTTCCTTGGCAATACAGATATGAATTGGTCAAAGAATTAATTTTGTACAATTTAGCTTAATCTTATTTTGCTTTATTTATGTTCCATCCATTATTGTGCAGTGATGATTATTATTTTCAAATATATACTTTTGTTAATGTTTATTTGGTTGCTGCTGTATAGGGATGCTATTTTTTTTAATATCTCATTTTTTAATTTTGCTATAATTGTTTAAATTGTATCGTGTTTTCAAAGTTTTCTTTTCATTGCCATGATTACTAAGGTATTATTTTCTAGTGTCAACTCGTCCAACTGTCATCTGACAAGGAGTTCTGTCTACTATATTGAATGTATGAATATTTAATGTATTTCGAAATGAAATAAAGACAACTTCTTATTATTATTATTAATGATATGTGTTCTATTAGGCTTATTATTATTATTCTATATTATTTAAGTTTATACTTAATTTTATATTTTATACTGAAGTGATTAATGTATATTGTATATTTTGTTCTATTTTAGTAGTTATAGTTTTTCACAGACCAGTGGTTACAGTAATTTCGCACAGATCACATTTTACATTTTGTGGCAGACTGTTTACTCTTTAAGACAAAAATAGTGATTTGTTTTTCTCTCTAGTGTTTGCCAATTGTTGAAGAGATCCCTACACAATTAAATAATATCTATATTTTAAAAATTTTGTGGAAATAAAACGTTGTTATTATTATTTTCATATGTTATTATTTTCTCAGAAATTAACAAAAAAAACGTTAATTTTAAAAAGAAAGAGGGTGGGTTCTGTGTAATTTTCGAATTTTTTCTTTGCACATTATTCATGGGAGAAAATTAGCCATTGAAAAGTCTCGTTATCAAATTAGTGTAATATTTATTATTGAGGGGGTGGGGAGTTTGTGACAAAAATTTAAAATCGTGCATTGTGCTGCTCAGCTAACCTACCTTGATCATGTGTTAGGTAAACATATGAGATTCAAATAGATTTAGCTATTTGGGTTGTAGAAACGACATATTCGGACATCCTCCAAACAACCTCCAATTTAAAAAAAATCTAAAACGAAAGATTTCTTTTCGAAATATTAATTGCCGTCTACAAACGTTAACAATTGAGAACATATTATAATAGGAATTTTGAGATTTTAATAACTTGTCGTTTCCAGTTAACAATTTTAACAGTTTTGAATCACAATAAGCCATATAAAACTGTTCATTTTTGCGAGATTTAAGCAATAAATCACAAAGTAAGTATTTAGTATTTATAAAAATTAATATACAGTATTTATATTTAGTCGTTATACAAAATTCAGATACAATTGTCACATAGTAACAATAAACCATATAAACCGTTTAATTTTGCGAGATGTAAGCATCAATCACAACACAACGTGAATCCGCACAAATAAAGGTTGCAATATTTAACCTAAAAATAATTTAAAACACCTGTTATAAATTGTAAATAAAATAACAAATTGAGAATTTATAAATATATATTTCAAATTATTTTGGTTGTGAAACATGTTATTTACTTATAACAGCCATACTATTTATATGATCAATTTATTACAAAATAAATATTTCCAAGGAAAATTAGTAATTCTCGTCATATCTGGAGATAACACTCTCAAGTTTGCCACCTCAATCATTAAAATCGGCCCTATAGTAAAAATAATACGCGAATGAAACATAAATTCCTTAACGAATTAAATATAAATTATTGTTCTAGCAGATATTTTTAAAGAGGTTTATGAACTATTTATATTCATAATAAACAAGTACCAAAATTCCCTTAAATGTGTATAAATTTCTCATAGTTAAATCGTATATTCTTCTGAAATATTTCTCTAAAATCTAATTTTGTTGTCTGATAAACGAAAAAAAGAAGATAAGAGAAAGTAGCCCTCAAATACTCTAATAGTATATAAGTCGGAAAAGAACAAGAATTGATCAAGAGAGAACGGTTAGGATAGATGAAAGAGATCTAACTCAAAGCTACATAAACAAGGTGTAGATCCAGCTAGGTGTCTTGGGATTGCCAAGGCCGTACTCAATAAAGTGAGCCCCGGAGGGTGTAAAATATAATTATATAACAGTATAATAGATTAATAAAATTTCATATTGCAAATCTACAGCGTTAATCCATCATAATAAAATAATATTTAAAAAAGGAACATGAAAATTGGCCAAGTGGAACTCAAGTGATAACTACCTATATATTTTAAAATATTTATTAATATATTAAATTGCTAGGAAAACAAAAATCTCTCCTTAAATCATGTTTTTGTACGAAATTCTTGTCTTCTAATGTTCAACCCTTTACACTCGTTGCTATACATATATATTTTTTAAAATCGTTAAAATTTTTATTCGATGATGCCGCAAGGCGAAACAATTGTGGCTCATTTACATTATTAGAATAATTTTGAAACCTTAGCTTTATTGCTTTATTTAATCCTTGAATATGGAGTTTCAACAAGAAATATCAGCTGTTACATTAAATATTGAATAAATGGTTCGTTTAATAATTGTCCGTTCACCTAAACTGTGACAATCATTCAATTTAAATAACTCCCTCAAAGTTGATTATAGATCCTTTCTTATTGAACTACGTTAATTTTAAATTAGAATAAAATTCCAATTAATCACTTCGTACTTGTTGATATATTTGTCTTGTTTAGGTTTATAGAATTGCTCAAATCAAGCTGTCGGCGGTTTCCACATAACCATCGAGCAGTTGAGAACCACAAGTATTTCCCTCCAACAGCTTCATTATCTCATAATAACAGTAATCCACGAGCAATCATCTTGCGATTGATCAATGTCAAAATACATTCAGATGCGTAATAAAAATGTACAACTTTCCTTAATCATAATATATGCAAAGACACTCAACAAAATGCTTGGAAATAATCATTAGAGTTTATTTTTATAATACCTTGATTAAAATGTCGAACGTTTTAGTTTTTTTTTAAATAATTACTCTCAATCCGAAATTTATATTTATTTCCGCAGTTCCAAAGTCACAAAACCTAACCTAAAACACACATTTTGAGAAATTCGACCTTTAATGACTGTGACGATTTAAGACGATTTTTTCGTTTAATACCGATAACGTTCGTATTAATTTTAATTTTCGACACAATTAGAGATTTTTTTTAAACAGACAAAATTTGATAGAAATCGTCGTACAAGATTACGAGAAAAGATAATTTTTGTACATGTTTTATTACTAGAGGCCGTAACCTTAAACTCAAATAATTGATTCAGATCAGAAAGTTATTTTGGTTTTCTCTATAGATTTATTTCATTTTTATGTAACTCTCTATCAAAATAAATGTTTACTATACAACAACAAAATGGTAGAGGTTTCCCACAAGTACAAAGTAACCAAATAAATAACTCATATCACCATAGCAACTTCAACAATGACAAATATTACCAGCTGTGTTAGTGTTGATGTCTTGACTTACTTGACTTATTTCCTTTTATCTGCTATAGGAGCATAGGGCGTCCAGAAGAGCTCTCCATCTGTCCCTGTCTCCAGCAAGTGCCTTCACTTCTCCCCAAGTCTTGTTAACCTCTTTTGCTTCTTTAATAATGGTCCTCTTCCAGGTTTATTGTTGATGTAACTTTAGATAATTCGTTTGCTTAACAAAATGTTTTAATGTTAAATGAAAATGGTAGTATAAAAGTTTTCCTGAATCACTCTGTATAATAAATGGAGCAAAAACACTGCACAAACTTTTCACTCACCAACAAAATTAATCTTCACCAAAAATATCAGTTCGGTAGTTTGTCAATAAAAAAATGAAAATGAACCATGGACACTGTCTTATATATAGGCCCAAACTTGTCATAAACACTCCACAGTGTTAATCATATTTCGTTAAAATCGGATTACGGCGACCCGGATGTTTTGTTAAGGTCCTGAGAATTTACACTTGGGCAAAAATGTTATCAAAACCATTAGAACCGATTTTGAAAAAAATCGTAAACTCCAAATTTATACAACACATTTTTTTAATGTCCCAAAATATGCTCAAATACAAAATTTGATTAAAATCGGTCCATGCATTTTGAACTAGAACACTGTACAGACGACATTCGAACAAACTCTATTTTACTCTAGTTTTGCCAATTTCTTTTGAGGAGACTTCAAAATGGATAAAGCTGCAAAAAACATCTTGAGTCGACTTTCTTACCTTTCACATAACTTTAAACTGCGTACATTATTTGGGAAAGAACAAATTAAGGGCTAAGTATTATGTTAATTAAAATCAATGTCATACTGTTCCCCCCAATTCAACAAAGTTGAACATTTTGTGTATATTTGTATTTCTTGCCCCCTCAACAAGTATTAAGACTGTTGACAGAGTAGTGGGGATTACCACCAATTGACACTAACAAAGTTAAGTAAATATGAATTTTAAGTCAAATCTTAATTAATTTTACGTCTGCTAAAATTATAATCGGGTAAAATGTTGAAGTTTGTGTGCAAAATAAAAACCCACTATTAGTTCTACATGTTTGGAAGCTAAACATCATAACTGACAACATTGTGGCAGCAGTTGCAAATCTTCATTACATAGTTGTTCTATAAGAGACAATGTAGCTTTACCTACACAACTCAAGTTGAAACAAAACTCAATCACGCGTGGAAATAAATATTTTTAGAATATAAATAACACGTTGGTAGACAGATGGTCGGACTGAACGAGTACAAAAACATCTTGCACACACCCACACTCTGAAAACCTTGACTTTAAAGCAGTCAGACTGCAAACGCACAGCAAACCGCAAATATGTCTTATCTTTATACGGTGTCTGACTTAATGGTGGCCAAAGAGATTTATGTATTGAAAATAATCCACCCTCAACGAAAGAAACAATATAGGCTAAACTATGAATCTTGGTAGAAAATATGGTATTGCCGGCGAAGACTAAGGCCCGGGGTTATGTAATAGCCAGTGAGCCTATTACGGGTGCGTTAATTAAATTAATTAAGTGAATATACAGAGTGTCTAGAAATTATTGTCCCAAATTTCACCAAGCTTATATTATTCTATAGGTAAAATTAACAAATAAAACTCCAATAAACGGAAATGATTAGTTTAAGAATTATCTGCCAATTTGTTTATTTATTTTTATTAAACACTTAACATGTTTGTAAATAGAAAAGATATTGTGCTCAAATTTGGTGCACATATTTGTTACGTAACCTTTTATCCCTGTAAAAAAATCAGAACGTTCTTTTGTATATTTTCAAAATGGCGGCCATTTAAAAAAATTTAATATCAAATATCTGTAAAACCGCTAACGAGCAAAATTACAAGAGACAAAAACCTTTTAACACCTTAATCTTAGAGAATTTTGAATCAATTATTTAGTGTGCATTCGAATTCAAACACACCGCATTAAAAAAAAACCTTACAGCTTTCATCAAAATCTATAATCACCTTAAATATTCGGAAATTAGTTTTTTAAGAGAATTAGGGGTCCCTGTGTACACTCAACCTCTACAATGGATTTTCAACGATTTATCTAAAATTGCAGGTTTAATTACTATTTTCACATCAATCCAATAAAGTAAATTTTCTGAATTTGAATCACACTACTCTCTAAACTTTAAATGTTTTACTCATTCGTTCTTGTGATGAGAAAAATGCAACAGACAGCATCTCGAAAACTATCTAAATCTGTTCCTAGTCTTACGAAAAGACAAACCTTTTAAAACGAGATAGAGAATTCCCACAATTCCAATACTTTTCTGATTGTCTTTGTTAGAGAGAGAAAAGAGAGGGTGAAAGAGGGAGAAAGAGAGGAGTATGAGATTGAGGGAGAGAGAGAGAGGGAGAGAGAGGGAGAGAGAGGGAGAGAGAGAGAGAGAGAGAGAGAGAGAGAGAGAGAGAGAGAGAGAGAGAGAGAGAGAGTGAGCGTTATTGTGTTTTGTATTAAGGGAATTGAACTTAAATAACGGAAAACTAAACCTCGCGACCCAAAAGCCCCTGACGGGAGAGAGAGATTAAGGGAGGGAGAGAGAGAGAGAGAGAGAGGGAGAGAGAGAGAGAGAGAGAGAGAGAGAGAGAGAGAGAGAGAGAGAGAGAGAGAGAGAGAGAGAGAGAGAGAGAGAGAGAGAGAGAGAGACTGAGCGACGCTATGTAAAATGAGAAGTCTCGACTTGTTGACCACAACATCATACGATCACAATATATTATTACAGGCAGTAAATTGCTATATAACATTATTATATTTCCTGATATTATACGGTAAAATCCACTTCATTATTTTATACTTAATGTTAGTATAGGTGGAACGCATTCTAATTTTACAAATAATCAAGAAATTGTATTTCACGTTTATTACAAACATCCATACATGTAATTATCTGAGATTATGTTTCGTATAAAACATTTTTATCATGAAGCACAACGTACTTCATTCAATTGAAAGTTTGTATTTTCTCAAAACCGGCTCTATCGGTTTTGATCAAATTTCTCTCAAGTTTAGTCTTTAGAACAAAATATAGATGTCCACATCTCTCCAAAATTGCCGCCTCGTGAGTTATCTTTATAAAACTATAAATCGGTCGTGATGGTTAAGGTTTGTATTTTCTCAAAACCAGCTCTATCGGTTTTGATCAAATTTCTATCAAGTTTAGTCAATAGTTTTCTATCAAACAACCTGACCAGATGTGATGAAGAAAATCGTATAAAAATCGGATAAGCAGCATTCGAATTATAACTCCAGCTTACAAACAGATGGACAGACAGACGTTGCGTTTTATACAGAGTGTTCAAAAAATGTCTTGACAAACTTTAAGTGATGGTTAGCCTAGTCAAAATAAAGAAAGTTCCAAAGACATCTTTCCAGAAACGCTTCGTTTTCCATCTGTGGGCCATTTTGTGTTTAAACAAGTAATTACAGCTTTTGAAATTATTAAGATTTAACTGCTTAACAAACATACAAATGAAACCTACCCTCAGGGGCTCATTTATATCGAGTACAGGTTTTGGTAATTACGAGGGAACCTAGGCTGGTGTACATCGTTTTGTCTTGGGTTAGATCCCTCTCTTTCAACTTTACTATCGCGTCCCTCCTTGACTATTACTTGTTCTTTTAAGACAGTCACTATTAGAGAATTCGAGGGGTAAGGGTATTTATATAAATATATATTAAAAGAGTTCCAAATTTACTTCCACAATAAATAAAATCGTGATATCCTACTAAATGACATTTTGAACTTTGTCTCCAGTACAATCTGTGACAAGCTTAATTTACTGAGGAAGACGTAAACCATTACCTAATTGTGAGGTAATTCGTAGAATGTTCCAAGACTAATTTATCTCTTTATCGTGTAAAGTAATCCACTTTATTAATAACTGTCTCCATATTATGTTATGATCGAGTGTTCGTGTATTTGTTATTTTATAGTTGAAGACATGGGCGTCATCACCAGTTCACTATTGAGGGGGGGGGGAATATGCCGGGGGTCTGGTGGTATGGAATTTTTTAAAAAATTAAACTTCTCAAAACATCCTTTATTTCATCATTTATTTTAATATTTTGTCAGCAAATGAAGTACACTAAAAACAATAAATCTAATTATTATAACTTTTTTAAGCCGAGCGGAGAAACAAACCTTCTGCGCAATGAGTCAGATCAGATTCAAGACGAGACGACGACAAACTAACTACAGTACCAACATATCTTGGGCTTTATTGCATACAACTATTCAAAATTAATTCTATTTGCGTTTGCAACAGAAATGTAATGTTAAAAACCCCTAGTAAAGACAAAACCCGATGTTTACCTTTTAAGGTTTTAAGTAAATCATTCGTTTTTAGCAAAAATATTTTTACATCTCAAATATTGGGGGGGACGCGTCTCCCCGCCCCCGGCGATGACGCCCATGGTTGAAGATGTCCCTTGCATATAACCTAGCAGTAGCTACATACCAATTAATACGGGTTGTTATAGATAATACCGTGTGTCCCAAAAGTCCGGAACCGGCTCAATTACTTGAAAATCAAAAAAGATGTTTATATGTGCCTTCTGGTGATAAAAACTACTTTTTGGCAAATGAGACATTTTTACCTATCCCCCAAAAATGAGGTTTTGGGGACAACTCAATAATCTTAAATGGAAACCTCCCATCGAGTAACCCCTCATGAAAGGCCTAAAACTAGAAAAATACAACTGTACAAACTAGAAATAAATTAAAGGTAAGATAAAGATATCGATATTTCCCTCCTATCTAAAATAGCAGCGGTTTAAATATTTCAAATAGCTATTTTACTTTATTTCCTTTACAACTAATTAGAATGCGACAATATGGTATCAAAATGTATTTAAAAAATGTAATGTTGTAATCATAATTACTATTATTGAATAAAAAAGCACAGGGTGTGTAATGAACTGTGAATGATTGATTGTATTAAATACCAATCCATTATGATTTATAGCAAGTTAAAGCTGATAATATTCAATAAAGTGCCGAGATTAGTGTTTAATTATTTAACTATGTTTTTTGTTAAAGATGAAAGCCCACTAAAACCTACACTTCTCGAAATCTACTGTTGAATTTGTTGATATGTTGGACAACAGGGAAAATCCGCTTTGCAAAATTAAATATTAAAATTACATCAATTAACATATCACTTTTGTACAGCCTGTAATAGGAAATTCATACTACTTTAAATATGAAATATTAGTAATTATTATTACAACCAACTGTTACAAATGTTTTTAATGCTTTATGATCCCGTATTCGTCATCTAATTGTGAATAAAATAAATAAAATAAAATAGGGCGTTTCAAATATTTGAACGGCCGCCATTTTAGATAGGAGCAAGATATCGACATCTAGTTTGTACGGTTGTATTTTACTAAATAATCACTTTAACATGAGGGGTCACTCGATGGGGGTTTTCCATTTAAGATTATTGAGTTGCCCCCCCTAAAGCTACATGTTTGGGGGACAGGTAAAAATGTCTCTTTTGCCAAAACATAGTTTTTTAAAGGCACATATAAAATATCTTTTTTTGGATTTCAAGTTATTTAACCGGTCTTGGACTTTTGGGACACACGGTATAAAGGTATAATCTACTGAACATATTAAGAATCAAACAACCCAGAGTTTCCAAATAAAATAACAAGTTTCTTTCTAGTTTCAACTTCAGGGTTATTATTATTTCAGAGAGATGGGTTCAGACTGAACTTTAAAAGGTGTTTCATTTAATGAAAAGTTAATATAAATTATTAGATTCATTTTTAGAAAATTAATTTTTATTTTAGTTGATAAGCAGATATATTCAATTTTTACCCTTAAATATCCCAGATAGTAAATTTCATCAAAATCCTACACAGATAAGGAGTACACGATTAAAATACAAATCGTGTGTTCAAAATACGTTTTTATATGATATTTTTGTATTTATTTGTAACCAAGTTTGAACAACGTATATTTATAGTTTGTACATGAACTCATATTTCTCTCGGCATGTCTCGGCATGTGTAGCGGCTTATCCTGTCATCTATCTATGATACCTGAGTGCGCACTGCTGATTTTATCTCTCGCAGTCGGCTCGGCAATCGTCTTGTATATAATAAAAACACAGCACGCAGATCAACGCACTGGAAGAGTTTGAAAATGTCCAAAGATTTGGTTGCTAGGCTTGAAGATATACTTTACAGAATACCAAAACTCATCACTCATCTGCTTTACTTAAATGCGAGATAGAATATTTTCCTCATTTTAACCAAGTGTATGGAAAGTGTGTGTCTCTTTATAAAGTGACTACAACTACAAAACAATTTTCATGGTACTTACCCAGCCTGATCTGTTGAATGTAATGCTCAAAATTTGGACTATTGGACATGTAGGAAAGGTTATTATATATATATATATATATATATATATATATATATAATATATATATATATAGGCATATCAAGGGGTGTTACGCAGTATATAGTGTAAATTTATTTAAAACCGTTGTTAACGGGTTTACTGAACCTCGGAATTGTATATATCACCACTTTCTTGACGTCGACCCTAAATGACATGATAATTTTGAACAGTGAGTTCAAAAAGAGCACAATTTTGCAAATTTATATAAATTTATTCAGACTACTTACAAAGATAGTATTGGTGTCATTTTGTTGCTAAATAGATCTAGTTTTGATTGGCATAGTAAATAGTACCGAATAGCACCACCGCAAGCGCTAGTTGTAACCAAGATGGCTTCATTTACTGGTCCCAAAAAGGCTCGTGTTTTGGTTTGAAACGGAATTTTCGTACCGTTTTATGGCAAAGATCCTCCCGGTAGGTTTACCATTTATGACTGGCATTAGTGTTTATCTATGAAACTATTTTAATTCGCTTCTCTCATGTAGGCGTCTCGGTTTTAGCGGGCCTCGAATTGTACATTACTCGCTACGCTCGTGTCTGTGACACCTTCAGGGTCGTGGAAGTGAATATTTGGACTGGCCACCGAGGTCTGTGACTTATCTTGTAGGGTTATTTGAAGGAACATATATACTCCCATAGCCTTAACACTGATTAAGAAGTGAAGATGGTCATTGAAGAAGAAACTGTACGAATTCCAAGACATTTCGTTACGAATACACAGCATTTATTAAACGATGTTACCCGTGTGTCGTTGTGTATGAATTTCAGTTGGAGTAAAGTTATCTTATTTTCTTTATTAATTCCTACAAATATAATTTTAACTTTGTTTAAATAATTAGCTAATCTCAGATAATTTGTAATGAATAAAAAATAAAATAAATCAAGTTTTAAAAAATATTATCTGGAACACATTGTATACGATTTAGAAAAATATTCAAATAATATTCTAAATTCGTGATCAGTGCTCATTTCATAACTCGAGTCACAACTTTGTCAAAGGCTAGAAAGGAAATTCGTTAAAAACAATATTGCTAGCTACCGATCTTGTCCAAGATATTGCAAAAGTCAACCTACATTGGTTCACAATCGGACAAAAAATGCGTTATGTTGGTACACGTACAATTTTGTAAAACCAATTGGTAAAGTGTGTCAAATGCGACCTGTAGAGTGTTAAAATATATATCCACACAACTTGGATATATTTTAGAATGATTTCTAACCTATGATAATGGTTCTAACGATGTGATGACTGGACTGTTACTGCGAACAACTGCTATGTAAAATTTTAATAATGAATGTTTTATAACTTGTTTACAGTAAACTATTGAGAAGGATTTGTGTTGTTTTGCTTGAGTGGTGGCATCAATTTAGTCAAGGGAAGCCGATAGTAAACCTGTAACCGTGGAATAGTTTCGTTAGAGAAGCTGCCATTGAGTCTTTGCTTCAAAACACACTTTCCGGTTCCTGGTGATTATCAGTGTTAACCGCAGCCATGATTTCAATGAAACTTATCAAAACGGAACTAAATCGTAGTAAAACGTCCATTAACATTGTATTTACCTTCTCACAAACCCAGAATAAAAAAAATCAAATCAGGTTTTATCATCAAAAAGTGAAATAATTCACGTGAAAACTATAATATCTTAAAATCGTTCAGAACGATTTCGACAATATTAAATTTAATTTCGTTGACTGAAACTGCTGCTGAAAAAAAGTACAGTTCCCCAATAATTTGTAAAATACCAACATAAACCCGACGGTGATAATCAAAACCCAGTTGATGGATGACATCATGGTACTTACCCAGTCCTATCTGCTGTACATATGTGAAGGTGTCTCCACTCGCTACGCTCACATTGGTGACTCGGCACTGCCGGATATTTTTAAATATGTCAATTGTTTTCTTGTGAAGTTATGGTTCGAAATTGCATTTCTGACAATAACTTCGTTATTTGTCCTCGTGGAAAGGTTGATACCATGGGTTTAAAATACCATTACATTGAGAATTAAAATCGGCAAATTTTTATCTAATTTAGGGTGTTATAAGTTGAATAACACACGAGATATGAACATTATATTGTTTAAGATTGTTTAAAATAGTTGCCATTTTGACATTTTAATTCATTAATTCGATTTTTTCTGAATTTCAATTGGAGACACTTTATGAGCACACTATTGTCCTTTATACCAAATAACATGTTCCTATCTTAATGTTCGTAAGCAGACAACAACGTCGACATATTTACGTCATAACAAGTAAATGGCACTTTCAGTTACCAGTGACCATGAAATGTGAAGATCAGTCGAAAAATGAAGATTTAATTTTTTACCCTATACTACATATACTGAGAAAGTAAAATTGCTGTGTATAATATATAATATAATATATATAATACAAAATATAATCTATAAACTATAATATATTTTGAGAGAGAGAGAGAGAGAGAGAGAGAGAGAGAGAGAGAGAGAGAGAGAGAGAGAGAGAGAGAGAGAGAGAGAGAGAGAGAGAGAGAGAGAGAGAGAGAGAGAGAGAGAGAGAGAGAGAGAGAGAGAGAGAGAGAGAGAGAGAGAGAGAGAGAGAGAGAGAGAGAGAGAGAGAGAGAGAGAGAGAGAGAGAGAGAGAGAGAGAGAGAGAGAGACTGATAAGATGTCCACAATGCATAACGAGAGAACGGTTTGATCTACAAGTAACAAAGCAGGGACTCCATTTAAAATAGTTTTGTTAAATTTAATGTACTGAATGTGCCAAAACTGGAGTTCCCGAGTTCAAATCTCAAAATTTTCAAATGTAAACATAGGTCGTCTGATACTTCATTTTAAAGGTCTCTAATCCTCATCATTTTGGCCCAAAAAGTTTTACAATTTTACAATAGTTTTATCAGTTTGTACAGAGTTCTCCAAAATGTTTCAAATTTTGGTTTTTACAGTTTATTTAATTCTAGCTACCCTGTAGATACGAGAAAATATAGATTTGTATGAAAGGCTAGCTAATACTAAGGGCACTTTCCCTTCCATTTTACGAATTTTAAAAATCATCAAATATTAGAGAATAATTACAAATAGCTCTAAGTTAAAATGATTAAACCTATCCCCTGTTGCACATCAGTTTAAAGGTCTTTTAAAAACAAACAATGTGTGTACGTAAAGTTTTGTAATATTGACTGTTTCAAATGGCGGTAGAAAACGGTTTAAGGTTATTTATTTTTTGACAATGACCTTATAATGTCATAAACGCATATCAATACACACGAATCAATCAATATTGATGCTCACCATCTCGTAGTTTACGAGACACTGGTAACTGTTAGGTATGCTGTGTCTTGTAGGGCTTTGGATTGGAATGACAGTTCATTCAATATTGTTTGGGTTGCTTTTGAATTCTCTATAAATTTCGAACTTCTCAATTGCTTTCAATGATCTTCCTATTTTGCAAATATGAAAGAGTGTTTAAAAGTTTGTGTCGAAATCTGCGTACGTGTGGTTTTCATTTATTAGGGGCTGGGCAAAATTTGATTTCATGTTGCGCGAGTTTGTACACGACGAATACTCTTTAAGTTCTGCCTCTTTGTCCGACATACAATCAGTTACAACTTAATCCGTGACGTACGATCCGTTTGGTTTGGTTTACTTTGGTCGCAAAAATTTTTGAATATTATTATTTGTGCAGAACTTGTTTGATGTTCTGTTTTTGCGAACGTGGGTTTTAGAATTTTATGAAGGATTTTCGTGTATACGACGGAAACGAAACGTCCTTTTCCTCGGGTGGGATGATAATTTTTTTCCTTTGCCTGTATCGACTATTGAACTATTACAGCCGTTCACTTGGGATGCTAGTTTATCGTGGGAATCTTGTTTATTTAATGGTATAATTAGAAGGCGGTGAATAGAACTGTTGACATTTTCTGTTTGAGTGAGTGGTATGAATGCGCGTGTATGGTTAGGTCCGTGGTTGCTGGTTTCCTGTATATTTAAGCTTATCTAATACTTTGGTTATTGTTAAATCGAGGAAATTTAACTGGTTGTTTATTTCGGTTTCTATGTTAAATTGGATTTTGAGATTTATTTCGGTCTGACGGAGTGAGTTATTAAAAGTTATTGAAAGTGTCATCAACGTATTTTGTGTAAAATACTATTTTCTTTCTGTGTAAATTACAAATTTATTTTTATAGTAATTCCAATATATGTCGGTCGAATTCAGGGTAGTCTCATCAATCAACAAATTGTATTTGTTTATTGTGGAATTTAGCTCTTTAACAAAGTTATTAATATGATCGATTCATATTTTATGGTGTTTTTATTGGTAAACAAACTTCTTTGGCTTTGTTGTCATACTTTTGATTACAGTTAAATATTTTTAAACAACATTTTCATCGAAAAGTTTCTTTTTACAAAACCTTTGAAACGATGTAACAAACACTAATAAATTGTAAATAAAAAAATATATATCAAAACGCGTTTATTTATGTGTAGCAAAATTTAGATGTGTTTCAACCCCTGTAGGGGGTAGTTCAGATGTATTTTTAATTTTTTAAGGGATGAAAATATTATTTTTAGTTGTGAAATGACTTTTTAAATTATCAAAGTTACTGCAAAAAAAATTAATATATATATATATATATATATTATCATGAATTTTCCCTTTTTTTCTACTATGGGTGTAGTTTTCAACCCCTATGATTTATCCTAAGAATAAATTTAGGCTCAATTTAACATTATTTCACTAAAAATACAAATTATTATTAAAATAGTCATATCTTCATAAAGTTATTTAAGATTTTTAATTATAATGTTGCAAAAACCACTTAAAAGTAGGCTTCCAATAATTTATCCAAGCCAAACCGGGAGGTACCCCTGGGAAAAAATATGTTTAAACCTTGAAATTCCCATAAATATAAACACATTTTATTTTCAGAGTACTTTTTTATTATCTTTTACATTAAATTTATTTGCATTCGACTTATTAGTATGTTAATAAAATAAAAATGTTATTTCTCCATTCCAAACCATTCATACTTTTTTGGCTTGAATGTATTTCTTTTAAAATGTCTTTTTCACCTTTAATTTGTTCATAGAAATCTGAACAAGAGAGATCAAAATTTACTTTGCATGTCAACAAAGCTCTTTCAGTTGATTCTTTCATTAAAAACCCCTATCGTCTTCCCAAGCATTGTTTATTAATGAAAATATTCTTTCTACAGGTGCCGATGTACCTGACAAACAAAATATATATTCTAAGACTCTGTGTTGTGACGTTGAGTGCGTATTAGGGGATAATTCCGTTTTCATTTTTTAAACATTTTTCGGGCGTTAGTTACCACTACCCGGAACATAGACAAAACCGGGACAACAGCTGAAAACCGGGACCTATGGCAAACCTACAGAGAAGGGCTATTTTTGTATTTTTAAAGGTGACGCCACAACTTTGGGGTTTCGCGACCTCGAATCATTGTCCCAAATAACGTATGGTGAAAGTAGTCTCTATTGGTGGTATGAATTGAACAATTTCACCCCACGTTTTGAATGGACTAAATAGGTAATTTAACCATTCGTCCTAAATCTGAACACATTCCTAACACCGAGAGTAGCGGGTTAAGTATTTATCAACTATAGGGACGAATTAAAAAAAAAACGAAGAACCAAAGCACTGTATTTAGTAATTAATCCTCCAATAATATCATAATCGTACAAGAAATAACAACAACAAAACAAGCATAAACATAAATCCAAGTTAATGACAACAAAGCATTCTCATCCATTAATTAAAACAATTTTAAAAGACATCAAAGTTCTATCTTCTAAAAACAAAAGAATTACATTAATTGGTTACATCTTGATCTTAATGAGGCCTGTTAAAAATACAAGGGAAAGTGTATAAACTGTACATTACAAGAAAAGTTCACACAGAAGAGTCCTTCACAAACCTGCAAGGAATTTATATTACTTCCTATGAATAACACAATACAATTTACATCTATTGGATTGATGTCTACCGGAGAATGTGTTCTACTTGTGAACTTTACCGGAATATGTGGGAACAAGTCCCGATGTTGTTATATGAACTTCGCTCCAGTTAATCTAAGTGTTAGGCGGTGTCTATTCTCTCATCAGAAGCGTCAGCTTGACTCGTAGAGCTAAGTAGAACCTGCAGAACAAAATAAATGTGAACTTTTCTAATGGTTATGGTATTTAACGAGCAGAATTCCTGGAGGTTAAAGGGCAGTCCGACGCCTGTTCTTGGACCGTAAATGCTGAGACTTTGGTTAAAATGGAACGTTCTTTTTTATAACCAAAGTTACATTTTCAAAATATAGGTAGGGTTATAATTTAGTCCACTGGAAGAGTGTGTTAAAACAGGTTGTTAGTTAATTGCATTCGTTATTATGGGAAAAGATATATAAGGTTCATGAAATGTGCACCTATTACGGTCTCTATAACACGTTTCAACGTGTATCCTATTACAGTACTAATTTCTAACGATATACACCATATTTGGTATATCTGTATTTTTTTAAAGGCTTGGACTAGTTCTTAGGAAACGTAAATCTGAATTTAATACTTTAACCTATTTGCGTTGATTTTTCAATCTAATGGTCATATTTTTTCAGCGAACTCCAACATATTTAGGACAAATAAGATTGATATTTACACAGTAAATTTTTTCGATATTAGAGTCCAAAGATTTTGTTTTTTTTTATTTAAAAAAAAAGGCGAGCATTATGAATACGCATATTATTCTAATCCTTTCCTAATTACTGATAGGGTTAGGAGTTTTTATTTTACGATCTTTTCTCCCATTTTTGTAAAGCGTTGATGACTGAGAGATTTTTTGCCTTTAAACCCTAGCACCGAAAATAAATATATATTGTATACAGAGTGTTCATAAAGTATAAACAAATCTTTAAAACAACTGAACATAAAAAGTTTGTTTCTTGTAGTCTATATATGTTTACAATATAATAGTTTCTTCCAGTTTAAATAAATTAAAAAATTTAACAACAATCTTGAATTCGCCATATTGAAATTAGGTTAAATGTTTAAATAGAAATAGGGTAACAAGAGACACATGTTTTTTTACATTTTTAATTTTTTTTTATTCTAGGATCAATGGTGGAATCGGTTTTTTATATTTCCTTTCCTTGAAAAGTTATCAACTAATACAACAACAGAACATTTAAATCCATAATTTACAGGTGGACAAATGAAGTTGGGTACCTTTAAACATGCTGTAGTTTTAAACTTGTGATTTTAGATGATGCTCCAATTGTTGCCCTGAAGCTATTTGACACACTCCTAAACGGCTATAAAATTTAACAAATACTTTAGACATTTTCTGATTAGTAATAGATTTAATTTCTGTTCGTACCCTATTTTGTATTTCATTCATGTTTTCTGGTTAAGTTAAAATACATCTTACTTTTTAAATATACAAATTACAAGGTCAGGAAAACTTCCCTTATCATTTGTCCACCTGTAAATTACAGTTTTAAATGTTCTGTAGTTAACTTTTTAAGGAAATGAGATATAGACAACCAGAATCCACTATTGAACTCAGATGTGAAAACATGTGTCACATGACCCTATTGCTATTTTTAAAAACTTAACCTAATATCAAGATGGCTGATCCTAGAAGCCCGCAAAAATTTAAAACTATCAAAACTAGAACTAAATGTTGTCTTTATAAAAACATAAAAAAACTACTTTTTATGTTCTGTCGTTTTAAATTTGTTCATATATTCCATACTTCTTAAACACTCTATATTTGTTTTTCTATTGTTTTAATGTAGGCCTATTTATAAAATCATGATTTGCTTTTTTCAGGAAAAACCGCGCGTAAGTCAGAATATACGCGTTATACAAAAACTTTTCAAGAGACAAATAGTTTCAAACTATTTTTTAACTCTTTGGTGTGTAAACAATTTTATTGTTTATAACAATTATAAACATTCTACCGTCGATTTATTTCCCCCACCCCAAATTTTCTGGCTTAGTCTAGACGTTATTAAGCGATTCCTCCTGTTAGATGTGTACTTCATTCACCGATGAAGATTTCCAATCACTGACGTAACTTCCTAAACGTCACAAATTTATAAAATGGCGACCATTTCAAATGTTTCCATAAGTTCTTACATTACCCTATACTTCTTTTGTACAGGTCGAGGTCACTGACGAGAGAATCCACCGCAAATAACAACAACAAATTTCGCGACCTATCACGTCACAATATCAGCTGCGTTTCAGCCTAGTCTGCGACCTTGTGTTGTGTCGGTCAAGGTTCTACTTTGTTAGAACCAACACAACTAATTTAAAAGTAATTTCATTCATAAAAGAGTGTGGTTTGTAAACAATTACCAGTTACTGGTCCATCTGGTCAGCCTAATCGTTTGCCATTGTTATTATTTAACGTGCGTAGAGTTAGAAATGATGTAACAAAGATAGTTAGTGCTTTAATTGAGGACCAATTTAGTCTGAGGACAAGTGTCATCCTGCGGTTTCTTTCACTGCAAACTTTGTTATGTAATATTTTACTTTAACTTCCCAAGTCTTATCATTATCTGCTTGAAGTTCACAAAATTAAATGTTAGACTAACAAAATCAATTTAAAATCATTAGACATGGAGTCTTCAGTTAACTAATGCCTAAAACAAATTGTCTATAGGACAAATCCATTCAAAAGAAGAGAAACCTGAAATTAGTACTTTGTAAAAATGAAATATTGGCAATGGCAGGTACTACAGCTAATGTAAAAAAGTTTACATTGAGATTGATTATACCAAATTTTTAATTAACACAAGTATTTTCCCACATGTAAAATAGATTGATTTAGAAGTTCTGGTAAGTTTAGTGTCATTAAACGAACAGGATGAATCTCTACTTGGGAGTGAGAAAGCGATTTAGCAAGATCACCACTCCTGGAAACCAAATTTTGAGATTAAATAACTGCATTGTTAAGAATTTAAAAATCTCTCCTTCTGAAGCCCAAGTAAACGTTTTAAATTCGATTGTTTCAATGCTGGTCACTTTCTTCTATGGTCGACTTTACGCAGGAGAAATTTCTTTTAGTAAATTGCGAATAAATTTAAGCTATTCTTTGCACAGCCAAAGATTTTCTTTTTAAATTGTATGGGTAACAATTGTGAAAACTACTCTTTTAACCTCTACTAACTTGTGGGGTTCTGAAATTTTTTGTAAAAAAAAAAAAAAAAAAAAAAAAAAAAAAAAAAAAAAAAAAAAAAAAAAAAAAGGAGAAGAAGAAGCCCAAGTACATAGTTTTTACTCCAAGTCACCAGGAAAGCAGATAAGCGAGGCGTCTGCTTGTAATGTTGGCATTACATTAAATATAAATTCGTGAAGTATATTTAACTAAATCTATCTAAAATTTTGAAACGATTTTTATATTTATAAATGACGTTTTCATTTTGTTCCAACTTTGTTAGTGAAATATCAAACATAAACGGAAGAATATAGATTTTGTTTTCAGGAAAAAAATGTTAAAGCTAGTTAACTGCTTCACCGATTTTAAAAGAGTTTTTGATACCAATTAGTGTTTAAATCGCATACAAAGTTTGTCACTGACAATGTTGGCAATGAAAATTTTAAGAAATTTTCACACTTCAAACTACTACTCGTTTTCTATACGTGTTCATAACTGCAGTTCAAACGAAAGCTCAGGAATATACAGACTGTACATACGCTGCGGTATGTGGGAACAAGGAAAATAATCAACCGCAGAAACGGTCGTAGAAAAACGTCATGTGTAAACAAACCCAGCTACCTACGATTCGTTACTCAAAACAGCTAATAGATTGTCATGGTAGTTGGCCATCTGGGTATATTCTCTTATCTATGCCAGTACCTACTGTACTTGTGTGTAAACAGAATGTAAAGGTCGTAATTTCGCGTGGCGCCCCCTACGATTCACCGAACTCCATCTGGTTGTTTTAAATACAGAGAAGTATTATTCTTAATTCTAATTCTGTGAGTTTTTACGTACACTACACTATTTTTAATATTATTTATTTTTTAAACGCTTCCTATAGTACATAACTGTGAGATGTTAGGGAAGTATTGTGTGTGTAACCTATCGTTATGTGTGTGTTGTAAGTTAAAATAAGAATATAATTTTGTTTAAAAGTTTTTAGTATAATCTTCTTTTTTTAAATAAACATTCAAAATATAGTGTCATGTTGATTATTAATTCTCTTGACTCTGATTTGTCTACATTGTTAATCTTGATGATTTGACTTTAAAATTTTGAAAATAACAAACCATAATATTCATTTTCACTTGCCTTCAGAATCCAGCTCGGTCTTTCAACTTTATAATTACGTAAGGTCCATTTTTTGTTGGAGAAATTTTGAGCCCACACAAATGTATGCATTTAATTACTGTGAATTCAAAAGGTTAGTTGTTAAAAGTGAAGGGGAAATATTTATCTATAGATGTTGCTTGTAAGATTTTAAAGTTATAAATAGTCAGCTGGCACATGGGTTGATATACTGACATCGCAGGAATTCGTTTGGTGTTTTTTTTTTTGACTTCGCATTGGTAATGAAACATTCATTCCGCCAAGCGGCACAACTTACCAATTTATAAAAACATTTAGAACCTACAGATGAGATCTAACTAACGTAAACATGTTTCAAATGTTCGCTATTTTAAAAATTGCCGATCATTATGATTTAATAATATTCATCATATTCAGTCAAAAGTTATATTTATAGGTCAGTAAGGCCTGCTTTTCATCGGGTGATGCGGGGGCACATCGAGTTCCCTTAGAATTCTAATTTTTTGTAACCAGGATTTGCTAGTAGGCCTAATCGTAGCTCCCAACAATTCTTCGCGTTGTTGGATCAACACCGAAACTTTTTTAAACACCCATGGGGATCGAACAGCAACCTCTTGCACACAAGTTAAGAGCTTCTTAGCTACTAGACTAACCGGGGCAGGAGGGTGTGTTATTATAGGACGTTTACTTTCAGGTAAATAGATAGTATCATTTGACATTTTATAGTCTCTGAAACAATCTTACTATTAACAGAAATATATTTATACAGTTCGCTAGTAGTTTGGAGAAATTCAAAATATATACAATGAGTTCATTTTGGTAGTTTCCAACCATTTTTCTCCCATACTTTCGGTCTGATCTTTTATTAAAATATTCGAAGTTTTATACGTGTCTATGGCTTAATTACTCTTTTTATCCAGTAATGCATTTAGAATTTTGACACCCCTTAAGCCGTCGAAACACCCCCCCCCCCGCCTCACCTAGGAAGACAACTAAACCTGCTTAACTCAATAATTAAAAATAGGCTATTTATCAGCTTTTATATATAAAATAATGGATTGTGTATAAATTTTAATCGCCTAGATCGGTTCCTCTTTTACAATTTTGTGCTCTAGGCCTTAGTTTATTGGTTGTAACGTTTATACATTTTTTTATTTATTTCAAGTAAAAATATACGATCTAGACTGGAGATTGGACCAAAGACCTTTGGCTTTACTTGTCAATACTCTCCCAACTGAGTTATCCTTAATCGCTTCGCAGTATAGGTTAAGTTAGGTTGCAAATTACGGCACTGCCGTTAAATCTCAACTTAAAATTTTCGACGAGATTGGCCAATAAGACCGAGTTCACACGAGAGATTATGAGCCGGTTAAACATCTACAGACGGGAACTTGCGATTATCCATCACTGAGGGTCTAAATACGACTTGTATTCAACTGGACTGTTTGCTTTGCACAGAGACCATAGTTTTTTTTTTTTTTTTTTTTTTTCACACGAGATATTTCAACCAGCTTATAGTTTCTCTATATTCCATTTCATTTTTAAATACAAACGGAAAGACTTTGTAGGTTTGTACAAATTACCGCCGAACGAAAACAAAATATAGTTAAGTAATATATAATATATAACGACTTAGTTTGATTAAAATAAGCCTACCGATAAATAATGCACTACTAAAAGGAAACGTTATCTATAAAACGAGCAATGATAAGTGATTGTGCTATTAAGGGAACCTCAATTGTTAGTTTAATAACATATATCTAATCACACAATACTTTTCCCAGGGAAAACCAAAAGGAAAACGCAATCATTTGTTTACTATTAATACAAATAGGTTTATTTAATTTACATTTAAACATTTACTTTTTTATTTTTTGTAATAGTTTTCATTTACACTGAGTGTGTACAAGTTATATTTTAATTTACTGATTTCTACTTATGTTGAATTTATTTTAAATTCCTCTACTAGAATTTAAACTACGAATTTGTAAAATAATTTAAAGGTAAAATACAATGCTTTCTAATTCATATTTATTATAATTTATTTTCAATGCAAGTAATATAATAAATGTAATCAAATCAATTTACATAGCAAAAAGTAAAATTTTGTAGTTTGTAAAATAGTACAGTGAGAAATAAATACAGTAAACTAAAAAAAATAACTATTCTGGACAGAAATTATAATAACTAGCTATTTACATAAAATATTGGCTTGATTTTACTTGAATGATGTTGTTTAAGATAGTACAATAGTTGAAAATAAATAAAAAAAGTTAAAGTGGAGTTATTATCAAAAATGTAATTTTGAGACCTGACCTCGTAAGAAAATGACCTTCACGAGTGTACCGAGAAAGGAGATTTCTTCACTTAGGTGCACCTAGACATTTAGACGAGCGAAACGAGTGGATACTGCCTTGCTGACGTCAAGAGAGAAGTGATATACAAATTTACTAGGTTAGGAAAACCTGTTTAACAAACTTACACTCCTTGATATACTATCAAAATTTAAAATTTCCTACAAATCAAGGGAAACCACTATTGGCATTACATTTAGAAGATCCGCTTGTATTGCATTGCGTGATCAGACTGGGTATGTACCAATAAACTTGTTGTTCATTATTTACTGGTAACTCGCCATCGAGATTTTAGCAACTGATAAGATAAAGCAAAAGTTTTGTCCATTTCCGTCCTAATAAATACAATAGTAATGTTAGGTAGTCCCAAGACATGCACAGAAGGCAGTCTATTGTTGTGAAGTATATAAAAAGTGTCGTAATAGCTGACTACCTTGTCGGTCACAACTATCAACGGGATTAACTAGAATCAGCTTTGAGAAATAGAAGTGACCAAAACGACAGTATATTCTTAAATGAAAGAGATAAAAGAAAGTAGTCATTTGAATTTTTTTAATATTTCACAGTAATATTCAGCTTGCTCTATCTTGGCAACACTGACTAACTGAAATAAATAACTTTCATTTATAATCAAAGGTATAAATTTCTTTTGAACCCAAAATTAGGACTTAAATAAAACTAAATCGCCACAGATATTGTAATATGATGGAACTTTCGTAATTGGATTTTAGATTAGTACTGGATGTCACTATGAGCTACTTATATCACCGGCTCATAGAGCCCCTCAATAAATAAGTAACTATAGCATTGCGGCTCATAATACCTTACGTGACCTCGTCTTAAAAACAGATTCGGTCCTAAAAGGTTAAATTTGAGCAAAATTAGATGTGGCTTGTACAGAAAGTAAAGCAACCCAACCATATAATATTATTTGATCCTTATGTCTTCAAAGAAACAAATTTTTAGCCAGCTTTATAACACAATAGGAGTTGTTTCCTAAGATTATTAACAAAGAATTTTGAAAATAGTAATGTTATAGTTTTGTGCTCATAGAAGTGAATCCCCTCATTGACAACTCCGATAGACCTTAGCTGGATCTACACTATTTATAGTCTTGGATCCCTCTCTTTCATCTTTCCTATCAAGTCTCTCTTGACTAATTCTTATTCTTTTCCGACCCTGACACTATTAGAGTATTCGACAGCTAAAGTCTATTTGTGATCTTTTCTTCCTTTTTTATAAGGCTATGATGAGCTAGAGGTATTTGTTTTTAAAATAGAAAAATATATAAATGAATTTAATTTTTGCAATGGATTCGTAAACGGATATTAATATAAATGATTTGCCAGCAGTGACCTTGTTTTTAAACTCTTTCCACATAACCAACACCATTCACAACCAATACATTCAAGTAGAAATATTTGACTTATTTTGTTTAATTATAGATATCTAAATATTTCAGTAATTTCTTCTTCTTCTTCATTATTCACTGAGAAGGTCGAACCAGTTCAAGGAAGATTCCCTCGCTCCTCGTTTCGCTTCAAGGATGCTTTTTAAACTGAACCAATAGTGAATGGAGAGGATTTCATTTTCATATAATTATGTGTATGCTATTAACCTAATTATTGATTTTAAGTGAATAGTGAGGAATATTCAGTTACCTCACTGAATTTTGGCGTCTCGAATTCTGGACTTCGAACACGGATGGTTTTAGGCCTACAGGTAAAAAGGAATTTTCCGAAAATCAGTTTTAAACAACGCCATTTTGAAAACTGCGAAAAACATATCCAAAAAATTTCCTCCCACATTTGAAGAAATCCAACTAAAACTTTGTTGTTTGCTAAAGAGCTTATTTGTTGATGTATTTTAATTTGAAGTCGCATAAATAAAAAAATAGGGAAAATAAATCGCATAAATAAGTGGAAAAAGTAGCAAAAACTACCCAAAAATTACCATTAACTTTTAACGTTGAAACACTCTTCAAATATCAACTTCATCATGTTTGGACGAGGTAAAGTCCACGTATCGTTGTTCAAGTGCCGGACTACAGTTCCCGGTCGGCAGAATCCGAAAGGAAATTACGCCGAGAGAGTAGGAGCCGGAGCCCCGGTCTACTTGGCAGCAGTTATGGAGTATTTGGCTGCGGAAATTCTCTTGTTGGCGGACAACGCTGCCCACGACAATAAGAAGACCAAGATCATCCCCCGTCATCTGCAGTTGGCCATCCGTAACGAATAGTAGTAACGAGTATGGCGTTACAATCGCTCAAGGCGGTGTGTTGTCCAACATTTAGGCTATTGGAGAAGAAAGTGTAAGCTCTATTCGCAAAACAAAGATTTTCCAACATCAGTTGATAAAAGTCCAAATTATTTAGTACACTATTTAAAACTTTAGGTTTTTAATCAGAAGTTTTGGTCATTGTCGTCATTTCCACAAGTCATTAGAATTATTAAACTTAATTAAATGTATTATCATAGTGACCGATTTACGTTTTATGTTTGGCTTGTTTTGAAATCGATTTAAATTGTATACTTGTCACACATATAGACTATGTTCTACTGTAAAAACAGGAATATCGGAAAATCATAGAATTTACCGATAAATGCTTAGATTTACCAAAACTTTTACCAAGAGATCTCGCAAATTATCGACATTTACCGATGCAACCTGGAAAAAACTGGAACTAGATTAGATTAGGTTATATTTTATTGAAATTAAAAAACTTGGTTAATTTCAAAGATAAAACCCACATGAGCTACGATAGATAAAGTACTTATCCAGTATCAGTTAGACTATTTATTTATTATACTCCACTAACTGTGACCCGCGGCTTCGCATTAAACCGCGGCTTTCAGATTAAACATTGATCCTTAAATTAGCTCAAGACTAATATAGTTTTTGAAAATATTGTTTTTATACAAATTTTACACACATCTATATTAAAAAATACATCAACAATTTCGCCAAAATCAAGTTAATATAACTTTTCAAAATCTTACACATTGGTCTAGCATTAGGACTAACCTAGATTTGTGTTAAATTATTACAGCTGATGAACATAATGAGCTGTTTTAAATGTGTGTTATTATACTGGTTGATATGGTAATTAAATTTGTTTGTAAAAATCAAGTTTACAACTGTTTCTTAAATGTTTGATACTGGTCTAGAGTAAGAATAACCTATCTTTGTGGAATAATTATTATAGCTGATGGATCTAACAGATGTAAGTGAACATTACCAATAAAAAACAGACCTACAGATTTATTAGTACAAAATTAAATATCTGCTTAGTCTGAAAAAGCGAAGAAGACTAGAAGAACTTTATCGCACTGAGTTTTAAAGATAAATGTTTCTTCGTCACATATTAGGTTTGTTCAAACATAGAATCATAGAGGAATTGCCGACTGATTCATGATTTATTTACTGCTAAAGATTTATATTTTTTGTAAATAGTCAGTTTCTTTTCAAGATATCAATATGTAACAAAGTCAATAAAAGTCTTTCTTCAAATAAGCTTGTAAAGTTTCATTGATATCGGTCTAGTAGATGAAGTGCTTACCGCGAACAACGATCGACCATTACGTCTCGCATTTCTTTATGGATAAAATACATAGGAAAACCTTTTTGTTGTGATAACTCAACTTATAATTAAGATATCGAAAACACCTCTACGTTAAAACCTACTTCTGAGTGAAAACTATATGTTACCATTTCTCATTAAAACCGGTTCAATAGTTTTTAAAATCTAAGAGGACAAGCATAGAAGTATAGATTATTTTACTGAGGAAAAGACCAAATCTATGCGGATATATAGACCACCGCCTCAATTCTATTCTGGATCAACGTTTAAGCTTGAAACTTGGTGTAAAATTTGCCTTGCTAATTTTCATATTATGAAACACTTGGAGAACATATTTATTTCTAATTTTGTGCCCTGAAAAAGGAGCATATATTGGGAGGGGATTTATTTTTATAGATTTTCAAATGCCACTGGTAAATATAGCTAGTTTAAAACACGAAAACTAAACATTTTGGCTTATATTTTTTTCTCTCTTGCCAAAATTTTCTTATAGGGAATAGGCTGCCCGTGTATTTCTTATTAGAAATGAGTTAAAATGGAAACTATTCATTAACTAAATATTTTGAAACGTATTACCGTAATTCCTTCTCTTGCTAAGCGCAATTCCAACGGTAATTTATTGTACAAATTCCACTAAAATTTAACAGAAATTGGTAGAATAAATTTTGAAATTACGCTTTTGTAATACCACCAATGAAAGTTTCTATTTTACCTTGGAGGCTACATTTTAGCAAAATTTTGATGAAAGACGATCGAGCAAATTGGAATTTTGTGTTTTGATTTTATGGCCACTACCCCAAAAATTTGACTTGAAAAAAAAAAAATTTCGAAATATGACCAAAATAGGCCTAATACCAAATGTGATTCGACACGCTCCATTAGTTTGAGCTGCAGAGCACTGTACAGACGGCTGATATATCCGCGAAAAACTCGGCATTGATTTTGTTTCCCATCAAACATCTTTCTCTGCCGTCAATACTTCAGACAATCAACAATAATAACTCTAGCTACCGAAATTTTAGTATCAAAAAATAGTCGAAACAATTTTAATTGTGTTTCATCTTAAGATTCACAATCTCATTTTGTACGATATACAGATAAGGTTGAGGAATCGCTTAACTTAAGATTCGCTAATACACAGTATGAATGTTGTTAGAGGTAAGGGTGATCTGGTGGCCTAGATTGATCAGGTAACGGCCTTGCAAGCTGCACGACTGTAACTTGCCTCTGGGGAGGTTATTGCTAACCAGGTTAGCCTACACTCTACCGTCACTTCACATTTTATAACTTAAACATTTTAACATTGATGCATACAAACAAACACCCTTTACCGATATCATTTTGAAGCACAATGACCATGAATGGATTTATATTTCACATCAGGTGTTATATTTTTTTAAACTTTTTTTCTTGTATTTTACTTTACAATAGTAATAACTGTGATGTCATGAAAATTTCAATATTATGTAGTCCAATTTAAAATCTCTGGAAAGAGTGTACTTGATGTTCGGAATGATGTTTCTCTCTGTCGTGGAATTTTTATCACGTAATTACCTCAAGTACGAATGACAAAATTTTAAAGTTTGGTGACTTTGACCCTCAGCAGAATTATTTGATTGTAATTCAAATAACTAAGAGGTCCATAAAAAAGTAAATTGGGGGGGGGGGGAACTGTTGCCAAACATTATTTCAAAACCGATTAATTCCAGATTGTTAAATCTGATGCCGGGTAAAATGTCACATGGAATGATTAAATTCAAGTAAATATCTTTTGTGCAATGTGATAAAAATAGTAGAGGAATGAATTATAACTTAAGTGACTTTTCTCAAGAAACACTAGCCTAGATACCTTCAAATACCCGAGTAATGGACGAAACATTTTGCCATAGAAAAGTTAGGTTAAAATTTGCCTAAATTCTTATTACCTGTCCCGTAAAAATAGCCTAGGTAAAGCCCTCAAATACGCAAGTAATGAACGGAACATTTTGCCATAGAAAAGTTAGGTTAAAATTTGCCTAAATTCTCATTACCTGTCCCGTAAAAACTAGGTGACTTACGTTAGGTACAGGGACATAAATCCTAAAGACTCTGCTGGACTAAATTATGACAAGCTCTGAACCTTGGTTCATACCAGCTGAGCTAGTATGGGGTATAAGTGTGACTGGTTGAATGAAATCAAAATAACATCAGCAAACTTGCAGAGTACACTTACAGTAATTTACTGATATTTTTGTTTTGTTTTGGGTTTAACGGTAAAAAACCACATTGTCTTCATCGCCTAAAAAAAGAGCATAAAACAGATTCTCCTAACCTTCGAATGCTCTAATATTGTCAGGGTCAGACGAGGACAAGAGTTGATCAAGAAAGACCTGATAGGAGAGATGCAATCCAAGACAAAGATAATCCAGCTAAGAAAACTTGGGACTACCACAACGCACTCACTATAAGTGAGCACCGAGGGAATTACTGATAAAAGAAGTACCACCTAGTAGATATGATACACCTTCCTGAAATTGAACGAGAGCAAAGTATAAAAATCATGTGTCTCTTGACTGAACATTGTATCTTAGAATATATTTACTGAGGATAGGGGCATATCATGGAGAGCCTGTGAAAACATACGGGCTAAACAATGAATCGCTGGCCAGCTAATCTTGGACTGTGTGACTTTTATTGTCTGTGCTTTTACTGACGAGAAGCTAATCAGTTTGGAGTTCAATCTTGCGTTGACAATTCACATAAGGAGGTAGATAAAGAACTATTAAGGGAATAAATCTGCTAAGATAGCTTTTAAGCCAAGGTTTCCAAGTTTGAAATTAAGAGTACAATATATTTAAACAATAGAATAGTGTTGACACGATTGCAAGCCTCTTTAGAAATATCGGCATCAATAAACGTAAGAATAGTTTGAAACAGTTCTATACTGACTCTAAAATATTCACGAAATTTTCTCTCGTTGTCCATCAAGTATCGTGAAATTAAAATCCTGAAGCAACCCTCATCTTGCCTCTTTTTAAACATCATGTGTGGATCCTCTCTAACAAAACCTTTCAGTAACATACATTCTTCCTCCTCTTCTTCTTCCAGTAGCAGAGCAACAGTAACGACGTCCATGCTGGTACAAACTGACAACTAGATCATTTCCCAAATAAAATAACCAGGAAAGCCATTTTCTTGCAAACCACTCTCACGCCGAGCTTGAACGGACATCCGCTGGACGGAATTACCGCCAACAAACATCACGCCGCGCCGGACAGCTCACGCTGGCGTGATCTTGGAAACCTTAGCTTTAGAGGCTCAGTTGCACAATCTCACTCTATATAAGCGCCTTTGTTCTGATTGACCATGATTTGCAAACTTGAAAGTATTTTCTTATGGGGTCTTAGATGCTCACTAAGAAAGGATTTTGCGAAATATTGATTTTAAGGGGTAGACAATACTTTTTTAAATGTTGAGATAGGCCTTACACATGGAGATTTGTAGCCATTTTATATTTATTACCATAGCAGATTTACTACCAACAGCTGGTTGAGTTCATCACCATCAATAATTAAATTATTCTAATTTTAGGTTATGTCTAGTAGGTAATATTGAGGTTACCATGCTAAAGACTTTATATCCTTAATCCCCTTTTCTAATCTAATCTAGGTTAAGGTGGCTTCAGAATCGTTTTAAAAATCTTGATTTAGGTAAAACCGTTCAGAACGTAGACTCAAAAGTGAGACTTAAATTATTGGTAATCATCAACATTTTCCTGTTGTTTAAAGAAGAAAAACCTCTCGGTCATCATCGCCTTAATAAAAAAGAAGAAGAAATAAAGACCCCCTAGCCCTTAAATACTGTAATAATTTCAGAGTAGAAAATGAACAACAGTTGCTCAAGAGGGATTTGATAAGAAAGATGAAAGAGAGGGATCTAATCCGAAACTACATGAAGGCCAACTAGGATCTCTTGAACTTGCCACACCAAAACTCTATAAGTGAATCCCTTAGAGATTGTGATGTTCAAAAATTGTTCTGGAGAATAATTGGACAATAAACATTAGTTACCTCAACTATTTCTTAAATACAAAATCAACTACTAAAGTCAGTAATTGTTTTATTTGAAAACTTGGCAGCATATATTAGTGTAAGAGATACAAACAAATAATATGCTAATCGAAGAAAAGTCCTTTTTAATTTGTTCATTTGGAATTTCGTTTTATGTTAATTAGTCTGACGTTTATGAAGTTTAGGAATTAGATTGCAACTAGGCCGAACGAGGTATACAAGGTTTTACTATTTTCTTTTCTCTCTCAAAACGCTATTGTACTGTTTCAACGCGGATTCTCCAACTGGAAATGCAGCGTGAGTTATATAATGGTGTTTTCGAATCATAACTATTTGTCGCACAAATAAAACCTGAGATGGAAAATAAAGATTTAACTGTTTTCTAAAACTGCCCAGCAGGTAATTTTTACTCGACAAAAATATCCCAAACCATCTTAGCTTACTACTTGTTCAATGTTTTCATTTATATCAATTAAAAGTTTTTGGAATTTCATATGTATACAGACAGTTTTTGAACACTCCTTACAAACGTCAAGGTACAAAAACCTAATATCGTTTCGTTGTCCGACTGTCCTATGTATTTTTACCAAAAAAAAAATTAAACAGCTCTACAGAATTGAATAAAATTTGGATGGATTGTTGTTATTGTCAGTTTCAGTGGGTTTGGTTTTATTATTGTAAACCAAATCGTTTCAAAATGGCGGCCATTCAAAGATTTTACATTGAAATAACTCAAAAACTACCCATTTTACCAACAAACAAAAATACAAGAACTGTTTTTAATAAATTTTATGATAAATCGTTGCTTTTGTTTTTAAACAATAGAATGAATAAATAAAGTTGTTTTTGATACATTGAAATTGTATTTAAGAGGTATACGTTAATTGGAGTTTTATTCACATTTTTCTATTAACAGTAATTATTTATTAACTGAAATTTTAGTAGTTGTACAAAAATGTCTTTTATGAAAATTGATTTAGTTACTTATTGATAGTAGAAATTCAACAAATCAGCTGTTATTATTACAAATAATAGATCAGCTGAACAGTCTCCTGTTAATGTATCAACAATAAAATCAGCTGTTTTTTTTTGCAATACATCAATCAAAAGTTTGAAATAACCATTTTGCCGGACGAGAACTTACCCATGTACAGTATGACGAGAAATTAAAAATCTCATTTATAGTTCGGGAACATCCTGTGAACAAAAAATATCAAATTAATTAATATTTATAACAACTGCTTTCTCTAAAATTTTACATAACTTTCATATAGCGCATGCGTCAATGAATTAGAGTACAATATTAAAATTAGTAGCGGATCATTCAAGGTCCCAACGATGAGCGTGGTGTACTGTAGACAGAACCACTAGACTTAGACAAACTTAAACTATGACGTAAGAAAGCGACTTACATCAGTAGCGATGAACCTTGTCATTGTAACTGATATCTAATGTCTCCTCATTCTTGGCGAAAGAAAAACTTTGTAATTAAAACAATCCATCGACAATTGTAGAAAAAAAATACTGGACAGGTTTTACTGTTTGAATTAACGCATCAGTCTATGGGATTCATATTTTTCACTAAATCTACAATTTGGGGGGGGATACTGAATCTATTTCAGTAAATCTTAATACCAATTGACATGTTACGAAAAGAAGGATCTGTTCAAGGAGAGGACCGCCACTCATAAACAATTTTTAAATTAACATAAATGCAAAAACAGAACCTGACCTGACAGAAAAACTGAAACTTTGTTGGATTGTATTTTACCAGGAACAGAAAGAATTTGGAACCAGTAAAGATTTGTTAAGTTCCTACGTATGTGAGGGAACAATGAAGATTTGTTTGACACCATCTGGAAGGACATCGGTGTATAAATAAAGTGTGTATTCATATATTATGTATAAAGTTGGCTAGGTTAGGAAACCTTCTAGGGCGGTACTAATTGAGTGGCGGTACTCTTCTTGAACAGATTCAAAAGAAGATCTGCTGGATATTCTGCATCCAATAAAACCACGTTATACTATTGTGGTTATGTCAGTATTTGAAAGGGCATTTAATAGCATAACCAACCCGAAGTAAACGCTTAAAGCGGGTTAAAAACTACAACAATACGATCATTGAAATGGCGACTTTTATCTCCCTACACACCAAAGTGATAACGCTTTTCGTTTTGACTGGTGAGCTACCCAATCCTATGTAGGTGGGTAAACGGGCAGTGTCCTTGGTATATGATGTGAGGTAGAGTTTAGCGTGAACGACCCGAAGGCTACTTTTCACAAGTGGTTTGGGGAATCTTGCAGACATGAGTTCTAAGGGGAACGGGAGCTTTCCTAGAAAGCGGACGGATTACTACGCTCCACGTTGTCGGCCCAAGAAAACTGGTTGAAATGATTCTGCCATTGTTGGTTTACCAGCTACGGCTGGTGGGCAACCCAATCCCACGTATGTGGGTAATGGGCGCTGCCCTCAGTAGATGATGTAGGGTATGGTGTCGGGTGATCGACCCGACGGCGACTCATCATACGTGGCTTAGGAAACCTTGCCGTTATGAATACCATGGTAGCATGCTCAGCCTGTCCGGGGGTTTCGGCCAATGGGGGCATGAAGTGAAGAATGTTTCGTGGTGGATATTGTTCCTATTTATTTTTCAGTGGGCGTCTGGCGTTGTGCCGAAAAGCCACAACTTCTTGTGCCAGCTCTGCTAGTTCTTCGGAACTAGTTTATTTTAAAAGTTTATGTAAACCTAGATCTTCCAGTGAAGATGTTTTTCGTGATATATAAGTATTTGAAAAAGACGTCAAAGGAAGGAAAGGGGTACAGTCATATAATTTAATAAATGTACGACAGAATTGCAAGCGTACCATCTCAAAATGAAAAAAAAAAACTTTTAAAATATGACCTTGAAAGTTTCCATTTCTTGTTGAAACTCATCACTACTTGGAAAACATGATTTTTCTTTCGAGTCTTTTAATTCGAGTGCAATAGTCTTCCAGGCAATGACAGTTTGTTATAATTCCATAAACAGGGGTATTTTCGATGAAACAAATCATAAACTCAAACCATTAACTGTACTTGTAAGTCTAGACATCTTTTGTCGCTTTGAATTATCGTATGATACTAGGCGGAGTGTGTCGCCTAACGACCTTGAGATATGTATCGTATCGCTCTAGCGTGAACAGATTTAATACAAATTCTGCGTAAAGAAATCAAATTGCTAGTTATTTAGCTTTTATATATCGATTAAGTAGATCTTTAAATGGTTCTGAAGGTTTAGTTTAAAGGTTTGGTTAGATAAAGTTTTAGCTCACCTGTGTTGTCTGCTTTCCATTACCAAATATTATGTTGATTTGATAGAAAGGGTTTTTACGAGTGTTTAATCACACAAAATCTGGCTTTACTGTCCAACGAAATTTAGGTGATTAGATACAGGGATTTATTGAGGATTTCCTTCAGTGCATTCATTGGCATTGAGGCATAATGTATTACGTTTATGATAAATGAGTGGCAAGATTGATGACTCTAAGATCCTAGGGTAAATATCATCATATATTCCGACTCATGGTAGAAAGATCAAAAGGACTTATTAGAGCAGCTTATAACAGGTGACTTGCGTAATCTCTGCACAACTCGTAAATTGCTATATATAATCTTGTCATTCACAAAGTAGACATTTCCTATAATTTACTTTTGTTTCCAAGAGTTCCATGTCTTTAGTTTTCCGTTTCCATAAATATTTTACTTTAGTTTTTATTTATACTTAATTATTTTTCGCAATAATTGCTGAGGTTAACACTATATTTTTGATTTAATTGATACATCTTTGTGCTTGTTTCTAACTGTTAAAAGATCTTTATTTGATGTCGATAAATCAAAAACTGGCTTAGTTAATCGGGTTACCTAATTTCCAGTTTATAATTTTGCAAAAAATGTAAAGGATAGAAACAATGTATATATTTTTCTACTTTTCCTTATAAAGTATAGGGTAATTCAAAACAAATCGACAAAGTTTTTTTTTTAATCATTTTTACATTTCATGACCTCAGTAAATCGAAAAAGTTATTTTCATCATCGTTGTCGTTTCGTCAATACTTAGCACAATAACGGCCACAAAATCTAAAATAGAACACGGAATTTTGTAGGTATACTGAGTATACAGGGAACTGAGTATATAGGGTGTTCGTATAAAACTTTATTGAAATTCAGGAAAATCTACTTCACAATAACAAAATAGTAGCCATTTTAAATAGTTTTTTATTCATATCTAGTGTTTTATTAACACTAAATTAGACAAACATTTGCAGATTTCATTTCTGCATGTCAAACCTTTCTACGATGTTAACGTCGAAATGTAATTTCAAACACTGACCTCCCAAGAAAATGTGATGTTCGTATGGTTACGAAATCCGGCACAGCCGAGTCACCTACGAGTGGAGGCTCCTCCGTATAAGTATAGCTTAGAGGACCGAGACATTAACACGAGCGTAGCGAGGGGTGACTGTTTAATTGAACACACCTACGAGGCACACTAGGGCATAGCGGAAGTCAAGAAAGTGATATATACACAATTACGTGGTTCAGAAACCTTGGGTACAACTAGATAAGAACCCCTGGATCTAACAACACAATTTAACATTTCCTACCCAATGTGTGCAACTACCCCACATATCTACAATTATAAATAGCAAACTGATCACTGATCTCCCGATTCGTACAGTTACGAGATCCTGCAGGACCGAGTAACCAACACGTGGAGGTTCCTTCAAGTATAAAGCTTCGAGGTCCGCAATGACCGAGATACTGACAGGAGCGAAGCGAGTCAGTTAATATATACACATGAACGAGCCTAGCCGACGTCAAGAAAATAATAATATACACAATTAAGAGAATCAGAAAACGTGGGTAACAACTGTTTTAAAACAAAGATACTCTCCTGGATAAGACCTTCCCTATAAGGACCAACAAACCAACTTTTGGGCATTACATTTAGAGTATTTACTTGTATTACATGAAATGATGGGGTTGGGTAAGTACCATGATGGCTCTCAACTTGATTTTTGTGGCAAAAATGTAATAACACCTACCTCTTACTTTCTGTATGTGTTTTATTTAATTTTTTTTTTTTATGTCATTAAACCTCCTCTTGAACTTGTAATGAAAATTAAAGAAGAAAAAAAGTAACTATGCAGCAACTATTTTACCAATATATTCTCTCCTACTCTCATGAACGTCCTTTACCAACCAAATTTCGGACCATCAATTAGTAAACATGTATAGTCCTAGACGACTCTTCCGTTTCGATTCCATTCGACCGGTTCGCAGTGAGACCTTGTGAATTGTAATTTACAATTTCCCTTGTATTCATAATTTCATTCCGGTTTAAATAGACACACAAACAACAAAACGCAATAGAAATCCATATTAGCGAAAAAAAATAAAACAATATCCATTTATCGTCACAGGTTTTGTATTTTATTGGAATTGTGGTCATTAGGTATGTCGAAATTAACATTGTGCTACTTTGCTGGACGGATGTGTAAAATCCAAGTACTCTATTTATTTTATTTTTTTGCAATTAGGAAAAAATGTAAACAATACAAGAAACTTTCAACAATAATTTGAGTAGAAATCGTTTTGTTAATTATATAACATACAGAATGACTCGTTTCCGATTTAATTTCCGAAAAACTAAACAACAATCGATCTAAAAAATCTAAACTCTCTGGGATTAATAATAATAATCCTTAGCGCAACAGCCTTTACTAGTTTCGTCGTCTCGTCTCGTCTCCTCGTCGACTCGTCTCGTCTCCACGTCGTCTCGTCTCGTCTCGTCTCCTCGTCGTCTCGTCTTATCACGTCTCCTCGTAGTCTCGTCTCGTCTCGTCTCCTCGTAGTCTCGTCTCGTCTCGTCTCCTCGTCGTCTCGTCTCGTCTCGTCTCCTCGTCGTCTCGTCTCGTCTCGTCTCCTCGTCGTCTCGTCTCCTCGTCGTCTCGTCACCTCGTCGTCTCGTCTCCTCGTCGTCTCGTCTCCTCGTCGTCTCGTCTCCTCGTCGTCTCGTCTCGTCTCGTCTCGTCTTATCACGTCTCCTCGTAGTCTCGTCTCGTCTCGTCTCCTCGTAGTCTCGTCTCGTCTCGTCTCCTCGTCGTCTCGTCTTATCACGTCTCCTCGTAGTCTCGTCTCGTCTCGTCTCCTCGTAGTCTCGTCTCGTCTCGTCTCCTCGTCGTCTCGTCTCGTCTCGTCTCCTCGTCGTCTCGTCTCGTCTCGTCTCCTCGTCGTCTCGTCTCCTCGTCGTCTCGTCACCTCGTCGTCTCGTCTCCTCGTCGTCTCGTCTCCTCGTCGTCTCGTCTCCTCGTCGTCTCGTCTCGTCTCGTCTCCTCGTCGTCTCGTCTTATCACGTCTCCTCGTAGTCTCGTCTCGTCTCGTCTCCTCGTAGTCTCGTCTCGTCTCGTCTCCTCGTCGTCTCGTCTCCTCGTCGTCTCGTGTCCTCGTCGTTTCGTCTCCTCGTCGTCTCGTGACGTCTCGTCTCCTCGTCGTCTCGTCTCGTCTCGTCTCCTCGTCGTCTCGTCTTATCACGTCTCCTCGCAGTCTCGTCTCGTCTCGTCTCCTCGTCGTCTCGTCTCCTCGTCGTCTCGTCTCCTCGTCGTCTCGTCTCCTCGTCGTCTCGTCTCGTCTCGTCTCCTCGTAGTCTCGTCTCGTCTCGTCTCGTCTCGTCTCCTCGTCGTCTCGTCTCCTCGTCGTCTCGTCTCGTCTCGTCTCCTCGTCGTCTCGTCTCCTCGTCGTCTCGTCTCCTCGTCGTTTCGTCTCGTCTCGTCTCCTCGTCGTCTCGTCTCGTCTCCTCGTAGTCTCGTCTCGTCTCGTCTCCTCGTAGTCTCGTCTCGTCTCGTCTCCTCGTCGTCTCGTCTCCTCGTCGTCTCGTGTCCTCGTCGTTTCGTCTCGTCTCGTCTCCTCGTCGTCTCGTCTCCTCGTCGTCTCGTCACCTCGTCGTCTCGTCTCCTCGTCGTCTCGTCTCGTCTCGTCTCCTCGTCGTCTCGTCACCTCGTCGTCTCGTCTCCTCGTCGTCTCGTCTCGTCTCGTCTCCTCGTCGTCTCGTCTTATCACGTCTCCTCGTAGTCTCGTCTCGTCTCGTCTCCTCGTAGTCTCGTCTCGTCTCGTCTCCTCGTCGTCTCGTCTCGTCTCGTCTCCTCGTCGTCTCGTCTCGTCTCGTCTCCTCGTCGTCTCGTCTCCTCGTCGTCTCGTGTCGTCTCGTCTCCTCGTCGTCTCGTCTCGTCTCGTCTCCTCGTCGTCTCGTCTTATCACGTCTCCTCGTAGTCTCGATCGTCACGTCTCCTCGTAGTCTCGTCTCGTCTCGTCTCCTCGTCGTCTCGTCTCCTCGTCGTCTCGACACCTCGTCGTCTCGTCTCCTCGTCGTCTCGTCTCGTCTCGTCTCCTCGTCGTCTCGTCTCGTCTCGTCTCCTCGTCGTCTCGTCTCCTCGTCGTCTCGTCACCTCGTCGTCTCGTCTCCTCGTCGTCTCGTCTCCTCGTCGTCTCGTCTCCTCGTCGTCTCGTCTCGTCTCGTCTCCTCGTCGTCTCGTCTTATCACGTCTCCTCGTAGTCTCGTCTCGTCTCGTCTCCTCGTAGTCTCGTCTCGTCTCGTCTCTTCGTCGTCTCGTCTCGTCTCGTCTCCTCGTCGTCTCGTCTCGTCTCGTCTCCTCGTCGTCTCGTGACGTCTCGTCTCCTCGTCGTCTCGTCTCGTCTCGTCTCCTCGTCGTCTCGTCTTATCACGTCTCCTCGTAGTCTCGTCTCGTCTCGTCTCCTCGTCGTCTCGTCTCCTCGTCGTCTCGTCTCCTCGTCGTCTCGTCTCCTTGTCGTCTCGTCTCGTCTCGTCTCCTCGTAGTCTCGTCTCGTCTCGTCTCCTCGTAGTCTCGTCTCGTCTCGTCTCCTCGTCGTCTCGTCTCCTCGTCGTCTCGTCTCCTCGTCGTCTCGTCTCGTCTCGTCTCCTCGTCGTCTCGTCTCCTCGTCGTCTCGTCTCCTCGTCGTCTCGTCTCCTCGTCGTTTCGTCTCGTCTCGTCTCCTCGTCGTCTCGTCTCGTCTCCTCGTAGTCTCGTCTCGTCTCGTCTCCTCGTCGTCTCGTCTCCTCGTCGTCTCGTGTCCTCGTCGTTTCGTCTCGTCTCGTCTCCTCGTCGTCTCGTCTCCTCGTCGTCTCGTCTAGTCTCGTCTCCTCGTCGTCTCGTCTCCTCGTCGTCTCGTCACCTCGTCGTCTCGTCTCCTCGTCGTCTCGTCTCGTCTCGTCTCCTCGTCGTCTCGTCTTATCACGTCTCCTCGTAGTCTCGTCTCGTCTCGTCTCCTCGTAGTCTCGTCTCGTCTCGTCTCCTCGTCGTCTCGTCTCGTCTCGTCTCCTCGTCGTCTCGTCTCGTCTCGTCTCCTCGTCGTCTCGTCTCCTCGTCGTCTCGTGTCGTCTCGTCTCCTCGTCGTCTCGTCTCGTCTCGTCTCCTCGTCGTCTCGTCTTATCACGTCTCCTCGTAGTCTCGTCTCGTCACGTCTCCTCGTAGTCTCGTCTCGTCTCGTCTCCTCGTAGTCTCGTCTCGTCTCGTCTCGTCTCGTCTCGTCTCGTCTCCTCGTAGTCTCGTCTCGTCTCGTCTCCTCGTCGTCTCGTCTCCTCGTCGTCTCGTCTCCTCGTCGTTTCGTCTCGTCTCGTCTCCTCGTCGTCTCGTCTCGTCCCCTCGTAGTCTCGTCTCGTCTCGTCTCCTCGTCGTCTCGTCTCCTCGTCGTCTCGTGTCCTCGTCGTTTCGTCTCGTCTCGTCTCCTCGTCGTCTCGTCTCCAAAATGATTGAAGTGTGGTCAACACATTGAGTTCCCGTCGTCCAAATTTTACCTTTTGTGACCAGGATTTCACGTGACTAATTGTAGCTTCCCACTTTTCCTCACAACTGTCAACACAGAAATTTTTACGCTCCCACGAAGATCGAACCCAAAATTTCTTTGAAATTAATATATTCCGAATGACTTCGTATGAGAAAGTGTTTGGAATTGTTTTTTTCATCTAAAAATACTCCAATATGTGACGCAAAAGAAAAATATACATTATTATGACAATCCTTTATAGTTAAATATTTGGTTAACCTAACCTCAAACTGATTTTACGGTTATTCTAATGAATCAGGTGTTATTAAATATGTAGAGTAATAAATGTTAAAAATATATAAACTTTCTACAAACAGACTTTGTATGTTCATAATAAATAAATAACTGCGTAACGCAACAAATTGTTGTAGACCTAACCTTGGTAGATGGCTTTACATTGGATAATATTTGGTCAACACTTCGACTTCCCGTTGTCATCATTCTAACTTTCGTGAACAGGAATTACTAATTAATTGTAGCACTTTTTCCTTACGATGATGTGACAACGAAGGCTCCACTAGCCGGCCGGTGCCGTCTGCCGCTCATAAGACTAATGCAATAGAATAATACCCATAAATTCCATGTTTTTAAAGATATAAATATAAATGAGGTTTCAATAGAAAGGTATTGTACATCTGACTGTATTTTGTTGAACCAAATTTAAAATATCTTTTTCCGTTTTACATGAAAACCAAAACAACATTTTTTTACTTTAGCAATTTTTTAACAAAGTACCTTTAAAGATACGAAGGATTTTTCTCGCAGTTAACATAAAACGGTTTGTTCTCTTCAATCAAAAAAAATCAACGATATCGGATGAAGAATGAAGGAAAAATATAGGTATCAATGAAAGTACTGTCACCCGAGTTTTCCTCCGAAAAGCAGACGGTTTTTGGTGACACCTAACGGGCGGACATCGACATTTTTGTTATATGGAACCTAGTCTCAACCCACAACTGAAGCCAAACCCGCAACCTATAATTTATAAAACGAAAGCACTAGCTACTAGACCAACCGTGGATTCACAATCAGGAATTAAGAGAGTTTGGAATCAAACAAAAATTGGGGGTGACAAATGGGTCACATTTTGTGGCCAATTTCGAGGTTTTCTGGGTTTTTTTCTGGAGTAACGTACTATTTTAAAGGGAAAACTTTTGACAGTTTGGGGCTTTAAATTATTAATAAATCAATCAGTCTTGTTGCACAAGTATAATTCTCAACGTAAATGCAGAAATCTGCTCAGTTTCCATTTAATTTAGTAAATCCCTCACTGTTTCGATAACAACTTGTTCATCCCCCTTTGGTTCTTTGAACGAACGTTCAAGTGAACTAATTTAGACATTTAATTATAAAAGTCAGTATAGATTACGTTCAATTGCTAACTGTCCAGCTTGTTCAGATAAACACACTTGTTTCGGCTTTCTCAAATTTCACTTTTCGAGTGGTTCATCTAATTATAGTAATCCAACAAGAAGTCCTAACATGTCTCTGTGGGTTCTAAAACCGATACCTATCAATCTGAGGTTTAAAGTGGTTTTTAAATTGTATACTTCATGGTTAGATTTGACGGGTGAGTGTGTCATAAGAGAAGAAATAAAATTCAATATGTAATGGGATATAATGAGTATAATGGAATAGGTAATTAATTTTTATCACTTCCCGGTTTCGTTAAAGGTTCGACATTAAATATCATTAGACAAGTTTATTACTACAGAAATAGGCTGGTAAATTTCACAAAATCAGTCATTTCATTTATCTTATTTGGAAATATCTATTAAATTATTGGTGATAAAATGTATCACAATTTCCTGTGTACAATTTTAAGTAGATTGTACAGCCCGTTTTGTGAGACACTTCAATTTTTGGATATTTGAACGTTTGTGGTTCGTTTAACGCCTTTTTTTAAACTGATAACTCCTAAACCTGTATTTTTTAAAGACGATTCAGTTTCTTTCATCTTTAGTGGATACTATTGAGCAAAATTTTATCAAAATCGTTAGAGTCGATTTTGAGGAAATGAACATATCTGAAGCTTGGAATTTATGGCAGCTACTTGAAATTCGAAGATATCTAATATGACTAAAGTATATCCACTTTAAGCAAAAACAATTCACTCGTTTGGGGTATACAAAATTTCTAAGGCCCATTTTTTTTGCTCATGGTATCTCAAAACAGACATTTCTATGAACACTCAAAATGATTTTTTTTTCTAATTATCAACTTTATCTAGACTTAAATTATATATTATATATTATTTATATCTTATTATATTATATTATATATATAATAATAATAATAATATATATATATATATATATATTATAATAATATTATATTATACATATATGATATATTATTATATATTGGAATGTATAAATTTACTGATGTTATTATGCAAACAACGAACTGCAATGTCCCAGGAGGAAACTGACATACTTCACAGGTGTATTCCTTGGACCAAAATAATGAAAAAAGTTCATATAAACATAAGTTCGGAAAAATTCGTTTCCAGAATATCCACCATTTTGTAGTTTTTAAAAACATTGTAACTTTGGAAGTAGATTACATATTAAGCGTTCAAATTTGGCGTACAGATTAATTATGTAACCTTTTACAAACGTAGGCCTACCAAAAACAAAAGTTTCAATATGTACAAAGGTTACAAACGTACATATTTTGTATAGTTTCAATATGGCGGCCGTTGAATTTCAACATCGAATAACTCGAAAACTGTCAACTTTACAAAAACATAACAAGAGACAAAATATTTTTCTTTTTTTTTTTTTTAACGACGAACAAAGTATTTAAAATTTTGTTTATTTAGCTTAAAGGATAATTATCGACAAAAAAACCGAAAGAATAATTTTTTGGTAGTTGTTTACATCAAATAAGACTAGCCTAAAACCAAAATTTGTTTTGAATTTTGATAATTAAGAAATATATATAGAAAATAGTACGTAGCAGCGATGTATTCTAAAGAATTTAATTTTGAGAAAATGTATGTAAATTAAAACAATTAAACGTTTATAAAAATCAAATTTAACTGAAGAAGGAACGGAATAAAATAATTAAGACATTATTTAAAAATCAAATCGAAAACAACTCAGGGGCTTACTTTACCAACTACGGGCTTGGCAATCCTGAAGGAACCTAGCTTTCATCTTTCCTGCCCTGGCCCTTTTGACCAAATCTCGTTTTTTCCCGACCCTGACGCTATTAGAGTATTAAAGGACTAGGGGTCTTTATTCTATGTTGTTGGTTTTTTATAAGGCAATATGGAAAAGTACTGGTATTTCAGTTTAATTTTATACCTCAAAGATAGTGCTACTACTCGCAAATTATTTTTAGGGTCACATTTGAATTTTTTTTTTAAATCTAGGAAATTAGTTGTAGACAACTACCAAGTCAATATGTTTTCTGTTTTTTGTCGATAGCTCGGTCAACTTTTAACCTAAATAAAAAGACCTAATAAGTCGTTAAAAAAGAAAAACATATTTAATCTATTGTATTGGTTATTTTTTTTAATATAAGTTAACGGTTTTCGATTCGTTGTTATTATTTTTCTTTTTGGCACCCTGTAAAAAGGTACATAATAAATTAATAGTTTATGCCAAATTTGAATTTAAAAATGTTATTTACTTCCAAGTTAATAGGTTTTCAGTTTATTGTTGTTGTTCCACGACCGATTATTACATTGAAACAATCTTCACAGACTTTGAGACAGTAAACTCTAATTAATCATTAGTTTTGTCTAATATGAACCATAAGAGAATTAAGAAAAACAAAAACAATCAAAAAAACTTATTACAGCTTTCTGTATAGAACAGATTACCAAAAACTAATTAAAATTAACAGGAGTCAATAACCATCTTAGGAGAATAACAAAAAAGCACTAGCTACTATAATAACTAAACAAAATTAACCTTACGTGCTGTTTCGGTTTACAACAGCAATGAACATTTGACATTCCATGGAACAGCTGTTGAGGAAATCCTCTAGTCAGTTTGATTGCATACCGTTCCAGTGTGTTTATGATGCAATGTAACATAACACGCTGTTGCTCCCATAACTACATGCTGCACGCGAGGATAATGTTTGTGTCATCCGTCTGGTATTTCTTGCTAAAGCGATAGCGAGATCCTTTTTGAGATCAGCTTCTTAAGCTTTTAATGTTTTAAAGCGTGGAAAATGTTTGAAACTCTGGGTAAACTGTGAAATACTTGACAGGTAACGGTTTCCATCATAACATAACCTCTGATGTTAAATACTCGGTTTTTTTTTTAAATTGCCTCGAAGAAACACTTTTTAAGATGCGGTAATTACTTATCAAAATGCTTCGCAAAATTTCTGATTGTTAAAATTTGTAATTAAAAATTGACGGGAGGAGGGATTTGATAACTTTTGGTTTTAAACCTACATAAAATTTAATGTTTTTTTTTAAATCTGAGAATAATATTCAGTCTCAAAGCCCAAATGACTGAACTGATTTCATGCAGTTTTTACAAAACACTTATTTGGGTGGTCTAGCTTATAGGATGCTTAGAGTTAGGGTCTAGCTGTGAATTTTCATTAAAAACCCTGAACCAAGACAAAAAGGGGGCTTGAAAAATACAGAATTTAAAAAAATCCATTTTTTAATTTACATTAAAAATAACGATTCATAAAAATGTCTACTGAAAAATATAGCCTCAACAGAATTACTTGAATTACACTCCCCTGTCTTTTTTAAATGCGATCTGTAGAGCATATTTTACAATCTCTACACATTATGCCGATAAAAAAACCTCAGGTTGGTATTTCGTCAAATATTTTATTTTTATTTTTGAGATAGTATCAAGTGGTGTATTTCATAGTTGCGACGTATACAAGGTCAACTTTGTTCTCAAGAGATAATCTGAAATAGTAAAGTTTCTAGTCAAACGTGATACCTCTTACGAAAATAAAACATTCCATGGGAGTGTGTATCTAGATAACACTTAGCTGACTGTATCCTAGAAGGAGTCAGAAGGCCGGCTAGTTGTAGAATTATTGTATCGCTTATTTCTGTGTTCATAATAATTTTAGCTAATTAAAATACGAAGATGTTTGAAGCTAAAATCTTCAGTAACAAAGGTATATAAGAATGTATTTAATGATCAGGAGATGCAGAAAAGGACCAGATATGAGCCTTGTGGGACTCCAGAGAACTTGTATTCAGTGTCTGTACAACTCCATTTTATTAGAATCATTAACTGATTCTCTTTTTCAAATACAACTTTAATTATCTAGCCAACCGCAATTTATTCTAAAATAGTTCTAACTTTAGGCTTATTGTATCAATTCGCAGTTACTGTTTGTTTTTCATTGCTTTTAAGAAATAGCGAGGAACTTTATAGTTTTAACTTGGAAACAAAACTATTATTTTACATTGAGTTAATCAATCCATTACAAAAACCACTTGAGCAGTTTTAACTTTAGATTTTTATATTTTCAAGTTCAGCCATTTCTAAAACTTTATGAGGGTTGTGCATACAATTAAAATTAAGTATTTTTTAAATATATTGGTGTTTTTTGTTTCAGGTAATTCTAAAAGCAAATCTATAAAAGATCAATGTCTGTTTTTGCTATAAAATTTCTTTTGTCGCCTAGTAGTTAAAACTAGTTAAAAGCCCCACACAAAAGTGTTAATTTTTCAGAAAACTGACTTATAACAAGCACATCCAAGTGAAGTTCATACAATTTTATCATTCGTTTCCCTAATTAAGCTTGTAATACACTATGAGTACTGATTTAAAAAAAAATTACAATTTCCATAATTTAAATAGATAGCGTAGGTTAAATATAACACCTATGACATTTCAGTATAATAGTGATACAAATAGTTAATTATTAAGTTATACAATTTATAATTTTCATCATTTCAATTTCAATATTTTTTTTCTATTAAGTCCCAGTTTGGCGAATTCTGTTTCCTAATGTTTTAGGTCGCTAAATACAATTTTCTCTCTATTTTTTATTGCAAAAAAATTAATTTTAAAATGACAGCACCTTCAATTTCTGCCGTTTTAACGATTAAATATTAAATTATTTTGCAATATTAAATGAATTCGATTTTGATTTTGTGTGTGTGTTTACAAATTTGCTGCCCATGTTGGCAGACTGTAATGTTGGTAGGTTGGTACGTTGGTAAGTACAATTTCTGTAAAAACACATTTTTGTTTATTTTTTTAATATTTTTTTGTACGAGTCAAAAATTATTTTAAATCTATAGCTGTATATTGAGTATTTAAAAAAAATTGACAATTCTAATTCAAAATCGGTCGCATATTTAAAAACAATGCTCATGATACAAAAATTGCGTTAAAATATTATTTTCTATTGACATAGACAAGACACAAATTTACTTAAAATGTCTACACATACATTACTTTGACTTTTCTTGTTTTGTTTTTCTAGTTTCACAATTTAAAAAAAAAACGGGAAGGAGGGGGTAAAAAAATGGTTTTATTGACGCTTACTAAAATAATCTTCAACTTTTTGAAGATTATTTGAAAAGTATTTGAAGTTGTAAGTTTCTGACAATTTAAAAGTTTAGCTCATAAATATTTCAACAAAACGTGTACAGTTAAGACTATTATTGAAAGTAAAATTAGAATGTGTAGAGAAGAGAGATTACGTAAACAACTTCACTTTCACGCATTCTTCAGTCGAGTCCGAGTATGCGGTCAGCTGATGTCCCTTCACTTCAAAACAGCTGAGAAACATCCTCGCAATGTCATTTCCTTCATCTGTACTTACATCAGTATGAATGTCGAAAGTGAGCTCCGCCGCGTGTTGGAATATGATACAGGTACAGTAACGGTGCCAAGAAACGTCCTTGAGTTACACCGCGAGCTGGATACGTAACCGACAACGGGAACTGCCAATGGTCAGTTAGAGCGACCCACACCTAAATACCTTCTTTAATATAATTATTTTAAAACAATTTTTGAAATATCTAAATTTAAACTTCAAACTAAAGTCATTATTTGCAAGTCGAGTTTAAGTAAAATTTTAATAATTTTGCATTTTTGGAGAGGTTATAACCTTTAATATCTTGTAGGATCTTACAGGGTACAACTAACCTAATAGTACACGGAATCGTTAAAGCCCATTATAAGAAAATTTATAAGACCCAACAAATGTTAACAAATTTTATTTCATGAAATCCAGTCCAGTTCAGACTACAACCGAAGGTCCCTAGAACACAAACATGATAGTGAACAAATTATATATACATGGAGATTTGTGACTGGTAGAACGCAGTTCGAAACTGAAACTAAATCATTGGAAAAAAAATCAACCACGCGAATACCTACGTCGATTTCGAGAGCGAGCAAAATAGATACAGGGTTATTATTTTTTTAATTTTAAAACTTGATTTTTATTTTCAAATTTATTATTACTGCGTTTGTGTACTATTCAATTGACTTCTGTTTTAGCGCGAAGAATTGAATAATTTAGCACAAAATATAAATTATGTTTGTTTTTAGGCAATGGTTTTTAACTTTTTTTTTTCCAAAAACTAAAATTGTTCAAACCGATTTATGAATATTTGTTTTAAAGCTCCGAATAAAGAAAAAATAACCAAAATATTTCTTTAAAAAAAAATAGGTAAGGAAGCTTTTCTTCAATGACAAATATAGCCTACATGGTGAACTTCTCAGAAATTACAAAAATGAAATTTATCGTATTATTACTTTATATTCATAAAAAGTTCTATTCCTTTCTATCTAATACTATGGAAAATCGTAATAAATTTGAGTTTTTTTTTTGTTAAAATCGGTTCGAAGGATTTTGTTGAAATCGGTGAATCTACAGTTTTGCCTTCGAAAAAGCGATTTAGGAGCTTCAACAGCCACATCCTGAAGACTTTAAAAATCACCTCTTCTAAAGGCCAAAAAGCGTTTCAGATCAATTATATCGTTGCCATGGTTACTGTAACTGGTTTCACTTTAATTTTGACGTGGTCACATTTGAGTGATTTTCATCAAACCTGAAGATGGTAACCTGTTCCCGAAACGCGTAGTGACATAGCCTACTACAAAAAATATTTGCAAGACGGATAACTAGGTATAATATACGTTAACTTAGTTTTATAAAAAAGTAAATATTTTGAAATTCTTGTTAAAGTTCGAATTTGTTTAAAAAACAAACGTCAGCTTAAAATCTCACAAAAAACTACCGTTTTTCATTAAGCTTTCCAACTGTATAAACGGAATCGCTAATTTAAGTTTTTATTCATAGAATTATATCGTTCAAGAAGACAAAAGTCGCGATTAAATACGAGGGTATTTTTGATTCTTGTTCTCTAATTGACTGTTAACAGTTGTAAATTTTTTTTTATACTCTACAGTAAACATTGCACTTTGTGTAAACTATTTCAAATCCATACTACAAAAGTCTCTGTCCTAACATATGTACAGTCTTACATGAGGTAAAGTCTAGAGTTTCAAAGTTTTGTAATCTGAGAGATGATTAGGGAAGTATATAAGCATATTTCAATTTACGAGTAACATTATGAAGAACATTTTAATTAGGTTCAATTTAACATTATATGCGCTTCACATGTACATGTAAACAGTGAGACAACTGTTATAACATGACGCAGATTATATAAATTAAAAAAAAGTCCATTAGTTTTATTCTAGTTGTCTCAATCACCTATACATTCTCACTCAGACAATCAGAGCTCAAAATTGTAACCATATTACTTACAGTAAAACTTCTAATAGTCACAGTTTTAGTTCTATCTCATTCAAATTTGACATGACCATAACTGATAAAATAATACATCAATTCTGCATTCGCAACTGTACTTTTAAATATTAAAATTACAATAATAATTTTATATCTGCTGGGATCTACATAGTATCTGCCTATTCTAGCATTGTCTAGCCCATCTTCAAGACTTACTAAAGTATAGATCTACTTGAGCATCTTGATGATGGGGGAACTACGAAACGCGTCGACAAATATAAATAATAAGACAACGGGCAGGAGATTGTACTATAGCTAATTTAAATATTAAGTTACATTAACAAATTTGCTTTAAAAAATACCCCTGATGATAATTTGTCAAATCCGGTCGAGATATTGGAAGTGAACATTTTTAGAACTTTATATCTTCATTACATGTACTCAGGGCAAAGAATGCATTTATTGGTTTGTTTAGTGTATGACGAGTTTGTAATCCAGCGGTCAAGGTTTCCGTTTAAGCCGATTAGGCCTACACCCAAAACAAGATGTTATTGTCAAGAACAAAACTACAAGACATACCTAGGTTGAGCCTAAAGCTGCTACTTTACATTAGAAGGTAGATACATATAATTTAAAATTGTTCTCAGCCTGTATTCATGAGTTTATACTATACGTTACAGTTTAAAAAAAAAATAAAACAATCAGATCTACAACACATGGTAATTCGGCAGTCAACATACATTACTAATAATATAACAAAATATTTGTTTTAATGTTTTTTTTTACACAAAAAGTAAAAGAAAATCCGCACTTATTATTTGAAAATTTTATAGTAAATAGCAAAAACTAAAATGAAGCCAACAGTGGGGATCAAGGTTTTTTTTTTTTTTTAATTTGGTCATTTTTAATTAACCGTATTTTGTAGAACCTTAGACCATCGGTTTGGGTTATAAACCTTCAAAATTCACCAAACTTTTGTTGTAACAAATTTTGAGAACTGTAACCTTTAAAACTGCACCTTTGGTTTAATTTCACCTTTTGATCAATAACTCCCGAACAAACTGACGACCAATTTGGGGGGGGGGAGGGGGAAGATTCTTAGTGAAAATTTGTTTGATCGGTTTTTTTATATAATCAACATTTTGTATTTGGTCTTACAGGAAGTTTTTTAAATTTTTGAATTATTCAAAAAATGAAAAACACATTGAGATGTGACCAAAATAAGCTAAAATAACAAATTTGATTATATTGGTAGTGTTTGGGCTGTGATAGAAAACTGCAATCTTTAAAAAAAGAATAATATGAAAGTGTTGAACAATAAAATACAAATTAATACTAAAACACTTAGAAATATTAACTACAATAGTTTTAAATTTCATTTTAATGTTCTATATCATAATGAAATTAATAATTCAAAAAATATCTTAGCAAAAACGGCAATTAAAAAAACACAAGGTTGCAATTCCGATTTTTGTTTTGTTTGTTTATTTTTTTTGCATTTTCAAACTATCTGTATACCCAATGTTATCAATATCTAGAATACGTCCATTTCTAATCAGTCCTCTCCAATAGTATTTTCCAAAAAGGGAAATTATCTATTACGAAATAACACTCACAAGATTCGTGGAATCGTCACGGATTCGACAGTTATGTTATCTAATAGCATTAATTTTATAAAAGACTCTAAAATTAATGATACCTTGGTAGTGGCGGAACAACAGTCTGTCGCCAAGTTTTGATTGCACACATTGTAATCTGGACAGATCCTTACTTTTAATTATTTCACTATTTATTTTTAACTTATATAGGCATACATTTTTGCTTTTGTTATTTAAAAGCAAAAAAAACTAGGTCGTATCAATATATATATATATATATATATATATATATATATATATATATATATATATATATATATATAATAAAAGGAAAACTGTAATGTGCGTGCCGGTAAAACTCAAAAACGAATCCCAGTACAATCAAAGGGGATATATGGTGTGATAGTCCTCTATTGTCCATCCGTGAAGAAGGTTTCCGTTTTGTCTCTAAGGGCGTCCGTTGAAAGATAAAAGGGCCGAACTTATGACCGAAAAATACAAGGGAAATACAGTATTTATCCCAAGAATACCATTAATATCGACTGAATTACCTTTCCAATCAAACTAGCCTATAGTTTTACTATTAACAAATCGCAGGGACAAACTTTAAAGTATTGCGGCATAAGTCTCAAAGATTCCTGCTTTTCTCACGGTCAATTATACGTAGATTGCTCTCGAGTAGGAAATCCGAAAAATTTGTATAATATACCCCAGATAACAAAATGAAAAATGTTGTTTATAAACAAGTATTATAAATAGTTAGAATGTTTTCAATAAAAAGCTTTTACTTCTTATATTTTGAGGTTTATCTCCTTATATTCCAACTACCACATAATCCTATAGTTCCGGATCCTCTTGACAAAGGTACAGTTAACTGAGTAAATTTCTTCTTTGTAAAAATACTTTATTTAACTCATTACTATCATTTTTAGGGTCTTGCGCATGATTCTTTAATTAGGTGTTAGCAGGCGGGTTTGGGAATAATTTGAAATCAAGATCATATTCAACATTTATTCATGAATAAGATATGTTAGAAGTCCCGGGCGAAATTAAACCACTAGTTACCTTATAAATAAAAAAATTAAAAGAATACGAAATAAAGAGTCTAGCTTTAGAATACTATAATAGTGTCAGGGTCAGAATATAAGAAGATTTGGTCAAGAGAGACCTGATAGAAAAGAGAGAGGGATTTAAGATTAAGATTTTTTTTAAGAGAAATGTAAATCCAGCTAAGTCCCCCAGGATTGCCACGAAACATAATAGTTTTTCAAAAAACATACAATTACAACAGCAAAATATATATTAAAGGATATGTGAATACTTGATGCTATGAAGTGAAAATTAAGGATGTACAAACATTGCATAACTTTCACATTCAAAAATTTACAAAATATACTACTAGCAAAACAAAAAACATTCGCTGACATAACCCAAAAAATGTCAATACGGAAATTTTAAGAATGATAATGGACCATGATGTCTTAGAGTATCGTATCTGATTGAAATCCAGTTATTTTATTATTTTGTTTGCTTGAGTTTTGGCACACAGTTAACCAAAATTAGAACAAAATCGGTCATTTTTGGGGAGACGTCGAACTAATTTTCTAAAGTTCTTGTTAAAGTAGATTTAAAAAGAGCCGTTTTAGTCTTATGACACCTACCCCAAATGTTGAGTTTTTTTAAAAAGACAAAAATGAAACTATGACCAAAATATGTTCATATTTTATAAAAATCCTTCCACTCTTTTGGACTCTGTTGCACAATATCAGAAAGACCAAAAATATATAATTCCCAAAACATTTTTTGAACTCAAGAGGTCTCACAATCATAGATTTTCAGAAAATCTACTCTATATACTACGAAAGTAAAATACTAAATTAATACATAGCGACCCTTTAATCTATCACTAGAGCCGGAAACATCTATCCACATTCCAAACAAGCTTGACTACTAATCGATTTATCACCTGAGGTAGATTTTAGATTAGAACCAAGTTTGACCAAGTTTAACAATTTCCCAAACGCATTTTTAATTGATTATTAAAGTTCGGTAATTCAAAGCTGGGAGGAGTTATGTTCTATTTCTAATCAGCTGTTGTAGAAGTAAATTCTTTGTTTCGGTTATTAGGTTTGGTTAGTTACATGTTAAATTGGGATCAACAATCGGCTGTTGCATTAACTGTCTGTCTGTCTGTGTGTGTTACTCAATCACGTAAAAACTACTGGACCCATTGAGCTGAAATTGAACATAGACATTTTTGGGGTCCCTGGTTAACATATAGGGCTATTTTATTAAAAAATTCTATCAGGGCACCGCCCTACTGGCCTTGAAATCTCCCTTAACACTCTATACAAAAAATATACGTCACTCCGTAAGAAGGACGGATATTCTGCTAGTATTAGTCTACATGAGGGAAAAAAAAAAAAAAAAAAAAAAACAGAAAGGAGCGGAGCAATTTCCGTAGTTAATATAATATAATATACAAATGAACGATTAATTGTACACATAATATAAAAACCCTTCAGAACTAAAAATTTTAATTTAAGGATTAAGTAATAAAGTAATGTTGATTATTACTCAGCAGATGTAATCTTAGGAATTTTTTCTTCTTGTGCAACAGTTTTTGAAATAGTTTTGTCATAAAATAGACAAGGTTTAAAAATAGGCCTAAATGTGACAGAAATAATATACGCAATGTTTCCAAAAATCGTTCCAAAACGTCAAGAACTTTTTCCTTACGTCAAAACTAATGAAAAAGTTTATCTTAATCATATTTCCTAAAATGCTTAGTTTTCTATTTAGGCGCCATTTTGTGTTTTTAACCAAACAAATCATTAACGGTAAATGATGTGATGGAGTTAAAATGTTAATACTCTTTATTGTTATAAATATAATACTACACTGACGGATCTCGAATTAACTTCGGTGCAGGTATAAAATATAAGTATAGCTTTGGGAAAATACTCAAACTGTGCCTAACTAAAGGATATACATTATCAGGTCGGACAGTCAGGCTGCTATAAAGTCTGTAAGTTCACACGAGCACTACTCATCACTAGTGTGGGAGTATCACCGAACCTTAACCAAGCTTTCGACACAAAAGCATGTAAATCTTAGCTGGATTCCAGGTCACAGAGGACACGAAGAAAACAAAAAGGCAGATAAACTGACAAAAAATGGGATCAAGAAATCCTACATTGATCCAGAGCCTGTATGCCGAATAACTAGCTGTAGCAAAAGATAGTCTAAAACAATGTCTAAACTCGGAAATTGAGAAACGATTGACAAAATACTCCCCAGGAAAACTATACGGTTTACTGGTCCAACTAGATCTGAAACTGCCTAAATTCGTCACTTCACAAAGTAAACGAAATCTGAGGAAAATCCTAGGCTTCGTATCAGGCCATGGCGCTTTCAAGAACCATCTTAACACCACGGGATTACTCCAAGGAAAGTTGAAATGCAGACTATGTAATCAGCACCTAGAAACTGCAGAACATATAACCTACTTCGAAAATGCGAAGCATTAGATCTTCTGCCCAGATGTGACCTTTGAAGCGACAAGCAACCTAACTAGGAAAATCCTGACCCTAAGCAAGGTAATAGACATACACTAGTTAGGAATTTAAGTATACAAAAAGTCTTATATGCTGAAAGTGTCTAGGGGATAATACCCACTTCTATTTATAATAATATTGTTATAAAGACCCAATTTAAGAAAAATAATGAACTGATTTTCTTTACTCATTTCAAAATGGCGGCTATATAAACTTTTTAACGTCGAATATCTGAAAAACAGTTACTTTTAAACAATATTTTTCTTTATTAAGGACAATCAAACATTATTTTTATCTTTCTGTTGCTTAAACGATAACTGAGTTATTGCAAAAAAAAAAAAAAAAAAAAAAAAAAAAAAAAAAAAAAACATTAAATTTTGGTAATTGTTTACAACATCCAAAATTAGACTATAATTAAAATTTTTGTGTGAATTCTGCAAATTGTTACCTCTAACTCTTGCTGTGTTTAAAGGACAACTAAGTTATCGATACACCAAATAATAGGAAGAAACAGGTAACACATGATTATGAGATATTTTATGTTAAAGATTATTGCAATACGCAATACCGTACGTCAAATTCATGGCCGACGTTTCTGAGTTTGAAAATATGTGATTATTATTTTACGCACGATAATATGAAAAATGAAAAAAATTTAATAACATTTTGATTTCACTTATTTACTCTGATCGATAGCAATAGAGTGACTGGGAATAGGTTTTTATTTACTACAACCACAATTCACAACAATACTTTTCTAATAATCAGCTGTTGTGTTACATTAATACAATTTTTTAACCAGCTGTAGGAAGTTAAATTAAATGTGAATAAGTATGCGTTGGAATGTTGGCAGAATTAAACAGCTGTTTCTTTAACATTATTGTCAGGCATACACTGTAGGCCTACAACCTTATTACGCATTCCTACAAAACACAAAATTTTATATTATTAGTTATAACATATTTTATTGGGTGTGTTGTTCTTTAAGCTACAAGAAGATTTGGAAGTAAAAATTTACAGAATTCAGACTTAAATTTTGGTCATAGGGTGTTATAGACTTATCTTAGGGTGTTATAGACAATTACATATTTTCAATTTTTGTCGATAATTCAATTAGACAAAGCTATGGAAAGAATAGAATTTTGCTTGTCGTTAATATTTCCCATGTAAATATTTTGTAAAGTTAACAGTTTTTCAAATATTTGACTTTAAAAAGCCGCAATTTGTAAATGATTAAAGGAAATTGGTTGATTTTTTTTTTCTAAAATGGGGAGTTTATAGCACTAATCCAAGTATCATTTCAACTCTATATCATTTATCATTAAAAATATATGATTTTTTTTAAACACACAAAATGGCGGCTAGATAGAAAACTAAGAGTTTTATGAAATATGTTTTTATGAACTTTTTCATTGTTTTTATTGTAAGGAATAAGCTACTGAAGTTTTAGAACGATTTTTGGAAACACTCTATATATTATGATTAGAGTATTTTGTAGCTCTCGTTGGTTAAGCTAACCTAACCTAACCTAACCTAAGCTAACCTAACCTTACTAAACCAATCCTAACCTAACCTAACCTAACCTAACCTAGCTTAACCTAACCTAACCTAACCTAGCCTAACCTAACCTAACCTAAGCTAAGGTAACCTAACCTAACCTAACCACAAGTTGATTTTACGATCATGATTGTTTTGTTATTCAATTTATAAAATTGGCTGATATGTTAACGAATGTTGAATCAGCTGAAACTTTCAATTAACAGACACAGCTGATTAGTAAGTTCCTACACCTCGCTATTTAAAATTTTCGATCAATCAGAACTTTTTACGCAGGTAAACAATATTTAAAAAAAACTGTCTTCCTCAGGAGAAACACGTTGTCGAATTTTAGTTATGTATAAAAAATTATGAAGTTAGGTCAAATATTTTACGAGATACAGCACTCACCTTATAAATAAGAATGAATATGATATAGTTCCTTACAATGCTTATACAATAATTACAAAAAATAATTAATAACTTAGTAAAAACTAAAGTGTTCCAATGAACAATTCACCATCTCGATGTCACAAACATGTTTTGGAAGGTGTAACTAAAGCATACGTTACAAATTAAAGTGTCCTGGCGAACGAAAATAAGAAGGCGACCGTATAATGAAAATTACATAAACCATGATTATAAGGTGAAAGCAAAATATATGGTTTCTTATTGCTAACAATTTTTTAATCTTTTACAACTAACAAAACACAAAATATCTAAATATTCCTTACATTCTATCAGACACTCCCATATCCATTTATAAGAAGGATAAAAAGATGTAGAAATACTACTAACATTTAAAATTGTTTGCATAAAACCATTATGGAAAATAAATACCACAAAACATATTTACATAAAGCTTTTTAAAGTCACATACATAATTCACAACATATTCATTCTATACATAGTACATACATAACACACCTGTAGGCTTACATAATATAAGGGTTATTTTTAAGGGTTACGCTTTATACTGCATAACTGAGAGGTACTTGCAAGCAAAAACAAATGCGGATCTGCGTAGTTAAAAAATTATACCTTTTTTTGTAGGTTTGAAATTTTTGTCCACCATCTTGAATCCACCATATTGAATCAAATTTTATTTTTTTTAATAGGAAAGTAGACATAATTTGACAAGGAAAACTATGGTGAAAGTAGTTTTTCTATAAATACCTTCGTTTTTGAGTTATACCCATTCAAAGTTGCAATGACGGAAAAATCGCATTAGCAATAAAACAGGGTAAAATGCGCCTACGAACCTTTTCTATTATTTTTTTTCCTGGAGAATATATCCAAAAATCACATACATCCTTACAAATAAACAATAAAATAATATTAAATGAAAGATAGAAAAAGAAAAACTTTCAGACTAATATAATAACGTTTTCACGGTCCTGTAATATTTTTTTTTCCTCTTTAAGATATTTAATTTTATTTGTATAAGTTTTTATGTGGGTGGTTTAAAAGGGGTAAAAAACTTAGGTGGAAGATAATTGTAAAATGTCTTAAATACATTAGTCTTAGATCTTAGAACTATGTATATTATAACAAATTGGTTCCACTCCCACTCATAAATAAAACATTTTTAGTACTTTACAAATTTACAGAGTGATTGAAATAGGTGTAACCCAAAGGTAAACCCAGAACTTTTTGAGTTAAAACTAATTATTACCAAATTGTTTAAATCATTCGCCATTTTTCCAATAGGGTGGTAATTTTTAAATAGGAACCGCTATTTTTAAAGAATTTGTTTGTACGTGGATATGCTTCTATATCTCCAATCGTTTAGGAAATACAGACACTTAAATGTTTCAAAAATTCGCAAATTCAAACATTTCTCTGAGACTATTTTTTTTCTTATTTTCAAGGAGAAATTTTAACTAGAGCTAGGGCAAAGGTGTAATACCACTACTGATGTTTGTTTGTTTGTTCTGTAGACTGAGGAATTAGATAGATAACTAAAACATAATTTTCTGATAATTGTCTAAAACATCTATCACTAGTCCTTAATTATTACTGGATGTATTAGTAGACCTTGTGAATAAGATATTATAGCTGAAACGAATGTATTAACAGTGTTTAATAATACAATTATTTCTTATATTGGGTGAATAAAAAGTCAAGACCCCCCCCCTCTAAGTAAATATACAGAGATATCCTTTTGGTGGTCGTGCAACCTTAGCAGGAAGTTTCATTTTATGATTTTGAAAATTTTGACTGCAACTCAAAATTTTTTAATATAAACCCCCTTCAAGTGACACCTCATTTTGAAGTGTTTAGAAAAACTTAAAGAATGGTGAAAACTAGAGTTCGCTATCTCTTCTCTATCAAAAATGGTAACCCATCAAATGTTATTGAAGTCTACACTTACATTAGTTTTCAATAATAACCCAGTTGTTTCAGAGAAAGTAACTTTACCTTTAAAATTTCACCTCAATTTGACTTTGAAAAATAAGTCAAATCGACTCTGGACAATGCAGGAATTTACCAATTTTTAAAACATTCAAGTGCCTGTAACATCTAAACAGTTAAAGATGTAAAAAATTCCCAGGAATTAAAAAGAACTTAAAATAATGTGTTATCTCTAAAATATCCATAAAAAATTGCGGTTCTTATTGGAGAAATGTCGTATAAAATAACATATACCTCTAGTTTTAAATCAATAATCCAGAGGGTTTTCTTTGTAACTCTGTACTTCTGGAATAAAGCAGCGGTCACAACCTATTTTAATCAATCTGTATAAATTCTTAAGAAGCAATAGATTGAGGATGCTTGTTCCAGTCTACCCTTTCCTATCAGAAATGTTTAATAACACATTTCTGAAGAATAATCGTAGGATATTATGTGCTGCTCCATACCACAAAGTATTTGCTTACTCTAACTTACAATTTATCAGAGCAATAGTTATTTGTGCAACTAGTGAGCAAAGTGGCACTTTTATAAACGAGAGAAAAACGTTGACGCACGAGGCTTGCCGAGTGCGTCAATTTTATCGAGTTTAAAAAAGACACTTTGCTCACGAATTGCACATTATACTTTGTCTACAGTTGTTATTTTGTGACAAATAAAAAACATACTTCAGCAGTAACACAATTTAAATAAAACATTAATTTAATACAATAGTGTTCAACCTCGCGTCAAAACTGAGGTTATTTATGAATATTACAAATAACTTAGGCGTATTGTTGAGGAAACGGGATTGGCAACTTCAAAACTCGGCAAACGAAAAATACTCTCCGTGTACATACACTGTCAATCATCTTTATGAATAATTACTTCCTTTTTCAACTTTAAAACGTTGTTTTTTTGATTATTTATGTTATTTTACATATAAGAATTAATCTAACATACATATGGGGCATTTCCTGTATATTATAAATCAATTCAAATAAACTTAACCTAAATTTCGTTTTGTTCGGTTGCCATTTGGAGTGAGCAAAGTAGTGTGCAAAGTAGTGGGCAAAGTGAAACTGTTGAGAAATCAGCTGTTTTGCAAACTAATTTAAATGAACAAAATGCCACTTTGGCAGCAACTGTAGACAAAATATATTAACCTAAATTATTTCTGTTAATGTCTGTCCCTCCACTTTGTCAATATTAAACTAATTAAAAACACATCCAATTATGTTTTTCTGAGTTAATACAACTAAAACAATTCCTGTGATTAAGGACCTGAAGACGTGAAGAATTCATACTCCACGGAACGTCCTTCATAGTGCTATATCCTCACAACAGTGTGTTTTTTGTGATTTTTAAGTGTGTTTCGAAACTGTTTTAATTTTATTAATTGATAAAACAAATTGTACGTGATATAAATAATTTGTTTAAAATATAAAAAGTGAAGAGGACAAACTTTAACAGAGTGCTTTTTGATTTCAATACTCTACAAACGAATTTTTCATTTAATTTATCAAAGTTTGTTGATGACTTATACAGATCAATTCCCATTGACTGTTTTAACAGTCACACCTGACTTAATTTAACCAATTAGATTAAAAAATAATTATTAAGTTTTAATTCCGAGTAAAAATTCGGTTGTATTGTAAAAAAATCATTGTTGTTTATTTGATATAAATAAAACAAAAAGTTATTTATTTATACAGAGCACAACTATTTATTTATATCAGCAAAACAGAACAAGCTATAAACAGTATATATCAAAATGGAATAAAATAAAACAAAAATTAAGGAACAGGAAGAAAAAGAAATATCGTCCCCGTTATTTAGAATAAGGCAAACTGAGACCCGCTACAGACACCACCTGCAGCAGTGGAGTAGATGGAGTACACCTCTCCGTTGGTGAGTATAAGGTAACTGCGGGTGTCCTTGGGAAAGGCACCTGTTCAAGCAAAATAAGTACGAAAACATATAGTTTAATACGACAAGTGCAAAACTGTGATGAGCGAAAGTTCATCAGGATGGAAATAATAATTATTATCCATGATACTTTTAAATTGGTATAAAAAATTCCACTGTAATAAAACAGCAGAGCTGATTTTGATAAATTCCTGACATTATGAGGTTTTGTGGAGGAAGTGTCATAGCTGAGTAAGCAGAGCGCATAACAGTTCGAGCTAGGAAACCGTCCTGGTTCAGGTTCGAGTCTGTTTGGTGGCGTTGTGTTTTTTCGTGTGCTACCAATTCCATCTTCTTCCTTGGTATAATGAGAGAAACGCTTAGCATATGATCAAAACACAAAAACAAACAAAACATTTTTATAGTCTTCTGTCTAAAAAATGCCGTGAGTTATCTGTCAAAAAGTGAAAATGAATCATCAACTAGATGGTGGAATATCTCAAAACCCGTCAAAGTGATTTCGATATATTTTTAAGGAATTGTGGATGTTCATGATTTGACAATACTTAAGAGAATTCGTAAGTAAGTTGTAATATACCCAAATGAATCCTAGGAACGTTTTTAATATATAATACACATCTACATACCCGTTTGGGCGTAGTCAAAGTAATAATATATTTAGGTAGTGAAGATTTACAAACTTAAAGATGGTCCAAAATCCTAATTATTTTTTATTTTCAGTTATTGCTTTTTGTTCAATTCTCCTGAACCAAGATGAATCCAGGGATTCTTTTAGCAGAGCCCCTTCTTCTTAGTAGTTGGCATGGGCGTCATCACCAGTTCATTATTGGGGGGGGGGGACATATGCCGGGGGTCTGGGGGTATAGAAATTTTTTAAAATTAAACTTCTCAAAACATCGTTTTTATGCATTTATTTATGCGTTTGTAACAGAAATGTAATGTTAAAAACCCTAGTAAAGACAAAGCCCGATGTTTACCTTTTAAGGTTTTAAGTAAATCATTCGTTTTTAGCAAAAATATTTTTACATCTCAAATATTGGGGGGACGCGTCCCCCGTCCCCCCCGGCGATGAATGACGCCCATGGTAGTTGGGTAAAAACTACAACCTGAGCTCTATGGAAGTCAAAGAGTCCACACTATTAAATCTGTCCGTCCCGCTTGACTGGACCTTGTTATATGCGCGCGCATGGCCACTCCAATGTTCCAGCCTTGTATCCATCGCAAGTGGCGTCATATAACCTATTATTTTATTTCATTGTTGGTGTAGGAATTACTCCAACAATTGCGATGTTCAGAAAACCTGTGTAACTGTATGAAACAAACTACTGGGTAAGACCCGTTGATCTACCAATACAATTTATTTCCTGCACTGTCCAAGAAACTAAATTTAAGGAATTACATTTAGAGGATCTGTTTATATCATGTTGCTTGATTAGTGCCATTTTGATGTCCATCAATTTATTTTTTCTCGTGGCAGGTACCTTACAATTTCGCCGAAGACAGTGTAATTGTGATGTTTCTTGGGTTTGTTGAATGACTGGCAACGTATCCCGTCTCAAAACGAAATAACAACTATTAGGAGACTATCGAAAATATCAGTTCTGTACTTTTCACCAAAAAATTGAAAATTAACCGTCTTTGAAAAAATAAATAAATAGGGCCTAAAAATGCTTTGCTCAGGGCCGGATTTAGCATTTTGGCGCCCCTAGGCCCAATAATTTTTTCCGCCCTCTAGTCTGGTTAAAGTTACTTCCCCAAAAACCTTAATTAAAAAATTATATCAAGCCTATGTTGTAACGAAGTTGATGCGTAATGTTGAAAAATAGTTTAACTTTACCAACAATTATTTGTTCCAATGAACTTCAAAATAAGAATGATTTTTTTTGTAATCAATTCAAAAAATATGTTAAGTTATGGCTATTTATTTTTATTTATAGGTATTTAAAAAAAAAAAATCTCTCGGCCGTGCGCCCCCTGGGAGCTTGCGCCCATAGGCCCGGGCCTTCAGGGTCTATTGGGAAATCCGACCCTGGCTTTGCTTGTACCATAAACGATTCCTTTACGTAAAACGTATTTTATTAAAATCGTCCTTAAAAACAGCTGTTCATTGTTGTTTTTTCCTTTTTGACTGTAATAATATTTAATGATTTGGAAAATTCATTTTCACATTTCACTAAAATTTTAATGAAATCGGTATAGTCGATTTTGAAAAAAAAAAAACACGTCTTTTTATAGAATCATAGATTTTTTCCGATAACCGACGAACCGGCATATTTGTTGAAATGGAGACCAATACTTTTTTGAAACCTTTGTGGCTGCAGTAAGGCAAAATTCGTTCAAAATCGTATTATTTTTCGTAACAGGTATCCCCCTCCCCAAATTATGAATTATCGACGAAATTTAAAACGTTTCAAAATATGACCTAAAAAGGCCCACGAACAAAATTCGATTGAAATCGGTTCACACAGACTGTATACCACTGCACAATTATTTACAGACGGACTTCCTAAAAAAAAACATTTTTTTGGTCATAAAGGACATATAGCTGCAAAAATTGGACATCGATTTTTCTAACCTATTACGTAACATTCTTTATACTTTGTACATGTGAGGACTTCATATTTCCAATACTATTTGTTTATAATTTCTAATTAAAAATCTGAGCTTAGCTTACCATCAATAAGCGTTGATGTTTTAATTTAAAATGACAAATCTAACCTCAAAAGTCTACGAAAACATCCAAGTTGTAAATCTATACCTTCATTATCAAGTGGGAGGCATCCGGTTATAGGGTTCGAGATAAAATATTTCAAGTGTTGAAAGACTGTTCGGTCACGATCCTGACTAGGAGAAGATATACAGTAGGCCTATACCGAGGAACGTCCTTGAGGCTGCTCCTTATTCCTTTACGTAACTGACAACCATTCTAGAAGTGATCTAAAAAAATGCAGTTACTCGCACTAACTTTCTTTTATGTAGTGCAGACTGAGACAGTTGGAGTGGCGCAATTGGTAATTCGTCAAGGACGTTGCCGTTGCCGTTGCTTTGACTCTCTACGTTGCGCAGTTGTTGAAGCTTGTTCAAGCGGGAAGCAGAACTGTTTTACAAGACTTGGCAGCTGCTACACAAACTAAATACTCTGTCAAATACAATTTATCTTTTCCCTCATAGGATTGCAAATTATTATGTGTAACAAATTGACGTAATAATTTTATACAATCCTTGTTTTCAGTACTTGATGATGGTGTACAGCACCGAAACGAGTAAAGTGAATAAAGTTAATAATTGTTATACATGAAACTTTAGATATAGAGTTTGTATGAACTTAATGTCAACATTTGGTGAAAAGCGGACAAAAATGTACTAACCTTTAAATATAGAAAAACTTTAATTTTAATTTTATCATTTTACACAGTGTCCCGTAAATAAGCTGTCAAACTTTAGGAAATAATTCTGTGGGTCAGGATAAATAAAAATTTAAGAATTTTTTTTCCAAAATCGCTTAGTTTTCCAGAAATCCTTCATTTGTTTTGTTTTTTACAAAAAAAAAAATAATAACTTTGGAAATAGAAAAGATGTTGAGGTCAAATTTAGTAAACGCATTTTGTATGTTACGTTTTATAAGTGTACGGGAAATAAAGACTGTATTTTGAATATTTTAATATTTAATATTCCGTTAAAAATATTTAATATTGAATACCTCATATTCAATATGACAAACAAAACAATTTTTTTAATTTTTTTTTTTTCTGCAGCTCAAAGGATAACCGAGTTATAGACAAAAAGGAAACAGTGAAGCACAGTAGATAAATCATGATGGAGGCCCACGGCAGTCCTAATACTCTGCGCGCCTGCGTGTGATAGCGCGTGCGTTAGAGTGAGGGAACCATCCGACAGCCGCTGGATTATATATAACCATTTTCAAGAAAATTAGCGTTCAAAAACTGCACATATACGTCATTGTTATGAGCTGGTGTTCCTTCTTGCTGGTATAGTAATTTCATCCTGATACTAAGTGAAAGGTCTTCAATGGAGTTCATCAAAAGGTTTTCTAGTAATCCTAAATACTAAGTTACTGCCAACTTTTCTTCGTAAAAGTTTCCTTCCTATTAGACCCTAAATTCAACAGTATTCATAAAACAACACATGTATAACCGAAATTAAAACAAGTGTAGTAAGAAATTGGTTCATAGGCTATTACCGTGAATTTTTAACGAAACTTTGGCGAACTTTAAGGGCTTTATATCTCGTAAACTAGTAAGAATATAAAACACACCCAATATTAAAAAAAAAAAAATCTTAAAATCTCGTTTAAAATCCAAATTCCAAAATTGGGGGTTTTCATTAAAAAAGTTGGCCGCCATATTGGAAACTATTTGTAACACAATATGGATATGTTAATTATTAAACGTACTCTAGAGACAATGATCAATGCACACTTCACTGTCGATTTCATGCGGAATTTAACTATTGAAAGCAGAAAGATTACAAACGGCACAACAGAATTCTAAACATTCGAGACATAAGCTATCTTAGTAGACAAACTAAATAAGAAAAGTTTTCGTTGTACTGAATGTATAAAACAAACACGAATACCGTGCATACAACCTTGATCTAAAGTCCCCCCCTTAAACATTCACTTTAGAGTACTGGCGCCACTCTCAAATTAAATGTAGACCGAGTCATGTAATTAAAGCCTTCACTCAAATTATCCAGTCTTGTTTATCTGACAACAGGAATTTTGAGATTTCCCAGTATAACGTAGTCAGTTTACCCCCACTCTCAAACTATGACATGTTCACCGAGCCTATCCACGGGAACAATTAATGAATTGACTCAATATTTCTTATCAATACCAATGAATTAAGGTAGATTTTATGAAAATCTAGACAAAAATCCTCTAGACACTTTGGTGGAAAGTTAGGTTTTGGGGTTACTTTATGGTGCAAAAAATCGAACACTCCAGTCCACCATTGGGGAGCCTGGGGGAATTAAAATGTAGGGGGAAACAGTTTTTTATTGTAAATATCTCAAAATCTAAACAAGATATCAAAAATAGTTTAATACAAAAGTTGTAGCTGACTAAATTTCACATCAAATTGGTTCTTAGTAATATTTTCGTCAGACCCACTGGGTAAGAGACCGAGCGCCAAATTTGAGAAGTTAAACTTTTTGCAATTGTTCGTATAAAGTATTTTTACAAAAGAAATAATTTGCACTTTTTAAAGTTTAGGTCGATTTTTGTATAGTAAAAAGCGCTAAAAATAGGTAGCCTATGTAAGTATCTGTACATGTAATACCAAATATTTGGATACATAGTGTAAAATACAGTAAAGATTTGGTAACAATATTCCAAGTACTTTAGGAGATATCGGTACCTAAAGTTAAAAATACATAGTTTTACAATGTTTTTCCATGTAAACATTTTTTTAAGAGCTCAGGTTTTGACAGTGCTTGAAATGTGGGCTTTATGGCCTCCTGAACAGCCATGGGCAGACTCTTTTTATTTGTGTAAGGCTTATTTTCAGCCTTAGCCTTTCTGTATGGACACCAGGTGTCTGGTGGTGGCGGGCATAGTTCGTGCCGTCTGTGGCACCCATATGGTGAAAAGTTGCCCAAACTGCTGATTTCATCTTTTCTAGGCTAGTGGTGTTTGCTCTTATTGCATTTCCATAGTAACACTGGATCTTGTCAATTATATTGTTAGTTAGGCGTCCTGCTCCCTTGATAGGCTTACCATCTGCAAGTGGTGTCCCGTTCAACGTGTTTTTCAGTTTGCGCAAACGGCTAACCAGCCTCTTATCGATATGACCAATGCATTCCAACTTTTCAAAGGTGTATCAACATACTCATCAGAGGTACCAACATTAAAATAAAATTTTAAAAAATCCAAACTATTATAGACCAACATAATACACTCAGTATTTCTTATTGCGCTAGCCTAGCACGGTTACAGGTGCACAAAAATTGCTTGCAGGATAATTTTTAAAAACTAATAAAAAATATATTTTTGAAGATAAGGGTCATGTTATTGGTATCAAACTGTTCAGAAAAGTCAGATTTTAAAATTTAATAATAAAAAAAAATGTTAAAAAAAAAATCGTTCAACTCCCCTTTAAAATCTATAATAACTTTATATTAGTTTTATTTTAAAATAAACAAATTTTAGTAGTAAATTTCTCACAGTAATATGTATTATAATAGCTTCATTTAGTTACTTAGGTACGCGACAGGTGCTTCGCACAGTTAAGTGCAATCACAATAATTTAAAAGCTGCTGTTATTATGCAGACCTGATAAGATGGAGTTTTGAATTCTCTGGCTTCCTGGCCAATCAACATACTGTTTACAGATTCGTAATGGGGCAGGTTCAGTCACGAAAAAAACAAAAATTAATTAAAATCGTGTTTGAAAACACATTTTTACCTTCTCGGTTTGGCAGCTCAACAGTCTGACCCACTGAATGAATATTGTTGCGCAATTGTTAATTTTTTGCGTCTTGATCTCTTCTGGAATCAGATTTCGCCTTGAAATATGAAATTTGATCAATTATTACCCTGTATTGACTACAAAAAAACTGGTTTTATACGCCAGTCAAATTATAAAAAAATATAGAAATTTAAAATAACAAAGCCAGACCATTGGAGGGTGTTAAGAATCTCTCCAGTGTGTCTCAAAGAAAATAGTTTCCAGCTCCTAGTTTTTTATCATTTGAAAAAAATATCTATTTTATCTTTAATTAGTCATTTTGTTTACTTTGAGTATTAAGAAAAATAATTCGTGCAGTGAGGGTTATTTCAAACAATGCGTTAACGTAACCATTTTGGATTACTTTTTATTTTAAATACAAAAAATTGACCTGATTTTTAGACGACCTTGATTATAACTGCAACCATAAAATTGATTTTTAACATTTTGTACACTATTTTTTACCTTATTTTGTTTCACTCCGTCATGTAACTTTTTTTACAAGTTTCGGCACTTTTATCCCATCATCAGAAATCTTACTTGCTCATCTGAGGTCGTCACTACATTAAAATAAATTAAACATAACACAAACACAATAAATTTATGGACAGTTTATAGGTGCGCACCGAACGGCAACTCTAATATCGACAAGTAAGATCTCTGATGATGGAATAAAAGTCTAAAACCAAAAGAGATCACGTGACCGAGTGAAACAAATAAGGCAAGAAACTTTGTCTTATTCAATAGTGACTTGGATACTAAAAATGAATTGATTATTTTATATAGGGTTTCAAATTATATATCTTATATTTAATTCGCTTATTTATTTACTGTGAAGCCGATTTTAATGATAGAGGTGTCAAATTAAACAGTGTTACCTGCAAATTTATCCGAAAATTATTCATTATCCTTGGAAACACTTATTTTTTAATAATTCTCAAATACGTTTATTTTGTTGTTTTGTATGAGAATTTTGTTTTAAATTATTTTAAATTTAAGTTTAAGTTTATTTGTTGGGAGTCACATTGTGTTGTGATTTATTGACGGTTTATATGGCTTATTGTTAATGTGTGACAATTAGATCTGAATTTTGTATTTCGCAAAAGTAAACTTAACTGTACATACTGTTATAGCGCTTACTTTATTAATGACTTATTGCTTACATCACGCACAAATTAACGGTTTATGTGGCTTATTGCTAATGTGTGTGACAATTCCGTGGGAGCTTATATATTATAAATACCGGACGCAGGAAGTCCACGTGGAAACTGTCACGTAAGACAAGAAAATACCAATGACAGAAATCGAAGAGCATTGAATCGTGAAGTAAACCAAAATGGTTCAACTTTTTGATGCAAATGGCACATTCATTTGATATTAACAATCCTTATTTTGATGCGGGTGAGTTGAATGTAGATGTTTTGATGAAATAACTATACAAACGTAGTTATTTGAAACTTAATATTCCTAATTGAAAACAACTGGTTACTTACGGATTAACATAGCAAAATTTTGGGGCAAAAAGTATAAGGACGTTAAAATGTTTTTTTTTTTTTTTTTAATGTCACTAGTTATAAGAAATTTAAAAAAGTTGAGACAAAATTTGTATGAAGTAGAAAACAAATAATTTTTAACAATGACAAGAAAGGAGAAGACGACAAGTGTTTTTACTCATTTTAAGTAGTACCTATCACAACACAACAACAACACAAGTACAAAAGACAAGAGAAGAGTTCTTCGAAATGAAAGAGCACACGATTGGCGGTGTCACCGAAGGCCAAAGTGCCTACAAGCTCTGAACACCTAAATACGGCCCTGATAAGGATAAACGATTAAAGAAATAATAGGGAAAAGCACATCTACGAAGGATAGGAGTTGAAAGATTTTAGAAAACGACTTCTTTAATCACAATGGACAGGAAAGGACTTGAAAAGGGTAAGGATAGTGTGAGCTCGGCAACTGCACAAAGAGGATTGGAGTAGAAAAGGATCGGGATATTGGCGGGAGCTGGATGAAAATATACGAGTTTTTGAGTAGAAGAGGAAGAAATAAGTAAATCATGTGTTAAGGCATCCTTTTAAAGACTATAAATACAAAAACTATGGTGAATCAAATTTACAATTTGTCCTTCTTAACCTGAAATTCGACTGTTAGATTCCTTCCGAAAAATCAAGAAGATATGATATTTTATACAACTGAACAAAATTTTTAAATTGTAGACAAAAAAGATGTATAAATCTATTCCTTAAAATCTTGGGTTCAATGAGGGTATATTTTCTTGCTTTTTTTTTAAGGGGGCAGTTCAAATACACCATTTTAAAAGTATAAAAACACCAAAACAAGCTCAAAGAAAAGTTTGGTTTTGTATACAGCTCTAACTTTTTCTCTTTACGTACATAAAACGTAAAGAAAAAAATCAGAAAAATAGAGACAAATCACCCAAAACTTATCTTCCAAATTTGTATATTGTATTGAGTAACGAATATATGTAAAAAATTATAAAATGGAATTAAAAAGTTCCTTCTCGGTGTTAATAGAAACTCAAACTATTCAATTTAAAGTAATTGCACCACAAAACTAATTATTGAAAACACTGTTAAAAAACTCCCCGTCAAATTACATTTAACAAAATAGAATAACTAAATTGTGATAAGTGACCCATTCCACAACCATCATTTATATTAACCAGCTGTTTCCCTTCCCTTGTCGTTTGATGGTAACCGTACATAAAATCTGACGGATGTGTGACGAATCACAATGGCTCGAATTTAATTTGGAGAAGACCTTTTAATCACAGAGCAGTTATTGGAAACGTATAAATTAATAATATTTTTTCAATCCTCTGCATTGTTTATTTTAAATATATTTTTGTATTTACCTTAATTGGTCTGTCTAAAATAATCTTTACTGGAATGTTGTTTAGCTACTTCCGTTTCGTCTGCAAAGAGACATCATCAGACTTCGCACTTGTCCAAAACTAAAACCAATGTAGGTTTTGGGCTCGTGTTAACTGATCGAGAACAAGATAGTATACGAGCCCAAAACCTACATTGATTTGACTAAAGTGGCGAACTTGGTGATTTTTAAATTGTATATTGTGTTTAAAAATGTTCGTGTATTTATTGTGTCTAATTTTATAATCGTGACAAGTGCGAAGCCTGATGATGTCCCTTTGCAGACGAAACGGGCGTAGCTAAACAGCATTCCAGTAAAGATTATTTTAGACAGTCAAATTAAGGTAAATAAAAAAAAAATTATATTTATGTATAAATTTAGTCATGGACAGCTTGAAAGAAAATTCTTAATTTATTTTATTTTTAAGTTCATAATTGAATTGACTATTCATAATTTGGATTCATTGTTAAATAAAATTAAGTGGTTTTTTCATACTAAATTGTATTTTAAATAATTGCGACAATATTACACACACCCTTTTCCTTGGTAAAGAATATTTAAAATGGCTTTATAAATGTAAAATGGAAAAATTTATTGTTTAAAACATTGAGAATGAGTAAAATATTGACAAATTGTTTGATCTTTTCTTAAAGAGAGAATCCTCACAAATTAGTAAGGCAATAAAAACAATAAATAAATAATTACAATAAACTACTTTACATGGCCTCTATAAGTGAAGAACGTAACTTCATAATATATTAAAACCTTCACCCATAATACAATATGTTTAATACAAACAGGTAAATTAAATTTACTGCAAGAACTCTAATCGAAAATCTACCTACAAGGCTAAAGTTGCAATAAAGAATTAGACGATGAATAGGTAGCTATCCTTGTAACCCTGTCTAACTTGTAAAATATTAACTCCATTTAATATTTTTTTAAATAGGCATATGTGTAAAATTAATCCTATAAAAAACAATATAATAACATTTTATAAAAATCATTTCTTAAAATTGTCCGGAAGATTTCATTAGCTTTACAACAAATCTATTCCTTACAATGACCGGAAGATTTCATTAGCTTTACATCAAATCTATTCCTTACAATGTCCTGAAGATTTCATTAGCTTTACAACAAATCTATTCCTTACAATAACCGGAAGATTTCATTAGCTTTAAACAAATCTATTCCTTACAATAACCGGAAGATTTCATTAGCTTTACAACAAATCTATTCCTTACAATAACCGGAAGATTTCATTAGCTTTACATCAAATCTATTCCTTACAATAACCGGAATATTTCATTAGCTTTACAACAAATCTATTCCTTACAATAACCGGAAGATTTCATTAGCTTTACATCAAATCTATTCCTTACAATGTCCTGAAGATTTCATTAGCTTTACAACAAATCTATTCCTTACAATAACCGGAAGATTTCATTAGCTTTACAACAAATCTATTCCTTACAATAACCGGAAGATTTCATTAGCTTTACAACAAATCTATTCCTTACAATGACCGGAAGATTTCATTAGCTTTACAACAAATCTATTCCTTACAATAACCGGAAGATTTCATTAGCTTTAAACAAATCTATTCCCTACAATGTCCTGATGATTTCATTAGCTTTACAACAAATCTATTCCTTACAATGTCCTGAAGATTTCATTAGCTTTACAACAAATCTATTCCTTAAAATGACCGGAAGATTTCATTAGCTTTACAACAAATCTATTCCTTACAATGTCCTGAAGATTTCATTAGCTTTACAACAAATCTATTCCTTACAATGTCCTGAAGATTTCATTAGCTTTACAACAAATCTATTCCCTACAATGTCCTGAAGATTTCATTAGCTTTACAACAAATCTATTCCTTACAATTTCCTGAAGATTTCATTAGCTTTACAACAAATCTATCCTTACAATGTCCTGAAGATTTCATTAGCTTTACAACAAATCTATTCCCTACAATGTCCTGAAGATTTCATTAGCTTTAAACAAATCTATTCCCTACAATGTCCTGAAGATTTCATTAGCTTTACAACAAATCTATTCCCTACAATGTCCTGAAGATTTCATTAGCTTTACAACAAATCTATTCCCTACAATGTCCTGAAGATTTCATTAGCTTTAAACAAATCTATTCCCTACAATGTCCTGAAGATTTCATTAGCTTTACAACAAATCTATTCCCTACAATGTCCTGAAGATTTCATTAGCTTTACAACAAATCTATTCCCTACAATGTCCTGAAGATTTCATTAGCTTTAAACAAATCTATTCCTTACAATGACCGGAAGATTTCATTAGCTTTACAACAAATCTATTCCCTACAATATCCTGAAGATTTCATTAGCTTTACAACAAATCTATTCCCTACAATGTCCTGAAGATTTCATTAGCTTTACAACAAATCTATTCCCTACAATGTCCTGAAGATTTCATTAGCTTTAAACAAATCTATTCCCTACAATGTCCTGAAGATTTCATTAGCTTTACAACAAATCTATTCCCCACAATATCCTGAAGATTTCATTAGCTTTACAACAAATCTATTCCTTACAATGACCGGAAGATTTCATTAGCTTTAAACAAATCTATTCCCTACAATGTCCTGAAGATTTCATTAGCTTTACAACAAATCTATTCCTTACCATGACCGGAAGATTTCATTAGCTTTAAACAAATCTATTCCCTACAATGTCCTGAAGATTTCATTAGCTTTACAACAAATCTATTCCTTACAATGACCGGAAGATTTCATTAGCTTTAAACAAATCTATTCCTTACAATGTCCTGAAGATTTCATTAGCTTTACGACAAATCTATTCCCTACAATGTCCTGAAGATTTCATTAGCTTTACAACAAATCTATTCCTTAAAATGACCGGAAGATTTCATTAGCTTTACAACAAATCTATTCCCTACAATGTCCTGAAGATTTCATTAGCTTTACAACAAATCTATTCCTTACAATGTCCTGAAGATTTCATTAGCTTTAAACAAATCTATTCCCTACAATGTCCTGAAGATTTCATTAGCTTTAAACAAATGTATTCCCTACAATGTCCTGAAGATTTCATTAGCTTTACAACAAATCTATTCCTTACAATGACCGGAAGATTTCATTAGCTTTAAACAAATCTATTCCCTACAATGTCCTGAAGATTTCATTAGCTTTACAACAAATCTATTCCTTACAATGTCCTGAAGATTTCATTAGCTTTACAACAAATCTATTCCCTACAATATCCTGAAGATTTCATTAGCTTTAAACAAATCTATTCCCTACAATGTCCTGAAGATTTCATTAGCTTTACAACATATCTATTCCTTACAATGACCGGAAGATTTCATTAGCTTTAAACAAATCTATTCCCTACAATGTCCTGAAGATTTCATTAGCTTTACAACAAATCTATTCCTTACAATGTCCTGAAGATTTCATTAGCTTTACAACAAATCTATTCCCTACAATGTCCTGAAGATTTCATTAGCTTTACAACAAATGTATTCCTTACAATGTCCTGAAGATTTCATTAGCTTTAAACAAATCTATTCCCTACAATGTCCTGAAGATTTCATTAGCTTTAAACAAATCTATTTCCTACAATGTCCTGAAGATTTCATTAGCTTTACAACAAATCTATTCCTTACAATGTCCTGAAGATTTCATTAGCTTTACAACAAATCTATTCCCTACAATGTCCTGAAGATTTCATTAGCTTTACAACAAATCTATTCCCTACAATATCCTGAAGATTTCATTAGCTTTACAACAAATCTATTCCTTACAATGACCGGAAGATTTCATTAGCTTTAAACAAATCTATTCCCTACAATGTCCTGAAGATTTCATTAGCTTTACAACAAATCTATTCCTTACAATGACCGGAAGATTTCATTAGCTTTAAACAAATCTATTCCCTACAATGTCCTGAAGATTTCATTAGCTTTACAACAAATCTATTCCTTACAATGACCGGAAGATTTCATTAGCTTTAAACAAATCTATTCCTTACAATGTCCTGAAGATTTCATTAGCTTTACGACAAATCTATTCCCTACAATGTCCTGAAGATTTCATTAGCTTTACAACAAATCTATTCCTTAAAATGACCGGAAGATTTCATTAGCTTTACAACAAATCTAGGCTATTCCCTACAATGTCCTGAAGATTTCATTAGCTTTACAACAAATCTATTCCTTACAATGTCCTGAAGATTTCATTAGCTTTACAACAAATTTATTCATTTCTAAAGTCATATCTATTCAAGATGACGAAAACTTCGATCAGTTTATTATCTACGAAAGCTCGTACATAGTTAAAAAAAATTTAAACAAATCAAAAATTTGAACATATCAAATAAACACATAAATAACTGCTTAAATTAATGCTTAATTACGCTTGGATAAAAATGAAGATTGAAATAATTGATCATAATAATTGATCATTATATATTGGTACAGTTTAAAAAAAGAACTTGTATAGTATAGCCTAACAATTTAAAAAATCAATGTAACACATTCTCCAATTATCATATTCACAAAATATATTCATTTTCATGACATACATTCTATTAGAAACTTGTAATCATTGTAGAATTAAGTAAATCATTAAGTTAACACAGACTGTTCTTTTTTTAAAGTGCCACTATCTGCGAAGAAGAAGAAGAACACACTTTTTGCTAAAATTCTAACAATATAAAATATAGTACCTCTCTAGATTCTACATAGATCAGAACTTGAAACCACACACAGAGAGCATCTATATGTTTATTACACAAATTCAACATCCAGGTTAAAGATATCAATTAACATGATACATAAATAATGAAGTGAAGTTCACAACAATATTGATCTTAGAAACAGCATACATGTGATCCATAAGTATGATAAATATAGTTTTAAACAGAAATATTTGCTAAGTTAAATATTTCAGTTTATACAATTCCAGGATTATAATGTTAACTAACAATTCGTTAATCGTAAAGCTTTAATCACCTTTATTTATCTCCATTAAAAAAATTCTAACTTCAATTTCATCTGATGTGCATCATTTGCCCGATTTTTATAAAAACTTTAACACAACCTACCTTGTAGTGGCTAAGAAGACATTACTTTGTCTATTTATATAACGAACTAATAAACTCAAAATAAATCTTGTATCCAATTTTATAATAATTAAGTGTTGTAATTATGTTGTCCTACATTGCTTTTTCTTTACAATCTGGCCTCAGAGTTAATTATTTATTGTCAAATGCCTTTTTGTCATTTCTATTTCTTTAAGTTAGGTTGTTTATTTATAAATAAATCCTCATTCAATTGTAATCCATCCTTCTTTCGTGTTTAATACCAAGATATAAATTGACTAGGGCTAGTTTTTAGAAACTACAAAATATCAGCGGCAATTCGTTAATAACCCGAGATACAAAGTAAAAAAAAAAGTTCGTAGTGTATATTGTCCCGAAGATTTCATTAGCTTTACAACAAACAATTCAATTTTCGTACCAATTGTTTGAAAGCTAAATGTCAACACAGCCCATCTATTCAAGATAACAAAAACTTCCATCAATTTAATATCCATGGAAGCTCGTATATAGTTTTTAAAAAAACCAAAAACTTGAACATTGAAACAAACTTATAAATAACTGCTTAATGTTCCATTTGGATAAAAAAGAGATAAAATATATATTACTTAATAATTCTGTTACAATTTAATTTGTAAACATAATTTATAATTTAGTTTAATAAACTTTGTGACTAATAAGGAGAGGAAACCGTCATAACCTATAAATTTTTATCCTGGTTGTTTTAAGAAAAAAACCTCTTAATTATCACTACCTTATTAAAATAGAGTTTAAAATAAAGACCTCTTAACGTTCGAATACTCAATTAGCGTCGGATGAGAACAAGAGTTGGTCAATAGAGACATGATAAAAATGACCAACTACAGGAATCTAACCCAAGACTGTGTGAATGATCTGTGGGATGAATTATTTTTAATTTAACAATCAATTTATAAACAAGTAAAAGGATTGGAAATGGGGTCTCCTTGTCACCCCTCCTTCGCTATATTTGAAGTATTTATGTCTAATAATCCCTTCTTAAACAAAACCGTATACTGGTATCGCTATGTGGATGATGTCCTATATCTATTTGACTCTACTACGAGACAATTTATTAATTTTGTTCATAAACATATTCAATTCACTGTGGAAATTGGAAAAGGAAATAACATCAATTTTCTTAATCTAAATATCAACATACAAAATAGTGTTCACTCTTTCAAAATTTTTAGAAAACCTACATATTCAGATGCTGTTATTCCAGCATATTGTAACCAACACATTAACCATAGCATGATTAACAGACTTATAAGTATTCCCTCATCCCCTAAAAATATCCAGAATGAATTGAATACTATTAAACAAATTGCAATCAATAACATTTATAGTGCCTAATTAGTTAAATCAAAATAAAAACATAAAATATGTGATTCCCTATATAATTCTAAGTACAATGAAAAAGAAAACATCAAATATTGTAGAGTTGATTTCATATGTTAGTTATAAAGTTGGAAATTTAGTATCTAATAGATATCATTATAAACCTGCCTTTTATTGCTTTAGAAATATAGGAAAATTAATTGTTACAATAAAGATAAGAGAGACAGTTTATAAAATAGTGACGTTCATAAGATTTCTTGTAGTGATTGTAATTAATTGTGAATACATAGGTCAATCTGGTAGGTCAGTTAATAATAGAATTAGAAGAACATGTACACAGTTGGAAGTATGGCAAATCTAATTCAAATTTTACAAATCATTTATTAGCCACAGGTTGGAACAGAAAAGTAGAAAACTCAATAACTTGGAAATCTATAGATCTATTTTAAAAAAACATACTGCCCACAACCCTAGAACTGGGGCATGTTAAATGTTTCTTTTTTTAATTCATAAAAAATAGTAATATTATGCAAAACCCAACTTATAAGACACATTTTTTTTCAGAAAGGTGCATAGAATTTATATATGTAACGGAAAAAAATATATATGTAACGGTTTTGGAGTAATTATGTTAGGAATTAAAACAAAGATTTTACAGAAAAGCCTATATAAACCAAAATACATTTGTTAGTACATTTTTTTCAAGATATATACAAGTTTTCTAATGTAATTTTGAATAAATCTCGATAAAAAAAATGTATTTGTAAAATTTCCTTTTGATTTTTTAAACATTTGATAAAAAGTTAGGCCTAATTTGAAAAAAAATCACCAAAAATAGAAACAAATATATCTGAACTCATCGCCCCCTATTGTTTTCTACCCCTCCCCCATCTTATTATAAGTACTGGCCTTTATCATTTCTCAACCTTTTCCTTTCTCTTACAATTTTGGTTATTTAGACTTGTTTTGGTTTCAATTTAGTAGCTTAAAAATGTCTAACGGTCAATAAAGCTCTTTTGTGGAATTAAATAATTATTTCAGTATTTCCATTAATATGGAATTCTATCAACCACAGACTGTTGTCACATTAAATTAAAGTTTCAGATTCAAAAAAAATGTGTTATACACTGTATGTCAATAGTTTGGTTTTAATTATATTTTGCTACAACATAACCTCCAAACATAACATACTGATCCTCAAAAATACTTGTTCAGAAGTTATCGTCAAAAGGGAATAATTCAGAGCTCCATTTAAAAAGTTTTCATATTTTTATCGAGAACTCTTGACTAGGAACTTTCGAGGAAATAATGTAGTATACTGTTTGTTTGTTTGGGTGTGAGAAACAATTAGTGCACTGTAAATATAATCTAAATTGAAATGTCTTGTTTAAATAACGAGGCGTTATGACAATAAAGTGATTGTATTTTATATATGTGTATTCTTACATCAGTGACTTCAATACTACCACTCAAAATGAGTTTCAAAATATTACAAAATAAAATGATTTCCAGTTTTTCTTTTTCTTTAACTTTAGTACAAAATATTGTTTATACAACCATTTTTTCGATTTGATATTTTTAAATCAATATAAAAGTGACAGCAATCAATTGAAGGCGTCCGACAACAATGAAAAAGTACAGAAAAAGTTTCAAGATGGATCGCAATGTTTCGTTTTCACGGAAATATCCATTTTGGGGTCTGGAGTTAAAACAAAAACTTTTTGGAAGGATGTTTTCTGTCGTCTACAGCCCAAACGAGTGGAACTATTTTAACCCGCATTTTGGCCATGTCTGTAAGTGATTTTTCATTTCTTCATTACTTAAAATTTGGACATTAGCGGCCATGAAACAAAACCACTGACTACCCAAACAATACATACAGTAGCCTCAGAGTAAGATTGTGTCTGGTGTAAGGGGCGTGTCCTTCCTTCTACTTGGTTCCCTAGCCTGACTTGATGGTACAACCCATTCCAAGAAAACTAGGTACACAAATAAGTGCTTAGCTACATTTAATTCCCAAAGTTAAAACTTCGTGACAGACTTTTGTAAACGTTTTATTCTTATTTACACCGATAAAAGAAACGAAAATAGAGTACGAGTTTACACAGAAGCATTTGAGGTCTATATTTTATTATTGGGGTTGTACCGCTGAAAGTAAACGCTACAAAGTGTGGGGGCCCCTCTTTTCCTCTCCACCCCAGACACATTCCTACCTTGAGGATGCTGTATTTTTCTGGTTGCCATCTCCCCAGTGCGGGTTTAGGATTTAGCGGTTAAAAAAAAAAAAAGAATAAATAAAAAAAAAAAAAAAAAAAAAAAAAGAGTACTTAGGAGTATTATTAAGTGTTTTTAGAATGGTGTATATCCGAAACATAAGTGATATTAACAAAGCTGGGAAAAGCGGAACAATGTACACATTTTAATTACGAGAGACGTTATAACATTCCTAGCAGAGATATACAAAACTATAACACTTGAAATACTTTAGAATGAAAGAGGAGATAATATAAAATTTATTATATGGAAACTTACGATAAATGGTTGGGGGGGGGACAAACCGGAACAAACCCTGTCACGTAGCGTAACACCACAAAACTTTTTCGCACATAGCTTAATCGCTATCCCTTACTGTAGTGTAGTGATGTTGATACTCGGGTGAAATGGATACTCGCATTACTCGGTTTCAAATTATTTCAATACTCGTATTAATATTTCGAAATCGAGTATCTGCGGATAATGATTTTGCGCATCGGATTCGAACTCAGCTTTACCAATCAGATCGTTTTAGATAAAACTACACTTTTGCGTTCTATCTGTTAGACTGATCCACCAAGTATTTATTTTTTTAAACAATATGTGATTGACACTTGTAATACGTAATTAAATGTTATCCTGCCTGGACACAAATTCAGTAATTTAACGTTAGTACTATTATTACCAACATTAATAATTTAGTTGTTATTTAAAATTAGTCAGTTTACTATATTTTTTATAAAGATGGTAACCTATTAATATTTATTTAAATATAAATAATAACAATTAAATAATAATTTAATTTACTTTTTGTTAATGTGGAAATAAATTAATATTATTATTTTAAATTGAACTTGTTACCCAATCTAAATCATTTTAACTCAAAATCGTAATGTTTAATTAATGTGTAGTGAAAAATCAGCTTAGAAACTAATATAACCAAAGTAGAAACACCGAGCATTTTGTTTAGAATTGACACAATACTAACGAATATCGTTGTCCGAGGATTTTATTTCGAATTCATACTCGCACATTACCTCCTCCTTGTTCCTAGTTACGAGGATTTCGTCCGAATATTTTAATACGAAACCGAGTATTTTAATACTCGGACTCACCGAGTATTTTAATTCGAACTCACACATCCCTTACTGTAGTGTAGTTGGAAAGGATGTGGAGAAGACTTGGTGTAGTCTAGTGAGAACGTTATGGTTGTGCCATATTGCGAACATTTTATTCTGATAAGAATGAAAATACTAACTTTTCTTTTAACGTTCTAAAAAACGCACGAGAAATACATTTGACAAACAAAAATATTGTAATTTAATCAGCCATTTTTTGTTTTTCTGTAGAAATATATCTTTTTAACTTTGTCGGTTTTGTTTTGTTTTGTTTTTTTCGAAATCACTTACAGGCCTTAAATTCCTATTATTGCGCTTTGGTTCGTTTAAATAGTGTTATGAACCTTCACATTTTAACAAAATCAATTTTCTCAATTGATTTTTATCTCAATCAATTTTAACCGATTAGGTACTTCTGAAACTGGTATTTTTGACCAAATATTTCGTTTGGATCATTAGAGCACACGTTGTAGCGTAACTGAAACAAAACCGTTCAAGTAATTTAGAGAACATTTTACGCTTAATTCCGTTATTTTGAGTTTATTTGGTTTTTACGTATGCAAAAGTATGTTTATTATTTGTGCTTCGTGTATTGTATACACAAACCGTGACAAAACTTAATTTGAATGCAAATGAAATGTATGTAAATAAAGTGATAAATATTGACGTTATTGTGTGTACAAAACCAAGAGAGCAGGATCTTCGTGCAGTTAGTGACCTCCAGAGGTGCCTCGTAAATTGCCACGTTTTGTTCTTCCTTTGTCATTTCTGCGATACAGTAATACCAACAACCGCGATGATAACACGCCTCATAAACCACGCGTGTATTGCTTATGAAACCTGGTTCTGAAACCGTTATTATCACTGGGCGGGAGTGAACGTCCAACTATTTGTGTTAACAAGACGTGTTATGATGAAATGTACACGCAAATCGTAGACAGGGTGTCACAAAAGAATGGTTACGATGTATTTTCTCGAAATTAAATAGATATAGCACTAAGTAGTCTCAGTGCGCATGCGTGTTGAGATTGGCTGAATACAAAACCACATTACGAGAGAAGCAGTTGTTTACGCTTCGTAAAGTTTTATACGATTAAAATGTTTACGACAATTGAAAGACACGCCGACCTATTTTTGGTTACATGACAGTTCCCCACACTGACACTTCCCCACAGCCCTTGGACGCGGCTACTTGTTTAATGACTCAGAAATAATCTCGACTGATAGTTCCACACGCACCCCCCCCCCCCCTAAGGCTACAGCGATCATCGTTACAGCCGCACCAGTGACAATGCACCTTAATATAATACTCCTTTGGAGTGAAGAAAAGCGCTCGATCCTAACCTAACCTAAAAAACTTCGAACCTCCGATAATTAGAAGTTTTTAGCCGGTTCCGTCGACTTCGAATTATCGCGACTCCACTGTACTTCAAAAGCTACCATGGGAAGGAGCCTTTGGTAATTTCTCATTTTTAATGGGGAGGAGAGGGGGGAGATGTGCGTGGAAATGTCAGTCGAAATTATTTCTGAGTCATTAAACAGGTAGGGCTGTGTGGAAGTGTCAGTGTGGGGAACTTCCGGACACCCTTATTTTTAATGTAAGAAATGTGAAATCAGCAGAAATTCATACAGTGAATACAGGCTTAATAATCCTGTAGGAACTGAGTCTTGGGTTAGATCCCTCTCATTCATCATCATGTCCTCTCTTGTTACCTTCCGACCCCATCGCTATTTGACTATTCTTGTATGTTTTATTTATTTATTTTTTTAGATGACAAAGATGACGAGAGGTTTTTGACTCTGACTAGACATGCTAGAGCAAGTTCCTAAGTACGAAATATAATAGAGTGAAACAAGCAATCAAAGAAATTGAAAATGAAATTGAACCCTTTACTAAAAATTTCTACTATGAAGTTTTTACCTGACAAAAAATTAAAAGTTTTCCTGTCAAAAATGGATAGTTTAAATTAGAAATATAGTCTAAGTTATTTTTAAGAAGCCAGAATGACAAAAATTATTGTGACAGACTTGGAAAACTGTCGAAATTGCTTACCTTGCAAACAAGGCGGACGTTGATGCTACAATGATATATAAACCCTTGGGTGAAACCCGTGGGCCGAGATTGATCAAGGGAAGGTGCTGCAGGAATTCTTAAAAATAGCCAGACGGACTTGTCGAGTAAGTGCTTTCTGGGAGAATTGAGACTTCGGACGAACATCCACAAGAATTGCAAACAGAGTCTTTCTAGATTAATAGTAATAAAATCGTGGCATTGTAATAAGATACGAGATGGTTATTCTGGTTGATAATGGTTAATTGAGTACTGAACCATTTTATTATATTGAAAATAAAAAACCCAGGCAGTTTAAAGGAACTAATCCTAACAAATGGAGCATCAGCCGGGAAACGAAACCTGGCCGGCCACGTGGCAGGCAAGCATTGAACTACCGATGCTTACTAATATTATAATAAATATATATATATATATATATATATATATATATATACGAATTAAACCCTTTTTAAATATCATAATATTATGGTTAAAAAAATATCAATAAATTATTATATAAATAAACTCTGAATACTTATTTCGTTCCCTCTAACCTCCTCTAACAACTTTCATGTACCGTATGTATTATAGGCTACTCGTATATAAATGTGAAATAGAATAAAATTAAACAATAGTCGCACTGTTTACGCTTCCAACGAGATATTCACATAACCATAAGTTATAGACTTTGTATTTAACAGATAACAAAAAAAAAGTATACAAATAGGTTAAAGCTTTATGTGGTTTTTCACAAACTTAAAAAAAAGTACGTAAATTGCAATTTTATTTATATTGAATTATTATTGTGTATTTTTTTATAAAAGTTATTAAGAAGAGGAAATAAATTAATGTTTTCGTATTCTGTTTTTTATATTTTAAAACATTTATTTAATTGTACTTTTAGTCTACACCGAACTTATTTTGAACACAGAGTATCCCTTGTTCTTTTTGTTTTCTGAAAAAACAGTTTCTGAGGAAGCAAAGTGTTCATAAATATCCGGATTTTTCATGGTTTTTTGATAATTTTATTTATCTATGACGACCGTTAAATAAACGGTAACTTTCATGTTTATTTTGTTGTTGTTGTTGTTGTTGTTGTGTGTGTGTGTGTGTGTCTGTTGCAGTTGACAATTAAAAAAAAAAAGAAGAAGAAGGGCGAGGGATATGCTGTGTTCAAAATAAAATGAGTGTAGCTTAAAAATACAATTAAATAAATTTCACCCCACCTAAAAAAAGATAATGTTTTTTAAAACAATTTTTTTTTAAACACGTAACTATTTGTAAAAATTTTTTCACAAAATCGCAGAGTACTGTAATAGAAACATGTAAAACACAACTGTTATCGTTCAAACTGACTCCAACACGGAGTAAAATTCTTTCCCAAACGTGAATGAAGCAAGTCACTACTTTTTATAGGAATCGACTTGCTTATAAATCCAGACTAGACTGTCTCTATCTGTTATGGCTTGAAACATAGTAAATATCAGTTAACACCAAATATAGTGATGGTGCTACGGATGAGAGGTAAACAGTGTCAAATTTCTGAGTTTTGTTAATGATTAAAATAAAACATTCATATTGATGCTGTTATGCATGAAATTTACTAGGATATTTTTGTAACAAGAAATGGCAGCCATTATTCTAGTACACACAAACATTAATATTAATTAATAGTGCAAAATATTCATAATCACATATACTAATAATCTCATAACTTGGCGTTGGCGAATTTTAAAAGAAGTTTAAATGCTTGTAAAATTCAAAACAAAAACCGTGGGACACAAGAAATCACCAAGCACCTTATATGGATGCAACAGTAGGGAAAAATCAAATTAATTGCATTTCAAGATAATTACTGGTATATTATTCATAAATTCTATTGCGTGCGACCCATGTTTTTTGTTTTGAATTTTACAAGCATTTTGATTTTTTTTTTTTTTTTTTTAAATCCATCAAGACCAAGTTTAAGAACAATTAATTAGTAGGCCTACATGGGATTATAAATATTAATTTTTAAAGGAGAAATTATTTTATACTTTTTAGTCTCTTTTATAAACGTGTTTTTTAACTTTAAATATTTATTTGTGATACTGTATTGTCTGTATAGTTTTGATCTTCAACTCGGATGAGGGAGGTTGCAGGAGGTTATTATAAATAAAATTCGCAAATCATGTTGTTTACCAGAGCTCGGAGTGGGCACGGCTCTATCTCGCATAGAAACAGGTGACCTTGTAATGATACACTTGCTCAAGGTTAACCAATACAACTTGAAACGGATCTTTACATAACAGTGCATTGGCTGGGCTGGGCTTCTTACCTCACCCACAATATTAGCCTATATAAAGCTATTGAATACCAATTTATTTTGATATTCTTTTCTATATCCGCTAGTTTACCGGCTTGACCTTGTCGCTGTTTTAACCTGTACAAAAAAAAAGTTTTATTGGTCATACTGGTAAAGAGTTATTCTTGAAAAACTATTGTTTTTTTTTTTAATTTAATTTAAACTGACTACTATTTTAAAATTTAGCAGCAGATTATTTTGCTTATCAAACTTTTCCAACGATTAATAAATCAAAACCTATATACAGAGTGATTGGGACTGGTTAACAAAATCTTGAGGTAAAAGTAATAATGTTCTTGTATTTATCTAATCTAAAACAAACAAAATAGATATTTTCGGGAATAAACCTGAAATATTCAAAGCACGATCTAATAAACGTATTTGAGAGAACCTTCTCAATATTTATTTATTTAGCAAGATATCTTAAGGGTCCGCATAAATTTAAAACTGATATTTGAAATTAGCCAATCGTAAAGATAAGACTATCTGAGAATTATCAAATGGAGTTTTCTTAAATATGCCGTTGCCTAAAATTAAAAATAAAGTTGTCTGAAAAATAATATTAAATCTGAAGTACTTACAGATGATTTTTTGAACCACTGTATCGTGGAACACCACATCATCTGCTATTTTATTCTTGTGGTACTGCGCAGCCTTAATATTCATGTCAGGCAACTACTAAACAAAAAAAAACGGGTCCTATAGGGGGGGTCATAGTTGTTCATACAGCCTCCGTAACAACTTAGCCTAGGTTCTTTGATTCCCCCCCCCCTCTCCCCGAACTGTAATTTTCTTCATATTTCACCGAAATTTCAATAAAATCGGTTTTGAGAAATTAGAAAAGCGCCATGAATAGTTTTTTGTTTCCCGTAAATCATGAACTAACATTTTAAAAGAAAGGAGCAACCAATACATTTCCTATTGGAACTTTATGGGGAGACCATTTAAGGTAAATTCAATTAAAATCACTAAATCAGAAAATCTCAGCAGCAATTTATTCTCTTCGCAATACATTATTTCTACACAAGAAGAACTTATACTTTAACAAACTTCACCCAGTACGTAATACAGGGTAAATAAATCAAAAAATTCAACTTATGTTTTTGATTACTTTTCAAGTTTCATGGCGTTTCAGGAAACAGAAAAGGTGATTTTCACATGCCGTCCCTCCATCGTTGTCGTCTGTACGTAAGCCACAAAAACTAAGACGGGAAAGTAAACTTTGGTGTAGGAGGCTGTACCCTATTGTTTGGTGTAGGAGGCTGTACCGGAAAGTAAAGTTTGGTGTAGGAGGCTGTACCGGAAAGTAAAGTTTGGTGTAGGAGGCTGTACCGGAAAGTAAACTTTGGTGTAGGAGGCTGTACCGGAAAGTAAACTTTGGTGTATGAGGCTGCACCGGAAAGTAAACTTTGGCGTAGGAGGCTGTACCAGGTATAGAACCCTATTGTTTGGCGTAGGAGGCTGTACCAGGTATAGAACCCTATTGTTTGGCGTAGGAGGCTGTACCAGGTATAGAACCCTACTGTTTGGCGTAGGAGGCTGTACCAGGTATAGAACCCTACTGTTTGGTGTAGGAGGCTGTACCAGGTATAGAACCCTACTGTTTGGCGTAGGAGGCTGCACCAGGTATAGAACCCTACTGTTTGGTGTAGGAGGCTGTACCAGGTACAGATCCCTACTGTTTGGCGTAGGAGGCTGTACCAGGTATAGAACCCTATTGTTTGGCGTAGGAGGCTGTACCAGGTATAGAACCCTACTGTTTGGTGAAGGAGGCTGTACCAGGTATAGAACCCTACTGTTTGGTGTAGGAGGCTGTACCAGGTATAGAACCCTATTGTTTGTTGTAGGAGGCTGTACCAGGTATAGAACCCTACTGTTTGGTGTAGGAGGCTGTACCAGGTATAGAACCCTACTGTTTGGTGTAGGAGGCTGTACCAGGTATAGAACCCTATTGTTTGTTGTAGGAGGCTGTACCAGGTATAGAACCCTACTGTTTGGCGTAGGAGGCTGTACCAGGTATAGAACCCTACTGTTTGGTGTAGGAGGCTGTACCAGGTATAGAACCCTACTGTTTGGCGTAGGAGGCTGTACCAGGTATAGAACCCTACTGTTTGGTGTAGGAGGCTGTACCAGGTATAGAACCCTACTGTTTGGTGTAGGAGGCTGTACCAGGTATAGAACCCTATTGTTTGGTGTTGGAGGCTGTACCAGGTATAGAACCCTACTGTTTGGCGTAGAAGGCTGTACCAGGTATAGAACCCTACTGTTTGGTGTAGGAGGCTGTACCAGGTATAGAACCCTACTGTTTGGCGTAGGAGGCTGTACCAGGTATAGAACCCTACTGTTTGGCGTAGGAGGCTGTACCAGGTATAGAACCCTACTGTTTGGCGCAGGAGGCTGTACCAGGTATAGAACCCTACTGTTTGGTGTAGGAGGCTGTACCAGGTATAGAACCCTACTGTTTGGCGTAGGAGGCTGTACCAGTTATAGAACCCTACTGTTTGGCGTAGGAGGCTGTACCAGGTATAGAACCCTACTGTTTGGTGTAGGAGGCTGTACCAGGTATAGAACCCTACAGTTTGGCGTAGGAGGCTGTACCAGGTATAGAACCCTATTGTTTGGTGTAGGAGGCTGTACCAGGTATAGAACCCTATTGTTTGGTGTTGAAGGCTGTACCAGGTATAGAACCCTACTGTTTGGTGTAGGAGGCTGTACCAGGTATAGAACCCTACTGTTTGGCGTAGGAGGCTGTACCAGGTATAGAACCCTACTGTTTGGCGTAGGAGGCTGTACCAGGTATAGAACCCTACTGTTTGGTGTAGGAGGCTGTACCAGGTATAGAACCCTATTGTTTGGCGTAGGGGGCTGTACCAGGTATAGAACCCTATTGTTTGGCGTAGGAGGCTGTACCAGGTATAGAACCCTACTGTTTGGTGTAGGAGGCTGTACCAGGTATAGAACCCTATTGTTTGGTATAGGAGGCTGTACCGGAAAGTAAACTTTGGCGTAGGAGGCTGTACCAGGTATAGAACCCTACTGTTTGGTGTAGGAGGCTGTACCAGGTATAGAACCCTATTGTTTGGTGTAGGAGGCTGTACCAGGTATAGAACCCTATTGTTTGGTGTAGGAGGCTGTACCAGGTATAGAACCCTATTGTCCTTCAGTAAAATCGATTTTAAAATGTCAAAATGGCGGCTATATCTCGTGTATTAAACTAAATAAGATAAAAATTTGCAGAATTCATTTCTGCAACCCACCCCTACGATGACAAAAAGCGAAGTTATTGTCAAAAATGTAATTTTCTAACACGAGCGTATCGAGTGGAAAACCCATCCAGCATCGAAGCTTGGTAGGACTCGAGTGGAAGACCCATCCAGCATCGAAGCTTGGTAGAGCTCGAGTGGAAGACCCATCCAGCATCAAAGCTTGGTAGGACTCGAGTGGAAGACCCATCCAGCATCAAAGCTTGGTAGGACTCGAGTGGAAGACCCATCCAGCATCAAAGCTTGGTAGAGCTCGAGTGGAAGACCCATCCAGCATCAAAGCTTGGTAGAGCTCGAGTGGAAGACCCATCCAGCATCAAAGCTTGGTAGGACTCGAGTGGAAGACCCATCCAGCATCGAAGCTTGGTAGGGCTCGAGTGGAAGACCCATCCAGCATCAAAGCTTGGTAGGACTCGAGTGGAAGACCCATCCAGCATCGAAGCTTGGTAGGACTCGAGTGGAAGACCCATCCAGCATCGAAGCTTGGTAGGACTCGAGTGGAAGACCCATCCAGCATCAAAGCTTGGTAGGACTCGAGTGGAAGACCCATCCAGCATCAAAGCTTGGTAGGACTCGAGTGGAAGACCCATCCAGCATCGAAGCTTGGTAGGACTCGAGTGGAAGACCCATCCAGCATCAAAGCTTGGTAGGACTCGAGTGGAAGACCCATCCAGCATTGAAGCTTGGTAGGGCTCGAGTGGAAGACCCATCCAGCATCAAAGCTTGGTAGAGCTCGAGTGGAAGACCCATCCAGCATCAAAGCTTGGTAGGGCTCGAGTGGAAGACCCATCCAGCATCGAAGCTTGGTAGGGCTCGAGTGGAAGACCCATCCAGCATCAAAGCTTGGTAGGACTCGAGTGGAAGACCCATCCAGCATCGAAGCTTGGTAGGGCTCGAGTGGAAGACCCATCCAGCATCAAAGCTTGGTAGGACTCGAGTGGAAGACCCATCCAGCATCGAAGCTTGGTAGGGCTCGAGTGGAAGACCCATCCAGCATCGAAGCTTGGTAGGGCTCGAGTGGAAGACCCATCCAGCATCAAAGCTTGGTAGGGCTCGAGTGGAAGACCCATCCAGCATCGAAGCTTGGTAGGGCTCGAGTGGAAGACCCATCCAGCATCGAAGCTTGGTAGGGCTCGAGTGGAAGACCCATCCAGCATCGAAGCTTGGTAGGGCTCGAGTGGAAGACCCATCCGGCATCGAAGCTTGGTAGGGCTCGAGTGGAAGACCCATCCAGCATCAAAGCTTGGTAGGGCTCGAGTGGAAGACCCATCCAGCATCGAAGCTTGGTAGGACTCGAGTGGAAGACCCATCCAGCATCGAAGCTTGGTAGGGCTCGAGTGGAAGACCCATCCAGCATCGAAGCTTGGCAGGACAGAGACATACATAGAAGTTTGAAGAGTACCTTACCGATGTCAAAGAAGTAAAGATATACACAATTACGCTGAGGTTCAAAAAACTTGACTTACCCTTCTGGGGTACCTTACCTCTTGATTTACCAATACAATTAAACATTTGGTACCTAGAAACCAACCTTTGGCCAATACATTTCGAGAAGCATACATTGTATGATGGGACTGAGTAAATAACATGATGGGGTCCATCAACTTATTGAAATGTTTGTTATTGACTTAAAAGTAAACACAATGACTGGTAGGTTTATTCCTGCAGCAATGACAAGCAGAATAACAAGGGTCATTATGTGTTAATATGATAGTAACTATTCGCTTTTATTTACTTACTTTGTGGTTTTATGTTTAAATATGTAATAAAGTTTGTGCATCGCTTATTTTACATTCCACAACTTAAAGAATAAAATACTATTTTAGACATTACAACTGTTGTTTTCGCATCATTGTACCAAAAATTAAGAAAAATTAAAATCTTAAAATGACCTTATATTAAATATTATCGATGAGTTATCGTGGGAACCGAGACATAGACATATAGGTTAGACACGTTTATCATATTCATATAACACGAAGTTAAATATATCTAATACAGTACTTTTCTGAAGATTTACTTAATTTATAAGGAAAGATATTCGGTTTACTTAACTGGGGTTAAAACCCTAAAACTACCCTGTAAAATTTCCCAGAATGTACCCTCATTTTGCAATAGTCTTTTAAACAAATTCACCAAAAATAGTTATTTTTGTCCAAAACCCAACTTTTAATCGTTACGTGTTATTTCCGACGGTTTTCATGTAGAAGGAGTTGACCTGTATCATTTCCTACGGTTTTATGTTCCCCTAATATTTGATCAACACGTAGTTCAGTTTATTAGATATTTGGCAACGTTGCACAACCGTTTAAGACTTACCATACATACATAATTTGTTTTCACTTATTAAGTAAGCTACGTTAATTTGTGAAAAACTACATGTACAAATTCTACATCCTTAAACTACTTAAGGGAGATAATAGTGTAAATATTATGAAAATCGTTTTTAAACTTTCGAGCTGTTCAGTTGCAGCATATTTTGACATAACCCAAACTTTCTGTGGTTTCAAATTTGAAAATTATAACTAGATCACTAAAGAAACAGATTAAAGAAAACGGCATAAAACCATTCAGCTAATTCGGCTGTAGAAACAATTGAAGATTTATAACATAGGCTAAAAAGAACAAATGGAGGGCCATTGTTTCTTTACAGATTTGGGATTATTTGTGTTGTAGGATTACAAATAGTGTCTAATTGTTTTCTAATGCCGAATGTTTGCAGGATTCGTTCAAAATAAGAATTAAAGTCGTTATCAGTGACCATTACTGAGGATTTCAACAATTAAATTTATTAAAAATAAAAAGTTTTTTATGCGCCTTTAAATCAAATTATTTTTACATTTTTGTTGGTCAAAAAATTTACAAAATACCTAACATTGGAGCCTATTGTGCATCCACCTATTAAACATATTTGAATTGAAAGGTTTCTATATAATGTATGTTAATAATTAACCTAATATAACACAGCCTCGTCTAACCTAACCTAACCTAACCGAAACTATAGACCTAATAACCCTTGTTATCCTATAACGGTAAAGTACCCGGTTTTTAAAATGGTCTGAAAATAAATAAAATGACGAAATTTTGTTTCAAAAATTTTAAAACGAGTAGCCTACCACACCACAACTTAATGAAAGCTGAAACATGAGGTGTTCGTGCAGTAACATTACATGCTATTAGTCGCACCTAAAAATGTGCAACCAAATTTGCCTGCTTTCACAAGCCTACACGCGATGATCTAAAAGTGTCAAAAAGTATAAAATGGACTTACTGCTTCCTCACTAAACCTACTTTGAATGAAACCAAACTAAAATAGCAAAGAGAGCATTTACTACCTACCTTTACCCAATTTGTAGGTTACGTTTAGTATCTTAGATGGTAAATTATCATACAGAGTGATTCCGATAATGTGTCTTAATTTTTAGAGAAGAACCGATTAATTTAGAAGTCATTTTTTGTTTTGTTTTTAGATAAACTAAGTTTCAAAATCGGGGGGTTCCATTCTTAAAATTTTCAAATGTAAACATGGGTCAAATTATGTCATAATTTAAAGCAGTTATAAAATAAAAATTTTGACACAATTTCAAAATGGCGACCTAAAAAAATATCTGCAATCTAGGACTTCATGTTTTCCTCTCTTGACTATGCTCATCATGTGTTATATAGGTAGTCTACATTTTTGTTTAAAATCAAATAAAGAGCTGTAAAACGATAAAAGGCATGACCCCTTTTTTAAAACTTTATCTATATTCCCCCAAACTCCAAATTTAAAAACATTGAAATAAATAAAAAATATCAACTGAAAAAAATAGACCAAGTTGTACATAATTTCCCCGATGTCAAATATTTGTCCATCTCGTACCGTTTTTTTTAACTTGAACCTAAAATTTACTACTGTATTGGTTTTTCATGTTACAGACTAGCACCTGTTTGCTCATATTGGAAATGTGAAAGTGACACTTTATATTGTATGCTGATAAACCTCGACAGTGAATCCCAAAAAAACATTAACATTAAAACAAAAATAATATCGTAAATTCCATTTCTATGAAGTGTGCATTCGGGTACATCAACCCTTTTAATGATTGTATACAAATAATAAAATAATACCTTTAATTTTATTATTTACCCCGTAAAAGAAACGGAACACTGATTTGTTCACTATAGACTCTCGTACAATATGATATGTTAATCGAATCTTTGAACGTTTCCAAAATTAATAAAGGAAATGCTTAAAAATGTATATTTTGGACTCTATTTCATACACAGTCAGAAATTTTTTAAATTGGGAAATTTCCTTTAAAATGTGGTACAAATTGACCTATATTTTTGGGTATGTCTCCAAATTTGAGGTATGGGGAATACTCTAATGCTCTCTTAATGATGATTCCTTATTTGATTATTCTAAGTACAGTTAAAGGAAATAAAAGGATAAAGTCCTACAATTAAGACATTTTAGGCCGCCATATTGAAACGGCGATAGTTATTGAAAACACTTTTATGGTTTTTAGATTTGGTTTTGTAAGTGCTTTAAATTAAAGCATCATTGGACCCATGTTTAGGTTTTAAAAATTATTCAAATATAGTACACTTGACCGTTAATTTTTAAACATTATAAATTCCAAAATTAAAATCGTCAAATAAACACAAATTCTAAATAAGAATAACTTTTATTTGATAACACACACATAAAATTTTTTCCTCATTTTTTTTTTTTTAATTCAACAGATATTGCCCCTAACTACTTCAAGGACATTTTTTTATTTTAATTTTTTTTTTTTTTACGAAGATTAAAAACTAGGCCGCTTAAAAGACTTCGTTTTATAAAAATAACTAGACATCCCTAGGCCTATATGCCTACAGACCCCAAGTCATGTGGTTTTAGACCTACCACACCCTTAACCTTTTTTATTTAATTATTAATCATTAAAGCATGTAATTTAATAGATATAATTTTTTTAAATAATAATCGTTAAAAGCTTCTTTTTTAAAAAATTAAAAAGCGTGATTTCCTCAGAAACAATTTTTTTAATAATCGATTACTTTTATATAAAAAAATTTTTTTGTTTGTCTTATTAAAAAAAAAACCTTTCTCTTTCAAAGTCAGGGCAAAAAACGTGATTTATTCTGATCCAGATTGAAACTACACGAAATAACTTGTGTCATACTTGACTTGTATCGGAACGAGCGAACCAGAGAACCTAAAAAATGGCATTGAAATCGAATTCACCAAAATAATTCGTGAGAATTACACGAATTCACTAAAATAATGCCTTATTTCATTTAATTTTAATTTGTCATTACATGCATCTTATATAATTTTTTTTTCCTGTGGCGCCCCTCTAGAAGGCGCACTTTTTGGACATCAGAATTGGAAAGAGCGGCCCCAAAAACATGGAAAATGACTTTAAAATCAAAAAACTTCATCGATTTAGGAACCCAGTCCCTTATTTTATATTACGTTTAATCAGACATAATTCTTATTGTTTATATTCAATAAATAAACAAATTATTAATTTTCCGCAAAAAAAAAAAAAACTGTTTAAAACTTCGATCTAGACAGTCTAACTAATAAAATGAGCTATGACACAAGTCATTTCGTGTAGTTTCACTCTGGATCAAAGTAAACTCTGTTTTCCCCGTTTTTTTTTTTTTTTTTCACACACGTTCGCGTCTACTTTCGACTTGACGTAACGCTAACTTGTTGATTTTTAACATTTATATATTTGTAAAACAACTAATATTCACCGTGATTTGCCCTGACTAAAAGAGGAATCAATTTACAGAGAGTTAGGCTACATAATTTCATTCTACTAAAAACTGACCGAGCACAGGTGGACGACGAATCCTTTATGATGTAGGCTCATATTCATACTTGAATATCTTCTTTTTTTTAAGTACATGGTCCTAAATTTGAATACCGTCTGCAAGGTATGTTAATATATTGATTGAACCTAATATATTAGACACATTTCCTTGACACATAACTTTAAATTGCTGGTTTTACGATCCCACTCCCAGTGGTATTTAAACTGCAGCGAATGTAATTAATACATCTTGAGATGAAAATAAAAGTTGATTGAGCCGATAGGCCTATGACTAGTTGTCTTGTATCCCACACGGCTTTTTAATGTCAAGGCCGCGCATAGGCTATCTTACAAAGTCGCTCAGTTCTTTGTTTATACGCAAGCTAACTCAACATGTCTAGCTTTCCTCAAAACAATTTAGTTTTGCCTCTTCTCTAAGCAACAACATCGAGTCTTTCCGCCTATTTCCGGTCACTTTAGTTAATTAAGCAAAACGTTACCTAATCTATTCTAGACCACAAATATTTTGGCCTCAAATTAAATAAAATCCATTATTAATTTCACTTGTTAATACAGGCTAAGCTAGCAAAGGCCTAGTCACCAAAGCAAGGTCCTTTTCTATACCAAACTGTACTGAACCACGAGCAAATATTTCGAAATTTCCCAACTAGATCGATTAAGATTACCACAGATACAGAAAATGGTCTAAATCGTATATTTCGACACAGTTTTACGCATTGCCGGCTCTCCGGGAAATTAACCACAATGAATTCGTGTCGCGGCTCGGCAACACTGGCCAGTTAATCAGACATTGTTATTCGTGTACCCATGACGACATAACAGTATACTATCGATAGTCGATTATTGAACTTTAGGGATATATTGGAGTCTGCGTAGCGGTCAAAGGAAACTAAGGACTTCTAATGACAAAAACAAAAAATTTCAGCCATTTTGTAAAGAAAAAACAATCCGTTTGCGTGTATTCAAATAAAAAATCCTAAAGTTTAATTACAAAAATATAGTTTTACATTTTTATGTTACAACAACATAAGCCTTTCATGTTATCTGTTCTGTTCAACCCTGAAAATCTCGGCTATGTCTATTACATTGAATGTACACAAACCAATTTTTTAATTACGTAGCTAAAATGTTTAGCAAAACAAGGAAAAAATTAAATAGAAAGTCCGTTTAGTGTGTCTGAAAAGATTTCTCTATTGTATGTGATTATGTATGCAAATATAGATCCAAAAACCCATATTAGCATAGTCTATAACTGTTATACTCGATTCTGAATTAGCGTAATTGAATAAAACTTTTACTTATATAAAGGCCTACATTGAACTATTAAATAGCCTACTTTATTAGGCCTACTGTAGGACAACGCATAGGCTTAAATGGTATCCAACGGTTAACCACCGTTACATGGTATTGTCACAGAATTATAATGAAATTGACAATTAATTGCAAATCCTACCTCTGAGAAAAACTTGCTCAATAATCGCTTTATACTGTAATTAGGCCCAAATCTAATTGATTAGCCTAACTTACTGGAATGAAATGCCAATATTTCAACAGTCTAGTTTCAGTAGCCTAGGTGCGTATAAATTACTAGTTATTTAATGCTCAGATTTATAGGCCTACAGATTTTAATGCACAGATGTATACAGAGAGATATAGGCCTACTCGTAAACACATTTTCATTTTTGAATAACGCTACATAGTTATAGCCCAAGTCTACAAACATTATAGACTACATTGTCAGTAGCGAAATTGCGCGGGAAAATTGAGGTTATTAAATCTCAACCACCAACACAAATAGGAATACCCTATATGTATTTAGTTATTTTTAAATTATCTAAACCATCGTTTACATACAGAGAGTAGAAACAGTTGAAAGTTCTGTATAGTATAAAATATAATCAGACTTATCCCTGTTAAAAAATAAATAAATGATTTAAGTTATTAGGGCCTAAACTCCTAAACTGTTATTACTATAAAATTTAGGTAATGATTTTGGCTTACATAGTTGAATCGATGTTTTCTTTACATTAATTAGATATAATATGTTCACAAGAAAAAGTCTAATTCTACTTAATATACACTGAACTTATTTAGTTTCAATACGGACACACTCAATTAATTTACATCACCGTTAATAATGTAATTCGTTCGACAATGCCATTATAATTAGCATAATGTTGCCAATAAGTCGTACACAGATATAAAGAAAAGCCTTCATAATCAACGAATATTTAATATAGAAATTTGATCTATTAAATCTCTCTCAAAGAAAATCATAAAACCAAGACAATGAATGTCCATTGATTCTATATCTATCAACTTTTGACTATTTACGTACATATTTACTCTTATATGTTGGTAATTACTCCAAAAAGGTAGCATCCCCCCCCCCGATATTTGTTCAAATTTAGAGCTCGGTTTATAAATAGTAGGACAAGTTGGTAAAGAGGAGGCTCCGCTAGTCGGCCGGTGTCGTCTGCCGCCCATAAGACTAATGCAATAGAATAATAACATAAATTCCTTGTTTTCAAAGATATCTAACATAAAGCAGTTTGTTCTCTTTAATAAAAAAATCAACGAAATCGGATGAAGAATGAAAGAAAAATATGGGTATCAACGAGAGTACTGTATTGCATTAGTCTTATGGGCGGTAGACGGCACCGGCCGGCTAGTGGATCCTCCACTTTAACTTTAGTGGATTAACTCATTATCACTCATTAAAGTGAACCACTGAGAATTTCAAGTATTATTTTCAACAATAATCTGAAGCAGTTTTTAATTCGCTCCGCGTTAATTCGTTGCCTAAAATCTAATTTTCCGTCTATATTCTTCTGCCTTTGATCATTAAAGCTGATATATTTTATTTTATTATATTTTTAATAAATGAACTTAGCCGTCTTTCTTCCCTTCCTTACGTTTTAATCTCATTACTATTGTCTCTAATTGTTTATAATTCATCACACTTACTCTATCTCTTGATTATAATACAAACCATATTCTACTAGTTCCGTTAAAATCCCATAGATCGCAAAAGCTGCATTGAAATCGGCCTTGGAAACTGATTATGGAAGGTTACTTTTTTTTTTTTTTTTTTTTTTCAGAACTAGTACCTGTTACAAAAGGTTACTATAACTAATATAACATATTATAATTTATTTTAGGTCATTTAGAGAGGCTGATCTTAACTATTTGTCTGGAAGAAGAGGGATTCCCAGTTCATCTCAGGTCTTGTAGAAAACGAGTTCTTATCAAAAACCAATAACAAATTTCAGTTAAAAATGTTTAAATTTTGAATGAATAATTCAGAACTTAAAGGTAATCTGTATAAAAAAAAACATAATTTCTTACATGTGATTCTATAAATTTTTATCAAAATGTAGTAAAACGTACAAGAACTAAAACAGAATGAATAATTGTTCAAAAGTTACCTGTTGGGTTTATTCATTAATTTATGCAATTTACTCCCTTACCATACCAAGAGTGCCTAGGCATTTCTTTAGATCACAAACATTCACATTTCACAAAAATTTGATAAAATTCGCTTGCGCTGATTTTGAGATTCTAAGACAAAGTCTAAGGTTCATTTTCACTGAATCCCATGTCGATATTTTTGGAGAGATGGTGAGAAATATTTTATTGACTATAGTTTTGTATTAGGTCTGTGAGAAAGTTATTGTTTGTGGACTTTTATTTATTTTATAGGATCTGATAAATCCTCTATGAAAATTCCTATATTTCAAGCTTGTTGTCGATCAAGAGCTTAGTTAAGCTAACCTAAGCTAAAGTTGGATGCCCACCAAAAACTAAGTGAATGGTAATCAGTTGTTAGTTGTGTGTTGAGTTGGACGGAAGTTTCAACGAAAATGATTGAAGAAGAAAGTTCTGATGATTATTTCAACACCCAGAATAAGTATAAATTCAACTTACTGTTTGGTATAGTTGGGTCATTTAACACCATTTTTTTTTTTTTTTTAACAATCCATTATAAGTTATTTTTAGACAGATTAACGCGATTCTAATAAAAAGGATGCAATATGGAAAAGGATAGTGGAGGAATTAACTAAAATACCAACAAAAAGTTTAAATTGTTATTTATTAACAATTTATTATTTAACTTTACCTGTCTGTTACCTGATTGGTTTTTTTTTTTTTTTTTTTTTTTTGATAATTTGAATGCACTGTTCCATTGTGTCCATTCTCAACTGCATCAACAACAAAAACAATACTGGAGGAGATGGCAAATGTCTTATGGAGAGGAAAGCTTACCTTACCTCATCACACAGGGTGTGTAGCTAACTCAGTTGACATAGCTCACTTGTTTCCTTAGCTTAGCTTTGGATAGTTTGCGGTCGGCACAACTACATTGGTCGACAACCCACATAAGGCTTGCTAATTACATATTTCTTGTGTGATTGTGTAGTTGAAATTCAGGCCATAATCAATTTAACTCTATTCACTAGCAATTTATTCATTGCCACATTTTAAAATTACCATGTATACATATGTGAATGTATTAATAAACACTACATATAGTTATTTTTGTCCAATTTTTTTCAAATTTACGAGAGCTTTAAAAACCATTGGACCACAATATATTGAATCCTAGATTATTTATGCCTTCATTACTATTATTGATAAGTACATTTTATGCACACATAATTCTTTTTTAAACATCTTAATCATGAATCCCATCTATTAATACTTACTCAAGAAATAATCATTACTGGTCAAAAGATTCAAAAGAGTATATCTAGATCAAAATGTGAATGTGAAAAAGATGGTTGATTTGTTCCATGGAAAAACAATGAGTAAAAGTTTTATACGATAAATATAACAAAAATGTTCAGAACTTATATATCAGTTTTGGTTATGTAAGTTTTGACATTTGCTCAGCTTCTGATGAATTGATTTAAAGGTGAAGTGTCTCCAAACAGAGAAAGCAAATTGTGATTGTCCCAGTTATAAGGATGTGTTTTAAAATCAAATCAACCAAATAAAAACTGAAAATACACTGCATGAAATGGGGGCAGGATATTTTCATAACAGGAGTAGAATTATGAGCAAAGAATGTAAAAATAATGCACACAAAGAAGGAATATGTGTTAACTTTGGTTAGAATGTATCTATTCCTAACGTGTCATAAAAAAACACGGTTAACACGGTTGTCAGTTGTTTTAACAAGAGACAACTGTTGCTGTTACAAACTCTCAATGTTATAATTTTATCATCAGGTGAAAGTATATTTTACTTTTATACAAAAACAGGTGAAAAAAATGAATCTACAACCATTTCTCAATTGATGTTAAGGAGCTTAAAATATTTATTATAATAAGGCATATGGCTTTATTAAATCCCAAAACATGGCTAAAAATTCCAGAGGCCTGGAAAGAAAACTTTGAATCAGCCAGTAAAAAACCATTCCTTTTGTTGTAAACTTGATAAATGCCTATTTTTTATCTGGACTTGACATTTGGAATCTTTCTGTCAAAAAAAGGGAATTAAAAGTTAGGCCAATTAAAGAGATTAGGTTTGATGAAAAGAATTCATCTCATCATATATCTGGAATTCCTACAATGATCAAAAAGGAATCAGTCAATATCACAATAAGAGATAACTGGACTCCCTGAAAGTTAATTTACACTTCCCAGCTTTAGTGATAAATTGTGTTCTGAAAGAATTTTGTTTTCCTGTTCTAGGGCCTCTTCCAACAAGATTATCATCTAATAATACTGACTTAAAAGTATTAGCAAAAATTTGTGGACCGGAAACAAATAAGTTTTTGAAAAATCTAGCAAAGTAAGGAAAATACAATAATATTTCAAGTGAAAAATATACGGCCTAAACTGGGAATTGAACCCAGGACCTTTGGCTTTACACAGCAATGCTCAACCAACTGAGCTCTCCTTAATTGCTTCCCAGCATAGGGTATACACATCTCATTTAAGCTTGCTTTATTACATTTTGATAAAACTTTTTCTCGCCTACACGAAACTTTGTTTTTGTAAAGGAAAATGGTAGACATTTTCTGTTTTTACAAATTGTACCAGAAATAAAAGTTTGCAAATCATATAGGTGTTTCGCTAAAGGTACTGAAAGAAAGAAGTTATCAGCAAATATATGATAGCTCTTATTGAAAAAATTACAAATGTTTAGTAATTTCATGACTACAGTGTGAGCAAGTTCATACTTTTTAATTTATTCTTTGTCTCGATTACTTTTGATCCTCTGTATACATAAAAGGACATACAATATTTAGTGACAGAATCACAGAGCATCCAGAGTTTTATGCCCCAACGATGGTGGTGCTTACTGCATAACTGTGTATGAATTTTTGTTCCGATTAAACTTTCATCTACACTAAGCTGTTGGTATGGTGTGAAGTAGTGTCGGAATACATGATTTGCATGACTCATTAAAGGTTCAAATTTCGAACAAGGATCATAACCAGGTTGGCCGCTAGAGGCTACAGAATCATTAACAACTAAATGTAAAAAATTTAGAATAAGTTGGAACCTATTGTGTGAAAACATTTGATTAAACCATGGAGTAACTAGATTGTCATCAAGTGACCAATAAGAAAAGATGGTTGATTTTCGAACAAGACCTATATTTATTATGTAAGCAAGAAAGGCTATAATTTTATTTGAATTTGTTGGTTGCCAATAATTAGCTCTGCTATTATTATTGATTGATTATTAATAAATTGATTACTACTACTACTATTTGTGTCAACTACAATCAACTGAATCAGAATTGCAGGAAAAAAGAGGTTGAAAAAATCAATTGGTGTCCGTGCATTACCTATGCGTTTAGGACCAGGTAATTCATTAAATGAAAACAATGAAGTAAAATCATCTCCATTAGTGCCTTCTATTTTATTCCACTCATCAACATTATTTTGATTAGGAGCGCTAATAATATAGTATTAATCAAATATTTGCCCATTTTTATGAACTGAATGAAACAAAAGACATTTTGATGTTATATAATAGATAATCTTCGTAGTTTTATTTTTATTTCCTGAAACGTTAGGGACAAAGAACTTGGAAGCATCTTCATGACAGAATTTACCCCTAAGCTGTATGCTTGCAATATTTACTAATGTCAATGTATACTCCAATATGTATATTGTGTTTCCTGTCTTCCATAATTATGCTTCCTGTGTTTTTTTTTAAAAGTGATGCAATTTTTAGATTCACTGAAATTATTTCTGGGCCCCTCCTTATATTCTTTTTTCCAAAATAAAATTATTTTTCTTATAAAATAAAATTAACAGCAAAAGGTATGATATCATTTAGAACATAGAAAAATTTAACAGTAACAAAAATATATTTTCGTATACATACTCAGATCAACAATTAACAAGGCAGATAAGTTTAAAAATGGAATGACATTTTCAGAGTAAAGACAAGTAATATCCACCAAGGAATGCTCAATACTTAATTAATTTTTTAATAGCTTCCAGACATCTCCACTTATTTGGAAGGTAAAATGGTTCAAAAACATGAGGAAATGGAGTATCAAAACCAGTTACCCTCTGAATCGGAGCCTCAAGATGTAGAAAACATTCTTCCTGTACAAATATATAATCAATATTAATTTTATGACATGCTAGTATCTTCCATTTAAAAAATTCATAAAAATAAAAACAATTGACGTAAAAACAAATGAATATCAGTACATTAATAGTAAAATGAATTGTTAATCATTTTAATTGTAAAAAAAACTTAATATCCAACAATTTTTAGACAACAAGAAATTTATCTACCAAATACAGTATTTTTACAAAAAAAAACCAAAAACTTTACAAACAATACTTCAGTTGTAACTAAAGTAAATTTAGTCTTATCAATTATATAATTTTGTATTGTAATTAAAATAACCTGTTTCTACAACCCTTTGTTGGTATTTATTTTATAGCGTGACTATAATTTGAGTCTTTCAGATTTCTACTTCAGGCTCCTAGCTCTTGGTTAATCATCCAGTAATGGCTTAAAAAATTCATGGTATTAGCTATTATTTTATTTAAAATACATATGAACTTGAATACATATCACCAAAAAAATATCAGGTCTTTCAAAGGTAGGTTAAAACTTAAATTGACTATAATTCATTTGCTTTTTAACATAGAACAAAATACAAACATAAATTCCAACAGGATTTAATAAAAAAAATTTTAATGAAGCAAAATCCTTACTTGTTAGGTGTTCAAAGTCCCTATTATTCTCTTCCTGCAGAAGCAGTAGTCTTTCCTCTTTGCTATGGGTGGCATTTCTTAACATGTTAACATTTAGGGTATCTTAGCTATGTTTTGAACAATTGCTTCCTTCAGTTGCTAGTTTTCTATGATTCAACTCAATCCTTTAAAAATCCTCAAAGCCAAAAATCCACTGGGTTTACGTCTGAAGACCTCCGGGGCTACGATACAGGACATTACCCACCTATCACACAATTACCAAAGATTTCTTATAAATAAATAACTTTTTATTGATCAATGTCCAAGGACCACTGTGACGATATTCACAATAAGGAAAACAAGGATTCCCCGAACCTCAAAAACAAGAAAGAAAACTAATATTACAATAAATCTAGTATGTTTATTGTAACACCTTTCGATGACTTAAGGGTATTATAATAAACACACTAGATTTATTATAATCTTAGTTTTGTTTCTTATTTTTTTGGTTTAGGGAATCTTTGTTTTTCTTAACCTTTTATTGAGTTATAAATGTGTGGAGGTGCTCCATTATGCATGTTTTCAATATCATGTTGTCGCAGTTCTGTTATTACCTCATCATGTAGCATTTCAAATATGATGTCCTGTTACTGTTTTTGCGACACTATTTTGAACTCCTTAAAAAAAATGGCCCAACAACAAAATTCGAAGAAACCACCTCCGGTCAAAAATATATTTTTTGTATTATGTAGTCCCTGTTGTGTTATTATATCGATACTGATCATATTCTGCAATTATGTGTATTGGCAGATCCATTTAGATAAAAATGTTCTTCATCAGACCAAAAGATTTTGTCAAGTCAAGATTTTTTTTAATCTAATTTGAGCTATTGCTAGCAAGACACAATCAAATCCCTTAAGTTTATCTGTTTCTATCAGTTCAAATTTTAATTTAATTTTAAAGGGGTACATTTTCCCCTTTAAATGGTTTCATTCTAAATATACACTATATTGTTATCCGATTAATATCGAGGTTTTATGGAATTTGCTTAACACTACATTCTCCGTACTCACTGTTATTTGACAAAACATTTTTTTTTAAAATTATGATTTCAATAACACCAATTTCATCTCTTACGATTGAAGGTCTTCCTGGCCTCTTGATGTCTCTAACAGACCTGGTGGTTTCCAACTTACTAACAAGCTTTCTATACACGACTACACTGGACGATCCATCCCTCAAACCGTTGCAAGTACGAAACTTTCTTAACCTGGCTAATGAACTCTGTTTACATTTATAATAATATTGAATCAATGTGATGCATGTTTGTAGAGATAAAGTCATGATGGAATAAAAAAAAATCAATTAATCAATTGTAAACTACTAAACATTTACTACCTACTAGACTCCTGTGTTTGAAATTAGTCAACTGTGAGAAAACACGTTGAAACAGCTGATGTTTTAATAAATCCAATTATATCTGCATACAATAAAGAGTTTTTCTCGGGGATTGGACAACAAATAACAAAACCACAATCACTTATAGTTTTGACTTACTTCTGAAGTTTCAGTAAATCATGATCTTAAAATGATTGAAATTGAATGCAATTAAAAAGTCTGTCTTAAAAAAAGATGATATGTACGTCCATAGGAGTCCTCTCTTCTACTTAACCTCAAATTAAATGACTAATTTTAAATTTAGTATTATAACTCAAAATTGTATAAATAAAATGTATTTAAATAAAATAAAATATATTTAACTTCAAGTTAAGACAATGAGAATTGCTGTTTGGTCTAATGGCTTACTTGGTGTACTACAGGTCCCGTGTTCAATCCTTCTGGAAGTTATAGTTATGCCCAACATTGTGAAGCAAAGTGATAAGCTATGATTGGCAACAAATTCTAGTTGCAAAAGCTAGAATTACAGCAAAGGGAACTCAATATGCTGACCACACATCTAATTCAGAAGTCTTCTAGCAGGCATGGACAATTTGGCTACAAGATTATATTATATAACATGAACCAATTTAAAATGTTACTTATATAAACAAAAATAAAAAATATGCAATTGATAAAAACACAGTTAAAACTAACCTAAGCATAACCCTTAATATTCTAATGAAAAATGTGTTCCGATGCAACTATTTTAAACATCACAAGCTAGCATTACAACGCAGAATGGCTAGATCTTTTAAATTTATTATATTATATATACTTTTTACTACCTAACAATTTTTAAACCAAATAACACTCATAGATTGTTAGTAAAATGTAGGTTTATAGATCTCTAAATATCCGAGATCACAGAATATGTTGGCCAAGTCGCTCGTTTGTTTCACATTAGTACCATGACGTATATAAGAATAAAAACATTACCTGAATACAAGTTACGTTACCTGGATAACAGCAGCAATTTCAGCACCAAAGCCCCCAGTGAGAGGGGCTTCGTGGGAAATGAGAACTCTTCCTGTTTTCTTCACAGACTGTAACAGAGAAGGCATGGTTTTGTTAATGAAAATATTTGTAATAATATTTCATTACATATCCACCAATTTTTTAATATTTGTTCTACTATAAAATCTTTATATAATAATTTGCATTGTATTTTGGATTATTTTTCTTCTGCATTATAAAACATATCATTCGCAGTAACTATAATGTCTCACTTTATATATTCAATAACATTTTCAGTACTTATGAACCCCCCCATTTTTTGTAAGTTTAACACTCGAAACATCCTTTAGCGAATATTTTTAGAATCTGTTATTTGTCTACAGCCTCAACAAACAAAAATAACACAAATGCAACTTTTATTCACTCCACTGCAATCCTTTCAAGTTCGGTCATTCATCCGGTCTTGAACGTGCCACTACGAGGTCAGTGCTACTGCAACATTTTTACAAGAATCATTCTTGTACTTAATAGCAGTTTCTGTTGTTATTTTGCTGATTCACATTACCTGGGCTAGCTAACCTATATTAAATTAAAATCCAGTAAATTATGCTTAAATTAGATTAGATTATTAAATTAGAGATTGAATTCAGTAAAATATACAATATACTGAAAATAATACAACAATGTTTGACTTACATTACAGATAGTGTCAACATCCCAAGGCAGAATAGACACCAAGTCTATTACGTCACAGTTGACGTTATATTGTTCTTTGGCTAACTTTGCAACTTCGCTCAAAACATGAATCTGTGTTCCCCAACCAATCAAAGTTAAATCATTCCCTAGAAATAACAATTATAGAAATTAACATTACACAACAGGATGATATTCGTGGTAAGCAACTTAAAATTGGTCCCAAATTGATGATCAACATTATGTAATGTATTGTGACTATAGCGCTACTATCAATGCTTTTTGTTCTAATATCAATTCCTTTCTATTACTCTCAGTTGAATATTGTTAATGCTTAACTAAGTTTCCTGTCGTTGTTGTGTAATCCAAAATTCCTTATTCACTTGCAAGAAAAGATTACAATAGTTGAAAGTTTAGATTTATTCAGGATCTTTTAAGTAAATATAGGAAATACTACACATATTAATCTCTCTTAAAAAGCCTTAAGAATAATTATTACATTTTTTTAAACTCAACTGTAGGAAATTTTGTTTTTTCTCATTAAACATTTATTACAAAAATAAAAACCAATGTAGTTAATATCCCTGTTTAATCAAGCATTTTAAACATATTCTGGTAATTGTTTACTCCAACAATCACTTTTTAATTACACTTGTGATTAACTAATAAAGTAAACACTCATTTTAAGAAATAGATATTGTGGTTTCCTCTTTATTTGTATGTGATTCTTATATTTTACCACAGCTTTGATTTGATTTTTAAAAGGAGTATCATGTTGTGTAAATCTTGTATATACAGTATACGTTATTTCAATCTATTAAATAAGAGTTAAGGTATAGTTCTGGTATTGTTAAACAAAATCTTCTTTTATGAAGATATTTGTTTTGATGTGCCGAGATAACAATAAAAATAAAATGTTATCTACTTACGACACACTACAACTAAAACAGTGGCTTGACTGTTTGTTGTGAGCATATTTTGGCAATAAACTAGCTTTTAAATTTCATGTTTAAAATTTGGGGTAATTTAGCTGCCATAAGACTTTTCATGTTTATTATTATTAAAAAAAAACTGTTTTATATCGCAAAGGTGCAAACAGAACATGTTGGATGCTGAAAAAAAATGCAGGTATTGGAGTTATCAAGCAAAATGTTCATATGAACCATGAGCTTGTCTTTGAAGGTTCAAATGAAAATGGGATCAATAAAATTAATTGATGAAATATGATTTTTTTGCAGCTTACTAATACGAAAAGGATAGGGTTGTTTTTTTTTGAAAAATAATTATAACTTTTGAACTTATTAAGATTTTGAATCAAAATTTGGTATATATATATTGTATAAAACGGTTTATCAGTATACCAAGAATCAAAACTTTATCTCATACATTTTCAAAATTGCGGCCGTTTATATTTTTTATAAAGTTAATGATTTTAGAGATATTCAAAATTAAAAATTTCAAACCTTCACTATTTTGACAATTTATAGGATTAAATTTTGATTGTTGACATATTGATAAAACTGAAGCATGAAAAATGTGTATATCAAATTTTGACTCAAAATCTTAATAATTTCAAAAAAAAAAAAACACACAAAATGGCTGACAGATGGAAAACTATATATTTTTAGACATATGTTTATAGGAACTTTTTTTTACTTTGACCACCACTTCTGACATGAAATTTTCTGAATACTATATTTTTGCAAGTCAGTTTAAAGATATTTATGAACTTATTTCATACATATTTCTTATTATTATAAATATTTATTATGACTATAAATATTCTTTTTATATTATTTATAGTCATGTTAATAAGTCCTTTATAATTTACCTCAACAGTCAGTAGTATTAATAACATATTTTATTAATAAACATTGCATAAACTTTCAGCCACCCTCAAAACTAAATAAAAACTTGTTAAAATTATTTACCACAAAAAATGTCAGTTCAGTAGTTGTCATTCAAAAAGTAAAAATGAACCACTGACATCATCTTTGAAAGAATATTAAATTTTTTAAATTGGGCCTTAACTTGTTGTCCTTAGTCTAAACCGTATCTGATTAAAATCATAGTTTTAATGACAGTATCAAAGTTGATTTTTGTTTATTGTCCATTATTCCTGAACTGTAATTTTTTTCCTTGCGAGTTTGCACACAGATTTGGGGCAATAATTTTCACATAGCTTTAAAATAGAACGTTACTGCTATCATTAGTTTTGAGAAACTTATCTTTTATAAAAGCTCCATGGGAAATTTTTGGTTTTTTATCAATATCTGACAAACCAGGATTTTGGAGAGATGATAACTAATAAGTTTTGATTGGGTCCTTAGATTCCTTAGATCCCTAGAGCAGATTTTGCGAAATTTGTAATTATGTAATTTAGTTTTTTTTTTCTTTTAGCAGCTTCTTCAAATTTTTAGTTATCAAAAAAATGAAACAATAAAAGGCTTGAGTTATGGCCAAAATGTCCTCATATAACAAATTTGATTAAAATCAATCCAACCATTTGGGCTGTGGAGCACTGCAGAGATGAGATGAAAGTTATCATATACAGTCAGGGACCTCTAAAAATAATATATTGACTCAGGAGACCTCTAAAAGGTTTATCAGCAAAAAAAAAAAACTTATCCCTATTCTATGTATATATTAGTAAGTTCCACTCCATGCTCAGTTAAACATTGGTTAAAGTTACCATCCCTCCCATCAGTTGACTAAATACAATTAATGTATTTGTATGTGATCAGAAACTGGCGTTTGCTGTCGATCAATGCAACTGACCAATACAACCACCGATTCACTCAAGTTACAAATACAAGTGGATTGAGTTATTAGTTTACTATTTTTTCAAAAATTAATTTTTATTTAGGAACATTCTGAGTTTCAAAACATAGCTGTTTGAAGAATAAGAAATCAAGGCAAATGTTATTTTTACATTCTATGTACGTTTATGGCAAGAGAGACTTTTCCTGTTAAATTTTTAACAAATTTTTCAGCTAAAAAAATTCAATCAAATTGATGTTTATGCAAATTATTTAAAAAAGACTACTGTACATTGATGAAGCAATATTTCACATGAATGGCTGTATAAATAGCCACAACTGTACAATCTGAAGGTCTCACCTTCAAAAAATGCAATTATTGAATATGTCCAAGATTCACCAAAATGAAATGTGTGATGCGGCTTAATCAGACGATAGGACCATTGATTTTCGTGGAACATGTAATTATAGGGATGTTTATTTGTACATGTTGTAACAATACATTTTTTGCCAAGTCAAATAAATTCAACATGAAAATAACAAACATAATTTCGCAATAAGATGGTGCGCCACCTCAATACAGTCTCAACATCCGACATGCTCTTAATAATAAACCTTAAAAACATGGTTTACAGTGAAAAAATGTGTGACTCGCACATCTACAACGGATTGTTGCGACCATTGCCACAGTCACACCTTTCATGATCCACTGCAGATAAGCCAAGGTCAACTATTGATTAAATGTGTGCAAGGCGACGCTCAATTTGAAATGTCTTAATTTATGTAAAAAAAAAAAAAAATGTATGAACACAATTTTCCATTTGTGTTTGTTTATTTATCAGTTCTAGTTTATAAAATATTCATTTTTAAAAACCATCCAACCTTTTTCAATGACCCTGTATTAAATCTAAGACAACAATGACTCTTTTCTTTTAAATTGTATAAAGGAACTTACAATTATAATCACTGATCCTTCCCATTGGAAATAACGTATGCATAAATATTATGAACAAAGGCTATAATATGTTATAAGACAATTAATTGTGACTCCAGCGGCATTTACGTCTAACACATGTTCTTCCTTTTACTACAACATTACAGCACAACCAAACTCAATTTCAACATGAATGGTTTAGTTCAGAAATAATTGAAAGTTTCAAAATCTTTTGTTCTACTACAATGAAATAGTCATTTCAACAAACAAAAATCTTGAGCATATCTTCTGTAGTCTCAAGAAAAACTTGATTGTCCCATATTATTGACTATATTCCCACCACCTCCTCTCCTCCCACAAAATAAATTCTCAGCTTTTTCCTTTGATTTCCCGGTTGGTAGAAACCCAAATTAGGAAGCCAGAGTCTGTAGTCGATATTCAACAAAGAATTTCTGCCGTCCAAAAATGTATACAAAATTTATAACAGTACAATGGTGGGAAATATACACATGATGCCGCAAGATCCTTCATTCTTTAAATTTGAGACCATATCATGTTCTGTTGAACAACTGAAGAAAGGAGATAAACTCAAATGATTTAATTATTCTAAATGGCTTTGCAATAAAATATTTCCCGATCACCTAAACCTGATACTGTATTTTATGACCAGTGGCGGATCTAGAATTTAATTTGGAGGGGGGGCTGAATGGGGGAAAATTTTGTGAAAGGACTTTCATATAATGAAGCGACCAAAACAGTAGTTTAACGTTGTTTTTATGGAGTAAAAACGTGTGTTTCATATTAAAGGTTTTCAGACTTGTCGATGGACCAGCGCCGCCGCCATCTTGCATGTGAACGTCTTTAATTTACTCTTCTTTGGGTTCTTGAAGAAGCACGAAATATTTGTCTGTTTACGTTTAGACATTTCCACAACACAAACAATAACACGTTTATTTTAACCGCTGAGTCACTGTGTGCGCGTCCTCGATAGTGCGCGTATCGTTTCAATGAAACTAGATAAATGGAGCGGGCACAAAAATCAAAATATTTTATGTTGATTGATTGCAGGCAATGTAAATGTAACTAAGACATTATACAAAGTATTAAAACGTTAACGGATATCATGCAATTGAAGACGTAGTAGTGGAATTAGGTCATTCTTGCTAATGAATATATTTTATGAGCTTCAAACTAATTATATTGGTATAAAATTTACATTCTTTCAAAAAAAATGTTAGAGGTTTAGGGAGGCTTCAGCCCGAAAGCCCCCCCCCCCCCGTAGATCCGCTACTGTTTATGACTGATGAAACATGGTTCCATCTTTCTTGGCACATCAATTCACACCAGATATCAAACACCAGGTATTGATTCACAGAAAACCCTCACCAACTGTATGCAAACCATTTTAGGATGAAATAATCGGTGGTGATCTGTTTCTTCTAATCATATCTTGGTGTATTTTATTTTTCTACATGACAGTCAAAATTCGAAATTTTTCAAGAATTCTAAGCTCAGTTGACTGATGGAGAGCTCAAATACTGTTTCATTCAATAAGATGGATCTACAAGTTACACATCTCGTGTTTACGTTGATTTTACAGAACTATATGGGTTTTCTTGTTGGAAACAAATCTTCATACTTTGGACAAACTAAATTATAATATTCAAAGTCACTGTCTGTATAGTATATTTGTTTATTGAAGGAAACAGTTTATGAAACAAATCCTTACACTTTGAAGAAACTAAAGGCAAATATTCAAAGTCACTTTCTATACAGTTTTGCACACGATTATTCAACACAAAAATGCATTTCTGAGCAAAGCAATCACTTTAAACATCTTTTATGAAAATAAATGTGTAAATAGAAATAAAGATGATGTTTTAGACAGATTAATTTTTCTAGGCACTAATTTAAATTGAAATTGACATTTCTCAACACATCAAGTTTTACAAATTTATTTTTATATAGTCTAAAAAATTCTATTTTTTTAAATATATATATAGGTTATTACCTTGACTAATTACATCAGCTTTCCCTAGAGGTAAGGTATAACTACGAACGGGGACGTCCTCAACAGCTGCTCTGTAAAGTACTTTAGGTTCTAAGAAAATACAAGGATCTTTGTCTTTTATACAAGCCATTAAAAGACCTTTAGCTTTAGATGCTCCACTAGGAATTACAATCTAAAACAAAAAGCCAAACTAAAAAATAAACAAGCAAATATTCAATAAAAAATATTCAGAAGTCATTGATTAAAAATGTTTCTATCTATGAACAGGGTGGCTAGTATCAGTTTTAAAATACAAATTAATTTGATTTAATAATTTTAAATAACTATAAGCTAAGAAATTAATAAAATGAAAATTAACTGAATTTTCTAAAAATAATATGTATACAACTAAAATTATAGAATAATTCAAAGATATGCTAACTATGTACGAACAATAAGATACATATCTTGTCTGACAATGTATTAATAGAAATCAACTCACACATTACTGTTTGTAGTGAAGAAGTAAGTGGTATCTGACTGATTTTGAACAACCCACAATGAATATTATTAAGTCATGAGATTGAGTGGGCTGGTTGAGGAAGGAAGGCAATTACTTTCTTTACAATATCTGGAAATAAGTCTGTCGGTCTACTTTTTTTGCCTGTAAAAACAGGTCATTTGTTTGTATTTAAACAACTAGTAGTTTAGGTCATATTGGTTGATTCTGGTTTATATCATATTTTAAGGCAAGCTAGAGGTCTGGTTGCACTGTCTTTATTATTATTTTCAACATAAATACACAACACAAACTCAGGATAATCTGGAATCAAACGTTCTACGTCGGTTATAATAAACCTGCCTTTAAGATTCCAGTACTCTGTGTCTCAACTGCTTGAGATGCCACCACCCCATGTTTTAGCTACCCAGCTTACTCTCACTTCAGGACCTCTCTGTCAGAGATCCCATCATAATTCAATGAATACTCTAGAGGGATATTTCTTAATTACTTGTGCCGAGCCAAAGTTACATATTATCTGGACAACATATTAAACTGCTCACTATATTGCTTAAACCAAACCTCAGCTTTAGCATTTCTAAAGCTCATTATTGTTATAAAGATCAGCGTGAAAACCATCTACGGAGAATAGCAGGTTATGTTATCGTTCATTGCATTTGTTTTAAATGAACAAATACCATGAATAAAATTTTATACAAATTATTAAATACGAGTATGTATAGAAGTGTCAAAGAGATTTGAATCTGTGATTTTCAATTGATATACATCAAACTATTGTTATTTGGTACAATAATTTTGGAAAATACTGATATTAATCAATCAATTGAACCACATCATGCAATTAAAAACATAATAAAGTTTGTATAATCTGTTACAATCCAACACCTTTCAGCAAATCTAAATATTAAAACCTTTTATTAAAAACATTAATTGTAAAAATTCAATCAGAGTGATAACTACAGTAGAGTCCTGCAAACTCAGCGTAATGTGGACCAGAAGTGTGCCGAGTTTGTGAAATGCCGAGTTATCGGGAATAAGGGCAAAAAATAAATTGTAATTGAAACACCAAAGCGGCGGCGATATCAAACGACTATGTCGATAGCGGCATCCCATTGTCGGCGGTGTAAAAACACCGTGGCGAGTCAAACGACTTTGTCGATAGCAGTATCCCATTGTCGGCAGCGTAAAAACATCGCGGCATTGGCACCCGTCGGTATAGCAGACATAAACCTGCAAAAACGTTTGATGGGCCGCTTTTTTTCAACGAATTAATTTAGTATACATTATGGAAAATATAACATTTCTTTTCAGTTTTATTTGACTGGTTATGATCTACGCACAGTATATACAGTAAATAAAAATGAGCGAGTTACAAAAACGGAAGCATGTGTTGGTTTCGATTGAGACGCGGTTAAATGTGTTAAAAAGACTTGACAGAGGGGTATCTGTAAAAAAGCTTTGTGACGAGTTTAACGTGGGAAAAGTACCATCAACGATTCGAGCGATCGAAGTTAATGCCCGCTTTGGGATCCGCCGAAATTTTATGAACATCGCTGTTTTTAGTAATGTATTTTTCCCGTCGGGGTCGCCGCGTAATCCGGACTGCCGGGTTATCGAGTGCCGAGTTTGCGAGACTCTACTGTATTTACTTCTGTAAAAAAAAAAAAAAAGAAGCATTTTGAGTTCATAAAAATGATAAGTAGCTTCATGGAACCATTATTATTTACTAAAGAAACTAAGATTATATAGAAAATACATAAACTATAGTTTGTCGTAAATAGCTGTTTTAATAAATTAACATTAAGATTATGTTAAAACCAATTTTAAACAGTTGTTTTAATTTTTGTAACATTATCTATGTAAAAGGAAAATTAAAATTGATGTAAACAATTTCTTTGCAATACAAACTAATAAAGGTATAAAAATCCTACTTACTTTGAGCCCAGGCGTATGGGCATAGTATGATTCTGGACTTTGTGAGTGATAAAGAGCTCCATGGCCTACAGCTCCACAAGGACTCCGAATAGTCAGGCTACCACAGTCAAACATGTTTCCACTGCGGTAACGGTACTTAGCAGCTTCATTTACAATCTAATACAGTGAGACCTAATTATATTTAAACGAGTTTTATAGTTAAAAGCTTGTTAACATACAAATATTAAACAAGAATGTATCATATAATTAATTGTACATATTATTATATTATTTATAAACATTTTAAATAAGAATTAAATATGTTATATTTTATAAGAATATCAATTACTTCTGTATTGTAAATTGTACTTTATTACGAATTAATACTGAATAAACTCAACAACGTGAATAAATATCTAAGTTGGTTTAATATACTAGGAACATCCCAAAAATTAGATAGTGAGGTAATGAGGAGAGGTAATTGTGTGCACTTATTATACTAATGATAGCAACTTTGTATTCGTAAATATTCTGTAGATTCTTTCCTAGTCATTCATTCATAGTCTTAAAATTTGATACTATTGAGAACTGCAAATTTAAATGTTGATTCATTCATTCAATTGTACAGATGGATTTTATTAAATGTTACACATAATATATTCAGTAAAATTTTAGCGACTTCTATTCTGAGTTTAATAACTTATTCTGTTCATGCAATTTGAAGTAATTAAATTTTCAAAGATTCCTATGCACAGTACATATGAAGTAACTAATGACTAGAAAATTTTGAAAATGTAATCACTTCAAAAAAGTATCAACAGAAGTAAACGGAGATTAGAATTCGCAGAATGTCCTCAATATAATTATGATATATATGTTAATTGCATATTCTATTATTAAAATCTGACACTATTCTACAACTATGCATATAAAAATATGTAAACCCTTTTGTTAGGAACATTAATCATGAAATAGTATTTAAAATTGTAAACAAAATCATTTTGAATTTATAAAGTGGACTAAGCTAGACTCTACCCTAATTAAGTACCATATAATTATACTTATTATAATTATACTAAATAAATTATTTCATATAAAAAATTACCTATCAACTACATACCAACTTTAGTCACTGCCAAAACATATGTTGCCGTTGAACATTTTAAGAAAATGCATGAAATATGTAAAACAAAATCTAGATTTCCTACTTTTCAACAGGAAGAAAAGGTTTCAATTAGAATTGGATTGATATAAATAAATTTTGAGCTTGACTTGTGAGATAATATTAGACAGAATAAAACACGAACACAAGATCTCACAAAAATTACCTTTACTTAATCAAATGCATTTCAATGACAAAGTCGCCATTCTTAGTGATACATGAGCTACAATAACTAAACTATAACTTTTAACTAAACCGTGTCAAATATAAAATCACACGATGCACCAACGTCGCCTGCCAATGGTAGCGGCTGCAAGCTTTGATGCTGATTCACAGTAGATGTTATGATTATTTTTACAATCTTATAAGTTTAAGATTTTATTCTTTAATTGAAATACTTATACAAGAAAAAAATTCATGTATGTAGCATGTACTATGAACGCTACAGTTTGATATACACCAAATCAAACCTAGGTAGTTTAAGCAATAACAATGATGTAGGCAGTGGCGGCGATAGCGGGCCCGCAGGGCCCGCGGTGCGGAGGGCCCGCGAGCCTTGATCGGGATTTTTCGGGAAAATTTACCGGGACCCGTACCCGCGACGGGCCCCCCTATCGTAACAATATTTTTATGAGTATTGTCAAGAAATTACTAAAATAAGATAAAATGTCTTCAGACAAGATTGTGCATCGTGCATCCAAAACGGCAATAACCATTATTTTTTAGAGAGCAGTATTTATTATTTAATGTCATGATACGAAGTATGTGTATTGTTTACCGTTGGCCGATAAGTAATGCAGCTATCGCTACGTCGCGCATCGCGGTGACTCACCAAGCCGGCCGGCGAAAAGATAAACATCTGGGAAAAGATTATTGGGAGAGGGAGGGCCCGATGAACAAACTTGCGAGGGGGCCCGCGGGTTCTTATCGCCGCCACTGGATGTAGGCCTACATACTTATAATACTCGGAAAAACATGCTTATACATAAGTCTTATGTTAGGATAATTAAGACTGTCTTCCTATTATTATTATGTGCAGATATGTCTATGTTCAATAAGCTCTATTCTGGTCCGTTTGTTACAAGTATAAAAAAAATTATATATGCCTGGATTTCTGATAATCTCTTTTATTCTGTGAGTGAGTTTTCTAAAGCTTAAATATTATTTTTTAATTGTTTCTAAGAAGTGTTACTTCTGATTATGGTCTAGTTTATTATTGCTATATACTGATGTGATAAATTATATTGTATTTTAGTTGTATTGTTTAATATATTTACAAGTCCTATACTACGTAAACTGTGTCACAGGATTAATAAAGAAATCAAATCATAAGTGTATACTGCATTTAATTAGAAACAGACATGGTTATTAAACAGTGTTGAAGAAGGTAAAACTACAGTTTGGTTTTAACAATCGATGTGATGCATATAATTTGAGAGAGCAGTACCAAAAAAAAAAAATTAATATTTAAATTAAATACAAATTAAAAATAATTAAAAAGTTTTAGTCATTCATCTGAAAACAACTCTCTAAGAGAACATAATAAATATAGACTTGACTTAAATTACAAGAGAAAAGACAACATTCATAACACATCTAATTGAATATTCTTACCTGATCAAAAGCAGGAAACATATAGTCAGCAAATTGTATTTCTGCAACAGCTGTAGCACCAGCCACTGCTAACCCAATACCAAGACCGGCAATTCCCTGCTCGCACAACGGAGTGTTGAAAACTCTATCTTTACCATATTTATCCTGAAGACCAACAGAACATCGAAACACTCCTCCAAATGCAACATCTTCACCGAATATAACTGGGGAAACAAAACTACAGTTACAATGTTAAAATGTGATGTATGCTAAATAATAGTATATTTTGTAATGATGGCCAGGTTTAAAATAATATTATGTTAAACATATACAAGAAAGATAATTTTAAATTAGCATTAAAGTTCCAAAAAAAAGTTTTGTTAAATGGTTTACAGTTAGGTGTATGTTTACTACTATATTTCCTGATAATGTCTAGCATAAAAAAGGTGAAGTTTTATAACATAATATATTTGGATAGTATTTAAATATTTTATTTATTATGAGAATATATATATGAACAAAAATTCAAAATTATTAAATATTTATTAATATTTTCATAATCATTGGGCTCATGCCTGCTCAAATATTATTTATTACTGTCTATTTCAGTTTATATAAATTATACTCATATAGAATCTTATCTCGGGATAGGAGATGGTGCCGGCTTTCTCCCAGGGTAGAGAAGAGTAAGAAACACATGTATTAATTAATATTTAAGGCAAATCAACTAGGGGCTCAGTTCTAAACAATTAAACTAAATATAGTTCGATAAAGAGTTCAATTAACGTGTATGAAATGGTAATGAGATTTTGAAATGGATAAGTCGAATTGAGAGTATTAAAATTGTTCACATAAGTTCAATTGTCTATAACTCATAAAAAAAATAATAATAAATCAAGGTTATATTGCTCTAGCCTTAGGCTCAATAGTTTTTACTGGTTTCCTTGTACAGTATTTAGAAACAAAATGTGTGGAAATGAAAATCATAAAATAGAATGATCTCACCAGTATACCAAGTTCAGTTTTTTTATATATTCTTCCTGTTGTATCTAGACTTATGTAAAAAAACTGTTACTAAAAATAAATGCGCTATTTAAAATCTCTTCTGACAACCTAATCTGGATGAAATTGAAGGATGATATGGCCAAATCTAGATTTTTGATTTCTGGTTTTTCAAATACTTCTGATCAGCTTCAGGCCTTCCTCAACAATCCCCATTTTTTCTTCGTTTTTCCATATCAAGTTATCCAGTGCTTGAAACTTGAGCCCTCTAAATTATATCTGATTTTGACTTGTATGACGATTATTCTTCTATGGGTATGAATAGATGCAATAAATTTTTATATATTTTAGAATTGGAAATTCAAATTTTGTTATAATTAATTATCTATCAGTGTGCTGATAGATAGGTGTGGTATTATGTCACGAATTAAATGTAATGTGACATTTTACTTATAAAACACAACAAACGCCGACTCTATATTGTACAATTAATTATACATATGTATTTAAGATTTTGTGCAAAATAATTTGGATATAGAAATATATGGTCTGTTTAAGAATATTATCCCCTTTTCCCGTTATCTGTAAATATTTCATAATCTTCTAAAAAGTGGTGTAGCCCAAGGTTATTTGTTACAATGAGTAATTGTTATGCCGATTTTCAAATTGATATTCCTGTGTTATAAAATGGTTTTGTGAATTTTTATTACCTTTTCTAGATAGATCAATTTGCTTAAATAAATTTTGCGGCAGAAAACCGTGCTATACCGGTATATGGGGAATTGTGTTGATTATGAGTTTTACTAAGATTTTGTTGGGAAATTGTTGGGAATTAGGCGATTTGCTAGTATGGTACTTTTCTTGGCTAGATGTTGGAGAGTTTGTTGGTTTAAACTTCCAGACACTATAAGAGAATGTTTGAATTTTTTTATTTATGACTCATTTCGAATTGTTACAAGTTTCACTAAGAATGTTCTGTAACCAACAACATTGATAAAATGAAATCTATCACAAACTCTTTATCCCAAATGTGCAATAATTATTGTGTTGCAGATGAAATCAAATTGAAGATATTATTCTGGAAAAATACTAAATTTGTGAAGCCGTAAAGTTAAAGTCAAATTAACAATCTTATTAATGAAACAATCACGACTATATGACTAATCCGAATATAGCAGTTCAAGCCAAATTTGGGTTTGTCATTACAGATAATTATGAATATTAATTATTTTTAAATATTAACCTACATGAAAAAATATAAATGAGAGGGGGGGGAGTTTTATTTTATAAGCTAGACATTTTCATATTTCATTCACAATTCAGGTTAAATTAGAGATTCTTTCTATTAAACTAATTATTACTTTTATTAATAATGTCAGTTGTTCAAATGTAGCCTAGTATGTGGGGGGGGGGGTCTAAGCTAGGTGTATACCTGCTGTTGGATCACTCTCCAAAGTTAAATCCAGAGCACTTCCAATGGCTTGGTACATATTCAGTTTGGTTTTCTCACCTAGAGAAAAAATATTAAGATCATAATATAAAACATAACACAAACACAAAATTTGAAACGTTACCAACAAAAACATACTTATTCAAGTATTTCTTAAACCATAATTAATCATATTTGCTCCTGCTAAAGAGCTTAAAAGTTATATTATGTTAAATTCATCTGATAAAATTATTTTTACATCTAACATACCATAGAGAAAATAATGTAAAAAAAAATTTGGAATAAGAAACGGGTTTTTTTGCTACTTTTAAATATATTTTTTTAAACTCTAAGTTGAGCATAACCTCAAATCAAATAAGGTACATTAGCCTTTGGTAAATATAAGGGCTTCTCAAAAAATAATGCCTCCTTCCATATTGGTAAAGCTCCTAAGGTTTATAGGGTATCAATCCAGTAGAGCTATTAATTGTCTCCTCCTCTTTATATGCTACCTACTTTGAAATAATGAGAAATTAATACATTTCCTCTCATCTTTCTTTCTGTAAGAGTATGGTTCGTTGAAGTTGAAATGCAATTGATTGAAAATCCAACTCCCAATAAAAAAAAGATATACATACGTTATCCATCAAGTCGGAACAATCTGAACATATGAAAACAAAAATCCTCTACTTTAAACATGCTATTACGAACCAAAATTTAGACAATTGTAGGGTACAATTGAGAAAATTTATGGGTGGCAAAAAAATTTAGTTTAAAAAAAATTAAAATCAAATACATGATACAGTAGTTAAAAATAAGAATTAAAAATCATTATAAGAATTAACATTAAAAGAAAACAAACATCGTGAGAAACTAACAAATCAAATAAGTAACATAACAAAAATAAAATTTTAGACAATAGCTAAGAAATAGTTGGTAACATTTCTAAAAATACATTTCATTGTTCCTTGGTTTTAAAGATGATTAAGATGTAATATGAAATAATTAACAACCAAACTAATTTTGCTTTATGAAATCATTAGTTGTAAATCAAAATACACACACTATCAAAAATATTGAATATAAAAATAATCTTCTCTTTATGTAAACATAAAACTACAAATATAGATAGCCAGAGTTAAAAAAAAATAAGCCAAATTAAGCCCTAGTCACAAAATCATAAACATATAGCTACATTTAAAAAATAATAATAATTGTCTATGGTTTAATTTATTTTATGAAACTGTTATTATTACCAATATCAGGTGAATTCAGAATTGAAGAGAAACTGGATGAACATTTGATTGAAGATTTGAAATTTAACAAAAATAACCTTAAATTAGTACACTTAGAAAATACCTTTGGCACTTTTGAGACTATATTTATTACAGTAGACATTTTGGCAATACTATAATAAGAAATTTAAAACAAGATAATGTTAAAGGTTATTATTATTATATACACCTAACCTTAAAATTACTAAAAAAACATGATAAAGAATAATTAAAAAAGAGATAAACAAATTCCGCTCAGTGTAAACATTCGACTTCAGTAAGTTTCATAGGTAGTTTACAAACAGCAACCTCAATGATAACTGATATCACTTATCATTCATCTAGTCAAGGACAACAAACGTCATTCTTATTCCTAGAGACAATAACAACTTGTGATGTAGGTAGGCTAAACCTAAACTAGTGATGAGAACATGGGAATATTGGGAATGGGAACAACTGATTGAAATTTGAAAACAACCGATTGATTTGGTTGTTCCGGAACAATCGATTAATTCGATTGTTGTTTTCATCATCGGTTGAATTAGTTGTCAATGTATTTCTTTTCTTTACGTATTAAAATATGTTTAGGGTCTATATTTCACGATATCAAAATATAATGTAACTGACGATTTAATAAAACATTATAATACAATATCTTTTGGTTTTGTATGCATATTTTAATAATAATAATAATAATAATAATAATAATAATTTATTTATTTATTAATTTTTCTAAATTACTTCGTCATATTTTTTCAGCTCAAGAGTTTATTTTACATGATTTTAGAAATAGGTTTTAAATTAAGGTAATAAATGAAACACAACGTTTTCCAAGCCTACCTTTTTCTTTGTTTGGCTTATTACGCCACAGGTATTATTTATTTATAGTCCGTGTTTTATTTTTCATTTACACCATGTATCTAATTTAATAGAAAAACAATTTATCTTCTAGTTATGCTTTACTCATTATGTTGAGACTTTGTTTCTTCACTTAAAATATTTGTGATATATAGTGTTAAAAACAAATAAATGTTATATAGTAATGATTAGAGATCGATTGTTTACTTGTATAATAGTTTCCTTTTTATAACCTTCCAAAGAGACTAAATGAGCAAGTGTCTCCATATTCTCTTCTCTGTCTCATAGGTAAAATACACTACTTAATTCATCTTCAAGCTAGGTACAAATTTTACATCCGTTTCTGTGGTTGTCAATAATGTCAATGTTGTTGACTACAGACTGGCAATTGTATATTTATTGATTTTCAAAATTTGAAATTTTGTAGAATTGTAATAATAATAGTTCTAGTCATACTGTGCTTAGCATACTTTTATTAACACTAGCACTAGTAAGAACGAGTTTGTAAGTTCAGTGTCTGGAAGATAAACGGTAAATTAATTTTGAAGTTTACATACTTTATTGTAGTGTAAATTGATATAGCTTGTTGTGATATTCGTTGTGAAATATTAAATGCTACTTAATTAATAAATTTGTTATAGATTAATTTCATATTTAATTTGAAAAACCAGTTTCGCACTAATAAGATTACTTTATTTTACCAGGAACTAGTGCAAATTGTTAATTTAAATGGGATAATGAAATTTTTTCATATGATAAGTATCAGTAGAGTAGGATGTAAATATTTAATTAATAAGGAAAGAGCACAAACTTCATTTTGTAATAGGCCTAGCCTATACAATAATTACCTCGGTTGTCTTGGTGATTCCAGCTCAATGATCTATTGACTATATTATTTGTGTCTTTCCTCATAATGTACTTAAATAGATTACCATTTCCTTCATTTTAATTCGGCCCTCATTGTCTTTTAACTAACTTTGTTGACTAGGTTTAAACATCTCTTGGATTTTAAGTGAAATCTATATTAAATAGACATATTTGGGGTTGGTTAAATGGCTACACACAGATTTTCATTTTTTTAAATACAAATTATATTTTCTATTTATCCAAACAAAAAAATTAGTGTAACAACATAACCTCTCAGTTTACAACATTTTACTAACATAGGTTTGTAGACTGTATTCCGAAGTATATATTCCAGACTGTATATATTTGACAATATATAAAAGTGTATAAAACAAAACCAGTAAAGTTGACATATCATAGAATATATGGGTAACATTGACTACTAATAATGTGAAATATGTTTAGAACCATTGTATACCAAAATTAATGTACTATATGTATACCAAAATGGATACTTACATATTATACAGACCAGTGAAATATATTAGGTTCGTCCAGGTTACTAGCTAATTTTACATTGTTGTGTAGAAAGAGTGTGGGATTTTACAAAATGGAGAAATAAAAAACATTGTGGCATTGCTCGACACCATCTTGATACATATTTGTCTGAATTCATCTGACAGTTGGTGGTGAAAGGAGGGTGGCAATAGTTTCAAAATGCTACTGGCTGACATCGCAAAATTTATGTCGCTGTCAAACAATCATTCTTTTTGTAACTTGTGATAAATAAAATGTTGAACCTAGAAGTTTGTCTAATCTTTATAATAAATTGATACTTAGTATAAATTAGTTATTTAACTATAAACTACCTGACCTAACCTAATGTATTTTACTGGTACTATAATATGTAACTACCCCAAAATGTTTACTTACACGTTGTACTTCATATGTTTATATTGTACAGTTTATCCACAATTTCTGCTGTATAGATGGACAGCTTCTGTAGTGAAAAATGCCCCAAAAAAGTATAAATATAAGGTATATTATAACTAATAATTATAAAAATTATAGGCCTTATTGAAGAATTATAAAAAAAAAGAATAATTGAATGAAACTGACTACTGTTAACAAGAGAGATATTTGAAACCAACAAATTAAAGGTAGCAGTTTAGTACTGTCGTTAATCATTTATCAACTTGTGTAATAACTGATTTGAGTAGGCTATACAGTAAGTGGTAATTGTTTACACATTTTGGATGAATTTCATTTTCAAAAGCTACATACGGCTTTGTCCTTCAAAGCAATATAATTTGCACTTGTGGAATATCTAACATTTTATTTGTACCATACTGCTTATCATTTGTATTTTCATTTTAGCCTATAGTGAATAAAAATAACACATTTAATTTCAGCTACCAACCTAACCTAACCTAACCTAACCCAAAACTTTAATTTTATTATTATATTCAATATCACTTTCTGAAAAATAAGTTTTATCCTCAGTTGTTTATAATTTCACAAACACCAAATATCAAAACATTAAGTCTCTTAAGCCTAACTGGCTTAGTTTAAGTTACCTACTAATAATCAATTTGATCTAGGAAATAATAATTAATGTGTATCTAGGCTAGTTTTATTATTTAATTAAAGACTTATGCAAAAAAATCTTGACTTGCAGTTAATACGCTGATAAAGTGAATTAAGCGTTTAACTGGGTGAGCTCACTCTGGTGCAGTTATAAATTTTACTAAGTCTAACCATTACACAGTTTACTTTAAAAGTTTGAATTTACGCAGTTTTAACAATCATTGTGTTTTGTAGTAATAGTATTTTTATTTAATATTAAAGAAAGAAAATTGAGATATCATTGGATATAAAACGTCTTAACTGACCTATTGTGGACTGTTTTTAGTCTAAAATATAGGCATATAACATTATTCCTCCAAAATATTTTAAACAGCTGCTAATTTGTCAGTTTTGGACATTTCGGCAAAAAGCTTACCAATGTAAAGCCTACATACTAAGTTTGAAAAAAATAACAATTTTTGAGTATCGCTAAGTACTTTTTTTTACTAATTGTACAAAGATGAGCCATATATATTGTATGAAATTAATTCGGTAATTATTTACAAGAGCACCCCAATTTAGATTTTTTTTTGATGTAGTACAAAAATAACTAATATATACCGGTATATATATAAATTGGTATGCTTTTATAAATAATTATCAATAATTCTATGAGTCTAATTGATGATGATTTAACCCTGGCTATCAAAGTTTACATGAAAGAAAATGTAGGCTAATGAATACAATGTTATACAATAGAAATTTTATTTTATTGGCCTTTATTTATAAATTTTATTATTAATAAGAGCTTAATCCTCTAATATGCTATCAAAATAAAGACAAAGAAATGGTTGGACAATTTATTCTATTACCAATTTATATTGGTTACTAGTCAAATACTTTTATAATTATTTAAAATCATGCATTCGTAATCCATAAATTGTTATTCACTTTCTTTTATAATCTAGTTATAATTTTAACCCTTTGGATTCTGATGCCCAGTAGGACTGGCTATACCCAATTATCAACTGGCTCTGAATTCCTCTCCCCACCAGCTGATCAATAAACAACATAATCCTTGTTTTCACGATTCAAGAGGGTAGAACAGATGTAATTTCCCATTCAATCATTCATTGTCTTCTAGATCGTCTTCCTTGCTTATTTTTATTTCACACTTCTCCAACTGTCCGGAAATTAATTCCTTTCTGAAACGCCTTTGTCACATTTTCCAATGCCCTTCATTCATGTTAAAATGTAAAAAGAATTAACAATTCATGTTTCTAGTAGTAAAAAAAATATTTTCCACCACCATTTCAGGGATTTTCTGGTAAATCCATAATTTGAGATATACTGATCCACTATATCAACATCGTCCACTGATTTGTTATACTTGCAAACTACTCTAGGTTTTTTCACCTCTTCAATAACTCCTTTCTTTGGAACACATCTATTGTTTGTTGTTGTCATATCGGGTAGTCAGCATAGTCACCTCATTACAGTCATCCACAACAATAGGGAATATGTATCCGCTTTCCAGAATGTTATTATCTCTCCTTTCTTTTTAGACTTAACTGTGAAACATGTTTCTTGGTGCTTATCCCTTTTTGGTTCTTTCTTTTGGGTCGTATCTGCTCGATCAGGCTTTTACTATTTCTCTTTATAGTTAGGTGTATTTTCATGTCATATAGTTCACGAGCAATTCTAATTATAACTTTTAATATGTTACTCACCGCCAGCAATCCTTTTTTTGAAGTTTTTCCTTCAGTACATATATATTACCACTACACGTGTTTCGGACTTTTTACGTCCATCGTCGGGTGGTCAAAACACAATTCTAATTATGTATAAAAACGGTCTCTGAAGGTATGAAGTCCTTCAATATTACCATATGTTAGTTTAAGCTTACTACTCTGCTGATAATATTCAAGTCTTGTCAGTCCAATTGCTTAGTAGTTACCTAATCAAAATAAGGTTCTAATGCACAAATTGTACCCCGTGCTGGATTCAGAAAGGACAAACACTTTAATTTAATGGGTTTGTCTTTATTGAACACCTTGAACAGTATTTTCCCTTAGAAACCTACCGTACTCTCATCCACGCTCACTTTTTTTTTAGGCATATAATAATCCCTAAATTTCCTGTCTAAATATAGCAAGACATTCTGCACTTTTCCAGAGTGAGACAATGTCCCTGCAATGGATCCAGTAGGAGGAAGGCTTACATCTAAGTTCCAAAAAATCTGTTGAAATCTTTGTTTGAAAAAACTCATCTTTGAAGAATGGTTAGTATTCAACCCAGTCACTGGAAAAGTAGTCTTCTATCTTTGGTTTACTGTTCATAGCCATATTTATTACTATACCAATGAATGCTTTTATTTCAGAAAGTGTAACTTCCTTCCAAAGTCCATCACATAGAATTTTTTCTTAAAGGTGTACATTTTTGAATCTTTTCCTTTGCATATCTCATATCTGTTAGTTTCTTGTACGATTTCGGTCAACAGTTCATCTGTAAAAAAGAGTTGAAAATACTGTAAAAGTGAGGTTGGTGTTTGCCCTACTGATGCCTAAATCCACTATTATTAGTCCGTTTAAACTTTAAAAATATCAATTCACCTACAGACCATTCTTTTCCAAGTGCTTTTGTATTCCGTTTCTACATTTCCATCTTCTTCATTTGCATGTTCTTCTACTATACCTTCATGATTATAATGTACATCTCCTTGCCCATCACCATCAAGTCTTGTAATTCGTCATTTATGTTATATTCGTCAATGTCTTCATTGATGATTTATTCATATTCTTCAACAATATCTGACGTAGCATCACTGACGTGATCTCAACCACTTTCAAATAGTAAATCGTTTACTAATAACTTGTCTCTAATTTCAATGTAGTTTAAATCATTACCTTCACACAATAAAACAGTTTAAATAAAGTAAAACAATATTTAAAATTCTAATATCACATATATAACTAAAAAAATGAAACTAATATTACTTTAAAACACTATAAAAAAAATAACATGACTTTACTTAAAAAACACAGAAATAACAAATAAACAGACGCAAGAAATACGATGCATAAGAACAACAGTACAGCGACTGTGGTAAAGTTATGTTATAGCTCAGCTGACATGCACAAATACAGCAAAAATCGTGGAAAATAATAGTTATGTTGTAGTTAAAGAATTAGGCAACAGGTTTCAGCACTATCCAGATAAAACTGAACAAAACTAAATAAAATAAAAACATTGCAATTTTTTACCACTCTTACTGCCAAGAGAGGGTTCAAAGATTTTAACTTGGCCAGTACTACTGGCTATCAGAGCTGAGAGGAACGTAATGGTGGAAACAATTTGAACTTGACATAAGAATTACTGTGACCACTACCACTAGGCATCAGATCTCAGATAAACTTTCTTAGACGCTTTATAGTGCAAAGGGTAAATTGTAATATTTGTTGCAGATCTTACAACAAAGTTTTTCTCTAAATGAATCTACAGAGCATGATCAATAAAAGAGCTCATTTCTATACCTAACAAACAATCTTCACTATGATGCTAGGAAGAAAACAAAGTTTAAAAGGTGATCAGGTTTTAGCAGACTATGGCCCTGAGGAATCACTGAATGAGAGTGCCGATATTGAATGGGTTAATAAGGTAGGTTATTATAATAGTTCTCTAGCTAATTGTAAATTAACGATCTATGTAAGAAGCTTCCTGGATCCAGGTTACTGTATCTTGGAAATTGACAGGCCATCAGTTTTGTAAACAGTAAATTAGAAATTAAATGCTGTGCATTTATCAGTTATTTGATTAGGTTTATTCATTACAATCCCTTAAGTCAGAAAATATAAATATCTGATGTATAGAGTGATTTTTTTTTCTAACAAAATTTGTAATATGTTGAAACAATGTCAGAACTAAATCATAGCTATAAATTTGAATCTTGAAGTACCATTAGTTCTGATCCTAGTAAAAAAAAAAAAGAAAAAGATATCTGGTGAATATAGCAGTAGTTAAAGGAGTTAAAAGAGATGGAACACATGGTAACTATCAGTGTGTATCTAACACACTTTTGGATTAGGTTTTACTCATTTAAAAAATGTATGAAACAAAAGTTGTTTATATTAAATTTTGAATTAGGCTAATATATTAGTTTTACACTAAATACATTTGTGGTCATGTATTGACTAAGTTAAATCTTTCTAGAATAAGTTTACCATGAAATTCACATGTTACACTGCTGGCAAGATAAAGAAAAAGTAAATTTAGAAAGTTTTGAGATTCAACAACAAAAGGTTTGTTTTTGTTGATTAGGCCAAAAACAAAATAAATAACTGTTTTAAAAGATAAAATATCTTTAAATATAAAATCAATGATTTTTTATCAAGTTTGTCTACCTGTCAAATGTCAAGATACCTGCACTGGCGACTGATAGACACTTTTTTCATATTGCTAATATTCAATTTATCATATTTGAGATAAATGGATTTTATATTGATTGTATACTAATTTTGTTTCTTGGCTCCCTAATTATGTAGTATTGGAAAATTTCATTTACATATCAAAATGTAGCATGATATGGTGTGAACTTTGCCAAATATTCATAATCACTTTGTAAATTAAGAGGCGATTTTAAATATATTCAAACTAAATGTCATAAATTTATTTCAATTGGGTTAGACCCTAATTGGATTGTTAGATAACAGTTACCTTTTTTTTTCTCTATCAAACAATCTTTTTTTATTTGTGTTGGTGTCAAACAATAGCCATTTCAACTGTTTTTTTAATAATTTTAATTAAGTGGTTTTTCATGTGAATATATATTAATTTATTTAAAGAAGAAATAATATGTAACACAACAAAAACACTGAGTACTTGAAGTTTAAGAAACACAAAGCCTATTTGTATATAACATGTAGACAACATGAAGTCTATGCAGTCTAGATTTTAATTGATAAGTAGATACAAATGTATGAAAATATTACATTACTGCAACAAAGGTAAATTCTTGTGCTTATTATAAGAATACAAAACTTATATATAACGATAATCATTCTATTTACTAAACAGTATTTTAAATTTCAAATCAAACATTTTGTTCAAAATAATAAAACAGAAAAATAACTATACTAACATTCAACACTCTAATTTTTCTCCTTGTTGTTAAAGACAAAAATCTCTCTACCATCAACATGGGCGTCATCGCCGGGGGGGGGGGGGCGTCCCCCCCAATATTTTTGCTAAAAACGATTGATTTACTTAAAACCTTAAAAGGTAAACATCGGGCTTTGTCTTTACTAGGGTTTTTAACATTACATTTCTGTTACAAACGCATAAATAAATGCATAAAAACGATGTTTTGAAAAGTTTAAAAAATTTCCATACCCCCAGACCCCCGGCATATGCCCCCCCCCAATAATGAACTGGTGATGACGCCCATGACCATCAGCATCTTACATAAAAGGAAGAAAAGAACATAAAATAAAGACCCCTTGTCCTCGAATACTCTAATAGCATCAGAAAAGAACATGAGTTGTTTAAGTGAGACTTGATAGGAAGATGAAAGAGAGGGATCTAACCCAAGACTAGGTTCCCTCAGCATTACCAAGCTTGTACTTACTAAAGTGAGCCCCTGAGGATGACCGTTTTTGGCAGTATCAGTTCGAACTTTATAACACTGAACTGTGACTACGTTTTCTATTTTGTGAACAATTATGAACTGAATTAGCACTTTCAGTGTAATGTTTTAGTTTGAATACTATTTAAACTGACAAATAATGTTTATTGCTATGTTTATGTTTAGTAATTTAAAAATTACTGAAAATAATAAGAAAAAGTGGATTCATATTACTGAAATCAAACTTTCTCCAAACACAAAGTCAACAGATATACAGTATTCAACAATTTAACAACATTTAGTGGAATAATGATGTAAATGACAAGTTATAATAATAGCTAAATAATCAGCAGGATATGTATACTAGTGGACTATTCTCTTTCATAACTTCACATTAGTTAAATGTGGAAAATGTTTTGATAAGTCCCTCAAATTTGTATGTGTATCTTGTCATGCAGTTTTGTATTTTATCTGATTTTCATTGGTTTTTGAACAAGTTTATTTAGCCAGAAAAATAATATAGTTGGAAGTTAGAGTTTATCAATTTGTTATTAATGATTTCTGCTCTAGCAGTTTGTATTTTAGTTTGATTTTCACCAAATTCAGTATAAACTTTTTTTTAGTAATTGCAGTAAATTTGTACTCGAACCATCATACTTTTTAATACAAATTAATATGACTTTCACCAAATTTGGTATAATCATAGACATTTACAATATTCAAACAAGCTTTCTAACTCGAACAAGGATAATCTTGGGTGAGATTTTAATCAATTTTTGCTGTTTTTCACAGATTTTATGTAAATATTTGAAATGAAGAGAAATTAGTTTGAGCCCATATAAACTATTAAACTTTTTAAATTCCTGAGATGTTATGGATTTTTTTTTTTTTTTTTTTTTTTTCAGTACCATTTCTTGACAAAATGTTCGATTTTTTTTTTTTTAATTTTATTTTTTTTTTTTATAAACTAAGACTAATTCTAAGTTTATTATTTGTATTTAATATCTCGATATTTAATCTTTAAATTAAGGATAATGTGTTTGTATATTTAGCTATGGGTGCGCAGGCTGATGAGGTCGTGTGCACTGATCAGCTTATTATCTGTCAGTCTCAACACTCCTAAGACATTTGAACGTATTCCTCCTCTTCAGTATATTACGTTCTGCTGCGATCTTATCATCACATTCCTCTTCACTGCTGAAATGATTGCCAAAATGCACATCAGAGGCATTTTAAAGGTTTGTTTAATATTTTACATATTTGCTACTAAAATATTACTTGGTATTACTGTCCTTTTTATTTGTAGACACTATTTTCTGTTTAAGTGTTAGTAGTATTAATTAATTGGATTACAAGACTACTTGAAAATCATTACACTGTATATTTAGGGCATGTGAATATTTTATTATACAGTAATAATAGAATATTATAATTACAGTAGAACCCCTCTAATCCGTCACCTCCGGGACTAGGGGCATGGTCGGAACGCAAAAAAGGTCGGATTATCTGAAAAAAGTCAATATTTATTACATATTGTATAAAGAGACTTTTTTAAAGTGAAATAAGTGATATATAAACTTTTAAAAGTCTATATATAAACTTTGCAAGTACTATAGCAAATCAATAGAAACAACATGAGAGATGACACAGCACTGAAGCGGGATGACACAGACGGGCCGTGAGTCATCGGCAAGTTGGCACAATATCGCGAGCTCGAGCACGGTCGGATTAACCGGAGTAACGGACCATCCGAGGGCGGATTAGAGGGGTTCTACTGTAATTATAATAATTTTCTTGACCAATATTATTATAATTTATTGTTTAAACTATCTTTTATTATTTTTAACATATGTTAGCATAAGTAAATATAATATAAATTTGTGAGTTGAGTTTTCAAAAATAAAAAGTTCTAAATGGAATTAGCTAAGTCTTATATTTAAATGTGACTCCCTTCCTTATATAAATTTTCAACCAAAAGTCACTTTTTGGTCATAAGATGACACGAATCCAGTGATTATATTTCATTTTATTTTGTACTGAGTTCCCTGTGTTTGTTGTAGAACAAACAAGTTATTCGTTGATAAAACAAAGTGATTTTGGAATGAATTGTTTACACATAGAAGGATCTGTCTTAAACTTTACAAGTATTGTTTATTTCACCACTTCTGATGGTGTATTAGAGATATAGTGTCAAGTAATCTGCTACTAATTTCAAGAAAATAGAGGATACAGAAATTGGTAGCTGGCTGGATGGCTAATTTGTCGATCTAATTTCAAAAGTGTATCGGTATAATGACTATTATGACTATTTTTAATTGAAACAATTGTTTTGTTTACAGGGAGAGGTGCCGTACTTAAAAGATCATTGGTGTCAGTTTGATGCCAGTATGGTATTCTTCTTGTGGGTGTCTATAATTTTACAAATGTTTGAGATGTTAGGAATTGTTCCGAGATTTAGTTACCTTTCTATTCTCCGATCACCGAGGCCACTGATCATGATTAGATTTATTCGAGTATTTCTGAAGTTTTCTATGCCTAAGTCTCGTATCAATCAAATATTCAAGTAAGTATTTTTTTAAATTTTCATGTTAGTCTATTTTGCAAACAAATTGATGTGAGCATGCTTTCAAATTATTCCCATTTTTATATCAATAAAACTTTGGGGTGCCTATTAAAAATGATTATGTGGTAGAATAATTTTAGGTCCCTAAAACATATTGGTCAGGTCACAATCTCACCAAAACCTTTAGTTAATTGTCTAAAAGTGAAAATGAACTACTGATATTATCCTATAAGATCAAATATTAAAAAAAAAAAAAATCCTACATTGTTGATCTTAATTCCAACCTACAAATCTTGATGAAATGTGAAATTTTATGACAAACTAATATGTGAAAATGTACGTAAGACACAATTATACTTTCGAATTCAATTTAAAAGTACCAAAATGAATCTTGACTGCCAATGCATTTCAAAATTAATACAAATGAAAAACATCAAATTTGTAAACTACTTGCAATCTGTATTGTTTGTTTACGTGTAATTTGCCCCAATGGTTATAAACTTTCACATTTCACCAAGATTTGTAGGTTGGGCCATTTTTGAAATGTTTATTTTCTAAAATTTTCCACATAGTTTGTTCTCTCTTTTTTAACCAATAACTTTTGATCTACCTAAAAACTGTTTGTGATAAAGTTGGTGCAATGTTTGTGCAACATTAACTGGATAAAAGATTAAAAAGCCTGAATGGAAGAAAAACATTTTTTTCAACACATAGTGTTAAAAAATACCTTTCTAGTGATTGCCATTTCCACTAGGGTTAGGCAGCTATCTAGAAAAAAAAGACAGCTATTTTGGTAACAAGTTAAAACAATATATATATCATACATAATGTGTTAAATATACTCAATCATTTGCTAATGTAATGACAATTTTATTTCAGACGGTCAAGTCAGCAGATCTACAATGTAACCCTTTTCTTCTTATTCTTCATGTCTTTATATGGACTGCTTGGAGTTCAGTTCTTTGGGGAACTCAAAAATCATTGTGTTTTAAATAGTACAGATCCTAAGTAAGTCTAATAGTTTAAATTATATGGTTGTTTTAACAGTAATGCATTCTAAATTTTCTTAAATATGTATTTTGGATTGTTTTGATTTACAACAAAATTCTAAATGTTTACTAATTTTAGTAATATAGTTTACAAATACTAATTTCTATGTTGGTTTCATATGAAAGATCACATTAAAAATAATTTTAGTTTTACCTTTTTTTTGTATGGAATAAGTCTAACTAATTTTTGTAGAAATTATGAAATTGAAGCTTTTATCAACTTATAAAAATCCATTCCAAAATTTTTCGTCTCTAAAAATATAATTAACAATTGTTTAAAATTTAAAACAAGATTAAAAATCTTTGTTCCGTTTTACCATCTAATACATAAGAAAAGCTTAAATTTGAGTCCAATAGGAATAATTTTTACCAAAATTAAGCACTAATCACATTCTTTAGATGTTAAGTTCAATATTTTGATATGAAACTTCATACAAGCAACATTAATTCCAAATAGTTTTAACTTTCATCAATTATATTTAAAAGTACAGCAATTTGTTTAAAATTGACAGTTTTTATGTTGTATATATAATAATAAAAATCATATCAAATCCTGTATCATTTAGATGTATTCTATAACTCGTAAAAAAAAAAAAAAAAAAAAAAAATGGCCTGGGTTTCATTGAAATTTGTCGATTAGAGTCTAGTATACTAGTATTAAGACAAACTCTATAAAACCCCTATTTTGTAATTTTAATTGTTATAAACAATATGTTCCGGAGATTTCCTGGACTACGGAATGAAACATTATATTTGTCTTAACACCTCAAACAAGAAACAAAAACTTACATACAGAGAGTTTTCTGAGGCCTGAAGTTAGTCAAAAATCGAGGTTAAAATTGTGTGCGATTATCAATCTTACCTTATACTACATAATACTGGGTACGTAAAAATTTAAATAGAAACAAAATACATTATAGAAAATGAAGGGCCTACTCATTTCAACCTACAACTTGTAAAAACAAAACGATAGTAGTTGTGGAAAAAACTGTTTAATTATTGTTAAATATGTATAATGAAATCAATATAATTTTGTCTAATATGTAGATAACTAGATAGTTTTCAATTTTTAAGTAATAATTGATAAAACTCATGTTTTGAAATATTTGAGGTATATTATATCTTTAGTTTATTCTGTGTTTACGATTACGGTTTAATGAGATATTTTAAAATAAAATTAAACATCATCAGGCAGAATTACCTGACCTAATTAGGTACCTAACCTAACTTTTTCAGTTTCTTGAGGCAATGAAATGTGAAGCGGAGTTAAAAAATGGTGATCAACATATTTTGCAATTATCTAACTTACCCAGTACTTCTTATACTGTAAAAAAATAAAAATAATAATAATAATAAACAAATAGAAATCCTGGATCGAACACTTTAACATTACAATTGTACTCCATTATAAACAATTAAGAAAATTATTGGGCAGACGACAAAACTTATCACGGATATCCAATATAACACAAAATCTATTATTCTATATTCAGAAAATTTCACCAGTTTTTTTTGGTATCAGATTTGTCTGTATTCCATGGTCCTTGAGAGTGTCAACATACATTTATCTTCCCCCCCCCCTAATATAAATCAGAATTATGAACATAAAAGTTTTAAAACTTTTGAACGATTAATTATTCTTTGTAAAATATATTTCATATTAGATGTTCTATAGTAGATAAAGCAATAACCAAGTTATGTAATAAATATATGATAACATCATTATTTCACTATTTAATTGGGTGGTATTTCATTTTTTGGTATTGTATAAATGTATATAATTACCTCAAAACGGTTTATAGTACTAGAATGTAAATTTTTAGAAAATGCCATTGTTTTTGTCATCACCAGTTAGCTGCATACCAGAATTATTTAAATTCAAAACCAAATGAATGAAAACACAATTTTCCATAAAAAAATCACTGTCAGTAGGATTTATGTGCATGTAGCAGCTGTGGATGATAACTTACTCATTGAAACATCATCTTGTATTCGTGTTGCACAAATAAAGTGATTTTTTATGGAAAATTGTGTTTTCATTCATTTGGTAATTGAAGTTGCATTGAGTGTGCCTCATTATAGTTGATTCATAACAGTAGGGTATGTTAAATTATATCTATGTTCTAAGATAAGATATTACGAAGGGTAATATAACTGTTGCAGCTATATCACTATAAACAGTCTTGCAATACCAGATACATTCTGCTCTGTGGATCCAGATTCTGGCTATCAATGTCCTGAAGGAATGAAATGTATGAAGTTAGAACTGTCTCGGTATGTCATGGGGTTCAATGGTTTTGATGAGTTTGGTAAGGTTTTACACTTACAATAATATATTTCTTTTATAACTTTTTCTAAACTGTGAGAAACTAATAAAATATTACTTTTTAAGTACGTAATAAGGAAAATAAATAAGGTGTGAAAGTTTCTACGTCACATTTTTCAATAAGTTTTGAGATTTTGTATGCCTACAACCATTTGCAGAATAATTTTATATCTGGTTGTTGCATTTTTGTTAAGCAATACCATTATCTCAAAAACAAGTTTTTCCCTAGACTCAAAATTTTATAAAGTTTGGTGTGAGTTGGGTTCTATAGAAAGATTACATTTAGAACTAAATTGTGTAAAGAGTGAAGACAAATAGAAGGAGTGGATGAAAAGTGGTTGCCATTGCTTGAAGAACAGGTGCTGGTGGTCTGAATGTTAAAAATGTTTTAAGTCTGAGGGTAGGTGTCTCTTGATTTTGTTAGATTTTTGTAAAGTTAGGTGTAATAAGAGGTTGTTGTAAAGTAATTACCACATATTACGTCAAGATTAGGTAGTTAGAATGATTCAAATTTTTTAAATATAGTGCCTAGGTAAGTCTTTCACATAATGATAATAGTTTGATTTAAATTGCTTTAAAGGCAAAATGGGGGTAGTCCACAATGTATGTAAATGTGTTATACTCTTAGATTTTGAATGAAAATTGTATTATTTATATGTTTAAGAGCACTGAGTTTGATTTTTTTTATTCCCTAGATGTGGAAGTGTGTTTTAAAACTGTAAGATTGAATTTTACATTGGTTTTTAATGTAAATAACTCTGAAGTCTTCTGCTTCTCATAACAAATTTTTAATACAAAAATTTCAACCTATCGCAAAATTTAATATTATTCAGTATGTGTAAATAATATAATAAGTAAAACTCTAAATATAAAAAACCAAGTTATTAAATTTAAACAAATTTTCAGAAAATTTATTTTCAATTTCGTATGAACTGATATGTGCAGCTTTGATGGTTACTTTTGGGTTGATTGCATTGTCCAAAATCATCTGTAAATACATTTAATTTAAATCTGATGAGATTTACAGAAATTATAATGGCAAAATAGAGATGCCCAAAGAAAAAGTAGAGAATCTTGGTCACTCCAGTTGTGTGTTTATTTTATTTTGGAAAAAAAATTGTAGTCCGTTATGTATAATTAAGTGAAAACCAGTAATGTTGGTCAATATGCTGTGGAAATTAATTGTAACCTGGAAAAACAAACTATTGAAATTACTATAAATAAATATGAATTCAGATTATAAAATTTCTACCTTTGTATCAAACCCATGAGTATCGATAAAAATACAGCGTGCCGGTCACTGCCGGTATGAATTTATTTCTGACAAATTGTGAACTTCGCTTTTTGAAGCTCAATTTGACCTGTTTTATTAACAAAAATAATTTGTTTCCATTTACTATTATTATAAATTAATTTCAACAGAAATATTAAATAATATTATTTAAAAATAAGCAAATATTGAATTATAAATTTACTTACTAATTTTGTGAATAAAATTGTATCCAAGTTGTTTGAAATTGAAATGGTCAATCACTTATAAAAAAAAATTAAAATATCACACACTTAAACAAATATAAATACTTTACAAAATGATGGTGTTCCAAAAGCAATATCAATTTATTTGTGTATCACTACACTGCATATGATAAAGATGTACAATAGTTTGAAAATCAATACAATTTTCAACCAATAAATTATAAAATCAGGATATTTACTTGGTAATGCATAAGCTATTGCTAAGCAGAATCTAGCGGTCATGTCAATACAATATAGTGAGTAAGATATAAACTATTAGAGCTCAGAGCTAAAGACAAAACAGTCAACATTACCTTCATCTCATTGTGTGTTTGAGCGAAGTGAGCGCTGTCATGAATCACATCTCCGCAATCTATAATGGGTTATATAAAACCTTCATGCTGGATTCATTTCTAATACAGTAAGTGATCTAATTCCAGATGTCTTAAAATGAAGACACACTTTAAATAAGAAAAAAAATACTAATGCCAATTTTTTTCTTTATTATGCTATTCCATAAAAGCAAATCAAATATCTGAGAAAATTTTTAACAAAAACCTACTTCTGGTTTTAAATTTTGTTGGTAACAAACAATGTCTTTATACTTCTTTTAAAAATTAAGTTGCGTCCAATTAAAAAGGAAGAATAAAGATGTCATATATGTCTTGTTTGCAAAGGTAATGTAATGATATCTGGAAATGAATAATTAAATTTGTTGGACTAACAAAAAATCTTCGTTTTATAATAGAAATTCTCACAAATAATACGCTTATTTATTGAAACGAATTTCAACGACGTCGCCATCTTCAATGATGCACGAAGTATAATAACTATTGAAATATACTATTTGTATTCAAGTTTTATTCTATGGTCACGTTACTATGCAGACAAGAAATCTTATGTACATCTTTTTCACATAGACAACAACGTTCACCAGTTTTTGCAATGTTCTCGACTGATTTTGGTGTAAGTCACTGAAATAAAAAAATTAAAAGTTGGGAAAAAATTTTATTACTAAGTTTTCATGAAGAATAGTTTCTATAGTGAGGAAACAAAAATGTCAATGGAATTTCTTAACTTTTCATGATAAAAATAGCATTTTTTTAATGTCAGATATCTCAATATTTAATATCTATGTTTGCTGTTTTGGTCTGATTAAGGTGCTTCTTCAAATGTAGGTACTAAGTTTTAAATAGTTAACTTTACTCAAGTTATTGTGACACATAGACAGATGACTTTTTCTTATTTTTAACAGTCTGTGGGTTTGTTTATATATTTGTATTCGTATTGATTATAATTAGTTGTTTTTAATTAATTTTTTGTATTTTCAGCTACAAGCATCTTTACTGTCTACCAAGCAGCCTCTCAAGAAGGTTGGGTGTTCATCATGTATCGAGCTATTGATAGTTTACCAGGCTGGCGTGCTGTCTTCTACTTTAGTACTATGATCTTCTTCCTAGCATGGCTTGTCAAGAATGTATTTATTGCTGTTATTACAGAGACCTTTAATGAAATCCGTGTCCAGTTTCAGCAGATGTGGGGAATCCGTGGTCATATGACTAATAAAACTGCTTCACAGGTAAACATCCTAGCTATATATGAATTAAGAACTAACTGAAAATCAAACAGAAATTCTACACAAATTTACCTTTTGTTTCAATAACTATTTTTGTATAAAGAAATATTTTTAATATTTTATTTTTCTCATTTAAATATAACTACATTACTTTTACTTAAGTCATAAGTGACATTCAAGCTTTATTGGACTTTGTAATTCTCTTTAAATAAGGCCTCAATTGACTATGCTTGTTTGGTATTTTTGCCTTAACCAGCATTGTAAGTGTTCATTCAATTTATATACAATGAACAATTATCATAAAGGTAATAAATTGGTTTATTTAAATCAGCTCTTATTAATTCTCAAAATAGTTGACTAATGTAATTGAATAATGATTATGTTTTGTCAATCTTTAAGGTTAATGTAATCTCTAAACTATTTGACATGTTATTTGATTAGTTGTCATAAATTTGTTAAATTTAGAAGTTTCGAACTTCAGATTTTCAAACCGAACCAAACCAATGTTTTTTAATCTGCATCAAATCACAAATTAAATTATTGAAATGAATTAAACTTTGGTTTCCAAACTCACGTAAAACATTTAAATCCTAATTTTAGATGTTTTATATGATCTCTTTGACTGCAGCACTAATTTATTAAGTTCTATAAGCACTTTATATACAGCTATAAAAAAAATTAAAATTTGAGTTTCATTTTCGCACCTAACTTCAAAAAAATTCAAATCAAATGAAAATTATAAAAAAAATAAGCTTTGTTATAGTTTTTGGACATATTTGATTTGTTTCTGAAAGTGAAAATATAAAAATCGTTCAATCATTTCAGATACTACAGTTAAATTTAAAAATTTCTTTTAAATAATAAAATAACGCATAAATGATAAAATAACACATTCACATTATTTTACCTCATATATAGGCTATCAACCAACAACAAATTGGTAATTCACAGTCTTATGCTAAACCAATTCTTTATTAAAATAGGCAACTTAATGTTATTAATACAGTAGAACCCCTCAAACTCGACCCCCTCAAACTCGACATTCCGTCAAACTCGACAGGGCCAGTGACAAGGAGCATGGGATTTCCAAGGTCATTCACTGCATTGTTTTACGCCATGTGCGCCTGCCAGATGCCCGGAGGTTGAGGCTTGTTACTTTTGTTTATACAGCTGTGAGGGATGCTCCTTTGTCTAGCCACTTTCTAATCCTACTGTATAGTAGAGGCCAAAGTTAAAGATAAAGGGTCCAGGTAGACCAGGACAGCCCTAAATATTTGTTGTCAAAACATTCATATTGTTGTGAACCCAAGCACCTAACCACCCGGATGCTACCGGTCATTAGCACCGATTCCATTAAAGTAAGCGGCAAGTCTTTTGTCATAACAATTCAACGGAGCGTTGTAGAACTATGATTCAAGTTTTGTAATAAAGGTCTTAACCATGTGAGAAAAATGACCCGACTCTTAATTATATGCGATCAGCAGTTCAATTTATAGCATTTGTATTGGACCGTGTTTGGTATGGACATTCTTTTTCTTCTGCGACTTCGAGATGAAGCTGCCAGACGTCCAGTCGAAAATGAAAAACAAATATCAATCAAAAGTTTTTTCAAACAATGCTAACTTTGCTCTAATGTTTTTTTTTTTATCTAAAATTGTTTTAATCTTTAAAAATATTTAATGGACTGTCTGTTTTTTACTGTAAATTTTATTACAGTATATTAGGATAGGTCTTTTTAGTTTACTAAACCTATTGTACAAGGCCAACACTTTTTAAATCTCATTTGACCGATCGATAAATTTAATTTTAATGTGTGATTGAACACACTATTATTTTGTTGTCAGGCAGGGACTTTTTTGCAATAAACGTTTAATCATTGATAATCAATAAATGTACAGTTATTTAAAATTTTTGAGTATTTGTTGCAAACCTAACCATTAAATACCAAAGTTTCCTAAAACTCGACAACCCCCAAACTCGACAACCTTAAAGTCCACATTATGTCGAGTTTGAGGGGTTCTACTGTAGTGATAAAATGAAAGTTGAAAAATATGACTGGTAAAAGAACACCATAAACACAATCTATTTGTAAGTAACTATTTGAATGATTCCCACTAATTTAACACTGGCGTTTTGATATGTTACTTTTATCGACTATTAACATATCTGACTTTATTCTTTTACTCAACAATTGTTCAACTTAATTATTTATTTATTAAAAGTTAATATTTGTGTAGTCAGTAAGATATAATTTATATCCAGCATTACTTTAACTTAGTAATTATGAAGTAAAAAATAAGTAAGAATTGTGATGTGAAAATTTAGTTATCATTTTATATATAATAGCCTAATATTAATTTTAATATGTATGTTTAATTATATACTGTTATTGAATGTTTCTTAGAACTATTCTACCAGTCAGGTAAGAATTGGATTTTTCCAGTGAATTTGGTTTAATTTAATACAATCGTCTTCAGCTTGGTTATGAATTATATTTATTGTTTTATAATGCAATAATTTTAGGTTTTCACTGTTTATAGATTTTAACTGGAGATGATATGGGTTGGAAGCTAGTAACTCTGGATGAAAACAAGCATAATGGCCTAGCCCCTCCTATCTGTCAAGCGATCCTACGTTCTGCATCTTTTAGACTTCTAATGATGGGAGTTATACTAGCTAATGGGATCGTTACGGCCACCATGCATTTCAAACACGATGAAAGACCCCGGCACTTGTTTTATGAAAATTATTATTACATAGAAGTATGATGATTTAATTTATATTTAGTATTAGGTCTACATACAAAAAAATCAAATTTTTTATTTATTTTGAATTTTTTTAAAATAATTTTTCTAATTAATGATATTCAGTTCATAATGTTTATCATGGTTGAATGGGACTGAAACAAACATTCATTTTTAGGTCAGTAGGTATGAAAAAATTTAAATGTAACAAATTGTATTTATATACAGTACACTTTTCCAATAGAAATATTGTATTATCATGTGAATAGACAGTCGAATATGACACAAATAGCTCATAAAGAGCCTAGATGGTGTTTTAGTTGGGTTATGTGTAGTTAGCACAACAAAATTCCCTTTACCGTTGTTCTATCCTTCACAACCAGAGTTTGCTACTAATTAAAGTTTCCCAATTTTTTTCAACTCTGTAAAGTTTTAGCGCCCACTAGGATTGAACCCAGATCCTCATATAAACTTCAACTCTCAACAGTAAAAAATATCAGATACTACCAAAATTTAAATTTTATGAAAATTATAAACTAGTTTGTATTTTGTACTACTGTATATTTATTTAGCGGTAGTGGGTAGTTTTAAGATTCTTTTTGAAATTTGTTGGTATTGCAGCTTTGCCATTCAGTGTAGTTATGTGCATGTGTACAGTTTTTTTTTTGCAATTTAAATTATTTATTATTATAAAATAATTGGTTGTTTGTTATCAAATAAATAATACCAAAATATTTTATGTTAATACATTGTAATTGTTACAGGTCGTGTTTACAATATTTTTGGATTTGGAAGCATTATTTAAGATTTGGTGCCTTGGGTTTCGAGGGTATTTCAAACACTCTTACCATAAGTTTGAACTTTTATTGACTATTGGCACAACACTTCACATTATTCCTCAGTTTTACCTATCCGGATTAACATATTTTCAGGTTAGTTTATATTATATCCATAGCTCCTGGATGGTCTAGTGGTTAATACACTCGCTTTGCGAGTAAAATGTTCCAGATTCAATCCCTGTCTGAGCTCAAACATTTATGGCATTAACACAGCATTGTAAAGTAAATTTGGAAGCTACCATTGATAGTGAATTCCTGTTGAGAATGTTAGAATAATGGTGATGGTAAATTTTATGTGGTGTTTCAAAAGTATTGAAGAAAATCAGTTTTTATTACCTTTTGAGGTACTAGGTTCACCTGATTCAATTCATGCTAGTTTAACCTTTGAAAGCAAATTTCAGTTGTTAAAAAAATACTGTTATGTTTTGTTGTGTCAGGTATTGATTGTGTATCGAAGAACGTCTGAAATATATTACATTATAATAGACAGTATCATTGCTTGATTAATAAGGGGGAAAAATCATAATTTACTGATCAATTACTGATGAATTATATCCACTGAACCTGATGAGTATGGTGATTCATTGTTTACTTTAGATATCTTCGGGGCTCACTTTGGTGGGTACAGGCTTGGAGTCCTGAGGTCCAGCTGAATCTACACCTTTTTTCGTGTTGTCTTGGGTTAGATCCCTCTCTTTCATTTAAAGGTTAAGGGTCTTTATTTTATGCTTTTTTTTTTTAAATATAGTATTTTTTAAATTTATTTATGAGTTATTTTCTACAAAAACAACTTTGTATTTTATATTGTTAGCATTTCTGTTTTGGAAAATAATTTTGAGGAAGACCTGTCTTGTGTTAGCTATAGATAAACTTATTTGACTAGACAATGCAATAAACTAACTTGATTGATCCCTTAGAAAATGATATGATGGTTTATTTTTTTTATATACACATGTATTACTGATACAAGGTTTCTGATTTTCTATTTTTTTAAATTTGTAGACTTTAATTCATTAGCCAAAAAAAATTTTATTTTCTTAATTTGTTTAACCATTTTGCATTGATTTCTGCTTTAGTGGATACAATTTACAATTACAATTTATAATTTTTGTCAAATTTTGTGTGAACATTGATTTTTAATGACTTCATGAAGTTTGTACAAGTTTTAAAATTGTAGCATTTACCAAATTATTCTGAACCACGAATAACTTTTATAAGTGGTTTTTTAGATTAATTCCCAATATTTTATTAAAACTACTTTAACCAATTTTGAGATATACGACTTTCCTGCTAAAGTTCAAGGTTTCTTCAGGTGTAGGAAGATAAATGATCAATACTTTTTGTTAGATAAGAGGCTGATTTTCTGTCGAAGTTTGAGAAATAATTTTGAATCTTCTATTATCAGTTTTATGTTTGTATCATATTACTTATAGATATTTGTTATTATAAATATTTATTGTAATTATTTAAGGTTCTTCGTGTGGTGAGACTCATAAAAGCTTCTCCAATGCTTGAAGACTTTGTTTACAAGATATTCGGTCCAGGCAAGAAACTGGGAAGTCTAATCATTTTTACAATGTGTCTGTTAATCATTTCTTCAAGTATATCAATGCAACTCTTCTGCTTTTTATGTGATTTTAATAAATTTGAAAGTTTTCCCGAGGTAAGATATTGTATTACAGCTGTCGTTATATCTATTTGTAATATTTGGATTAGTTTATTATATTTTAATTGAATGAAATAAAATATTAAGAAAATTAAGGAAACTCTTAGTATGGTATTTTCTATGTTCAAATCAATGATGGTTTTATTTAAAAGTAAACAAACAGTGTATAATCATTGTACAAATTTTCTTATGAATAGAAACAGTACAATTAATATAAATATAAACACTAAAATACATTTTTGTATTATATTGAATTTTAAATAGTGGGAAATCAAGATTTATTTTTAATTTTCAGCGGTTATTCCTTAACTATAACCATTATTTTACAAATATTTGTGTAAAATTTATAAAATTTTTATAGTCAATTTTAAAAATTTGGAATTTTATATATTTTTCTTAAAGCTGATATCCCCAATTTTTTAGTTACCAAAAAATCAGTAAGGATTGTTCGACGGTAACACCTCAATACAAGGTAATTAAATAGTAATTAATTATTAACAATCCAGTTGGGCTATAAGCAAACATAATGGAAAAATTGCATATTTTCTGTGGTAAATTAAACTATAATTTGTCGAAATTGGTTGAAACTTTTTAGGCTGTAATTCTATCAACAACCTCTGACACCATAGTTCTGTGATTTAGAACACAACCAAAAAATCGTGTTTATATTTTCCAATTAAGTAATCCGATGACGCAAAATTCATGTGTCTAAATGATAACTGGATAAAATATCATCCATCTATTTAAAATATATTTTAAATAATAAATGCATACATGTTAGGAATAAGTTAGGTGTAAGATTATAATTTGTTAGAATAGTGATTAAGCAGGAGATAGATTTTATATTTTAAGAATTTTAGTTATCTTCAAACCAACATACCCGGAATCTACAACAATATCAACAGACAATAAGAGTACTTATACTTAAGTCTTCAATGAAAAGGATTACATGTATCCGATTTGGCCAAAAGCTGTAAGTTTATCCCTAAAGAGACCATTACATAAATTATTTGTATAAATTAAGAATATAATTGCCCCCAAGAACAGAGGCGTGAGGAACACTACAGGTGATAAAGTTGGGTCAAAATATATTTTTTTTACCTACCATTTTGTTTTGTTTTTACAGGCATTTATGTCTATGTTCCAAATATTAACACAAGAGGCCTGGGTTGAAGTCATGGATGAAACAATGCTTCGGACAAGGGAGACTCTTGCACCTTTAGTGGCAGTTTATTTTATCCTATATCACTTGTTTGTTACTTTGGTTAGTATGTATATATTTATTACATAGTTTACATGTTTTGTTTTCAAATCTATTTATATATTGATTTTCAGCAATGGACAGTAATAATGTTTGTTATTGAAGGAAATCTTTCATTTTAAGCGTAATTGGTTAGGTTAGGTTAGGTTAGGTTAGGTTAGGTTAGGTTAGGTTAGGTTAGGTTAGGTTAGGTTAGGTTAGGTTAGGTTAGGTTAGGTTAGGTTAGGTTAGGTTAGGTTAGGTTAGGTTAGGTTAGGTTAGGTTAGGTTAGGTTAGGTTAGGTTAGGTTAGGTTAGGTTAGGTTAGGTTAGGTTAGGTTAGGTTAGGTTAGGTTAGGTTAGGTTAGGTTAGGTTAGGTTAGGTTAGGTTAGGTTAGGCTTATTGCACTGTCATGAAGTGACAATCATACATTAAAATTGAAATGTGGTGAAATACCTCATTTTTAAAGGGCTGTTAAAACAAAATTATTGGTGAACAAATGTTTTGGATCTGAGCATCCATTTCAAAACACCTGTTAACCAAAATTTAAAAATGTTCAACTTTATTTGACTCTATCTTGGAAAGGTTCAATCAAAAACCTGTGTCAGCTAAAATTTATGTTTTATATAGTTTTTATAAATGATAGCAAGAGAACCTCAATGCTTTATCTCAGGAAAATTGGGTAACTTTGCACTGGGTGCTGGGCGTAAGGGTGTTGAGGGTAATGAGAAGGCAGACAAACCAGCGAAACGGGGCTCTGTATCAGAGTTTGTAGGACCTGAGGCAGCTGTAGGAATATCCGTGTGTCTGGCCAATATGGCCATAAATAGGTGGGTTCATGTAAAACACCAACAAAGATGAGGAAGCTTTAAGGGGCAAAGCCATAGTAAATCATTAATTAATGACATCCCTTCAGGTAGTCGGGACAATAATGACCCGAGGTAGGGGACATCTCAGACAAATTATGGGAATTATTACGGGACACTGGTCTGAGAGTGTTTTTGCACCTATCATGGCGAAACTGTTTGTAGAATGTGCGATAAGGGTGAGGAGACCGCAGATCACATAATTTTCAATTGTGGGGCCCTGGCCAATAAGAGGCGAAAGTTTTTTGGATTTCAAATTGCTGGGGAACTATCATTGGAAGAGCTAGATAGTGGATTACTTAAACTCTTAAGGGGAAGAAATCTGCTAAGCTAGAATGAGGGGGTTTTAGTTGCACAATAGGCCATCAGTGGTGGTGCCAGGGCTGGCTTTTAAAAGGGCCTTTAAACTCCAAATAAAATCAATCAAATGGTGTCATAGATCAGGGGTTAACAACCTGTTCATGTGAATGTACCTTGATATTCATGATCATTGTGTAGCACCGCCTACACAAATCCTTAAGGAAAGGTTCATTACATAAGATGTTAAATAGGGTACAGTGTCAACTTAACTTCTTATTAACACCTAAATTTGCTATTAACTGATAGACTAGATTTAATTAATATGAAACTTGGTGCTGCTTTTGCTTTACAAAGGTATCATAATCAGGTTTAATTATTGTTCTTTTAAGCCCTAAATCATTTTTCATACACATTGTATTTCTATATATATATTTTCTTTAATATAAACAATTTCAGAAAATATACTTTCACAACACTAGGTAGACCCAAAAGAAACCAAGAATTTAAAAGCTTGGCTGAGAAGAGCATGATACTCTGCTTTAATTCAAGACTTTTCTTCTTGAACTCTTTATGATTCATAGAACTATCACTAGTCATTCCAATGAAAAATTCTTTATCTTCTACTTCTTTTTCTGATTACCCTTTTTCTTCTATGAATGGGTTGTTGATCCAATTATTTTTCGAGTAATCATCTGCAAAGTATTTTTCAAAGCTAACTTTGAGTACTCAAAGATGTTCCAAAAGTTCTGAAATAAATTCTTCATTTTAGAATCAATTAATTTTCTGTCAAAAATAGATTCAGTGTGATGAATTCACATAAATCTTTCTGTAATATTAATGTAGTGGAAAGATCCAACTTTCTTTTTAAAAAAAGATTTTATCATTAGCTATGAATACAGTAACACCTTGTATACCTAAATTCAAAATGTTAAGATGATCAAAGATGTCGGCTAGGTATGGTAATCTTGAAAATCATGACTCGTCAGTGAACAATTATGATTTTTTCATCATCTTTTGCATTGAAAAACAGATCATAACCAAATTTGCAAGAGTCATTGACTGTCACAGGGCTATAAACTGATTTACAGACAGAAGGCAAGGTAAACAAACAAACAAGGTTGGATGTGGATGAGTTTTTCTGATTAGCCGTCCGCCAGTACAGTCACACTCCATCCTGTGGTACAGTTGGTGCGGGTAGTGGAGGTAAAATAGTATAAGCTACAAATAAGTAATTAGGGTTAAATAAACATCTGATGACAAATATGAGTTGCAGTACTTGAATATTAGTTGTGAATATTTTTATAATGTATACCACAGTTACAGTATGCAGTTTAATCAAATTGTTTGTACTTTGATTAAATTAATTTTTATTCAATTGCTCCTTCCATATACTAATGGTTGGAAACCTCAGCCCTAGGTCCTCCATTGTGTTAACAATTAAAACCTCCTCTAAGTGATTGAGGATTGTTGTGTATTAATTTAAGCAACAGTTATTAATTTTGAGGTAAAATATCTCCCATTTTGTATAAGATATATGCTACATTATAAAATGTGAAAAGTGTGGTATCTAGCTTCCAGTTATTATTTTATTCCAGTAACTGGGCAAAATTTTGGAGTATATTTTTGCTTTATCAGTTGTTACTTTAAGGTTGTGTGCACATGATTGTGTAGCAACTATTATTATTGTTTGTTCCCATTGAGATGAATTAATGCTTGCATTTGTGTATGTTGCCAATTTTATGAAAAAAAAAAATAATACATTCTATTTTTTCAGATTGTGTTGAGCTTGTTTGTAGCTGTTATTCTTGACAATCTGGAGTTAGATGAAGATATAAAGAAACTAAAGCAGTTAAAGTTTAGAGAACAAAGTGCAGAAATTAAAGAGACATTGCCGTTCAGGTTGAGAGTGTTTGAAAAGTTCCCAGATAGTCCTCAGATGACATGTCTGCATAAAGTGCCGTCAGATTTCAACTTGCCTAAAGTAAGAGTGTTACACAAATAAATATTTTAGTTTTTTGGATAAATTAAGTATCACAATACAGTAGAACCCCTCTTAATCGGTCTAGTCGGGACTGACACCCGGGCCGGTTGCCCGTTTGGCCGGTTAATCCGAGGTTCCCGTGAAAAATCGGTTTTCGTTCAAAGAAAGCTTTTTTAATCAGGTAGCACTAAGAATTATACAATTAAGATGTTATTGCAACTCATTTTATTGTACATAAATGTATCGTATATATTATGTTATGTATATTATACATCAAACATGAAAAAATTAAACACTACAAAGCTTTTTTACAGATTCCTCTCTGTCAAGTCTTTTGACACATTTAACCACGTCTCAAACGAAACCAACACACGCTTCCGAAAACTGAAAAGAAATGTTATATTTTCCATAATGTATACTAAAATGATTCGTGAAAAAAAGCAGCCCATCAAACGGTTTTGTGGGTGTATGTCTGCTATACCGACGGGTGCCAATGCTGCGGTGTTTTTATGCCGCCGACAATAGGATACCGCTATCGACAAAATCGTTTGACTCGCCGCGGTGTTTTTATGCCGCCAACAATGGGATACCGCTATCGACAAAGTCGTTTAATATCGCCGCCGCTTTGGTGCCACGGTGTTTTTACGCCGCCGACAATGGGATACCGCTATCGACAAAGTCGTTTGATATCGCCGCCGCTTTGGTGTTTCAATTACAATTTATTTTCGGAAACTCATCCAACCAGTACACTACGATATAGGCCGGTTAATCCGAGGACCGGTTAATCCGAGGCCGGTTAACAGAGATTCTACTGTACTGTAATATGTGCTACGTAATTAGTATTAGAATTTTTTATTTTCAGTAAAATAATCTAAATTTCATTTACATATAGATTAACCTTCAATTATGGTTACTGTACCTATAAGACTGAGGATCGCTCTGTGAAGAAAGCTTAGAGGCATAAAACATCTATATTTTGCTACATTATTTCCAAAGATTTGATTACTAGGTCAAAATCATCAAAATTAATAATGTAAGATGAAGCAGATACAAATTACTTAAGAATAAACACCGAAACAGAGAGAATTAATCAGTTTTTCTGTTTGCATTAAAGTGAGGTAAATTGTTATACACCCAATACAGTCATAATATATCACGGTTATGATGAGAATTTTTATTGTGGCAATTTTGAATGTAAACTTTCCTGTTTACAGTTGTTTCACCTATCTATCAGGCATCATCAGAACAAACACTTTTATTGAATTAGTCAAATATTAAAAACATTTTAAAAACACATCATTATAAGTTAACTTTTTTTTTTTAATTAGTTTATTTGTAAGTTTTTTAAATGTTTGACAATTAGCTAATGCAATAAAAGTGTTGGTTCTGATGAGGTCTGATAGGCAAAACAGCTGTAAACAGGAAAGTTTACAATCAAGATTGCACAGGCAAGTAAAAAAACTTTTAAATATAATAAGAAACTTTAAAATTATACTTCATATAAAATCACACAGAACACAAAATAATAATAATGTCTCAATCGCTATAAGGCAGTCAAATGGAGTTTGACTAATTATAAAGCACCATGCCGACTATGGTATGTAATTATAAAATTATTACAAATTGTCTATTTTAATAGGTATGCACTGGTTTTTCTTACATTTGCGTAATTGGTCGTCTATACAATTTAAAATCATGGGATGGTCTAGGGTTTATGGATAGATTCATTCATGTGTTAGTACTTTGTAAAACACTTTAGATTATTAGTTCATAGAAACCAATCTCTGGCTATTTAACCTGAATAAATTTTCCCAAAGTTGAGACTAAGATAAATCTTTTTTTTGCACCCAAATAATAGATATATCATGCTTATTTAATAATTTTAATTTGTCGGAGCTATATACACGAGTCGCCAATATGAGCTAAGTAAGTGGAGGTCTTATTCAGAAACATGACTGTGTTTGTCAGTATCACCCTGCTGCTCGTATTTGATACTAACATGAATAATTTGCAAGGCTCATAAGTTGCAAGTATACCTATCATTGCTCGATTTATAAATATGGCGGGATTTTGCTTTACCAACTATCCATACTGCTTATGGTATAAATAAAATACTACATATGTTGAAATCTTGTTTACATTGTGGATTTATATGTACTTAATTTATTTATTAACTTAAAAAATTCTGTTTCATAATAGGTGAGAGAGAGTTTTATGCGACAATTTGTGTATGAAGTAGAAGATGATGAAAATGAAGGTGTGATAAAGAAGATATGCGAAGTGTTTGATTCCAAAGTAGTTTATCACAAACAGCGACCTATCAAGTTACTCAATAGCCTTCCTAAAGTGAGACATGTTAGTACAGATTTGCGGAAGGCTGCCATCACTTATATTATAAAGTGAGTCTTATGTTGTGAGCTATAAAACATGTTGGATTATAATTCTATTTGATACTGTGTAAGTTTGGCTGTTAAATGGATAAATGAAAAAGAATATTTGTACAATGTTGTATAAAATATATTTTCTCAAATTAATTTGGGGTTGGCACTTTTACTTTTAAAATAAAATAGACTTATTCCGATTGAGCTTAGTTTATTGTAAATGGTATATTCACAATAATGTGAACAAAAATATTTATAATTGCTGCCATTTTAAAAGCATTTAGGAAATTTATACTAACTTATTTATTAAAGTTAACTAACTTGTTGTTGATAGTCCTCAATTGGTCTAGTGGCTTTATAGCTATTGCCTTATGTGCAAGAGTTTTCAAGTTCGTTCCGTTAGAGGTCTTTAAAAAATTTTGATCTTGACCTATCATTGTAGGCAAAAATGGAGAGCTAGAAGCAAATCCTGGTCATTAAAAGCTAGAATTATAGCAATGGGAACTTGATGTTCTGACCACACATCACTCAATTAAAGCCGTCAAGTGGACCTAGGCCTATAACGGGGTCTTACACTGTGGATTTTTATAACTTGTCTTAATTTTTCTTGGTAAAAATCTGACAAATATTTCAGGTTTTTAATTTAGGACTTAAATAAATAAGGGAACCAAAAGTTTATTTTGGAAATTGCTGCAAAAAATTATTACAGTAGGATGATGTTATTTTTACAGCACGTCTGTTATGTCAGTAAATTAGGATGTATGTAATAATTCTTTTTAAGATTATTTTAACCAATTATTATACTATATAAAATGTCTACATTATAAAAAACAAATTGTGTTATGTTTCAGTGATTCAAACAATCAGAGATTATTACTCGGTGATTCGGCAGTGATCCCAGTACCAGGGAAAAGTCCCCTCAATCCTCAAGGAACAATCAGCAGTGCTAAACAGTTGCGCATAGATCAAAAGAAGTATGTTAGAATAATTTTGTGTGTATTATAATTCGTGATTTTGTTTGTGCTTCTCACCCAAATCCATCTAATTTCATATGTAAACGCTTCTGCTCTTATTACTCTATTTTCTAAAAACATAACTTATTGGTAGTGCGAAAAACAACTTATTAAACTAGAACACTCGATAATAATACAGGATTCAGTCTGCATTCTTCATCTCTTACAGACTTCATAATAGATAATATTAACAGATTTAGGTTACAGTCAATTTATTGTTGCTTTTATATAGAAAAACTTTTAAGATTTTATAATCGGTTACGATGACTAAATATATTAATTTTTTAAAAGAAGAAAATTACTATGTACATTATCTATCTACAATTCTTGTTTGCATAAAAAATAAAATAAAAATTGTGTTTAAGATCAGCAAATTCTCATTGATGAAGGGAACCGACATTATAACTTCCCACCTCACTTTAAAAAAAAAACAGCTGATTATGGTGGAGCTTACAGCCTTGGGAAACAATCAGCATTTATTTAAGTGCAGCAAATATCACAACTTTGTATCAGCAGCTGTAGACAGGTTTATGACACAGTTTTTTTTTGCTGTAGAAATTAGTGAGAGAGGTCTGCCTTCAAAAAATATATATATAGACAATACTTAGAGAGTAGGGTCTAACTAGGAGCAAATAGAAGGAGATGTTAAATAGGATATCGAAGGAGGTAGAGTATGCTTCATATATCTTAAGGCTTAAAAGGGAAAGTGAATGGGCAGCTAGTCGTAGGAACATTGTGGCGACATAAAGACGTGGTAATCCGCCATTAGCCTAGTCGCAAGTCTAGCATAGAGACTGCAATCACCAGTTTTGTTTGTTTTATTCCTAAAGTTAAATCATAACTAAAATACCTATTTTAGATATCAGTGTGTATAATTTATATTTTAAGTTGATACATTTTTACATATTCAAAATTATAAAATCAATTTTTATTCCAGGCTAATCTTTTAAAAGAAATATTTAATAATCATTGGTATAAAACTATGAAATAATTGTCACTAAATGAGTGTTATTAATTTATGATATAATGTCCAAAAACCCGTACTCTTTATTTAGAAACAAATTATACAGTTTTAATAAATACAACACTATTTTTTAAAAAATCATAGTTTTTTCCTAGGGTAAAAGTAAAATATTTTGGTAGAAGAAAATTAAAACTATTCCTAAAAACATTTCGTAAACTTTAGATCTTACAAATATGACACATCCCACACCTTTAGTCTTATCAGAGGCTCATTTATAGTGAATACAGGTGTGGCAATATCGAGGTACATCTTTCTTCATTTAGTCTTGGGTTAGATCCCCTCTCTTTCATCTTTCATGACTAACTTGACTAACTTTTGTTCTCTTAAATCCAGGTGCTATTGGAGTAATTAAGGGCTATGGATTTGTATGCTCTTTTTTGTTAAAATAATGAATACAACGATTTTTTGCATTTAAACAACAACAAAAATTGTAGTCCTATGGAAACACCACAATGTTCTGTGTTATGTTATTATTAAAACTAATAAATGTTTAAGTAAAATTTTTGTGTTCTGCACAAGAAAATGCTAAAATGTTTCTTGATTTTTATGAAAATATTCAAATAATATTATTTTAAATAACAGTCAGTGTATTTGTGTCTTAAGATTTTATGTAAAAAATATTGACAGATTTTGATGATAAAAAAAATGAAACAAAATTACTCTATATCTTGAAGGCAAAGTATTTTTAGATATCATTTTTAAAATTTTGAATACATTTTTTTCTATAAGAGAAAAGAATTTAAGGTAAAGACAAAGAGCATGTTTTTCTAAATGTTTTTTTATTATCAAAATTTTCTATGTTTTTCTTATCAAGTTGTAACAAACAATAAGGAAGTAGTTTTCTTTTCTCTGTATAATACTTGGATTATCCCATTTATGAGTAGTATTTTCCAGCATGTTAATTTAACATTTACTTTTTCATTAATATTTAATTGTTTGTTTTCATAGAGATTCTGTGCTTTGGATTAAACAATGGTATAAATTTAACCTCTCAATTATGATAACACATTGGATCAAGATCATCTCTTATATGAAATTAAAAGTTTATGAATATTTTGGTAGTTGTTGAGGTGGATAATATTGAGTTACTTTAAACCATTCATGTTTTATACTATAAATAATATCTGTATATGTATTACTTTGCTTTAGATCTATTAGAAGAAGTGTGCGTAGTGGATCTATAAAATTAAAACAAACTTATGAACATCTGATGGAAAATGGAGATATTGGTGCGATGAACAGAGTTAGTACATCAAGGAGCCGTCCCCATGACTTGGACATAAAGTTACTGCAAGCTAAGAGGCAACAAGCTGAAATGAGAAGGTATTGTTATTTTCAATATGACATAATTCGTAAGGCTGAAGTTGACATTTATTTTTGTGTTTGAAAGAAAGATACTACAGTTGTTATTGTAATGGCGAGACCTAGATCCAAGACCATGGATGATTCAAATTTCTATACATGACATAAGTAAAAATTAATTTCAATGTCGCATATGCGAGGTAATTAATTTGGAAACTCAAAATTGCAGCAATTAAACGTAAAGTCAAGTGAGAAGTCTACGCCCTGTACTCGGAAGTGACTAGGATAGCTCAGTTGGTAGAGCATTGGTGCGTAAAGCCAAAGGTCCTGGGTTCGATTCCCAGTTTAGGTCGTATATTTTTCACTTGAAATATTATTGTATTGGCACTAGTTTTTATCAAAAACCTTTACATTTCACCCAAATAGCTAGGACCATTTTTTACTTTCTAAAACAAAGGTCTATAGTTCATTTTTGCTTTAGACCATAACTCCAAAAGTAACATATTTGTTGAGATGGCGGCCAAGTTTAACTTAGGCCAAGATTTGAAGCAGATCTTGAAACAATCAAAATTTTGGCCTTTTTCTTCTTCTGGGTGTGTGTTTTAGTTAGGGTGAAAATATTATAACCTAATTTTCAGTCTTGTTTATTTGATTTATTATACTATATTTTCAAACAATATTTTTCTTTTACAATTGGTTATAAATTTCCATAATTTACTAACATTAATCAATAACGTTTTGCAGATTTTGAAATATTGTTATTCTAAAACTAACTCTTTAACGCATCTGTGGTATATTTTTACATTTTGACTACCAAACTGGTGACATCAACTCTTAGTTGGCATAGGCTTTAGTTTTATGTTTAAGTGTGTGAGAAAGTTAGTGCAATTTTTATTATTTTTTTTCTCACTTTTTATTTGTAGTTAGTAACATTACAATATATTAAATTAAGTCAAAAATTTAAGACTTTAATTCTGTATGTAACAGTACCGACCATAATGTTATAAAATTTAAGCACTACAGTCACTAAGATAATTTGATATTGTACAGTTAAAAGACTCATCATGGTGGAGCGTTGCTTGAGTTTAGTACAACTGTTTAGAAGAGGTTAGTTTATTACCAAATGACACTATCAATTTGTTTTTCTTAGAGCAAGGTGTTTATTTTGTTTACATAGCAAAATATGTTTGGTAATGTGTTATCTTTTTCTGTAAACTATTAATATGAGCTAATGCGGTAAAATTAAATACCAACTTTTATATTGTATTATGACTAATTTATATTTTATTCCTAATTTGTAGGAATCAGAGAGAAGAAGACTTACGAGAGAATCATCCTTTATTCGATACCCCATTATTTCTTGTGCCTCGTGAAAGTAAATTTCGTAAAGCCTGCCAGTTGATTGTATATGCTCGGTATGATGCTAGACTCAGAGATCCTCTTACAGGCAAAGAACGCAAAGTAAAATATAAGAGATTGCAGTAAGTAAAGATTTATTATTTATTATTATGTTTAAAGTATTGCCTGTAGAGTAATGTAACTAAACGATTTTTCTGAATAGGCTCTTTAATTATATAACATGAAAAAATTGTGATACATATTCAAATACCTAGCATATATGAGATTATATACATGTGTTTGTATGAAAACAATTTATGCAAAAAATATAATATAAAATTAGAAATAGATGTAAGAAAGGGAGATGTGGGAAAGCATAATTTTTCACCTCATAAAAATTCAAACAAAATTTGTTGGAATCACTCTATTTAGCAAATTGTTTGAATGAAAATCTATCAAATCAATAACATCAAATATCTTGCTTTTTTAATTTCTACATTTTTAATAGTGTTGATGAAAACATAATATATATATATATATATATATATATATATTTATATATTTATTATGTATATATTTATATATATATATTTGATTTTTTAAGGAATCACAAGCTTACTTGAAAAATGGTCCTCAGTGTTTTATTGTTTTTTTTCTATTTGTATACTACTAGGTAATACCAAATTACACTCTAATCTAAAACAAACAACAAAAATTATAAAATCTGGTGGGAGCTCCAGAATGCAACTCCTAAGAACTAAGATGATGTCTCATCAATGGGTCACAAAATCTAAAGAACCCCCTTGCCTAAATGTTAATGTTAATGTTAATGTTAAACCTTAATTCATCCTTTATCCTTTTCCCTCTCCCAACAGGTTTACTTAAAATTAATATAAATCATTAAAATGGAATAATAACAATAACAAAAGGTAATAATAAAACATTCATCTGTGGTTTAATACAGATCCATCCTCTGGAACCAGACTATATCAATTTATTCTTTCTATTCTCTCTACTGACTGAAAAAGTAAATAGTATTTACGAAATATTTCGGAACTGTAGTGTTGTGGTGTGTTTTTCTATTTCTGTACTACTAGGTAATACCATTAACCACTTTTCAAGGTAAGCCTGTGTCTCCTATCCATACAAAATGTAAACATAATAGGCTCTGTACCATATTAAACTCTAACAAAATATAGATCTATAATATATATATTTAATCTGACGTCACTATCTGGAGGAGTATTAATTATTATAAGAAAAATATCCCGTCACATTTTTTCAAAAAGTGGTTAATTTTTAATTTACAATACATTTGTTCCAAATATGAATCACTTCCTCCATTTCTATGTATTTATTTCCATGTTTTTGAACCCTAAAAATAAATTTTGTAATGAATTTCTAGTTCTCCCCCCCCCCACCCTCCACCTCAGTAATTTAACTGTACCAGTATACTTATTTATTTACACTTCTGAGTGTTTAAATACAAATGCTATTACAGGAAACCTAATTTTTGTGTAGTTAGTTTTCAATTTGTAACGATTGAAATCTTGCAACTACACCCCGATAAGTTTTGTGATATTTTAATTTATTAATTCTTGATTTATGCATAATTGTTAAAGTCGCTAAAATATACTAAAAGAATATAAAAGTTTGAAATATCTAATTTTGATTAAGCCCCATGATACATTATATTGAATCAAAATTTTGTGTTTTATTATCAATAATGAACTTTTGAAATAGTAGTTTGAATTATATAACTTATAATAATTATAATTATAATTATAATAATAGGTTTTAAAAAATATATATAACTTATTGAGTTGTGGTTACATGAATTTTTTATATTTTTGCATATATTGTACACATTTAAAACTAAGCTTGAAGAATATATAATTCCATGTTAAATAAAATAGAAGAAGAATTATTTACTGTTTCTTATTGAAGATAAAACAAAATGCTCAAACTCGAAACTTTAAAAAACCATTTATCGAAACAAAGAAAGATTTTGATAGTTTTCAGAAATCTTACTCTACCTTTAGCTTACTGAGAAAGCAATAAGTATAATGTTTTATAATTGTAAATAACTACTTGTATTTTTTTTAGAAAACTATAGTTTTTCACATAAAAAATATTGGGTTTACGAGTTCATCAAATGTTAATTTGTAAATCGTATGATGAGTTCTTCCACAGATTTTGTTGGCTGAATGTTTTTTTCTTAATTTTTGGTTTATTTGTTTTTTGTCTATGGTGACTGTAGTATATTAAAATATGAATGGAATTTCAGTTATTTTAAAATCATTGAACACTGTAGCTGATCTTGCTGCTATAGAAGTGGTATTAGTGCCCACAGTAGCATAATTAATTATTAATATAATATTTGTATTTAGTCTTAAACAATTTGGATGCACCATTATAATTGAGATCGTTAAATTTGGTGGTCTACTAAGAATATCTTAAAAAACTCCTATTATTTCTTTAATGGTTACCTATCTTGATTAGGCCATTAAAAAATAATTAGACAAATAAAATAATAAATTACCTAATAATTAATGTTATTAATTTTTAATCAATTTATTAAAGTGTATAAATCAGTCTTACTAAAACCTAAGTTGTAAGCTAATGAAAGATGTTAGTATGAGTGATTAACTCTCATAAACCTAATTTAAAATTTAATATTATTTCGAATGAGCATTAATTCTGTTAGTATATGGCAATTATGTCTTTTAATTTCTCAACTTAAAAGTAATTTTTGGAAAATTAATTTGTGTGTTTTAACTAACCTAGTTCATTATAATCTCTGTACTCATTCAATAATTAATTATCCATGGTACAAATTATAATGAAAATGATGTATAAATTCTTAAAGGTGTTGGATATAGTTGAAACCTTTTTTTAAAATAAATTTAATGTTTTTACTTTTTATTACAATTTTTTTCATGCAACTGGACTTGGCCAAGTAGAAAAAGTTTTTTTAACAACTTCTTTTTTGATGAAAGTGGCAAGTTCCTCATGTAAGTTTTTGTGTGACTTTTACGCGGCAACCTTATAAAACATAAAAATTACCTTTCTATGAATTACTTTCAAATGAACTCCATAAATGCGCTATACTATATTGAATGTCCCAGAAGACCACTCTCCATCAGAAAAACATGGATTTATAACTAAATTATCAGATATTAAAAAAAAAAAATGTAGTTTATGCTTTTAAGATTTTTAAAACTCATTCTCAACAGAAATGAGGGATTTTCATATAAAAATCTGTGTTTTTGTGTTATAGTTATTGGATCTTTGAAAATTTTTAGGACAACAATTTAATTCAAAAATATAACTGTTTACAATTTTTAAATAATTGTTATCTCTAAAAACATAACTAAACTTCAAATCTCAGCATTAAAGGAATAAAATTGACCTAAATTTACTACATAATTAAAAAAAAAAAATAAGTAAATTTTAAAAATCAAAATTTTGTTTTATTTTCTATAGTATTAAACAAAACTTCAGTAATTAAATTTAGAGTTACAGTAGAACCCCTCTAATCCGTCACCTTCGGGACTGGGGGCATGGTCGGAATGCAAAAAAGGTCGGATTATCCGAAAAAAGTCAAATTTATTACATATTATATAAAGAGATTTTTTTAAGTGAAATAAGTGATATATAAACTTTTAAAAGTCTATATAACAAAGTCTATATATAAACTCTGCAAGTCTATAGCAAATCAATAGAAACAACACGAGAGATGACACAGCACTGAAGCGGGAAAGCGATAACAAACTGGACGAATGGTGCCAGACGGGCCGTGAGTCATTGATAAGTCGGCACAATATCGCGAGCTCAAGCACGGTCGGATTAACCGGAGTAACGGACCACCCGAAGGCGGATTAGAGGGGTTCTACTGTATTTAAATATTTTAAATTAAATATTTAGTAATAGTATTGTAATTTTTAAAACAATCATGAAAGTCTTTAAAAAAAGATACAGCTTAAAATGTCTTACTTCCAGTTACGAATATTATCACCCCAATTTCGGTTAAAAATGAGTTTTAAAAATTTGATAAAAATAAATGGAACTTCTATTTTTTAAATATCTGAAGTTTTGCCAATAACAGGTTTTCTTCTGGAGAAAGGTATTTCAGTGACACAATGCGAATACTTAGTGGTTACACTATAGAAGTTCCTATAGTTTATTTGCATGTTTGTTTGTGCCAACTATGCAGGAAGGGAATCTTAAACAAAAATTGGTAACTATAGACTTAACAATGAAAATGAACAACTTAATCATTCATTTATGCTACAGTTAAAATAGGCAATCATACATCATCGCATTGTTCAAACACAAAGTAGTTTTGCTATACAGGTTAAAAGAAAAGTTCCTGAACACTTTTTAATAACTTTTACACAAATAAAACTAAATTATAAACACCTTACACCTATATGCAGTTGTAAAATTGCAATCATTGATAAAACACACTTTCCTCAATATTGTGATGAATATAAAAAAGATAAACAGATTGTTTTTGTATTATTAATTTAAAGGCAAAAGTTAAAAATTGAGTTACAGTATATAAAAATCAGCAAAATTCAGCTTACGACATACTTATAAGCTTAAGACTTTCTCAATTTTTAAATATCCCATCTATATTGAGTTATATCAGAAAATATCCCAGTTGTATCGAATATCTAAAAATATTCTATTAATATCGACAGAAAAAATACACTGGTGTTAGATTAATATCCTGTGTTTCTGATATAAATTGGATACATAGTAATAAATTGATTTCTAGTCAATTCATCCCACGGATGTTAAGTTTCTACATACAGGCAATACAAATGTGAACACTACTCTTGTAGTGATATGAGTACCCTAGTTATAAAATGAGTCATTAAGAAAAGACAATTATTAAATTGGAATTAGGGCAAAAATACTATAATAAGTTTTTTCCCCTCTATTTGACTTCGTTCTTTATCTGTTCCATGTAACCTAACTACTCAGTAGTAGGGATGAGGCGATTAGTTTACCGATTACAATAATCACCAATTATAATTAGTCATCAATTCGGGCTTAACGATTAGAGCTCACCATACAAATATTGTGCTTTCCCATAAAGACAAAAATAAGATAAAATAGAGACCTCTCTCTCTCTCTCTCTCTCTCTCTCTCTCTCTCTCTCTCTCTCTCTCTCTCTCTCTCTCTCTCTCTCTCTCTCTCTCTCTCTCTCTCTCTCTCTCTCTCTCTCTCTCTCTCTCTCTCTCTCTCTCTCTCTCTCTCTCTCTCTCTCTCTCTCCCTCTCTCTCTCCCTCTCTCTCTCTCTCCCTCCACCAATTCTGAAGAGAATAAAAATTGTTTTCTTCTGTCAATCAAAGCTGTACAATTAGGATGCATTTTTTAATTTTCCTATTTTAAAAAACAGAAGAAAATATTAATAAAGAATGGTCAAGACAATATGTTTCCAGTATGACAATAACTAACTATTTCCGATTGTGTAATAAATAAAAATAATATTACACAGACTACGAAAGCAATTCCGTTTACTTTAATCAAGGAGTCTTATCAAACAATTTACACTCATTATATTATAAAATATAAATACATTACTTTATACTACACTTATGCGAGAAAGTAATGTGTTTAAATAACAATTTTTTTAAGGTGAGATGGTAGATGCACCTGTCTGACTGAAAGGAAATACAACTGTAAACAAGTTCAATAGTTACTAGCCCCCCCCCCACTATAACATTTTCTAGGTCTAAATGACAGAATACTCAAGTCTACCTTTTGATAAGTGTCACACACAAGCTTATACATGTGATGATTTATTTAAACATATTTTTATTCCAACAAGCAATATTAAACTTATATATGATAAATAATAATTCATAAGAGGATAGAACATATATTTTTCTCTGGATCTAAATATGTATTTATGTGTTTATTACACGACTTGTTGGGCTTTATTTCCGATATTGTTTTAAAACTTTGTGATCACCTTCATGTGGTTGTAGGCTACTACATCGGTAGTCGTTACTGTTGCAGATAATTGTAATGTTTATTAGACATGGTATAACAAATTAAAACAATTATTACTTTTACTTTATTCCTCATTTTACAAACACTGCAATGGTTTAATGCTAAATTTGAAGACATTTAATGAGGTCTTACCATACATAATCACAAACCAGCGGTTTTTTTTAAATAATCACATTAGTTTTAACTAAATACAGTTGAGTTAATTTGACACTGTTTAGTAAAATATTACAATTATTCTAATTCTACAAAACAAACACTCTGAAATGATTTAATGAGCAATATTAGTCAATAATTGTAACCAGTAATCGACGATTATTAAAATAATCAAAATCTGTAAATCCCGAATCATCTCAACCCTACTCAATAGTTTACATAACATAAGTAACCAGTAATCGACGATTATTAAAATAATCAAAATCGGTAAATCCCGAATCATCTCAACCCTACTCAATAGTTTACATAACATAAATAATCAGTAATCGACAATTATTAAAATAATCAAAATCGGTAAATCCCGAATCATCTCAACCCTACTCAATAGTTTACATAACATAAGTAACCAGTAATCGACGATTATTAAAATAATCAAAATCGGTAAATCCCGAATTATCTCAACCCTACTCAATAGTTTACATAACATAAGTAATCAGTAATCGACGATTATTAAAATAATCAAAATCGGTAAATCCCGAATCATCTCAACCCTACTCAATAGTTTACATAACATAAGTAATCAGTAATCGACGATTATTAAAAATAATCAAAATCGGTAAATCCCGAATCATCTCTACCCTACTCAATAGTTTACATAACATAAGTAATCAGTAATCGACGATTATTAAAAATAATCAAAATCGATAAATCCCGAATCATCTCAACCCTGCTCAATAGTTTACATAACATAATTATCCAAAATTTTACTACATAATCTAAATCCAATTGTTCACTCTCAATGTGAAAATTCACTATCTGATCCGAATTACAAAATTGCTATCTAGACAGACTTAGTTTTTAAATCAGGAAAAATTGAGACCTCAAGTGAAAGGATCCTTAGACGTATATAAATTTCAATGACACATTAAACTATTAAAATTTATTCTAGGTGCTATAAGTAGTGCACATGTCATAATTATAGGACTAAGTTTCATGTTTATGGTGGCTGCAATAGCTCTATTTCCATGACTTCAACTACAATTGGAACTCAATTCTTATTGGTCTTTCACATTATTTCACTCCTCCATTCTGAAAGTTGCCTCCAACAAGTTATAAATGTTAAATGTAAGAAAAAATTAAGGGACCAGAATTTTAAAGGTTTATTAAAGACATTGGATTTTGAGGAAATAAGTTTTTGGTTGGGGATTTCTATCTAAATAGTGACCAAGCAAAGTTATTTTCTTTTACTTTGCCCTACCTATATTGTGAGCTTTACAACATTTTAAACCAGTAATATAATTTTGTAATTAACTTTGTTCAGCTTCAATTTCTATAACATATTTCAATTCCTATCCTAAAGTGAATGATATGAGGAGGAGGAAAGGTGGTTGAACATATTTTTTTGGGTATAGTCCACATCCAAGATTGTTTAACTTAGACTAGTTTCAGCGTTGTGTAGAAAATATGTAAAAATCAAAACCTGTTACCATTAAGTTTTGTGGTTTTATGTCCTAATCTCACCCCTTTTTCTTTTCAACCAAATTACTCTCTCTTGTAGTGAAGAAAGTAATTTCCCTTTGGCCAAAAGATATACCCAAGTCATATTTACCTCAAAGAAATACATTTATTCGTTCCAAAGTTATTAATGTATTCCGGAACTTTTCGCCCACCCTGTATTAAACAACAATATCTTATTATTTCACCAGTAAAGCATATTTGATTTTATTAAGCATGGCATTATTATTATTTTTTAAATATGCATTTATAAAACATTTGAATTTAAAACATATAATTTTATTTCAGTAGTCTTCTAGTTTAAAGTTAAAACTGTATAAATGTTGAAGTCTGTTTCTGTACTTAAACAATCCTCTGCTTGTTACACACATTCTCTATTTTAAAATACTGCTGTCAATGTAATGGGAGATGGCTTTCTATACCAGCAGTTGCTATTCTAATTTATACATTTGTTTTTTGTTCTTTACTTTGGATTTTTTTTTAATAGAAAAGGTATAGTTTATTTACTCTCACTGTAGAAAACAAGTTTCATCAAAATCAATTTACATGACATTTTTTACAAACATTAAATATATAACATTGTAGAAACAAAATTTTATTTAGAACTTGGATGGTGGTTAATGTTTAAATCTTTTTTTTTTTTAATTCGACCTGGATTTGGTCAATCTGGTTAAAGCTAGTTTTTCCCTGGATTTTTCTGTGGTTTAAAATGAGTTCCCTATCTTTATTTGGTAAATGGGTAAAATAAAAAAATTGTATATACAAATTAAAAATTATTGTATGTAAATATGATTTTGTGGTGGTAATTGTAGTTTAAAAAAAAAAATGTAAATATATTGTTTCACAATTTTATTCTTTTTTAAGATCTTTATATCGTAGTTTTCTTAGTTCCGTATCAACTGCTATTTAATAGTTATTGTTACTAGTTGAACCAAAGTTATTAAAATAATGCATGCTACAACACATGAATTATTAACTATTATTTGAAATATTTAATGTGGCCAGCACATAACATTACAATTGCTAATAAAAACCATTATTAAATCGAATTTAAAACCTTACAAAATCTAAATATTATGACTTTCCTTAAAATAGGTCAATAAATACTTCAAAGTTATGAGTTTTTTTTAAGGGTACAAAAGTAATATGTACAAACTGATGTCAAAATATCAGTTTCTTAAAAAAAAAAAAAAAAAATTAAAAAAATTTATCAATAACAGTTTTCAAACCTACCTCTATTTTTACTCCTACTTGTAAAGTAGTTTTATCTCATTCCAAAGGCAATATTCAACTTTTTATCCATAGCATCAAACGTCAATACCTCACCACCTGTTCTTAAGATAATTTGTGACGGTTTCTTTTTGCATTATCTTTCTGCAATTTAAACCTAAATCTATTTATTCTGTGGGACTCCCATCTCATACCAAAATGTAAAATTGTAAATTGCAACAGATAAATACACAGACAAACAGACATACAGACATCATTCCAATAGTGGTCTAAATGACTTCCTATCAAGCCAAAACATAAAAACCTCTCAAAAACCAGATATCGAAGTTTACTGTATTTTGTAATTCAAAGGTAAAATTGTCTACTTTTTTATAGTATAAAATTTCAAAACAAGTATCAAAAACTTTTGTGGACATTAAAATTAAATAGGCCCTATTGTAAAATTTGAAATCAATTTAAAAAATATATGTTTTTATTCAAGATATGTTTGATTTTTAATTATTAAAATTTGTAGTTAGATTTTTAGGCCTAGTAGCTATTGCATTTTGAGAATTATGTTTACGTTTTAAAACCAAAAAATTGCTAAAAATATAATGCATTGGCTGATTAAGATGTCTAGTTTTCCTTGCAAAGTGTAGTGCAATTAATTTTGTACAAATTTTATTGTTCGTAAGAATTTTAGTATTGATTTGTCAGAAATTTTGGAACCGATTTTTTTTTTTTGTTGGCTTTAAATCACGCCTGTATAAATGTAATTGCACAACTCAACATTTAAGGTACAAAATTGAATCTAGACTTTGATTTTTTTCTCTTTCAAATGTATGCCCTAAGAGCTCAACCAACCATATTGGTTGCTTTCTCCCAAAAATAATTATTTGGATATTATAAAAAAACCAATTCTCCAATTAAAGGTTGATTAAAATAATCAGTTTTGATTAACAACTTATGTGTCACTAATTGCAACTAAAGTAAATTACAGTCCGAAAGTATTTGTCAAAAGTTAAAATGAACCTTTGACTAGTGTCATATAAAGAAATTATATTTTTTGTTTGTAATGATTCTATTTTAATTTCATGTTTCTGTGCATATGTACATGTGAAAAAGTTTATTGACAGTTTATTTACCCGATTTTCAAAAGGTAGAATTTTACATCTAGTGATTGATTTGGTGGTTGCGATTCTACGTCGGTTTCATTGTAACTTTTCTATTCTCCATAAAATGTATAATATATTTAATTGAGGCTTCACTTGGAGTATAAAAATGGACCTTGTATTATCTTTAATTAAAACCCAAAAGATATAATAAATCTTATTCAAAGCAAAAAATACAAAATTTATACCAAATTTATAATTATTGGATATACATTTTGACAACTGGAGTGGAAAACTTGTAAAATTGGTTAACAGCCTGTTTCTAATTTCGCAATAACCTCAATTATTTCAAAAACCAAAGTTTGTAAAAACCTTTTCTTAAATCTGATAAAATATTTGACAGAATGAGAGACTAATATCTGTATCTATTTATATACATTTGAACCACCTGTCAAGACACATTTCATAGTTCTGTGTCTAGGTTTTAACTTGTCTACAATTGTCATATTTCGAAGATGATAATTAGCCAACGTTTTGTGTTCTAACTTTTAAAAACAGCTCTCTAATAGTAAAGAAGCAGAATTAAAAGAATAAATGATCTTAGATAGGTAGATTTGCCAGGTATAATATCTCTCTTGAAATGTTGTGTATTAGTTTTTATATGGACAAATGATGGGAGATGTCCGATTAAATAGGTATAAAATTTTCCCAAATTTAGTTTTGTGGTGACACATTTATTATAAATTATGGTTTGAATATAGGATCTATAGTGTACGAAATTACCACTACTCTTTGAGCCTTCTTATTCTGACTTGTAGATCTCTGCTGTTTAATCTTTGCCTGTATTTGAAGCTTCTATATTAGTTATTTACTATGCTATTGCTCTTTTATCATATTATTATCACTTTTAAAAGTATTTGTATGAACTTATGTTTCTCTCTCTAATTTTAAACTTAAGAATTAACTTTATATATATATATATTTTGTAATGATAAATCATTTTCGTTCTTTTTTGGGTTTTGCTCTTGTATTAAATTAATTTTTTTAATATAAATTTTAATATTAGATTTTTGAAGTTATTTTGTACATAGTGTCAGTTTTAGTTTAAAAAATTAGTGATAATAAATAAGTTGTAAAATTTGTACAGTTATCATTATTTATTTGTTACTATATACATATTAGTACAGTTCATTCTGTTAATACATTTAGTCTCATTTTATGAGTGAGGACATGACAGTGCTTCTCTGTGTATGAACAGTTCTCCTTAAATAATATCTTTCACTCTAAGCGAATAATAAACTGCTATGGTTCATATTAGTAAAGTTATTTGGAGAGCAGTTATTTTGAACAATAATAGAAGCCCAACATTGAGCCTATAGTTGAATTTGAACTAAGTGTTATTCTATTCCGCAAATAATGTATTTTAAAAAAGTGATTGTTACTAAAGCCTATATTTATGAAACAGGCTTTTTCACTTATTGCCATCAGTAACTGCTGTGTACAGTAGCAATAATTGATGCAGGAATGGTTCTTAGCATGTTCAATTTGCAACACAACTTTTTTTGATTCTGCGACAATTAAACTCAGCTGTTTATATCACCAACATAATTTGTAGCTCACTTCACACTACATTTCCTGTTCATCTCGCTGTAATGAAAATTATTCTATTAAGAAAATTAAATTAATTAAAGTCGAGATTATTGCAGATATATCTACTTTGATACTCTCTGCATTAAATAAAGTGATTTTGGAATGATGTTTGTCTGTCTCCACGCCGAGCCCAACCTAAACTGATTTACTTTTTGAAGTTTTTTTTTGCTAAAAATTTGAAAGTAGCTACTTACTAAGAAGAAAACAAAATCTGTTCTAGCCATTTTAATCCAATTTTGTTCAAGTGAGTTGCTTAAAAAATATATTAGTGCTTCTTTGCAAAAATAATCCTCAAAAATTATCAACAAATTTTGATTAAATTTCATTGAAGTGGGTGGTCAATGACTTAAAACAATAAAGGAAACTGTGTAAGTCAAAATAAAATAAAAATTTGGAATTGATCGTAGAAAGGGGAATGAAAAAGATTGTAACTCAATATCTGTATTGTTTTTAATAAAACTCCTCATTGCAGCAACTTCCTGAGCTTGGTTACATATTTAGACTGGGTAATGATTTGCGTCACAACCCTGTCGTGCATTTCAATGATGTTTGAAACACCCCGATACAGAGTCATGTCAACACCTATCCTTCAAATTGCTGAATATATATTTGTTATCTTCATGTCGCTTGAACTTGCACTCAAGATTCTGGCCGATGGCGTCTTCTTTACTCCTAAAGCTTATATGAAAGATGTAGCATCTATTCTTGATGTTTTTATATATGTGGTAAGTATCAGTGTTTTGAAATGTATATAAACTAAAAATATGCACTTTCATATAAATATCGAAAGTAATTTCAGGTAGCTGACTACAGTAATTGATACCAGAAACTAACTTTAGTCCAGCTTTAATGAGACAACAATTTTATAACTTATGGTAATTACCGGAATAAATTAAATAGGTATCTCGAATTTATTTTAGAATTGTTATTATAAGGTCATAAACTCAGAAACCATCATTACTTAGCAAACCATCATGTTAACATTATTAATCAACTAATCACCATTTCAGAATCTAAGAATAACTATGTAATTTATTTTACATTGATCCCAACTCCTTTCTTTTTTACTCCTAGATTAAATTTATCAGATTATAAGAACATGTTCTTATGCTGACAAAATTAACACAGTAATAAATAAACTCTGACACAAATAAAAAAGTAAGACATATTTTTTACTTTCGTAAAAAGTAATATTTCTGAAAAATTCGGTTTAACAAACCGAACAAAATAAATAAATAAACCTGGAGTTTTAATAAATAAATTTCTTTTTTATTGTTTATATTTAAAAAAAGAAGATTTTAAAATCATATTTAAAACTCCAGGTGTCTGTCTACATATGGTACAAAGGTAGATATTTCGAACAAAAGTACAAAGAACATATTTATGTCGTACTGAATCTCTACAACTTTTAGTTGTGCAGACCATTGTGACAATGTGAAAAGTCAGATTTTAAAATAGACTCATTTAAAAGACGCGGTTAAGCCAAAGAGATAATAAATTCAAATAATAATAATGAATTTAGTAACGTCATTAATAAAAGAAAAATGGATTTTCAAGACAATAGTATAAATAATCATGTTTAATTTTAATGTAATTTAGTTTGTTTGTTTTGTTATGTAAATTATTTGTGTTTTTACGGCAGTGCGGTAAAACGTGGGAACAGTAACCGGAAAGAACGCTTTCGGAAGTAAGAATTTGCCTCATGGTAACGGCAGTCTAAGTCCAGAGCTTGAAGGGACTGGATGTGTTTTGTGGAGTTAGAGTTAACCGCTCAAAATGGACAAGTTGTGTTTTTCAAAGTCGAAGTCTAGTGTTTGGAGAGATAAGATCGTAGAAAGAGTTTCTAGGTTCTATTAGAACAATGTACATTTGATTTTTTGTCTCAAATAGAGATCGAAAGTGTTTTAACAAATCTATAAAGAGCGTGTTTCAATGACAATAACGTGGGAACATAAAAGACAATAATTTATGTACGCGAGTTATGAATATTCTCAACAACTGGAGAAAACAACTTCTGAACGAGGGAGAATCCTCTACAAGCCGTAGAACTTCAACTTGTATGATATCAGTTTTCCATTCGGACTCAGACAATGTTTTTTATTTAAATCGGCGTTGTGGTATAGACGCTGTATATTATCTGTTTGATTAATAACCTGTATTATGTTTAAATTAATTTTTTGTAAAAGTTTATCTATTTAAAGAAAATTTAGTAGATCATTACTAGAAGAGATACTAGTAAAATGAAACTTTTAATTAATGAAAATAGAATCTTTTCATTTTTCTTTTAGAGCTACAAAGTTACTACTAAAAAATTTCATAGATTAAATTCCTGTTGCAACAATTTTATTGGTAAAAGCATTTTTAAAGATAAAATTAATTAATTTGAAAGAAAGAAATAAAGGAAATATAAATTCATAATTTGTTATTGAAACTAAAGAGGATAACTAGTATTTATAATATGATTTTTTTGTTGTTGATAATAATTTGTAGGATGTTTCTTTGAATGTTTAATAAATGTTTTCTTTGTAACATTTCAGCCAAAGTGTTCTCATTTATAACCAAAATCCACTGTAAGTACACTGTAAAAAGAACTTGCGACCCCAAAGAGATTTTTTCTTTTCTTTTAAATATTTAAATTCATTTCTTTTCTTTTTCTAAATTGGTATGCTAAAGCAAACCTGGCGCCCTATAGTCGAGCAAATTAACAAATTATTAACATTAAAAGTAACTTCATCTATATTTTTGAATTATTACAAATGTCGCCGCAACTGTGGGCCTTTTTGGTCGAAAAAACAGTGATTTTGGTAATGAGAACTCTTAAAATCAAGGTAAGGACTCTCTCTATCATAATAAGAAAGATTCTTTTTTAAAATGTTTTGTGTTAAATATAGTAAGGTAAAAAAGGAGTCAGAAATTGTAAATGTTAATAATAATGATGAACAGGTAGGGTTAGGAAATCAAAATTCTATAAATAACATAGAACCATTGGTATATCAAGATCATACTTTTAAAAATTTAGAGCAGAAATTGCAAAGTAATGAGCAGACAATACAAAGTAATAGTAGTAATGAATTGTTTTATCAACAGGGACAAAGTATTTTAGATCAAAATGTAGATTTAGATAGTAATAATAATAAAGTAAACAATGAGGTAGATAATACTGAAAATTTAAAAGTTAAGAAGAATGGTGGGGTTAATGATTTTGATGGAAAAGATAAGGTTTCAAGTGATTTAGTAAATAAAAATAGTAATTTGGTAAAAGAAGATCAAAATTTAAAGAAAATGGAGGGTACTAATAATAATAATAATAATCTAAGGGCTGAACAGGTTAGGGTAATGGAACAGGTTAGTGTAATTGAGCAGAATAGAGTAAATGGGGGTAGAACAAATAATGATCAAGGTATGAGCATGGAGAAAATATATGAATTGTTAGTAAATAAATTTGAACAAAGCAGTTTGAAGATAAGTAATGATATTAAACAAAGTAGATTAGAAACAAATAATAAAATTGAACAGAATAATTTAGAATTTAGACGAGATAATGATAAGAAGTTTGAATGTATAAATAATAGGTTTGATCAAAACAATTTGGAATTAAAAGAAATAAGTAATAAATTTGATCAGAATAAGCTAGAAATTAATAAAAAACTAGAGAATTTTAATGTTAGACTTGATCAGAATAATGTTAAACTTGATAAGATAGATAATGACCTGAAACAGGCTAAATTAGAGCTAAGACAAGATAGTTTAAACTTAAAAGAAGCAATGTGTAAAAAATTTGAAGAAATGAGGGTTGAATTAAAACCAAATTATGTAAAATCAGAACAGAATCTTAAATTGGAAATTAAACAAATGGAAATCAATGTAATGGAGACTAATAATAAAGTAGAAATTGAAGTAAGCTATTGTGAGAAAAAAGTAGAATTTGAACAGATTAATAGTGTAGAAGGTGTTTTAGTAGAAAATATTAATAATTTGGATAACAATTTAGATCAAACAGTAGCTGAAGTAGAAATTAACAGTTTTAATGAAACAAAAGAGATGTCAGATGATTTAATAATAATTGAAGACAATTGTGTGAATGATTGTGTTCAAGAAATTTCTAAAATAATGAATAATGGGTTAGGTAACAAGGTAAATCTAGAAATAACAAGTAATGTTGAAGTGAATAAGTTTGGTGGGGTTGGAATAGGTATAATTAATTCAAAAAACAAAGTAAAGGTAAATAATCTAATAATAAAGGAATCAGCTGTTTATCTTAAAAAACGAGTTTACCATAAGACTGTAGATTTTGAAAAATACACGATGTTAGAATTTAGAAATGTTTTTAGAATACAAGAACAAGAAATTAAAAGTTTTTGTGAAAAAAGTAACTTTAAATATAATCTTGAAAGTAAAAATGTAGAAATAGTAAAAGAAGGCTTTGTATTAGTATATAAGAATGGTGGGGTTAGAATTCCTAAACGAGCAGATGTTGAAATTAGGTCATTAGATTCTAGGATGTTTGAGAGAAGGAGGGGTGATGATATGTTTGAAAGAGAGAAAGAGAAAGGTATTTTGTCAATACTCCGAGACAATAACAAAGTGGGATCTTTTGTTAGGAAAGGGTCTGTTGTGATGAATAGGATAGACAAACTGTCCGTGTGGACAGAAGTATTTAACATTAAAAATGTGTTAAAAAATTCAATCATGTATTTTAAAATCTTTCACCAATTTGGGAACCATCGTAAAAAATATATAATTTATAATTGAGTTGTAATCAATTGAAATTTGGAATGAATAAATAAATGTAAGGACATTTTATAAACACACGGACTTGATTTTTAAAATAATTAATAAAAAGTAGTTAAGATTTTGTTAATAAGTAAGTTTAAGTTTGAAAATAAATAATTAAGAGTTATGAATACTAATAATTTGTGTGTACTGATAAATTTTGTAAGCTAAGACAGAAATATAGAAAATAATTATGTGCCAAGCTAGTATGATTAAGAAAAAATAATATTTAGAAACGTTTAGGTATTTGCTAAGTGAAAGATGCAAGATTGTTAGTAAATAACCGAGTGTTGTTTACTCTAAGATAAATATTGATTTTACGTGACATAGATAAGATAGTTAGTTCGAAGCGAGGATTCAGAGTAACGTTGAAGAAATAATATTCAATATTAAATAGGTGGATTCAATAAAATATTCAATAATGACGAGAGAAATAGAATCTAGTTGGAGCTAAAAGGTTCACTTCTTATCAGTAGACAGATATATTGCTTCATACAGCTAGGGGAGATTGTTTATTCCTTAGTCAGGTATAAATTCCTATGCATGACATTAAGACGAGATACAGCGTGTGACAGAATTATTGTTCTGAAAATAAAAAACTTTTGACGTATAATCGAAAATTAACTTGCGTTTTCAAATAAAAAACTACTTAAATAAAGGATAATTGGTTTTAAATAAAGTAAATAAGAACAAAAGTAGATTACTTAAATAACTTTGATAGTATTGAAGGTAAAATTTTTGAGTAAAGAATTTAGAATAAATTTTAAAAAATAAAATTTTCTTTTTGAATTTGAACAATAACATCTAGAAAGGATTACATAAACAGAAAATCGACGATGCTAGTAATAAGCTTGGTAAAATAAACATTATTTCAACTTCGGATGAAACGATTTTAATGAAATTTTTTATGAATTTTAAAATTTTCTTCGTGTAGATGCATTTAAGGAGTACATGAACATTTTGGGAGGAGGTAGGCGTTTGTGTAGTCAAAATAGAATGTTTTATTCGTAAGAATAAGGCATTCTGAGACTGCATAAGAGGGCGTGTTGTGAAATAGGGATGTGTTTTGGGTTTTATCTTGAATCAAGTAGGGATATTGCATTCAACCACTGCACATTTCAACGTCACAACATGTTACTCTGTGTAAGAGTCTAAAGAGCAATTAGAAGTATGCACGGTATAAAGTAGACGGTTAGAAGAACCTATGTAGGAGAGGTTAGGAAGAAAAATGCATAAGTAAGTGTGACATTATTACATAAAAAAAACTTCATGTAATAAATTTTAGACAGATGTTGATTGAAAACAAATTGTAGGATATATATATAGAAGTGATCAATCTGTATATACGAGATTAAACCGGACGTGACAAAAGGAGAGTTTTTATGAAATGAAGCGAAAAGTTTTATAAAACTGTGAAAATGTTGATTAGCTGATTAGGATAGGTAATTAGATGTTAAATTGTAAAACGATAAGTTGTATGTTTTGATGTTTTAAATATTAAGAATTATTTAATAATAAAATGATAAAAAATTGTTAGTCTTAAGTGATTTATGGTGTGGAAAATTAAAAAAAAATAATTGATTAAAGTTTGAGAATTTATGTGAGTTTTGCCAAGACGGATAATAATTAAGTTTTTTAAGTTTTTTTGATGTTAAATAATGAATGAGGGAGGTTAAGTTTTTGTTTTTTAAAGGAAGGAGTAATAAATTAACAATGATAAGAGAGATTTTGATGAAATTTATAAATAAAATAAAAGAATTAACGTTTTTTAATAAATAAGGTTTGAATTTAAAACAATAGATGATTGTGAGAAGTTATTTGATAAAGGTGTCTAAAGATTTTGATGAAATAAGGTGTTAGCTGGGAAAGCAATGATAATTTTTTTTATTTTTTGAAGTTTTGTATACAAGTAATAGATGACTAAGGAGATTTTAATATGAAGTAATTTAAATGAAAGAATTTTTGAGTTTTATATGAAGATGATGACTTTACAGAATTGTTGAGTAAAGTGGTATTTAAAATGAAGTTGTTCTGTTAACAAACTTTTATAAAAAAGGTAGTTAGGTTGCATTAATGGTAAATTTTTAGTTTTTAAGAGGTTTTTTGAGTACTGCGATGAAATAAAGGAAATATACGACGATTTTAATGAAATAAGGGAAATATACGACGATTTTAATGAAATAAAGGAAATATGCGACGATTTTAATGAAATAAAGGGAGATTTAAGGAATTCTGCGGATAAACGACGATTATTATGATTTTTAAAGGAAGCTACGTTGAAATAAGGAGATTATTTATGAAAGAATATAGGTAAATAATAAGGAGTTTTTTATTATGAAGAATTTGTTTGGGGATTAATGCAACTTGAATTATTAAAATGTGAAAGATAAGATGGAAATAATTTTAAGATAGGATACTGAAAGATGAAACAATTGTAAAGAGGTAATTTTGAAATAAATAGATGAGTTTTGTAAGTAATTATATTTCTTTTTGATAATAATGATATTATATTTTTGAATTTTAGTTGAAGAAAAGAGTTTTTGGTAATTGTAGAATCAGTAGTTAACATGTTATCCCAGCAAGACAAAAGAGAATTGAGATTTTAAGTAAGAATAAATAGTTATTGGGTTTAAATTAAAATGAGTAATAATATAAGATGATAATTGAAAAGTTTTAAGGTGAATTGAAGTAATGTTGAGTAATAAGTAAATAATTTCGTAAAAATGTTAATTAAAATGAGAGGTTTTAAATTGTAATTGTGTTTAATTAAAAAATGATTCAGATGAATATCTAGAGTCAAAGGTAGATTTTCAAAGGATGTAGAAATGTCGTCTTGGCAAAGAGGATGAGACGAGAAAAAGTATATAGACGGCTGTCTGGGAGATAAGCTTTGAGTGACGGGATCCTGTCAACAAAAAATGTTGATGGAAAGTTTCAGCCAACAAGGTTGGAAAGGAAACTGATGATGGGTTTTATTGTATAAATAGAGATAAGGCTTAGCACTAATTGATTCGTATATATTTTTTCTTCTTACAAATGAGTTATGATGACTCAAACAAATTGAGATAGTAAAATAGGATTATTAATAAATAGATTTTTTAGTTTTTATAAGAAAAAGAGAATCTTTCTTAAATTAAGTATACTAGGGATACTTATTTTCTTTCATGAGGTCCTTAGCTTCTGAAATGAAATGTCTTGAACATCCATTAATATTTTTTTTCGATTTGAAATATATATATATAAAAGCTTTGTATTCCAATACCTGTATTGAAATACAAACCTTGTGGGGTTTTGTGACAATGTGAAAAGTCAGATTTTAAAATAGACTCATTTAAAAGACGCGGTTAAGCCAAAGAGATAATAAATTCAAATAATAATAATGAATTTAGTAACGTCATTAATAAAAGAAAAATGGATTTTCAAGACAATAGTATAAATAATCATGTTTAATTTTAATGTAATTTAGTTTGTTTGTTTTGTTATGTAAATTATTTGTGTTTTTACGGCAGTGCGGTAAAACGTGGGAACAGTAACCGGAAAGAACGCTTTCGGAAGTAAGAATTTGCCTCATGGTAACGGCAGTCTAAGTCCAGAGCTTGAAGGGACTGGATGTGTTTTGTGGAGTTAGAGTTAACCGCTCAAAATGGACAAGTTGTGTTTTTCAAAGTCGAAGTCTAGTGTTTGGAGAGATAAGATCGTAGAAAGAGTTTCTAGGTTCTATTAGAACAATGTACATTTGATTTTTTGTCTCAAATAGAGATCGAAAGTGTTTTAACAAATCTATAAAGAGCGTGTTTCAATGACAATAACGTGGGAACATAAAAGACAATAATTTATGTACGCGAGTTATGAATATTCTCAACAACTGGAGAAAACAACTTCTGAACGAGGGAGAATCCTCTACAAGCCGTAGAACTTCAACTTGTATGATATCAGTTTTCCATTCGGACTCAGACAATGTTTTTTATTTAAATCGGCGTTGTGGTATAGACGCTGTATATTATCTGTTTGATTAATAACCTGTATTATGTTTAAATTAATTTTTTGTAAAAGTTTATCTATTTAAAGAAAATTTAGTAGATCATTACTAGAAGAGATACTAGTAAAATGAAACTTTTAATTAATGAAAATAGAATCTTTTCATTTTTCTTTTAGAGCTACAAAGTTACTACTAAAAAATTTCATAGATTAAATTCCTGTTGCAACAATTTTATTGGTAAAAGCATTTTTAAAGATAAAATTAATTAATTTGAAAGAAAGAAATAAAGGAAATATAAATTCATAATTTGTTATTGAAACTAAAGAGGATAACTAGTATTTATAATATGATTTTTTTGTTGTTGATAATAATTTGTAGGATGTTTCTTTGAATGTTTAATAAATGTTTTCTTTGTAACATTTCAGCCAAAGTGTTCTCATTTATAACCAAAATCCACTGTAAGTACACTGTAAAAAGAACTTGCGACCCCAAAGAGATTTTTTCTTTTCTTTTAAATATTTAAATTCATTTCTTTTCTTTTTCTAAATTGGTATGCTAAAGCAAACCTGGCGCCCTATAGTCGAGCAAATTAACAAATTATTAACATTAAAAGTAACTTCATCTCTTTTTTGAATTATTACACCATATAGATATCCTTGAATCAACTACATTTATAAGAAAATTGATAACACACTAACAATAATTTAGAAGTTGAATGTAGACAGACAGACGAGATTTCAGTGTTGTTAAACTTACAGGACTATGTATGTGTGTGATTTAAAAACAATCTATAAAACTTATAAGAAATGTTAGTTTAAGATTTCATAATTAATTGTAATAATTAATTGTAATAAAATAGTTTTGTCAGAAATCAGGGTGTGAGGTATTAACCAATAATAAAACAGATAGAAGGAAAGTGTGTAGTGGGGAGATGCATGATCCTAGATATCAAAAAAAAAATACGGATTACTAGCAAATGGGTCTCTGATAAGAGTGGTTCTGTTTTAAGAACACTCAAACTCTATCATAAGCTGATCGCTTGATCTTCCAGAGGGACGATCGATCCCCATTTTGTAACTCATTTTTAATTTGAAAATAAGAGTTCATTTCATAGAGATATAAGTCTATGTCATCACAGTACTATAAGCCTACTTCTGGACCATTCCGGTACATATACATAAATAACCTTGAATATCTAAATTTTGGAAATCACAGCTGACTTATAACTTATAATACTTGTAGTACCATTTTATGGACATCTTTTAATGAATCTGAAGTGTTGGTAATACCAATTGATGTAATCTAACTCAGAAAACCAATAAAATGTAAACATTGTGTATGACTGCAGAAGCCTGTCTTTTAAGAATAATCGGGAGTTATCAGAAACTTTTTAAATAAGTTATTGGTTATAAAAGTTGAAATATCTCAAAATTGGTGCAACTGATTTCATTCAAATTTTGTAGATTTCAAACCCAAAATCATAAGTAAATGAAAATTCTTTAATTATTAGGGATTTTCCCCAAATAAATAACTATTTTCTGTTATCTGCCTAAAGAATGTGCTGGTAATCATTGATATGGTTGCTATATAAATTAAAACCACTTTGGTACATTTCAGGTTCACATAATAAGTTTACTTTTATTGTTTATAAGAGAGCCGTAATTATTTGTACAACCTAAATTTCATGTTATATCTCGCTATTGTTCATGTTTAGACAAGCCTTGTGTTTCTATGCTGGATGCCTGTTAATGTTCCACCCAACTCAGGAGCACAACTTATAATGATACTGAGATGTGTTCGGCCATTGCGGATATTCACTTTGGTGCCGCATATGCGTAAAGTAGTGGATGAACTGTGTCGAGGTTTCAAGGAGATATTACTGGTAATTGTAATTTTTTATATAAATAAATGTTAACATCACTTTGAAGAAAGCTTTTCTATAAGTGAATTTTTCTATTATTAATTAATTGAAAGAACTGATATAGAAAAAGGATAGGGTACTAAAAAAACATATTTTATTTTATTATAATACAAACTCTATTTTGGGGGAAAAGGTTAATAAAGTATTGAATTCATGATTACACTATGCATGTAACATTATGTTACAAAAAAAAATGTTGAAGTAAAAAAAAATTTATGTAAGAAAAATTATTTATTTAAATTTAATTTACATGTGAAATGAATATTTGTTTACTGCTTTACCATTACTCTATTTTATTATCATTATTGGTTATCTCAAAAAACAAATATAAAAACAAAATCTTTATTTGCAAAATTATTCTAAGTCCAAATTGTAAACAAAACAACAGAGTGTCAAAGTCAGCTGACACCTATTGCCTAAATCTTCATTTCACATCGGGCTTATTTATCTGTGCTCAGTCACCTAGATTTTCATCTGCGATCACATCAGCAGACGACAGACCCAGATCATAGAGTATTGCGTCTATGCTCTGTTTCCCCGCCTATGCAGAAGTTTTAGCGCCTAAAAAATCTAGTGGCGACGACATTTTGTTACAAATTATTATTAAAGGTTAAGTTATGAACTTGATTATTAAAATGAAGTTAAATTTAAAGCGTGTTTTCTAGGTTCTAGGCTACCTGAGTACTTTGGTGAAAACTAGGAGTAAATGAATATAGACTAGACGGACATGATGACTGAACTTAAGATTTTACTCCATTATTAATTAAATTTTACAAAACAAAAAAAAAATAAAGTAAAGACAAAGTTGAGTAAGATACTCATTCGTACATTTTTACACAGACAATTTCCTGTGTACAAGACATATAACAGACTAACCTAACAATACAACCTAAAATTAAAAAAATGCAGACATTCAAAGAAAAGGAAATTTTACCCTACCATCACACCTTGCACAATGTCACGTCTCTCACTCTACACTTTTCAAAAAAAAAACTATGCACAGTCACCTTTCGTAGACGCGTCCTCATTTTATAAACACATTGCCAGCTTCACTCACTAGTCTCCAACTAGGGTCTACGGCAAACTCGCCATATCCTCTTCAATTCCTGTGTTCACATACAATCTCCTTTAAGAAATTCCTTCATTCAATATCTCCTCACAACACAAATCACACTTGATTTAAAAACACATTGTTCGTCTCACCGATTATTTAATTACAAAAAAACTTTTCTCTCGAAAACAAGGACACCGTCCATTTTCTTCTAACACATAGCTAAGACTGAGGTTCATTTCAGCGGCTCAGCGTCTCTATTGCTCACTTGCCGCGTTTTTTTCTTTCTAGCCCAATCCTGGGTCTCGTATTAAAACACATTACTTTTCTTTGTCGCATAATGTAATGGTGACGTAATGTCTATTTATTGTCTTTTTTCCGCGTTTCTGGAAACTTCTACTGAAACATAACCCTAACCGTGTTTAAAAAAATATACCGAATTTATCCTAACGTCTGCATTTCACAAGTTTTTTATTATAATGAAGTTAGTTTTAATTTTGAATTGTCTGCATTACTTAAAAGAAAGAATTATTTACTCTTGAGTGATGAATCAAGACAGTACACATTTACTTGAATTAGTCAATTTCAATTTTAGGTAGGCTTTGGTTCCAAACTTTACTTTATGACTCTTTATGTCTTTTATGTTAGAACCTGGATTCGCATATGTTACAGAAACCCCCCTTCACATGAGGAAAGTTTCTAGAAACCTTCCTCATGGGAAGCTCCTCAACAATGCGATCCAGGATCGTAAATTTTCAATATTTCTCCATGTCTTGATTCAACGCTCCTGCTTACAACACAAATCTATAACAAAATACAAGAAAACACAAAAAGAATTCATTAAATAATCACAATACAAAAGAATTTCATGAATAACAAATGTTACACTATTTTTCTCTTGTCAGTCATCAAACTTTAATGTTGACATTATGAAGTCCCTTCTTGAGGAAATGTAACAATTTCATCAGAATGTCAACTGCTACACAAAGAACAACAAGTCAAACAAATAATAATAAACATCAAAATCATTAATAATAAACATCCAAATCAAATAATACATCTTCACTCACTCACACATTCATATCAAAAAACACTACATCAATTGTTTATATCATTGTATATTTCACTTTTCCATATACACTCTCATTGTTTTAATGTTCATGTATTTTAATCTCACTTTTAAATTGACTTTGTTTTAAAGTTCATTAAAGTTTTTTGTCGTTCACCATTCCTTATAAAGTTCCAACATTACACTCACATATCATCAAAGTTCAAGTATAAATATACAACACATTTCATTTACTCTCCCATTCATACAACATTTTTATCTTTCATTTGTCATAATTATTATTTTAACCCCCTTCGAGACCAATAAGTAATCATATCTGATGTTAGATATGAATGAGAGTTCGATAAACCACAGGTAAACAAATTTCTTATATTTAAACTACGATGTTGGTAGTGAGCATCATCTTCCACCACCCTAAAACTATGAAGGTTCTATAACACAAACAAACGAAAATCCTCAGTGTTCACCATGGTAAGTGAACACCGCCTACTTGGCCGTTTTGTGTAGGGACGCCTTACCCCAAAATCACCAGACATGATTCAACATTGCTATCTCTATGACCTACAACGATGATGCATTGAACCATGCCTAGCTACAACACATCCAATCGGATCATACATAAAACAATATTATTGTATCATACACATAATAATACTATATACATCCTTGCTAACTTATCAATATAACTAATCACTTGTTCAAACATCGTTCATGTCCTCTTACTTGTGTTTGTTCACTGTTGATGGTTTGTACAATCAACAGCAAGACTGTTCGTGACATGAAACTTTCTTAACTCTACTACATTAAAAGTACCTATTACTTCCTTAGTTTCTGGGTCCTCCAGAACATATGCATTGTCCATCTTCTTATTTATCACTCTATATGGTCCTCGGTATAGCAGGAAGAACTTTTTTATCTCCTTCTTTAAACATGACGACAAATAGTGGTTCTTTACCAGTACCAACTCTCCCATCTCATAGAGGATCGGTTTAACGTTCTTGTCATGTTGTTTCTTCCGCTGCTCAGCTTTTAGCTTGAGATGTCTACGTGCCAGAACCAACTTATCTTCATATTCTATCTCTTTATTTTCAGGTAACTCTACTAAATTTCTATATATTCTTGGACATCCTTCCTTGTACATTATCTCATATGGCGTAAAGCTCGTTGAATCGTGGATCGAATGATTCATACACCTTTCTATAAATTCTACATACTCCGGCCACTGGGTATGTTTATTATGTACGTATATTCTGAACATCTTTCCTAGCTCTCTCATGCACCTCTCACTCGGGTTGCTTTGCGGATGATAAATGGAAGTATGTCTGATGTGAATTCCTTCCCATCCTAGCATTTCATACCATAGATTAGCCTGGAATTGACTACCATGATCACTGAGTACAACTTTCGGTTTTCCCACCTCAGTTATATAGTTTTGAATAATTTTGTCTGCTAAGACCTTAGAGATTGCCCTTTTTATAGGAAATAATCTGACAAATTTGGAAAACACATCTAACACTACAAAAATATATTTAACGCCTCCCCTCCCCATGGGCAATTCTCCAAACAAATCTACCGCGATTAAATCCAGTGGCTTTTCTGGCAAAATATTCAACATAAGCCCCTCTTGCTTTTGCGTACTTATCTTACTTTTCTGACAAATTTCACATCCCCTTAATTTTGACTTAATAATTTTTTCTAACTTGGGAAAACTAAAAGTTTCTCTCAAGATACGGTAACATTTGCTGCTGCCTATGTGACCGTACCTTTCATGACAATCATCTATAATCTTATCCAACATCACAGCTGGTATACAAATTTTATAGTTATCCAATTCATTATATCTCTGAAACAATACATCCTTATAAATAATGAAAAACTTCTTTAGTTTACTATAATTCAGACCTTTATCTCTTAACTGTTCAATTATTTCCTTACATCTAACATCATTTAATTGTTCTATTATTAAACTTGCAAACATTTTCTTGATTTCATTATCTTTAACTTTCCATTGCTTATCTAATTTAGCATTATAAACTTTTAGCACACCCTCTTCGTTTTTCCTAATTACATCTTGATTGCGTATTCTAGACAACGTATCTGCTGCGATGTTTTCCTTGCCAGGACAGTACTCGATTTCCAAATTGTATTCTTGCAAATACAACATCCATCTCAATAATCTTCCATGAGTTAGCTTGCAATTTTTTAGGAACATGAGAGCTTTATGATCAGATTTAACTATAGTTTTGTTTCCAAGAATATAACCTCTAAATTTCTTACAGCCGAATATTATGCTGAGTAACTCCTTTTCAGTGATAGTATACCTTAATTCAAACTCTTGTAAGCTACGACTCGCAAACGCTACCACCATTTTATCTCCATGCTCATCCAATTGATATAATACCACTCCCAAAGCAATGTCTGACGCATCAGTACTCATATAAAAGACCTTGTTAAAGTTGGGATGCCTTAACATAACACATTTTAAAAATTCCTGTTTAATTTTAGAGAAAACATTCCTTTCTCTATCACCCCATACCCACTGTTTCTTATTTCTATTGTTGTTCCCCAACAAATGCCGAAATTGTGCCGTCAACTCTGCATAGTTCTGCCTAAATTTCCTATAATAATTGCACAGTCCCAAGAAACTTTGAAGCTGTTTCAAATTCCTTGGTTCCGGAAATGATTCAATAACTTTAATTTTGTCTTCATCTGCCCTTATCCCCAAATTTGAAATATTATAACCCAAAAAATTTATTTCCCTTTTACAAAATTTTGATTTGCTTAATTTTACTGTTACGTTAAATTTCTTCAATCTTTCAAAGAGTATTGCCAAATGTTCTATATGCTCATTAAAAGTTTTAGATGCTATGCAAACGTCGTCGACATAAATGATAGCAAAGGATTGGACCTCTACTCCCATGACATGGCTAAGTCCCTTCTTGAACACTGATGTACTGATATTTAGGCCAAAAGGTAATCTTTTAAACTGTAAATTTCTGCCATTGAATGTGAACGCTACATATTTCCTAGATTCTTCATCTAGTTCAACCTGCCAAAACCCACTAACCAAATCAATGCTGCTAATATAGTTAACCCCCTCAAATCTTTGTAACAGGTCATCAATGTTCTCAGGCGCCTCCCTGTCAGGTATAATTAATTTGTTTACTTGTCTTGCGTCTAGACACAACCTTACCGAACCGTCCTTTTTTATGACGCAAACTAAGGGATTAGAAAAAGGACTACTTGAACTTTCTATTATATCGTTTGCTATCATTTTTTCAATTTCTTGTTGTACCGCATCTCTCTTTGAATGAGGCACTGCATAGGATTTATTTACAAATTGTTCATTCCTATTTATGTTTAATTTTGCCATGAAATCTTTAATCTTCCCCGGTTTGTCTGAAAATATGTCCCTATAATAGTTTAAAACTGTACCCAATCTATGCTTTTGATCTTCATATTCCAAGTTAGTTCCCCTTATTACATCATCTAATTTAACTGCCCAATCTGCTTCAACATTTTCTTCTAATAAATCAACATCATCTCTTACATGCAGTGTTTCATTATAAAAAGAATATACGGTATCCTCCATTTGTGTTTCTACATTATTAAATACATCACTTTGATCAAAAACAGCACTATCATTTTCTTTACATAATTTTAAACCACACATATACATATCCTTCTTCCTATTAATAAATTTGGTTACTATCTCCGAATTTTCAATTTTGAATTTTATTAATTTATTCTCAAAGTCCAGTTTTGCTTTACTTTCTTCCAAAAAATCACATCCCATTATGAAATCTAAATTTAACCCACTCACTACCAAAAAATTCATTAACAATTGTTTACCCTCTAATTCTATTTCTATACATACTTGTTTAGAAATTCTTTTACTTCTTGTTCCCGTCACACCCATTACTAATAAATTTGATACTGGTAACTCCATAATTTTATTCTCACTTAAACCTAACAACTCTTGGTAAATGCTTTCATTTACAACTGTTACTTCAGAACCTGAATCTACGATACACTTATATTTTCTATTATAAACACCAATTCCTATCTCTATTATCTCACCTTTGATTGGCTTTGATTTTATTTCCGTAAAATTACTTTCATCTATCAACATACTGTTACCTTCTAAACTTAAGTTACCATTATCATTTTTATTACTGGTGTTATGTATATGTGTCGTCAAAATTTTATTGCTTAATTCTAAACTCGACCCAGCCTGCTTAGGCAATGTAATACCGGTCGATTGTATTAATGCCTGTGTTCGTTTCCCTTATGTTGTTCAGGTGGACCTTGTCTCATGTTAGGCCTATTTTGATTTTCTCCTCTATTCCCTATTTGTATATTTTGTATGGGTGGCCTATTCTGAAATCTACTCGGACCATTGTAATTATTGTACCTATCCTGATCAAAGTTTGGTCTACCTTGATTAAACTGTGGTCTGTCCTGATTAAAGTGTGCTCTGCTTTGATTAACATGTGGCCTACCTTGGTTAAACTGTGGCCTATTTTCATGAAAATCTCTATTTCCGAAATGTTGCCTATTTCTATTTTCATTAAAATTATCATTAGACCTACTTTCATTCATATACTTTTGGCTTTCTTGCCAATCCATGATGATTTTTTCTAGTTTAATTAAACTTTCCGGCATTGCTGCTAAAATTATTAGTCTTAAGTCGTTTGGCAACTGCTTTACAATATGCCTAGTAAAAGTTTCCATCGGCATAGGTGGATCCAAAAATTGAGACTGATGAAACAATCTTATAACATAATTATGTATCTCTCTTACTTGACCTACAAAGGGTTTACCTAACATAATCTTAACTCTCAAGTTCTCCTGCTTATCCTGCGACCAAAATCTATTTAAGAAGGCTACTTTAAAATCCTTGAAATTACTCCATTCCTTATTGTGGACATCAAACCAAATCGCCGACTCCTCTTTAAAATATTTACGCATCAATGCTGATTTCAATTCCCATCTGTCGTCCCTGTATTGATTGAAAATCTCTAATGCGCCTATAAACGTTTTAGGGTGTGGTTCCCTCTTTTCATTAAAAAATTCAGGCACTACTGTTTCATGTTTCACATCATTAAACATCACTACTGATTTATTACTTAATTTGTTTTCAATTTCTTCTCTTATTTCCGCAAAGTTATTCTTAACACCATTCAATTCCAAGTCTACTTTATTTTTAATTTCACATACATTATTATTAATTAATTTAATCTCATCATTTACTTTACCAGAATTGCTATCTACTTTTTTAATCACCTGTATGAATTTACTTTCAAAATTTACACTAACTTCGTCTATCTTATCATTTACCACTCCAAATCTGCCATCCATATCTTTGGAGATCTCTTCAAATTTCTTATCAGTGTCTAATTTTAAACTTTCAAAATTTTGATTCAATACAGTTATTTCTTGTTTACAATTTTCAAATTTGACATTAAAAGTTTCAAGAATTTGTTTGTTTTCTTTTTTAAAATTTTCTAATTTATTATCAAGATTATCATTTAGTTTCAATTCAAAATTTTCAAATTTAGCATTAAGAGTTTCAAGGGTTTGTTTATTTTCTTGTTTTAAATCATTAAAAGCTAATTTATTTTCTCTTTCACCTTTATCAATTTTTTTATTTAAATCATCAAATTTACAATTAAAAGTTTCAAGAGTTAGTTTATTATTTCTTTCAAAATTCGTTAAGAAGCACATCACTATGTCAAGTGGATTTTTTGACTCTTCTTTTTTATCAGTTGCATTTACAACTGGATTTTCATCTACCTGTGCCATCACCTCATTATTAGGCCCACTCTCATTCATATTTAAGATCGAATTATTTAAATCTAACCCAGAATCATCAAATGTATCTTCAATGCTTTCCATATTGCTGTTTTTACTCTACACAATTTCTCAAATGAAAAATAAATCACTATTTTCATAAAAATAATCAGTCATCATGTCCTTCCCAATCCAAAAAATACTCACAGTCCAACCTTTTCGTCAATGTAGCCCCACGTTATGGGCGCCATTTTGTAACATTATGTTACAAAAAAAAATGTTGAAGTAAAAAAAAATTTATGTAAGAAAAATTATTTATTTAAATTTAATTTACATGTGAAATGAATATTTGTTTACTGCTTTACCATTACTCTATTTTATTATCATTATTGGTTATCTCAAAAAACAAATATAAAAACAAAATCTTTATTTGCAAAATTATTCTAAGTCCAAATTGTAAACAAAACAACAGAGTGTCAAAGTCAGCTGACACCTATTGCCTAAATCTTCATTTCACATCGGGCTTATTTATCTGTGCTCAGTCACCTAGATTTCCATCTGCGATCACATCAGCAGACGACAGACCCAGATCATAGAGTATTGCGTCTATGCTCTGTTTCCCCGCCTATGCAGAAGTTTTAGCGCCTAAAAAATCTAGTGGCGACGACATTTTGTTACAAATTATTATTAAAGGTTAAGTTATGAACTTGATTATTAAAATGAAGTTAAATTTAAAGCGTGTTTTCTAGGTTCTAGGCTACCTGAGTACTTTGGTGAAAACTAGGAGTAAATGAATATAAACTAGACGGACATGATGACTGAACTTAAGATTTTACTCCATTATTAATTAAATTTTACAAAACAAAAAAAAATAAAGTAAAGACAAAGTTGAGTAAGATACTCATTCGTACATTTTTACACAGACAATTTCCTGTGTACAAGACATATAACAGACTAACCTAACAATACAACCTAAAATTAAAAAAATGCAGACATTCAAAGAAAAGGAAATTTTACCCTACCATCACACCTTGCACAATGTCACGTCTCTCACTCTACACTTTTCAAAAAAAAAACTATGCACAGTCACCTTTCGTAGACGCGTCCTCATTTTATAAACATATTGCCAGCTTCACTCACTAGTCTCCAACTAGGGTCTACGGCAAACTCGCCATATCCTCTTCAATTCCTGTGTTCACATACAATCTCCTTTAAGAAATTCCTTCATTCAATATCTCCTCACAACACAAATCACACTTGATTTAAAAACGCATTGTTCGTCTCACCGATTATTTAATTACAAAAAAACTTTTCTCTCGAAAACAAGGACACCGTCCATTTTCTTCTAACACATAGCTAAGACTGAGGTTCATTTCAGCGGCTCAGCGTCTCTATTGCTCACTTGCCGCGTTTTTTTCTTTCTAGCCCAATCCTGGGTCTCGTATTAAAACACATTACTTTTCTTTGTCGCATAATGTAATGGTGACGTAATGTCTATTTATTGTCTTTTTTCCGCGTTTCTGGAAACTTCTACTGAAACATAACCCTAACCGTGTTTAAAAAAATATACCGAATTTATCCTAACGTCTGCATTTCACAAGTTTTTTATTATAATGAAGTTAGTTTTAATTTTGAATTGTCTGCATTACTTAAAAGAAAGAATTATTTACTCTTGAGTGATGAATCAAGACAGTACACATTTACTTGAATTAGTCAATTTCAATTTTAGGTAGGCTTTGGTTCCAAACTTTACTTTATGACTCTTTATGTCTTTTATGTTAGAACCTGGATTCGCATATGTTACATGCACCATGAATCATGTCCGTTGAGTAGTAGCCAATAGGAAAGCAAGAGTAGTGTGGGGTTGTCAATTCAAACAGCTCCTTGCAATTAGGCTAACTCCCGAGCGAGGTGACCGACGTCTTGTGGTGCCTATAGAGTAGCATAAATAAGAAGTTTTTTTTTTATGTTTGAATAGTTTTATTATGACTTAAATGATAGTTTTTTGTTTTCGTAATTTGAATATGTTTAGTCTAACTGATAGAATAACATTATGCCAGCAGTAATGACATATTTATTTTTTTTAAATAGTTTATATTTTTGATTTTAACAGTAATAATTATTTCCCCTGTATTAATAGTAATAACCCAGTACAAGAATAAATATTAGCTTTTAATTGAAGTTTCTTGCAATTTAAGGCGAAAGATTTCTATTACATTTATTTATTTAGTTGAAAAAATATTGTTTTATTTGATATATTGTTGAGGATTTATTTTTACAAGAAGGAAAGCAGCTACGGATGTATTAAAAAAAAATTCTTCCTTAAATTATGCTCTTTGAAACTGTGATGCAACATGAAATCCGGTATCTGTGATTTTTTGAGAACTTTAAATGAAGTAACTGCAGAAGAATCATGGTGTCATATGCTGTCACAAGAGGGAAACAAGTTGGTAAACCTCTTATGTCCCTATTAGTTTCTTCAAGGTTATGCTGTCTACTGGCTCCTTACTCAACGGCCTTGACTCGTGGCGGCTTCTGTAGTTTATTTTCCATATATCTAAGACCATGAATAAAGAGATTACATCAATTTTTTCGAACCCTAAATTTTGATACTTTTATCTTTAAAATTAATCAATTTTTATATAGACTTTTGCATAAATTAATATTACATAAATAATAAAAACAAGTTATAAATTTGTCATTGTTTATAATATAGGGAACATATGTTAAATGTAGCAACTATAGTACAGTAGTGAATAAAATAGTTCAGAATAATTCAATTTGCAACCTTTATTTAATATTGCAAATGATGCCTGTATTATAACTTAGCCTGTCTATGTTTATTGGGACAGCGAAGATGAATGTGTCACTAATTTGAATGTAGTTTTAAGCAAAATATGATGTCAAATTTCTAAATAATGACCTAGTAAATTTCATCTTTCTTTTTATTATGAACCCATTTTTTTGAAACTCAACTACTCGTGTTTTGGTAAGCTGAACGTGATTGTTGCCAGTTTATGTCCAACTTCACCCACAATTAAAATTTGAAGATGGTCACAATAGTAATTATTGAATTACAAAACCATCTTTTATTTATAATAATGTTTATTGGCTAAAAATGTAATAAACAATTTGTTTGAAACATTAAAACTTTACACAAATTATGGAAACACTGTAGATTTAAAAAATATGGGTAAATGCATAGCTAAATCGAAATTAATGGATTCAATAAATTAATCTTTTGTTTCCATCGAGATCCAGAAGATATTAAATTATATCTCATTAAAACACTCGATTACAAGACCTCACAAATAGATGTAATAGGAAAATACACAAAATAAATTTTCTTTTCTTATGTTCCAGGTATCGATTCTGTTAATTGTGCTCATGTTTGTGTTTGCAAGCTACGGCGTTCAGTTATTTGGTGGTCGTCTAGCTCGTTGTAATGATCCAACAATTACTAGAAGAGAAGATTGTGTTGGTGTATTTATGCGTCGTGTGTTTGTATCCAAAATGAAACTCTTACCCGGTGTAAATGAATCTTATCCTTCCATGTTGGTACCTCGAGTTTGGTAAGTATATTATATTTAATGTTTTCATTTTTAACTAAATTAATTAAATATTAAGCAGAAGACATAAATATCCAATGTTCTATTGTATAGTTTTACTTTTTAATTGATAATAAAACACACCCGTTTTCAAACAGGAAACCACACAAAAATGCCAATGCTTTAACAACACAAAAATGCCAATGCTTTAACAACTAAGTCATCATCTTCAGTTGTTATACTTTGTAACAATTCAAACGGGAAAGTTTGTGTATGTGTAACAAATAAAGATGATGACTTAGTCGCTGAAATGTTGTCTTGTGGGAATTGAATTGTTTCATTAACTATTGATAAGAATGTTCTGCAAGTTTTACTCAATATATTTATTTTTATTGTCTTAGTTTTGTTTGTTTCAAAATTGTGAGCTGTCGCAGAGCACACAATCTAATATATTTAGAGCTAATTTAGTAAATTTTAGAAATATTCTTGATAGTAATTTAATGACTTATTTTGCATTAGCCATGAATTATTATAAAATATATTCAATCGGCAACTAACACTTAAGTTTGAGTGTTTATATTGGTAAGTGAGTTTTATTTGAAAATTTTGTGTTGGCTATATTGTCTGAAGCTTAACACGTTTGTTTTATATTGATAAGAAATTTGTCATCTAGATGGAGTTAAACAGTCAACTCACTGGCGTATATAAGTTAAATATATTTTGTTCAATCTATTATGTAGTATGGTATGCAGATATGAAGTGGTTTCCCTCACTTTATAAAAGTATTATTATTTCAAAAAACCACACAAAAAAATAAAAGAGAATTCAACACTTTACAATTGTGCACATTCCATTTTGAAATAAACGATCCATAAATTTTCTTACGCATTCATTCACAACGAAATACTAACCAAATAAAACTATTCACTGCCATAAATATCAATTTGGTAATTGTCTCTAAAGTGAAAATCAACCATGGACTCAATTTTAAATTACTTAAATATTTAGAAAGGTCCTAAACATGCTTCTATTGTGTTATGAAATCGTCTTAAGCAAAAATAAAATTTCAATTATAGAAAGGTCAAGATTCTATTTCTTTTTTTTGAAATTATTCCTTAATAGTAATATTATATTATTTGCAATTTTTATAACTCTGATTTGTGTCTTAACATTTCATCAAAATTGGTAGAGCCGATTTAAAGAAATTACAGCTTTTATAACAACTTTATGACCGATTTTTTTTGTTTACCAATAACTGAAGAATCAGAATGTTTTGAGAAATGACAACCACCATTTTATTTGGATGATTTTTATTTCGTTGCCAATAACTGAAGAATCTGGATGTATTGAGAGATGGCTACCACTAAGTTTTATTTGGGTCCATAGAGGCTACACTTGTACAAAATTTGTCAATACCATTCGAATTTCTTATGCAACTACCCCCAAATATTGAGTTATCAAAAAAATGAATTTCTTAATTTTTATTTGACTAATATCCTTCCTCAAAATCTGACCTTATCACTGACACCACTTTTTTGATCCATAGTGATCCTCTTTATGACTCACTGCTTAGTTTTTATTTTAAATAGTCGTATTTCTTATATTAAGATTATGGATTAATGTACCCTATATATTTTGATATGTTCTATACCCTTAAAGGTCAATGGAATGATTAAATTATTGTTAATGAAGTGAAGATATGAGAGATATCCAGAAAAAAAATTCCAACAGGCTTATTAAGGAAAAATAAGAGTATAATTCCAAACCATATTTATTGCTATTTTATATACACACTTTAAACTACTTTCAGACATTGTTTGCACCATTGTTGAGAACATTGTCATAGGTGTTGTATCTCTTCATGATTGAAGGATACTGTTTGAAAAGTAAATCATATTATAATGGTTTGTTTGAGCTCTTTGCCTCCATAGAATCACTTACCAACGAGGAAGGATGTTAGATGTTGGAACCCATGAAAATTTCTTCGTGCAAGGTCATGGCGGTAGAGGATGATTGAATTGAAGAGGCTGCTGTGTAGTGGGAGTATTTGGGTGGGTATTATCTTGAATTAGCAAAACTCCCTGGGTAACCCTACTACCACATTGTTTATTTTGTTTATATTAACTTAAGTGTTTGGCAAAAGTTACATCAATACTTGTATTGATGTGGAACCTTTAAGGTATGAAGCTCCAAGCATAACTCCTCAAAACTATCTTGCCAAACACTTTGCAAATAGTCTTCCGAATGGAGAAGTTTGTAAGTTTCATCCTTGATGATGAAGTGTGTTTATACACCATGGACTGACCTTTGATTTAAGGGTTGCATGTTACACACACGTCTCGACCCCAGTAACTACAAGCTTCAAGAAGTTAAAGTGAGCAACACAGTATCCTGTCAGAAGAGTCAATTTACTGCTCCGCATTTCAATTTGTGTTGTTTCTAAACATCTTTAGAACTTATAGTGCACACAATTTCTGATACTGCAGTTTCTATTTTGTGAAGAAGTAAAAATGAAATTTGTGGAAAGTGACATAATGTTGATTTGTCTCTTCTCTCTTTAACTGCATTCATCAAATTTTGTTTAGCAAACTCTGGGCATTCATATTTTTGTGACCTTCAATAAAAAGTTGCATTCATCGCCATTTCATAAAGTCACTCCAATTTTAAACAGACATATTTTAGATGCTGTGGGTGGGTATCTTAATTTTCTTAATCATTATAAACACACATCATGATGCTGCTTGAATGCCTGGAAGTTTAATCAGTGTTTTGTCAACGAATCAACCGACTCAGCATTCATACTCAACATTAAGACCACAGTGGAGCAACATTTAAATTTGAAACTTACTTTCCCCTCATAGGTAATGTTTTTTCATAGTTGGATAATTATTGAATTATTTGAAGTTCAAAATTTAAAAAATCCTCCTGTAGTTTATTTATTTTATGTTTACCAACTATAATTTCATAATAGATCTACATTTATTGATATTAAATAAAGTATTGGTAGGTTATTATTAGAAATCTAATATTGTATTTGTTTTTCTGAATAATTAATAGAAATATGAAAACTTTATTATTATTTCATTAATAAACTTTGTTATTATTATGGTAATTGTTCACATAATAACAATTCAATTTAAAAAACCATTAATTCTCTTATTCACACTTTCTTTTATGGTTAGAAATCTATTTATGATTTAAATAAAAATAACTCGTAAAAAAACAAAACAGTTTGCAGATGACATATAGTTTTAGTAACAGTCCTTGCAAATATCCAAGTTTTTCAAAGTGTTGTTTTTGTAACAGGGCTAACCCTAGGAGATTCAATTTTGATAACATAGGCTATGCTATGTTAGCACTCTTTGAAGTGCTTTCATTCAAAGGCTGGTTGGATGTGAGAGATATTCTGATTAAAGCGTTAGGTCCAGTAAGTGGATGAGACAAAAATCTTGTGCATGTGTGTTACCTGTTGCATGGCAGCAAGTTAGAAATGCAAGTAATGATTTTGTACCTTATTTTTTTAAATAATTACTTTGTTGTTAACAGTAATTATATGTTTTAAAATGCATAATTGTTTAGTTATCTAAAGTAGTTGGTATAGCCACAGTGTTTTCTGACAAACTGACAGTTTTAAATAAATTTACCTTTTCGGGGCACATTTCTTTGGCTACTGTAATTACGCATTCTTTGATCATTTCTCTATCGGTGAATGGTTTTCCACATTTTGCGATTTCAAGAGCCACACGAAGCTGGCACGAGTTGTAGCGTCTTGTTCAGTATTGAGTTTTGTAAACGAAGATTGCTGCGATTTCACTCCACGCTTCAAAGTTTCAAATTTTTTTGGTCCACAAACTTCCTGTATATGTTGAGTAATTTTGAAAATGTATAGTTTCAATCAATATTGTTGGAGAAAGGCTATGGTTTAATTGGAAATCAAACATAGTGACTTCTTACTGGACTCAATTACGAAATATTGAAAGTTCAATTGATCTTTGAATGTTCTGCATTCACTATTTATTTTTCACTTTTTTTCCATACTAGTAAATCACACACAAAAACAAGTCAAATCAAAATACTGTTACGAAGATCTCTTTTAAACACGCACAAACATGTTTTAAGGAGTTACACACTACTTTATTTCACATCACACAGTTTCCTTCGCCTTCCCTAGCCAGACTGACTCTTGTGTGTGTGTCACTAACCTTTTTATACTCCAATCACTGCCATCTAGAAGTGATGGAATACAAAAAACTTTTTCTGCGCTTTCGAACGTACTACTATCGCTATCTGTTAGCTATAGAGGCCACTACCTATTTCCGCTTGTGACCATCAGGTGTCATCAAGTGTCGCAGTCGTAACAATAAAGTATAGTTAGTACACAATAGTAATTGAACTAGCGAATTTAGCAAGCGCGTGCTCACTCAGGGCACGTACTCAGTGACTAGTCTAGAAATTATAGATAATGGCAGGAAAATTAAAACAGTTTTGACCCTTGGAACTTACTTGAATAATCAGTATGGCCCTAAGGCTGGAAAGTTTGGAGACCCCTGAATTAGTATATAAGAACCATGTATTGATAATGTATTGACATAGTTAAAATTAAAAATTTTAAAAGGACATGCTTCTCATGCCAATCCTATGATTTGCTGTGTTTGTAGAAAGCAAACACTTTGCATTGTTGTCTACCTCATGTCTTTGGTTTTTGATATATGCTATGGATATAATTAATTTTATTATTTACAGTCTTTGGGATTGATTATTTTACTTTATAATAATTTAATGTGACAACAGTCGGTGCTTGATGGAATTCCATATTAATAGAAATAATGAAACAATTATTTAATTCCACAGAGAGCTTTATTGAGTGACATTTGTTTCGCCATTAGACATTTTCAAGCTACTAAATTAAAAACAAAACCAGTCTAAATAACCTAAATCGGAAGAGAAAGGAAAGGGTAAAGTAGGAAGGGTTGAGATGATATTATTTATAACAGAAAAGGCAATGATCTGATCTGTGGGCTGGAACAGGAGGGGGGGGAGGTTTATTTTAGGAAACAAAGTTTACATAATAGGCTTCAATAGGGGGTGAAGAGTTAAGATATATTTGTTCATTTCAGTTGGAAGTATGGTTTTAAAAATCAATAGGTCTATTTTTAAAAACCATATTTCCAACCTAAATGAACAAATAATATAACTTAACTCATCACCCCTATTGAAGCCTATTATGTAATCTTTGTTTTCTAAAATAAATCCCCCCTCTCTCTCCATCCCACAGGTCAGCTCATTGCCCTTTCTGTCATAAATACTATCAATTCTCAACCCTTCCTACTTTAACCTTTCCTTTCTCTTCCAATTTTGGGTATTGAACTTGTTTTGTTTTCAATTTAGTAGCTTCTTTAACATGCTTAATGGTGAAACATATGTAGCTCAATAAAGCTCTGTTGTGCATTTAATAATTGTTTCATTATTACCTTTATTATACTTTAGTTTTTGGTGTAAACTTGCTACATCTAGGTTATTGTGTTCTTCATTTTATAAAAGGCAACTGAAAAATTCACTTCCTTTCTAAATCTTGGCTTTGATAAATTTGCTTTATGCTGCAAATTATCTGTTTTTTTTTTTTTGTTTTTTTTTTTATCTCATCTTTCAGCCTACTTAGTTTTGCCATGAAGGCAAATAAAATAACAAAATTTAAATGATCTTTACAAATTACATATATGAAATTACAGATTAGCCTATAGCCTTTTCCAACAATGGCATTCTGTTGTTCTTCTGTCCAAGACTTCCATTTTCAGTTTCTTCTGCCCATTGTTCTTCTTGTTAACTGTATACATCTAATGAAGCTCATTCAACTTATATACTGTATTATGTACAGTACACATGTACTGTATGTTTGATACTTTAAATTATTATCACTACATTTGCATACATAATAAATACAGTTAGTACTTGTAGATACAGATACTCCGTGTCTTGAAGAAGAAATAAAGTACACAATTCCATATGAAAGGTAGCCTATACTTCTCTCCCAGAGCAAGTAAACCACAATTTCGATTAGATTTATACGAAATAATTATAGGAAAATTGTCATTGATTTTGTAATTTTTAATTAATTCTAATTATATAATAAATAAATATCTTTTTGAATTTCACTATTCTACAAACTTTCTGACTGCTTTCATCAGTACTCTCCCATTTAGGAACTTTCAGTACATGCCATGGTCAATTTATCATAATTTCAAATGCCTTTATAAATTGTATTATAATTTTCTTTCCCAACATTATTTTTTGTAATTCTCCACCTATCCCTTTTATACTCTTTTCTCAATATAAATTTGCAATATTATTTTTCTTTCAAAAAACCTTAATTTACTATAATTATCAAACAAGAAATAATGTCCAGTATTCTGATGTATCAAAAAAGGACATTTTAAATCCATTATTTGTGTTTGTGATCAATGGTAGATGTTGTGTTAGCTGTAGATTTTAGATTTACTTGGTGTTTAGCTGATTATGTTGGACATGAAGATATGATAAGTTGCAAAATATTTATATTATAAGCGAAGAAAGTCATGCTCTGTTGGCTTGTGCAAATATCTAGCTCAATATATTGATTTGTGCATTTCATTATTAATTATTGTAATACAATTTGAGGCTAAATAGTTAATGTGTTACTAAAAATTAAGACATTAAGCAAAATTGAGAATTTTTTTTTTTTTTAGTTTTTCTTATTTTTTAAAAATACTACTTAGGATTTAAAATATAAAATAAAAACCATTATTAATCTACCATTTTTGTTTCGTATGCTTATCAAAAAATGGTGACACCCCAAATTTGATCGACTTTTTAATATTAAGATGTTTTAAACAATCAATTATTCAAAATATTTAACTAAGATTTTATTTTTATTTCACTAGTGATGTATATTGAATTATTACAATGTATCAAAATGTGTTTAAAAAATCCTTCTTTTACACTTATATCAGCTGCAATTTTAGATTGGCATAACATAGTGACCTCCATTATTCTCTTTAAAATAAAATATTATTCAATGGCTGTTGCCGTTTTAAACATTTTATTCCTTCCCCTAAATATCTGATTCCCCCATGTATTTCTTATGGAAGAAAAGTAGGGATAGATGAAAGAATAGTTCCCCTTACAACTTTTTACAAAATATTTGGATAATTATATAATTTTTCTGGGTTTAAAAATAATCATAATGGTACAACTAGACTATTTGAGGAAAAGATAAATACAATCAACATGAAAGTTGGTTTAACTTTTGATCTGCACATTCAATATGTCTACACATTTTCTGATTTTTTAAAATTGATTTACTCTTTAAAACTACAATTAAAAGTTGTAAAATTTAAAAAAAATTTAATGTCATCCACAAACTTGGAAAAGCAGGAATATATATTAACTAGATTTTTTTACAACATCTAAAACCAACATCAAATTATAATTCAATGTTTAAAGGAACATAATAATTATAAGTTTGATTCAAATTGGTCAATAAATATCTAAAAATATCAAATAATATAAATTTTCAAAATTTAGAAACTAGACAAATTCAAATTGTCCAATTTAAATTGGATCTAAAAACACAAACAAAAAGAGTTTTAACAAAAGCAAATGTTCATAAACTTTTCAAGTATTCTTATTTTTACACAAGCCTCAAAGCGATTTTGTACTAAATATAATCATTTAGTTGATCGGTTATGCTGCATTTATGTCGGCTTAGTATAAGCATAACAAAAATGTTATTTTCTTCTTCTAAATAACTTCTTAATGGAGCTTCAACTAGCTGGTAACTCTATAAGGAGCACTGGGAAGATTAATCTTACAACAAAATATATAAGGGTAGATAGTGATCACATTTGTTGATACTAATCAGAAGATTGTAGAACCTACCCTTTATCATCTAACATTTACATGCACCACTATCAGAACCATGACAATAAAATATGCTTGGACTTTTTTAACAAACCCATAACATTGAATTAAAATGTATCCAGTCTCAGTATAATTGGCACGTAGTTTACAGATTATTTGTTGTGAGTACAATAGAATTTGATACATATGTTTTAGGTCCACGCCATCTATATCCACATTTATATCTTTCTGGGATGTATGATTGGCCTAACATTATTTGTAGGTGTTGTAATTGCTAATTACTCTGAGAACAAGGGAACAGCTCTCCTCACTGTGGACCAAAGAAGATGGTAAGATTATTTTCAGTAGTATAATAACTAAACAAGAAATTAATTCCATAAAAAACAAAATATTTTATCAACTTTATATTTTGTACCCTCTCATGTATGAAATAAAACTTCCCTAAAATGAGTATACATTTCTTTTCATGAAACCTTTCATAAATCAAAAAATATCAAATTAAAGTTGACATATGTTGAGGAAGAAAGTGTATAGAATCGTTTAACCTTTGGTTAAGAAGTTGAGTATAGAACCAAACATTGTAATAAAACAAAATTCAGTATTAAAGGTAAAATTTGTGATAGGTCAAATTAATTAAAAACTATGGATGGGGAGAAAACTGTATGCATATGATGTCTCAAATAACCCCACTAGACGATTTTTTATTTCTGCATCACACCCATTGTTGATTCCACCTTCTAAATGATTTTCACGATATTATAAAAAATTATGAAGTAGAAGTCCTTTTATCATTTCCCATTGTATGTGTTTAAAATATATACCACATTAACAACTCAATTGTTTTTACTTCTAATTTTGTCGCAAAGGTTATGATTCTAATTACTGTTTTATAGCAAATCATATTTGGATTCTCATTATACTTATTGTATACCCAAACTACACTGTTAATGAAAATTGAAAATCACTCTAAAAATTATATCTTTAAATTTAAGTTTAATTTCTGTATCTGTTGAGCACCAATAAGTTATTTTTAGAGAACTTATACTCTATAATTTCTACAGGGTCATGAATTCTACGAGAAGTGTACTTTAGGAAGAAATTGTGAAGATAGAGTCAGTTTCTGAAATACATACATAATATATTTGAAATTATCACAACAAAGATAAAATAAAGTTCAACTGTTAAATCTCCATACATGTTACTGAATTTATTCATAACCAATGTATTTTTTGAATACTGTTAGCATTAGCAAAAAAAAAAATTCCATTATTAGTTCATCCTGAAAACACAGTTTGTGAATACTTTTATCATTACTATTAAAGCTCTTTTCCAAAAGAAATGTTCTTTATTTTTTTAAGTCATTTTTTCATAGTGTTACCATGTTTAAGAAATTAAGGAGGAGATCCTTAAAAGTTTAATTCTGGAACCAGGTATGGTAACATGCTTGAATGAGAAAATGTAGAATTTCAATTGACCTGCAATTTATTTAACCTTTGACAAAATCAAGTTAACCATTTACATAAAAAGACATGTAACATAGATTAGTAGTTCTTACTTATTGAATAGATAAATAGAACAATTTACAAGGTAAAATTGACACTATATATATATATATATATATATATATATATATATATATATATATATATATATATATATATCTAGACAATTTATATTATTTATGCGCCCCAAAAAGAAAATTTAGATAAATTTTAAAACAGACCCTCCCCCCCATACAATTAATTACTAAGTAAATTAAAAAGAAAAGGACAATTCATCAAAGTATGAAATGTTACAAAATTTAGTTTTAAAATTATATATTAAGGTTAACAAATTTTAATTTATTAATTACAAATAACATATATAAGACTTAATTAATTACATCTGGAAAAGTAAGTTGGTTAACTGTAAAAGGAAGATTAGTTTTAATTATATATTTTTTTTAACAAAGGTAAATATATATATTTTTTTGATTATATATTTAAATAAGTATATTGACGTCAATAATCTTAAATTTTGAAAATTAACCCCTTTGGGGTCGTAAAGCCGAAAAGTGCATGTGTATCCCATCCGTTTTTATTTTATTTTTTGCATTTTGTACATAATAAAAAAAAAAAATTATGTCTAGTTCATCAAACATTCAACATTATTCCACAAAAACAGTTCAAGATTATCTTTCACTAGATTAAATTCACAGCTTAAATTGTTCATTATTTTTGTGTTTTTACATAACTTAAAGGAAGTCCTCAGTTTTTTGCATGAACTTGAAATTTGCTGCTGGGACTTAGTTTATTATTACAGCATGCTCGAACCAGCTTTTGCTGCAGAAATACATATACCAATTAAAAAGAGCACAGACACTTCTAGACAGGTTTAAACATTTCTGTTGCAGGTTTATGAGCAACATATTTTTCTGTAATTAAGTTATATTTTAAAAAAGGGCAATTTCTTTAAAGACAAAATGCTATATAGACATTCAAATAAATTACTAAATGACTTTACGTTATTAAAGATAGAAAAAGAAGCTTTTACTTTTTTTTTTTTTTTTTTTTAAAGATTGTTTGAATTTAAACTGGTACAATTTACAAGCAATTCAATATTAGTTGTAATTAAATTTAATGATTCATTAATTGATGCTTTGATTTTATAATTACTAAAATGAAGCTTTGTTTTATTCTTTCAAAGATTATATAAATTTATGCTCTAAAAGAATTTACAGACAACTTAAGGATTAATTATGATTGAAAAAGATTTCAAAATTTTACATTTATGAAATAGAAATACATATTTTCTTAATATGGACAACTTAATATGCTTTAAACTGAAATTTTTGAGTTACCTGGTTTGATGGAATGGAAATTTTTGATGGTCAGATGTCATTGAGGCACTTCGTTGAACCAAACATGTTCACGTATTCAATTTAGAAAAGTTTTTTGAACGCATTTGTGAAATTTTGACTCATTTTTGAATGACGTTTTAACAACGTTTTACGACTAGAAAAGAAAGAAAAAATGGTCATGTTCGTTGAAGACGACTTAACATTTTAGGCGTAATATCTAGACTGACTGGGTCTTATCGGTCGGGCTGGGTCTTATCGGTGAACGGTGCAATCAGGTGAGACTGTTTTCAGAGTTTATACGCCAGGGGCCACCACCTGATGGACCTGCTATTACTGTAGAGTTTGAACCTTTTAAAATTAAATCTGTAAAGAAGATAAGAAGGGTGTTACAATAGCAAATGTCTAACTTAGGTAGATGCAACAATACTAAAGTTCCTTTGAATATTGATTTTAATGGAGTTCTCTGTACTGACCTCTTCATTTGATCGAGTCAATTATCATTTTGTGTACAAGGAAAAAAACGCAACTGAACAATTTTGGACAACTTGTTCCATTGTGTGAGTTGCTCCACTCTGTACTGGTTAATCTGAAATACAACTAAGATTTTTTATAAAACATGAGTTCTCACCTCTCACTTACCTGTACCTAGGCAATATCATTGGAAAAGGTGCTTTTAATTAATACTTTAGAAACTCATTTTATAATAAATGTTTTTTTAATTTTTATTTATTTGCTTGGTTTTGTAACACTTTACTTTCCATCGGTGTATATATTCAACCAGACCATATACACAACCAATAGTAACCACTCCTCAGCTAATTTTTCATAATGAGCTTTCCCTTCTGATATACATATATATTCTAACCAAACTTTAATTGACCGAAAACTGTGAAACATTATGTAAAGTATAAATACGTTTTTAGATTTGTTAAAAGAATGTGTATATATTATCCTATTCAATTCTTTGTCATTTTTTATCAGGCTGTTTAATTAATTTTCCCCTACCTTTGTTATGTGTATATTTTGTAAAAATTGTTTCAGGTGTGATCTAAAGAAAAGATTAAAAATTGCTCAACCTCTCCATCTACCACCTAGGCCGGATGGAAAGAAGTTCAGAGCAAAAATTTATGACATGACACAAAACATCACCTTTAAACGTTTTATTGCTGGCATGGTTCTTATAAACAGCAGTCTTCTGTGTGTATCAGTAAGTAATGATCTCTAATATTAACAAACCTTACAATTAAAATAGTGATATTTGTTGTTTTATATCTTCAGACATATAAATAAGACGATTTCTACTATACTTTGATTTATACTTTGAAAACGCTAAGTGCAAAAATGTGAAACATAACAACCCTAAACTGATTTGGGAATCCTTAAATGCTGTAATTTTAGACAAATATATGTCTTAAAATATGAAGTTTGGTTAATTTTTTATACTTAAAAAGTGCACATCTAATGTTTTATAAATGTAGTGAAAATTGTATTGTATATAATATAAAATTTTGAGGACCCATTTGTAGCGGGGAAGGGGTCTTTATAAATTGAAATCAGCATCGAGGCATCTGCGGCCAGCCAAATATTGGGAATCACTGATGAATAGTATATATATATATATATATATATATATATATATATATGCAAAGTATTAGTATGTATAGTATTATTTATATGCAAAGACTCTAGTAGGCCATTTTTTTTGTCCAATTTTTACCAAATTTAGTGCAAATATTGGTTTATGAAATGGCCTAAACAAGTTTGTCAGTCATAAAAGTTGGTGTTAGCCAATTTGTATGATGATGCATTATTCCAAGGGCAACTAGTACAACTGAGTTAACATTTTAAAGTTTGATGTAAAGTGAGTGTACCACTAAATGATTAGATATTGGAAATAACCACCCAGGGAATAACCACCCTTGCATGATCTCCAGAATAGCTAATTCTACTGATTCAGAATCCTAAGTTTGAAGCAGGCTAGCTTTTCCATGGTGTGATTATATTATTTTGTAGGGACACATGTATAAAAATTTGTACTTGTTCCTTTACTTTGAAACTCAATTTGACATGGTTGTATATAACAAAACTACAAATTCTCCTAGAAATCTGAAACAAAACCAGAATTTATCAATTTTAATTTATTTATCAATATACATTAAACTTGTACAATTTGTATTTTTAATATTCTGTGTTTAATTTTATATCAGTTTTTATGAAAGAAATTGTAATGGTCGGTCGGCCGATCCATAGGCTTGATTTGTCGTCATCTTCATGTTACATACAGTAGGGCCCTGGTTATCCGAGCTAATGTGGATCAGAGGACACTCGGATAACCAGAAACTCGGATAACACAGGCAGACAGACCGTCGAACGAGAGCGTCCCCCGCCGCCATTGAAATCAAAGGTAGCGTGTGCGTTTTCGGCTGCCAGTCTGTGTTACGGGCGTTACAAAGACGTTTTGGGGTTGATACAGTAATAAATAAAGACGTAAAATTGAATTAAAATATTGAGTTCACTTTATTACGAAACCTGATACAGTATTAATAGAACGAAAACTAAGCCTACTTCTTGAAAAAGTTCATCAGAGTTTTCTGGTTTATTGAACTGGCTCGCTTCTTTGCAGCTGTTTCTCGAAGTCGACGAAGCAGCAGCAAATCCGTCGAAGTTGTTGCTCCAAATAGTCAATAGCACTTTGTATGGCTTTGAAGCCCTCGGCGTGACTTATTTTATTTCCAGCCTGTTCCATCAGCTCATCTTCATCACTCACCTCTTCGGCGTTTTGTGCCTCATTGTTGACTGTCTCAACAATCATATCATCTGTGACTTCATGTTGTTCGTCTGCATTAATCCACTCTTTCACGTCGTCTGCAGTGATAGCTTCATCAACAGGGATTCTTTGCAACAGGCTTACGATAGAGTCATCAGCATTTTCGCTTTCCGAGGTTTCGGCTTCTTGAACATCAACACTATATAGCTTCCTCCAGGATCTTTCAAGGGTAGACCCTCCCCCAGGACCTTTAACCTCCTCCCAGGACTCGGCAGACATTTAGATAACATCTTTCATTGTGATGGCTGTTAGAGTCTGTAAAACTTCTTTTCCTTCATCAATTTCCCTTGTGAGCAATTTTAAAAGTTTTCTTTTATAATTTCTCTTAAGGTTTTTCAACACCCCTTGGTCCATGGGTTGGAGAAGTGGGGTTACGTTTGGGGGCAAAAACATTGTCTTGATTTCGCCAGAAACCATTTCTTCCGTTCTGGATGAGCAGGGCAGTTGTCCATAAGCATAAGAGCTTTGCGAGGGAGATTGTTTTCTTCCAAATATTTTTCGACTTGAGGTACAAAGTTGTCACAAAACCACTCTTTGAAAATTATGGAATCCATCCAAGCACTTTTGTTGGTTTTTGTACAAAACGGGCAGGCTAGAAATGGTTGCAGTCTCCAGTAGCATTTGAACAAGCCAAAAGTGTAACTCTGTCTTTTGATTTCTTGAACCCCGGAGCAGAAGCTTCTTGTTTGGAGGTAAGTGTTTTGGTTGGGAGAGTATGGTAATTTAATCCTGTTCCATCACAATTAAAAATCGACAACAGTTTTTGTTGAAGCGACAAATTTTCCTGGTCAATCGTAGCTTTAAACTGGTCCTTGAACGACACAACAATTTCATGATTGGATGATAGTTTTTCACCTGAAATAATTAGCTCTCTAATTCTATACCTGGTTTTCCAGCGATGCAGCCATCCTCTGCTTGCTGTAAACTCCTCCATCTTTAACTTGTTGTGGAATTCAAAGGCTTTCTTTTGTAACATAGGCCCATTGACGGGACTTCGTTTGTTCCGTAATTGTTAAAACCACATAAAAAGGGTACTTGATGTTTTTTTTCAAAATCACTAGTTTTCATTGTTTTTCGTTTGCTGTCATTTTCGTTGGCATTTTGCGAACACCACTTTTCAATATCAGCCCGTTTTCTTCTCCAAACACCAACCATAACCTCACCAACAACTAAATCTGCAGCCACTCTTTTAATCGATTCCCCTTTGTCTAGTCTCTTAGTCCCCTTTAGTTTAGTCTCTAAACTCACAACAGTTTTTTTTACGTGAAGAGCTCATAATGAAAACACTAAAGTAAAACCCTACAAAATGTCCAAATACTGTCCGAGTAACAGCGTGACAAACCAACCAAGACTGTGACAAGACACTGACTGAGCCAAAAATAGACAGACAGTGGCGCGCTTTGGAACCCGTGCAGTGTGGTGAGAGAGCAAATGAATAATCGCGAGGGCTTTTTCAATCACACAGTATTGTCACAGTAGCAGCGGTCACCCCACTCCTCTTGCGCTCGCTCGCTACGGTACTGTAGAGTGTTCAAACGCCTCGGTTAAACCGGAACTCTGTTAGTCGGTGCTCGGATAACCGGGGTCCTACTGTACGAGGCTGGCAAGTCCACTGTGGATGACATTAATTATATGACCAGTAAATTATCGAAGATAAGGACTAAGCATTGGACTTGATTGTACATATCCCATCTGCTTACATTATTACAGATTTTAATTAACATTATATAGCAATTAATTTCATAAGGGTGATTGTTACATGTCACTCAAGTCATATGAGGAAGTACGTTTTACTGCTTTGTAGACTAGTTAACAAAATTAATATTACAACAGAATGTATAGTCATAACTGCAAAAAAATTTATTACAGTGGCGTGAAGAAGAAAGTCACACAGGTCCGTTAGCTTTAGTAAGTACTGCTCTGACATTGGTATTTGTTGTTGAAGTTGTCATGAAGAACATAGCATTCACACCTCGAGGTTACTGGCAGTCACGTCGCAATAGATATGATCTCTTAGTTACAGTGCTGGGAGTTATCTGGATATGCATCAATTCAACTTTACATGTAAGTACAACTATTTTAAGTTGTTTACTTTTACTATATCAGATTTTTTGTTTAATACTTATTTCTAAATAATTTACAGTTTGTAGACACATCCCCCAAGTAAGGGTGTTTAATAAAAAATGTATTACCTAACCTGGATTTGAATTTGTACAACAGACTTATTTGAAGGTGCATTAGTTCAATGTCGGTTTAATCCCTATCAGAATAAGATTTCTTTGCTTGTAACAAGACCTAATTCTTGTTAGGCCAGAATCTGTTTATTGATTTAATTCAATTTTGTGTAGTCTGTCTAAGAATTATTTTCTCCTAAAGTATAAAAAAGATTCCAACAATCTTTAGAATGATTATTGGGAATGTTTGATGCACCTTTTTAATAAATGCCTGATATAATTTTTATTGAGATATTCATTTTTAAGATCAACTGATAAATTCATATAACTTTTGGTAGAGGACTTAGTGTTTACAATTATGAAATTCACCACAGTGCTCATTGTTCATCTAATAATCTAATTAATTTTTTACAACCATTCATTAAAATTTTTTTTAATAAATGAACAGCACTTGCTGTCATCAACCAAAAACTGTTTCATGTGATAATTGGCCTCACCATGTTACCTTTAAATCCACATTCTCAGTTTGGATATGAAGGTTTTTGTCCATTTAGCCTTTAATTCTGAGTCTTGGGCCCCTTCCTTTTGTTTAAGTAGAAGTCCTCATCCGATTTCTATCTTGTACTTTGCTGTTCTCTAGTTTACTTGGTATTTAATAACAAGAACTGGCTCAAAAGGAACAGTGTGGTGTGAACTACAGATACACATTGCAACCCTTCTCTGTATTTTACTCAGTTCTTTTCTACACTGAAAACCAAGATGTTTGTCAGATGGCTGCAACATACAAAAGCACCAAATTCACCACTGACTTCAACACCTTTCTGATACTTTCACTGTGTGATACTTTGTTGAGCATAATCCTACTGTGCAGCTACATATTATTGTACTGTTTTTTTTCTATTGATTTGTTGTAAAACATAATGTTTACTCACTACGTTTACAAAATTAAAACGTAATTGTATGATAAATTTTCATTTTATTCAACCCTCCCTAATATCTGCCGTTTCAGCTTATTCGCCTTTCCGTTGGTCAGTTTATGGCAGATAACCAATACTCTACTGTGTAGTGAGTTAACAGTAAATTACAGAATAACAGTAACATTTATAAAATTTAAAATGAAGTTTTGAACACAAATGAAAGTTTTGTTTTTATTGTGCAAAGAAGTTATAAAAATTAAATACTAAATTATTTATTTATGACTGCTTGGTAAGTCCATTTTACTTTCTACACAATACATAGTAGCCAATGGGATGGATGAAAAATAGGATGTTGTGTTATATTAGATTTTTGGGGAGATAGTGACCAATTATTTTTGTTTGTTTAGGCTTTATAAATGTGCAAAAAAGGTGCAATACCTATTTTACTGCAAATATGATTCAGCCAAAGTATTGCCTAGTAGTAATGTTATTTAATGTGTTACATATATTGTACAGGAAGTAGTCCTATTGTTGTAAAAATTTAATAGTTACACTTAACAGAACACATTTATTTGATATAAAATTAATTAATCATTTCCAGAACAACTTGTCATACACAGTAGGATTTGTGGTTGTTGTACTACGCTTCTTTACAATCACTGGTAAACATGCCACACTCAAGATGTTAATGCTAACCGTTGGAGTGTCAGTCTGCAAGAGTTTTTTCATTATTTTTGGAATGTTCTTGTTGGTGTTCTTCTATGCCCTTGCTGGGTCTATTCTCTTTGGTACCGTTAAGTATGGAGAAGGAATTGGACGGTAAGTCTTAAACTTGGAACTGCTAAGTAGTTTTGACATTTTGTAAGCATATTTTTACAAATTGGCCATACTTTCATCAAGTGTTTACTATGTAGTTTTACTCAGCATAACCTAGTTTATATAAAAGAAAAAAATATATATTTAAAAAAATGTAATTACGCTTATTCTTATTATAAAGTCTGTGCTCTTCTTTGTTTCTGTTATGATACAGTAATCTTTTCCATGCCCACTGCCAGCTTCCTGAAGTGTAATACACTTAAAATTTAATCGTCACATTTATTGAATAAGATACCTGTTAAATAAAGAGGTTTTTAATTTTGCCAAGCTGCTGTCTGTAGACAAATAATAAAAATTCTTAATTATAAATGACAACTTGTGTGATGATAGGTATAAAATGGCAGATAATTGTAGGCAATTTAAAGTGGAGTTAAAAATTTGTTTAATAGATAAAAGTATGTAAAGGTGTATGTCAATGTGTAATGCATTTGGTCAAATCATCTGTGTAGTTTTCATCATATTAATATATGTGTTTACTTTTAATATTTATTTATTTATATTAGTATAGTTTATTAAAATAGGATACTACTTTGTGTATTTGGTGTACTTGGTTTAAACTGGAAGATTTTGGCAAGTTACAATAGAAAATGTTAAAGTGCAGACAAGCCAATTTGTGAGTTTACCATTATAGAACAATGTATATATTCATTTCATTTCATGAAAAAATTAGGGAGGGGGGAGGAAAAATAAGTGTTGCAGACTTCTCAAAAAGAATTAAGCTAATTATATAATATGTGCAATTGATAAATAGGAAACCAAAGATATAAAAATATAATAATAGTGAAGCCGTTCTTGAGGAAAACATTGATTTGAATGATATTCAGGATGGTGGATGTATCAAAGAATAGTTCAGAGAAAAAAAGGAGAGAAGTAAAGGTAATTTGTAAGAAGAAAAAGAGAGAAGCCAGAATAGCAGGGGTGACAGAAGTATCTAAATAAATAAATTAGAAAGTTCTATAAAAAATAAACAAATTGAAGAAAGGATTTAAGAAAGTAAGTAAGTAAGAAAGGATTTCAGTCAAGAGTAGGATTTTGTCATGATAAATGTGGAAGACTTTTGGGAGGAAGAGAGGAAATTCTTGAGAGAAGGAAAAAAGTGCTGAATATGGACAGAAATGAACATCAGAATGAGATTATAGAGGATGAGGATAAAGATGGTGAAGGGGAGGAATGTGAACCACCATCATTAGGGGAAGTATGGGATTCTAGAAGGAAATTCGTAAACAACAGAGCTCCTAGAAAAAACAGAATTACTGCAGAAATGATAAAGCAAGGAAGAGGAGAACTGGTAATGCATAAGTTAATCACAACAGTGTGTAAGATGGAAAGAATGCCAAAAGATTGATCAGAGGGAGTAATCTGCCTAAAAAATAAGAAAGAAAACAATCCCATGTGTAGCAATTATAGTGTGTTTCACTGTTGAGTGTGGTTTATAAAAGTTTATCATCAGCCATAGTACAAAAAAAGTGAGAATGTGATAAGCGACTTACCAAGCAGTAAAAGATCAACTAGTGATAACACTTTTGCACTAAGAATGATTTTAGAAGTGTAATCTGTAATCCTAACCTACAATCTACATTTATTTTAAGAGAGTTTGCTGACAAGATTGACTAAAATGACAGTGACCAAATGGTAAGAGTGCAAGAGTGTTTATCTGGAAGTTTTGGTATAAGCAGGGATACTCAATTTTTCCATTAGTAATTAATATAGCATTGGAAAAAGTGATGAGAAGTTTAACTGTGAATCCAGGAGGAAATATATATAACTAATTGGTGCAGTAGATGACATATGAACATTATGTTGTGCTTTTGGTAAGAACGAAGAGAGAGAGAATGGATAAGTTTCCACAATTAGAAATGAGAGCTAGAAGAATGTGTTTGGAGATAAATGAGGATAAGTCAAAGTATATGGTAACCATGAGAAATGATGTGAGCATGAGTGACTTAAAGGTGGATGGATGTAGGTTTGAGGAATTTAAATACCTGGGGTCTATAATCTAATAATGAGATCACATTTGACATAAATGAAAAATGAAAGCCACAAATAGATGCTTGCAGGAGTTTATCTAATCTGGAAAAGCAAAGTTAACAGTATATAATTCCATTTTAAGACCCGTGGTAATGTATGGGGTTGAAAATTTGAGAGATGAAGGTGTTGAGGTCATATTTGGGCCTGTGAAAGAAGCTGAGTTGAGGTTATGGGCTAATTAATTGTAAAGTGATAATATTGTTATAGGAGTTGGACCTGGAGATAAGGATGAAAATAGGGAGGATAAGATGAAATGGTCATATCCAGTGAATTTAAGTGGGGGAGAGGACTTAAAAAGGCTATGGAGGGAAAACCGGTGAATTTAGAGAAAAACCGAGAATGAGATGGATCATCTGGAGGATGATTTGAGGAGGATGGGAGTTTGAAGATGGAGAAGAGTGGTGGAAGACCGAAGAGAATGGAGTACTGTGTTAAAGGAAGTGAAGGTCCTGCATTGGCTCCATGGAGTTAAACATATATCAAAAACTTAGCGACATGCTCACATAACTTACAAATAGTTTCTCGATTTTGTCTCATAAGAGGAAAACTCAGAAGAATTTTGCTTTTATACTACTTTATATAAATGATTAAATAAAAGAGTAGTTAGTGAACTTGTACTAAACTTTACTTTTTTTTAAATTGTTTTTATTGTGAAGAGTATGTTTTGTAATTAGTTAACGAAATATATGTTTAATTTTTCACAAATATTGGTATAATGTTGAACTGTACATCTGTTCATTACACTTCATGCCAATAAAGTAGAGATTTTTATTAAATTGGATTGTAGAGCTATAGACAGACAGATATTCTAAAAATACTTTCAAGTCAGTAGATAACAAAACAGATATTTCCGTAAATAGCTCAATATTTTGTAATTTAAAAATTACATTCTCTATAGCATGTATACGTGATAAAGTGAAATGTGTTATCAACATGTCAGTTGCTGTCATATCAAAAATAAATTGAAGCATAAAAAGCACATGTCATGGTTCGAAAAATAACAAATTAATTTAGTAAAACTGTATGTTCAGGATATTATTGTATTGATTGGAATATTATGTATGTAGAGGCTATTGTGTAAATTAATTATTTATTAATTCTATTAGAGTATTCAGTATATTGAGTGTGGAACAATCAATATAACCTTCTAGGAATATACCTAATACTTTCTCACTTGAGAAAGTTAAATTAATTATTAATACTATTCCTAGCAACTGATACAAACATTTATATGAACTGTGTATCAATATGTGACAATGCCTCAGGATGTGTTGTATAGTTTTAAGTCAGTCCTTGTAGTTTCATTAATTTTTAGTATCTCTGTTTTGACAGTAGACAATTTATCTAAAAACACTCTGACGATATTGTTTACGCTGTTCAGTGCTTGTGTAAATGTTGTTGTTAGTCTACTACGCTTATATGTTAGACTTGTATCATTATCAAAATTTGTTGAGCAATTTTACATAGTATTAATAATTATCACAAACAGGATCATATATACTTTTATATTATTTAAAGCTGTTAAAGATGTGAAATCATTAGTTTTTCTTTTTCAAAATTTAAAATCTGTTGATCAATGTTTGTTACAGTTGGGACATGCTGTTAACCAAAAGAAAAACAAATACTATATGATCTTCAATGTTTGCTTTTATATCTTATTTTTTGTGTTAAGTAGCATTTACTTTTCACCTATTCCTACAAAGACAGAAGGATTTTTTAACACACTTACTTGGAAGTACACCTATCATATTACATATATTTACATATATGGTGGTTTCAGTTTTATGTTAACAAACTTTTACTTATTAATTTTGATAATTAGACAAAGATGGCAAATTTTAAATAAGTGCTTACGAAGTTTCACAAACATTTCTCAAAATGATGAACTCGAATTATCAATTTTTAACATAATGCCTCCTGTAGAAACTACGAGGCAGCACTCTTTCTCAAAACTGAACAAAGTGGAATATCTTGCTCGAATACAATTTGTGAATAACAATCTCTTCATTGTTTTAAGAAACTTATCAGATTTCTACAGTAGAAGTGTCGCATGGGTTACGATAAGTGTTTCCTTATTACAATCATATTTAGCATTTTATTGCTTCAAGAATGACTTCAGTATGTTTACGATGGTGTTCGTAATACAAGTAATGTTGTCTATTGTATTCAGTTTTCTATCATCAACATTATTAACAATTGAACTGAACAAAGTGAAAAATTGTATCTTGGAAACCCTTTCAGCAAGGAAAGACAACCATTCTAAGTCCAAGTTGAAGAATATGTACCTTAAGCATATTCATGAGAGTGACACTCTATCTTGTGGCTTATTTGATTTTCAAATTGGATTTCTGTTTGACTTATTTAATTTGATAGTTACATTATGTTTTGCAATGATTACTGTATGGAATTAAATTATTGTTTTGATATTCAAATCAAATGTATACTTTAGAGTTTTAGTTTAAATGTTTAAAATTAAAATATTCAACAGTTAAAAAATGAATTCTCAAATTAGAATTTGGTTAATTCAGAAATGCCATATAAGAAGAATGAAAGATGTGTCCAAAATTAGGTAAAGATTAAAGATTAAATATTAATAAATATAAATTAGAATAATAAACATATACAAAAGTGGTTAAATTGTAGCTTGTAAGTTCTAAGAAATGAAATTTTGTGTTAAAGTTTCTTCACACAACAGTAGACAATGACTACGATTTTTTAATTATCATTAAATATAGGTATATATGAAAGAAGCTTATGAGTCAACCTAGTCTGATGAACGCTTTTTCAATTTTACTAAGGAATTTTTCATAAGTCACTGAAAATTATATAATTTTGTGGAGGGTTTGTTAAAAAAATATTTGTCCTATCAAAATTTTACAAAACAATATAAATATTACTTATTTTGAAAATGGTCTAAATGTGTTCATAGAATTTAAATCTTATAGAACTATAGAAAACATAAAAATGAATTTTTTACACAATTGAAAACTAAAACCATATCTCCTTGTGAATACATTTGATAAATCACAATTTTATCATGGATTTTGTACATTGAAATTTTGTGAAAAATTTAATGATCAACCAGAGATAATAAACTATTATCACTTTGTGACACTGTATCTCATTAGCGAAATCTATAAATTACTAAATAACCCTAATTTTCTTTTACATGGAAAATAAAACATTTATTGTTTCATTATTAACCTTTCCTTTTCACTAAAAATTGTATAAAACTCATTTAGTCAAATTTTCAAGAATTATACGAACTTCCATTGCGAAGTTTAAGTTTCATTTTCACTTTTTAATCGACTGATACTACTTATCAACTCTAAATTTGTTTTGTTCATGTGTAAGAATTGTTGTACATTGTCTATACAACATTTATTTTGGGTGTTTATTGCATTTTGTTTTTCATCCAGGAGAGCAAATTTTGGCTCGCCTGTAACAGGAGTTGCCATGTTGTTCCGTATAGTCACTGGGGAAGATTGGAACAAGATAATGCATGACTGTATGATACAACCCCCTTACTGTACACCAGCTAACAATTACTGGGAGACTGATTGTGGAAACTTCATTGCTTCTCTTATTTACTTCTGTTCTTTTTACGTCATCATTACATATATTGTACTCAACTTACTTGTGGGTAAGATAAAACATTCATTATATTGCTGATGAATTGATGCATGGTTTTGTTTATATAAATGTGCTGCGTTTAATAACATACTAGTGATAAGTCCCGTGTCATTTTAAACATTGTTAAATTCTAACTTCTCTATTTACTTTTAAAAATTAATGTAAGAAATGTTCACATATCAAGCTGTGCAACAAGCTATCATCTAAGAATACTCATTAGTATATGTTGCTAAATTTCACACAGAATAAGTTAAGCTTTTGTCTATTTACATAGGGTCGATAATCATTTGGTATATTTCAAAATGGTGACTAATTCCAGATTTTTAAAATGGAATTTTTTTTTTCATCTGAATGTCATAGTATTCATTTTTTACAGCTTTTCCATACTTCATGGTGAAAAAAGTGTTTTCTAACATACAAATGAAAAGTTATTACTAAAATAAAATAAATTAAAACATCATCTCAAAATTAGAAAGGAAAAAAAAGGAAAAATCAGTTATAATAACTGTAGTGGTCGTAATTTAAAATACTTCTTTTAAGGGTCGATTACACGTGGCGAGTTTACTAGCTACTAGCCGGCTAGTTAGCTAGTTGATAGTAAACTAGCTCCGTGTAATCATATACTAGCGCACTCGCCGGCTAGTAACTGGCTAGTAAAAAAGCTGGGGAAAAAGTTGAAGACCGGGCTACTTTACTCGCTACTCGCCGGTGTCTGGGCGAGCTAGCTAGTAAACTAGCCCTGTGTAAAGGGAATTGCTAGTTAAAAAGCGGCAAGTGGCAAGCCATTGGTGGTGAAAATGTCGGACGAATTGGTTATAGCCGAAGTTTTTGTTTTGTCTATGGTCATAAAAAACGAGTTAATACGTAGAGAAAATGAGAAAAAGAAATGTCGTCGAAGAAGTGTGTGGGTGAAACCTTATTGACTTAATTTTTGCCTTAACTTGTTTCGAATCCATTCCCCCTAATAAGTTATGCTCATCAATATCACACATTAGACGTTTAAAACTGTCCTCCTTCAATGTTTTGTTAGTATAGTCTTTGTCCATGATGTTCCATAACAAAGGATATTGCCGGTAGAAATCAAGAAACGCAGCAATATCATTTCCGTTCCACTTCATTTTAATAAACCACAAACACAACACAAATTTTCGATGATTTACTTTTAAAAAGCAAACAACACAACAAGTGGTTTCTGTGAAGCAACTAGTTGGATAGTGAGCGAGTGGAAAGCTACGTGTAATCGTCAACTAGCGCACTCGCCGACTTGCCGGCTTCTTAACTAGTCGGCTAGTAGCTAGTAAACTTGCTACGTGTAATCGACCCTTTACAGTAGTTTTTTCTTATCTAGGACAGACATGAAAGCTAATTTTGTGCAATTGGTGATCTGTGTGTATTAATTAATACCAAGGTTAGGGCTGTAAAATGAGTGTTACATGCAAACATTAAAATAAATTATCAGAGAATAATTTTTATTATTACTAACAAACAGAATTCTTTGAATTACTCTATTAAATACCTCCACCTATTTTACCTCCAAATTTTGATGTATATTTCCGTCCGGAGGATCTTAAAATGTCAAAGTCTTTTTTTATAACATTTGTCTTTAGGTAAAAAATAGGAGTTATATAAATTAAGTCACTTAAAGTCCAGTTGTGTGTTGGATTAACACATCAAATTTCCATCGTCATTGTTCTAGCATTCTCTACCAGAGTTTGCTACCATTTATAGTTTCCAAAAACTCATGATGCCCCTGCTGAGATCGAACCCACAGCCTCTCACTCGAGAAGTAGGAACACTAAACCATTAAGTCAACTGGCTCATAGAAGTTATGTAACCATTACAGTACATACAAAATCACTTAAAATTTAGTGCTTCTCTAAAATTTACAACACTATTGAAAACATCTACAGTAGAACCCCTCTCATATACGTCACCGTCAGGACTGGGGGCATGGTCGGAACGCAAAAAAGGTCGGATTTTCCGACAAAAAGTCAATATTTATTACATATTATATAAACAGATTGTTTAAAAGTGAAATAAGTAATATATAAACTTTTAAAAGTCTATATAATAAAGTCTATATATAAACTTTGCAAGTACAGTAGAACTTCTGTTAACCGGCCTATATCGTAGTGTACTAGTTGGATGAGAGTTTCTGAAAATAAATTGTAATTGAAACACCAAAGCGGCGGCGAGCCAAACGACTTTGTCGATAGCGGTATCCCATTGTCGGCGGTGTAAAAACTCCGAGGCACCAAAGGAGCGGCGAGTTAAACGACTTTGTCGATAGCGGTATCCCATTGTCGGCGGCATAAAAACACCGCGGCATTGGCACACGTCGGTATAGCAGACATACAAAGGCAAAACCGTTTGATGGGCCGCTTTTTTTCCACGAATTAATTTAGTATACATTATGGAAAATATAACATTTCTTTTCAGGTTTCTTCTTGTCTTTGAGTGGTTATGATCTACGTACAGTATATAGGGCCTACAGTAAATAAAAATGAGCGAGTTACGAAAACGGGAATACGGAAGCGTGTGTTGGTTTCGTTTCAGATGTGGTTAAATGTGTCAAAAGACTTGACAGAGGGGAAACTGTAAAAAAGCTTTGTAGTGTTTAATTTTTCATGAGAGATGACACAGCACTGAAGCAGGATGACACAGCACTGAAGCGGGAAAGCGATAACAAACCGGAAAGAATGGCGCCAGACGGGCCGTGAGTCATCGGCGAGTCGGCACAATATCGCGAGCTTGAGCACGGTCGGATTAACCGGAGTAACGGACCACCCGAGGGCGGATTAGAGGGGTTCTACTGTACTTTGAAAAAAATATTTGTAAATTATTTGATTTCCTTAGTAAAGTTCATCTTATGTTTTTTTAATTTCAGAATTATATAATTGAAAAAAAAAAACATGTTTGTGTAGATTATATTTTATTGGTTTAATGTTAACAGCTATCATTATGGAAAACTTCTCATTGTTTTATTCTAATGAAGAAGATGCATTGCTCTCTTACGCTGACATTCGCAACTTTCAAAATACATGGAATGTTGTGGACATTCATCAGAGAGGAGTTATTCCAGTGAGAAGGGTAAATATTTAATATCTTATCCACTAAATAAACTTTTATTAAAAGTAATATTACAGGCTATGTTATTTTATATTTCAGTAGAAATTACTCTTATTAATAATTTGATTGGTACGTTTAAAATGAAATTTTTCATATGAAATAATCATTTAAAAAACAGAATCCATAACGAATCTGAAACTAAGGTTCTCAAGTGTTAGGCTCTCAAATGTAGGGAAAAGAATTTGGAACTGCATTCTAAATACTATAGGTAGAAAGTTGGTTATTCAGCAGATTAGTGTGTGTGGAATAAGATGATGATGTGACATTCTTTTTACATAAGGATGATATGTATATTCAAAAAACTATGGGTGCTAAATTGCAGTACCTATTTCATAATTAATTCTCTTTCTAAATATATACTGTAAAGTAATCTGACAAAATTTAAGCAATTACATTTTCTAAGATAATATTTTTTAATATAACTACCTATAATGTACCAAATCCCATCTTAAGATTATCATACAAAAACAATCATAGCCTACCATTAGTAAGTCATACCTAACCTATTGTAAACAAATGTTCAGATGAATTTAGCCAAATAATTATAAAAATTGTTACCAAAACTTTAGAAAATATAAATTACCAAAAAGTAGAAACCATCAAATGTAGTAAACACCATATTTAAAAAATATTTATAAACTGTAATAACTTGTTAGCAATGAATGTGCAAAGTAGGCCTAACCTACAAATAGGCTAAATGAAAATCGTATGCAAAGATTAATAGAAACAAAACACTTTTATTAAGAACCATTCAAATTGAATACATGTACAAATATACGTTTAGTTAACATAATAAGAGAAGTAAAGTTCAGAATATCATCAAAGCACTTGTAAACAATCACTATGTATTGGAAACACACTAAATCCAAATCTAGGTCAAGCACGTCATTATTTACACAACACTGATTTCAAAACAAACTGTCTCAGAATTATATTCACCAATAGATATGTAACACGATATTATCTGTCACAGTTAGTGTTATATAAACTTGTAAAAACCCTATAGAATAAGAGTTCTAACTTAGTTCTAAACTTTTAAATAGAAATATGATAATTAATTTGTAAATAATTAGTTGTAGACTTGAACAGCTGTTCGATTATATTTAGAAAAGCCATCTTGCAAATTCGCGACATAGTACATAAACAATCTATTATTTTCAAATATTTGTAAGTTAAAGTAAATTTTAATTGAACCATGATCTCAAAATTGAAACAAAACGATAAGATACTGAAGTGCATTTAACTGTCTACATAAATATGATTAAAAATCGTAAATGCTGAGGTAAAGCGTAAGAAATAGATCCTACAACCAATGAACGTTCGAGTCAGAAGGTTTACAAAAACAACGAGACCACGTGACAACAATCAACGAATCACAAGAGGACGATGGCGTCGAACAAAATTGAATATGCAAGTCCCGGGAGGTATGAACAAGCCGCGAAACGTAAGCGTCAGTTTTGGAAGAGAGACGCATCCAGACAGCCAAAGGATGAAGATGTACATTTGGCGTGTGTGAATTTTATATATATATACATGTAGTTTCGTATGATCAAATAAAGTGAAAGTGATTTAAAAAATGTACAAATGGTAGTATAAACTTAATTAAATAAGAAAACAATTCACAGAATATAAAGAATCCAATTTTAAAACAATTACAAGAGGCAAATTTAAAAACTAGCCTAAATTCAAATTTGTTTTGGGATCACCATTTTTAATTTAGTCCTTTTTTTTTATTTAATTTCTTTTAATCAAAATAGAGATGCGATTAGTGGATAATTTAAATCAGTCAGCACGAGTTCCCCAACCCGAGATATAGACTATGTAAAATTTTATTATAAATTGGCAAATTGTAATAAATGAGGCAAAGAAAAGATATAATTTTAAATTAATTTCTACACTAACATATTAATATTTGTTATAAATTGGCGCCCAACGTGGGCCGATTAGTTAATAAAGTAGTTTCTCACATGTTCATCAGTTTTATATTTATTACATAGTCGACATATCACTGAATATTATGTTTTTAATGAAATCCTGGTCTTCATTCAATTGATGTAACATTTCTGCACAAAACTCTTTACGAGCAACCCTATCATTGTCGTTTAGTTCTTGCACCATTGTTAATCTGTGTAGTTTGAGACACAAATATTTTCTAAATGTAAGCTTAAGAGTAATATGTGGAATGTCCAGCTTGCTATATGCACACCAGGTTGATTTTGTATAACTGTTATTAAAGGTTTGCTTCACTTGCTTTATGACATCATCAGAGGCACGGAGACATCCTTATGGCGTACACAACATCCTTATGTTGTAATACAAGGTAATTTAACTTTCATAACACGTACAAATTTTCGAAAATTCCAAATTTCAATTTCAAAAACGTAAACATATCCAATTAAAAAAATCACACTGGATCTAAAAGGGGTTCTTATTCTTAATTTTGCGTCTCTGTCCAATTCCCTTTTCACCTCCTCATCCAAATCGTCTAATAGCTGGTAAAGTAAATTGAAATTTATTGATAACGCCTCGAAAAGTTCTTCATAGTTGAATGATTTAAAAGTGTATTCTCCTCTATCTTCAATTGTCTTGCTTGTCACTTGTTGTCTCTTTTTAGAGTAGCAGCATGGAAATATACACTGAATAATTTTTTTTGTTCTGTTCCAAAACTTCATTTTTTATTAATGTTTTTTTTTATTTATTTTTTTATATATATATATTTTTTTCTAGTATGTATAGGTCTCTCGCAACTTCTTTTCTAGTATGTATGAACTGTCTCGCAACTCGTTAAAAATACTTCTGATTATTTTCGTTTCCAAGGAGTTTTTATAGAATTAAATTCAAGACCATTGTTAACATAAATGTTTGATTATTTAAGATTTTATTTTGAATAAATTTAAATAATAAATATTACATTATGTTATCATATTTTTGGATAGTAGACTATTTATTGATTCTGTGAGTCTATTAGGGAAGAGTCATGTCACAGTTTCTTATTAAGATAGTAATTTTGTTATATTTTCATATATATTTAGGTTAAATGTTGATACTACAGTAGATATAGCTCGAGTTCTGACTATATATACAACAGCAATTAATACATCTCTTAGCTTTTGCCATTCTTACCGTACTGTACATACAACTAAATTATCAATGAATTTGGTTTATCGTCGTAGTCCTTTTATTTAAGACTTTATGCAACCTCCCCGTTTTCATCTTTTGGCGTATACTTTCTTTGAAAACCTCTTGGACCATTTTAACAAATACATGCTTCTCATGATTCAATTTTACAATATTACCTCTTGTTAATCTAACTGTATCATAAAAATTTTCTTTTTAACATTTAAATACCATATTATTTCATTAATGGTTATAGTTTAATAGGGTACACATAGCCTATTAGTTTAGATTTAGTATGGATAGGAAACACAGGCTTTCCTTGGAAAGTGATCCTTGGTATTACCTAGCAGTACACAAATAGGAAAACGCAAAAAACACTAAAGTTCTGGAATATTTCATTACACTCTTCACTTTGTCAATCAGTAGAGAGTATAAAAAGAAGACTAAATTGTCACAGAGGAATATATATTTTTTAGAAAAGGTATAAAGGATGATTTATTTAAGATTAAGGTTTGGGGGTTCTCTAGATTTTGTGATCCATTGATGAGACAGTTCCCATCTTCTTAGTTCTGAGGAGTTATATTCTGGAGGGAGTGATTTTATAATTTTTGTCATGAAGCAATCATCAAAAGTAACAACGTTGTAGATTGCTGCATGTTGTGCAGTTGGTTTCTCTATAGGTATCTATGATTTTTACATCATGTCTGTGGCCATTCATCTTGGGTGTTTAGGTTGTCTGGAGTTCGGCCAATATATTGAGCTGGGCAAAACCTGCACTGCAGTTGGTAGATAACATTTTTTGTTGTACATGTGTGATGACCTTTAATTTAAAATTATTTTTTACTGGAGGAACTATTGAAGTTTTTGGAGGGAAGATGTATTTTCGATTTTTGGATCTTGGCCTATTCCATGCAAAAGAATTCTGGGGGAGGTTTGATTGTTTAAATATGTTGGGATCCGGAAGCTTGGAGTAGAACTAACATGTGTTTCAGATTTGTGGGCTATTTAAACAAGACTCTGGGAGATTCTGTGAGAACATTCTTGGTATGGCTGGAAGCTTATAGAGTTTTGAAGCCTTCCTTCAATCTCTGTAGGCTTCGCAGTGACCAGAGAGATGGACAAGTTATCTTTTTTCTTGGGTGTTACATCTGTGTTTTGTACCAAATGAATTTGATACCTAACCAGTTTTTCAGAATTACCCCTCCAAGGTGTTTCCTATCCATACGAAATCTAAACTAATATTATTAAATAATATACCTCTTTTTCATTCTTCACAGAAAGTATACTGTAAAATAAACCATAGTTCAGGTATATATTTATAATTTCAAATGGTATCCAATTTTTAATAATAGTGAAAGTTCAGCAACTGAATACTTCAAGGCATATTTTGTCAGGAAATTATTGCATTACATTCTTTTATTATTCATGGATACTTCACTATAAAAACAAATTGTCCTCAATTATATGTTATTTAGAAATAAGTTGCATTAACATACTTCAACCAAAAGAGTGATAAAACTGCATCTTTACTTATGAAATAATGTAAAATGTATATAATTTTAAATTACTATTTTATTCTTGGATGATTTGATTGGTGTAGTAATTTCCACTAGAGTAGGTTATATTGCTTCTGGTCAGGATTGAGGATTTATTACTTCATACTAGGTTTTTTTTTTTTCTCCTGTGTAAGACTTTCAATATAATAAAGTGGGGAGATTCTGGCAGTATTCTATAATTACACTTTATTAAATGTGCAGATTTTAATGTACTGATATAATGAGTTTTCTGAGTGCTCATTATAAAGCCCCACAAATTTTATGATTTCCACAGACTTATCTTAAAAACTGACATTCATTTCTATTGACTGTCCACTCTGACATGATTAAAATTTGAGTTTTTTACAATTTAGTTTTAACCCATTTTCAGTGAACCAACCCTAAAGTTCAGTCATAGTCTTCTCAGTTAAGTCTGTTAAATCTTTCAAATTTCGACTTCAAAAGTTTTAATTGTATTGTTTGCAGTTAAAATAATACTTGGACTTATATTAGATGCTAAATAGTTTATATAAATTGAAAATAAAAGTGACTATATCCACGCTATCACATTATTTAAAAAATTATAGTAGAGGTCACAGAAAATACCAACAGTACTCCCTGAATCATCTACACCTTTCACAATCTTCTTTACCAAGCTACAAGCAGCTGAAACTTTGCTACACTCAGATCTAAAATCAATCTGTTCTCTCCAATGAGGATATCAAAATGTGTAAAGAAAAACTTAATTTGATTATTCATAACTGTTTCAAAAAAATTTGACATCGAAGATAACAATGACACAGATGGATTTCTCTTGCTATTCTTAAATAAAACTTCTGCATATGTCAGCTGACATTGGAAGACACAATATTTGAGGGATTGGTTCAATATATAGCATAAACGTTAACTTATATAATCAACAGATCTCTTTAATATATATGGTGAACAAAACAAGGAAATGTATAAGGAACCAGACATTGTAAAAAGGACTTTAACCCTTTCACTGCGTAAATCGACTTTAGTCCACGTCAACAGAAAAACTTTATCTTTCAATGCGTTAATCGACAATAGTCTCTAGTGGATAAAAATGTACAGTTTTAGTGTCTGGATGCTTCTGAACTCTAGTGGTGACAACATGAACTGATGCAAGTCACGTGTCTATTTTTACATCTGATAGTTCAATATGAGTGTTGTTTAGTTACGAGTTTCTGTTTTTAGGCAATTTATTTATGTGTTTTCCTGTGAATAAGTTTATTATAGTGTGTGAATTTAAATAACAAGTTATTTAGTTAGTTTTATGCATATATATATATATATATATATATATATATATATATATATATATATATATGTTATATTTTAATTAGTATTTGTCAGTATAATTGACTAAAAATGCACGTTGTTTAGGCTATATAACCTTCAAAATGTCTACGTTTCTTTGGGATGATGAAATTGAATCGTATTTAAATAACAATAATGAAGACTCAGATTCAGAGTTTGAATTTTCAAATGTAAATATTATTATGTATCAGATGATAGTGAATTAGAAGTTGAAAGTAATGAAACTTGCCCAGATCTAAGTAGGCCTAGAACGTAACCAACACGGCAATGATGACATTATTTGGGAAGACATTGATGTGTCTTTAGGTCCAGAAATAGATTTAGATAATATACCATAAATATATTTATGCAATAAATTATTGTTTTTGATTTACTAATCCATTAACCCTTAAAGCGCTATGTAAAAATACTATAGTACGCTCATTTACTGTAAAAAAATAAAAATAATATTTTCTCAATGTTTTTTTTTTGGATTTAGGTAGTTTTAGTCAAGTAGACAACAGAAATGTTATAAATTTTCATTTAAATAATATGGTAGGCCTACCATAGGCCTACCAATAACCATAGGCCTACGTCTTGGAACTAACCCTACTTCTTGATTTTCTTCATTTTTACTAGAACTATCAACTTCACTTTCACTAATATTGTGTAAAATTACACTTTCAGCCTCTTCTTGTTCTAGGTTATGAAAGTCAACCGCTCTAGAAAACTATGCGTTTATAAGTCCATTTACAAATTCGTCAAAATCAGGATCGTCTGGATGAACCATTACAGTGTATAATAAATAGACAAAACTAACAAAATATTTATATTTATTTACTGCCAAAACTCGACATAAATAAACACACAACACTCAACACACTCAACAGACGTCAACAACAAATGCAAGAGAGAGTGAAAACACGAAAACAGCTGACCGTAGTAGCCCGCGTTTATAGGCGCAAAAAGCAGTACGGGAGGAAACGAATACTAGTCTTTGTTGCTAGGCAACCAATAACGATAACAAAATATTTCTAAATAGTCGCCATATTGGTTTAGAGGGTCCAAATAGACAAAAGCGACATTACTATGCACTCTATCGGATATTTTACGATCTACAGTGCAGTAATGGCAGACGATTGAGCGATCACGCTTATAGGCGCTAGCCGCGTAGTGGCAGTGGGCAGTGCCGCGTCTGTAGGCGCTAGCCGCGCGGTAAGGGTTAATTTCAGCTCCATACAATTTGTTTTAGGTATACAAAATTTCCATTATGATATTGTATCTTTTTCATAATTTTGGTTAAAAAACACAATAAATAATTTTTTTTAACAGAATATTTATTAAATATTTACTAAACCTTACTAGAATTTGATGCTCTATATAGTAATTCATCAGAAAAAAATTAAATTATTTAATAAAAAATTTTTTGGCCAATCATTGCAAATGTATAAACACTACAGAAAAACTAATACGCAGTGAAAGGGTTAAGAAAGCAGTGGATGGAGGAAAGTAAAGAATAAAAAGGAAGGCAATGGATGGAAGAGGGGGTGAGAGAGAATGAAGGATGATCAAGGTGGCCCAGGTTCTAGGTTTTTTATGGACTGTAGCAAATAATTAAGTAACTGGAAAGTAATGTACTTATTTTTGTTCTGGAATGTGCTAGCCAGATCATCTATTTCTGTCGTAAATCAATTTTGTTTATACTTAACCAAGTGTACAACATTTTTATAGTTCCATGAGATTGGTGTGAGTAAACATAATTATGTTAGTGCTTGATGTGATTATCCACATCTGATGTTTTATTATATGTGTTCTTTTTTAAATCTCTAAAGCAATTTAGCCTAAAGTTATTATTTAGATAATATTTTATTTTTACTCTAAGTAAGTTTATAATTTCTGTAGGTAAGGTTTATTCTAAGACTTTTACGAGGAAGATTAGAAGTAGACCCTCAGAAAGACAGACTCTTGTTTAAACACATGTGTTATGAGTTGGAAAGACTACACAATGGAGAAGATGTGACATTCCATGATGTCCTTAAGTAAGTTATGTTTATTTAAAATCTTTAAATGATTAATTTGTAAAGCCCAGGTACACATTATATTCACAAATATCTCCAATATCAATTTTTTTTAAATCCTAACTTTTACACTGTTTACTACTTTTTTCAATTTTGAGATTACATTGTTAAACATTATAGATATTTTTAATAACTCTTTCTATGATCGATAGAAAATTATGGCAGGATGTGACAATGTGAAAAGTCAGATTTTAAAATAGACTCATTTAAAAGACGCGGTTAAGCCAAAGAGATAATAAATTCAAATAATAATTTAAATTTAGTAACGTCATTAATAAAAGAAAAATGGATTTTCAAGACAACAGTATGAATTATTATGTTTAATTTTAATGTAATTTAGTTTGTTTGTTATGTTAAGTAAATCATTTGTATTTTACGGCAGTGCGGTAAAACGTGGGAACAGTAACCGGAAGGAACGCTTTCGGAAGTAAGAATTTGCCTCATGGTAAAGTCAGTCTAAGTCCAGAGCTTGGAGGGACTAGATGTGTTTCTAAAAAGTCTAAGTCCAGCGTTAGGAGTGACAAGATGTGCTTTCTAAAAGTTGAGTTTACCGCTTAAAATGGACAGGTTGTGTTTTTCAAGTAATAATCCAGTTTTTGGAGAAATAAGATCGTAGAAAGAGTTTCTAGGTTCTATTAGAACAATGTACATTTGATTTTTTTATCTCAAATAGAGATCGAAAGTATATAAGAATCCATGTTTAGCGTGTTCCAAAGACAATAATTTGGGAACATAAATGACAATAATTTACGTACGCGAGTTATGAATATTCTCAACAACTGGAGAAAACAACTTCTGAACGAGGGAGAATCCTCTACAAGCCGTAGAACTTCAATTCGTAGGACATCAGTTTTCCATTCGGACTCAGACAATGTTTTTATTTAAATCGGCGTTGTGGTATAGACGCTGTATATTATCTGTTTGATTAATAACCTGTATTATGTTTAAATTAATTTTTTGTAAATGTTTATCTATTTAAAGAAAATTTAGTAGATTATTACTAGAAGAGATACTAGTAAAATGAAACTTTTAATTAATGAAAATAGAATCTTTTCATTTTTTCTTTTAGAGCTACAAAGTTACTAAAAAAATTTTCATAGATAAAATTCCTGTTGCAACAATTTTATTGGTAAAAGCATTTTTAAAGATAAAATTAATTAATTTGAAAGAAAGAAATAAAGGAGATATAAATTCATAATTTGTTATTGAAACTAAAGAGGATAACTAGTATTTGTAATATGATTTTTTTTGTTGTTAATAATAATTTGTAGGATGTTTCTTTGAATGTTTAATAAATGTTTTCTTTGTAACATTTCAGCCAAAGTGTTCTCATTTAAAACCAAAATCCACTGTAAGTACACTGTGAAAAGAACTTACGACCTCAGAGATTTTTTTTCTTTCTTTTAAATATTTAAATTCATTCTTTTTTCAAAATTGGTATGCTAAAGCAAACCTGGCGCCCTATAGTCGAGCAAATTAACAAATTAATAACAATTAAAAGTAACTTCACCTCTTTTTAGAATTATTACAAATGTCGCCGCAACTGTGGGCCTTTTTAGTCGAAAGTACAGTGATTTTGGCAATGAGAACTCTTAAAATCAAGGTAAGGACTCTCTTTAAAAATAATAAGAAAGATTCTTTTTTAAAATGTTTTGTGTTAAATATAGTAAGGTAAAAAAGGAGTCAGAAATTGTAAATGTTAATAATAATGATGAACAGGTAGGGTTAGGAAATCAAAATTCTATAACAACACAAAGTAATAGTAGTAATGAATTGTTTTATCAACAGGGACAAAGTATTTTAGATCAAAATGTAGATTTAGATAGTAATAATAATAAAGTAAACAATGAGGTAGATAATACTGAAAATTTAAAAGTTAAGAAGAATGGTGGGGTTAATGATTTTGATGGAAAAGATAAGGTTTCAAGTGATTTAATAAATAAAAATAGTAATTTGGTAAAAGAAGATCAAAATTTAAAGAAAATGGAGGGTACTAATAATAATAATAAGAATCTAAGGGCTGAACAGGTTAGGGTAATTGAGCAGGTTAGTGTAACCGAAGAGGTTAGGGTAGGTAAGAAATTGGAAAATAATGATCAGGATTTAGAGATTAAGAGTATGTTAAAAGTAATGATGGAAAAAATGGAACAAAATAGCTTAGAAACAAAAAAAGAAATTAATCAGAGTAGGTTAGAAGCAAAACAAAATAATGTAGATTTGAAACAAGATTTAAATAATAAATTTGATGACTTTAATAATAAATTTGATCAAAATAAGCTAGAAATTAACACTAAGCTGGAAAATTTCAATGTTAAACTCGAACAGAATAATGTTAAACTGGATAAAATAGATAATGACTTGAAACTGAGTAAATTAGAACTAAGACAAGATAATTTAAACTTAAAAGAAGCAATGTGTAAAAAATTTGAAGAAATGAGGGTTGAATTAAAACCAAATTATGTAAAATTTGAACAGAATCTTAAAATGGAAATTAATGTAATGGAAACTAATAATAAAGTAGAAATTGAAATAAGCTATTGTGAGAAAAAAGTAGAATTTGAACGGATAAATAATGTAGAAGGTGTTTTGATAGAAAATATTAATAATTTGGATAACAATTTAGATCAAACAGTAGCTGAAGTAGAAATTAACAGTTTTAATGAAACAAAAGAGATGTCAGATGATTTAATAATAATTGAAGACAATTGTGTGAATGATTGTGTTCAAGAAATTTCTAAAATAATGAATAATGGGTTAGGTAACAAGGTAAATCTAGAAATAACAAGTAATGTTGAAATTAATATGTCTAGTGGGGTTGGAATAGGTATAAGTAATTTGAAAAACAAAGTAAAAGTAAATAATCTAATAACGAAGGTATCAGCTGTTTATTTTAAAAAACAAGTGGGTCATAAAAATGTAGAGTTTGAAAATTATGTAATGATAAAATTTAAGAGTATCTTTCAAATCCAAGAACAAGAAATTAAAAGTTTTTGTGAGAAATCTAACTTTAAATATAATCTTGAAAGTAAAAATGTAGAAATAGTAAAAGAAGGCTTTGTACTAGTATATAAGAATGGTGGGGTTAGTATTCCTAAGCAAACAGATGTTGAAATTAGGTCAGTAGATTCTAAGATGTTTGAGAGAAGGAGAAATGTAGATATGTCTGTAAGGGAGAAAGAGAAAGGTATTTTGTCAGTACTCCGAGACAATAACAAAGTGGGATCTTTTGTTAGGAAAGGGTCTGTTGTGATGAATAGTCTAGACAAACTGTCCGTGTGGACAGAAGTATTTAACATTAAAAATGTGTTAAAAAATTCAATCATGTATTTTAAAATCTTTCACCAATCTGGGAACCATCGTAAAAAATGTATAATTTATAATTGAGTTGTAATCAATTGAAATTTGGAACAACTAATAATAAATGTAAAGACATTTTTTATAAACACACGGACTAGATTTTGAAAAATAATTATTAGAATAAGAAGTTTGTTAATAAATAAGTTTAAGTTTGAAAATAGATAATTAAGAGTTATGAATATTAATAATTTGTGTGTACTAATGAATTTTGTAAGCTGAGACAAAAATATAGAAAATAATTATTAGCCAAGCGTAAAATATTAAGAGTTTAGTTTTAGAAAACGTTTAGGTATTTGTAAAGTAAAGACGCTGGATTATAGCAGTAAACAACTTTATATGTTTATTAAGATCTTAATATTTAGAAAACGTGACGAAAACAGATTAGCTAGATGAGAGGATCATTGGAGCTGCAAGATTGTTAGTAAATAACTCTGTATGTTTATGAAAGGAATAAATATTGATTTTACGTGACATAGATAAGATAGTTAGTTCGAAGCGAGGATTCAGAGTAACGTTGAAGAAATAATATTCAATATTAAGTAGGTGGATTCAATAAAATATTCAATAATGACGAGAGAAATAGAATCTAGTTGGAGCTAAAAGGTTCACTTCTTATCAGTAGACAGATATATTGCTTCATACAGCTAGGGGAGATTGTTTATTCCTTAGTCAGGTATAAATTCCTATGCATGACATTGAGACGAAATATAGGGTGTTACCAAAATGCTGTCTAGGAAAATAAAAAACTTTTGACGTATAATTCTAATTTAACTTGTGTTTTCAAATAAAATTTACTTAAATAAAGGATAATTGGCTTTAAATAAAGTAAACAAGAACAAAAGTAGATTACTTAAATAACTTTAATAGTATTGAAGGTAAAATTTCTAAGTAAAAAACTTAGAATAAGTTTTAAAAATAAAATTTCTTTTTGAATTTGAATAATAACATCTAGAAAGGAATACATAAACAAAAAATCGACGATGCTAGTAATAAGCTTGGTAAAATAGACTTTATTTCAACTTCGGATGATACGATTTTAATGAAATTTTTTATGAATTTTAAAATTTTCTTCGTGTAGATGCATTTAAGGAGTACATGAACATTTTGGGAGGAGGTAGGCGTTTGTGTAGTAATAATAGAATGTTTTATTCGTAAGAATAAGGCATTCTGAGACTGCATAAGAGGGCGTGTTGTGAAATAGGGATGTGTTTTGGGTTTTATCTTGAATCAAGTAGGGATATTGCATTCAACCACTGCACATTTCAACGTCACAACATGTTACTCTGTGTAAGAGTCTAAAGAGCAATTAGAAGTATGCACGGTATAAAGTAGACGGTTAGAAGAACCTATGTAGGAGAGGTTAGGAAGAAAAATGCATAAGTAAGTGTGACATTATTACATGAAAAAACTTCATGTAATAAATTTTAGACAGATGTTGAAGGCAAATAAATTGTAGGATATATATGCAGACGCGATCAAGCTGCATATACATGGAATAAACCGGACGTGACATTATTAGGGAGTACTTACGTAACTAAATGTATAATTTTTATAAAACTGTAAAAATGTTGATTAACTGATTAGAGTAGGTAATTAGATGTTAAATTGTAAAATGATAAGTTGTATGTTTTGATGTTTTAAATATTAAGAATTATTTAATAATAAAATGATAAAAAATTGTTAGTTTTAAGTGATTTGTGGTTTGAAAATATGAAGAATAGTTATTTAAAGTTTGAGAATCTATGTAAGTTTTGCCAAGACAGATAATAATAAAGTTTTTAAGTTTTTTTGATGTTAAATGATGAGTAAAGGAGGTTAAGTTTTTGTTTTTTAAAGGAAGGAATAATAAATTAATAATGATAAAGAGATTTTGATGAAATTTATAAATGAAATAAATAATTAACGTTTTTTAATAAATAAGGTTTGAATTTAAAACAATAGATGATTGTGAGAAGTTATTTGATAAAGGTGTCTAAAGATTTTGATGAAATAAGGTGTTAGCTGGGAAAGCAATGATAATTTTTTTATTTTTTGAAGTTTTTGTATACAAGTAATAGATGATTAAGAAGATTTTAATAAGAAGTAGTTTAAATGAGAGATTTTTGAGTTTTATATGAAGATGATGACTTTACAGAATTGTTGAGTAAAGTGGTATTTAAAATGAAGTTGTTCTGTTAAGAAACTTTTATAAAAAAGGTAGTTAGGTTGCATTAATGGTAAATTTTTAGTTTTTAAGAGGTTTTTTGAGTACTGCGATGAAATAAAGGAAATATACGACGATTTTAATGAAATAAAGGAAATATGCGACGATTTTAATGAAACAAGAGGAGATTTAAGGAATTCTACGAAATACGGCGATTATTATGATTTTTAAAGGAAGCTACGTTGAAATAAGGAGATTATTTATGAAAGAATATAGGTAAATAATAAGGAGTTTTTTATTATGAAGAATTTGTTTGGGGATTAATGCAACTTGAATTATTAAAATATGAAAGACAAGATGGAAATAATTTTAAGATAGGATACTGAGAGACAATACAATTGTAAAGAGGTAATTTTTAAATAAATAGATGAGTTTTGTAAGTAATTATATTTTTTTTTGATAATAATGATGTTATATTTTTGAATTTTAATTGAAGAAAAGAGTTTTTTGTAATTATAAAATCAGTAGTTAACATGTTATCCCAGCAAGACAAAGGAGAATTGAGATTTTAAGTAAGAATAAATAGTTATTGGATTTAAACTAAAATGAATAATAATATAAGATGATAATTGAAAAGTTTAAGGTGAATTGAAGTAATGTTGAGTAATAAGTAAATAATTTCGTAAAAATGTTAATTAAAAATGAGAGGTTTTAAATTGTAATTGTGTTTAATTAAAAAATGATTCAGATGAATATCTAGAGTCAAAGGTAGATTTTCAAAGGATGTAGAAATGTCGTCTTGGCAAAGAGGATGAGACGAGAAAAAGTATATAGACGGCTGTCTGGGAGATAAGCTTTGAGTGACGGGATCCTGTCAACAAAAAATGTTGATGGAAAGTTTCAGCCAACAAGGTTGGAAAGGAAACTGATGATGGGTTTTATTGTATAAATAGAGATAAGGCTTGGCACTAATTGATTCGTATATATTTTTTTCTTTTTACAAATGAGTTATGATGACTCAAACAAATTGAGATAGTAAAATAGGATTTTTAATAAATAGATTTTTTAGTTTTTATAAGAAAAGAGAATCTTTCTTAATTTTAAGTATACTAGGGATACTTATTTTCTTTCATGAGGTCCTTAGCTTCTGAAATGAAATGTCTTGAACATCCATTAGTATTTTTTTCTCGATTTGAAATTTATATATATAAAAGCTTTGTATTCCAATACCTGTATTGAAATACAAACCTTGTGGGGTTTTGTGACAATGTGAAAAGTCAGATTTTAAAATAGACTCATTTAAAAGACGCGGTTAAGCCAAAGAGATAATAAATTCAAATAATAATTTAAATTTAGTAACGTCATTAATAAAAGAAAAATGGATTTTCAAGACAACAGTATGAATTATTATGTTTAATTTTAATGTAATTTAGTTTGTTTGTTATGTTAAGTAAATCATTTGTATTTTACGGCAGTGCGGTAAAACGTGGGAACAGTAACCGGAAGGAACGCTTTCGGAAGTAAGAATTTGCCTCATGGTAAAGTCAGTCTAAGTCCAGAGCTTGGAGGGACTAGATGTGTTTCTAAAAAGTCTAAGTCCAGCGTTAGGAGTGACAAGATGTGCTTTCTAAAAGTTGAGTTTACCGCTTAAAATGGACAGGTTGTGTTTTTCAAGTAATAATCCAGTTTTTGGAGAAATAAGATCGTAGAAAGAGTTTCTAGGTTCTATTAGAACAATGTACATTTGATTTTTTTATCTCAAATAGAGATCGAAAGTATATAAGAATCCATGTTTAGCGTGTTCCAAAGACAATAATTTGGGAACATAAATGACAATAATTTACGTACGCGAGTTATGAATATTCTCAACAACTGGAGAAAACAACTTCTGAACGAGGGAGAATCCTCTACAAGCCGTAGAACTTCAATTCGTAGGACATCAGTTTTCCATTCGGACTCAGACAATGTTTTTATTTAAATCGGCGTTGTGGTATAGACGCTGTATATTATCTGTTTGATTAATAACCTGTATTATGTTTAAATTAATTTTTTGTAAATGTTTATCTATTTAAAGAAAATTTAGTAGATTATTACTAGAAGAGATACTAGTAAAATGAAACTTTTAATTAATGAAAATAGAATCTTTTCATTTTTTCTTTTAGAGCTACAAAGTTACTAAAAAAATTTTCATAGATAAAATTCCTGTTGCAACAATTTTATTGGTAAAAGCATTTTTAAAGATAAAATTAATTAATTTGAAAGAAAGAAATAAAGGAGATATAAATTCATAATTTGTTATTGAAACTAAAGAGGATAACTAGTATTTGTAATATGATTTTTTTTGTTGTTAATAATAATTTGTAGGATGTTTCTTTGAATGTTTAATAAATGTTTTCTTTGTAACATTTCAGCCAAAGTGTTCTCATTTAAAACCAAAATCCACTGTAAGTACACTGTGAAAAGAACTTACGACCTCAGAGATTTTTTTTCTTTCTTTTAAATATTTAAATTCATTCTTTTTTCAAAATTGGTATGCTAAAGCAAACCTGGCGCCCTATAGTCGAGCAAATTAACAAATTAATAACAATTAAAAGTAACTTCACCTCTTTTTAGAATTATTACAAGGAGTTAACAGATTAAGGGTATTTGTGGGAAGATTTGGGACAAACAAGTGAGAAGTTAATCTTGAAAAAGTATTAAAAGATCATTTATTTATGTTTTTGCTACTGTTATTTTATATTTAAACAATTCTTAAACCTAAGTACAAATATCAAATCTATAAATATTGAAGTATACTATAATCCCTACGATGGATGAATAAATAAATAATCATAAAATTTTAATACAGTAGACGCTCTTTTATCCGGCATTTTAACAACCAGCACTTTCTACTAACCGACATCAGCTGAGCCACTCACGGTCGGTTTTTACCGGTTATGTTCGAGCGGCTGACAGGCCTCGACTGACATTTCCCACCAGTGCAGCCTGTGATGACTGTGTGCGCCATTTTCTTTTTTTTTTTTTTTTTTTTTTTTTATTATGTTGGAAGTCACTAGGCACTTCAGCCATTTAAGACTTTTTGTGCGCTTCCTTATCTTAGGCAATCCACTTTAGTTCTAAATCCTTCGTGAGTCTTAGAACTTGTGCACCTAGGTCGTCTTCCTTTGTAGGTATGCCTGTGAGGCCGAAAATCTGTAGTCTTCTCCTCTCCAGAGCTTCACAATACAAAAGTATGTGTTCTGCTGTGTCTTTATATTGGTTACACAGTCTACAGGTTGTCCTGCCTTGAGTTAGACCCATGGTGTTTAAGTGTTCCCTGAAAGCTCCATGACCAGTCATGAAGCTTGAGACTTTCCTTAGGTTGTTTCTATTCAATGATATTACATACCTAGAGAGTTTCTGATTCGGATTGTACAGCGACCCGTAGAGTTTTCCTTTAGAGGCCTCTTTCCAGCGGTTGAGAGTTTCCTGTTCGACCCATCGTCTCAGAGTGGTTCTTGCGACAGATTTACTGATACCACAAGCAGGTTCTGGTCCGATGAATGGAGTCTGTGCTCCCAACTTAGCCAGTTCATCAGCTTTCTCATTTCCCTCATAACCTCTGTGTCCAGGTATCCAGAATAGGCTTACCTGGTTTCGGGTCGAGAGTTGGACTAGAGCTTGATTACAATCCCACACTAATTTGGAGTTGAATTCGTGTGAACAAATAGCCTTCAAAGCGGCCTGACTGTCAGATCTGATTGTGATATGTTCGTCATCATATCCTCTTTCTAGACACAGTTGTGCGCAACCAAGTATGGCATAAACTTCGGCCTGAAATACCGTTGCATATCTACCTAGGGCAATGCTTATTTCCACCCTAGGTGATTTACTGAAGATTCCTGCTCCGACTCCTTGGGCGGTGCGAGAGCCATCAGTGTAGAATTCTAAGCTCTTAGCTGTAGCCACTATTCCTTCTATCATGTCCTCCTCATGTGGAATACACATATCGAAGGGCTGTGTCCATGAGATTTTATTAATCATATAATCTTGTCTCATAGTTAGAATTGAATCATAAGATTTGAATGTATTCTTGAATTTAATTTATTTTTTAAGTTACTTACCTAGTTGTAAGTCTGCGTTCTTACAACTCTATATTTAAATTTACCATTTTTAATCACCTGAAGGGCAGGATTGCAATCTCAAATCGTAATTACAGTTACTAGCATAGCATGGCACAGGTTGACACAAATTATCTAGCCAGACATATTTAAAATAAGAGACCTTCTTTTTATTGTGTCATTAAGAGACAAAGACATATCTATTTAAATAAAAGTATTATCAACATTCAAATGTAAAGTACAGAAATTTTATAAGTGTTCAAATTATTGTTCAAACAAAAATTAAAGTTCTAAAATGTTCCCCAATCACATTAATAAAGTTATGTTCCTTTATACTTTGCACTTTACTCACAAACAGTTTGTACAAACGTATTGTATTTGGTTCCAACTTCCAAATGCAATTATTCCGCCATGAGGCTGCTAATTTTTGAGTCCCTACAGTCTCACCGTGACGTGACTGTCCATCGTTGAATCCTGACAAAGACTGGCGAAGCAAGCCTTTCTTCTTGGCCGGAAAGACGCTCTCGCTACTCGGCAAAGCTAATGCTCGCTGACTCATGGGAAGTTTATTCCAGGTTTCCTTTTCCTTTATATTTGCCTGGTGATTTTATCGGCGCGCACATTTCAAAATTCAAACTTCCAATTACACATTATATAGAAAACATTTAGATTCTGTTTAACAGCACTTTACACTTTTCCATTTATATATAATATTTATTCTAAATATTATTACTCTATTAACACTACTTGTACATTACTTAAGTTTAATATTTATTATTTATTATTATTTTGGTTGGAAGATGTCCCATGCTTACAGACTGGACCTATGATAATTGAAAAAGCTAAACAATTTCATAGTGACATGAATATGGAGACTGAATGTCTGTTTTCCGATGGTTGGCTACAGAAATTTAAAATTCGACATGGAATCAGGAAGCTGGATGTAGCTAAAGAGAGCAAATCAGCTGATGCAAACGCCGCTGAAGAATATAAGAACACTTTTAGTAACCTAGTTACTCGGTGGCAATTAACTCGTCAGATTTACAATGCCGATGAAACCGGCCTTTTATGGCGTTGTTCTGGCATGTGGTAATGAAAAGTTTGCCAAGGGATTTAAGAAAAATAAAGAGAGACTGACTGTTTTGTTGTGTGCCAATCCATCCGGTGACCACCGGCTAACTCCTGTTGTGATTGGTGTGCCAAACAACCCTTTCACCAATGTACCCCGAGAGGTGATTGTGGACTGGATTGAAATAGACAAAGACATGGCTGTGGTTGAAGAACTAAGTGAAGAACAAATCATACAAAATGTTTTGAACCCACAAGAAGCTCCGGTTGTAGAGGTGGAATCTGACGAGGAAGAATTCAAAATGCACCTAAAGTCTCGTGGAAAGAAGCTACTGATGCATTAAATACATTTATAACATTTGCTGAATCCAATAAAAACTACAACTCCACAGAACTTATAATTTGTGTTTAATCCGAAACGAGTTTTTGAAGAAGAAATCCGAATCACGAAAGCAACGTGACATCAGAGACTTTTTTTAACACACATGTTTATTTGGTATGATTTGGTTTTGATATTTGATTTGATTTGGATTTGATTTTATGTACAAACTGTAATGTATAATAAATTTTTTCGTCATTTAGTGTTTTCCTAATCAGTTGAGATTTTATTTCGTTTTATCACGGTGCTTAGTTGTAGGAATTTCCTGTTGGAATATTTCATTGTATGTGTGAGTGTTATCTGTTCTGTAATGATATAATATTTATTTTTATGGCAAAATTTGGTTGTGAGTTTATTTTTGACGTTATACTTCTTAAATTATCATTCCTATTTTTTAAACCGATTTCTATTTATCCCCTATTTCTTAGTCTACATGTCATATTATAGTACGATTTTACTTACATGTAATAATATCTGGTGTAACCACTAGAAATTTTTGTTATTTTTAAATATTTTAATGTCGAAAAGTTTAACAATGTTTTATTGTAATTATTATTATTTTTTTTTTTCATTTTTACAAAAATATTTAAATTATTATGTCTATTTTAGAAAAATCTTTGCATTAATTATATGGAGTTTTTTCTCCTTCTTTTCTTATCTAGACTGTGTATGTAACCATTTTGTTATCATGTAAATTTTGTTTTGTATTAACTAAGCCAGATTTCAGAATTTGGTTTGATTTTATTTATTATTATTTTACTTCTTAACTATTCTTCTTGTCTTTTTTACTGTTTTTGTTCACAATACTTTATATTAAATTAAAGGAATGTTCAGTATTTTGTACTCTGTGTTTTTCTTCATAAATAAATTTTATTTACCAAAATAATATAGACAAAAACACTAAACAACAATTCACTGCCGGGACGCATCAGTAAACATCAACAGTAAACATCAAATTGTCTTTTACAGGCTTGCTAACATTGATTTTTCTTTTAAAAACTAGATACGCTCGATTATCCGGCATGGCCGTGGTTCCGACCGTGCCGGTTAAAAGAGCGTCTACTGTATATGGAAAGTTTTCAATTTTTTTTTTATACCTCTTATAGTTTTAGATTCTAACACTGATTATAGCTGAAAATATCCACATTAGATATCCACCAAAAACTTAGTAAATTTAAGTTGAACACAAAAAAATTTTATACGGCAAATAAATTAAATTTAAGTTGTTTTATCATATTTTAAATGTAATTTAGCATGCTGTCATACCGATCCGTTGACATTCGCAAAGCCCTTCAATTGGAGGAATTATTGGCTAGAGAAGAGTTTGAGTATATTATTGAAGAAGAGGTTGCAAAACAGACTATTCGTACATGGCTAGAAGGATGTCTTAAGAAAATTCGAGCCACCAGCGTAAGCATTACTTTCTTAATTTATATGTAATTTGTAGTAATTACGTGGAATTTTTAATGGAATTCATATTAATTCAAAAATGATAATGACCTTAGTTTCTGGGTTATAGAATTTAATAAAAATTAAAAAATTCCATAGAATCTCATTTGAAGAATCAAAATGGATTTTAACGACTATGTCAAGATCCAATTCTAGTTAGTTAAATAAAAAACATGCATGAATGTTAGTTCATATTTGTGTTGACTTGCACAACAAATGTAATACGTGCATAGTTTTAAATTATAAATAATTATGACACTTGGTGGTAAGTGATGGACAATGTTAACTGAGTTTTTTGAACATTATTAAGAAGTTTTGTTTAAATATTGTTTTACATTAAACACTCCTTTTTCTCCTTTTTAAAAATATATTTTGGAACTCCTCTTCCATCACATATTATTTTATTATAAAGTTTTACACACTTGCGTACAAAATGTCAGGGAAGAAGTTTTTAAGCTACACTTTAAAAAGAATAGACTTTGATGAGGTGACAAAATTTATTCCTCTCTTATATTAAAATGTATTAATAGTACGTATGTGTAAAACTATAATAAAGGTGATGCTAGTGCAGGAGTTATGAAATTCATACTGTATTGCAAAGAATGAGAAAAATACAAATGGTGTTTAGGAATTTTTTTTCTAGGTAAGGTAAAATTTACAACATTTTAAGTTTAAAAATTCAGTTAAAGTATTAGTCTGGAGGTCATAAAAAAAAAATGTACGGTGTGCGAAGATGTTGCTATTTTTGAATAAATGTGGTGGACGTATGAAATATTCTACGAACTTGACACTTTGCAGTTATGTTACATGGATAAGTAAAAAAATACCCTTGAGTTTAGTTTTTTTATGGTTAATCATAACAAAATGGCGGAATAACAAAATAATGGTGTTTCCACCAAAATTAGTTTATTTGCACAACCATTTGTTTTGCAGATAACATCAAAATGTGAACACAAAAATAACAGAAATAAATGATTAATAATTCAAATTTGACCTTTATTCGTACTGATAACAACAAAACAAAAAGTCATAAGCGCTTTTGAAAAATTCCTGAAGTTCCAACAATAATTCTTTTTCAATCAGCCTCATTAATTCATCATCCTCATTAAGTTGTTATAGGGTGAGAATACACCTTTTCTTTCAAAAAGCCCCATAGACAAAAATCACAAACAGTCAAGTCAAAGACTGGGGATCTTTGAGGCCAGTCCATGAAGTTGCTGCCACAACCTATCCAACGGTTGGGAAGATCTTGATCTAAAACTACTTAACTATTATTTCTAGTTGAGTAAGATGAGGAACTACTTGATCAGTTAATATTGATGCTTATCTGTCTCCAGTCATTGTCTCATGAGATATGTCATTACGATCTAACACCATCCTTAGTGACGGCAACCCAAACAGTTATATCCTTTGATTTCAAACCCTCTTCTTGTAAGATATGTGGATTTTTATGTTATAATAATTACAATAAAATTCACATATCCACATAATTATTATATCTGTTTACAGATCATTTCTAATAAAATTGTTTCATTGTTGTGTGAACAAAACAACAGCTGATCGAAATTCAACAGATTACAATGCACATTTTAATTCCATTGCATTGTAGGAGTAGTTCTATCCAGAAGATTAATGTTCTTTTTGTTATTCCGCCATTTTGTTTTGATTAACCATAAACAAATAAAACTCGAGGGTGCATATTTTTAGATATCCATGTAACAACTGTAAAGTGTAAAGTTTAGAGTGTTCCATATGTCCGGCATATTAATTAAAAAATAGCAACTTCTTCATGGAACACCCAGTATATAACTTGCTTTTAATCAGAGTACTAAGACCTTTCATTTGTTACATCACCTAAAATTTCCGTTAAGTAGGTCTCTTCACTTAGATAAATTATATATATATTTTTTTAATATTTTGAATTCAAATAACAGAACAATATTTGCTTGACTTGGATCTTTTCTGTTATAGGCTTATATGTGTGTAACTCTTTTCTATTGATAAAAGTATTTAGAACTTGTTTCCAATATTATGAAAGTAGACATTGAAATCATATGCAATATGCTAAAGCTCGTTATCAGTAACCAGTGCCGTTTATTAGTCTATCTTTGTAAGTTTGGCGAAATTACAATATAGAACCATTTAAACAGATATTATTAGACATTTTTTCCCCCATTAGCCGCCCACCTTTTAAATGTGGATTTAAACTTTTCTATAGTATTTTTGTTAATAATTTAACCTTACTTAACCTAATGATGCTTGTAGTTCAATAACAAACAGAAAAGCTTCATTGATCTCCACTAAATGTTCCATCTTGGATTAAAAAGTTATTTTAACCATTGACAGTCTTACCGTACATTTTACTGTTACAAATAAGATATTAACTTTTTCTGCAGTTCATCAAATATAATAATAAAAAGTAAATATTAAATGTTGACAGAAACAACAGAATAGTTTAATAGCAGGACTTCGAGCTACAAACGAACTTCTAACTATGCAAGATCACCCAGAAGATAAAGTGAAGGATTCTAGTTTTGACAAAGATAGTGAAGGAGAGCCTAAAGTAAGTGAAAATGTTATGATTCAAATTGTTAAGTTTAATACTTTTGTATTAATTATTATGAAATAGTTGCATATTCAAATAGTTTCTTTCATTGCTTACAGTTTGAGGGGAATATTTTGTTTAGCTCAGTGCAGTTCAGATTTTTCCCCATAGTAGCTTGTGAAGGAGGAAGTCAGGTTCTGTGGTTGTATTTTTCCAGGCGTTACGATGCTTCCCCATTTCATTAGTCTATAATAGTTATAAAGTAAAAGACATTAAGTAACAACAAAATTATATTTCATTAAAAAAAAAAAAATTTCCTATTGATTAATAATTATTATTATATTTAATATGCTTAGTAATTAAAAGCATGCTTTTATAAAATCTTACATTTTGTGGCAGACAACATAACATCCATTTTTGAAAAAGGAAAGAAAGGGGGAAAAAAAGAAAGAAAAAAAACAGTATAATTTTTATATCACTTTCTTAGTTTTATCCGTAAATTGTTAAAATCTCTCAGTCATTATTATTTTATCATGTTTTGTGCAGTAGTGCCTCTTAACTATAGCCTATTGCTTTTATCTTTGCATTTGGATTGAAAAAATATGTAATAAATTAAAATGAGAAAATATAGCTGAAAAAATATATACGAAATGAGATAATTGTTAAAATCTCTCAGTCATTATTATTTTATTATCATTTTTTGTGCAGTAGTGCCTCTTAACTATAGCCTGTTGCTTTTATCTTTGTATTTGGATTGAAAAAATATGTAATAAATTAAAATGAGAAAATATAGCTGAAAAAATATATACGAAATGAGATAGCCTGAATCTTCAGCTCACAATATGCCACTCATTATACAGATATATTTGTGTAGAACATAAAGATTATACAAGGAACTTTTGTTATCAGTTATAAGACCCCCAAGGAAACAGATTTGAATAAAATCAATATCAGTTAATGAAACACAGTTTATTCAGGTACTGAACAAAAAAATTTAAAGTATACTACTTGCCTTCATGGGTTTATGAGGGAGTGTAAATAAGAAAATTTGTCCCATTTTTATATATTCTAGAAGCTGTATTTATGTAACAGTTGTGATATTATTTTAATTTTAACTCCTTTTATTTTTAGGAAACAGAAGGACCTCGTCATCGTAATAAATCCAAAGCAGGTGTAGTGATACCACGTTCAGATAGTGTAGGCAGTGGTTCGGGGAGAAAATACCTAGCACCTACACTTTCAGACCCAGCAACACGGCCAGATAAGGAACGCCCATCAAACAAGAAAAGGAACAATCGTCCTCAAGGTCATAAATAATATTATTTGTCATTAATTTTTAATCTTTGCAATTTCCATCGTGGAAACTCTGACAGCTGATACTGATAAACGTTTATAGATCCTACCTGCAGGCATTATTTGGTACACTTTGTTCAATTATTGTTTAGTTAGGTTTGCTTTCATGAATCGTTGGATAAGACATTCGTTATTACATTTAAAATGCCAATGGTTTCAAATAGTTTTGTTTAAACAATTTTTCACTTGAAGGTTTTACTTCCTTGTGTGCAATTTTAGTTTTCCATCTGTAATGTTTTACAGATTTTTTGTTTGTTTTTTTTGGTTATAAATTAAGAGAGTTGTCCCAATCCATGGTTACAAGCATCATTAGAATTGTATATAGTTTGGTTTGTACCACAGAGTTAGGTAACTACTATGATGGCACTCTTCAGCTTGTTAATTTTCTGCACATCTACCGATTTTGTTTGGTGCCAAAATTGTGAAAATCGGTTGTACAATCTTCCAAAAATAAGGTTCCAAAGTTGTTTTATGCATAATATTATCATTAATTAGTTAACATACCTTAATGTCAAAAGTAGTTCATTATTCTTATAGTAGCTACAGCTGTTTCGCCTCAACATAAGGCATCATCAGGCTTAGCACACATAAACAAACTAAAAACACGTTCACAACACAAAACTTGTTTGTATATAAAAATACACACACACACACACACACACAAAATAGTAAACCGGGTTGGTTCTTATTTTATTGTAAAAATAAAAATAAAAAAATATTTTTCCTTGATGTGGCCACATCCTACAACTTCTAATGCTCTTGAATGACTGATTAGGAGTTCTTCTGATGTTATCTCCTATAACCTTGGTCTTGTGTGGTTACCTTTGATTATCTATTGTGTATATAGTATCATAGATACAGTTGGAAGCAAGAACAAACCGGTTTACTATTTTGTGTGTGTGTGTGTGTGTTTTTATATACAAACAAGTTTTGTGTTGTAAACGTGTTTTTAGTTTGTTTAAGTGTGCTAAGTCTGATGATGCCTTATGTTGAGGCGAAACAGCTGTAGCTACTATAAGAATAATGAACTACTTTTGACATTAAGGTATGTTAACTAATTAATTATATAAGTAGTTCGGAAGGCAATATGGAAATAATAATATTATCATATAGATTAGCTTTTACTTCATTCTGTCAAGGTGGTATTGTGTTAGTTTTCTGCTATTGTATTTTATGGTATTGTAACAGTGTGGGTTTGTCTTTCAGATATATGATACCAGTTACTGTTATTCTTTAGGCTATTATTTTATATTATTGTTAGTTTTCCCTCTCTACATTTATAAAATTTATTTCAGTTCATAGCATCATAGTAAATAATTAAGTAAATTTATTTAAATATTTTTACTTTTATTTACATTGTTTAAAAACAAATTTTTATTATTGGTGAGAACATCATTAAAATTGTTTAATAATTAGAAAAAATTACAATTTTATCACCATTTTTTCAAAGCGGTCTGCCAGCAATCCGTGATACCAGTTGAGCTACAATAAAAAAAAAAATGATACCAATTAAGAGTTAAATTTATTGAAACATCACTGTCATTTATTTCACAGGTTCAAGTAAAAACTTGCCTCATGTGACTGAAGGTTCTGAAGCTAATCGTCTTCTATTGAGAGAGATTTCTACCAATAAGTCTTCAGCTTCTAAAGTGTCTAACGTGATGTTAGAAGTGTCAGACTGGTGGCATGAACAGCTTACTTATAATACTGAGTCTAGTGATGAAGATGCTCTTTAAATTATTTTTGTTGACAAGTAAATATTTTTATTTTCAAACAAAATGCTGTGATACATACAGGTAAATTATCAAGGTAGTACTTTATATTTTATCAGTAATTTTAGTTTTTTAATAGTAAGAAAATCATTATTCCCTTGGTCTCCATAAAAAAATAAATAAAAAATTACATAATGTAGTTTAACACTGTAAAAATCCCCAAATCTATACCATTTGTTCTAAAATTACCATATTGAGAAAATGTTGATATAAAAATTTTTTTTCCACTATTTATCTTGAAATAGAGTAGGTTTTATTTAAGAATGTTTGAAACAACAAAAACAAAACAAAAATGGATGAAATGTTAGGTCACAAAATATGATAGAATTTGTGTTTCATTATGTGACTAGTACAGATTCAAATAATCATCATTATGGATTTATTTTCATTAATATTTGCTCCAGTGTTTTAACATCTCAATGCGGGAGATTTTGCGGTAAGGAATAATACCTGCTAGGATACAATTTTAGTTGTTGTAGTAAACGCTTGCTCCTGTTCATTCAAATATTTATATTTTAGTTATAACATGAGTTATTATAAAACTCCACCATTTAAAACACTTTAAATTTACTAAAAAAACTTTTTTAAATTATAAACAAAAGTAACCACGAACTACTCGATAAAAAACACACACTTGCTTATCTTTCAAAAACACAACAATAATGCTATAAAAACATGAGAAAAATACTATAAAAACACTGTGTATAGGATAGAAACATCTTCGTGTTTAGCACAACAGCGAGTTATAGCTGATTAACAAAAAAAAACTTGATATCAGAATGTATTTCAAACTAATAAAATGTACTGGGTTCAGGCAGACCGTTAGTAATAATAATTATAGTTTTTTACATGTTCTGTGTATTTTAGTTTCTTGAAATAATCCCAAACATAGCACCGGTTAGAGATCATTAGCTGACCGACTAATGCCATGCGAGCAGTACTCGGCAATCCACAAATAAAGCGGGTAAAATTATGTGAGCGCTGCTCAGCAAACCACATGGAAGGGTTATTAAAAAAATAATTGTGAATGTACCATGGTTTCAAATTCATTTAAAGACCTAACAGTTCGTCCAATAAAACATGTATTTTATTCAATATATATTTGTTCAATTTCAATTATTATGATATATATATATATATATATATATTTCTTCTAGCATTTACATAATTATTTGAGTACATTCTTCTGCCACTTCTAGCATTGTCTGAACTTCAGCTGATGTGTTTCGAATTGACTCCATATTCAAAAGCTGTTACTACATACCTGCTTCATCATGAATGGAGTCGTCTTATATCTAAGCAACCTCCCCTCTCCCTTACCTATAGGCTCTGCTCTCTTCTGTGATTGGTTAACACCCTTCTGCTATGTTATTGGATAGTTTCCATAATTCATTGTTTCAGAATCTTATCCAATAACATTAGATTTTTAAATATTATATCTGACTGATTATTTATTTGTACATTTATAATATGCCCTTTTAATTTTATTTTGAATATTTACAATGATATATGACAATGTTGGTAAATTTACCAACAATCATTTTCTACGATTTAAATCAAACAAATTAATATCAAGACAATGTTTCAAATGACCAAGTCATCATCTTCAATTGTTACACAACCTTTCTTGGTATTAGGCGAGGTAGTCAGCTGAGTATCAAGAAGATACATGTGTACATGATGACAACTAAATATAATGACTAGTCATTGAAAATAGTCAGTGTTTTTTGTGGAAAACTGTGTTTACTTTTATTTGGTGAATGACAAAGTAATATTTTTAAAAAAATCAGTTTTTCTAAATTTTTATACAGATTTATAGCATTTTGATTTACATACATAAGGAAATTTCGGTTTTTTTTTTTTTTTTTTTTTTTTTTTTTTTTTTTTTTTTTTTTTTTTTCAATATTCCATTTTCTTACAACATTGCATATTGTTTTTAAATCATTGTCAAAGCCAATCTAAATATTTTTAAACTGTTGAATCTTGATGTATGTCGTCAGTTTTAAATAACAAACCATTGCTGTTAAACTCTCAGTTCTGTATGGTGTATCGATCCTCAGAATATTTATCTTACAAACCGAATGCAGGTAGCAAAAGAGATAGTTTGTACATTAAATAAGCCTTAGACTATATTTCGTACAATTTACAACCTAGAAATTCTTAGAAACTATGAAAGAGTTGAATGGCTTACTCTGTATTGCAAAGTGGTAACAAGAACTTGCATAAAATATTCAGTATAATGTTGATTGAATCATTATTATATATTTTTTTTATTTTTAGATCTATCAACAAGTACTTCAGATTGTAACAAAAACTAACCACTGTACATAAAATGTGCAAGTGCTTTTTTATGTAAAAAGACCAGATGTCAAAATGTTATTGCAACTCGGATGTTGTTCCACTACATAAAAAAGAAGTAATAAATAGCAAGCTCAATATTTGTCAAATTAAATAAAAATCTGTGTTTTTACATAATGAATAAACATTTGATATCAGTATTTTCATTTCGTTACAGAAGAGGTATTATTTTCTTTCCTCCAATTAGAAATTGATTATTCTTTACACATGTCTTGAATGTTATTAATATTTATAACCAAATAAATTCAGGTATTTCATTTTCTAACTGCTATGGTTAGTCTTAATAAAAAGAGAAAAGTACAAAGAAAAAGTGTTAATTTCAATATTTCATCTTGAATGACATTACTAATTAGAAATTGTCATCTTGTGGTATTATGAAGTATGCTGTATAAAAATTAATGGATCTGTTATATAAATTTGTATATAAAAATCAACTTCAACGATCTAGGCTGTAAAATTAACTATTTGCCAGGTATCGTACTTGTAGGAAAATATTAACATTTGTATAGATATTGTATATAACTTCAAAATAAATATTATTCAATTTGAAGATGTTTTCATTACCTATCTTTTAAAATATTCTATCCTCTACTGTTGTTAAATTATGAAAGTATTTAAGATCCACTTATTAAATAGTCTTGACAACCTTCTTTAAGAATGTTATATCTGAAGAACATTGATTCTGCCATCAACTGAGATTTTGCCATTGTTTTGTAATTACTATATATAGTTATCATTTGTCAAATTAAATCAAGTTGGCTAATTAATGTCTTTGGTAGAAGTAAGTGACTCTTATCTTAAATTTGTTTCAATTGAATTGTATCTTGAATCACTAAGGTATATATATATATATATATAATCTCCGTGTGTCTAAAAATGGAACCAAGGGCTTAGTATGCCTCTACAATGGTTAGGAATGGAAAATGTCAAAAGTATGTATCTGCAATGGTTATGACTGTTAGGTGACTAAATATGGAATGTTGAGGGCTCAAACAAAACTTTAAATGTGAAAATTTAATACTTTAGGGACATTCCTCATTTTATTTTGGACTCCAAACAAATATGTTACACATAAACATATATATTTTAGCCTAACTTATCCCTTGTTTTAAGCTTTATTAATAATGTAAGCATTGTTTTATAGTGGCATTTATACATTTGTTTGCAACTCTGTGAAATTAAATTGAGGACGATTTAAATTAAAAACCATGATTTAATACTCATATAAAATATAATACATTCATATAATATATTACAAGTTTCGTTATATTTATATTATGAATACTTATTTAATACTTCACAGGTATTTCTACAATTCAAAATAAAGGATGAAATGTATAAGATATTTAAGTACGATGTAAAGTGAAATCATTTTTACTTACGCAGCATGTGAGGCAATGATGAAAATAGCACAATTAATTTAAGATTTTATAACCTAAAAAATCTGACAATGTACCTTTTACATTGTGGTTATTATATGTTTGTAATAATAATATACCCCGCAAAAATGAATTCCAGATGTAAATTTGGTATGAGACTTGTCTAAAAATGTATTCAAATTTAGAAAAAGCCAAATGGATATTTGTTTTTATCTGGATTTTTGTTTAACGTACGAAACGCAAAATTAAGTCAAATTTGTATATTTTGCCTATATTTATTGATACCAACCCCAACTTTCTTCTGTTATAACGTTATCTTGAAATGAATCTAGTGATTGGGTGGATATTTTATTATATAGGCTGTGCACAAATACGAGATTAATGAAACCAGTGTATGAGCTGGGTAAGTACCATGATTCCAAAATACATCCATTAAGTTTAATAAAATAAATTGAACTGAAGATTTAGTTAATTAAATTAACAATTATTAATATTATAAAACAATAATAAATTATTAAATGTAACAAAATAAGTTAGTATACAAAGCTGAAATAAACATAAATAAAATATACAAGATGTACATTTTATATTTAAAAAAAAAAAGATAGTGTTTTGTTCTTTTTATCTTTCGGTTTTTGAAACCATAAATAGGTGTATAACATTTTTTATACATTTTTATAAAAGAAACAAATCCCAATTACTTTTTTTTAACCAATTGTTACATATGATTTTGTTTTATACAGATATCAAAAACCACTTACATATACATAATTGGTAATAAAAATATATGAAGATCAGTGACACTACATTGAACTGAAATGGAACCTACAGTTTAAATTTTTTGATTCATCACTGGGCTAAAAATTAACACAAATAAATGAAGCCAAAAACATGTATAAGTATTACACACCACTTCAATTTAGGTTTGTTAATAATTAAAGCATTATACAAGTTATATTTATATTAGCATTTAATATCCAATACTAGCATAATATTTTTACTCAACGGGTGTTTAATTAAACTTATTTCAAAAATTTTAGAACTCTAATTAACTTTGAATTTACTTTCGTTCTTCATGTAGGACTTTATTGCCTTCAAAACATGAAAGTGTGGCCAATAATTTCAACATTTTACAACTGATTGTAATCAAACATATTAACAATATGGTTTGGAAGCTAATTTAAAATTTACTAACCTAGGCCTATTTATTTTTAAATGGTGAACAAATTTTAACTTTTTTGTTCTCAAACGATTTTTGAAATTGATTAGAAATTTGTTGTAGCTGGTTTTAAATTGAACAATATATTCAACATTGAAATGATATTTTTAATGCCAAAATGACATTACACTTAAAAACAAAAATAGCTTCCAAAATTTCAATCGGTCTAGGTCTTAATCTATTTTTTTTACTAAAATTATGTTGCGTATATAATTTATGACTCTAGATCTAATTTAGTTCGAAATTGGAATAATACTCGATTCTAAAAAAACAAAATAAATTTAAATAAGTCATTGATGCAAAAGCCAATTCATTATATGGACCTATATGTCACATTACTTTTCAGTCAGTTCAGCATATCGAGTTATCAATTGAAGCTCCTAAGTTTACCTCACGATGCTGAGTCGACACTGTAAATTTCAAAGCCCCCATTAGACCAACTTAGGGTTCTAAAAATCAAAATTACATCTTCAATTTCAACATTTTTGTTTCTCTACTGATTTCATTAAATTGATGTTTCATATGTATTTTATAACGCGGGTTTCAAATTTACCAACATAATTGGCATTAGAATAATACCCGCTACTTAAGAATCAAAACAACATCCAAAATTTCAACATTTTCATTTATGAACCGATATTTATCAAAATGATTTTTCATGTGTATATTATGATCTTCATTTCAAGTATTACAAAATACTTGACATAATACTGATTCCTTACAAAACCAAATAGCGCCTACAATTTTTTTTCTCAACTGGTTTTTATTGAACTTATATTTACTTAATGTTTTTAGGATCCTGATTTATAAAACATCACTTTCTAAAACATTTCCATCACTTTATAAGCAGAAGTTATACATCATCTAAAAATAAATAAATAATGGTAAGATAAACTCCAATATTTTTGTTTATCAAATGTATTTCTCATGCGTTTTATAGAACAGTTAATTATGAATTTACTATTGCCTTTTATGTAGAACATTAAAAGTCGGTAATATTACTTTATCAAAATAAAATATTAGCAATACGATACCAACAACTGAATGTCGCAATGACACTACAGTAAGGGATATCAGTCAAACTATACTTGGTAAGCTTGGTAGTGTTACATTATGTGGTGGGTTTTGTTATAGTTTGTCCTCCCCTCCCCAACCATTTAACTCAAATTCCCCCATAATAAACTTGATATACTTCTCCATTCTAAACATTTAGAATGTTATTAAGTATTTAAGAAAAATATTTCCTTGTTTAGATTTAGAATTATATCAATATGTAATGTCTTTAGTGTAAACAAAATCAATACTTAAACTTTATTAACCATATGTTTGAATAGGAAATCAAGATGGTTTAGAAAAAATTGATGTAATTAGAATTGATGGAATTGGTCTTAGTTAAAATGCTTTAAAAAAACAATGAACTTTTTGGGTAAACGAATTTGTCCAACTATTCGCAAAACTGAAAAAACTCACACACATAGTAGTGACAAATTACATCTACAAGTAGGATCAGTTAACATTTCATAATAATTTCTGATGTAGAGTTTCTATGAGCAATGAATATGAAGGCTATAAATTTTATTATTATACATTTTTCGGACATTTGCCATCATTTGTGTGTTAAAAATCAAAACACGAAGTTTCGGAAATAAGAATCAATTCCCATTATCAAGTGACTAAAAACTAAAGAAACATGAAACTAGAAACTAAGCCTATGTAAGAAGTAAAATTAAATAGAATACCACCAACCTTAATATCTAAGCATGCATCTCAGAGCTAAAACTGAGAAGTCAAAAAACACAATCACGGTAACACACAACTAACGTCAAATACGTGTTGTTGTATCAAAGATACAGCAGCAAGTGACGTGGTCCAGAAGGCGTGACAAACTATTAGGGGAGTGGCCTATTGTTAGTTGTATTAAGCTTCAGTAAAACCGACAACTTCACCAAGAGCGGGTTACAACCGACCGTTCGGACATGTCCGAAAAATGTATAATAATAAAATTGAACTTCCATCATTAACAAATAACTTCAAACAGAGAAAAGGCTATAAATGTTCTGTACTACTTGCCATAAAGAAATATGCGAAAACATGACAAAAACTGTAGGGAAAAACCAAGACAAACAAACATGCATGTAATAAATATTTCTTCCACACAAAACAAAATGTTTTAAGTGAATAATTGCAACACTTTCCCAAAGGAATAAAAAAGAATAAAATGTTGAATTAGCTAATAATTTTGAATAGCAACTGTAATAATATATAAGAAATATGTGAAGAACAACTAACCTTTGGGAGGTATAATTTCCATTGATAGTTATATTATATAAAGTGTTGCAACATGTTTCATGAATTAATGTGTTGTTAGCTTTTTAATAATATTTTAAAACGTTTATACAAACAATTATACAATATAACCCTACAGATTATTATTTTAGAGCTAAAGAAATTTTTCATTTCTTTCAAATATTAAAAAAATTAAATTATCACCTTTCAATGGATCCCTGTCCACTGTGACATATTGAAAAATGATATTGCCGATGAAATAGTTAGAATGGCATCTAAATTTGGACCACAACGCCCAACAGTACGGTCCTTTCAGAGAGTTCTGTCGCGAAATGCAAAACAAACTTATTGTATAAAGATATATTAATAGATCAAGCCAGATATTTGAAGCAAGAATAAAAATTGGGTATTTAGTGATGGAAAGTTAGCTAAATAGATTTTGTCTTGCCAATTCACCAATATGTAAGGTCTGCAACAAATAGAAGGACACCTATGAGCATACCCTTTTAAATTGTACTGTGTAGTCTAAAGAAAGACATCAAAAGTTAATAAAGGAACAAGGAAGAGGAGAGTTATTGCTGACAATATAAAAATCAATCCACTTCTCTAGGATTTGGTGCACAGAGTTTATAAGAGACATTGATATATCGGCACTTTAGGACTGGAAACTCGCTGATCAAGAAAAAGTAAACTGTTTTAAAAGACATGCTCACCAATGCTATTAGTTATTCATCTACATCTGAGTGGTTCTCTTGTTCTCTTTCGAGACAAGCGAGAGCAGCCTTGTAGGTGCAGGTATATTACTTTACTTAATCTGCCCTATTATTTAACTTAGCAGTGAAACAATATTTATTTTAAAAGATAATAACATGCTGAATGTTTCCTTTTTTTAAATTTTTTGCTAAGATTATTTACACAGTCGCAAAAATAACAAAATCGAAATTCAATTTATAAACATTGACTCAATATTTTCAAACACTATTGACTATATCCTAGTTTAAAAAAAGAGAAACATCCGCATTCACATAATCTTTAAAATGATCTTTAAATGCTAACTCTGAGATGAAAACTGACATTGGTTCAACTTCTCAAATCTTAACATTATTTTTATGGAGGGTGAATCCAATATGGCGAAAGTGGAGCAGAGCCTTAATGTCTTTATATTAAAAATACTTCTTTCCTTCCTAATATCAATTAAGTCCCATAACTTCTTGGAAGTGTCTTCTTCCATCAATATACAGCATAGCCTCTGTAACAGAAAGATCAAAGTTAAATTAAATCTGATTGTGTTTAGTCACTTCTCACAAAAATATAAGCAAAAATTTACGAGATATTTGTGATTGGTATACTTAAAAACATTGGAAAACTGAGTTTTATCAAATTCAATTAGGAAACATAACAATGTAGTTTTCTAAATTTCCATTATAAATTTGTAAATAGTTGAAAATTATGTGGAAACACAAAACTAAACGAGATGAGGAAGGGCAATTAAAAATTTCATTTAAATCAGTAGACTATTTTGTTAATTTTTATCTACATTTTGCAACAGACTGGGGATAAGGTCAGCCGAGGCAATGGGTTATTTTATGTACAAATATAATAAGTTATCAATCATGTTGAATACTGTAAACAAATAGCTAATGTTGAAAGTAATGGCCAACGATTACTAAACATAAAATCGGGATTTTCAGGAATCAACTTTAAAAAAAACATCAACAGATTCTTATTTTATTAAAAGTTTAATCATATTTAAAGTACATTGCATTAAGCTCATGCGAATAAACATAAAGTATCAAAATAAAATAAAAGTTAAAAGTTGTTTGGGATAAATTCATGTAAAAAATAACTAAAATTTAAATTACAAACAAATTTAAATTTTTGAACACAACAAAATAAAGATAATTGGATCTTAAACAGATATTAAAAGTATAACTCAAGTAATTAAAAATATTTCTAGGAAAAGGAGGGGTTTTAAAATCATTCTTGGTTAGTTTTTGTTGAATAAAAAGGGCAATAGAAAATAATTTTAAAAAGTAAATTCAGAAATGTAATAAAAAGATACACGCATGAGTAAAATTTCATCAAAATATTAACTATAGTTTAGGAGGTAGGGCGAATTAAAGTTTAAATTTATTAAAATCAGAAATTACTTATTAACAATAGAAAAATAATTATATTGTAAAGAAATTGTCAAAATGAATATAATAAGACCAAGCAAAGTTTATATATTGGAAAATTGGGGGAATTTTTAGAAATAAACAAAACTAATAAAAAGTGTGAACTTTAAAAGTGAATAAATATTGACATAATCAATGTAGAAGAAAACTGCAAACAGACGTTTTTGATTTTGACCAAAATGAACTGAAAAGTGAAAAAAATTTATGTAAAGAGTGGCAATTAAAAAGTAGAATTCCAATGACAATGAATTACGTGAAAGGGCCATAACTCGGGAAGTTCAGGTTAGACAAGTACGATTTGAATTTGTATGAAATCACAGACCATGAATAACAAAACTACAAAATCCAGATCAAAATCGGCTGAACCAATAAATAATTTTAAACATTTTGGCAAAATTTGAACAAATTTGATGAAAACAGGAAAAGGAAAATAAAAGAAAATATCATATTGAGCAGAAATAAATATGTCACTCTAAAGTAAAACTTTCAGAACTTTAAATAAATGATAAAATACTGTGTTCTGATTGGATTAGAAATCTCTAAGTACATTGCGGGAACAAATATAATAAGATGTAACAAGGTACATAAAGATACCAAACCACTGAAGCGATGCCCAAAAATATGAAGGAAACAAGTGGGCAGCAAGGTGGAATGATACTAATATTTGTATTCGTCAAAAAGTTGAAAAAAGTTGGTTTTAAGAGTATAAAATGAACATGGATATATTCAACAAAGAATAGTCAGTGTCTAAGTTTTATTGAGATTTCAAGCAGAAAGAGTTAGAAATGAACAATAAATGTGTTAAAACCAAGGTAACAATTTTAATTTATATAACTAAACTAAAAAATACAGTTTTGGTGAATATTATAAACTTCTGAACAATAATGAATAAAAATAAAAATATAAAATTTGGACAAAAACTTCATAAATAACAATTTAAGTCATTCATCCTATTTTTAGTTATAAGGATTTAATGGATTATTAATTAACAATTGCCAGTGGACCAGTAAACCCGAGATAAGAGTCATAAATCATATATTTGTTAAAGAAATTGTAATTTCAGATAATACAAAATAATAAGGTAAATGTGAATGTTTTTGTATATTAATTTATTTAGCAATTTTTTTATTATTTTCAATTTTAGAGATAATTATTCAAAGTAAAATAACCCCAATGTGTGACATATTTTATTATATATATATATATATATATATATATATATATATATATATATATATATTTATTTATTTATTTATTTATTATACTGTAGTAAAATGCTTTTGAACACTGGGTTGAATGACTTCCTGTGTAAACTAGAAGCTGAGATAATAAAATTCAGTGATAATTTCACTAAATCTTGTATAAAGTATCATAAATATATATATATATATATATATATATATATATATATATAGGGATTTTAAAAAAATAAATCATTATTTGAAAATGGTTTAATATATTGGGATGAATTTAATGTTTAAAATATTTAGAAAAATTGAAAAATGCAAATTTTTTGACATCTTAATAAATTTCTATATGCGAGCCATTTGTGGCTATGGGAATGTCAAAACACTAGTTAATCTCATGCCATATATGCTTAATTAAGCCTAGCGTCACCATCATAATAGCAGTAGTGACTCTTCCCACATCACAAATTTTCTCACTGTATGTTTTTAATGGACCCCAGAAAAAAGTCCATTGGAGTAAGATCTGGGTTTCTAAAAGGTCAAAAAATAAGTTTCTAAGCCAACCATTATTGTGTACTTACGTTAGAAATATGCTGGTGAACCATCCTGCCTTTTCTATTTTAATGTCTTCAGTCTGAAGAGCAGGGGGGGGGGGAGGACAGAATTTTAACTAAACAAATGTGCTTTTTGTTTACAAAAAAGTGACATTAAATCAATGCCTTAAGAACTTTTAATTAAACTTACATTAAATTATATTAAAACTATGTATTCTTTACCTTGATATGTGTTAGGTATTACTGGTGTTACATGTTCTGGCGACTCATAAGTGTAATGAAACATATTGGTGGTCGATTGCTGGCCAGAGAATGAGTCTGATACTTCAGCATACACAACAATTTGCATGAAACTGTATTCTGTGTAGATAACCTTTAAACATATAAAGATATTACATTTACAGTAAACACAAATATATATTAAGCCTATGCACAAACAATTAAGCAATAACAGTAAAGGAGAAAAGTTTTTTGTTTACTCTCTTCAATAAATGTAGTATAGAGAAAATTATATGATTTATAAAAAATAAAATTTAATCTGTGAAAATTAGTGCAATATTTTTTCATAGTTTATTTTTACTTTCTCAAATATGTTGTATAGTTTTTTGTCTAAGATCCATTTTGAAATTCCTCAAATTGAAAAAGTATTTTTTTGAAATGATGTCTGTCTGTAGTGTAGTGATGTTCAGTAGTTATATTTTGACCATATCATGAGTAGTTTATTTTTTTCATTTTTATCAAAAACAAAATTTAGATTTTGTCGCTGTAAGACCAAACTAAAAATCTCAATTTTCTAAAAATTTACTCAAACGATTTTGATACCAATTTGTTTTATTGTATGGGGAGCAGCATAGCTTAGTTGACAGTGTACCCTTATCTCATCTCAGTTCTTACTAATGAACCACCACATGTTATGCAGCTTCGAGCTTGAAAAATAAAAATTGATTCAATATGGATTCTAAGGACCCAAATCAAATATATTGGTGTCCATAATATACCTAAAAATGTAGAGTCAGAAGTTATGACTTAAATATTTGCAGATTGGTCGGTGGTATATGAGCTATGGAATGATTCCACTTCGAAATAATCACTCAACTCAAGAGGTGGGGGTTACATTTAAGAATATGTTTATTAGAGGTCCAAAATTTTATGAAATTCATAATATTTATTTGTTTTGAAAGTACTGAATTCCAATTTACCCTGTATGTTTGTATATACAACCAATTTTTTACAATTTTATTTTATTTGGAAATCTCTCTTTAATAGTCCTTATTTTCAACAAGACTTTCAAACTATAAACAAACTCTCTACCATAGTTTAGACCAGCAGACTAACAAGGTTATCAAATTTTGGTTATCATTTAAACACTACTTGCCAAATTATTATAATTTAAAGGTGAGCATACTAAATACAAACTAAGCCAAATATTCTGATATAGCATGTAAAAATAAATATTCATTAAAAGCAAAGACAAGAACTAATAGTTTCCCCATTACTTAGTGATACAACACATATATTTTTTTTAACTGATTTTTTTTATGAAACCAATAATAATTGCTGAAAAAAGTTCATATTATCTTTTAGTAAAATTAACTCACTTTTATTGTATTAAAGATGTTTATCTATTTGTTTTTATTTCCAAAATGTTTCAACTTCCAAATTCTTTGACTATTCCAGATCAGTAGCAGCATTTTTATTTTTAAATATCATTTTTATTGTCAATTTTTGTGCACTGCACATTTCCAAAACATTCGGAGAAAATATGTGATGTCATAATGGATTTTGTAAAAATATTGGACCAATTTCTCAACCTCTTAAGAGAGGTCAACTAGATTTAGTTTTTGGACTCCTCTCCCTCCTATTCCTATACACTAAGAGGGAAAAAACTTCGAAATAATATTATGCTATTTCATTTAGCAAATGTTTGATCTTTTTAAAAAAACATTATCATTTGTAATCCCCATCATGGCTTCCATACAATGTACAACAATACATACCTGTGATGTCATTCCCAGTAAAGACCCAACTTCAACTGGCTTCTTGAAACTAATATCACTGATGTGACGCAGTTTAGGCCGATGTTTACTGAAATAATCAAATTATGGCTTAAAACACATGTCAAATTCAGATAATATTGTTTGTAAGATTGTACTTTCTATTTAAATTTGTTAAAAGCATAATGTGTACATATAGGATGACACAACATGCTAATGAATGTGTTATGTATGAATAAACAATTAGAAGTGCAAAGCATATGGAAGCAAAATCAAATCACACAAAATATTTACAAGACAAAATCAAAAGGAATATGTATAGACACTCAAGTATACTCTTTGATTCCATCCACTTCCAAGCTTGTATAAGTGAAGCAAAAGAAAGAAAATTAAACATAAGTGTGATGAAATTAAAAGGAAATATCTGCACCAATCTGTTACCTATGTAATTGTGCGGATATCGCTGCTAGTTCCAGTGCCATTCTCATCAGAAACCCTCCAAACACTTTGTTATGCAAATTGCGATCCTACACAATATATAAATAATTGAAAATTTTGTCACAGAAAATACACAGATTTATTCAACAACAATAATTGGGTGCTGACATACAGTCTAGAGGAAATAAACATGTACAAAGTAACACCAACAGTGGTACGACTGGGAGTTGACTTACAAAATTAGTTCCACCTACCGACAGGATATCCTCCTCTTATTTTTTTTTATTAACCATCATTAATTGGTTACCTTTGTATACTTTAGGTAATGTTAATGCAAAATGTGAATATTTCTTTCATACTTTTACGAGAATTAATTGTTGATACTGCTTTTCCTATGAAATAGGCTCCAATGAATACAGATAAGAATGGCATGAATAAAGATCTTAAAGATCTTTACATTTGATGTATACACATTTTTTAAATGTGGTTTTTTATTGATATAGAGACATCTATAATAATCTTATAAGGATGTAAAACTAACTATAAGGAAAGCTAAAATTGAATATAATTCTGGTAAGAATTTTGTCAACTAATAACCAATGGACTGATGTTAAATAGCAATGATAAGTCTTACACTGAAATTAACATAGATCCGGATGGTTTTAACTTATACTGTGTAGACAAAGTTGACGGAATTATTTAAAGTGTCCTGAATCGAGGTAAATTATTTGCAAAATATGTCAGCTACTGCAACTTGGTCAAATTCTGACTTTTAGTCTTAGTTGTATTAAAGTAGAAGATGTATTATATAGTATCAACTCTTTGAGTAATAGCTCAAACCTTGATGTGTATGATCTTAACTTCTTTACCTTTAAGTTACCTGCAAGTTATATTTCTGATATTCTCACCTATTTAATTGTTATCTACATGAAGGTATCATTCCTTTTTGACTGAAATTTATTAAACCAGGCTAATACCAATTTATAAGACGGGGGATAAATTGAATAATAACAATTATCAACCTGTATCTACAATTATATTATTTCGAAAGTATTTGAATATGTGATGTATAAACAAGTGATTCATTATTTTGAACATAATTTTATATTTTATGAAAACCAGTATGTATTTAGAGTGAAGTGAAGTACCCAGCAAGCTATTATATACCTTATCAGTCAAATGAATTGAAGGTATTGATGAAAAACAAATGTTTAGAGTAGGTTGTATTATATATCTAAGGTTTTTAACACTATTTTCCACCACATTTTGTTAAAACAACTTCATTCCGAAGACTTTAGTCAACAGATGGTTTATATCTTAGTTCCCAAATGCAGGCCGTATATTGTAATGGAAAAGTTTCTCAATATATTAATTCAGATGTGCTTTAAGGCTCTGTTTTAAGTCCAGTTCTCTACATTATTTATATAAATGACTTCTCTTCTAGTATTAAAGATAAAATGACATTCATGTATATATGCAGATGACAACTATAAAAATTATAACTGATTGTTATACTCTCCAACAATACTAAATTGGTACTGATTCTACAGTTGAAGATTGGTGTCTTGTAAATTTTGTGTATTTAATAGAGAAAAAACTGATAATATCAAAATTAGCTTAAGAAGAAAAACTCAACATTCAATTAAGTTTATAGGGCCTAATCTTAAATTTGATATTATTATTGAATATCTTTGTAAAAAGTTGTCAGATGTCTCTTGAGGAAATCTAAAATTGTGAGTTGATCAATGACTCTTAAAATTTGTATATTTTACACACATACATAGTTATTTAATGTATGAAGAACTTACATTTGTTTTTTTGTTCCAATGAATTGTTTATTGTATAGAAAATTAATATCAATGATTTCTCAACCCACATTTCTATACATAGGAGTATGTACCATACAAGACATAAGCAATATCTTAAAAGTGGTGGATGTAATTTCCACAATGACCAAAACAGCTTGTTAAATTTATTTGTTAAAAATCTGTATGTCCGACAAAAATATGGTTATGATTATGATTGGCTATTATTAATATAAACTAAAGTAGAGGATTTTGTGATTTACATTTTTTAGTCCCCGTTTTAAAAACTTGAAAAAAAGAGCCAATAGAGGTTATGACTTAGGTCTTCAAATGAGCAAATCAAGTTTGAACTGAACATATCATTGTCTGAAATAAAAGAATAAGATTTTCAATGAAAAAATCATCTTTAAAGTTCAGTCTCTAAAAGAACAGCAAGTATTGGGTTTGGAATGATTCGTTTATTTATAAATTTAATCAACTTTCATTTTTTGCTGGGTTTTTTCAATCTATAAGGTTTAATTAAGTTTACAAATATAATCACATAATGCTAAAGACAACATAGTTGATAGTTGATAGTTACATACCAATAGTGACAACAAATTTTTTTGGCCTGTAGGATAGTGAATGGATAGATGACATACACAATTTGTTTCAACCCCTTTTTAGACTTACAGTGATGAAAAATGACACCTCTATGAAAATTTCAACTAAACTTATTTGTCTTTCAGAATATACTGATGCCTTTTTTTTATTTACTGGCAAAATTTCAGATGATAGTTTCATAACATACAGTATAAAAATAATACAGTACAGTCTCTATAATCCGGCGGTTCAATAATCCGGCACGTCCAGTAATCCGGCGCTGTGTTCCCGGCGATGTCAGTAAATTTTCATGTCTAGACTTGTGAAACATTAAAAGCATGAGTCTCCACAACAGTAGTACGTCGGCGTCTGCTACGGGTAGTTGCATACAGTGCAATTGTCCCGAGTGAGTTAAGTGATGGCCGTGTTGTGAATACAATACAATCTACAAGTGCAGTGCGATGTCGGAAAAACGTAAGCATGTTACGCTGATTTTAGACAAATAGTATGCAATTTTAAAACGTTTGGAAAAGGATGAGAAGTTGGTTCATTTGTCTAAGGAGTACAATATTGGGCATGCAACTTGGGCGTGATTTGTTAATTGATTAAAATACTGTACCGTACCTTGCTGTTTCATATCACAGTTTATTTTTTCATAATAACTAACAAAATTTCATTATACAGTAGTTAAAACGATTATTGTCATAGTTTTCGTAAGCAATAAAAGTGCAGTTTATTGTTAAATATTTTTTTTTTAATTCACCTCCAATAATCCAGCATTTTCGACAATCCGGCCCTACTAATCCTCATATAGGGCCGGATTAACGAGATCCTACTGTACGTATAAACCCACTGTACGTATAAACCCACTGTACGTATACGTATAAACCCCATATTATATGGTAGTACCTTAGTTGATAAAAAAATTTAAAATGCAATTTTGATTTAGAGGAAGAGGGTTTTACAGCATAAATTAAAATGTACTTTTAAAACAAAATTCACTTTTTTTTGACGAAAATTTCGGAAATTTCGATTAACTACTCTAAATTATTTACAGAAACAGAAATGTTAGAGTTTATCACTTAATTATTATACATAAAGCAAACCAGAAAAACAGTTTATCACAAAATTATTTACACAAAACAAAAATCTCAGTTTATCACAAAACTATTTATACAAAACAAAATGCATAATTAACTACAAAAACGATTATATCTTCAAATATGGTATTTCTAATGCAAGAGACAATAAAAGTATTACATATTCATCAAGGCACACAATATATACATATACATGAGGCTCATAAAATTATTTCATGTTTTCTGACTTGAAAAAATAAATACATTTTTTTAATATCAATTAAAACTTATGAAAGTATCATTAAAAAAGAATATTTAAACCAACAACAATGCTAAATCATATAAAAAAACAAGTTGTGAAAGCAATATCTGTTGATAACCAGCATTAAATTGAACATGCCAACCGGAATTGTGGCTGACTTTAGGCTTTTATTCAAGGCGGCAGGCCACGGCGATTGACCACCGTGATTTCCTAAGTATATTGAGGTAAACGAGCCCGTTCAGTCTCATTTAGTCGCTGTCAACAGCTTGCACTTATAAACCGCCGGCGGCAAGCGGTAAATATGTGCATTCAGTTGCATGAGCCCGCTCCCTCTCTACCAACCCAACCGACCTGTCCCATAGCCAACATGGCCTTGGCGTTGTCATTCTGCTGTGCATATCTGTCTTGTGAATGTTTTATTTCTGTGAATACCTGTAAACTCGTGTAGTATGGAAGACCAAACGTCTTCTTCATTATTATTTATACGTGTACTGCCTGATTGCCAACACTGTGTCCTAACCTATTTCCCTAATATAACGTATTTCACAATTCCCTCCATGTGAAATAAAAATATAGTGGTCGGTCGCGGCGGATTACAGCATGATACTTTGGTTCAGCAGCACGCCGCTGTGATCGATCGTCTCGGCGAGCCACCTTGAATAAAAGAAGCCTAAGGTACAGAAGTAGGATCCCCGTGTCAGCTAATAGCTGATATTGAACTTAAAAGGGTTACCAGCTTTCTATCTTAACTACTCATAAAACCGTCGACATTGTGAAATCAGCATAGCCTAATATTGCAAAGAGCAAAAAAGAAGCAAAGCATAAGAAATAAAAGTGTGAGCAGATATCAGCAGCTATAACAACAAAATAAATTAAAATTGAACCGGGTTTTATTCAATTACTCTTTCACATTCTGTATTCACAAATTAGTTTTACTTATCTGATACTAAACTTGTAACATTCCATAATTGTACAAAATTATAAAATCGAATAATATTTTACAAATATAAACGAAATGTAATATCGTGGATATAGCAGACCGGGAAGACTTACCATACGTCAGGCGCCTCTCTGTAACAACGCAACTTTATAATTCGGAACTAAATTTAAAACGGAGACGGATTCAATGTCACAGATACCAATATAATAACACATCGAACATAGGCCTAAATGAATAATTTCTGTTAAGACACAGCGCTGTGCCAAAAAAATCGGAACCATAAAATGAAAAGTAAAGCAACTGGGGCGGAGCGAATGATGTCACCGAAGATAACGCAATCTCATTGGCTAGGACAAAAGATGTCGGTTTTTCCAAACGTATTTTAAAGTATTTAATGTAAAAGATTTAGAAATAAGATATTTTAGTTATAAAGAATATAGAGAAATAATTATATTACGAGATCGTACAAAATAAAAATAAAAATTATTATAACATAAAAATCTTTACATTTCTTTCGGATTAAATAAAAAATCTATCAAAATTATGACAACGAATTCGTTTCATACCGTGTATTAAGATAAGTGAACCCGTTATGCCATCTTATAAAATTTTGGAAAATAAGCCAAACCAAGCGGGAAGAAGGCGTCCTTTGAACATCCAGTTTTAACATCGAAGACGTATACACGCGTACAGCGACGGACTACAAAATTTTGAGTTTTCAGTTGTGAAAAGTATAGTTTTTGTGCTTATCGAGAGGATATATAAGTGCTATGAATACCAGAACTCCAAATAAACAGTACAATGAATATAATACGACAAATTGGTGAGATCTATCAAGAATATTTCGAACTTTCTAATATTCAAAACAAATTTTTCAAATTCATTTTTCCGTCATCTAAATTTAATATAATATTTGGTTGAGAATTTTAATAATTACGATCAGGAGACTGGATAAAGTCGGCACGTTACCTACACTGAAATTGTTATAATAATGATTAAATATATATATTCAATAATGAATAAAGATAAACTATTTTGACTTTAAGAATCGCTAAAGATTCTATTTGATGTGGTTTGCCATAAAGACTTAAGTAACAAGGGGTTAGACCTTATTTGAATCTAAAGACATTATTATTATACCTAAAAAGGAAGGACAATATAAATTTTCACTCATGCTTGTTATCAAACAATTGTATTTCATTTAATATTTAACTAGTTTTTTATTTATTTCTAATTCTTGATCGTTTTTCTTGTAGTTTTGATATATAATAAAATTTAATTTGATTGTTTACTTTGTAAACCATTGTGTGTGTCATTTACCATTTGAGAGTAAAAACACATAATAAATTAATTAAATAAAAATATATTGTAAACTTAATAGGTAATTTTCCTCCCCACCCCCCATTTTAACCTCAAACTATTTCTAAAAATAATAATATTGTAAAAATATTAAGATTAGTTTTATTTTCAATTTTAAACAATATTTTAAGTTTCTTTTTATAGTTTGTTTCTCTTCCAATTATCTACCATTATTTCTTTTTCTAATATAAATTTTACATTTGAATGTTTTAAACCTCCTTCCCTATTCATGTTCATATTACATAGGTGTAAATAGTACTATTTAATACTATTTTATATTTAAAATAATAAAATTTCTTTAATATGACTATAAATGCACCACTCAAATTTATTTATTTCAAATTTATGATGGAACAGAAGCAGAGATATTTTAAAAGTTGTTTAGAAATCATAAAACATATTCGACATTTATATTTTCCATCTCTAGTGATTTTTAAACAATTTCAGAAATTCACTGAAAAAAATCCAATAAACTCTTTAGTTCTACAAACTTATAAATAACATGAGCTTACTTCTGGATGAGAAAATATAATGTTAGACTGTTTGGTGTCTGACATCCAAACACTTCCAGGGGGCAAGATTCTTCGATTCAATGTTGGGTTCTTCAGGTCAACTGATCTTAAAAACAAATCGTGTATGACTCTTTGTTCATCTGGTTCTGGCAAAGTGTTGAGTACTGAACCTTTGTCTTCTTGAAGTCTCCGCTTCTTGCGACCTGAGCATTAACAAATATATATAATGTTTACACTGATGACCGACGGTACTTGATAGAATTCCATTTTAACAAATAAAACACAATTTTTCTTTTGTAAAATTCTATAATTTATTATGGTCTAGCCGACCATGGTTTCGCCAGTTACGGCATTGAAGAGGCTCTTAAAAGACTGAAAGACTCTTACTCAGTCTTGTAAGAGCCTCGTCAATGCCGTAACTGGCGAAACCATGGTCGGCTAGACCATAATAAATTATAGAATTTTACAAAAGAAAAATTGTGTTTTATTTGTTAAATATATATAAGTTATAGGGTTTTTGAGAGGATAAGAGAAAAAATAATTTTTTATTCGTTATTTTGGATATTGCCTCTAGAACTGTAGTGCATATATATAGTTGTAGCCTCCCATAACAAGTGCATATAGTGTTGTAGTGTTTGTGTTCGACTTGACAATGGAAAAGTGGAGCTCTGAAACCAGTAGTTCAACTAAAAATGGTATTTAGAAAGATAGGCAAGGTACATAAAGTAGTAATTTACGGAAGGAAACCAGTTGTTAAAGTTTCTATCATAGTGAGATCACAATGGCTTATATTTAGAATATTCACTAACAGTTTGATTATTATTCACTAACTTCTCTATATCATCATACAATAAATTATTTAAAAAAATTAATTTGACTTACATCCCATGAACTTATCATCTTTAAAGTAGCTAAGATAACTATACTGGTCCATTTATTTCATTTTAGACCTGTCATAATCACATGCCCTTTATTGTACATACCTAGTGAAGTCTGTTTCACCAAGCAAACAAAAATAGTGATACAAGAAAATTAAACTCAGTTAATAGGCCTAAAAAATATCAACTATAAACTCAACACCCAAGAAATACAAATAGCATTGTAATGATTTTTTTAAATCATATTTATTTTACATGGTTTTAATATTTTATAAGAAACCTCGCTTTAGAGTACCAAATTATGGGTTAAATATTTTGATAAAACCTAAGTTAATTAGAAAAACTAGCTCAGTCATGAATGTAAACAAAAATGACACAAATGAATGTAAACACAAAGTTAGATTCATCTGGTACAATTTATTCATTGTTTTATTTTTCACCAAATAGTAATCATTATTCAAAAAATATAAATAACAATTCAATTATTCAAATTAACAACTAACTATAAACAAAACTATTGATTCAAAATGTAAAAAAAAAAAAAAATGATATTTAATGAAAACTCTTAATTCAGGTTTCATAACCTTGTTGACCAAATATATTTTTAAAAACTGAAACTAACACAAACACAAACACAAACATATATATATATATATATATACAAGGTGATTTTTAATAGTATGAAAACAGCTTTATACTAAATAACTAAGAGGTACTTTTGAAGGCAGAAACAAATGGGGATCTACATAGTTTAAAATATTATACTTTTTTGCAGGTTTAAAATTTTTGTCCGCCATATTGAATCAAACTTCATTTTTTTGAAATAGGAAAGTAGACATGTGATACATCTTTTCATATAAAATTTGACTAGGAAAACGATGGTGAAAGTAGTTTTTTGATAACTGCATTCATTCACAAGTTATAAGCATTCTAAGGTGCAATGACAGAAATGCACGGTCGAAACTACCGCAGTGTAAGGTGTAAAATCCTTATTTTACAATTTTTGTATCTTTTCATGCCTATCGCAGAGACTGTGTACAATTGAAAGTTCTGCATTTGATACATTTTTAAATCACAATATTGTTCACAACAATCCCTATCATTAAATGTCCTAATTTACTCATAATGTGATTACAATATTTACATATTATTCTAAATTTAGAATTATTATCATTATATCTACAAACTATTTTCATTTTGCCATTTGTATTCTTTTCTAAAGATTCTAGAATGTTCTATATCTCCCTGCTGTGAACGCTAAAATATAGCTTCTGTCACATGTAACCTTACTTTTGTTTGTACAATGTTTATTGAGATTTATTCTCAAATTATTACTATTATTATTTACTTTGGTCGATTAGTTATGTTTATTGAATAGATTCAATTTATATGTACAAATAAAAAATATCTCTTTTATTTTTACAAATTATTATTATATGACGATATATCCCTATTCCAGGTTTGTTAACATCATTAATTTAGGCTTTGTGTTAATTTCATATCTTATAAAAGTGATTCGATAGTTTTTTCTTTAAATTTAGCTTTACATGAATTTAGTAAAGTTCAATATGTTTTTATTAGTGTATGTTCTAATTCAGATGTTTTTTTGATCTACAATTATTCTGAATACTACTATTAATTTAAATGTATTATACTAAGTCTTCACCTACCCATGTCTTATGCCTACCCTTCTTAAACCATTAAACCATATTGACTAATAAGATACACAATTATATGGTACAAATACTATGAATTTAAACAAATTCTACTATAATATAAGTGTTGTACCTTGCTTTGTAGTAGTGAGGGAAGTAAATAATTAGAAATATGCCATAATTAATTGTAATTTTTGCAATAATCTTAATATCATTCTACTAGTATGCAAATTTACGTATTTATGAAAAGTGCACAGTTAATACTTTAATGTTAATTTCTTTGTATAATTCTTATGACATTTATGAGTCCATTCACCACTCAAATTTTACTTCTACACTTAGAAATTGAAGTTTTATTCTTTTCTAGTCAGTCCACACATTAAATTTCAAGTTTATAATGAGAATTGCTCAATCTTTTGCTTCAATAAATCAAATTTACAAAAACATGGTGGTTTTGACTCCACCAGGTTTTTTCTGTAAGAGCTAAATAGAAAACTTACCTAATGCAGCTGCAAAGATTTGATTTTCAAGGTCATTAGCAGGAACAATTTTATTCACTGGTGCACTAGCTGTATTTGTAGCATTACGAGACGCCATGAGAAATATTGCACTAGTAAGTTTATGCCACTCACCGTGCAACTTTTGATCTAACCAAACCATACTTTCAATTGACGAAGTCCCAACAAAAGAAATATGGCCTGAAATTCTTATATCTTCATCACGCTAAAAAATATAAAAATGAACTAATTATTGTGTTTGAATACTAGTAAATAATAAAGTGTTTCAACGAAAGTTTACATTATTTTTTTTTTATATAAATATTATTAAACCTGTTACAGACCTCTTTTTCTTCAATTTTAATAATTTACTTTTTGAATGATAAAGATGAAATTATTTTGCGAAAGAACTTCTTATACATAGACTACCATTTTTTTTAAATTCTACTTTAAAAACATAGACTTTATTTTTTTTGGAATTTAGAGTTCTTCGCTTTATTTTTAAATATGTACAAAGTAGTATAGATCACAGTTTAGCATATTCATTACTAATTAATAAAAAATAAACATTTTGTTAATTTAGAATTAAATCAATTAATCTATTGGTTCATTTCAAATCATTTTGTTACATCAAGAACTGTCAGGGTTTGAAAAAACAAAATTGGTTTTAAAGTTATTTGATCATAATGGATTGTTAATTTGACGATAAGGCCTAGGCCTGGGTTTTTTTTTCTTAAGTTAGTAGTTTTAATTTTCAACATCATCCTAGGCTGCTAACTTGGGGATTTTCAATTTATACATTTTAGGTTTATTGAAACTTGATAACAGGAGTTGATTTATAATCTCAAAAAGTTATGTATTAGTTATTATACACCAAACATAAATAATGGAAATCTGATTAAACCATATAATCAAAAGGATATTACATTAGAGGAAATTGAAATTTTTATAAATAATACAATGTTTATCAACTCAAATCTGTTTTGTCGCCTTCTTAGTGATGTGTGAGCTACAATAATCAAACTAATACTAAGTTAAACTAACTGAAGATGGTGCCATGACTGTTGAAACACATTTAAGTTAACATATTATTTGGGAGAAATTGTGTTCAAGTTTTTTTAAAGTTTATATCATTTCACAAGTCAAGCTCAATTTTGACTTATAAAATGAAACCATTTTTTTTTTTTTCAAGTGACTATCTGGATATCCTCTTTCCTAATATTCAAATATATTAATTACAATAGAATCCCCTTTTCTTGCTATTGATTTTATCAAAATACAAAGAAACATTCAATATGACAATAAAAATGCATACCTTAGCCACAAAATCCGTGAAGGTAATGTGGTCGACCAAGATTGTCACTATAACATATGGTTTAGGTTCCCCAGGTGGCAACTTAGGATTTTGTATGTAATTCATTGTTAACCATGCTAAAAAAGAAAAACAAAGTATTATTTGATCATTTTGCTTTCTTTATTATAAAATCTGAAAATTGATCCTAACAAACTGGAAAACTTGCAAAAGAAAAGTTGTTTGTGGGTATGGATGTCTTTGGTAATTTTTACTGTCACCATAACAACCGTGACAGTATTTATATATGAGAAAACTGCATGTTTAAAAAAAAACAACTTCTGCCTTTATTTAAGTAACCAAGAAAATTCTAATATTCTCTCAATAGACTGTGCCACACTTCACTACATGTAGAAATTGTCTAGAATCTTCTACATCATAGCTTTCAACCAAATCTGAGTTAAAAATGCATAAAGGCATTTCCAGCTAAAGCAATGTATAGGGCACTTTCTTCGTTGCTCTAAACTATTTAATGCTTATATATTATTTAATAATCTTTTATTAATACTTGTAAATCTTTATGTAAAACAAAAATTAAATTAGAATATTTATGACTAATGATTTGAGAGTCTTGGTCAACCAACCTAATACTCAATATCTTTCAAGCGTAACACTTGAAGAATGTCACTTTGGCAAAAATGTGGAAGAGTGTGAAGAATTATCACATCAAGACATTTTAGCTGAAGTGTTGAACAAAAAGACTGGAGGTTAATCATGCCAAAGACAATCCATTTTTATAGGCATAACTTAAAACTTGAGCGCATGATTTAGTTATGGGGTCACTCTAAAATCAATTAATTAAAATTAAAATTGCTTTTCTCGTTAATTTTTCTTTTGCAACCATGACACAATTTACATAATATTTTAGCTATCATTACCAAATTTGTGTTGAAGGACCAACAAAAAGAAGTAATTTCTTAACCCTTAACTAACATCATACGTCTTGAAGACGGGCGCGAAAATAATAATCGGCGTATTTCCCCTCCTCCTGGCCTATTGTTTTTGTCCAGCTGTCTAGCTGCCAGTCGGACGTTGGTCTTTTTTCGGTGAAAATTGCCAGTTTTTTTCTCGCCCCTTGGCTGCAATATTTATAGTTTTTGATGACTTTCCGTCTGTGAGACGTATGATGTTGTTTACGTGATTATATTTTATGGTTTTTATCTATGGTTTTTATCGAGACGTGTGATGATTTGTTTTCAAAAAGAGTAAAAAGGACATTGTGAAAAGATGTTTCTGAACAAATTCTACGTCCACTCTATGTATATATATAGGTATGTAAAGCCATTTTACTGATTATTACATTTATTGATCATTAATTATGCCTTTTTTTCATTTAAATACCCATAGGTATCTCCCAGACGTATGATGTTGATTGCGTAACTTTAAATCATGATGTTAGTTAAGTGTTAAATGAAAAAAGGCATAATTAATTATCAGTAAAATGGCTTTACATACTTACATATACATAGAGTGGACGTAGAATTTGTTCAGAAACATCTTTTCACAATGTCCTTTTTACTCTTTTTGAAAACAAATCATCACACGTCTCGATAAAAACCATAGATAAAAACCATAAAATATAATCACGTAAACAACATGATACGTCTCACAGACGGAAGTCATCAAAAACTATAAATAACGCAGCCGAAAAAAGACCAATGTCCGACTGGCAGCTAGAGGGCCGGACAAAAACAATAGGCCAGGAGGAGGGGAAATACGCCGATTTTTATTTTCGCGCCCGTCTTCAAGACGTATGATGTTAGTTAATGGTTAAATACCCATAGGTGTCTCCCAGACGTATGATGTTGATTGCATAACTTTAAATCATGATGTTAGTTAAGTGTTAAAGAAATTTTATTTTCTGTTTCATTTTGGTAAAAAAAAATGTATTTTTTATTTTGATGGAAAATGTTTTTTACGAAGAAGATAAAAATAAAACACTTTTAATCACATAAATCAAAACATGAAACTAGAAATTTATTATCTTGTTTTCTACACTTTTGAATTTTCGCTCAAATTCTCTCTGGTTCCATACAACAAAAATTAACTAATATAAAAACAAAAGACAAAATCTAGAAATTTATTAGAATAGTAAATTTCATTTCATTTCATTTTATTTAGTCCTCATGACAATATACATTGCATAAGACAAGTCATTAAATTACATTACATAAGAGATTATAAATAATCAATAGATTTGATTTTTTTTTAAATCCAATTATAAAAACAATATAACATGTATAGGTTCAAAGTAATTTAACCTTAATTTATAAAGTGTCTCAAATCCTTTTCTACTTTTAAATATGAACAATGAAATATCTAAAACAATCCAAACATTAGTAAATAAATACAATAAAAATTACAAAAATGACAAGGATACTCAGCAGGAAATCCCACCCATCTACAAAACAGAGAATCAATGCAGAAACTCCTCCACAGAGTAAAAAGATCCAGACAACAATAGTTGTCTAAGGCTGTTTTTAAAAGATGTATAGTTTTGCAAAAATTATTTTAGTGAAAGTGAGTTTTTTGTAAGCATATATGAAAGCATCTTGAAATTCAGAAAAGTTGAAGGAATTCTTTTAAAATGGCTATTATAAAGTTTTTAATTCATATTTTATTTTTCAATTATAACACTAAATTAAACTTAAACATACTGTATTGATTTTAATTCCGCATCAATAGTAAAAACCACAACTCTCTAAGATGAAAATAAATAATTTTATTTTCTATATTAAAATGTTGAAGCACATTATCTTGTAGGATTATAGGTCTTATTATCAAAGGTCTGTTTGTTAATAATAATGTATCCTGTATGAAATATAGATTATGATTTTATTTTAGTTTCACTGGCATAGCCTACCTTTTAGCTTATGACATATCTTACCCAAGCACAATAAATGAAGAAATATCTTGAAATGTATTTTTAATGTTTTCCTTTAATCAAATTATAATGTAATTACAGTTTTAAATAAAAGCTGCATAAAAACCATCTACAAAACCTGAATAGACACAGAAAGAGGATATTGTAACAATTAAGCAAAGAAAGAGAAGGTTCTTAAAACCGCTGTTTCTGTACATCAGAACTTTTTCTTCTTCCCTCTTCCGTAATATCAACAGAAGCTTAGGGAGTGCAAAATATTTCCTAAATGAACAGGTTATGAGATTCATAAACCTCTGTAAGGTTTGGTTTACATATACAGGGTTGGGTGATACAATCTACTTGTTTTGAGTTAGGTACAAAATATATTAATATTAATTTTCTACAACGAAACTGATATGTCCTGTCTATTATTTTTTATTACATCATGTAGAAGTGCCATGTAATAATAGTAGGTACTTAATATGCATTTAAAACCTTAAAAACCTTACCTGCAAAAATATCCATATCTTCCATTAACCTTCCCAATCGAACATTGCCCATTACATTAACATACTTCTCTTGAAGTGATAGGTTTGTACTTAGTGGAATTATAGCACTATCAAACGTCTCCTACAAAATATAAAATAAAAGTTAAAATGTTAGCTGTCAAGCAATATTTTACTATTTTATTATGTAATTGCCAACTGTAAAAATAAGAAGATATTTAACTTGAATTTCATTTTATAGCACTCAAAATTATTTTTTACACTACATTTACAACAAAATACTATTAAATAAAAGTGACACAATGTCATTTTTCTGTCGTGACTGAATCGTAATGAAATCAATCAGATCATATTGATTGTGACACTATTAGCGTATTCAAGGGCTAGAGGAATAACAAGGAAATACAAATTTATTTGTCTTATCTTATTAATAAACATAAACTATTACAACAATTTTATCCTTAGTAATGGCTACTTTATCATAAACATGGTTTTGCAAAAATCATACGCTATTATTACATTTTGTAGTTGTTAGACAACTTATATAATTCACACAAATTACTATTATCTTAAAATGATACACTTGTGAATATTGTTCATTTTATACAAAAAAGAGGATATTATGTAACTAAAATGAAATTTTATTAATAATAATTCTTTCAAGCTGACCCTTTCGGACAAGGAATAAAAGTAAATAGGAGCAAAATAATTCAGGGACAATGTCCCAATACTGGACAGCATCACAAAGCAAAACAATCATTCTGTTTTTCCTTAGACATCAAACTTCCAAACAATTTTAGGTTACTGCTACCTGGAAGCAGCACAAAGTCGCAATGTTTATTTAAATATATCTTCCATGTTACAAGACCCTATTGGGTCAGGATTCCTACCTTGTTACTGCTGAGCCAATCGGACTTCAAGGCAGCTAAAGTGTTAAAAAAACTCAGTTGTATCACATTAACTAAATATCAGAACCACAAATTCATTAAACCAAACTTAGAATCACAAGTGATAGAAAAAAATCATATAAATTTTAAATGTTCCATAAAAAGTCAGTTTTATATACTCTAAATAAACATTCCCATTCTTTTTATCTTGAACCTTACCTCCATACTTCTTGGCGGCAATTCATCTTGAGAGTTTGGAAGATATTTTAAAAGATGGGCTCGACTCTGTTTTACATACTGATAACCTTTTTTATTTCCCATAACTTCCATAAATTTCATCTTCACTGGAAAAGTAAAATATAACATTCAATTTTAAATAGAATACTATTTATTCCTAAAAATTTATATATTATTATAATCATAATTTAAAAGAAACTGAAGAAGACACTTTAATTAGTTGGTAAATAAAATAATGCCTAATGCAAATAAAAACAATGTAACTTCTTCGTGGGGGTAATCTATACTGGTATTTCATAATACAATGTTGTGAATATAACAGTGAGTGCCAAATGTTTATTAGTAAGAGTCAAGCATGCATAATGGAGTGGCTGTAGAGCACCACACTATGGTCGGTTTAAATCATAACTTTGCTAAGTTCAAGGCATCCTGAACTAAGAGTAACAGTAAATTCCAAGATCAAATTAGATGATTAGCCAATATAAATAAAAATACCTTACATAAAAATTACCTTCTCTAACAGTTTGTGTTGGTTGTTGATCTAGACATTTTAAATGCAAATCTTCTTGCACATTAGTAGCTAAGCAAGATTTTCTGAAAGAAAAATTATAACAATATTAACTGATTAAGTTAAAACTTGAATACCATGTATCAAGTAAGATGTTCAAAATAGGTAAATGTGGAGTGTACGTACCGGTTGAATTTAGTTGTGAAAAATCATGAAATCATTTATTAGCTACCTTAATTTGAAATAATTAGATCATATTTCATGTCGAAAGAACTTTTGTAGTACCAAAACACATTACTTACTTTGTTTAGTAGAAAGTAAGAAATATAAAAGGGTAAATGTCCGGTTGATACCGCGTTGCAATTTAATACAGAAATATTATGAAATCGTGTTTTACATAGGCTACCTCATTATGAAACAATTGGATCATCCTTAAGCTGGGAAGACCCTTTTCAAATATGAAAATTCATTATTTCTGTCTAAAATAAGCAATTTAAAAGTACGAAATCCTAGCCTTATTAGGTTAAAGTATCATACGGTAATTCATATGACAATGATTGTGAATATATTGAATGTCTCATCACTCGATGTTTATGTTCATCTATGTAAAGGAAATAAGTACGGATAGGTAGTTACATGTATAAATGTATATTTAGTAAAGACAGGTCTGGTAAGGCATCTCTCTCTCTCTCTCTCTCTCTCTCTCTCTCTCTCTCTCTCTCTCTCTCTCTCTCTCTCTCTATATATATATATATATAAATATATATATATATATATATATATATATATATAATATATATATATTTAGTTACCTAGCCAGAACTAATAAAGGATAAAGCTCTGGCTATATATATAGTCTAGGTCTATATAATAATATAGTTACCTTCCAAGACCTAATGAAGACATTAACAATTATCATCTTAAATACATATAAGTTGAAATTTTGTATATAACATAAACTTCGTGGGAAAAGATATTCACTAACGTAGTCATTACAAAAACATCGAGCGATGAGACATTCACTAACCAACTAACGTAGTACTATGAATGAACGTACACATGTAGTAACCCAAACACACCAGGAATTCTTGTTTTTAGAATTGTCATTTTCTACTAAATTAATCTATTTACTTCAAAAGTGTCTTCCGACATTAAATATGATATAATTCATTCAAATTAAGGTAGGTAGTAAACAATTTCATGATTTCTCGCTACTAAATTCAACCGGCATATTTACCCAAAATTATTGCTGTTAAAAATGCATAACTAAAACTAGACAGATGATGTATAAATGGAGCAATTAATAACGTAGATTCAAAAATAAATATTTGTTTCAGGTTAAGTTGGATAAAAACTATTTAGTGTCTTAAAAGAAAAAATTATAGCCTAAATGAGTTTTAACATAATTAGAAAATACATAATGAAAGAGCTTAAATTCATTATCACAATTTTACTTTTGGCTTTGGTTAGAAAATATTGACAAATTGATGTGCAATACTTCAAAAAACAAAGAGAAACACAGTTTGTTCCATTTTTCATGCCCATAAAATACAGTTCATGAAGAAACAAAGAGAGTTGAACTTATGGTCATCATTTTAGATTTTTAGAGTGTAAAAATTATGAAATTATCCATAATTTGAAATTGTTATATTTTACATTTAAGAATTTTGAACCAAATACAAATATACTATGGTCTAAAACAATGTTAATTTATGCAAATACAAACAATTTTTTATAACACTCAAAAAGTATAAATAAAGTGGTTAGACCAGGAAAAGATGAAAATACACTACTAAAAAGTTTATAAAATTCTATTTAGAGAGTAAAGATGATAACTTACATAACCAACCAATCACTGGATATACATAGAATTTTTTCGAAAAGTTGCCATACCCATAAGAAATTTGGAAGGTTTTTTAAAATAAATTTTAAAAGTGCATCACATCCCAAAAGTGTGAACATAAGGTGCTCAATCCTCCTTCAGACTTCATGTCTTTACATTTTAAAACAAATCTTTAAATTTGGGTGAATCTGAGAAATCAAGAGATAACGTTTTAGTCAGCTATGTCTGTCTAATATAATTTCAAACATAATTATATTTGGATGTCTTATAAACTTAAATACTTACAAGATAAATCCATTTTCCTTCTTAAGATTCGCAAGAATATTTCTATACCTAAAACCATTAGACATTAAATTAAATAACTTCATTATTAAACCAAGATTTACTATAACCAATAAAGAAATAACCTCAAAAAAAGTGTAGAACTAGAATGACAGAATGAGTTGAATGGTGTCGAGCAGACGACTCTTAATCTAGCGTAAGAAAATGGTCTCAAATCAGCTGATCGTGAGGAAAATTAATAGGACAATACTTGACTTATCGCAATACAGTATAGTTAGTTTTAATTCCGGTTTTATTAGTGTTACCTAAAAATTAACAAATAGATTACCAAACTTAAATGAAATGGATATTTATAGCTATTTGTACGTAAGTTTAAGTAAACCGGCATTCTTTAGAATTATTCTATTAAGATTTAACTGTCGTTACTAAATGTACTATATTTTAAATTATTGTTTTAGTATATTTGTAATTTTTTTGTTTTGCTTTCTTAATTTATTTATGGTTTACTCCCAAAGATATTTATATTCTTTTAGTTTCATTTGGTAATTTATTTAGTGCTGGCACCTTCTAGCATTCACTAAAACTAATTTCAAATTCCTACTAAAAGCAGTAAGTCGTATAAAAAATCTATTAGAAAAGTCTTCTTAGTCTTCTGTAAATAAAATAATGGACACAGGAAAGAAAGCGAGTAAGTTAAAAAGAAATGGAAGTTCCCAGTTTAAAGTTTTTCGACAGATCAAGATAGTATAAATCTTGTATAGTTTACAAGATGACAATGGTGGCAAAAATAAAATAGTCGCTCTGTGTATATCTGACCAAATTTGGATAAGAAGCAGAATAAAGCACTGTGCTTTTACAGCTTACAGCAGTCTTTATTATTTCCACTTATAGGCCTACTTGTATTATTGAATTTGAGGATTTTTTTTATGAACACTACAAATTATTGTCAAAGTAAAAGTTATTACATAACACTAAAATAAAATACAGGATCATTTTGATAAATACAATTGCCGTTTATTGATAATATAATGATCTCAAAAAATGTTTAAATACCAAAGTATTGATTTTTTGTTTTAGTAAGTATAGAAGTAATATATTTACTTTTTACTACTAAAAATATATTCTACAGTTGAATGGAATATTCTCCTGATACGTACTATGTTAACAGCTGAATGTGAATGCACCCCAAGGCCCACTTTACCAACAACGGCAACAACTGCCACCCACGAACCACGATAAGGCTCATTTTATTTGCTTATTAGCATTTTGATGTTATTAGAAGTAAATGATAAACTTTTGAGGTGTTTGTTGAAATAATAGACCATTGGGTTTTTTAAATAATCGTAGAAAGACATTGTAGTGAAAGAAGATTTTTAAAAAAATGGTAATTACAAAGACATTATTATTGATTAAGGTTAATATAACTGACCATCATTTCACTTCTTTTTACTTTTTTATATTACAAGATGTAGGTTTTTATTTTCTCATATAATAAGGTTTGATCGCCTTTGGTTTTCACATTAGTTTTAAACCTGGGTCCCTAGGTTTAATATAATTTTCCATATTTTAATGTCAAGTAACTTTTATGAAACTAATAGTAATTTTTAGGTTAGGCTTACCACGATTGGTCTACTTTTTCTTTTCCTGATGCTGGTCTTGTTTAACCTTCCAAACACTTTTTGATTTAGCCCATGATATGCATAAATTAAAGTAATTTGTAAGCATTGTGGAAACGAATAGTCAAAAGTATTGTATTAGGCCTACCATACTGTAAATTTATATTTTGTTTACTTCTTATATGATTTATATATACAAGAGGTAATATTTATAACCTGTTGGTGTTTCCTTAGAACACATTTATAAATATATATAATTTTTTATTCAGGAATAATTAAGAATAAACAAATGCAATCACTTTATGATTTTTAGTTTTACAGTTTTTTTGGGTAGGCCTATTTGTTTACATAAAGATAACTGATAATTTTGGAAATTTTATTTTGTATCGTCTGTTACATACCTTACTTCTTAAGAATAAATAATGTTTTCATTGCGGAGGTCACTTTTTTATCACTGAAAAATAACAATTCACAAAGTATCAAATCAATAGGTTTATAGGTTATACATAATGGCTAATGTACACATCCACGTCTCATACGTTACTTGAAATTTCAATGTTTATATCTGAGGTCACAGATCATATGATATGCTGTAAATCTTTCATATTAATGATATGAACTTCAATAAATGTACGAAAGGTATGACCAGGTGGTTATATATATAGCCACCTGGCCAAACCTTTCGTGACATAATAATATCGCCCTACGTATTATAGTAAGCAAATTATTAGCCTGATCAATATATATATGTATATATATGTGTGTGTGTTTATATAGCCAATTGGCCAAACCTTTCATGACATATAAATAGCGATCTAGCATAGTCATTATGTAATGCACATGTGTTAAACCATACGCTATTCTCATTGCTGTTATGTGCAACTTATAAACCCGTCGATTGTAAATTGTAATTTTTCAGTGAAAAAAAGTGACCTCCGTAATGAAAACATTATTTATTATAAGTAAGGTATGTATAGTAACAAAAAAAAAAAAAAATCCCGAAAATTAGCAGTTCACTTTATGTAAACAAATGCCATTTTTTGTAGTAGCGAAGAATAAAAAAAAAATTTTAATGTAATATTTTGTCTCTTGTATGCTTTCATAATGGCTATGTTTCTTTACAAGTAAAACACTTTATAGGCCTATATTCCAAATTTTATTTAGGCCTTCTTTAAAGAAACATATTGTATCTTAACTTTCTAATTAATTTTCACACAATTTAATTGTAATAAAAATATTACCAACAAAATAGCTATCTTTGTATATAAACATGGTTACAGTTGCACAGAGAATAAAATAAAAACAATATCCAAATACATGATATGAAATACTTGAGCCATGTTATAGTAGGCTATTTAAGTATAAATACAAAAAAAAAATTATTAAAATTGATCTAAATAAGCACAAGAACTCAATAATAAACAACTATCCTAAATTATACTACATGGCGTGTATTCAAATTAAAAACTTAACATAAATTTAAATAAAAATAATAAAGAAACATGTATAAAGTAGAATTGAATTAATGTGAAAATTAACAGTATAATAATCATAATTAAACATATCAAAAATATTAAAATACAAACATGAAAGACTTATCCAAATTAATATACTATATTTTTAATATAAGGAATTTCATGGTTGTAAAATTAGACAAGATAAAAGGATACGTAGTTAGGCAAAATATTGATTGAAATTTGAGAACAGGAGAAGTTGGTTGAAAAATAAATTGGGTTTAGGAAGTAACGTATAAGCAGATTCCTTTACATTCGAATTGTGAAAATATAAGTTCTATGACCTTTTTACTATGACTGCTAGAGTGGCCATGTTGATTTCTCAAGAAGTATATAGAATTATGGGTACAGATCCAAATTAATGGTGGCAAAATTATAGAATATGAACATGTAACTTTGTCAAAAGATTTCAACTTTAATAAAATAAATATTGGAAACTAAATTAAAAATAAGTATATGATTAAAAAAAGAAGGCAATAAGAGATATTAAATATTTGTAAAACTTTAGATACCATAGAAACTTATAAAAATGTCACAGTGTATGATGTCAAATTCTTGTAATTACGCATTTGCTATTGTTAAGGATAGTACAGAATGGTATAAAATGTGTTGGAATGTGATACCAATTCTTCAAAATACAAGTGCATTTTTGTTGTGGAGTTCAGAGAGCAAGCTGTATATTTTTTGGACTCCTGAGATATTTGAATAAAAAACTTGGATAAAAACTTAAATACACAACCTAGTAATAATTATCAATAATAAGTGATTGTGAACATTAATCAAGAAGAATTTGATCCTACTTTACATACCAAAGTTTCAAAATTAATGAATACATTTCTCTTTGCAATAATAAAATTTGTTTTATTGCAGGTGAAAACAAAGAAAGGTGAAACAGCAGCAACCATATCTCATCCAAACAGCAGAAAAGCATTCCAGTTAACAAAACAACTGAAAAAGTAAATAGTATATTTTCAAGATTAGAAACTTATTATTCTTATTTTATAGATCAAATCTTCTCATACAAATAGATCAAATAAATAGTGTTGCAAAATTTATCACACACAAACAATATTACCTGGAGTTAAGGAAGTAAACATAAACTATAAAAAAGTAAGAAGTTGGTCTATCGCACAGAAATAATATAAATATTTCTCCTAAGTATTTTCCCTATATACCTGTTTAGTCCAGTGAATAAACGAACTTCACCCTACATCAGATGCGGGATCTTTTTTTATTTTTTGATGTTGGTTAGGACCATTAGGTAGTTATTAATCCAACTTTCAGTCATCCCCCTCCCCTTGCTTTGTCCGCCATCTTGAAAAAACCATCAATTAGTCACTGAGTGAATTTTAAAAAGACAAAGAAACAATTCATGAAAATATTAAAGTTAGAAAATTTAGTTTTAAAATAAAGTATTTTAAGATTAACATCTTTGACTTATGAATTATACATAATCTATGACAATTTATTAATTAAATTTCTATAACTAAGTTGGCCAACTGAAAAGAAAAAGATTAGTTTTGAACATGTATTTTAAGAAAAGTAAATTTATTTATCCAGATTATATTTTAAAGAAAAAAAGAATTTATATTGACGTCAATAGTTTTTTAATTTTGAATATTAACCCCTTTGGGGTCGTGAAGCCGAAAATTGCATGCGATCCCATCCAAATTTATTTTTATGTTTTGTAGATTTTTTTTTTTTTTTTTTTTTTACAAAAGAAAAAATACCAAATCTATCTCATTTAACATTTAGAATTATTGCACAGAGACAGTTCAAAATTTATATATTTTTTTTTCTAAGGTACACTTTCAAACTAAATCGTTCATTATTTTGACTTTTCTATTTTTTTTATTTATGACTTAGGAAGTCCTCAGCTTTTGCATGAACTTGAAAATTTGCTTAACTTAATTTCTTGTTCCCTCTTGCTTAAACCAGCTTTTGCTGCACAGAAATGATACATGTGACGTTTAACAAAGCACAAGCAATCTTAGACAGGTTTATGAGCAACATATTTTTATATAATGAAGTTATATTTTCAAAAAGACAATTTCTCTAGGTGTAAAATGCTATATATGTGTATTCACAAATAAATTATAAAATGACTTTCCATTAATAAAGATAGAAAGAAAGCTTTTGCTTTTGTCTGAATTTTAAACTGGCACAATTTACAAGCAATTTATAATTAGTTGCAATTAAAATAAATGATTCATTAATTAATGTCTTGATTTTATAATTAGCTCAAAATTATAATTTAATTTTATACTGATTTTATAAAGAAGGTTAATTACTTTTGATTTTAAGATAATATGAATTTACGCTTTAAAAGAAATGACAGATAACTTAAAATTTAATTGATTGAAAAGATTTCTAGATTTTACATTCCTGTAATAAAAAATACATATTTCTTAATATGGTCAACTTAATCTACTCAAAGGAAGATCACTGAGTTACCTGGTATGAACGAGAGAAGCCCTTACGAAGTTCGAACATGAAGAAAGACCTTTGGTAACCATTCCATGGAAATATGTACATATACGGTTGATTTTAGTATCGATTCATTTGATTATTCTCGCACAAAATTTTGATTGATTTTAATACTTTGGTAGTGACTATTTAACAGATAGAAAAGATCACGTGCGTGCGACTTCACATATTTAACGATACGAACTAGATTCTGCCCTTGAAGTGAATGCGAAGGTCGAGAGCAAGGTTAAAGTCGGGTGAGGTCGCCTTCAGAGCTTGTCAACCAGATCGCAGCATATGACAGACGGCCTTTTTTAGAAATGTTAAAATTAAACTGCAATGTAGATAATTTAGACGTTACACTCTGTAGCATGACTATTCTTATTTTAAAAACCTCAATAGCACAGATTTTTGTTCCCATACAGATCACTGCTCTAACCCTCTATAGCTTGTCTTTTTGTGAAACCGAACCTTTATAGCAAGAGTTCAACCTCAGTAGTAAGTCGTTTTACACACGGAACCTTTGTAGCACGACTTCATTTTTCTCAGTGCATAGTTCCCACAGTCAGTGACTCAGATGTTTTGAAAGAAACGATGTCTTAGGCTCAGGTCGAAACATGAAAACCCAGCTTCCTCCCCTTCATTACAGTACATACTTTGTTACAATAATAATAAAATGTACTTTTTAAAACATAAAACGTGGTAGTGAGGATTGATTCAAAAATGCATTTGTTATAAAAGGGTTTCAAAAAAATAGCGACCTTGATAGAACGACTTTTAGTCAACATAATCTTGATAGCACAAACCACAACTAGAAGAGTCCTTCGATAACATGACTGTTTCCCAAATCCCCTTGAGAGTCTTGCTATCGAGTTTCTACTGTATATTTTTAGAAGGATATTTGTATATGAATTTTATTTGTAAAGTTAATAAACATTAATAAACTTAATGTTGTTTACAATTTAATTTTAATTTTCAGAGTTGATAATAGGAAAAAAGCCAAAAATTTACATCTCATGAAGCAGAACATTGAGGGTATAAAATATTTATGGTTTAAAGATCATTTGGATCCTAATACAACAGAATGCACTCGTGAGATGTTGGCAGATATTATAGAGCAGTAAGTTGATTTTATAAATGAAATATTATTGAGTACTATTAATAAATCACTTATTATGAGTAAAACATAACTTTTGTTATAGAATTTTGTCGAAATAATGTTTTTGAAATCTACAATGTCTTATGGTAATATTTCTTAAGAAAAAAATTAGTGAAACAATTATAAACATCTAAAAAATAATATTAAAAGTGAGTATTTACCTACTGTATAATTTAGTTGTATCTCTACTGTCAATGTTCCATCTGCATATCAACTTCCTACACTGAATGAGAAAGAAAATAATGACTTTTTGTTATATATGATTTAGTATGAATTTATCATATTAATAAAACGCTAAGTCTGTCCGTTTGATTTTTGAACTTGAAAACTGTATAGGCTAGGAACTTGAATTTTTGCCTATGAACAATCATAGACTTTAGTGTGAAACTGCTATAACCAAAGTTTCAAGTATATAAGTCAAGAGGTTCCTGAGATATAGGTTCTTGAAGTTTCAGAAATCTCCATATTGAAACTATTTTCATATATAGGCTAGGAACTTGAAATTTTGCACAATCATAGACCTTTGTGAGAAACTGCTAAAACCGAAGTTTCAAGTATATAAGTCAAGAGGTTTCTGAGATATAGGTTCTTGAAGTTTCAGAAATCTCCATATTGAAACTATTTTGATATATAGGCTAGGAACTTGAAATTTTGCACAATCATAGACCTTAGTGAGAAACTGCTAAAACCTAAGTTTCAAGTATATAAGTCAAGTGGTTTTTTTTACCACTTTTTTACCCGTGGTAACACGGGTCGCTTGTATAATATATTTGAGTTTACTTTTATGGTATTTGACATAAAATTAACAATAATTTTAAGTTGATTTTACTAGCTGTTATCTTTATGATCTCAATTGTCAGTAAATTTCTAGTAGTATGAAAAGTATAATGTCAGCCTTACCTAACTTGTTCTAGAAATAAAATATTTATTTGGTTTATAATTTTACCCTATTAGTAAACTTGGGCATGCACACTGCTGTCTATCGAGTAGAATTAATAGTTTTATGTATTAAGAAATTACATCAGTTAAAGATGAGGGAGTAGAAATGCTGTAAGTTGGATGACAATTAGGGTAATTATAAAATAAGAGATAAATCATTACTGATGTTAAATTATAAGTGTAGAATCTAAAAAAAAATATGTTGAATAAAAATGTGATAATAAACAAAATAAAGTGAGTTATATATAATTAAAAAATACTAAAAGGAATCAAATTTATTCAAACAAAAAGGAAGTGAAGGTGTGTAAGGATATTAAAAGTGATTGTTGCAAAAAAAAAAAAATGTCAAGCAAAATCAGTTTAGCCCAGGTCTCTGAAAAAAGGGGATGTGTACAGCTCATGACAAGATAATTTTATTTAAGATCAACTTTAATTGTAATTTTAAATATTGAAATTTGAAAGTGAGTGAACATTGGAGTAAGAGAAAATTGAAAGAATGAATATATATAAATATTAGATTTTATAATTGATAAATTGAATTAATATGAGATTATTTTTTTTTAAATAATTAATATTACTCTAAGAAACTTAGCAGGCAGTTTTATTACTGTAACAGATCTGGACTTTAATTGTATGAATAACTTTCTTAGTGTGATTATCAATGTTTTGTGAAGAGGCATCAATTTTACCATACTCTGTCAATGAACATGCAGAATGAACTCTCTGTATTGGCCTAAGAATAATACCAGTAGATGTTTTTAACTTTAATAAGGGGCATTCCCCATCTTGTCCTGGAACAAGTTCTTCTACTATTTATCCAGTAGGTTCAGTTTAGTGAGATTTTTACTTTGTAAAATTGAGATTGATGATCTTCAGTTTGATTTGGATTCATTTTGTATATGTTGGTTCAGTTCAAGTTTGATTCAGATATTTTTTATTTTGATATATCTCATTTGCTCAAAGGCCATATTTCTTAATTTAATTCAATTAAATTTGAGTAAAATAAATTTAACAACCTAAGCAAATTTGCCTATTTATTTGATTTATTTTAAATCATAAGTAGAAAAAATTGTAGTAAAAAAAAACTTTGACTGTTGTTATTAAAAAAAGTTTAACTTTCAGTAATATTGGTTTGCTTCTATGCCTGTAGGTGTTTTTGAACGCTTATACATATATTAAAAATAATTCAGTATATCATTAGCATGTATAATTTTTTTTTTTATTATAGGTATTTGAGACGTTTTGATGAAGAATTACAACAAATTCAACTAAAGAATTCAATTGGACAAAGGAAAAACCGACAACATGCAAATAGAGAGGATATTATAAAGCTGACACAGCTACAAGAAAGACATGACTACAATAATGCAGGCATTGGTATGTCTAATTATGTTATACTGTAATAGAGTTGTTGTTTAATGGCTATAAAGCAAGGAAGGGAATACTGTAAAATAATTCATTACTTTTTCTTATCATTCTTAGATCTAAAAATTTCTTTTTATTTCATAAATATAAGAATCTCTCTCATTTTAAAGGTACTCTTTTACAATTTAGAGCTTTAGCAAACCTGTGACTCAATTGTTGGATCTAGCACACATCTTTCTAACAGTCACAATATCTATGGGCCTATATTTTGTACATGTGTGTATGAGTATATAGTATCTTTAATTTAAAAATACCGTGATAGGGGTTTCTTATCTATTCAGATCACAGGTCATTATATATAAATCTGTGATTTAAAATGATCTGATAAACAACAACAAAAAACACTTGCAATGCACTACTAAAATATATTTATAAGGACTAATTAATTTTCCAAAAGACTAGCATGATCAATAAACATAACCATCTCAGCCATCCATTTAAATGCAAACTATTGAACTAAAATAGGTTTATAGTGATGTAACATTAACTTTTCAATAATTATTAATTAATTTATGGACTATTACCTTTACAATAAATGCTCAAACTATTTCCCTTTTGCAATTTGGCTGTGAGTTAGGCGGTTTTAGGGTACTACAACAGAATGTATACAGAAGGGGTAGATGTTATATTCTGTAGCATCTCAGGGGGGGGGGGAATATTCGTCTATATTTAATATTCACTTTGTAAAGTCATTGATATCATTAGGTGTAGTTTTATTAAATTTTGTTTCTAAGTAGCCACCAATATAGTAAAACAAAGTGGACAAGTCAAGTGACCGAGTAGACCCTTCTCTAACCTATCCACCGTCTTGGGAAACTATGGTCCAGAAGAATGTATACTGAGAAGGCAAAGAGAATTGAAGTTTAATCTTTCCACAGTTCGGATTGGTGGCATTATTCTGTTAATCAACATATGCTGGTAAGTTATGCTACTCAAATTCCCGTCAATATTCAAAGGACCAATAATATTTTGTCAGCTCACACATTAATTATCTCTTTAGGGGATTTTGGGTGTGTGGCTCCATTCTCCAGTGAGGATTTGTATCAGTCCAGTAGCTATAGTTCTGTCAGTTCATTTCTGTTCAAAATAAATATCACTTCATTAGTAAAAAGATACTGTTCACAAAATGGGATTTGTATCTAATGTTTGTATCATTGTATCGTAAAATTCAATATCACGATCAAAATCGTTTTTGGATAGTTCATGTGGAAGATGTATATGGGTACATTTTAAAATGTTACTAACAGAACCAATGCTTATATCATTTTTAGCAGCAACTTTCCTAATAGAAGAATGTATTTCTTCAACAAATGACTACCGTACAATCATTTGTACTCTCAGTTTCTTCAAAACTGTGGACCGTATTATAATCGCGGTGGTTTGTTTGAAATCTATTACAGTCGCCTCTCGATAATTTGAATCTCTCAATAATATGAAGCAAGGCTTGAAAAATACTCAATTGATTGAAAAAAAAAAAAATCACTTCAGTAATTTGAAGTTGTATAGTGAGGGCATCTTGCTCGCCAACACTCTATAATTTTAAGTCAGGACTCCAGCACTTTCTATAACTTGAAGTCCCTCATTGCAGTGGTTGATTTCTGCCTGCATGAACCTGTTGTTTGTTTACATCAACATTCGTTCTATTCATACAATTAGTCTGCAGTATGGTTTCACACAGTGTTGAATTTTATTTAAAAGTGATTTTCCTTGAAACTATGAACATCATGAGCACTAGAAAGATCAAGTGCTTTTGAATTAATGAAAAGATGCTAGTTATTGAAGCTGTGGAAAGTGGAATTCCGAAGAAAAATGTTGCAAAATAGTTTGTGATTTTTTGTTATTTTGCCGTCCACTTTGTCTATGATTTTGAAAAATAAAGATCTTATCACCGGAAATGTCTTAGGTGTAGAAAGAAAATGGTCACGTCTTGACGAGTGTTTGCTGAAGTGGATCAACCAGTCTAGAAGATAAAACGTTCCCATCGGCGGATTCATGTTGAAGAAAAAAGCCAAATCTTTTTCTCAGTCTCTCGGAATTGAAGGATTTGGGACAATAGTCGCCTATCAAATGTACATCCGTGTGCTCCTTCAGTATGCAAGTGTGGAAGTAGTCTTAATCTCTTCGTTTGACCATGGAGAAACATAATTTTGATGGTGGCACTCTCAAAAATGGTGTGTTTGGGCGCTGCGGGCCAAAAACAAAATGGCCGCCATCAAAAATATGTTTTCCTATTTATATCAGTAACCGTTGAAGATACGAAAAATGTTGTTGGACAAAAAATGTAGCCTGACAGATTTTGCATAGAAAAGGTCCTTACAACTTTCTTTGTATAACTAACCGTTTTCTCAAAAAATTACTTTTGTAAAAAGAAATATTAAGAAATAAAAAAATCGAAGTTTTAGGGTTTTGCAAGCACATACGTAAAGTTTTTGAAATTGTTTACTTGTTTACTGATTTATTACAATAATAACTGTATTAAACTTTAATAAATTAACAAATATACTGTACTGTTGAAGAAATACAATGTTACAGGATTACATAATATGTTACATTTTCAAATACAATCCATATCACTGTCAATGCCAATTTCACTAAAACCTAGATCTTCATCATTGTCTTCCTCGCATTCTCCAGTATTGTCGCAATGGTCAGGATCACCTTCGCACTTGCACATTTCAGTACACCGGAGTCCATTTGACTGACACGTACATGGAGGACAGCAACGTCTTTTTGAACATGAGCAGCGGCAAAGCTCCAAGATGAGCTGTGGTGCACAGGGGTTGGTACAAGCAACAGGCTCGTATGCACTACCTATTTTCTGCCATCCGAAATCTGAGGGTGAGGGGTTATTAGGATGCTGAATTAGGTCCTGATTCCACTCAAAACACTGAAGGTGAGCCCGTAGCAATGCTGGATTTAGTGCTGATTTTGTTGGAGGAAGGTTTTCATCTTGATGTTGTTTTTTAGTAAACAAGAACCATCGCACTGCTCCTATGTCTGTCAATGATGTTTTGGGGATGTACAGCTGACAAATGAGTGCTTCCAAGTTAGCCCTCACATCTTCAGTGAGTAACATTGTTGTCCCCAATTTAGCCAAAGCTTCTATCATCGTATCACTTGCTGAATTAAAAGCTTTCCACCACTTTATTTTTCCTTTACCAGCAAATGACCCTGTTACATCAGCTCCTGAAAGTGCATGTAGTCCAGGGAGTGCAGAGGCTTTCAGAGGTCCAAGTGCTCTGTAAATTGACCCTATCTGAACAAACCTTTTCATACCATGTCCAAGATAGAAAGCAAAATCTTTAGAAAGTTGTGGATATCGCCTTAGTGCTAGAATAAGGACGTCAGTATCAGGGGAGAACACGTGAGTAGTTTTAATTCCTTTCTTTGCTAAATAAGCTGCATGTAATATAGTCTTTGTGTCGGCCTCCTCTTGCGTGCTTGAAAGACAGGATACATCATCCCCATGTGATGACGCTGCCTTGTCCCTCCAACTGAGTACGAACTTCTTGTTGTTGGTCTCACCGAATTTAAGTATTTGATTGGAAAGGAACTCGGTTAGTTCGTCTTTTGTCTTATCAAGGGCCAATAGTTTGTGCATTGGTATGCTTTCAATTTTTGTTTCTGGTCTGACTTTGTATTGGATTGGATCAGAGCCTTTTTGCCGTATGTCTCGCATCGCTTTCTTCAATGAGTTTTCTTTGTACGAGTCAAAAACTATATGTACCTCACTATAGTTATTGAATTTTTGTCCGATCCATTGGCTGAATTTCACACCGAGGTCACTACATGTCTTCACTGTTGTAGGTTTGTGGTGGGTATGAAGAAGTGCCATGCCATCTACTATTACAGCTTTTTCATGTAGCTCGTTATTATGTACTGGAACATCATGAGCTGTAGAAGTGTCATCATCTTCGTTTTCTTCAGCAGGTTTCTCTTGGATTGATTCTAGAGCATCTGTAAGTTTGTACTTAGCCAGACAATGGTGCATACTCCCGTCAATGGCAAACAACGACTTTGGTAGTGCTGAAAACTCGTAGTTGCTTAAATTGTGCCTTAAATCTATGGCAGGTCTGCTTCTGGAAGCTATCAACAATCTTGAAATCAGAGATAAGTCTGTCTTAATGGCAACGGTTTTGTCTTTGATGGTAATTTTAATCTTCTTAGCTACTGATTTACACGTTTTTATGACATTCTTTTTCATGGGAGCCCAGAACGGAATTGCGTTTGAACGAATTCGTTGATGTAAGAAAATATTATGGAGATCTTTACCAACTTCGGCAACACTGTCTAAAGACACTGACACTTCATGATGTTGACTTCGTTCTGTACTTTTTAATCCAATAATTTTCTCGGTTTCACATGCAATTCTAGTTAGTTCCGAATTAGCAAGGAAGAATCGATTTCGAGCATTCTCATTGAGTGTTATACCCACAAGTCCTCCATGTACCTTCAGTTTTCGATTTTGGTGTTCCAGAGCCTCATCCGCACCTAGAATTTGTGACATATGAGAAGCTCGTCTTTCTACTTCTTCATGTTTTGCAATTTTCTCGGATGAAATTACCTTCTTTCCTCCAATGCACCACTTAAAGAAGCAATTAATTTCGTTTGGGATAACACCACTGAGATCTTCAGGAATAGATCCCTCAAAATTCCAGGGCTTCAATTTCAATACAAGATTTCTAATTATGTTCGCAGCCTGAAACAAAACGTTAAGTTCTGTCTTTTTTTTGTCACCATAACTTTCAGCCTCTGCTAACAATTCGTCTCTGGTACACTTCATGGAAACTCGCTCTGGTTTGTTACATTGTCTGGGGCAAGAAAATTCTAGTTCTTTATCTGACAGCTCCGTCTCAATAAGAACTTTTAGCTGCCTTCGTGACATAGACAGCTCCTGTATATTATTGGAAGCACATATACTTTTGTAAGTATCTTCGAGAACGTCCATTGAGAAAACTAGACCTTCTGACAGTTTTTCTTCAACTATACTTATAAATTCAACAGCTGCCGCCATTGACGAAACACTCGTCTTCTGTTCGTGCTGAATATTTCCATCATATCTCTGGCTGTCTACTTGAAGAACATTTGTTACATATTTGGTCCAACATTGTCGATGGTACATAACATCAATTGCATGGGCATCATTAATATTAATTGCTTCATTCAACCTTACCCTCAGTTTGTTATTATTTGCAAGTTCAATACTCTTACTTAAGTTTTGGCCAGCTTTGTCGGTTGAAACTCTCCTTAGCTTTTCTTTTCTGTTTGCTAGCTTATCACAAAAAAAGCACTTGTCCTTTTCGTAAGTAACGGTTTGTGACCTAGTGTACCTAGTAGGCTCAGAGGAAAGTACATGTGATTGAGTAGCTTGAGTACACTCTGTCGATACATCTTGTTCTTTTGGCGTTGAGTGCAAACATTCATACTTTTTTTGAAGCCTATCAATTACTTTTTTGTGGGTTACATTTTGATAACATGATCTATGCCACTTCAAATTGGTTTGTTTCATTGTCTCTATGCTAAAATCACTTCCGAAGCTCTTCAATATTTTTTCGCTGTTCTCTTCACCATATTTTGCCCGTTTTTTTAAACACGCAAAAATGTTCTCATAAGCATCATTTGAAGGTTGTGAAACCCATTGTTCAGAAGACTGGGCACTACAAATGAAACAACATTGCTTGTAGTCTGCCTTTCTTTTGTTCGGTAAATGAGCATTGAATACGGGCTCCATCTGTCTTCTTATCTTCTACTCTGAAACAATAAAGATAATTTCAAACAAAGAAATAAAATAATATTTTAATATACGGCTATGTAATAGGTTATTTAATTAAAAAAACTCACAACAACAATGACGTACATATAAATATTCACTTGCAAAACCCTTATATTTCGATTTTTTCATTTCTTAACATTTCTTTTTACAAAAGTAATTTTTTTGAGAAAACGGTTAGTTATACAAAGAACGTTGTAAGGACATTTTCTATGCAAAATCTGTCAGGCTACATTTTTTGTCCAACAACATTTTTCGTATCTTCAACGGTTACTGATATAAATAGGAAAACATGTTTTTGATGGCGGCCATTTTGTTTTTGGCCCGCAGCGCCCAAACGCACCATTTTTGAGAGTGCCACCATCAAAATTATGTTTCTCCATGGTCAAACGAAGAGATTAAGACTACTTCCACACTTGCATACTGAAGGAGCACACGGGAGCCTATATTTGTACATTTGAAAGGGGACTACAAGTGAGAGTTGGCTCTCAAATTTTAAAAACCGTCACGCCATCACGTTTGAAAAGATCTGTGGAGATAGTGCTACTGTGGACAATTCCCTCTGTTTAGAATCGAATGAAGAACTAAAACAAATTTTGAATGGCTACGACCCATGCAACATATTTAACACAAACGAAGCTGGGCTTTTTTATAAATGTCTTCCTGATCGCACCCTGGCATTCAAAAACGAAAAGTATCATAGAGGGAAATTGAGCAAGAATAGAATAACTGTCCTTTTAACTTATAACATGGACGGATCTCAGAAATTGAAATCACTTATGGTAGGAAAATCTGCAAAACCGTGCTGTTTCAAGGGAATAAATTCACTTCCCACAACTTATCGCTCATACAAAAAGTCATGGATGATGACAGAGTTGTTTAATGAATGGCTGACTTCGATTAACAGTGATATGAAAAAGAAAAAAACAAAAAAAATTACTATTTTTGGACAATTGCACCATACATAACAACCCTCCAGCATTAGATCACGTGAAATTGATTTTTTCCCTCCGAAAACTACTTCAAGATTGCAACCGGTGGACCAGGGAATTATTCAAAATTTCAAAACTCTCATTCCGCAGAGAAATTGTTTTTCTTGTGCTAGATAGCATTGAAAAAGATGAGAAGGTAAATGTTACAGTTTTTACCGCTATAACCATGGTTGATAAGGCTTGGAAAACTGTTATCCCTATCACCCTTTATAACTGCTTCAGAAAGTGCAGGTATGTTATGCAAACTGAAGAAAACACGAACCAATATCAGAGTCGCAAGAATTGACGAATTCTATTTCCCCAGACTCAGGGTGAAGGTTTATGCCTAACTGTAGTGAGATGACCTTTGAGGATTTCGTCCATATTGACGATGACATTGGTGTCCACAGTGTTTTAACCGATGCTGAATTGTTGGCATGTGAGGATGAGCACAAGGAAGATAGTGAAGAACAACCACCAACTCCAGTCTCATTAATGGAAGGTCATCTATCCATACCCTACACTCCTACACCCTAAGGACAGAAACAAGTGATGACTGTATTTGAAAATTAAGTTAAATATATACTGTACATATGTGCAGTACAGTATGTGTAATTTCATTCAAACTTTCGTTTATTTGAATTTTTTTCCCCCTTTTTTCGTCTATTATTTGAACTCTTTTATATTTTGAAATATCAGTAATTTGAACTTTTTCTCTGGTCCCTTGAGTTTCAAATTATTGAGAATCAACTGTATTAAATAAATATGGTACCTCTTGGTAAAATCGCTTCTTATCACCATATCCCCTCATAGTCGGCAGGTTGATTCTTTCAAATTCAGTTACAGTAATTCCATTTTCCCACTATTAACTTACAATTAAATAATACAGCAATCATAAAAACTAAGTACATGACTAGACAGCTAGACACATCAACTATAGACATGAAAGATAAGGAATCTTCCCAAACAAACATATCAAAAGTATACTTTTAGCTTTTTGTTTTGACTACTCCCACTTATAATAGGAAAACCAAGCTCAGTCTACCTATGGTAATGTAAACATGCCTAATTAATAATAAGGATTTAAACTCACTTCTGGAAACTTTGTATTGATAAGAATGAATTCATTTTTTGTAAATTGGCTGAATTTGAACATTTTTACAATTTCAATGTTTTCCTTGTAAAATTATTCCCAAAGATAATGCTATTTATTCATTAAAACTTTACTAAACTACTAAACAAATTCTCAAATCATCATTTAATTAATTTTTTTATCTATTTTAAAAGAATATATAAAAAATATAAGTATGGTTACATAAGAAAATAATCACATTTTAGGAATTTTAAGAACATCCTTTATAATCCAGTTGATTTTTGACTCACTCTGTATGTAGTTAGAGGATCTCAGTTTCTACAAAATTCCATTTTGTTCCATGTTTCTATCTTTACTGAAACCAGAGATATTAACCTATCCAGATATATGTTTGAACATTCCGTATATGAAAACTCTTTCTCTTCTATCATTGTCCGACTTTTTTTTCCTCATAGATAAATTTTTACAGTTATGTTCTACATACAGTTATGGAAGGTAAATATCTAGATTTAAGAATCATGTTGCTAGTATCCAAGTCACTATTGTTTTAACTAACAATTGAATTACCTTATATGGTTTCCGCCAGGTGACTTCTTTTTTTTTAACTCTGAAGATGGAGCAGATGCTCTGAAACGCGTTAGTGTTAAAAAAAAAAGAAGTCACCTGGCGGAAACCATATAAGGTAATTCAATTGTTAGTTATCTAGATTTACTTAAAGATAACAAATTTAAGATTTAATTATAGGGTAGATTATATAGCTATATAAAATTAGTAATGTCATTTTAATATTTCTAGTTACCTGGAATGTATAATGAATTAAAAGTTTTATTACCTTTTTTGGTCAGTCACAATCCTTATTTGAAATAACGCTATTCAATAACTCTATTCAAAATAAAATAACCAGTTTCAACAATTAAAATCAGACCAGTCCAATTATTTCATTAAAATACATAACATGTAAAACACATAAACATAACATAAATACACTGTAACGATACCGAAATTCCAGAGTCATAAGATCATACATGTGTAATTAAAAAAAGTATATATATATAAAATATATAAATGACAAATATAATCACCCAATTAAACATATTCATTAACCAACCAAAAACATATCCCATTTCATCAAAACCCATACCACAGTAGATCTAAATATCATTCATATTTTATATCTCCATATAATATAATTTGTGCAACATGAATCAAATATTCAGAATATAATTCAGAATCTAAATATTATATTATAAGTGTAAAAAAGTCCACCTTCTTAATACTCTTGAACAATTTGAAATATATAAGGGTACATACAAGAACACAAAATGATCCTGTTTTAAATGATAAAATAAACCTTAGTTTTTCAAATATTTGAAATATTCATCAGTTAAAAGAAACACACATCATGTTAGCAAAGACCTTTCCAGGGAGCAGTGTAAACCTGACATTCAATAATGAACCATGAATGATCATTTCCATGGACATTGTGAAAAATTTTGTTTATATGTCACATATTTTTTTTTTAATGAAGTAATTAATTGGACTGATCTTATGATGACAATTTTAATTATTGAATAGAGTTATTTCAATAAGGATTGTGACAGACCAAGAAAGGTAATACAACTTTTAATTATTATACAATCCGGGTAACTAAAAATACTAAAATGGCATTACTAATTTTATATAGCTTGTTTCATTTGCAAAAGTCATAAAATGGTGTTTTTCAGGTAATTATATTGCATTATTATATGAATCTGTACAGTTTGTATAGTGACTTGTACACCATAAACATAGAATTTAAAAGGTTTCATTTGTTTGATGATAGTAATTATGTTCCCTATCAGTGTAAAGGAAAGTTAGGATTTTATGTATTTAATTTTTCAAAGAAAATGAAAGGCTTACAAGGAGTTTGTACAAAATTATGTTCAGCAACAATGCCCTCCCTTACTTTTTCCAGACTGCTTTACTGTTTATCATCAAAATCTATATAACACATCACATAACCCAATCTGTTTTCTTTATAACATTAAGAATTGTGTTATTATTCATGGAGAAAGGATAAGTGTATCATAACAAAATTGTCATTATGTTGCAGAGCTTCCTGATATTTTAAATAAGAAGTATTTATCAATTTTACTAACTTGGAATGGACAAATTAGGTTTTTACAAAACTTCAAATTGAGAAGATTTAATAAAGCATACCTAACATCTAAGACAAATATCAGCAGACCTCCATCACCTGAGGAAATGCGAGTAGAGACTGACAAAGATTCAGAAGAAAATGATCAAGTGGAAAGTGATGAAAACAATGAAATGGACAGTGAAGGAATGAGTAATATTAAACATGTTGACAAATCTACATAATGCATGTGAAGAAGATGTAGAAAAATAATTTTCAAAGAAGATGCAATAAAATCAACCAGGCCTAAATCATTTGTTTAAATTCAAGGGAAAATTTTTTTTTTCAATTAAGATTTAATAAAATGTTTAAGTACTGAAGAAGATCTGAAAGACCGAGCATCTTATGGAGGAAACTGTACAGTTTTTATTTTTCTATGTGTTATTAAATAAAATGACATATTTTAACTGCTGTGTATTTATAAGAACCCATTTTGTGTGAATATGTTGACAATGAAGTGCCTTTACAACGGAGTCCCTAGACTACATATATATTTTTCTTAAATTGAAAATTAGCAGATTGAAGTAACATGATATGCTAATTAAAGAAAATTGTTTGAAGTGTTAAGGTGAGTTAAAATAAAATTTAATAACTGAAATAAGAATTACAATGTTTAATAATGATAAGCATTACTAAAATAAAAAGAAGTTTCTTTTACTACTAAGGGTTTAATGATGATAAAACCTTAGTTTTCAGTTTTAAAAATTCTGAAAACAATATTTTCATTTATTAGATATTGAAAATAAAATATATTTGGCACTTTAGTTTGGATATTAACCTTCACATGTCACCAAAATTTGGCTGAAAATTGTCTAATAACAATACAATGGCTCTATTTGTTTTTTTTACCAGTAAATTCAGGATTTTAAAGGGGGGGGGGTTTGTGGCTCATGATTTTTCTTGGACCTTAGGTACTAGATTAAAATGAAATAAAAACTAAGTGTACGAACTAAAAAAAAGTGCTCAGTTATGGCCAAAATACGCTCAAATACCAAATTTTATTAAAATCGTTTCTTTTTTTAAGGTTTCTTTATTTTTGGGCTGTAGACCACTGTAGAAACATCATTCCACAAAACTCAGGAAAGAGTCCCCCTCCTGGTGGTACCAAAAAATGATACATTCAGAAAAAAATTACATAGATTATTTCACCCATGAAATAATTTACACTATATGACGTGTATGTGAGAAAGTATAAAGTCAAGGATTAATTCATTAATAATATACATTATCATAGCTTTAATAGAATTATTAAAATTTGCTCACCAAATTTTTAAATGGCTGAACAAAAACCTTATAAGATGGGATGACCCTCTAGAAACTTGTTTCTAACGGACCCTGTATCCTGGACATGAGATGGATACTGTACTATAGATGATAATGGATGGAATATTGTACTCGGGGATTATACAAATATATTTAAATGTATATAATACACAATATTACATTGAGTTTATTACTAAATTACTTACGTCTTAGCAATCTTGTGTTTAGTATTTATTTATTAATATTTCATTACAGCTGTTTCGGTATAACATATACCATCATCAGATGAAACAACACGTTTACACAACACACTGGTACACATTTCACAAAAATAAATAAACATAAATTGTTTGGTACTGCAGTACAAGTCGAAAATAATATAAAATAAAGTTGAAATAATATAGCCACATCTTTCTAACGTGGTGGTCAACTGTTCACTCAAACCACCTGTTAAACAGTTGACCACCACGTTAGAAAGATGTGGCTATATTATCTCAACTTTATTTTATATTATTTTCGACTTGTACTGCAGTACCAAACATTTTATGTTTATTTATTTTTGTGAAATGTGTATCAGTGTGTTGTGTAAACGTGTTGTTTCATCTGATGATGGTATATGTTATACCGAAACAGCTGTAATGAAATATTAATAAATAAATACTAAACACAAAATTGCTAAGACGTAAGTAATTTAGTAGTAAACTTATTTTAAAGCATTCATAAGGCAATATGGAATTTATGAATATTACATTGTCTTAAATTTTTATTGAAAAGATTTTTCATTGCCATTGTTTCACCATCACAAACGGCATCATTAAACATATTAGAATATAATATTTACAATGAATTAAAACCGATTTTTAATCAATAACAATTTTAACTTTACATCCAATGAATTACATGATATCCCTATGAATATTAGTATTTTTCCTGTTTGTAGTTTGTAAAACTAAAGATTGTATATCAAACTGTGAGAATACATTTCCTTGTATATAGATAGATATAAACACAAATAAGAGTGATTTAATGTTTAGTCTTTCAGCTTATTAAATCTTCAAAAACCTAAAAGACATTCCAAAATAACTAATATATTTATACAAATAAAATAATACTTTTTATTGCTCTATATGATTTCTATTAATTAATAATCTTGGTACAAAACATACAATTTTCAAAAAAAATGCCCAAAATTACCTTCAACACTAAACTTCTGTACAAACATTATTAATACTATCAACCCTCCATCATTACTTGATAACTATAAATAGAGTTTATACATTATCTCTTAAAGTTCTGTTAAATTTAGTTTGAACCCATAAAAACTATATCTAAGCTATAGTTAGTCAAAAATTGTATTGTGTTAATCTCATAAAATTTTATTACTTTCCTCTCCCCCAAAATGATTTTTTTTTACAAAACTCCCCTTATTATTTTAGGTACTTGGACAGAAAACAATTTATTTTTAATCGGTCCTTAAACAAGAAAAGTTAATATTGAATACTGAGTATATACACTAGTAGATAAAAATCAATCTTAAGAGTCTTTGTTTACAAAAGTGAGCTCAAAGTAATTGGTATTTCAAAATTTCTGAAATTGTGACAAAGCAGTTATCTTCTTATGAACAGCACTTCTATGTCAGGCATTATCACAGGCATGTTAATGCAGTTGGATTTCAATGGGTGAAATATACCTTATTTTTTTTAAGTGAAAACTTCCTTTGGCACGTTTTTGTTGAGGAGTGAACGTAAGTTAACAGTCACGCTCGGGTTGATTACACTGAATCGGGTTTACTCAGCTCCACGAGACATCAAGTGGGCTCGGGTTGATGACACACTGAATCGTCTATACCCGGCTCCAGTCATCATCAGCCATGTTTACTGTCGGACAAGAAGTACATCATTCCAATGTTATTGAAAATGATCAGTGTATTATATAAAGTGTTTACAATTTGTGTTGCATTTTACTAATAATAGTGAACAATTTATTTCGCATCAAGGTAACTTCTCGCATTTCTCAAATAGTATGAAGGACAGACATCAATTAGTAAAAGTTAATAATGGTATTAATAAATTTCTCGCAGAAATAAATAATACATACAATAGTTTTTTAAGTAAAAATTTCATGCACACTTTTCCCCGTAAAATTTTCTTTTCTTTTTCTTTATTTTAAATATTACTATTATTTATTTACATTTACACATTGGTAAATCTGTATGAAGATAACTTCTCACATTTCTCCAATAATATGAAGGATTTAGACATCAATTAGTATATATCACTTTATGAGTACAGACATAAAAATAAATAATTGTATATGACAATATTAATATCACTTTGTTTTTGATTCACCGAACTAATCTGCACTAATCCTATATATATATATGGATGTGTGTGTGCATTAAAATTGGAAAATTAGAAGTTTTCACTTCTATCGAGTGGTCATAAGCGATTTAAAATTAACTGAGAACTTTTGTTTTCTTTTTTGTTACAATTGGTGCAAACAACCTCAAAATTAAAATAACTTTAGAACAGCTTATAATAAAACCATATGGTAATTTCTGGTTTGCCAGTTAATAGGATAAGTAACTATTGTTGCTGCATGTACTCTTCACATTATCTAATATAAATAAGCCAATCTGCCACTAGCACTGGATCATTAAACAATATCTATTTACCTTATTCTGGTCTCCCCAGACTAAGTCAGTTGTTACTGACTGGGATTAATAACAAAATGAAAAACAGTTGTTTATTAATAAATAAAAATACCGTTTTGATGAGAAGATGAATTTACTTTAAAATTATCAACCAATAATAGGTTTTAGTGTACATTTTGAGCAGAGAGTATCTTTTAAAACATTCCATTTTTTATAGTCTCTTCCAATAGATGGTATATTATAAAATAACAGAAAATATTTAGATCATTATACAAATAAACGTTATTTTATAGCCACAATTGATTTATTAATATCTTTAAGTTAAGAATATTATTTTTGTAATATCACTTAAGTCCTATACCTTCTTGGAAGTGCCGTCTTCCATCAATATATAACATAGCCTCTGTAACAAAAAGACCAAAATACAATCTTGTTAAGCACTGTGGTGAAATTCACAATAATGATTCGAATTTACCCCTAACCACAATCACTGTAAACTTTAAAATAAAACACAATTATTTGATTAATTGTTCTTTATTATTTTTTTCCCACTAAATGCCCTTACCACTAAATAGGGCATAATATAATAAATATTTATAACAAATATAATAATCCTATTTATTACAAGAGGAACTGGAGGTTTGAACAATTGGTTCTTCCACTCGGTCGAGCAACCGGTGGTTTGAAACTACCATCCGTGAGATTATGCCTCAACTGTATTGAAATGAATTGTTAAAATATTCAGATAAATTCCAAATTTTTCATAACAATAAAATTCTATATGCAAACCATTTATGGCTATGATGTCGTCAAAACATTAGTAATTTCACATCACATACATTATTTAATCATCTTTAACTTTATCATAACAATAACAGCAGTGATTCTAACCTTAGGAGTAAAATGTTCCACTGTATACTGGACATGTTTTCATGGAGTCTCACTAAACATGTCCATTGGAGTAAAATATGGATTTCTAAAACGACAAAATATATGCCCATCTCTAACATCCAACAACTAACAAGCCAACCAGCCGGAAACCAAGCATTATTGTGTACTGTACGTTTAAAATATACATGCAAATATCAAAAAAGAGTCCCATTTTCTCTTTCATTGTCTTCAGTCTGGAGAGGAGTGGGGACAAAATTCTAACAAAACAAATGTACTTCTTATTTACAGAAGTGTGACATTAAATAAGTTTAATTAAACTAGCATATTTTATAAATTATAATAATAGATTGATTTTCCCTACCTTGATATGTGTTGGGTATTACTGGTGTTACATGTTCTGGCGACTCATAAGTGTAATGAAACATATTGGTGGTTGATTGCTGGCCAGTGAACGAGTCCGATACTTCAGCATACACAACAATTTGCATGCAATTGCGTTCTGTGTAGACAACCTTTAAATATATAAATATATTACATATGTTTGTCTCCAATGGAAATCATTTGGAGTAAAATATAAAAATATTTATTTTTAAATATTTTAATTTCATTACAGTATTTTCCTCGTTTTGATTTTTTCATATTAGTATATCTGTATCAGAGCAGCACCTTCCAGATCTCTATCACAGAGATGCCTCTATCTGATATAATTAATTATTTAAACTGATATTCTTATAACATTGAGATATTACAGTAGTTCAGTACAGTAATATCATAATGAGATGTCCTGGTAAAATAAAAAAGAGAAATGGTAACATTAAACCAATGTTACTGCAATATACTTTGTAATGTTACGGTTCTTGTTATATATTAAAAGGGGTCGTTTTAACTCTGACTATTTTTATTGAAACACATTAATAATTCAATACTTAAAAGATTCCATTCTAGTCAATTATATTTTTTAACCAGTCCCGTATCATAAGTTAAACCTCTCCTCCACAGATACCACATTTAGATTCGTGTTGCATAGAAGTTATCATTCATAATATATATATATATATATCCATAGATAGAATAATATAGACAAGTAACAATAATAATAAATATATAACATTATATATAATTATAATAAATATATAACAACAGTTCCTTATTTGTACATCATATATATGTGTGTGTGTATGTTATGTTAAGGAATATTGTGTAATCATCAGTATATATATAGAAGCTTTTAGAACATAACATTTATTAATGTGTCAGCATAGTTTTCTTTAAGACTAATGTAAACACCTAGAGTTAGTTCTAATCCAGACTCTGTGCATAACAGTTTCACTAGATTATAGTTTTACTAAGTTTGAACGTTAAAAACATTTGTTATATTGTACTTTAAATGAATATTAGAGTATAATTATAATAAATAAAAGGTTTAAAAAGGAAAACAATCTTTTTTAAAAACCTCGTTGTTACGACACAACATGTAACTTGTATATATACAACTTATATTTCAGCCTACAAACAACCAAGATTGCCTTTCCATAATACATATGAATATTATAAAATAAAGATTATTTTCTTTAAGAAAACAAAGATTCCCTGAACAACACAAATTTTTGTGGTCGGGGAATCCTTCTTTTCCTTATTTTGAATATCACCACAGTGCTCCTTGGACATTTGAAATAGTTTTCTTTAGCAATTAAAAAATAACAATGTAATCAAATCTACAATGTATCTTTCAATTTAACATAAGATGGTATTAAATTTAATGGTTGGCATGTACAAATCTTATTTTACCGTTAACAATAGCATGATAAGTAATATGACTAATTTTCTCAATTACAGGAACTGGAATCCATTTCACGTCTCGCACCTCGTACCCATACTTCTTCGTTCAGATTGAATGAGTGTGTTTTTCTTTGACTGATGGTATTTATTTCTTTTTTAAGTTTTTGGTTCTATTATCTCTAGCTTTTTTAAAATATTAAAAACACAGATTTTTGATTATTTGGTTTTAAACTAGACGATCTAGTTGTTCTAAATGATACTTTAAAAACAATTCCGCAGGAGGCTTTTCTGTGAAAGAATGTGGTTTTTCTGTCATCGATATGCAAACAAAATGTTATCAATTCTATGGTGATAGCTTATATTATTTTGAGAAATATCTATTTTTAAAAACATTTTTAATAAAGTTTTTTTTTTTTTTTTTAACTTGAACTACTTGTCTAATCGGGTGGAGAATGTATCTGTTGAATACCATTCATTTTAAAAAAGGACTTAAACTCTTCTCTACTGAAAGGAGGACCATTATCAGAAACTATTTGTACTATAAAGCCATAACTAGCAAACCAAGTTTGCAATTTACAATAATATTAGCTGCATTATTTTTTTTCAATATTAAAATTTCTGGCCATCTTGAATAGATGTTTAGTAAAAGTAAAACATTTTGATTGTAATTTTTTGCCAAATCAATGTAAACACGTTCCCATCTACGTAAAGTTGGTGTCCAAGATGTCAAAAGCACAACAAGTGCAGCAGATTGTACACCGTTTTACAATTTCAGATACTTCATTATCTTAACCTGGCCGCCATATATAACTTTTTGCCAGCATTTTCATTCTGATCTTAAAAAATCTGGTATGATGACCCTGTTACCCCATAAAATACATCCATCTTCATCAACTACATACCCTGAATATTATACCCATTGCCAACTCTTGAAGTTATCTTTCACTTTATTAGCTTTATAAGTTTATTATTTCTAAATATAACTGTATTTAGTCTGAATTTTCATTAAACTTCTTGATTGTGCTTAAGTATGCCATTCTGGCGTAATGAATTTTCCCGAACATACCTTATTTACATGTAGAGCACATGAGTTAAAAAAAAAACTATTTTTCAGTACTGAATTATACAATGGGCATTGATCGTCGCTCTGGAAGATCAAGTGATCAGCTTATGATGGAGTTTGAGCGTCTTTAATCCAGAACTACTCTTCTCGGAGGCCCATTCGCTATTAGTCCGTATTTTTTGATATCTAGGATTATGTATGTCCCTACTACACACTTTCCTTCTTCCAATCATTTTACAAAATATAATTTTTCTTAATTACATTAGACATACCAAATTACTTAATTTTATTACAATTATGAAATCTTAAACTAACATCTCTTATAAGTTTTCCGATTGTTTCTAAATCGCAAACATACATAGTCATGTAAATTTAACAACTCTGAAATCTCATCTGTCTGTCTACATTCAACTTCTGAATTATAGTTTTCAATTGTCCTTGAACGCAAATAATCGCAATAAAATCTTTTACGATTTCATTATGTTTATTGATTTATCATATTACTTGCAACTATTCCATTTCTCCCGATCAAATATATCTTTTTATAAAGATCCTAGAATTGTGAACATTATAGCTTCTATATACTCTACAACAAATACATACCTGTGATGTCATTCCCAGCAAAGACCCAACTTCAACTGGCTTCTTGAATCTAATGTCACTGATGTGACGCAGTTTAGGCTGATGTTTACTGAAACAGTCAATTTGTGACAATGTGAAAAGTCAGATTTTAAAATAGACTCATTTAAAAGACGCGGTTAAGCCAAAGAGATAATAAATTCAAATAATAATTTAAATTTAGTAACGTCATTAATAAAAGAAAAATGGATTTTCAAGACAACAGTATAAATAATCATGTTTAATTTTAATGTAATTTAGTTTGTTTGTTTTGTTATGTAAATTATTTGTATTTTTACGGCAGTGCGGTAAAACGTGGGAACAGTAACCGGAAAGAACGCTTTCGGAAGTAAGAATTTGCCTCATGGCTACAGCAGTCTAAGTCCAGAGCTTGAAGGGACTGGATGTGTTTTGTGGAGTTAGAGTTAACCGCTCAAAATGGACAAGTTGTGTTTTTCAAAGTCGAAGTCTAGTGTTTGGAGAGATAAGATCGTAGAAAGAGTTTCTAGGTTCTATTAGAACAATGTACATTTGATTTTTTGTCTCAAATAGAGATCGAAAGTGTTTTAAAAAATCTATAAAGAGCGTGTTTCAATGACAATAACGTGGGAACATAAAAGACAATAATTTATGTACGCGAGTTATGAATATTCTCAACAACTGGAGAAAACAACTTCTGAACGAGGGAGAATCCTATACAAGCCGTAGAACTTCAACTTGTATGATATCAGTTTTCCATTCGGACTCAGACAATGTTTTTTATTTAAATCGGCGTTGTGGTATAGACGCTGTATATTATTTGTTTGATTAATAACCTGTGTTATGTTTTAAATTAATTTTTTGTAAATGTTTATCTATTTAAAGAAAATTTAGTAGATCATTACTAGAAGAGATACTAGTAAAATGAAACTTTTAATTAATGAAAATAGAATCTTTTCATTTTTCTTTTAGAGCTACAAAGTTACTAAAAAAACTTTCATAGATTAAATTCCTGTTGCAACAATTTTATTGGTAAAAGCATTTTTAAAGATAAAATTAATTAATTTGAAAGAAAGAAATAAAGGAAATATAAATTCATAATTTGTTATTGAAACTAAAGAGGATAACTAGTATTTATAATATGATTTTTTTTGTTGTTAATAATAATTTGTAGGATGTTTCTTTGAATGTTTAATAAATGTTTTCTTTGTAACATTTCAGCTAAAGTGTTCTCATTTATAACCAAAATCCACTGTAAGTACACTGTAAAAAGAACTTGCGACCCCAAAGAGATTTTTTCTTTCTTTTAAATATTTAAATTCATTCTTTTTTCAAAATTGGTATGCTAAAGCAAACCTGGCGCCCTATAGTCGAGCAAATTAACAAATTAATAACAATTAAAAGTAACTTCACCTCATTTTTGAATTATTACAAATTATGGCGTAAAAATATAACATGTCATATTCAAATAGGTTTATACTAATAATTTGCAAGATGAACTTTCTATTTAAATATGTTAAAATAATATGTAAATGTACCATGACATAAATACTTTATCAATTTGTATCGAAAACCATTAAAAGTGTAAAGCATGTGTGAGCAAAATGATATCACATAAAATATTTACAAAGCAAGTTAAACTAGATAAAACAAAAAAATAATATGTATAGACACTCAAGCACAGTCTCTAATTCCACCCATATGCAAGCTTGTGTATGGGTGAAGCAAAAGGAAAAAAAATTAAACAAACAAGGTGAAATCTAAAGAAAATATCTGCAAAAATTTGTTACCTATGTAATCGTGCAGATATTGCAGATAGTTCTAGTGCCGTTCTCATCAGAAAACCTCCAAACACTGTGTTTTGCAAATTGCGATCCTACACAATATATAAATAATTGGGAATATTGTTACATGAAACACACAAATTGATTTAATCAACAATAATTGACTACTCTTATTATTATTATAAACTAAAGTAGAGGATTTTATTGATTTAATTTTTCAGTCCCCATTTTATAAACTTGAAAGAAAGAGTAATAGAGTTTGTGGCTTAACTTTCAATTTGTCAAAAAAGAGCAGATCACATTTGAACCACACACACACACATATAATTATTGAGTATTGTTAATTATTAAATTGCAACATGAGCCACAAATTGAGGCGCCAAATTTATAAATTAGTTCAAACAATTTATTAATTGGATATAACTGGCAGTAAGAGATATTTTCTCAAAGGCTTATTCCTAATAAATAAAACAACTTATATCACCTTTGACAATTCGCTTGTTTGTTTTACCATATTTTATCTGCTTATACTTTTATAATTCAGCCTTTATCTTTTCAAAATTATAATATTTACATTGATTTTCATTAAATTTCTACTTCCAATAACTTTTTTCTTCTTTTTATGGAAATTAATTAACATGAGATTATGTAGGATATATTTTCAGCAATCTTTTCTCGTTTAAAGTTCATTTCATTTCATTTCTTTATTTAGTCCTTTAGACAATACTGCATTGCATAAAACTAAGACAAGTCAACAAGTTAAATTAAAGTTATTAAGTGTACATATAACCACAACAACATGTAACACATAGCACAATTCAATTCTATTCATCTTAATTGCTCTCTCATTGGTACAATAAAGTAAAGCAAGACTAATTTTATACAACAGTCAATCATCTATCATTTCTTATTAAAAACATGTCACATAACCAAAATTCAATTTAGAAGTTCCCAACTCAAATAGGATTTCTTTAGCATTGGTATTATAAGAATATGCAAGGCATGTTATTTTCTTTTCCATAGATTTAGTTGGGTAATAACTAACTAGTATCAAATCCAGTAAATATTTTTTTTTTAAAAATTTAAAGATTTAGGTTAATCAGATTAATAATTGTTTTATTATTGATATAATTTTCTTTTTAAGTTTTTGTTTTAAAATATTTCAATTTCACCAGTACATTTAATTTGCAATAATGCTGTGTTCTTTACTGACGTAATTGACAGCTATTTTCTTTGCACTATTATTAGGAAAGGAAGTTAATTCCTCTTATAACCACAACACTTTCCTTTCAAAAATATATAAAGTTATGATCTTCACATGTATTCATGAGCTATGTATTCACATTTTCTTATCCATTTATTAATTAATTTAGTTTAAAACCTAAGTAAATAAAGTTTACAAAAATAATTGCATCCACTGTTAAAGAGAATAACAAATTTCAACATAACTCATTTTTCTCTCTCACAAAACATTATTTGTATAAGAGAAGTAAAAGTTAGAAACGTACTGTTAACTATTTGTATTCCAATATGATAATATGATGTCCCATCTCTAATTATTTATGTCTTTTTTATTTACTGACAAATTTAAGGTTATACTTTCATATCATACCATAAAAAAAAAATAATACTCTAATAGGTTACTCTATATTCCATGTAATTACTTTTTAGATAAATAATTACAAATACTTTTTTGATTAAGGGGAGAGGGTAAATGAAAATCCACCTTTAAAAAACTTTCACACTTTTGTGTGTTTAGATGTGTAATGAAAATTTTGAAAAATCCTATTTCTAATCTGTAAATTATGTATTTAAGGGAAAACAGAAATTACAGTTTATTACTAAATTATTGAGTATTTGAACATACAGGAAATAAGAAGAAGCGTTTATCCAAAATTATTTACATAAAATAAAAAGCGTAGTTTATCACAAAAATATTTATACAAAACAAAATGTACAATAATTCATCACAAAATCGATATCTAAAACTTCCAATATGCTAGCTCTTACTAAATTAGTATATACTCAACAAGAAGTGCACACAAAATAATCATTTACCGTACTGGTTTTGGATATGTAAAAAAAAAAAAATATATTTTCGTAGTATAATTTTGAACTTAGGAAATATAGTAAAATTTAAAAAGAATATTCATACTAACAACAATTTCAAATCAAAATTTTCAACTCAAGTAAAAAACAAAAAGTTGTGAAAGCAATATGTGTTGTCAACCAATTAACCGTCAGATACTGTATTAAGTTACAGATAACTTCCTGAATTTTAGCAAAAATAAATACTCTTTATTTTACCTTAACTTGAAACAGCTATTAATAACTATTTGTGGCTATTAAAGAAGGCAAATGTCTTCATAGGCAATGCACGTTTGTGGCTGACTTTGGATTAGAATTAGGATCCCTGTGTCAGTTAATAGCTCATGTTGAACTGAAAAGGGTTAATAGCTTTCTATCCTAGCAACTGATCTAAAAATTATGACCATTGTGAAATCAGCATAACATTATGCTCGAAACAATATAAAACTAAGCAAAGCCTAAGATATAAAAGTGTGGTAGATATCAACAGCTACAGCAATACAATTTTAACCCTTGTTGACTTGGTGTGGATCCTAAAGTGAGCCCCTGAGTGAATAAAACAAAATAAAATTGAACAAGTTTTTACTCATTACTCTTTGACATTCCGTATTCTCTCATCTGATGTTAAACTTATCTGATGCTAAACTTCATAGATAATTTCCCCATCCCAATTTTAACATAAAACTATTTCTAAAACAAATAGTATAGTCAAATTGATATAGTTTAGCTTTATTTTTAATTTAAAACTATATTTATAGTTTCTTTTACTAATTTTCTTAGCTTCACTTTTCTACCATTATTTATTTTTTTAAATATAAATTTTACATTGATTGCTTAAAACGTTTTAAACTACCCTCCTCATCCAAGTCCACATTATAAAGGTAATAAAAAGAATAGCATTATATTTAAAGTTAAAATATTTTTTAAATATAAATTCATCACTCAAATTTAAGAAGTTGTTTCAAACTTAAGATGGACACAGCAACAGGGATTTTAAAAGTTATTCAGAAGTCATGAAAAATATTCAATATTCATATCTTCATATTTTTTTAGAAATTCAACCAAAAAATGCAATATACTTTTTAATTTTACAAAGATGTGCTTACTTCCGGAAAACAAAACATAATGTTAGACTGTTTCGTGTCTGACATCCAAATACTTCCAGGGGGCAAAATTCTTCGATTCAATGTAGGGTTCTTCAGGTCGATTGATCGTAAAAACAAATCATGAATAACTCTTTGTTCATCTGGTTCTGGCAAGGTGATGAGTACTGAGCCTGTGTCTCCTCGATGTCTCCGTTTCTTGCGAGCTAAACATTGTTTAACCAAATAGGTTTAGGGCTTTTGCAGTCACAAGAGATAAAACAGCTGTTTAAATTTCTCCCCTTGGGAGATCACCAACAGTTTATTATTTTAGAATATTTTCTAATAAATCAACTAGCTTTCCTTTTCTATATTAGAATACAATAAATGTTAAGTCTGACTAATGTATTCCATGAACTAATAATCTTTGAAGTAGACAAGGTAAATAATCTAGTCTATTTCTTTTACTTTATACCTGTCATAATCATCTTCTCTTTTTAACATGACTAGTAAAAATATATTCCTAAGAAAATTGTTATTTTTAAATAACGAAATACTACTCGGTTATAAAACTACATAAGCCTAACAAAAAATAATGTTCATTATCTAAAATAAAATTAACTGTTGAAATTGTGTTTGTTTTTGTACTGGAGAAGGAGACAAACCCTGTATAAAATGTTATCAATTACAAACTCAACACATTAGCACAAATACCATATTGACTTATAGGTACAAAATGTTGTTCTGTAAATATTACGAGAAATGTTTAAATAAATTCTACTAAAATATAAGTATAGTGCCCTTGCTTTGTAATATTGAGGGAAGTGAATAGTAAGAAATATGGTATGGTGCAATTATAATAAACTTTGGAAAATATCTACCAGTATACAAACTCAGTGGCGTAAATAGCACCCCTGATTGCTTACGGTTGGAGAGCGGTCATATAGAGCCGACAAGTTGCGACTTTGTTTGAGGGGGGGGGACAATAATGCAGTTATAATACTGTACAAACTTAACCCTGCTAGTGGCAGTGTTAATTTTCTTCATTTTTTAAAAAATTAATAAAAAATATTATTTGTATACAAAACCTAACTTATAAGATATCATTTTTCTCAGAAAGATGCATAGAATTCATCTATGTAATAAAAAAAAAAATTTTGAAACGGTTTTGGAGTAAGTATGTTACATGTCAAAAAATGATGTTATCATTTTTCAGAAATACCTGTATCACCCAAAATCAATAGCTTACTACCTTTTTCTAAGATATACACAATTTTTGTGTATTATTTGTGAATATATTTAGGAAAAAAAATATATAAATTTGTTACATTTTAAAAATTTAAAAAAATATTTTATAAAAATTTGTTCAAAAGATATTTTTTCTTTCAATAATTTATCAAAAATAGTAATATATATTTTATACAAGAGTACTATATATCATTATGTTCAGAAAGGTGCATAGAATGTAGGTGTGTAGTGAAAAAAAAAATGTTAGATGTATCACATTTGGAGTTTTTTGGTCAAATACTAAAAAATCGAAGAGTAACGTAGCAGAAATTTGACAGAAATGGTAATGAATAACATACTAATAGATTTTTTGGAGTTTTTTCAACCGTTACTTTAGATTTGTAATATATTTGTGAATATATTTAGGGGGAAAAAATAATAATTTGTTACATTTTCAAAATAAAAATGACAATTTTCAAAATATTGATATTCTGACGCTTGTTGGTTAGGTTGACACCTCGATTATTGAGGCGTAATTAGTAACTTTCTAAAGCTAGGCCTAAGACAAAATCATTAGATTTCACTAAAACAACATACTTTACAAAGAATAACACATATATACACTTGTAATAATCAAATAAAACACTAAATATAAGAAAATTTGCATATAGGCTACAACTTACAATATTCTTTTAGGTTATCAAAATATAAACTGTTCACACTCAAAATAAATAGAAAATCACTCAAAAACATAAACTTTAGATATAAAACACATATATTGTAACTTGTATACAAAATTTATATACAATTTGTATACACAAACCTTTCAAAATAACAAAAATCTAATCCCAAAACCAATATGCGCTAGCTACGTCATTTGTTACAGTATTTACATCGCACCATTGCGTATGTTCCGAGATCAAAACAAAACCTTTTAACTAAGTATTGCCTATATCGAGTGGTACCAACTTATAGAATGAAATTTCCTCTACAACATAGTGTAAAACGAATACGATTTCTGACATAACAAAATGGATTACATCATTTCGTAAAGTGCACCGAATGCCAAACGAATTTCGTGTCGTCAAGTTTGTTCTATGGTGAAATAGATATATCTCTGGATCTGTGAGACGCAGAAAAATTTGTAATCTACGGTTTGAAAGAGAAAGATGTGAGCTATAGAACAGTGTTTTGATCAACGCGTTTAACAGAAATATAGATTTGTAATCATATCGGGAAATATGGCGTTGCTTTTACGAAAAAGCGCAGTTTAAATTTACGATTTTACGCATCAAAAATATGCGAACTTCACCAATTTTTGGAATATTACTTATAAAGTTTTGTGGTATTTTTTTCGCATGATTATGCATCTACGGAACATTAGCTTTCCAACGGTATTTTATTTATTGTGATAGGACAATTTTAAGTGGGCGTAATGTTGAATTGCAAAATACGTGTTTTAGAGTTGCTGAACTAAGCCATGCATGAAAAATCAACCCGCTAGCGGGTCTGGAGTCCGTTGGTGGGTTAAGTCTTTATGAAAATTCCACAGTTAATATAATGTTAATCTCTCCTTATATTAATGTCTTAAGAGATTTTTGAGTTGTTTCACTACCCAAATTGTACTCATATACTTTAAAATTAAGATTTTATTCTTTTTAATCCACATGTTTAATTTCAATTTATAAGATCTCGAGATTTGCCCCATCTTTTGTTTGAGTAAATAAAATTAACAAAAACATGGTGGTTTTGACTCCACCAGGTTTTTCTGTAAGATCTACATGTAAAACTTACCCAACGCAGCTGCAAAAATTTGATTCTCAAGGTCATTAGCAGGAACTATTTTATTTACAGGTGCACTAGCTGTATTTGTAGCATTACGAGAAACCAAGAAAAATATTGCACTAGTAAGTTTATTCCACTTATCGTTCAATTTTTGCTCTAACCAAACCATACTTTCAATTGATGAAGTCCCAACAAAAGAAATATGGCCTGATATTCGTATATCTTCATTATGCTAAAAAAATATATAAATGAACCCATTATTGTGTTTGAATACTAATAAATAATAATGTAAGTGTTGCAACAAAAAATCTACACTAATAATTTTGGTTTAACATGTTTTAGGCATTTTTCTCAATTTTAATTATTTAACAAAGTTAAAGTGGCTGCATTTGAAAATATCTTAAGCAAATTTTTGAAGGATGTTGAAGAGTAAAAACATTTTTGGAAAGAACTTCTTATACAAAGTCAACTTAGGTTCAGCTTTGAAAACTTAAAGAACGGATTCGTTTTGAATTCAAAGTTTTCGCTTCAGTTTTAAATTTGTAGAAACTAATATGGATCACAGTTTGTCAAAGTTCAAAACTAATAAAACTTTTATAGAACGTTGATATAGTTTTATGATATCGATGAGCAAAGATCTGACATGGTATACATTAGTGATCCTTAGCTACCTTCAGCAAGTTTTCACTTCTTTATCTACCAATTGATTTTTTTAAAATTTCTAATCTAAAATTTGATCCATGGGGTTACTATAGGTTTGCAGTTTTCCCATACCGTAACGCAGCTATTCCTTCTGACATATTGTAGTTTCACCCTTTTCATAATCTTGGCGAATATTGAAACTGAGATAATTTGAACCTTTATAGTGTTGTATAATTGTATAGTGTTGCAATAAAAAACTACACTATACCAAAGTCACCAATTATTATTAATTTTGTTAACTTCATCTCATTACAAATTTTTTCACTGAGTTATTCCATCTGATTGGTAAATTCTTCAATTCTACTTAGAAATGAGGCTACCCCATCTTCTTCATACTTTAGATTAAAAAACCTTTGTTGTAGAAAACTAATTTCTGATTATACTTATTTTATCATATCATTTGTCCCACACAGTTTTTGATGTTTTACAGGTGACAATCTGTATGGGTCATTGGACCTTCCTCCATTCTCAAAACAATTAATTCTTCGGCTTTATTACCCTTTGTAATCCATTCCTTTCATTCTGTTTGGTGTTTGCTCACATTATTTTCATACTTTTCTAAGATAGAAAGATAGATTTTATCTTCTCCAGTAACAATTTCATACAAGCTTTTTGATTTAACACATTGCGTGTGACGGTATTAATTTAAATATTCACCCAATACCTATTTTTTTTTATTTAATAAAAACTTACTTTATCACAACAGCATTTATCTTGAAATGATGGCTTCAAAGTTATGTAACCCATATGGTACCCATTGCCATACCGGGCTTCACCAGGTAGTGATGTCGGACGTGCACGCTGACTCGGGTCGACGAACTGCCACAGTAAAGTTTCTGTTAGTTTCAGTAAAGCTAATTTTTTGAAAATTTATTTACATCTCCTCCTTGTCTTCTTATCTTCTCCTTACTCGTGTGATACTCATCAAAGCATTTCCCAATGCATAGTCCAGGTTTGTCTGGGCAGGTCTTGCAATAGTAGGGTGCCAAATGTTGGGTCTTGTTTTTGAAGCACACCTTACATTTCTTTCTTGCCCTCCTGGCCTGGCCCTCTCGTTCCATTTTGGCAATGACATGAACATTTTCCCTGTGCGGGACTTTCAACTGGAGCATCAACAAGTTGAGGCAATAGTCCACTAATGACTTTCAATCGAAAATTATAGAAAAGTATCTTCCGCATATATTTATTGTGGAGATTGTGGGCATTCAGAAGAAGTATCTGCAGGACGTGAATAAAAATCTTCTTATACCAGAAGAGAGTTTTTCGTTCTCATGGATATGATAGTAGCTGATTCGCCCAATCAACTCCACACATATAAGAGTTATATTGGATGATCGGCAAGGGCTTTTTTTTATGGTGTTCCTTTTCGTCCTGAAATCGATCATTTCATTTTCATACTGAGAACTTATATATGAAACCACCATTTTTCCATTTTCCTATTATGATACCCTCGCCATATCTCGCTACTGTTTCCCCTTTTTTCAAAACTGTTGATTTTACATCTGCGGGTACGTGTTTCCTATCCAACCGCAACATACCAGTTGAGTAAGTCAATTTTGACAGGAGTTTGGCCGAGACAGTATAACTATTATAAAAATTATCCATAAATAAGGAATGGCCGTTTCCTACTTTTTCCTTCAGAGACCAGGTTGTTCGGCGACTAAAAATGACAGCATAAAGAAGAGATTACTCAATGAAGCAGACCTAATCTACAAGACAGCTGCAATTAAAGATATTGCTCTCCTAACCTTAAAGTCAAACTAACTAAATATCAATTATGTGCAAGGAAATACTCAAATGGGAAAAAGAACATGCTCCTTCTGCGGGGAACGTAACCATGTATCTTCACAAATCATACGGTACATTTGTAAATGATAGAGAAAAAGTGGACATCTATTCAAAATGTGTCGTAATAGTTTCGTAAAAATTCACAATAATCAGTTTAATAATTAAACTGTATGATTATTGTAACTCATACATCACTGAAGATTAATATGGACGTTGAAATGTGTTTTAGATAATAAACATATTATTTGTGAGAAATTGTGTTCAATTTTCATTTTTATTTTATATCATCTTTCAAGTCAAGCTCAATATTTATTTATAATAGGAAACCAATTTTTTTCAAGTTGAATATCTGTATATCCTCTTTTCTAATGTTACAAACATACTACTTAAACTTCTATCCCTCTTTCTTGCTATTTTTCATTGTTTTTATTAAACTAAAAAGCTAACTTCCCTATAACAATAAAAATGAATACCTTAGCCACAAAATCCGTGAAGGTAATCTGGTCAACCAACATTGAGACTATAACATATGGTTTAGGTTCCCCGGGTGGCAACTTAGGATTGTCTATGAATTTCAATATTAACCATGCTGGAAGAGAAAAATAAAGATTTTTGTTGATCATTTTGCTTTCTATACTTTAAAATTTATCGTGGAATGGTAGCTTCTAATCATTAATAATGGTTTCCCTTTTTTTACTTTCATATCAAAATTGGTTTAAAATTGAGCTTAACCAACAGTAAAAACGAACAAAAATGTTGTTTTTCAGCATGAATGAATGTACTTGGTAAATTTTATTGTCACCAAACAACTTCCATGATGTATTAGCTATCATTACCTAATTCACAATGAAGGTCCACAATAAAAACTCATTGTTTAAAGAAATTTTATTTTCTGTTTGTGATGCTACATATTGAATTGTGACACTGGAAATTTATTAACAAATTTCCCTGCATTTTAATATTTTTGCTAAAATTGTTTCTTTGGTTCCATACAACAAAAAATAACTAATATAAGAACAAAAAAAAAAAACCTAAAAATTTATTAGCATAACAAATTATTGATAGAGAAACTAATATTTCATTAGATTGACAGCAAAAACAAGAATACGTACAAGGGGAAAACATAATTTGAAATTATTTGTGAAATATAATATGCTATTTAATATTGTTCTATAAATTGTTATTAGATGATGAGTTGACTATTATTCTTTTACCTACAAAAAACAACTATTGGTAATTAAAAATTATATTTAAATTCTAGAATGGTAATGCGTAGTCGGTCAGACGATGGTTCCTACAAAAACCGATCCGGGAAACGGAGTAGGGAGATTACAAGCGCCCCCATCCCTATTATCTTCCCCTCCTCACTCAAGGCCAATATTAGTCCTAAATAAAAACTGTTTACTTCGCTATATTAGTTCCAGTGAGATAATCGTCGTATGATAGACTATGCGTTACCATTTACATTAGTTTTTAGTCTTGTGCAATAGTTGCTTTGTGTTTTATATTTTATTTTAACGACATGTTTAAATCTGTGCAGAGTTTCCCAAATTAAAATATATAAAAAAGTAATGTTTATTTTACTTTTTATTAATTTACTGGCACGTTTTCAGAATAAAAACTATAGAAAACATATTTGTTTGAACCGAGGAATGATATGTGTAGACTGTACCGAAAAATTGTAAATAAACAAACACGACATATGTCTACAGCAATATAATCTAATTTATTAATATATATTTATTTGTATGTTTTTTCTAATCTTTTCCCATGTGTAGTCTGAGAGACTACGCGGTACCATTTATGTATGTAAAAAGGAGTTACCATTCTAGGGTTAAAACAAATTTATATATTGAGGGAATATATAACTCTATATAAAAGTCTTTTGAAGTTCTGAAAAAAATTTAAAAAAACCTAAAATGGCTGTTGAATAGTTTTAAATTCATATTTTATTTTAAATAACACACATAATTAAATCCAAACATTTTGATTTTAATTCTGCATCAATAGTACCAACCACAATTCTCTAGAATGAAAATAAATAATTTGCCAAGGCTTCAGCCGTAAGATTAGCAACTAGTAAATGAATAGTTAAATGAGATTCGTAAACGTGTATAAAGTTTGGTTAACATGTACAGGGGGTAGGTGATACCATCAACTTATTTTGGGTTATGTAAAAAGTAAAATAATACTTATTCCTTAGAAAGAACTGATACGTCTTGTCTATTCCTGAATAGAAAATGTTACTTTGTATTACATCTCATGTAGAATTGCCGATTAATAATAGTACTTAATGTGTATTTAATACTGAAAAATTTACCTGCAAAAATATCCATATCTTCCATTAACCTTCCCAGCCGAATACTGCCCATTGTATTAACGTATTTCTCTTGAAGTGATAGATTTGTACTTAATGGAATTACAGCACTGTCAAACGTCTCCTACAAAGTATAAAGGAGAATTAACATCATAGACAATAAACTATATTGTTTATTCTCTGTTCAAACAATATTTACTCTTATATCATGTAATTGCCAACTGGAAAAAAAAAACTTTTTCACTTGATTTTGATATTATAGCACTCAAATCTCATTTATTACACTAAATTTATAACAAAATATTACAAAAAATATGAATTAAAAATATGAATGTGACCAATTGAGTCACTGTCATTTTTCTGTCATGATTATATCATAATTAAACCTACTGATCAGACTGTCATTCTCTTCATAGGTTTTTTGTTATGCTGGATTCCCACTGAATGCTTACTCTCCAGCCAAAACTTATTGTCTATCAATTCCTGCCAAATAATAGTGACAAAAGGCTTCAATTATGGCTCTCTACTATGTCCCGCTAAAGTAACAACACTATATAATTTATTATTAGATTATTGCCATAGATTTAGCAATACTTTCCAACATTCCAGGTCACGATATACTGACAGCTCTAAAAACCATTTACAAAGTACGACAAGAAATACCACGACTCCAAATAAGAATACAGAACATACAGTGCAAACGACATAACAGGGCTCATAGAGAAGTGACTTAGTTTTAGTCAAGGAAGCGGAAAAAAACAAATAAACGTATGAGAATTTTCAGGACCTTATAGAGTATTACAGAAAATTCCTTCGCTAAATTATGAATTGGAGATATATAAGTATGGAAAATTGAAATGAGTTGTTATAGATGTAGCACAAATAAAAATAATACATTATGGCAAATTAATGGCATTTTGAGATATATCGCATTGTTAATTCTGTAACTACTTATCAAAAGGTAAAATATTGTACTTTAAAGAATGAATAAAGTATTCAATTAATTGTGGTAGCAACTAATTAAAATTCTTGGAAACTGAGCTGAAATTGAAAACAATAATATCACACCACTTTACACATGACATTTGCTCAATGCCAGATAATCAAACCAGAAGACAAAACTTAAATAATTTCCACGCAGTACGTTTCAGGAAGCAGATATGACCACAACAACATTGTACCTACACTGTTTTTTCCTGACAACATCACTCCTAACCCCTCTTAGAATTCTATCTAATATTTCCATCTAGATATCAACAGGAGCTTATTTCAAACCCTTACCTGCAAACCACATACACGAAGCCTCAGTCCATTCACCTATTTATTCCCCATTGATCCCCTACCCAATTTAAAGACCTGCTCACACTAACAATCAAATGTTTGGAGTCATAGGAAGGACCTGTTTGTAAAGGAGTAAAAGCAACACAAAATCTCCTAGACAAATTAATGTGTATTCAATTTGGGTGTTTTGAATGTAAATAGTAATTTTCACCTTTTACAACAATACTTAGTTTGCTCTGAATTATATTATTTTGGGAACAATAATTAAGTTATATTATCTAGTCATATTAAGTACTGTTTGAAATGTTATAACATAATGTTGAAATATATGGATGTAAAATTGGATTGAAGATTATAGAACTTTTATATTAGGGTATTAGATTGTAAAGAGAATTTGTATAAATCAATTAATTGTATAAAACAAATATTTCTATAATAGTCAAATATATGTGGAACTGAACCATCGATTATTTAAACTTATCCATTGATCTCGGGAAACCAGGAAAGGTAGCAGCATAACAAATGGTGCATCTGTTGTTCAAAAACAAATAACACATTTGCGGTAATGTAACAATATGAACATATGGCTGACACCGTGAAATATCCCTTTAGATCTACGAAAGTCGAAGTTGTAACAACTCATTCGTTTACATTCCACCTTTGCCAACATATGATATCGACACCAAAACATCCGAGCTAGGACATGAAGTTATCCGTCTACCTCCATAGCATTGCCACTAAAACCCAATATAGCTAGCCTTATCTCTAAGAATACATAAGGGAACACTATATGACTCACAAGTTGAAAGATGTGAAAAACTTTTTGAAAAAGTGGTAGAGAAGTTCATACCAGATGTGGAAAAAGTAAGTGGAGTACATGAAAAAGTTATTAATGACGACTGGAAAATCAAAGGTCTTGACAATAAAATTGTTCAGAATATCCTAATAAACCTGACACCAAGAGACGAAAGGAGCAACTGGTCCAGTGAAAGTGATAAAGATGATAGTAGGGTATTTATTATTAAAATTCTTCGTTTTTTTTTCTGACAACATTTTATTGATGCAGCTTCATATACCTAGCTTCGCTAAATAGTTTCATTAAATGCAAATTATAGTTTCAAGTAGCTCTCAGATGTCAGGAAAAAATACATAACTATAAAGTACTTTAGGTAAAAATACCACAGGTATACAGTGTTTGGATTTATTTTTAATGTAATGTTATAAGGAATACAATGGAATATTTAAATTTTAAGAATATTCACAACGGAATAATTTCATTTATAGGAAAAAAGGTCAAGTAAATAAGTGACAACTGTCAAAGCTTAGGTTGACCGTAAATGTGCATGTGCGCGAGCCCGCGAAGATTAAGGACAGTTAGAAACCCATCTCCTATTTCCTTTACTTATTTGAACAAGATATAATAAATTCACCACAAATTTAATAAATGAAAATTTAGAGTCAGAAGCAATTGAAAAAATCATATAAATCTTAAGTGTTCTATTAAAAAATCAGTTTTATTGTTTATGTACTCCAAATAAACTTATAATTAATTTGAAGCTTACCTCCATACTTTTTGATGGCAATTCATCTTGAGACTTTGGAAGATATTTTAAGAGATGAGCTCGATTCTGTTTTGCAAACTGATATCCTTTTTGATTTCCCATAACTTCCATAAATTTCATCTTTACTGGAAAAGTACAAGAATAACATTCAATTTGAAATACTTTCACTTTTCAAAATTGATATGTTAATGTAATTCAAATTTATAAGGAACCATTTGAAGACATTTTAAAAGAGCATCAGAACTAAAAATAAATAAATTTCAACATTATAGTGAACTAAACTATTGACGCATTATAGTCTCTAATAGATAAAAACTCATTATTTCTGATGATAGGCTACAGAGTGTGTCATTGAACCCTGGTGTTTTTTGATTAGATAGTTCTCATGACTGAAGTAACCTTGAAGGTTGGTGTTGCTTTCATATCATCTGAGTTCCCCACCAGTAGAACATGGAACTTGAGTTGTAATGGAACTTTGGACCCCCAACATTGTTGGTCTGTGGTAGAGAACTTCATTACAAACAATGAATCTGAGACCCTCAGCGGAATTTGAGTATTTTAGCGTCCCACCCCGTGGAGTGATTCCTACCTGTAACACCATATTGTTGATAGTTCATAATTTCCGTTCGGCTGGTTCACAGAATTCCGAGAGAAGGATAAGAGCTCCGAAAACTGTAGAAGCCGTACAGAATGTGATGTGATGAACAGAGCCCTAAACGATCATAACACCTTTATGCGCAGTGTTTTAAATTATTTAAACCTCCATACCTACAAGATCGCAGTTTTGCAGGCGTTATTGCTCCAAGATTTTGTGAGATAAAATTAAATTTGCTGCATATTGTTACGAATGGTGGAAGAAGACCCTGGAATCGTAATTTTAACTTCAGGTGAAGCACATTTTCACCTGAATGTAAATGTCAACAAACAGAACGTCAATAACAGAGTTATTGGTCACAAAACAACTATCAAGAATTACACCAACGCCCGTTGTATAGCGATTAGATAACTGTTTGACCAGAAGTGGAGAAGTTTGGTTGGAAAGGGCTGTATTTTTCCCAAGAAAATAAGGGCTCTACAACTGTGAATTTGGAATGTTATGTGGCTATGTTTAGTGAATTCCTTGCTCTGAATTACTTCGTCATCACATAACTCATGGAGCAGTGTGGTTTCAACAAGAAGGAGGTACAGCTTGAACTTCAAAAAGTTTTGACAGAAATAAGGCCGTTATTCTAAGATAAAGTGATGTTGACTAGCCCCCACGATCTCCAAATCTTTCTCCGTGACATTGCCTAGAGGCTGGAAGAGTGTGTCAAAAAATATGGTTAACACTTGATGATTTCTTTCATATATGTATTTTTTTTTTCACAATAACTGGATTTTACTTTTTTTCCAATCCTACTGAATTGTTTAAAATAAATAAATTGGGATTATCTTGAAAATTGACTTCTTACAATTAGTATTTCTAAAACCATCAGGTTTCACGAGCTCATCCTGTAGTATGAATGAGTTTTTCCATGTGATTAAATAAAAATACTTAACTTAGTAACACGTTTATAGCCGATTAGGCTACTTTATTTGGAGAAGTGTTGTAACAATAAATTGCGAGATCAAATTAGATTATTACTATTATATAAATAAAAATACCTTATACAAATTACCTTCTCCAACAGTTTGTGTTGATGGTTGATCTGGACCTTTTAAATGCAAGTATTCTGGCACTTTGGTAGCTAATGAAGATATCCTGAGGAAAAAATAACACTAGGTCTAATAAATTTGATTGACTAGGTCAAAAACTTGCATGGACCTAGTAAAATGGTAAAATTATTGATGTTAAAATGAATTCATGTAACTAAAACGAAACAGATAGGTATAAATGAAACAATTAATAACAGGGTAATTTAAAAATATTGATCTCGCTTTAAGTTAGATAAAAACTAGTAATAAAATCATATTTAGTGGCTCAAAAGAAAAAAGGGGGTAACCTAAATGAGTTTTACCATACGTAATTAGTACAAAATTTAAAAAAAAAGTTGATTTATGATTCACTATTTAGTTTTAATTTTGGTTTATAGTTATAGAGTATTTTAAAAAAATTAATAAAAACAGTTTATTTTATTTTTCATGCAATAAAGTACAATTTATAAAAAAACAAAAAGAGTTGAATTTAAGGACATTATTTTGAATTTTTAAAAGGTAAAAATTATGCATTAACTGAAATTTCAAATTTTTTACATTTTAAAAATCTTAAACCGATACAATAAAATTTATAATTCTTAATCAATGTTAATGTATGTAATATATATAGCCTATATATATATATATATATATAGGCTATATATATATATATATTGTAACAGAATATATTGTAAAAAAGTACAACTTAAGTCCAAGCCTAGACTAGAAAAAGATGGAATACTGAAAAGTTTATGAAATCACATTTTTTTTAGAGTGTAAATAACTTACATAACTTACCAACAACTGGAAGCATAGATTTTTTATAAAAGTTGCTAAACCCATGTAAGAATTGTAGCTTTTATAAACATTATAAGTAGTCTACATTTAACATCCCAAAAACGTAAAGATAAGCTCATGCAATTAATTTATACTTAACCAGCCTAAAAATGTTCCCAATGGATTTGTTAGGTGAGCAAACAAAATTGATCAAATAATGTTAGGCTGCTTCAAGGTGATGTTTCCTACATTTTGTTCATGTAATCAAACAGTTCATTGTTAGTGTCCCTTAGACTAAATCTAATTATAATTTTGTGGTATTTTTTTTGCGTATTCTCAAATTTAACTACAGTATACTGACCTAACTCAAAATAAAAGAAAATCTACATCATATATTGAAAGAATGTAGTTTCATTTGCACTGACTTTTGACGCTCTGGAGTTCAAGCTCAAGTATATAAATAACAGCTAATTTTATCGTATTTTTAAAACTGATTTTTGATATCCCAACCTAAAGTGATTTCAACTGATAATCGGTTATTGTAAGTATAAACCATTATGCTTCCCACTGTTGTCCATGTCTTTAAATTTAGAAGAAGAAAAAATCTTTAAATTTGTGTGAATCCAAGAAATCAAAAGATAATTGTCAATTTTAGTCTCCTACCGAATTTAAATATAATATTTAAATGTCAAGTAAACTTAAATACCTACAAGATAAATCCATTTTCTTTCTTGAGTTTGACAACGATATTTTTATTCCGAAAAACAATAGACGTTAAATTAAATAACTTCATTATTTTAATATAAACCAAGATTGAATATAATCAATAAAGAAATAACCTCAAAACAATGTGTAGAAAACAAGGTGAAATAACCACTAGCGAAAGAAAACGGCGCTGTGTCAGCTGACATTCGTTCAACAAAAGTAATGTATAGGACGATTATTATCTTTAATAATGTAGCAGTTCGTCTTCTAATCTTTAATTTCGATTTTAATATTAAAATAAAATTGAAGATCCGAACTTAATCTTTTCGAGACACCAACTGCTTATTGTATTTTAATGTAACAGCATATTTCTTGTTGAAACTCCATATTCAAGGATTAAATAAAGCTAAAGTTTCAAAATTATTTTAATAATATAATTGAGCTACAATTGTTTCGCCTTGCGGCATCATCGGGCAACTGCATCACCCGGAGTTGCCCGATGATGCCGCAAGGCGAACCAATTGTAGCTCATTTATATTATTGCTTTATTTAATCCTTGTTTATTATATTATGTAAGTTAAAAATTTGTAGCAGACTTCTTTCCTACGCGAATTTATAACATTGAAATTTTGAAAATAAAACTCCATAAACAACTACAAGATTTTAATATTTTTAGTGATTTAATGATCTTAATTACTTATAATGATCTTAGTGACTCATAATTCAATAAGAGAAGATTTAGGAAGACACTTTTTCCCCTTCCATCGTTCTAATTTATAAAACAGTTGAGTTGAACTTAGGTAATGTTTTTTTTTTTCGCTGTAAATAATGGCGTCTGCAACCGGAAGTCAAATCTCTCAACTGTTAACTAATTTGCAAACAGTTGTGGAATTATCGCAACTGTTGGGTGGAGCTCAGAGCTGAATGCACTCATATAGCCTACTTTACAGCCGGTTTCATTTAGTTAATGCTCACTAGTAAATTACCATTCACGATTACTGCTAATTGTTTTCATATTAATGTTTGAGGTTATCATTTGAAATAAATGATATAGGCTACGTAAGAGATATTTGTTGAAATAATAGACCAGTGAGATAATAAAATAAAAACAGACTCATAGTAGTGAAAAAGTTTAAACAAATGGAAATTACAAAAATATTATTAGTGAATATGGCTAAAATAACTAAGACTCGCATGTTTTTTAAATACCATAAGTTGTGAATTTCTATTTCATAATATATAATAAATCTCAAGTTTTGATTGAATCCACCCATCTATGGGTCCCACTTACCCCAAAATTATCCATCCTAATTTTGACCCTTTTTCCAAAAATAGTTTCTTAACTCATCCAACCCAAAATTTGGACTCTTTTCCACTCCTTTTATCCAAATTTGATTCGTTTTCTCCACCTTTCTCTTCCAAAAAATCCAACCCTGGATCCCACTACCACTAAATCTCTCAACCACCAAAATTTTTTGAAGGTTTAAGCTCCATCTTCCTAATACAGTACTACAAAAATTTGAAATTAGATTCAATAAATATATCCCTTTGAGGGGTAACCAATATATTGAACTCCCGAAAAAATTCAATCACCGGTGATTAATGTAAAAAATAGTAACAACTTTTGTTTTAAATATGCAGTACCGGTACTCACTCTTTGTTCAAGGTAAAAGTCCGACTAATATGAATGCATTATTAACAAAACGGAACTGCATGTGAAGTACCAATGGAACTCCATCGAGTTTCCTGTCAAAAATAATACTATTAAAAAATTCGAAACAATAAACAAAGGTATAGATGAAAAGGTGAATGTCTATACCATGTTATGAGGTGAAAAACGTTCATCGTGACTGCAGTAGATAAAAGAAAACTTGTTTGAAAAGGAAATTTACACAAGGAATTGTAATAGTTTAGTAAGAAAACAGCTTAAAAAATAAATGTGTAATATTGAAATACAGAAATGATGTTTTGCTCATTTTAATGATCAAAAATTAAAAACCAGATTTGAAAATCTGAGAGATCAAAGGACATTTATTTTGTAAACGCTGTAGATAGACATTCCTATAGAAATAGTATATTTCATCACTAGGACCAAAAGTGAAGCTTTTCGATACAAGCTATAAGTTTATCCTCGGCTCCGTCTCGACCGGAATATGAGCCAGGATCGAAAAGCTTCTTTTGGTCCAAGTAGTGAACTATATTTTTCGTTATACTGCAAATAACATAAGAAAACAATTTCACAAAAACTAAAATGTTATAACTTATTTGTCTTCAAATCGATGGTTACAGCTGTTTTAACGGTTATTTACAATCGAGATTATCGGTTGTTTTTATAGATGCTTTACAATCGTTAATTATTATTATTAATTCGTATAAACGAAGTAACAGCTGATGACCTCGACCTCAGCTGATGTTTTTAGGTCCTAGGACTAAAAAGAACAACTTTAGCACCTCATCAATGCATGTATTGAAAACAGCTGTTTTTGAAGCAGTATGACTAAAAAGACATTCAATTCAGAATCTATAATCTAAGCCGCTGAGTTATATAATCAGTTGTTGTGTATGCCAATTCCGAAACCATTTTAAATTAGCAGTTCTCCCAAAAATTAGCATTGATTGAAATGAAAGTTGTACATGTTTGCCATCTTTTTACATTTTTTTAGAGCAAACCTTTAGCAAACACTCAATAAATCGGCGATACAAAAGTAAAAAAAACCTTGGTTCGAAATATTCCTCCTAAAAAAAAATTCAGAATGTTGACAGAAAATGTTTTATGGACCGATTTTTATAAACAGTTTTTTTTATGCATTTTTGAACGGTGTCATATAATAGGCTACATGAATTTGTTAATTTTCTAACATAGGCTAAAATATAATTCAAAATGGCGACTGGTAATTTAAACATAACTTGAACAATAGTTGTAATTGTATTGAATTACACTTCTGTTTTGTTTATATCACGAAACAGAACTGATTTTCATCGTGACTTTACAGGTTAGCCTGTCAGATTAATTACGTCACATCCTTACCAATGACTGACTTTTGTTAAACTGCAAAACGGCTGAACTGAGTACAAAGTTTTGTGTAAACGTTAGCATTCTACATTCCAACGTGTTAAAGTATTTCATTTGGAACATGACGCCCATTCTAATCGCAATCATTGTTCATAGGTAGGCCTAATCTCGTCAACTGCTGATCTAGGAGTTTATTTGTCGTTGAGTCAGCTCTCTAATGGAATGATTTAAATAATTTTACCTATAAATAATTGGAACTCATTTAGGCCTAATTCTATTATATGAATTGTGGTTTTTTTTTTGTTCCAATGGCGAAAAACCTCGCGGTCATTTTGTCTTGTTCTTATGAAAAGTAACAGACTCTTGGATAGACTAAATATTTTATATTTTGTTAATTTGCATACATCAAGTTAATATAAATTAAAATTCGTTAAGAAAACTGCTTGTTTACAAGTGTATGTTTAGTTGGATTTAAATAAATGTAAATTGAAACAAATCTCCAACTTCACAATACTAGGGATATATACAGAGTGTCCCACAAAGAAAAGAAGATACTTTCTGGACGTATCCTACTGGTCAATATAAATAGCCTACCCTAAAATGGTTTATTGTCTATGCAGCCGTCATTATGTGTCTGAGTCTGAACAAAACAAATCATATCTTTTGAACGGCAAACGATACTAAGTTGAAATTTTGCATACTACTTAGTGCTATTAGGACGTATCCTACTGGTCAATAGCCTATAAATAGCCTACCCTAAAATGGTTTATTGTCTATGCAGCCTTCATTATGTGTCTGAACAAAACAAATCATATCTTTTGAACGACAAACGATACTAAGTTGAAATTTTTCATACTACTTAGTGCTATTAGGACGTATCCTACTGGTCAATATAAATAGCATACCCTAAAATGGTTTATTGTCTATGCAGCCTTCATTATGTGTCTGAACAAAACAAATCATATCTTTTGAACGACAAACGATACTAAGTTGAAATTTTGCATACTACTTAGTGCTATTAGGACGTATCCTACTGGTCAATATAAATAGCCTACCCTAAAATGGTTTATTGTCTATGCAGCCTTCATTATGTGTCTGAACAAAACAAATCATATCTTTTGAACGACAAACGATACTAAGTTGAAATTTTTCATACTACTTAGTGCTATTAGGACGTATCCTACTGGTCAATATAAATAGCATACCCTAAAATGCTTTATTGTTTATGCAGCCGTCATTATGTGTCTGAACAAAACAAATCAAATCTTTTGAACGACAAACGATGCTAAGTTGAAATTTTGCATACTACTTAGTGCTATTAGGACGTATCCTACTGGTCAATAGCCTACCCTAAAATGGTTTATTGTCTATGCAGCCTTCATTATGTGTCTGAACAAAACAAATCATATCTTTTGAACGACAAACGATACTAAGTTGAAATTTTGCATACTACTTAGTGCTATTAGGACGTATCCTACTGGTCAAAATAATTAGCCTACCCTAAAATGGTTTATTGTCTATGCAGCCTTCATTATGTGTCTGAACAAAACAAATCATATCTTTTGAACGACAAACGATACTAAGTTGAAATTTTGCATACTACTTAGTGCTATTAGGACGTATCCTACTGGTCAATATAAATAGCCTACCCTAAAATGCTTTATTGTCTATGCAGCCTTCATTATGTGTCTGAACAAAACAAATCATATCTTTTGAACGACAAACGATACTAAGTTGAAATTTGGCATACTACTTAGTGCTATTAAGATCCAAATTGAGAAAAATTATCAACAGATTTCCTATACACATTTAAAAATGTCGACCATTTAAAATGTTCAACATCGAATATCTCGAAACCATCAATTTTATAGAATATGCACAAGAGACAAAAACTTTTCCTTTTATAACTACTAAATAAAATGTTGAATTTATACGAAATTATGACAATACAGAAAGCCATCAAAAATATACATCCGGCATCGTGGTGAGTACAGTGTGAAGGAGGGAATTTTGAACAATTACTGGTTTGTTATTTTATTAGCATTTATTATTTTATTTAATTCTTTAATTTAATTTTTTTAATTCATGGGCGTCATCACCAGTTCATTATTGGGGGGGGGGGGCATATGCCGGGGGTCTGGGGGTATGGAAATTTTTTAAAAATTAAACTTCTCAAAACATTGTTTTTGTGCATTTATTTATGCGCTTGTAACAGAAATGTAATGTTAAAAACCCTAGTAAAGACAAAGCCCGATGTTTACCTTTTAAGGTTTTAAGTAAATCATTCCTTTTTAGCAAAAATATTTTTACATAACAAATATTGGGGGGGGGGCGTCCCCCCCGGCGATGACGACCATGATTTTTTTGTTCTTGTTTTTCGATATTACAAGTAATCTTTATTAAGTACAAAATAAAACGTTTTTCTGCCGATTTTTGGTCTGTTTAGCTTTAATGAAAAACCGATTTAAAAAAGTTTTCATTAAAAATATTAATTCTATTAAAAATTAGATAAAAAATTGCAGAACTCACAGAAAATTTTCGTTCTAAAAGTAATCTTGGGTATTGTAGACAATTACCATGTTTTCAATAACTCAATATTATCCTTTAACAAGCAGTAAAAATATTACAAAATATTTTATTTGTTGTTAAAAGAGAAAACTGTTTTGTCTCTTTTACATTTTTTGTAAAATTATTAACAGTTTTTGAGATAATTGATGTTTAACATTTTAAATGACCGTTATTTTGAAATGAGTAAAGGAATAGGTTGATTTTTTTTTTCTTTTTCTTTTTTTTTTAAATTGAGTCTTTGTAGCACTAAGTAGCATTCAAAATTTCAACTCTGTATCATTTGCCGTTTAAAAGATATGAATTTTTTGTTCAAAGCACAAAATGGCAGCTAGATAGACTACTAACTCTTTTAGGGCATATTTATGTTCACATGACATTTTTTCTTTATTTTCATTAGTAAAATATGTCCTGAAATTTTTTCCGTTTCTTCGGGAACACTATAATACCGACATATAATTTCAAATTCTCAAAAAGAAAGGTTTAAGGGTTAATATAGAAAGTAATATAAGTACAAATTTATTTTCGTTAAGCAACTAATTCCATTCACTAATATCAAAATGACACTGTCCAATATCTTAAAAAATATATGAATATTTTAGTTACTTAAAAAAAAAAAAAATGTGGTTGGCTGAAAGAACAAAAATAAAAACATGCACAAAAAATATAGTTGTTAACTTATTTCTACTATTCAATTTGGCAGCATTTTCCTTTCAGTTGGTTCAATCAAGTCAATGTGTGGTCAGGATATAGTGTACCGACAGTTGGGGGCTGAGTTAAACTACCACCAGTTGATCACACATTTCTTTAATCGAGGCATTCATACTCATGCCTGCAGGATAATTTGAAGTCCACACAACGAATGCAAGACTGGGAGTTCATTCGATATGATGGACGGCTATAAATTCCACGTCTGCCTTTGCAGCCTTTAAGGTGATCGTTCCTCCATTCTGTCCAACCAAATATTTGCGTGAGTGGGGAGGTGTCCTGTACTATCTTTAAACGGACCGTCGGTGTGTTTATAGACTATATTGAACTCTGTTGTTATTGAATTTGAGTTTGAATTTTTGACACATTTTCCACCAGTTGCGATGGAATAATTTTCAAAAGCATGATAAAGTTTCCTTTTGGATGTAAATTCTTCACTATCTTCTTCCAGTCTTCTTCAGTAGATGGAAACTAAAATTAAAATAAACTGATTTAGTAGAATCAGTTAACATATGAATGATGATATTAAATAACAATAATATAACATCTTGACTGCCATGAGACAGTAAGTATCTCTCAGGTTACACATTCACTGCAACAGACTTTTTAACATTTTAAAATGTCTCTATCAGGTTGATGAACTGGAACCACCACCAGCAAAAAAGGTAAAAAAGGGTGCTCACCATGGTTGACTTACAGAGAACATAGCAATAGTCTGTAATCAATCGTCGGAGGCAAGAATGGACCTTCCATTGCCATATAGTATTCTGCCCATTCAGATCTCAGCTTCTTCCTGTACATTGTTCGGAGTCACCAAACTCTCATTTCTTGCCAGGGTCTTTCGGCGCTCAATCTATCCCTGTTCAAATGTATAGCCAAAGTGCACACAGTTCTTCGACCACACCAGGTACAATTCCGCTACCACTTTTCTATATTCATATTTTAGAAAATAACTTTTGTAAATTTGATATATTTTTATTGTATTAATACTTTTCCACAAGTTTTTCTTACATAACTATTATACTATTATTTAATCATTTTCCTCATATTTCATAACTATTTAAATAAATATAATTCTTAATATTTTAGTTATTCTGAATAATTATTACTTTAATACCTGAACAGTGCTTATGCATAGGAATAAATCAAAACTTTTCCATTAATTCATAATATCTGCATTGAGAAAGTATTTTATTTAGGTGTCTCCATTATTTCTTCTTTTTTTAGAATATTGCTCTTTGAGATTAGGATGTACTTTATGTCAGAATTTTGTATAAATTACAATATGAAAAAATGAGAAAGATAGATGCCATCAAATTTGGTGAATGAAATTTAAGTAAAAACGAAACTAAAGAAAAGTGTCGACATAGAGTTTCATCATAATTTAGTAAGTAAGTATTTTTGCTTTCCTTTAAGTATTTTTTCTGTAGAATTCATTAACTGCTCTCCAAGTTTTCAGAATTATTTTTCCAAGCAATTGAAGAGATATCTTGCAATTGAATTTAAAATCTTCATAGGATTTCCCTGTGACCATAAAACGTAATTTAGATATGAATTTTTTTAGTTGTATTTTATAGCGCCTATACACGATGAGAAGATTAATGTTTAGTTTGGATTGTGGCATATCCACCCAGTTGGACCTATTTGTTTTCTCTGAGATAGTAAACTCTCAACAGTATTGTGGCAATATCCTGTATCTTTTCATTGTAGAGTTGACAGAAGATAAAATATCTAAAGTCTACTTTCAGCAGGGTATAACTTTGTCTCACATGTCTGGAGTACTCTTGGATATAAGCTTGTTTTGGTCATATTGAGTTACAAAACTCACTTTCTTCGCGTTGTTTAGGTACCTATCTGATATTTCTGAATATGGTGTCTATTTTACTCTTTTCTTTTATTATTTTACCGAATCAATACAATTGTTATAGTGAATTATTGTATAATGGTTTTTTTGTTCATTAGATTTTATTGAAAGTTTTTTTTCTTAGGTACCTGATTAAATTCTGTTATGTTCTGATTTGAGTCTGTTTTTTTTTCATTATGGCTTAAATTAAAATTGATACTCTGTATATAAGTATATTATCAAACCCTCAAATGGTGTTCTGGAAGTCAGAAACTGTGCAAGATTACTTAATAATCCTAGTTCTAACTTCATAAGTCAGACCTCTCTATTGACTATTTACCAGAAACATAATAGGTTAAAACTGTAACAACTACACATAAATCATTTATCCTTATCCTCTCAGGACATTGAATGTAACAAAATATAAAATTGTATGTACATGTGTGTATAGATGTATGTATAAAGTAGTGTTGTTAGAACTTTTTCTAAGAAGTGGTCCACAATTATCACAAATTTTATATCATCTAAGCTAAACATCAGAGGAAAACTATGAGCAAGAAATTTAAATGATAATTATAGGGGCAGTTTTGTATCAACTGAATTTTCAATCACAGACCATAGAATATATGAGTAGGAATTGAATAAATATATTAAACAGAATAATGGAAAGACTCAACTGTTATTAGTTATGGCCTATGTACTATGTGTGATAAAAAAAAAATACAGTGAATAATTCTATTATGAACAAAGTAATAAGCTTACTTCAAATTTGAATTAATTTCCTTCAAATTATTCTTCTTGGCTAGTAATGCACTTATCCCAACGTTGATTCTATGACTGGAAGCATTTCTGGTAGGCTTCTTTTGGAAGGACCTTCTGCTGCTCCGTCGTGGACCTCTCAATCTCGGGAATGGTGTCAAAATGTTACCTTTTTTTTGGGAATAGCCAGAAGTTGCATGGTGCTAAATCCGGAGAGTAAGGCAGATGTGGACAGACAGGAACATTATTTTTGGCTAAAAACTCATGGATCAGGAGCAAGGTGTGGCACAGTGCATTGTCGTGATAAATAAGAAAACCATTGGCCCATTTTTCTGGTCTCTTTTTTTTGTACATTGTTTCGTAAATTTTGCTGTACACCCTTGTAATATTCGGAGTTTACAACTGTTCCCCCTTGGAACGAACTCAGATCGCTCTCATCAAAAAATAATGATCATGACCTTAACATATGACTTTGACTGACGTACCTTCTTCTGGCAAGGAGAATCACTCGTTTTTCACTGAGAATCTGAATTTTTATCTCAGAATCATATCCATACACCCAACTTTCATCTCCAGTTATAATATTGCCCATGAAGTCTGGATCTGCTTCAAGAGGATCCCTCAATTCCATTCAAACTGACAGACATGGCAAACACGACTTTCACTCTTCAGACTCTGGAAGCAGACTGACAAGTCACAACTTGCTCAAACTTGACACTGACTATCTCAAAGGATGGGGTTATTGAACTTATTACTTCAAATGGACTAAGCATCAGCAGTTTGTGCTATAAAAAATCGCTCACTGTATTTATTGATCACACCTCGTATTATATGTTTTAAAGTGGAAGAATGGTGAGGCTATTCACTTAAATTTACTCAGTGGGCAGAAGACAATACTATTGTATTTGAAGAAACTGCTTAGTTGTACTTAAAGCACATGACGTAATTGCATTCCTTTTTTGTAGACTAACAAATTAAATAAATCTTGTGTTGTGTTCTTTGTAATATGGAATGTTAAAATACAGCTGCCAATAAAATGAACATCATGCTTTCTTATTATGAAACATTGTAACACTCTAGTAGAATATTAATGTTGCTTTCCTTACATAAATTCACTTAAAAACTTATAAGTAAAAGTTGCATGAATTGTACTTTGAAACCCACGATATCTAAGTTTAATTACAGTTGTTTGGAAGAAAAAAAAAAGTTGATTTTTTTGGCTTTTGTGATGTTTAGGGAAGATGATAAATTACTATGAAATTCTTTGATTTTTCATAATTACATTATACTTGGTTAAATAATTCTTAAGGATTTATGAGATATCATCCTATGAATTGATTTTTAAGGTTAAAGAACTCATACAACTTCCTTTGGAGTCACACCACCATGGTTCCCTTCCCCCAGTAAAACTCAGAATGGATCACTTGTAACCAGAATAAAATGATTTCCAGATCCTCCTTATGAAACCTACAAGGTCCTTGCAATCAGCATCTTTAAAGACTTCAGGTCCTATAAAAGCCCTTTGTTGAACAAACACCTTACACTCACACAGAAGATATTCCGTCATTTATCTTCCATAGGAGCTGAACATCCTAGACTCGTCAATGCCTTAGCAGGCGAAACCATTGGTCGGCTAGACTAATAAAAAGTGGATAGTACAAAATAAAAATTGTGTTTTATTATCTTTAGATAATTTATTGCTTAAACATTTCTTACTATTTCAAGCTAAGAGATGATGATTTTTCTCATCCTGTTGATTTTCTTTTTTGATGTTGGGTTACTTTAGCTATCATCCTTTAACATTTATCTTCTGAAAAATTCTATTTTATGAAGATTCTCCACTTATTCACATTTAGTCTTTCATATTGACCTTAATAAATCCAAAGATCATTTAATCAATTTTCTCTGTCAACATCAACAAAAATATAATTTATATACATTCTATAGAACACATTTTATTTTTAAAAGTTGGAAAAATAAGTAGAATTGACAATGTATTTGTTATAGGATTTTTGTTCTCATTCTAATCTCATTTGTCCTCTTTAAATTTTTTTACCTTGCTAATACTGTTAATCAGTTAAAAAAAAAAAAAAAAAAAATGATGATTTTCAAACAAACACACATAAATATCACATACATAAAAGTAGATTCATAAGCTATTTCATCCAATATTAAAAATTACATTTTTTTTTCTACTATCATGAAAAAATCTCTTTCTGACATGGTTAAGCAGAAGAATATTATTGTAATTTGAAGAACATTGTTCTTGACCCATTGTAATGTTGATATATATATTTTTTGCAATCTTTGTGTTATGGGTGATTTATATTTGGCCCAGTTAATAATTCATTGGAAGGGGAAATTCCTTACTATGTATTATTATGTCATCAGGTAGTGATTGCTGATTGAGTTACTTCAGTAGTGTCTGACTAGTGGTGGAAGTGTTTAATATGACATTCTTTTATAAAATACAGGTAACAATTCAGTTAATAGTTTGGAATTAAAAATATCCTTATTTTATTTGATGTAGATATTAATGACACAATTACTGCTACCAGATAAATGGATACATTTCTTCATTATGTATGCTCATTTCACTAAGTATCAATTTTGAATGACTTCTGACTTAAAATTGTAAACATTTATTTTTTAATTTAGTCTGATTTATAGGGTATATGGTTGGAATTCCACTTTTGATGATAACTCATTTAATCATTGTTATAGATAGTAAATCATGGCATCAATAAATTGTCAAGCTGTGTGAAATCTATAGCATCTGTATGTAAGAACTATTAACAAAAAAAACCTTTAAAGTTAACCATTTTGAATGAATTGAACTACTTTTCATTATCCAATTCTATTTACATTGGCCAATATATATCTGTTCTGAGTTTTATGAAGTTGTTTCTCTAATTTTGGAGAAAAATGAATTAGAAATAGGTATTTGATCAAATAAAACTTGAACACAAATTCTCACAAATATTAATATGTTTATTTATTCAAACGTGTTTTTATGACAAAGTAGCCATCTTCAGTGATGCATGAGCTACAATAATTAAACTATAATTGGCAACTTTGTCATTAAAATGCGTTTGAATAAATACTAATACTATTTATGAGAATTTGTGTCAAAGTTTTATTTTAACTTATATACCATCTCATAAGTCAAGTTCAATATTTATAATAATAAAAACTAGAGTGTTACAAATAGATAAACCAACAGTAAGTGATTTTTTAATGAAATTTATGTGATTCACCCAAATATATTAATTAATTATATATATTTTTTTAAATTGAAGGTAATGATTTTTAAAACTTTATTACAATAATTCCACTTACATTTAATTTAGTGTATTTATGCTATGGAGGAAAATTTGGGCCTAATTTTGAAAATATCTTGTTGTAGATGATTTTTTTAATTTTTACGAAAGAAAATAAACATATCCCATAAGAAATGCATTAAGTAACTATGCTGCATCTAATGTTTGTTTAGTTTACTGAGTTTACTTCAAAATATATTTTTGTGTGTTTGTTGTACCTCTTTCATATGATGAAATCAAAATTTTAAAATGACAAAGGAAATTTGTATTTTTTTTAATATTTCCAATGACCACATTTTAAAATTAGATTATCCATTTTTTGTGTGTGGAATTTGCTTAATGAACTTAACCAATTAACCAAAGTTTTTATAAGCCCAAAATTTTAAGAACTGAAATTTTAAACCTCAAGAGTAGAAAAAGGTGGTTTTTAGAATGATATTTGTCTGTCAATCAGTGCTCTAAAGCCTAAATGGATGGTTTGATTTTGTTCAAACCTGGTTTGTGGCATATTCTGTTATATATCCACCAATTTTCCACTTTCGGAATAATTCAAAATTTGTATATGTCATAAGGTAAACACCATTAAAAAAAATTAATTCTCATTATTAATTTTTAGACCCAAATAAAATGAATTAACTATCATATCCCCTCCCCCAAAAATTCTCTCTTCAGTTATGTTCACTTTTTGTTGTAATTTACTCAGAAACCATAATTTTGTATTGTAGTTTGGTATATTGGTTTGAGCCATGAATCTTCAGATTTCACCAAAAAATTGTCAATATCATTTGAGTGATTTTGAGATATTCTAAGATAGTGTTAATGGTTCAATTTCATCATTACATTATGATATTATGGGGAGAAAAATAATTTTTGTTTGATTAGGCTTTGGTTTTTGCAAGAGTGTGTGACTGTGTTAAATTGTTTAAGCACCATTTCCCCCAATTTATTATTTTTATAATTACATTAAAAAATTAAATAGTTAATTTTCTTCATGCATATGTTTTGACCATATTTTAAAATTAACTGTTGTGTATCCTCCTCTTCCAAAAATAGCTCCATATTACCCCTAATCTAAAATTATTTTCTTTACAACTGTAAACTATTTTTTACAATTAATTAACGCAATAATTAAAGTAAGGTACTTGGTTATGATTTACAGTATGATGCAACCCGAATGCCAAACCAGTAAAAACATCCTTTATTTTTTACAAGGATATCCATACCAACCTAAAATGGGTAAGTAGAAAATATTTTGTAACATTATAATATGTATCCACACTTTTAAAATTTGAACAATAATATTGATGTTTCAAAATATAAGTTTAATTATAAAATGGAAGAGGAAGAATTACTGATACGAATATATTTTAAAATATATATTTTTAAAGTGAGAAAATATATCTGTCAAGCATTTTGTACAGAGTACTTATCAATAGTCTTGGAAAGAGTGAATTTTATCAATAAAATAATAAATGTAATTTTTAATATTTGAATGTTTTATTTGCTTTTTACAGGATGAAAGAAGGTATAGAAAGGTCCCTTTTAAAATGAATTCATTGGTTTCATTGTGGTTGAAAAAAAAAGCTTCATATCCACCACTAGAATATACAAGAAAGATATTCATTAAAACTGCATGAAACCAGATCAGTCATTTAAAATGTAAAGACCATGCACCCCTGGACATTATCCTATTTGTGTATGGAGTTTATCTTAGATAAGTTTGAAATAAAATTCCCCCCCCCCCTTTGAATTTTAATGTCACAAACTATGAAGGAATCATGTTATCATTTTGTTATGTCGCTTCTAACATATATTTTATAATTTTTCTTAATAAAAAGTTGAGGTTGGCAAACACATAATATGAAAGACATTCACATTAATTATACCTAAACTATGTAATAGTATTTTTTTTCAGGTTAAATATCATAATTTCAATTTATTTGATCTTGTGGTCCTGGAAACTCTTCATATGAAATACAGGGAAAATAGTACATAGAAATATGGTTGATCATATGTTAACAACTGCTATGTATAAGAAACAACAGTTTATTTTTCTTTTATTACAATATAAATCCATAAAGCTTAAATGGAAATTAGTAGTTTCTTTCTCTTAATAATAAGAAAGAATCCTTAATACTTTAGTTCAATATTACTAATTAATTGAAATACAAGATAGTAACATGCTGGTTAAAATTATCAGCTATAAGCTGCAATAAACTGATATTATTAAAATAATCAGCTGTCAATTGCAGTGATTAACTGAAATTCCATTCGTTCATTTTCATACAGGGTTATTTAAAGGAAAAACTGTTGATTTTAAACTTCAAATATTTCAATAAATATCAAAGCATAAGTAAAACAACTCTTTTCATTTTTCACCAATTGGGCTTTAAAAAGACCCAATTGCATTTGCAATTACTGTGTGACTGGAATTTTTTCCACAATATATGAATTTTTAGAATGATATATTTGGATTTATTAATATTCACTTGAGCCCTTCGACTGGTCTAGTGGTGGTTAGTACTCTTGTTTTATGAATGGGAGGTTTTGGGTTCGCCCTGAGGAGGCTAATAAATTTACAATGTTGACCAAGGTACATATGAGAAACTGGGAAGCTACTCTGGTTGAAAACAACAACAGGAATTAATATGTTATGCACACTTTACCTAACTGAAAATCCATCCAGCAAGCTTAGGCTCTTCAGGGTGAAAATAGTTATCAATCACTTTGAATGACATGCATGCTTAATCTAATTAACTTAATATATATATATATATATATATATATATATATATATATATATATTCTTATTTAATATAAAAATATTCTGAATTAATAAAGTTTTAATTTTTTTACAATATTTTTTTCCTTTACATTTTTTTACATATTAAAGCAATAGCCAGCAGACAATTGGTTGTTGTTTCTTTACATCCATATTTTTTGGTTAATAACATAGTTTTTGGTTTATGTTATTACACCAACAAGGACTGAAAACTATTATATCAGATAGAACAGGATTGCCTTTAGTTTGATCTCTTGAACGGAGGGAACCTCATTGTGACAAACAGTTACATAGAAAAATACAGCAATATAGGTGTATAATTTAAAACATTTTGATGCAGCTATTTTTCAGTAGAAACGAGAACGTTTGTACCCACTATTTGTTCAAAGTTGTAAAATTTGTGGAAATAACGAGTTTTTTTTGTATTTCTAAGTTGAGGAACATAGATGTCTTCCTCACTAAATTGATTTGGATTTTAATAATAAATATTAAACAATAAAGCTTCATAGTGTTGAAATAGACCAACGAAGAAAGAGACTAGTGAAACACCATAAATATTTTAACTATAGATGGCTGTAGAGATGATACATGAATGTCCAGATAATCAGATATCCTCTGGCTTTTTTATGGATTTTGTTTTAAATATAAATATATATATATATATATATATATATATCCAAAAGTTGTCTATAGACTTTTGAAAGTGGTAACATTAGACATGACGTATATAAGTATATGATGTATTAATTCAATGTAATCACTCTTTAAAATAATCATTAGCACACTTTTTATCTAGTCTTTAGTTAAACCCCCCTTTCATCTTTTCTAGTAGATATCTCTTCTGATCTTAACAATTTTAGAATATTTGAAGGCTAGGTATCTTTATTTTCTTCTTTTTTTTTTTAAAGCGACCAAATTAATGTGATCAAGAGGTTTTTTAAATTATATAAATCAGATAATAAATATAGGTTTTCCTACAATTAATATTTTTATTACTTTTTTTTATTCATTTAGCAATTTTATGTAAATAATTTTAATATTTTTTTATCTATTTATTAATTTTATTTTTGAGACATAACATAAAACAAATTTATAATTTTATTTTTTATTGACACATAAATAATTACTTCAGGTAAGAATATTTAATAAGTCTAATTTATAAATCATATTTATTTATACATTTTAAAATACATTTAGTTTTTTGTGTAATTTGAACAATTTTTGCTATTATTCCGTTTTTTAAAAGTACTAAACATGGAGTAACTATTACAATCTACCAAGGAGTTGTAGAAAACAGTATTAAGTTAATTTCAAACAGTTAAAAATTTAGATAAATAATTCATTTTGTTAATATGTTCCTAATCACTAATGTAATATACAATTTTGTAGGTTGTATGCAGAAGTTATGGAGACGATTATGCGGACAAAGAGAATATTGTCCCAAGTGTGGGATTTGCCGCTGTGCTCAGAAACATTATCATTGTGCATTGATTTCCTTTACCACTCTTCTCACTATCAGTTTTATCGCAACTTTAGGACTGATTTTTCTCATGAATTCAGAAAGTAAGTTTTTAGAAATCGGATCTTACTAATTAATTTAGATAATTAAAATTTAATTAAATAAATCAATAACTAATAGTTCAAGAATTACTGTTGCATTGAGAAAAATTAATAACAAATTTATGTTTAGTGACCAAACGAACAACAGGAAAACTAAGATATATCAAAATTGGTAAAAATATAAAGTTGTAATAAAGTCTCATTTTAAAATTATAATTTTGATTTAATTTAGTCAAAAACTATTAATAAATATCACATGCCCCCAAAATCATGAGCTTTATTAAAATTTTTTCTTATTCAAAAAAGTTGAAAAAGTCACTATTTGGAATTTTTATGCAAGCGAAAAATATAAATTTTTTTTTTTAAACATTTTTTTTTATAGGTATACACTTTATTGAACCTGCATGGTTGCTGTATCAATCCTAAGTTTTTTTGCCAATAATAAAGAATACGTACTTCACTCATATTTTTTTTAAATATTTCATTTAAAAAGTTAATGTTCAACTAGGATTATCTAGGGAATAGATTATTACAAACTGTAGGAAAATTCCTTCGGTAGACTGGGTTGTGAAAACAACTGTGGTTTTTATTAATAAATACTGCCCAAAATATTTTGTAAAAACCAAGTTTATTTGAAATCTGTTAAAAAATGAGAGGCTGTTGGCAAAATGAAATAGTTTTTTTGAAGAACCTACTATATGATTCGGATTACGGACTATAGCTTTTTTTACATCAATAAACATCTACATTAAAAAAAAATAAAAGTACAAGGTGTTTCCTTAAAATGGTAAAATCAAAGTTCTATGACTTCAGTCATTTTCTTTTCTTTAATGTCTTTCTATCAAATTTGGTAATTATTGCTAAAAAAATATAATATAGTTCTGAAAACAACAAAACTTATTTTGGATGCCCACCCATCACTCTGAAAAAGAAGTTATTTGTTTGTTTAAACTTGATTCTCAATTATTATCATATTGGGTTTCATAGATTTATATTTTTTTGACTTTTTTTTTAACATTTAGTGTAATCTAGTATTTTACAAAATATTTAATAATTTATTGTAAAACCATATCATGCCACTAAAGAAATTTTGCTTATGGAACATTTAGTAGAAGAAGTGACAGGAATCATATTTTGTGGTACCGTACTAAAAATATTTTTGTCAATGACCCTGAATTCTAAAATTTAGGCGATGATAACTGAGAAGTTTTTCGCCTTTAAACAACTATAATAATAATTTCTTAGAAATCACACAAAGAAACTAGCTACTTAGAAACAATGTGCTAGGAAGTTGTGTGCAGAGAGGTGGTGATACAAATGGCAGAATGACGATTTTGTACAGATTTTTATTTCAATGTTCCGAGATTGTTTTAGTGAAAAAACTGGGCCTGGTTGTTATTTTTTCACTTTTTACTTAATCTAATTTCTAGTTGGGAAACTGCCTAAACCAAATGGTTTAATTAATTTTAAAATGGTATCATAATAAGGTAAATAAATTATGATCCTGGAGTAAGGGGTTTGCATTATGGAAGTGGAAATTAACCGGGCAGATTTGTTACGGTAATTTTTATATAATAACTAAATGGTAAAACACTCTATGGACTAAATAAACATGCCCAACTTTTCCAGCAATGGTTATGTTCAGTGAGTTTGTGATTTGCATAACTATTTACAATTATGTAGTTAGGTTAATTGCTTGTCAAAAGCTGGCTGAAGCTAGAAGTTCTGAATTGTAAGATCAAACTAGCTCTAAATGCCAAATGATTCAAAGACTAATATAATTTAAATCTAGTAGCTCTATTTTCACTCACAAAATAAATTACTCATTATCAAGGATATGCACTACTTTTTTTATTCTCAAATTAGTAGACAAATTTTGTTGTTTGGCCATTGACTAGACAAATGTTTGATCAAAATAATTATTTCTTGGTAATTCAATTTGCTATTCTATTTTGTCCTAATTTTCCACATGTTTATATTTAAGTCATATCAGTAAACATCAAATAAGTAGTCCTTACTCTGTATTCAACTATTTATATGAAATGAAAATAAGGTTACAGATAAAGAAAGCTACCATGCAGAAATAATAAAAGTAATTATTTTTGTATATACAATTTCAATATATGGACTACTAAATTGCTAAGTAGTCTGGAGTTTTTTGTTTTTGTTTTATATGATATGTATGTATTTGCATTCAAGATACACACAACAAATCGTTATTTATTAAAATTTTGGCCAATAATGAAGTTTGCTAAATTGCCCTTGTAATTTTAAAAATTTTTGATACTGGTGTTAAATAAACTACAGATATTTTTACAAATAATTATACAAAACCAGGATATCAAAACACCAAAAAAATATCCAGTCATAACTATCATCATTGAAGAAAGAGAAGAAGAAAACAATGCTAATTTTATCCATATTACAATAAAACAAAAATACTTATCTTTTCTGTTTCCCCCCTTTTTTGCAGAATTACTAATAACTGACATGATACAGCAGTTTTGAATGGCTTGCATAACATGTTGTAAGTTTTTCTGATATAAATGTATGTGATTTACAAATTTTATATTATAAACCTTTCTTTTTAAATAACTCCAAAAGATGAAATCTAAAAGAAATAAATCTGGTAAACAGGTTGATCATTCAACAGGGCTATAACAGTCTATCCATCATCCAGGAAACTCAGTATGTCTTTGATAAGTGGAAAATGATAATGGTGGGGTTGTGTACCATATTGTTGAAAGACTGGTTTTAAAGGCTTGTGTAAAATCTCCAAGAACAGGACTAATTTATTCTTGAGGAATTTTCAGATATTTTACCCATCTAAGAATCATCAGTTAATATCACATTTGTAGCATATTTTAATTAACTATTTGTTTGTGTTTCAGTTTACTATTAAAAATTAAGTTTGCAGGTTGCTAAAAGACCGAGGTACAGGCCTAATTGGTCATTTAATATACTCTGCAACTGCAGCATCAAGGTTTATATAAGTTAGATTTTGAACAATTTACTTACATTTTATGCTCTCTAATATGTTTAATTCTATTATGTTTCAGAATTAGAAAACAGCTGTCAAATTGTTCGTGATTTCTACGCCAAAATGGATGGTAATAAGATTAATCCAACAATTAGTGAACAAGATAATAATAGTTCGGATTCCACCACAAATATTATTGAAACTGTAACACATTCAGATACATTGATATATATAGACATAGCTGTGAATTATACCACAGACCACAATATGATTTTGAATATTTCTGAAATTAAAAATCATACATTAGAAAACAATCATGTTCGAAAAAAAAGAGATATAAATTTAAAACTGAAACGTGCAATAAGCAATGAATATAATAAATATGTTAACAAAGTTGAAGAAGAATCAGATTGTCAGAAATATTTTAAGGATTTCTCTGACAGTTTAAATAAGGAACTTAATAAAATGCAAGTTATTACTAAAGAAATATTAACCATTAGAGATGAAATGGTGAAAGAAGGATTAAAAAATTGCCAGAGAGGAATGCAAGAACGAAACAGAAAATCGAAGAACTCTTTTTCAACTACATCAGAAAATAATTATGATATTCAGTTGAATAAAGATATATTGACAGAAACCCCAATCATGCATCAGATTTTCCCACCCAGTGATAAACATTTGCCTACTACTCAAATTTCAAAACAAAATAGCACGGAACATATTTGGCTAAATATCAGTAATAGAATATTATCTACTACTGAAATCCCAAAAGAAAATAATGTAACAATAAGTAATTCTGTAAATGATAATAATGGTCAAGTGTTTCTTACTACAGAATTTCCAGAAGAAAAAACAACAATAAATACTACTATAACAGAAATATTACACAATAAAACAATTAACACAACTAGTTTTCACAGTTTAATTAAAAGTACAGAACTAAATACTAGTTCTACATCGAAATCAGAATCAAGAACAAGTTTTAAAAAACTATCACAGCATATTGGGTTTGAGAAATTAAATAAAACAAATTTTGAAACAGAAGTGGGTACTGAATTTAAACAAAATGAGAAGGATGTCTTTAATGTTGTCGATCTATACAATAACCAAAACATTAATAAATTAATAATGGGCTCTTTCAGTAATTTAAATTCTAATAATGGAGAAATTTCCTCAATTCAAAATAATTATCCTGTTTTTGATCCTAATAATATTCAACCGAAAGTAGTTCTTGCTCAACAAATTCCTCCAACCGGTCCTGATGGAAGTAATTACGGAAAATTTTATGAAAGCTTATCAACAAGTCAACAGTTAACCTTAGCTCACAACCGCATGTGGAAACCTGTTTGCTATCGTGCGCCAAAACAATCGGGTATAGTATGTTTGCCAGTTTTTGCTCACCAAAATAATTATAGAACATACAACAGTCCACAATTTGATGATGTTGACCATGATGAAATTTGTTTAGATAATGACAAATTGTGTAAGAAAGAAAAAAGTGCAGGAATGAATCCATCATCTACATCGAATACAGCAACTGGTGAAATGGCAGTACCTCAACAACCTATTATTATTGCTCCAACGAATCCTCCTGCAATTCATGTCCCAACGGCTATATCATCTCCTAACCCTTATTATTTCCCCACAGTTGGTGGTAATCCGGTTTTCACTCCATTTTCATCACCTGGTGCAGGACCATCTTACTACGCAACACCTCAAATGACACCGTTATTTTTCCAACAAAGCCCACAAGCAATAATTCAGCCTCAGCAACAACCATATGTATTTCCTCAACAGTATTTTCTTCCACAACAACAAAATTTTCAGTTAAGTCAACCTCAGGTCTACCAACCAAACTATCAAGAAATTATAAAACCTCAATCAAATTACTTTCCACAACCACAAATGGTTTTACCTCAACAATCAGTTGTACCACAATCACAATCTTTAAGTAATTCACAAAATTTTTATTTTCCAACGCAGACAGCAACCATGTATAATACTCCTAATCCATCACCACAAATACAGCAGCAGCCATTTTACTGTACCTATGTGCCAACTCAAACTTACAAATTTCCAGTTGTTAATGGAGTAATGGAGGTTCGAGAATCAGAAACAAATGTCACAAAGAAAAGTGAATTGGAACAAAATACAGTTAATCAAAATAAGACAGATAACTTGGGAAGAATGAATTCAGGTAAATTATAAATATTGATTGAAAACTGTGTTTATTTAATAATTTTGTTTATTCATAGGAGATAATATAAATTGAATTCTGCCATAATTCTTATATAAACAATAGAATGTCAAAAATTTTGACAATTAAATTTCTGCTGTCATAAGTCATGAAATACAATTTTCTTTGTTAAAAAATCATTGAAAATTTACTTTCAAACAAAATAAAAATGAAGAAAAGTTATACGATATGGTAAAACCATATATATATAAATTTACAAGATTTCACTTACTTAATTACTTATTTACTAGTTAAAATGTTTGATAATTTACGCTTAAAATAAAGCTTGCAACATGCTGCCAGAAAGGACCTTTGGTATAAACAACCAGATAAGTCTATAAATACAGATTTTTGAATATTTGTTGTTAGTTCATTATGATAAAAAATTGACTTAAAAATAAATTGAAGAGAGAATCTGTAAAAATCAAAAATATGTTAATGAGCAGGATTTTGTGCTACATTACAAAGTTGTAATAGTCAAATTTTAAATCTTTATTATTAATTTATTAGTTGATAACAAAAATACAAAATGATAGCAGATGATTTCAATTTTTGATTCCTGATTGATTTTTCTTATAAATTGATAGACAAGGATTCTGTATTTACTATTTACTTTTAACCAAAGTAAACATATCGATAAAAAATTAAACTCTGTTAATAAAAAATTCAAAATGTTGTTGATTATTTATTTATTTTTTTCAAGAAGTCATTTAAAATAAAGTAAAGTAAGTTCAAGTTGTCCCATAGATTTGAATCATAAAGACCCAATAATTAGCGTAAATGAGTTGTGTGGATAAGTAAATTATAATAGAGTATATCCTAATTTTATACTAGAATTGAAATTGTACACAGCTACGATTATGTAGGGATGGATCGATTTCATTCTTATAATTCAATTCTACAGAATCTTGGCAGAATCATGAATTAAGAAGTCAAAATGAGTAATCTTTATAATAGAATCCAAATAATTTGAATTTCCTGATATTCAAGTGAATGCTCTGACAAGGTACTGCAGGGTCTTCATTTCTATTACTGTATTTCAATTGTTTCATCTTTGTATTTATTTAAGAAGAACTTGATAAGAAGGTATTATAAATCAACATTGATTACATATGTGGAGAAATCATATTTCACTGGTTGCAAACTAAAAATTAATGTGTAACCTGTGTAATTAAATCGCCTATTTACAAGTAGACATACTTTAATTTTGAAACATGATCAAGCTCAAAATGTTCTGTGACTGCTCAATTTATATCCGTTATCGGATCAGGCATTGTCTTGAATATTTATAAACTATTGAAAGAAATCAGAATAAATTATTTATTTTTAAGTTTAAAATAAACAACTGAATTTACATCTTATTAATAAATTTGCTTTGTTTTTCTGGATACATATTTTTACTAACTTTTGCATGTGATTTATGTGACAGTAGATATAGAACTAACATATGTTAAAAAGCTAATGTATGTTAGAAAACTATATTTTATTTATGTGACAGTCAACATCGCGTGATTCATTGTGGTGATAAAAATAAGACACTTTCATTAGGTTATCCTAGACCTTTATAATTTAATTAATTGTGTTGTGTATGAAAATTACTTCTGTAAATATGTTTGTTTTTTATCTTAATGCATTTGATTTATTTAAACATTCTAGTTAAAATTACTCCACAATTAAGTTTAAAACATTTATGAAAGATTATAAGGAAGTATTTTCATATTGATGTGTCAACGTATTCATCTAGCAATACAATTTTGTAATATGTGTAAAATAAGAAAAGTAAACAAATGTACATAAAAAAAGGAGAAAAACCTAATAGAAAAAATGAAAATCAAAAACAGAGTATCCTAATTAAAATAATAATAATCCAACCATTTCTATTTGAATATGATGTCTTTAAGAGGCTTCAATCCTTATTTAAGTACCATCAACTGGGGTAACAGTGGCCCAACTTTTTTATGTTTTCTGTGGAAAAAGTAATTACTGATATTTTAAAATTGATAGTATTGGGTTTTAAAGTAGCCTATATTGTTAACTAAAAATAATCCTTTAATTTAAGACTATTTTAAAATTACCAAATGTTTTCAAACCATATTAACTTCTTTTTTTTGGGCCAAAGTTACCATTTAACCTTTTTTAATAAACATGGCAATTTCTAAACTGTTGGTGAAAAGACAATTAAATTCATTTGTAGACTTTAAATGATACTTATATGATCACTCAATAGACCATTCATCCACACAATAGATAGTATAGTTTTTTGGTTGTTATCAACACTGATCATGGGACTAAGTATCCTAATGAGGGATATAAAAAGGAATAAGCAGGTTAGTTTCATTATAAATCTATATTTATTAAACTGAGATCCATGGAGTGGACTAATCTATGTCCCAATCATAAATACTTATAACATTTTATATATTAAAACCATTACTACCATTTTACAATAGTTAATTGATATATTATTACAGAAAATTTATTTGAGATGTTTTAATAGTAAAAGTTGTAATTTACATTCAAGTCTAAACAAAAACCAAAATAAAGTTTATGTAAAAAAATAACTAACAATTAAATTACCTTTGGTTTCCGCCAGGTGACTTCTTTTTTATATACACTTACGCGTTTCAAAGCGTGCACTCCATCTTCAGAGTTCTATTTTCTTTTTCACTCGGTTGAGATCGTTATACATTAAAATAACACATAAAATCACACGGACACTACATATATATGGTTATAAATTTAAACATCGCTTATGATAATGCGACACTTGCGATGCGCATCACATCAATGTCCTAGGACAACTAACGTCTCGTATTTATTGTATGTTTATTTAAGATTACTATCTTGGACCTTAATTGCCGTGTCGTATATCGTGTTGGAAGAGAAGTTTAGTTGGTCGTACAGTAGGTTGTATGAGTCATATTTAAATGATTTATATATCTCAAATTCTTCAACCGTGTCCATATATGAAGTCACCTGGCGGAAACCAAAGGTAATTAAATTGTTAGTTAAAACAATAGTGACTTGGATACTATCAACATGATTCTTAAGAAATTAAGACGAGTATTACTTTCTGTTATCAAATTAAATTTTAAATTACATATTACAATTAAAAAAAAAATATATGATATACAATTTTAATTCCTAAGAAAAAATATTTTAAAGGTGTTTAAAATTAATAAGTATTATTTATTTGAAATTATTAGTTGTTATCACACATTTTTTATGGTTAATGATTAACATGTATTATATTAGGGAAGTTGTTTTTTTTTTTTGGTGTAATCATTTTTATCTCCGCCTCTATTTTAGTTTATTTTGAGGCAGCTAATACATCTCTATGCTGAAGCCCTATTACTACCTTATCCAGAGAACAATTAATTAGTTTATCCAAATCTACCAATTGTCTTTAAATTGGGTGTTTCAATAAGGACGCAACCCTCAATATAAAATAATTCAGTTCATGCTGAAGTACATTTAATGTGATAGTTTGTCGGTGATACTCAAGATTGATAGTCTCTAACTATTGAAGTGATTTTTTTCATACACTAGTCTAGCGTAAGGGTTTATTCCTTTATGTTAGTTAGTAATGTCACTTTCCAAAAACGGATGCGTATTTGTCATCGAGTGTTATTTTCAGTAAAAGTCTTACTGTAACAAAAAGTCAACATGTAAATGATGAATTAGTAAATATGGAGTAGTGTTGTTCATGCTTTTGCAGAATAAGCGTTACATACATATACAATTGGTTTGTAGTGTGCAATTTCCTGTAGTCATGTGATAGGATCTTTTTTATGCAACTGTCACTGGGAAAGTCTTCTGAATTAATCCAATAATTTTACAGTTAATTGGTTCCTTGGATGTTAATGAAATATAGTATTGGTTTCAACAGGATGGAAAAACCCACCACACTACAAATAAAATAATGACCATGTTGGGGAAATTTTGTATGATCGTTTGATTTAGAAAAAGTGTGGCCCTGAGATTCCCGGATCTCACTCTTACCAACTTTTACCTTTGGGGATATTTGAAAAGTGTGGTGTTTCAAAACAATCCCAGAACACTTGAAGATCTGAAAACGAACATTGAAAGAGAAATTTTAAACATAAGTGAACAAAAATAACGATTAATGGCTGCAAATTTCATGAAACATGAATGAGCTTTGTAGCCATGTTAATGGAAATTATTTTAAGGATCTATTGTAACGGTAAAGCAACTGTTTGTATTTGTTATAAAGATTATATAAATTAAAAATTGTGAGATTACAAAATTACCAACCGGGTTGAGTCCTCTATGAAACACCAGGTATATCTAATCAGATTTGGAAGCTGGATGTTTAAAAACTTTCTTTACTACCAGAATATCGGGACACATCTCCTTGATCTTATTCTGATATAGGCTATATTATGTAGGAAACAACAAAGCGTATGTTCTCATATCCGCATCCATTCCATCACAGTGCGGAATGGTCCAGAGATACCTGTTCAGCATACAGTACCTTGTAATGCATGTTATCATCTTGCAGTTCCTGTCTTCTTATTCATATCGGTTCCTGTATTATAAATGTATAATTATTTGTCGTAAATTAAGTAAATCCTTAAAACTATTTTTGTTTGGCTTGTTTGATTTAAGTGATCTTTTTATGTTATGTCTAAAATATGTAATTCATTTTAAAATTTTATATTGATTGTAAAAGATTTCAGTTGAATTGTTATCGATCATAGTTGATTGTAAAAATTATTATAATACAATGAAAGTTATTTTAGTTGAACCATCTATTTAATTTATACAACCTTTGAATGGAACAGAACAGTTACAAACATCTAAAAAATTCTTTATTATATCATCCATTATGCATATACTACTTGATTACCATATAGGCAAAAATATATTCTTCTTTCCTTATAATGTTACCACTAATTAACCTAACAACAGAAAAAAAAACAACGATATGAACTGGAGCTATATAGAACATTAATGTTTTTTAACAGTACTACAAACTATTAACAATTTAAAAGCTTTACTATTGGTTTCTCAAGTTGTAGTGACTTTAGGGCCACTCGGTTATTGTTTAAATATATATTTGTGTATCCTTATGATGACAGGAACTAGTGCTGTCCACTTATTAATCGATGAAAAGTTGCGCTAAAGATTTGTTTTAATTTATATATTTGTGTCCCCAAATAAATAAGAACTAACATTCTATAAATTAAAATAAAATATCCTTTAACACATTACGCAATATTCAAAACACATTTCAAACATGTACTTATAGTAAATAATTGATGTTAGTATTTAAATTTCCAATTACTAACATAAAAATCTATGTAAAGTTCAAACACAACACCTTACAAAGATAAATATTTGTGTTTAACTAAAATCATTTAATTAACACAATCATTCAAAATTTGTGGTGTAATTTGAACTTTGTAAGATTTTGGGGACCAAGTACATACAACATGATGTCAAATTAAAATTTTCAAATGTCAAATCCTGAAAACAAATTTATATATATATTTTTTATAACATTTTTTATGAAATATATATATATATATATATATATATATATATATATATATATATATATATATATTTCATAAAAAATGGACAATTAATACAAATATTTATAAATTTTGTATCTACCCATATTTTCAATTCTAGTTTTGTCCAGAATTTAAATACTCCATATGACACCTATCTAACATCAAACTGAGATAATTTGGGTCAGTATAATAGACAGACATATATCTGAAAACGGTTTAAATGTGTTCCTAGAGACCCAAAACATCAAGAACTATAAAAACTATGCTATATACATAAACATAATTCAAAAGTCAACTGTACATTTTATACCATACAAACATAGTCAGTTAGTTTAATATTATCATACATAGCCGCATAACTTTCCTTTTTGAGTAATTGGAAAGTGAAAGAAATTGTTAAATTAATTGATTTTTCGTAACATCCAAACTTTATGCCCGTAAATCTAATGAGGACAGGTTACCACCATAACCAAATGGAAAATGTATGGGATTAATTGGGGCTTGAATCTTCACTGCCATGAATGCGCCTTAGTGTGCTTAGATATCATTAATTAACTTGACAATGGTACTGTGACGCAAACCTCAACTGTAACACACGGAATTATAGTACAGTAAACTCAGCATAGGAAATCAACTGCACCAAAAACTGAATATTAAGTTAATATTATTAAAAAGGAGTATATTTTCCTCATATTAGGATGTAAACAATTTAATGCAAATTTGCAAGTAAAATATCATTAGCTGTGAAAACTGCCCTTCTCCCAGCAACTTCTTACGTTACATCCACTGTGATTTTACTGGTGTAGCCGTTTAAGTTATTTCATCTACTTGAACGTTTAGCATTATGGATTTCACATAAATTCCAGTAGGAACAATAATACAAAATTATGTAGTTTCATCTATACTTATGATATGTAATGCTCAGCTACTATTATTAGATATCCATAATATATAATAGTTTATATTAAAATAAAGTAACTTATTTTATATCTTGTAAGCAGAGCAAGTTTGTATTTGAGAATGGGAATTAGTTTAAGATGCAGAGAGGGTATATGTGTGGAAATGTATACTAAATATTATGGCATCTGCATACCTGGTTGAAGAGTTTAAAAATATATCATTCACAAAATAATTTTATCTTACATTAATTTTTATTTTTTTTAATAATAAAAGACACTATCAATCCATGTTAAATACTATAACCATATACTATGTATGTTAAATCATTACAAACAGTTACAATATTCTTTTTTCAGATATTTGTCCACCTGGAAATTTCCCTTGCAGTAATGGAAATGGTTGCATAGAAGAGAGTGCCTGGTGTGATGGACATGCTGATTGCCTTGATGCCAGTGATGAGACATCTTGCTCATGCCGAAATCGTGTTGACAAAGATCGTATTTGTGATGGTTACTTTGACTGCCCAGGGGGAGAAGATGAACTTGGTTGTTTTGGTAAATTATTATAAATTTGATAAATTGATCAGTGAAACTATCAGGATTACACTAAGTTTTACTTTAAAGGTTCATTTTAAACATAGACAAAATTAACATTTAATATGAGATTGTAGAAATCCTGAAGTGAAATAAGGATGCATAAAGGTGAGAAACTTTGATAGTAGTGACATATGAAAAATTCTTTTGGTAAAAAATAGGTTTGACTAAACAAAATAGACTGTAATGAACATCTAAATAGAACATCAAATGATCTTAGATTCATCATGATTACTTGTTTCGACATGATACTTCTACCATCTTCAGAAGTTTAATCCTATAAGGACTTCATCTTGAAATGAGTTTTGAATAATACTGAACTAAAATTTTATTTTAATAAAAACGTTTAAACAAAAACTTATTTGAAACCACACAACAATGGACATATAAATCTATAAATGCTTATTAAATATTGATTTTAAAAAAATATGTTTTTAATACCCTCGTTACATACTTGTATGTATGTGGTAACTTGGTAACTGATAAATAGGGTTGTTCCGCCTATTAGATGTAGGTTTGTTTATCTAGTCATTTGTTGATATCCTATCATGCCAACAGATATTGAATAGGTTGTTTTGTTGTTATTTTAATTGGTTTTGTCTATTTCTTTATGTCAGATTTATATGATATGTCAATTTTCTTTTTAAGTGTTTTAAACGTTTGTTTTAATGCCAAAGTAGTTATTTATTATGAACCATAATATAATTTAATTGAAATATCTAAATTATTATGAAAACATTCTTTCTAACTGAAAATGACAGATGTATCATATATGAAGTTAGAATTATTTGAAGAAAGAACTAAACATTTTATTTACTCTAATTATCACAATTTTGAAATATATTTATACAAATGAATGAATAAGCCTTGTTTAGCATAACTTAACATATAGGCTATTTTAACATTTTCATTTTATCACATGAAAATGGATTTAGAAAAATAATGTAATTAATTTATTAATTACATTATTAATGATTATTATTAATACATTATTAATTACATTATTACTCTTGAAAACAGAGTTAGATAAATGGCTATCACTAGCTGTTTTTTATTTTATTTATTTTTATATCTGTTGGACGAATAATAATGGAGCAGCGTAATGTATGAAAACCACCAACATCCGGACTCAAACATCTGTACCTCGGCGGTATCAAATCCAAGTTATCGGTAAGCTAATATGCCTATGCCATTACGCATCCTGCTCCCCTGCTGTATTTTAGATTATACATTTATAAATATAAGTTGTTAAATTTTGTACGACCTTAAAAAACACTTGTTATGATAATAATAATATGTCATTATTTCATAACTCTTACAGAGGAACTAAAAGAAGACTGAACATTTTTTATTGTGTAACTGTGTTAAACAGTTTAGTGTACTATTATTTAAAAAACAACAAATTTAGGTGTGGCTAATTGATATTATATGAGCACTTAAATTGTACTTGCTTTTTAAGGCTGTGGTGCAAACTAAAATAACTTATGGGTATTTGAATGTCTCAATATTTGTTATTATTTTGTAATTGTCTCTGGTTGAACCCATTTTCAAGCAGATTATTGTATTGATTTATTTCATGCTTTACAAACCAAATTTTTGATAACAGTTATTTTAAAGTGGAAAACTGTTGTTATTTCACTTTTTTATGGTTAACAAAATATCACAAACAGCTGAAACAGTGTTCAGTATTATAAGTAGTCTATTTATGCTCTCTTAATCCAAATTTTTAAATTTTGACTTTGTCATAATAAATAACTATTATTTTAAGTTAGCAATTTTTGTCAAATATATACTGATTAAATTTTTTATTTAAATTTAATTTTTGTTATCATGAAGTAGTATAAAATGAGAATGTTTAAATAATCATGTGAGGTTTATGGATTATTTACATCTAATAACTTGTTGGTTGTTTAGGTTGTAAACAAGATTATTTTAGTTGTGATGACTGGAGTAGAGAGAAAAGAGACACGACCTGTGTGCCTATGTCTAAACGTTGCGATCATATTCATGACTGTACCAATGGCAAAGACGAAGCTGAATGCAATTTACTTACAGATTCTGATTATCAGCAAGAGGTAATACCAAAATAGTTCTTGGAAATTGCTGACTGTGAATAAGTTTTCTGAACTTAAAATGTAGTATTTTGGTTTAATTAACTTTGTGCTTTAAATTTAAATATACATTAAAAATATTCATGCTTTTCACTAGTTTATTCAAGGAATTAAATTGGTTAGATGATAGTCAATCTCCAATTCTATTTGTTTTTTACAATTATGGTATTGTCTATTTGTAACTGGTTATTTTACAACATATAATGGTAATAATTATGCAATTTAACATTTTTTTAAATTGCTATTTTTAAAACAAGCATTCTATTTTAAAAAGATTATATTTTAACTACATTATAATAGTCATTTTAATTGTTTACATATCATCTTTGAACAATATGAAAGAAAATGTTCACTTAATAAAGTTGTTGTGGAAATAAGTGAGTTTTCTTCATTTTTATTGACTACAATTTGTCGATCAATATATTTGAAACATTTTTTAAATTTAATACCTAGAATGTTTATATTCATTTATCACTTTGTTTTGTTTGATTTATTATTATCTAATCAACATTTTCAAGATGACATACATTCAAGAAAACATAAAATTCTTTAAGTAACATTTAAAGAACTATATATATTTATATGATGTTATCTATCATTTATTTAGAAGTTTGCATTCATTTTTTTTCAGTCTTTCCGTATATCATATACAAGTGGATACTTATATAGGAACTGGAAAGGCCTGTGGTATCCTGTATGCAGTGGACCATATGTTACAGACTGGGCACTTTCTGCTTGTTTTTCTGAAGTTGGATCTTTAAATGGGTAATTTATATTTTCAGATATATCAAAATAAGTCACAATAATAATAACAATGTTTATGGCTGAATTTAAATGTTTTTCAATTAAATTATTTATTTGTTACCAGCATCTAACTTTGCTCTATTACAAATTAACAAATTTGGTGCAAACATTAGTTTTTGCTTCCATTTTTAGCTTTTTTTAACTACTGCTAATTTATTAATCAACCTATCTTTTTATATCCTTTGTCAAAAATAGTTCTGTTGTGTAACTGCTACAGCTGTTGCAGTGACTGTGAAATACAATATATAGGCCAGTCGGGAAAAATATTGAAGACAGGATTCAAATAACATCAACCTTATAATAACCGCAACAGCACTACCTCCAAATTTGGAGAACACATATTCAATACCAACCACACATATAGCAATATAGAAGAAAACTTTAAGGGAAGAACTATGAACATTTAAGAAGATGTGCCATATATAAACCGTATGATACAAACCCAGATATTCTATTGAATTAAAACTAAATTTCCCCTCCAATTGTAAATATGATACTATATCATCAATGAATTAACAAAATGAGTTTAAAAGAACAAAGGATGGTAGGGAACAAAACCATCAGTCTACTAGTAGCAACAGAAATAAACCAAATCTAAAATTTCAAATTTGTTTGATATCTACTATAATTTTAGTGCAGTAATATATTTTAAAATTGTAAACATGTGTTTAAAATTTAGTATAAGTGTATGAAGTATTTATGTTGCGGTAAAACAGCTGTAGCAGTTATCCAACAAAACTACTTTTGACAAAGGATATAAAATGGTATGTTGATTAATTAATTGGCTTGGGAATTTTAGTAAATACTTTATTTTGTGGAATAAATATGTTGTCAGCTAGAAAAGTTAGAAAATTGTAAGATTTGTTCCAGTGCATTCATTAATTTTCCTTTTTTGCAATGATGAAGTATTTTTAAGGCGTCTTTAAAATTTCAGAGAAGTTGTGGTTATTTACAATAAGGTGTTCTGTGTATTTAGATTTAATTTTCTGGTGACATAGTGTGTTTGGTGTAGAGATGAGTTCTTTGAATCTCTTTTAAAAATATCTGCCTGTTTATCCAATGTATTTCATAGGGCAATCAGCACATGATATTTCATAAATTCCAGTGCTTTCAAATTTGTCATGTTTACCTCTATTTGTGTTTATACGGAACAGTATGAAACATATAAAATGTTCAAAGCTAATCCTAATGTAAAAATTAATTTTCGAATCAAACACATTATATGATACCATAATAACAGAAACATAAATAAGGATAAAATAAAGCAATAAGGAAATAATGAGATGATTATTTCCATTATCATGGAATTCCATCATGTACCGACTGTTGTAACATTAAATTATAAAGCAATAAGCTTAAAGTTTCAAAATATTTTAATAATATAAATGAGCTACAATTGTTTCGCCTTGAGACATGTCTGTTGAGACAGTGGTCCCAACAGACATGATTATTATTAAGTATGTTTTTTAGAATAATTTTATTTAAATGTTTGTGAAAGCGTTTTGTGAGTGTTCTATGACAACGGCGAAGCTTCTCCGGTAAATTTGATAATTGGTGAATAGCCAAAATGACCGTCATTTTTTAAAATATAACTACAACATCGTTTCTTATTTTAAATATGTTTTGATTTCAGTTTAGTTTAACACTATGAGAAAAAGTATTAAATTTTTACTTCAAAATAACAATTGTAAGTACGGTATATCTATAAATGTTTGAGTTTGTAAACATCACACGTGCTAAAATAATTTTAATATCTATCTACTCCATTATATGATAGAACTAGAATCTTCTTCTATATTTTTTTATCCCAGATATAAAAAAAGGATTTGGCAGATTTAAAAGTTTATTGGTGCTTCATTAAAACTGACATTAAACATACTCATTAATTCCTAATGATCCTTCTGGCAGAAATCAATTTGGTTATACAAATCAACATTAAGATTAATGCTTCTAATATTATATTGAAACATAAAAAAAATAATTTATTAGTTTTATTTTCAAATTTTAAAGTATACTTTAAACTTAAATTTTTTCATGTTTTAAAATTATTTTTAACAAATCTTAAAATGTAAAATTATGAAACACATTCAGATTTTATTTTTGAAACATTGATAGTCTAATAAAACCCAGGAGATTGGAATTTTTTTAAAATCTTGGCGTTTATGCTATAATCTGAAATGCCAATTTAAAGGAGAAACACATCTGATTACAATTAAATGTATTTTGTTTATGTTCATTATAATCGATTATGTTCTTACTAGAATTTACATAATTACTATATTGAATACAATTTTCTGCCTTTCCTAGCTTTATACTATCTTTATTTTCACATTTCTGATAAATTTCAATAAACAGGAAGGAGGCATGGTTACGTAGAAGTTATTTAAAAGAGTCCTTGTATAGATGTATCTAGACCATAGGAAGTTTTTGTAATGAAATTAATCTGAATCATTTCTGCTTAAAAAGAAAAGTAGGAAGTTTTATAGTGGAATTAATCTGAAACACGTCAACTGAAAATGAAAGTAAGAAGTTCCATAATGGAATTAATCTGAAATACTTCAACTGAAAATGAAAATATAGATAAAAAGCTAAGGACTAGCAAAAATTGTGTTCAATGGACCTTTTTATCTATTATTATTTTATTAGTTAATAATTTGACTTTAAGAAAAAATATTCTGTACACTATGTAAAATATTGACTTTGTTTATCTGTTTTAGAGCACCTACTGTGAAAATGGTTCCATCACAGTTAACTGGCTCATTTATAGTTCCTGAAGGAGAAAATCATGTTTTCTTAAAAAATTTATGTGAAAAAGAAAAACTTACAACTTATGTTACATGTTCAAAAATTCCATGTGGTACTAGAATACAAAGGGATATAGTTCGCCCCAGACGTAACATAGTAATTTTAGGCACAATTCAAAAAATTCCTATCTTTCATGTTCCTGACATAAAACAACAACCGTTAATATATGATATTAACAGAAATCCATTAAAAACTAATGAAACAAGTTTAATGGACGAGTTTTATAATATGATGTTAAAAAAAGGGCAGTATCAACTAAATAATGGTTCTTATAGTCAACCTAATAGCAGTCATAATCAAATAAATAGTGGTGATTTTAATCAGCTAAATAATGGTGAATATAATCAGCTAAATAATGGTGATTATAATCAGCTAAATAATGGTGAATATAATCAAATAAATAATGTTGGTTATAATCAACTAAATAATGGTGAAAATAATCAAATAAATAGTGGTGGTTATAACCAATATGATAGTGGTAATTATAATCAGATAAATAGTGGTGGTTACAATCAGTTAAATAATGGTGAATATAATCAAATAAATAGTGGTGGTTATAACCAATATGATAGTGGTAATTATAATCAGATAAATAGTGGTGATTATAATCAAATAAATAGTGGTGGTTATAACCAATATGATAGTGGTAATTATAATCAGATAAATAGTGGTGATTATAATCAGTTAAATAATGGTGAATATAATCAGCTAAATAATGGTGATTATAATCAGCTAATTAACAGTGACTATAATCAGCCAAGTAACGATGTAGAACCAAGTTATTATTCTCTTATGGCAGATAGACAAAATTCGGATATTGATTCAGATAAACATACAAAACCTCAAACAGACATTCAGAATGTTGAACAAGAAAACACATTTTGTGAAAACTGTAATAGTGCAAATTTAAAGGAAGACAGATTTGAGCATGAATTAAACAATGACTATCAAATGGAATTATTGAATGAGAACAAAGGATCTTTTGATTATTTTGATACAAATGTGGCTAATGAAAATCGGATGTTGTTTTATTTAGCAAATAAAAATAAAAATGTTACAACAATGAATTACAATCAATTAAATCAGTCAAGTTTTAATAACAACCTTCTGGCTTCCAAAGATCAACATTATAGAACTGAATACGAACCTGAAGTTCTGAGTGAAAACGATTGGTCTCCCGATTGGAGAAGGGTGATACGTAATTATGGAAAAGTAGTTGGAGGGATAGAAAGTCAACCTGGAGCATGGCCTTGGATTGTAGCATTGTACCAAAATGGTGTGTTTCACTGTGGAGGTGTTATATTGAATGAAGAATGGGTGATGACTGCGGCACATTGTGTGGACAAGTAAGTTTATCAAATATAGAGGCTCATATGATAGCTGTTACTGTACTGTATAGCTGTTAGTTGATACTGTTACAGTACTACTGGTACTGTTCCCTAAGTTTTATATAGGGAATTAGAATTTTTAAACTTAACCTGCCATATAAACAATGGACATGGGGTAACCAGTAATATTTATTTGTATCAGGTTCAAATATTCACTTATGAGTTTTCAATGTAAATATACATATCTGACTAAATATTTTACTAATACAACATGTCACAAAATCTAGTTGTTAGGTTAGGTTAGGTCAAACTTTCTCTCTAGTCAAACTTACAAAGACATGTACATAAGCCTAATTAAATGTTTTATTTATTCAACTGATATTTTAAAATTTACTTAAAGTAAAAGAGCATAATATTAAGTAAAGACAAAATGCCTATAGTTCAGTGAAAAATTGTGAGGAATTTTTAAGATTACAGTTTAAAATACAGGCATCTTTACTTGAAACAATGTTGTTTAAATTATTGTACTAATATTAGCTTGCATATTGTATTTCTAAATACAAATTTACATATGAATATAATTAAACATTTTACTCATTAAGACATATAATAACAATATCATAATACAAGATTATTTTTAAATGAGAGACTTAAAATTACTACTTTTTATAAAAACTATATGTTTTGATTTGACTGAGAAAATTCCCTTCTTATTTTGTCTTTTCTGAATAAAATCTTTACATATAAAATTGTTTCTATTCACACTTAAGGTTGCAAGAATAAGTTTGCCATTTTTTAAAAAAGATTCTACCGTTGAAATTTCATATATTGGAAGTAGTCATAGTTATTTTCATTTATAAAACATATATATTTATTCATTGTAGTTTTGTAAATTAATACATTAAATAAATAAATACAGTACATGAAGAATTATTTCCACAAAAGCAACAACAAAAAAACAAATTAAAAATTGTATTTAAAACAAACACAATATTTCAACAACAAAGGTAAGTATTTATCCTAAATTCTTTGGCCATATTTTCACAAACAAGTAATTGAAAATTTCATTCAGTTTTATTTATTTATTGTGAATTTTCCGCAGCTGTAGTTTAATTTATAATTTCTTATTTGTTTTACAAATAACTTAGCTAAAATATTTGTAATTTATTTGATCAAAATTCTTATCTGTTTAAATTTCCTGTTTTGCAGCAAATTTAGTATTTCTTTTCTTTTTATCAAACAAAAAAAGTAAAAAAACAACAATAAGAACATAATGACAAGACCACCATATGACTTTTCTAATACTGTAACATGAAAACCGATGATAAATTCGAACACATTTTCTTAAAAATAAAAATATAAGTGCCAAAATGGGTTGATTTAGATTTTGGTAAAAAAAAAAAAAAAAATTAGGATTTTGGAATCACTTTAAAAGGTTATGTACCAACCCTTCTGTGAAATTCAATCTCAGACCTTCAAATACACATACTCATATATTACAAGTTTTATTTGTAAAATGTATTATTTTCTCCTACTCTAGGCAATTTTGACCAAAATTTATTCAATCTTTATAATTTTGCTCAACTTGTCCTAATGATAATGTATGGAAAAAAAATCAACAGGTAGATCATTCTACCAAAAAATGATCTAAATGTTCCGAATACTGTAGTCAAAAACCTCGATAATCATTATAGTATTAACATTTTTGCACTGCCATAATACTTTTTTTTTACATAATTTGGAAGTAATTAGGAAATCTAAGAGAGTTAAATTTTATTTAATTTCTAAAATCAGTGTTCATTTAAATAATATTATTAACAATTATGAGACATCCTTCATATTTTGTATTTAGATATTGGGAAAAGTATTACGAGGTTCAAGCTGGAATGCTACGACGATTTTCATTTTCACCTCAAGAACAAACTCGATCAGTATCACATGTTATCGTGCACCTCATGTACAAACGATCAAGCATGCAGAATGACCTTGCTTTACTGAAGCTACACTCTAAGCTTAAATTTAATCGTTGGGTACGTCCAATATGTTTACCAGCACCACAGCCTCCCTGGGGTCCTGAACCTGATACTATTTGTACTGCTGTTGGTTGGGGAGCTACAGTCGAGCATGGCCCAGATCGTAAGTATCATTTCTTAATAGTAAATAAATAAAAAATTGAATATGTTGGGAATTTGGAAATTTGTGCATAGTGTTCAAATATCAAATTAATTTATTTTATTTTATTTATTTACAAATAAGAGAATTCCACCATATTCTTACCAATTTATTTCCTTCTCAAGGTGATAAAGTATTTCTTTCATTTTGATAACATGACAACAAATTGTAAAAATATAATGTTTTAAAAACAACCTTAGACAATGGTTATCATTCTTTAGTAGTTTTTCTGACAAATAATATATGTATAAGACAAGTAAATATAAGCAAGATTATATACAAAATGACAAATTAAGATATTCCACCATAAATACTAAAATACAAACATAATTTAGAGTAAATTAAAAAAAATAAAACGTATGCAATAAACAAATTTACCACATAAGCAATATTATAATAATTTACAGATAGATAAAATTACAATTCTTTACAGATTTCTTTAAAACACAACTTAGTATAGTAATAAGTCTTAAATTTAATTACACATACATGGCAGTAAACACTTTACAGCCTTTTGATATAATTATTATTAGCAAATGGATTCAATGAAGTAGTATTTTACTGAATAAAATATGTTTTGAAGAAGCAAATCTTTCACTTACTTTCTGAAATTTTGAAAGCGGGTTTATTCTTTAATGGTATAATTAATTGTTACATAAATGGTTTACGAATGTATTCAACTTCCTTCTCACACAAAAGTAGATGTTATTTATTGTGAAGATGATTAATTTGACGTGTGTTATAAGAATGAAAATGTGATTTACGATTAAACATCTTTAGATTTTGATGGATAAATGTGTCACATTCAAAATAAATACACTTGGCAAAGGTAGTATGTTATTTCTTTAAAATAAAGTTTACATGCAGTTCTATTTATCATGCCACATAACTCTCATTGCCTTCTTCTGTAATAGAATAGAATCTTGTTTAATAACTTGGATTACATTATAAGTTTAAAGGGTACAATTTTAACATTTTCCCTTCCTTTTAACATATGATCGTACAGTTAGTTGATGTTAAATTTGAATTTTATTTATAAATCTGTTTAAATGTATATTTTGTGTCTATAATTTAATATTTGTGCATTTTATGTTAGTCTTAATATTAATGATCTTAAATTGTGTTAAATAGTTATTTTTAAAATGATAACAGTATTTCAAATTTATTTTTAAAACGATAATGGTATTTCAAATTTTATTATACTTTATTTGGTTATTTATTCAATTTATATCCATAGATTATATTTAATAATAACCGTAACTAAACCAATGCTTTGTGAAAGCTTAAAAAAAGGAAAATAAAAATAAATTCTTCAATTAACGGAATTTCTGGACTTTTTATTATTAGACAATTTTTTTTAGCTCTTAATAAGAAGATATTGCTATTGCCTGATGTCTGGCTGAGCAAGAGTATAAGTTAACACTATTGCTCCAAAACTACCTCTCCAAATCACCTCATTTGAAGTTGATACTTAAGTAGATTATAGAATAGAATTAATTAAAGTAGAATGTTATTTATTTCCTTCCTTCACAATTTAATCTACTTTCACTACTTCCAAACGTGGGTGTTTGTTATCATTTTTTTAAAATGTATGCCACTCTCTTCAGTTCAATCTAATCCTATCAAATTAATACAAAAGTACTATAATGTTAACATGTGAAGTAATTCAAAAAGACGGGCTTTATATTTAATTGAAAGTTACTTTTATTCATTAAAAAATGCCACACATTGAGCGACAATTGAAGTAATTCAAAAAGAAGGCTTTATCAGAATAGTGAAGCTATTTAAAAATAAATAAAAAATTAATTTTTTTGAACTTGAAGAGTTCCTACGTTATTTATTTATTGAAATTGAATTTAATTATTGTTAATTGATTAATATTGGGCGCCAGACCTATTGGTCATTATTTAACATAGAAAAAATGAATTTAATGAATTTTTTAATCTCAGGGGTCGTAAGTTCTTTTATTAGTGTACTCACAGTGATATTGGTTTTTTATAAATGAAAACATTTGTAGCTGAAATTTAACAAAAAACATTTATTAATTAAAATCGTACACATACAAAAATAATTCAAATATAAAATTATAAATTATATATCCTATTTTAAATTTGTTATATTTCCCTTTGAGGAAGGTTTTAAATTCTGACAAAAAAAATTCTTGACTCTACTTAAAATTTTTATGTTGCAACTTCTGAAAGTTATTTAGTGAAACAAACAGTTTAGTATCATCTGTAAGTCTTTCATTTGAATTTACTTTATTCAACCAAATGTTGAATTCATGAAATATCTTTGATTTCAAAGACATGAAATAATGATTTTTTAAAAGTTATTTAAATTATAAATTCTTACATAAAAACATAGAACAAATAGTTATTATAAATGTTTTAACAATACTTGATATTTTTAGTGTTCTTTAACACTGAGTTCAGGTCCTTTGTTGAATTTTCATCCAGTACTCCGGTCTGCTGAGACGTAGGCTTTTGTGATGGTATCTGGCTGTTATCTGCACATGGTGATAGATTAGCTGACATAATTTTGTTCACACGCGTCGATAATACCTTTTAAAACGTCTTTTGACACAAAGTACTGTAGCATTCAGTAGAATAAATCTGCATTTTTGTTATCGACAGTCCACTCGCCGTCCCTCTTATCTTCCCTCTCTATATCTGTCTCTATCTAAGTACAAAGTACAACTGCTTGTCAGGCTAGCTGATTTAATACCCGTTGTCAGTCTACCTGTATTTCTCAACATGCACAAGAAGCCTTCATAGCTCCGCTAGTTTTTTTTTTTGGTCACATCAAAAATTCATGTTTCAGTTCTTTGAGAAAACGTAATATGTTAGTCTACAAATTAGTGTTCTTTAGTGTTCAAAAATGTTGAGTAAATTTTTATTTTCACGGCACAAGTTCACGTAAACTGCGACAGGATTTTCCAGGTATTCAGATTTACAGATTTTATCATATCATAAATTTTTTGTTAATGTTTTAAAATAATTTGTTAATTATCATTTATTCATTAAAATATGTATTTCATGTTTTATTTAATATTCTATGTTTTTTTCTTGAAACTAAATAATTATAAAAATTTTCATTTCTTAAAACATACTTTACAAAACCTTGAGCAGTCACATTTTAAGTTTTGAGCAATTATGTGAAATTAGTGCAAACTAATGTTGAACATTAAACAATCAGAATATCTTATTGAACATGTCAAATATAAAACTATTAAAGAAATCTCTTCTAGATCAGAATATTCGTTTTACAGATTTTTGCAGATTTTTACAAGTTTCATACAAGCTTTGTTTTAAACAAAACTAAGTATATATAAATAGCTTTATAATCATCTAAGAAGCTTTTAATTATAATCTTAATGAATTTCTGTGATACAATCAATATTCTCTAATTTTGACAAATAACCAGATATTTTTTAATAAAGAACATTAATGCTACAACATGTCTGATTTTGCACAGACGCTAAAAAACGTGTTTTTTGCTTTAGCTAATACGCTGGTTGGAGAAACCTAGCAAATCTTGTTTCATATTGCATACACCAGCAAAAGCTCATAACATGTTTCTGCCTGTTTACAAAACACGTTTCGTATAATAGATCTACAAACTTTCAAGTGCACAAAAGTGATGTTTTCCTTAAAACTGACTCTACAGAACTTTGTCTAAACTTATATTGTACATGTACCTAAATTGCTTCAGCGAATGTGTGTTTCTTAAAGCTGTCATTTAAATGTAGTCTTGTGTAGCTATTTATAAATTATATAAAAAATCATTGGGTGGTGCTTGCATGCAAACTTTTCGGTCCTAACAACCTCCAAGAGGTTATTTTCTAAATTAATAAAAATTGACGTCAATTAATAAAACTTCAATATTCAAAATTTTCATTTCTTTTTTCTTATAAACTTCTCATTTTATAACAAATTCTTTTATTTAAAATATATAAGTTTATTGGCCAATTTAGTATTTAAGAAATTTATCAAACAAATCATGATATGTAATATTTAATCTAATAATGAACTTGTTAAAATTAATATAATTTTTTTTTTTTGAATTTAAAATATCATATCATTTATAGAATCTTTTCATTGTTAAATTTTGTAACTGTTTTTTAAAAAAAAAAAAAACTATTATTTAATAAACAAAAAGGGGGGGGGGATAAATATCAGAATCTTTTCATCTTTTTTTTATATTCTAATTTTACATTAAGGGCGTATAATCTTTTTTTTTGGATTAATTATAATCCTGTTAATTATTAAGCTGTGCTCATTGTCTTTTTTTTTATTGTTAAATTTTGTAACTATATATATATAAACTAAAAGGGGGGATAAATTTTCAGAATCTATTCATCTTTTTTTTTTAAATTATTATTATATGTTACATTAAGGGCGTATAACTTTTGATTAATTATAATCTTGTTAATCATAAGCTGTGTTTATGATGATCTGTCTCAGGATGTCTTTTTTGATTTGTAAATGATAAAATCTGAACCATCGAAATTTCCTTCTTGTTAATAAATTTGAGCCTTGTTAATTACTAAATTTGTCTTTGTCTTTTTTATTTTTCTTTTTCAAACATTGTTACCATTTGGTTCCGCCTTTCTTAAATTTAAGTCCCCTGGTAACAGTACACAGTTCTTTATTTTCATAAAAACTTATGTCTATCTCGAAAGTTCATTGTTCGTTTTGTTGAACACGTGCAAATATTGCATCATCTATATAAAATATGCGTTTCTTAGTCTCTTTATAAAACAAAAAGTCAATTCATAAGCAAACATCATTCACTAATACATGTCTATGCTTGAATAACCAATTTTCAATACTTTAGCACTACATTCTATAAAAAATTTCTGACCGCTCTGAAAACAGAAATATGTCTCTACTCTTTGAGTACTGAACCTAGACTGTTTATAATATTTAAACTACATTTTTGAAAATATTTCTCCACACCGAAAACACGTCTCACTTCCTTGAAAGTTCTACTAAGACTCATTTAACACTTGACTACATTTTTTTATCAAAGTTTCATTATTTAACAAATCAAACTCACACAACCATTCCCTTCCAACTCCTGACTAAGACTGTCTTACCACGTTTCTCTATCTTATAACTGGAAACCGGTCCTCATTTTGGCTGTTATTTCCGCTGTTACAAACAGTTCACACACCCTTACTTCCTCGCACACATTATTAAATACATGTAAAGAAAAATAAACACTTGTAATTCTTATATTATACTAATATTAAACATAGTTATTTATTTTTTAGTCTTGAAAATCTATTTTGTTCCTATAAATGAATTTATTAGTTTTAAATTATTATTTGAATTCTTATCTCTCAAGTTTAACCGCGTCTTTTAAATTAGTCAATATTAGAATCTGACTTTTCACATTGTTACACATGTTTAAGGGTTTTTGTTTGATTCAGTACTTATTTATTATTAAACTAATTATTATAATTACCTATAATATTTATTGTCCGTCAATCTCCAGACTAAAACATGTTTCGGGGTCGAAGTCCCATCATCAGTTGTTGATAATCACTCCTCGTAACGTGTTTTAGACTGGAGATTGACGAAGTCACAAGACGGATAACAAATATTATAGGTAACTAACTATAATAATTAGTTTAGTTATTAGAAGTGACTTGGATACCTAAACCATGGAACTTAAACTTATTTATTATCATTTACCTATCCACAAAAAATTATGAAATACAAAATTTAATAAAATATATTTGAAATTAAACTTTTTAATAATATAGTAATTTATTTTATATAAGCAGGCATATCTATGTTTATAGTGAATAAAGATACTTACTATTCATGTATACAAATCTCAAAACTTTCTTTTACCATCTCCAGAGGACATTTAAAAAAAAATTTGTAATGACAAGCATTTTTAGTCATACTTTAAAATTGTATACACATAACTTAACCTAACTCAATTCTATCATGTTATGTATATATATACATTTTGATAAATTTCGACGTATTTGGGTAAAAATGAAGAAAAATGAGCTTTAAAACCATTAAAAAAAATTATATTAACTTATTTATTGCTGATTTCAAATATGTATAGTTTTCATATGTTTAAAATACAAGGTTTTTTTTAGGATAAAAATACTTATTGTTATAAATCTGCAAAAAAAGTTTCCATCTGCAAAAGCATTTTCAATCATTAAAAAATTATATTATTCTGTAGAACATATTTCTAATAAACACATTTAGATAAAGGAATTAAAATAACTAGAAGGGAAACGAACCACAGACAAATCCAATTTAAAATATGTAAACTGAACATCTCTATTTGACTTCAAAAGCCAGGAACTAGTCACTGTTGAAACATGAATATCACTGTCAGTTAATGATTAGTACAAATTTCAAATCAAGAGGAAACAAATTAGTGGCATCAGTATTAGTAGTTGATTATATAATCATATATTTTGTATTAATACCACTAGTGAAAACATTTTTAGTCAATATGCTGTCCAGTAGTGGAGTTAAAGAAATGTAGTAAAAAATAGGAATCAATAGTGTATAATTAGGTACTAGTGCATCTAATACCATCTTTTAATGCATACTGTAAAATTAATGCTACCTTCATGCTTAGTAGGATAATTCTAATTGAACTAATTGAAGGCTAACTAACAAAGTTTTCTTATTTTGTGAATAGCTGATCACATGCACCAGGTAGATGTTCCTATACTGCCATACTGTAAACATGAAGAAGATATAGCAGGCGCTGAATTGTGTGCTGGCCTTCGTCAAGGTGGACGTGATACATGCCAAGGTGACAGTGGTGGTCCTCTACTCTGCAGGTTCGTCTTATACAAACCGTTAGGAAATATATTTGTATAACTTAATATTCACGTTAAGCAGAATTATTGGTGTTTTTAAGTTTAATTAAATTGCACAATTTTTTTTTTCAGGTTATTTTCTTTTCTTTTTAAAGTCTATTTTTAAATTTTTGTTATAAGAGGTGTTTAAGTAAGTGGATAGATATTGGATATTTTAATGACATTATTAACTAATTTCTTTTTTTTGATACCATTAAAATTAAATTAAATGTGTCATGTTCATTATAATCATAGCCTCTTACTTATTATGTACTTAATCTCAAGGGTAAGTTTTTGTCTTATAAATAATCGAACATTTGCTCCATGATTGAAATACAACATATTCCTCAAGCAATACTGCTGAGTTATTAATTCTGCTTTGTATAGAACAAAATAAACATCAATATCTATAAATATCTTGTATTAATAAACATTTATTCAGTAATTCAAATGATATAGTTAATATATTCCTGAAATATATTAAAATAAAATTGATTCTTCATGCACAATTCGTAGAACATCACGCTCTACAAACTAGTTTGTTAAGAAAATAAAGAATGGTTCAATAATAAAATTTATTTTGAGTTGTTTTACATTCTTTCAATAATTCAATTTAAAAAAATAGTATGTATATTAATTGTTTCTGTCTGATGTAATTAATTTTAAAAACTAAAAAGTCATTTACTTGCCATGTAGTCAACATACAAGTTCATAAAATTTGTATTATTTAGTTGTTAAATTGTTTTAAAATATTCACCACTATTAATTTGTTTTAGTTGAACGATATTAAATAAGCATGGACTCTCTGTTTGATTTATTGGTTTTAATAGAATTACTATTTTAGAAATGTGGTTTGATGAATTTAGTTGTCAACTTTTTCGAGTATCAGGGAATTCTCAATATTTATTGAGAATTTTTTTAGATACACAGCTTTTAATAATTACTGCAATAATGTTTTAAGAGTACTTAAGAATTGTGTACAATTTTCTCAATTTTTCTTGAAGCATTCTGTATAAACTGGACCAACGTTGTTTGTGTCTGGTAAGAACTCTACTAAATCCCGTCTCCTTTCTCTCAAAAAGTGGGTATCTAGCCATCATGACATTTTTACCTTTCAGCCACTAAATAATTTATATCAAATTTTGGTACTGGTATTTGTTGTATTATTTGTAAGAACAAGGATTTTTAATTGGCTAATTTGTATGTGGCAAATAAAACTTAAGATTTTTAAATATATTTATTTATCCTATGTTTGTTAAATTTTTTAGATTATGCCATGTTTAAAAGTTGAAATTATAATTTTTATACATTTTTCTATAATGAATATGCCCAAACATTGCTTTTTGAACTTTATAAGTTTATAAAATATTCTTCTTGAAAGGGTAAAATTTAATTTTTTTTTTTCAAACTTCCCAAGTTGTTTTATAATATGAATCAAAGAAAAAGATAATTTTTACATTTGTTTTTCTACTGTTAATAATTTATTAACTATTGCACCCTTTGACTTGCTTGCATTAACCCTATCTTGGTTGCACAGTGTAGGTAAAATGTTTTCAACTATTATTAAATATTAAACTGTTTTTGCAATAAGAGGTTGTTGGAAATTATATTTACATTTATAAATTTCATTTAAAAAAAAAAAAAAAAAAAAAAAAAAAAAAAATTCACAACATTAGACATGTAGGGACTACTTTTTTTTACCTTGGATAAGTTTGTTGACCGAAGATATTAGTTAAAAATAATACAAAGGTAATTAAAAAGAGAATGATTTTTTAGCCCTTATGAAAGATGGTAATGCTTAGGTTTCCTAGAAAAATAAAAACTTAAGTTGATGCAAAATATAAAAATCCCTTCATGTTCCCCTCCTTTCTAAACTTAAATTGAAAAATAATTACAATACCATTGTTTTATTTTTTGTTATTATTTTTATTTTCAGAGCTCCACATGATTCAGAAAAATGGTATGTAGCTGGTATAGTGAGTCATGGTGAGGGCTGTGCTCGTCCAGATGAACCTGGAGCCTATACTCGAGTTGCAATCTTTGCTGAATGGATCAAAAAACAAATTCATGGTATAAGCAAAAGAAATTATGTTTGTAAATAATATTTCATTTACATCTATGTTGAGTCTTCAGGAATTTATGTACAATGAAATTTGCGTGCAAGACATCACCATCAACTATTCATAAAAAATTTCTTTCATTTTATTTACTTTGATACCTATTATGTAACCTATTTTACATTTAACTCTATTATTGAAGATCTATTATATTTTTAATTTCAGCCTCTACATTACTTATTCACTATCACCACAAAAATTTCCTCTATGCTAATTAAAAGTAATAAATAATAATAAAAAATTACCTAATCTATCTCATGTACAAGTGTTTAAAAAAAATACCATATATAACCATTACTAAGATTTAAAAAAATAAATGTTTATCAAGTTTTTAATAATTACACAAAATGTATCATCGTTTTTGCCAATTGCTCCTGCCTACAATAATTTTCTCTCTTACTTGCAATTTGGCACATCCCTTAGGTTGGCACTATTTTACATTTTCCAAAAGTATTACAATTGAATGATAGTAATTTGGGCTTTGAGAAATTACAGCACTAAACTTTTTTTTTTATTTTAGAACTAGAGGTTCTGGATTTTTGGGAGATAATGAAAAAGACTAGAACATTTAGTTTAAAGGCTAGTACATTTTTTAGTTTAGGCACTTAAAGGCCACATTTGAGTAAATTTTGAATTAAAAATTTTCAGATAATTTTAAAACAGTGAATTTTTTTGTGATTTGGTTGGCAGCCACAACAGGTATTACATTTTGATCTACGGTTATTATATTTTGTATACATAATTAATTAGAAGTTTAAAAATCTTGTAACTAGCAATTTTTAACAAAATTTGTTCTAGAGTATCTGATAAATTAGTGGTGATGGAGAATTAGAAATTTATATATGTCAAAAAAGTCCTAAACAATTTTTTTAAATTATCATAATACTTTCTCTCTCTATGCAGAGTGAGAAACAAAAATGAGGAAAAGAATCATTTATCGTTGTATTTAAAGATTTAATTTGATACCCAATTAAATTACATATAAGACTCATCTCAAATTTTTTTAAGTTAAATATTTTAAACTGTTAGAATGTCTGCCCTAAATATATTATTATTTTAATGTGAGATGTCACATGGAACAATTATTGCTAAAGAAGCTTTTTGATTCACTACAAATGTATTTTCCATAAATCATTTCAAAACTTTGTATTCATTGTGTGTTATATAATCTTAACACGCACAACTCACACTATTAATGTCTCAATGTTACAAATATTAAATTAAGAAAATTGTTTAAATGAAACCGATATCTAATGTATTTGTTTTTTGTAATACAGATAATATCTTCCCAGTAGAACAGCCTCTGCAAAAATGTCCTGGATATCAGTGTAATTCTGGTAGACGATGTATTTCTACATTGGGAAGATGCAATGGTCGGGTAGATTGTTTAAATGCAGAGGATGAAGTTGGTTGTGACGACATCTTTATCAATAATTTGAAAAATTCAAACCCATTTAAAAATATTGTTTCCAATACTGCTGACCAGTTTGAAGGCAGTTTTAATAATATGTCTCAAAGTCAAAAACATAATGAATATTCTAAGTTGAAAATAGAAGAAGTGAAAGAAGGTAATATTTTTTTAAACAAAACAAATGCAGATCCAAGCACACAAAATTGTGAAAGTTGTGGCAGAGGAAAAGACTCAAAATTTAATTCAGAGGTATATAAAGAACTAGTTCACCAAAATGCACAAAAGGAAGAGCATCAACGTGAAAACAGCTCAATACGAAATCAAGAAGAACATAGTATTATAGAAAGTAATGGGGTTTCTACTATCGTAAAAGAAACTCTCAAAAATTTATCGCCTGACATTTATGTACACGAAGAACACAATTTGTTAAATGAAACAACTAAACTACTCGTGGACAGTTGTGAGGATTGTGAAATAGGGTCAACGGAAACTGGACACCAGGAACAGAATTATAATGAAAGCAGGCATGAATTAACTAAAGAACAAAACATAGGCTCAGGCTATATTTCTAGTAATGTCACAAGCAACAAATATAGTGAGGAATTTTCAAAATCAAAAATTGAAGAACATAAAGCAATTAATTCTAATAATGTAAGTCTAATCCAAAATGGCTACGGATATACAAAATTTACAGGTGATTTAAAAAGTTTTGACAATCATTATTCAGAAATGCAAACTGTGAAGACAGTTGATAACAAAAGTATAAACGAGGAAATTTTAACAAAAGAACAACACATGAGTGAAGAGCAACACATTTCTAAAAATCAAACACACAACAAAACAGAAACATCATTAACAGATGATTTAAAAAGCTATAATGATCTTTATTCAAAAAATCAAAATGTAAGAACAGAAAATAAATTGAACCAAAATATAAGTGAAAAAAGTTTAACAAAAGAGCAACACTTTGCTCAAATTGACACAAATACCCAAACAGGAAATGAAGATCTAGCTCAATCAAAAACCTCTGACAGACATTCTATAAGTAATCAGAGTTTTAGAAGCCAAGAATTTAATCATTCCAAACACACAACAGAAAATAAAAAAACAGAATCACATTCTATAAATTTTAAAAACTCTTTTGAAAATCAGGAACAATATAGTGTCAATAATATGCAAAATGCTGAAGCAAATGAACATGAAAAATCAGAAGAATTATGTGACAAACTTCAAAAAAGTTCTGAAGACATAGATAACTCTGAATTAATAAGTACATCTCAAGATCAAACACACCGTCAAGATACATCATATTCATCTGAATATCGTAATGCTTTAGTTGAGTTAGATATCATGAAATCATTTCATATGCCAAAGAAAAATAAATCTCGTTCTACCAATGCACGTGGGTCAACAAAAAAAGCTGCAGAGGAATTCAAATTCTTAAACCCCATAAACAATTACACAACAGAAGATTTCAATGATCCATATTCATCAGAAGTTGAGCTTATTGAGTTAAATCTATCAAGAGAGGCTGAAGATATTGACAAAATGATAACAGATTTCTTTAATTCGTTAAATATTTCTTCAGATGAAGTTACATATTCTAACAGTGCACTTAATTTTACTAAACAATCTACTCGCTTTAGTTCATACGATGGTTTTTCAAATGTAACTGCTTATGATATAATTCCAAATGATTCTGATACTGATGTGACTGAACAAGTTTCTTCAGATGTTAAATTAGTTAGTGTAACTCCACCAACTGTTCAAGAGGTCACAGCAAGTCATATCACTTCTCCCAATACAACAAATGATTCTCTGACTTTACATACTTCAAGCTCAAACTCAAGTAATATTATCTTGGATGAAATGAACAGTTCTGGTAAACCTCATCATAGATTCATTAAGATACCGGATAATAATACCAATAAATTTGTATGCAAAAGGTAAGGAAGTTTAAAGCTTTATTTATAGTTATAATATAGATATAACTGTTAATAAATTTCTTAAGAAATTCAATTTACTTATTGTTTTGGGTAATCAAACATACATATTACTTCCTAACTCCTTACAATAACTTTAGAAGTGTAATAAAAAAAATTAAAAAATCATTGATTCCAATTCTGGGGGAAACAATTTTAATGGAACTTGTGTGATGAATGGTACAAATGAATTTGAAAATATAAATAATAAAAAATCCCTCAAACGTTTCATAATGAACAATATTTGAAATTGTTGTATAAATAACTTTTTATTCATAGATCTTAGCAACACCTTACTTAGCTCATTTGATTCATATAGACATATTGCATCATTTAAATTTGACATGCACTTTTTTAACATAACCATTTATGAGGAAGCACTATATCCGTTTCATTTTCAGCTTTATTTATACATATTTGTAAAAAACCAATAAACCCACAAGATGTTGACAAGAGACAAACATGATTTTTAAAAAAACTTCAAAGATATTCTCAAAATGTTATATTTTTAGTTTTAGATAATTCTTAATGTGCATATAGGCTCTCATTATCAAGGCATGATTGTCATGATTGAAGTTGTATCTGAACCAAATGATTATATTTTGAGGTCTCCAGTAATTGAAAATTGATTTTAAAATTGTATATACACACTATATATTTATAGATATAAGTATGCTTGTATGCATGATAGAGCATGAACAAGGACTAAAATTGGAATATTAAGGTAGGATAAAATCAGAGGTTCAGAATTCAATTTTACCTCTGATAGTCTTTAAGATGTTTAATTTTTTTAATTCTACTAAAAACGGTATGGTATTTATTTGACTATCCCTATCAACATTTTTTTAGCAAACCCAATATAAGAATTTTGTTTTTGCGTTATAGCTTGTGCTTTTAAAATATTTAACGTAAAGCACATTATTATATTGTTTGACAATGAAAATCATTTAAAATTTAATTTTAGATGTAGATTTTCAAATAGAAATAAACAAAACTTGGAATCTTAAGGTTGTACAGATTCAAGCCTAGACTCTGCCATAGGATTTTTGCATATATTACACTTTCTTAGTCTATAAAGGGTATAAAATAAATTTTCAAATAAAAACAAAATAATAAAAGGTTGTATTTATTTGTAATATAGTATAATCCAGATATTCCAGTCTGATAGATACTGCGACGGTATTGTAGACTGTGAAGATGGTTCAGATGAAGCAGTGTGTTCATGCCGTGACAAGCTTATACATAAAGCTCAAGATTTTATTTGTGATGGGATAGTGCAATGTTCTGACCTTTCTGATGAACAAAATTGTCCAGGTAAGTCTGTTTTAAAGAAGATAAGATTGTAATTTTAACAGTATCCAATTCAGTTTTATCAAAGGCTTTTTTTCTTAGCTATCAAAAGTTAATAATTTACAATTTAAGGTTAGAGTTTAATAGGGCACATAGTCTATTAGATTAGATTTTGTATGGATACCAAGAACCAATTTCCAAGGTAAGCCTGTGTCTCCTATCCATACAAAATTTAATATAATTTACAATTTGTATGTTGTTACCAAGGATTATTGTTTTTATAAATTTAAGAAATTATTGGAACCAGGTTGGTAATATGTTTAAAAGAAATGAAGCAATTTCTGAACAGTGCTGTAATTTATTAACCCCGGAATAAATTAACCATTTACACAAACTGTAAATACAAGTTAACAAACACTTAATTAACCGTTTTTTTTATTAATAAACAAGTTTTGTATAGTTACATGCCCTTAATGAAATTTACATTTAATTTGATTCCCCCCCCCCCCAATACAAATAGTTACAGATAAAATTTTTAAAGAGGAAAAAAAAATTTCTTGTAGATATATTATTATAAAAACAATAAATTTGAGTTCAAAATGTATATTAAATCTAACAAAATTTCCATCATTAAATTATTTATAAATTATTACAATTTTATTTATTAAATTTCTTAAACACTAAGTTGGCCAACTGAAAATAACAAAGAGATTAGTTTTTAAAAAAAAATATGTTTATAGAAATAATTTTGTTTAGATCAAGATTATATAAAAAAAGAAAATTAAATTTTTTATTGACGTCAATTTATTTTTAATTTAGAAAAATAACCCCTTTGGGGTCATGGGGCCGAAAGAAATGCATGCAGTCCCATCCAATAATCAATTTAAAGTTTGTACATATTTGTTTCACCAAAAATAATCACCAAGTTTAGTTCACTTTATTACTTTTTTTTATATTAAAGTTTTTAACAGACACAGGTAAAGTTCATTTTGGTACCTTAATAAGGCACATTTCAAAAGTTTTTTTATGAATTGATCTCTTACAAGTTACGATGTCCTGAGTTCTGTTTCAACTTGAATACAGCTCAAGTTTAAGTTGTTTGACCTCTTGGCCTTGAACCAGCATTTGCTGCACAAAAAGGTGACTTGTTAAAGGAGATTTAAACAATCTTAGACAGGTTCTTTAACAAGATATTTACATGTAATTAAGTTAAATTGAAAGTAGTTAAAAAAAAATATTTTCACAATTACAAAAATGTCTTCAAAAGGAAATAAGAAAATAAATTTTTATAAATAAAGAAACCAAGATAGTTCGGTCTTTGTCTGAAATCCAAAACTGGTACAAATTGCAAGTAAAATAGAAAATAAAAGACTTTAATTAAAAGGACGATTAATTAATTAATTGTTTGATTTTATGGTTATCTTAAAGATTATAATTTGATTTTAAGTTAATTTTAAAATGAAGAATAGTTACTTTACTTTTATAAGAAATTATGTTTTTCAAAAGAAATTAATGATAAATCAAAGAAAATTAATTATGATTGAATTACTTCTAGACAATACATAGCTGCAATTAAAATTAAAAGATATGCACATAATTTTTAATTTGGTCAATTTAATCTTGTTACCTGGTTTTGGTCGAAGAAAGCTTACGAGCTATTAGCGTGAACGAAAGTCATCGATGAAAGCTTATTCGGTGAACTTAACATTGTGCACTTAAGTACCTTTAGTTAATTAGTACATAATTTAAAGTGATTTTAAAACAAATTTTGAAGAAGAGCCAAAACTATTTAAAGCAAGAAGTTAACTGAAAGTTTTACATTATGTGACTCACTTTTAGATACAACCAAGCGGCCTTCAAACTAGGTAGTGACTTGAATGATTCAAGGTTGAGAAAGGTTAAGGTCGAATTAGCATATCACGCGATACCGTTCCCAAAGTTGCCCACCAGATAGTAGCATGATGCAGGAGAGTTTACTAAAGCATTTAAATTTAATCTACGTTGTTGGTAACTTATGTGTTACAATTGTTCTGCTTTATTTAGCGGGCGTTACAATGTCAATTATTTATAAGACACATTTTGTGTAGTTCTATGAACATCTCAGTGAGTAATTTTCACTTTTCTATGTGACATCTATTAATTAATTTATTGTAAATATTCGATTGTCTATTGCAAGCACAGAGACATTAGGCTTCTGTAGTAAAACCCCTTTGTTGTAAATGAGGTAATTTTATGTACCGGTAGTAGAGTAATACAAATCAACGTATAATTAATGTGCATGTCTTGACAGTTTATTATATAAGGCATGCCTTAGTACAATTATTAGTGGGAAAACTAAGCTGTTGTAATGTTGTTGAATTAGATTTTACTTTGATATAAAATCTAGGTAGATTAGGTTACAGATTTATAAAAAAATCAAACTTTAATTCAAGGTGGTTTGGCTTACTTTACCGAACTACATACTATTGGTTGCAATTTACTATAAACAATACATAACAATTCTTGATTTCTTTTTCTTCTCTAAACCTGTACTCTCATTTTTGTCTTGATATAGATAGTTGGTATTGAAAACTTCCTATTCTTATATTTAAATCATAAAGTAAATTTTACACACTCCTTTCATAGCATTAATAATTCTTGTAGTGGTGATACAGCCACTATTACACTTTACTTTCACAATAAATAGTAAACCAAATTAATATTGTGAGGGTGAAGTTTTAATGTCACATATTCAATTGTTCTCAACATTTTAAATCCTTAAAGCACACATTTAAACCATTTTAGAAATGTGTTAGTCTCATCAAATGAAAGAAATCAGAATTTTCCACAAGAAACATTTTATTCAAAACAAGAGATCTTAATGACTTTCATCTTCATTTGTTATGTGTATTAGAACCTTCATGGTAAATACTGAAACTTGATAGCAGCAGAGAAGCAATTTGGTCATGCCTCCAAGTCCAATGCCATCTTAATATATATATATATATAGTTCAAGATCAATATAATTACAATTTGTCCAATGCCTTGATCAGATGTACAACAACAATAATTTACCTAATATAATAAGTAATAAATTATTTTATATTACCTTATAGATCCGTCATGTGACTTTTATTATGTCTTTATTATAAAGACGCGTTTCGGAGACGTATCTCCATCTTCAGTATTATCACTCCGTAGAGGTCGTTAAAACATTAATATCACATAAACATTGACACTACATACACAATTAAATAAATACACATATACGTTGATTTTACTATTTTTTCCATGCTCACTGTTTCATGTTTCGCGAACTACTGATATTACGGTGAGGCCAAACTTGGACACTTGGACTTGGACACCAAACAATGAACATTAAATAATTTACCTCTTATTCTAATTAACGATGAATAGAACTAAGAAACAGAAATAGCAAAAACCCTTAAAAAAACATCTCCCCCCCTACCAATTTTTGTCATTCATCATCATAGAACTGGGCTGTCTGAAATGACTAAAAGTGTGAAAGTAGATTTGAGGGTGGACATCTCGTAAAATTATTAGATTTTAGACAAATTGATCCTTAAAATTTTAATATTTCAATAAATTGTTAAAATGATTATACCATGTGTCCATAAAGTCCCCCCCTCTTATTTTTTTAATTAATGGAAATAGACAGATTTGCCTTGGGGAAAGTTTAGATAACCAAAGGAGGAGTTTTTTGAAGTATCAAAATTTTCAACCCTTACCATTTTGGGGGTATGTCAAGAATTTTAAATAGCAACCCCTATTGAGTGATACCTCATTTTAAAGGTCTTTTCATAATAAGAATAATGGCACAAACCAGAGGTTCATCCTACCCAACATAGCAACCAATCGAATTGTGAATTTTACGTTAATAATTAGACCAGAAATGTTACGAAATATACAACAAGCTTTTGAGTCCAGAATCTATTTCTGCCAAAAAGTAAATGGTAGCCATTTCAAGAACTTAATATGAGCTAAAAAAACAATGTAAGGCTCTTACCATCATTTTACCAACATAGTTTGTAATGTAATAAAAACAACCGGAGTTTGTAGTTTAACATTCACAATTCGATTGGTTGCTATGTTGGGTAAGATGAACTTAGAGACCTCTGATTTGCGCCATTATTCTTATTTTGAAAAGACCTTTAAAATGAGGTATCACTCAATAGGGGTTGCTATTTAAAATTCTTGACTTACCCCCAAATTACCCCATTTTCGGGGTAAGGGTTGAAAATTTTGATACTTCAAAAAACTCCTCCTTTGGTTATCTAAACTTGCCCCAGAGCAAATCTGTCTATTTCCATTAATAAAAAAAAATAAGAGGGGGGTGAGACTTTTTGGACACATAGTATAATATATAAGTCACTAGGAAACAAATTTTGCTATGAACAGAATGTCAAAACAAAACTAATAAAATGTGTATTTTAATTTTATGTGTATTTCAATTAAAAAAAAAAACAAACTAAAGTTATATTAGGGTTAACTCACTGACATGAGTGAATCAAGCCGAGTCCTAATTATATTAAGAATAACTACATTCTCCATTAGAATTGAGTCAGCTAAATTTTGTTTAATAAGAAATTTTCAAGGTCCATAAGGGTTGCATGAATAGACACCATAATTTATAATTGCTGAATACTAGATAAAGTTATTTTGTAGCATTGAAATTATTATACAGTATTTTCTGCAGTAGGTGACTAGAATATTTTACGTAGTTAAAACTAATAAATATTAACTCAGTTGAAATATATGATAGATAGTATGAAACTCATATTGTAACATGTAATCTTTCATATTTGCAATTCCACTGTTTTCAGATAAGTGTAGTCAGGATCAATTTTATTGTGTGAAAAGCAAACAGTGCATAAATCAGTCAATGCGATGTGATCACAAACGTCAGTGTCAGTTTGGAGAAGATGAAGAAGACTGTTGTAAGTGTGTGTATTTATAAATTTATACATATACAGACACATTAAATATGATATGACGTGCACTAGGCATTCTCAAAAAATATAATTATAGTTTTTTTTTGTTATTGTTATTTATCTGATTTAAACTTACGACAGTAAAATAAGTACATTAATTAATTCATTATATAAATAAGATAGTCACCAACATTAAGATATGAGGATAGATTACAAAATGTAATTATAACAAACAGCAATACACAATCAATATTTATAGATTAAGAGCACACAAAGAACCTTCAGCCACCAAATCTGAATTTATCATTCAGCAATGTTGAGATTTCTGCCTTTGAATTCCATTATATTGTACATTGGATTTTGAATAAGTCATTTATATAGTTTAACCTCATACATTTTAATTGGCAAATCCCTTACTCCAAGTGGTAAATAGTTTAAAACCTTAATCCCAAATCAAAATAATTTAGGGATTTATTCAATCTGCAAGAAGGAATAAGGTAATAATTTCTTGTATTGTAATAATGTTGATGAAATCCATAATGTACATCCATTAAGTTCATTTTAATATAAGTCAACTAGATAACGATTAATCGTTATAATAATTTGTAATTTAATATATAAGGCAACAATTTTCTCTATAGCCAGGAATACTTAATAATTTGACAACTTTCTTTTGAAGCTTCAGTATTTCAGTATTGTACTAATTTTACTACTATTTTCTCAAAAGTAAATATCTGATTTTACTTCGACAGAAAGAAGAAAAAAATCTTATAAATTTATATAGTACCTGTGATATAACATTTCTAGTGAGGAATACTGTTCCTGAGTATTTTTTTAATGAAGTCTTTAATGATAACTCCATGTAAGGCCTTAATTAACATGCTATTATCCAAAAGTTAGCTCTATTTTCGATGAGATGTTTGGTTGAAAACATAATAACCTTGGTATTATGTTCATATAGAAACAGATTAGGCTATTTGGATTAAACCAGACTCTTGCCTATATCATAGCATCATCTGGAACAGACCCGAGCAAATTTAATTCACTGTAGCTATCAAGGAATGTTGTAACACTTGCAAAGTATAACACTTATGAAGATCTATGGTATGGGATGTCATTTACAAAGATCGAAAAGATTGAAAAAAGCAGCAGGGCCAAAACAGAGACCTGAAGAACCCACACTTAATAACATCAATATGTACCACCTGCTTCCTCGCAATAAGGTAGAATTTAAACAAATCCAGTACATGACCTACAATGTCATAAAGCTCTATCTTCAGCAAAATATAATGAGATAGAGTATGCAAAGCCTAACTTTAAAAAACAAGAAATACAATTTTTTTAGATTATTACAGTTTTATACACTAAATTTTAAACTAAATATTGTGTTTGTGTTTTAATTAACATGGTTTTTTACCAAGTACCTTCGGTCATTAGTATAAACCATATAATTTACTTTTTAAGTACAGAACAGTAATTAAATAAATTTCTATCTCAAATTTTATAATGCCAATCTTTACAACCAGCCCGGGTGTCAGTCCCAACTAGACCGGTTAAGAGGGGTTCTATTGTATTAAAAAAATTTGAAGTGAATGTCTAACCTGCCGAATGTAAGTAAGCAGGCTAGTAGCAAACTGACAGCTGTACCCGTCCCTAACCCACCAACTGACCCACTCCTCTACCTGCTTCTTCACATATATTTTCAGTTGTACATTTCAATTAAATGGAAATTTAAGTATTGAGATACAGTAGACAAAAAATTTATATTTTGTATAAATTAAAATATTCTGTAATTTTCATCAGATGCTCTGACGGATGGAAGAACACTAGTGAAAGATGTAGCTGGCAGACCTGCATTCAATGATCTTGGTATTGTTTCTGAATACAAGAATGGACAATGGTATCCTATTTGTATCAATCAAATAGTACACACAAGCATTGCTCATCATGTTTGTTCAGCTTTGGGATTTTTGTAAGAAATTGATTAACTTTAATATAGCTTAACTATCTGTATAAACTGTAAAATCATATTATATGGAAAAAAATTATAGACACATAATAGTACAACATGTATATGAAATTAGCATTGTAGAGATGAGTGACTTAAAATTAGCTCATTGAAGAGCAACCAGCCCAGTAGCCACTCAACACACCACTTCATTTAAAACAAATTAACACATAAAAAAAGTAAGTTCTTTGCAACCTAAAAAGTAATACACACCCCCCTCCATACACTACACAACACATTACACAATACACTGTACAACACACCACACAATACAATCGTTTCTATTTTAAAAAAACCCAATGGTTGCACTGAACTAAAGCTTGAAAAAATTATTCTTTAAAGTTTACACATTTATTTTTATAAAATATGTTGGAAATGAACACCTTGTACAGCAATGAATTTTATTCTCAAGTAATTATGTTGAGAGACACCAAACGTAAAACGGTACAGTCAATGGCTTCAATAACACTGTGAATAATCACCCAAAATGTAGAGATTTGTTTCTTAACCTGTATTCTTCAAGAAACCCTTTAATAAAAACCACATGTAGACAAAATCTGAGGAATGAGCAGGCAAAAGATATATACATAAGATTTTTTTTTTTTTTTTTGTAAAAACCTTGCATTTGCAAACCAGTGAAGCATGAGATGTATGACATCTAACTAAAACACTCATGCTCAGTTAATCAGTTAATTGAGTGTAAAATTCTGACTTATACTTCTGTATAACATTATACAGAAATTTGAGAACCAGTATCCACTTCCAATATGGCTTATATGAAACAACATACTGTTATTTTCTCATCATGAAATGGTTTCCACATAACATGATTGACCTAACATCATAAGTAACCATCTTTTGTTTGACCTTGATCCTCCAACAATGGTCTTTAGTCTGCTTAAAGCCTCCATCATAGTTATTGCCATATCTGGACGGTTTCCAAAATTACTTCCAGAAGGCAAACTTGTTTTCCAGCATTACTCCCAAATACCTCGAAAATGTGTGCCTTTTCTATTATATTATCTCCTATCTATTTGTTTCCTCTATCTCACGAGTGGCTAGCTGTAGCTCACGATCTTCCATCCTGGGTCCAACTCTCCTCATAACCTGAATCTTGATACTTTCTGCTGGAATCCATTAGAAATCGTACTCAAAATTAAATCTTCTATCTATCTTTATGTTTTTTAGTTTGTTACAAAACATATATGTAGCATAAAAGAAAAACATTTTGTCAGAAAATATTTCTTTGCGTTTACGACTGAAATGATATAAATTAAATTTATTAGGTTAGTGATATAAATTAGTACACTAACACAGCATAAGCTTTCACTCACATCTATAAACAAACTCAAATAAGAATCAAGAAGAAGAAATAATAAAAAGAAGAAGTTACACCACAAGACCAAAACTCAAAATTATATTTTTCTCAAAATTGACTTTGATGTTTTAGCCAAATTTTTCTATAACAATTTTGGCTGCAATCTCCCCAAAATCTAGAAAGTCTAGAGTTTTTACTTGTTAAATTTTTGTCATAAGTCAATGAACATTTTATTTCTGTGAGTAATTTTGAAAAAACTAAATACACTTGACTGCTATCAAGGTTCATTTCATTATTTTACAAATTACTTATGAATGTCATTTTTTCTTTTACTTGCAATTTGGCTCTTTGTTTTAGGTTATATATATCTTCAAATTTTACCAAAATATTTTGTGTCGACTTTGAGATATTAAAGCTTTTATTACACTCTCCATGTTCTAGATATAATAACTCTAAGCTATTGTGTTTTAAATTTATAATAATGATTTTATTTATGTAATTAAATTAAACACAGTTATATCTTCTAATTGTTTGATGAAGATAAGTCTCATCACTGGGGAAATTTCTCTATTAATATTAACAAAGTTGAGTACAGCTGTTGTTCCTCACTTAATCTCCTTCAATTGATATATTACAAAGTAATACCATTTTCAAAATGTCTTTATGACCTAGGAAGTCAGGACGGTATTAAAACAAATCAACTTCATTGTTAGAAATTGCAAAAGATAGTACTCAATATAAGATAGATTTGAGTCCTAGAAAAACATAATATATTTTATTAATAATAATTTTATTTTTATTTATAGTGGTTTTGAATTCTTTGGAGAGATAGAGGTGAAAAATAGTACTTTAACTGAAATAAACACACCAAAACAAGATACACTCTCATCTTTAGAGTTTAGTACATGTGATGGTTTGAAACTAAAGTGTATATCAGTCAGAGATGCTATGCCCTGGCTTGCAGCAGTCTTAGTAGAGGACGATTTGGTTACATCAGCTGTTCTAATTACAGAACATTGGCTTGTTGCTGATGCCCAGTCCTTGAAAGATATCAAGTAGGTGTTAATGTATTTTATTTAAGTTAGAATTCAATTAAACCTTAGTACTGGTAGTTAATAATGTGTTACTTTTAAAATTATAATTGTAGAATCTTATTGTTCCTTTTAGCTGAAATTACGGACAGTGATTATTTACCTTCTACAAATTGCTAAAGGTATTAAAGAGTCGACTAGTTCTCGTTTATAATGGATATATGGAGACAATAGCAAGGATATTCATCAAATTATCAATAGTTATTAATGTAGCCTATTTTTATATAACTATGAATTATTGAGATTGGATCAATAATGTGATACTTCCTGTTGTATAATACAAATTATAAATTAATTGCTTGATATTCTAGTCGAATTAAAAATAATAATAAACATAATAATAAAAGAGTAGTTTAAATATGTGTTCAACTCAATTACATTTTTAATAGCATTTAGTATATGTATTACGTGAAGAATTAAAACCTACAAATTTCTAGTATTATATCAAAAATTAAAATCTACAAATTTCTAGTATTATATGAAGAATTAAAATCTACAAATTTCTAGAAATTAGATGAAGAATTAAAATCTACAAATTTCTAGTATTATGTGAAGAACTAAAATTTACAAATTTCTACATAATCCACTGAATTGAGTTGATGAAAGGGATATTGTTATAAATTATTTAACAATTAGTTATAGGCCCAGTACCTGATTTGTTTTAGTCCAATCAATGTATCACTTGGTGATTACCGCGGTTTCAGGTATCTAAGTACCCATCTTCAGATCGTGTGGAAATATCTTTACATAAGGTCGTCAAAACATTTAAAAGTCACATCACAAAACATGACTCACAAAAAAACAAAAAACACATTTGCTAGGTTTAAGCTGATCGCAACTGACCGGTCAAGGCGAAACGTTTGACAGACTGTCACGTTTTTTAATTCCCACACGATCTGAAGATGGGTACTTTATAATAATTATAATATATTGAACTTGATGAGTTCTTAAGTTTCTGTTATCTTACAAAAAAAATTAATTTATGATTGATTTTAAACTTTGCTCGGTCAATAGGGCGCCAGGTAATTTTATGCTTACCAATTTTGAAAAAAGGAAGTTAATTGTTATTATTAAAATCTCTCAGGGTCGCAAATCCTTTTAAAAGTGTACTTCGGTGGTTCTCGGTGAAATAAAAAAATCTTATTTTGATGAGCTGAAATTGAACATAATTTTATTTAATTAAAATTATACATATTTTTTCATGGTACATTTCTTAATATTATCTAAAATCTCTATATCTTGAATTTAAGATTATTCTGCCTTGAAGAGGCTTAAATTCTTTTTCTTTTATGACTCTACGTTAATAGTTGCAACTTTAAAGAAATATTTTAATAGTGAGCTTTTATATTATGTTTTATTTAAAAATGCAATTAAGTTTTCTAAATTTACTACTTACTATACAATTACTATTCATTAAAACAAATTTTAAGATATTCATACCAAAAGTTTTTTTATGTACAAAATTATTATGAAACAGTCTATTATTCTTTGTTACCGCATATGGGCTTCTGCAGGGTGAGAGTCTTTTTGTGGTGAGCTTTCCTCATCTTGAACCTCAATCTCCTTGTAGACACTGTTAGTACGCCGACGATTAATTGTCTTTTTAAGTTCACAGTATTACGCACAAAGTTCATCGTTCTACTGAAAACTATTGTCTATAAATTTCCTCGAACAAACATACCTCTTACAACGTCAAAATTTACTCTAAACTTGTTAGATTATTAACACTCAATGTTCTAAAACTTCTTTTAGACAGTAACATTTCTAACTAACTCAGATGTCACAGTATGACTCTTCTTTTATAGTTAACACTACATTCTTAAAAGTTTCTTTCAACACCAAAATACGTCTGAGCATCTCAGATGCTCTCTTAAGACTGGCCAAAACCACATGTGTCTTTGTCCAGCTTCCAAACCAAGCGTCCTATTTAATATGCAACGTCTGCTAGAAATTTTCTCACACCTAGCAACACTGACACGGTTCAAATTATTTTGCCTAACACAATACAAATACTACCTAAATATTCATTACAAATTATAATTAATATTCTATTCATGACATTATTATTTTGGAAACCTATATTTCAATTTTATTACCCTAGTTTTAACAAGTACTTTGAGTCATTCTTTTGACTTCTGAAGTCCCCCACCAATTCAATTTCAAAATAATTCTCAAAATAACCATTTTTTGGTTATCTTAATTAAAATTACCATTTTTGGTATTACAACTTAGATACCTGAAACAGCGGTAATCACATAGTGATTTATTGGATTGGGCATTAGACAAATCAGGTACTGTACCTATTACTAATTGTTAAAATTCTCCAGTCCGTGGGGTAACATGTTAAAAATAAGTTATTTTTATTATTGTTAAACATTTCAATACATTACATTAGAAATTAATAGAAAGTATTGGGAATATTCATAATAATTTGGACTTAATTTGTGCTTAGATACATACTACAGATGGTGAAATAAATATTTTATATTTTTTATTTTAAAACACAGCAATATTTATATGTAACAATTATAATTTTATTAATTATGTATGTACATATGTGTATTTTTGATGTTTTATAAACAACAAGGAAGTTCTGAATTATTCCAAATACTATTTTTATATTTCCTGTCTGTTGAAGATGTTTCACATCAAAACGAGTCTAGCATTATTGCATAAGTATTAATTAACTTTGGATATAATTACACGCAAATTAAAAATGTTGAAGCAATTTAGCTACGGAAACATTGTTATTGGTAAAACCATTTGTTACACAAACAATAGCTACTGTGATTTGTACTTATAGAAAAGAAATGATATTAAAAAAAAACACTCATTAGACAGGTATACACAAATTGTTATATTGACACTATACACAGACACAAAAAAAGTTATATAGTACAGATTTACACTGGAAACAAATAATTAAACAAATTATTTTAAGAAACATTTATGCTGGACATACAAGTGCAAACGTATTTGAATTATCCATTTTCTTTTTGTAAGAAGTTCAATTCATATACTATCTGAGGTTTTTTATTAAGTAATCTAGCAAGAAATCATTTTTCTACAAGCAAGGAACGAGCCCACTTCTAGTTGAAATATTTCTGTTTTAAGATGCTGAAAACCCACTTATTCACAACTTCCCATCCTACTATTAATAACACCCCACATGTTCAGAGGTCAAGTGATTAATAAAATCTTCTAGAAATAATGGAATTTAAAGAGCTTTATACATCATGTTTTGATTCATTTTGTAGGTAGTAAGATTTTTTTCTTCTTCTAAAAATATATGTTTTAAGCATAGCTATTCTTAAAATCTATAGTTTTTGAGACTGTATTACAGTTCTTTTATACAATATTTTGTTTTTCACTTGTTTAAAAAAAAAAAAATTACACCCCATAACCCCAATGATTATTTAGTATTATCATGAGTTATCACCTAAAATATCACCTATATGAATAAAGTGTTCTCTGAAAATTTCTAAGCATCACAAGAAAATACTTAAAATGTAGAAAATCTAATTGGTCTCCAAAATAAGTACACAATTTTAATATATATATAATCTTCATGAACAAAACAAACAGTGAGTTAGAGTAAAGTCTATAGGCAAGCAAAGAGAACATTTTTAATTTGTTTATACATTTTTTTAAATCAAAGAAGAAATTGCAGGGGTGGACTATTTATAAAAAAATTATAACCAATTAGTATTGTCGAAAACATTGTAAAATTGAAAATTTAACTCAAGAAGTCACTTAAAGATAAACTACCAGCCGGAAAAAGATTTATCTTGCATTTTCAGCTTTGTATTATTATGCCAATTGTATTATTATACCACTTATTTTACTTTGTCAGATATTGTTTAAAATTGAATTTACTCATATTCTCATGTATTTATAGATTACTGTGTTTAGCTTACATAAGTTATCTAACAGTGATTTTACAGAAGCTGGTTCAACAGAGTTAATTGTAGTTTTTCTTTATGAGTTGTGGTTAAAAACTAAACAAACAAATTTTTAGTCAATGTTATATTTCAGTCCAGGAAGAAGTTACATTGAAGTATCCCTAGGCAGAGACTCTCTATCAATTCTGGGCATATCATCTCTTTATGCACAAAATATTAGAGTTGATTTAATCAAACAAATTCCTGACACCACTCTATGTGCGTTACATCTCAGCGTAGCTGCCAAACTAAGTCATCAGGTCAAGCCTCTGTTGTTGCCTTTGTGGTAAGTTATTTTATCTTGAGATAAAATATTTTGTATTTGGGCTTGTTATAATATTTCACTTTTTACTGTTTAAATACTTTTTTTAATACAATATTTGTATAATATGTGTATAATATGTTGAAATTCTTCTATTTATGTATTTCTAACTATGGCATAGATATTGTGGTATCGTGACGAGCTCTACAAACAGAGTGTGTTCACTTAGTAAGCCAGGCATTTGGGATCTAACATAACAACTAAATACTTTGCAACAGGGAGGATAGAAACATTTTGAGAGCACCTAGATCTTAGAGGGATTAAAAACAAACAAAAATAAGACTAATATTTCAACAAATATGAACCTTTTAAATTCAACATAAAAACTTAAATTTAAAATCTGCAAAGGCACATCGTGAGTGGAGTATATTGAGTGGAATGGTAAGAAATAGTTCTTTTTGATCAATTGATTTGCTTTACACCACTTTTGTAGATCTTCATTTGTTGTAAAGTTATTGAGAGGTGGTCCTGGATCTATTTTATAGTCTGTATAACTATATGATAGGTTGAATATGCATTTAAATCACATATGAATTACATAAATTAATTTGGAACTATTTCTAATAGTATAATACTATTCTGTTTCTCCTAGGTTAACTCCACCAAATGAGAATGAAAAATGTTATGCTGTTGGTCATAATCCTAGACTTGGTTCAATCACAATCCCCCTGAAAAGTGTTTCAAGTGACTGTCTCACTGATAATAGATGTTTTACTGTTCCTGAAGTAATCAATGAATGTAAAGTAAGTTATATTCTAATTTAATAGTAAAGCTCCACAGAACAAACTACTGCAGTCATTTGTACTGTAAAACCCAGACCTGGTATAAAAAGAACAATTATTATAAACCTTAGTTTAGATTTTACAAAATGTATATATGTTTGGATTTTGTGTGGATAGTAGACACAGGCTTACTTTGGAAAGTGGTCTTTGGTATTACTTAGTAGTACACAAATATAAAAACACAATAAAACACTAAAATTTTGAAATATTTTGTAAAAACTGTTCATTTTCTCATTCAGTAGAGATTATAAAAAGAAGACTAAATTGTTGTCCCTTACATATATTGTGTTGAAGTGTTAAACTCTACAGGTGTCTTTTTTTAGATTCTGGTCAAATTTTGTATACCGATTGTTTTGAAATATTTTAGTCAATTCAATTAAGTAAAAATAAAAATAAAAAATTGGTAGTAATTTAAAATAATAATATTTTTTAAATTTCTATTTTGCAATAATAAAACTCACTAAATTAGATTATAGGATGTTGATTTTAACTCTGCATTTAGTGGTGTCAATTCCAACTATCTACGATAAAATATTATAATGAAACCATCAATCAAATTGCAGTTTTGACCTTAACCTCCCAAATATAAAGTTTGGTGATTACAATCCAAGGACCAAATTTTAATATGAGTTAGTATTGTAGAGTGGAGAAAATATGAAAATTTACATTATATCAGATAATTAGTGGATTAACTACATAATTATCAGAAAAACTGATGCTTTACTTCAGGTAATCTTACAAGAATAGGTGTCCTTTCATATCACTGCACTGACCAGTATGTGCTATTTTATTTTACCTTAAGTTCTAAGGTGTGAAATTGTACTGTATAAAAAATCACCAAAATGAACTTTGACCATCATCATTAAAAAACTCTGAATCATTGCATTTAAATATGCTAGAGGAAAGTTTATATAATTTCAGGTTGAGACGTGCTGCCCAAATCTCTCACAGTTAAAAACACTTATTTCCACTTTAGATCGTCATTAAATAGGCACTATATATAAAACAAATACCACTTAACACTTCATTTAAAACTTTACTTAAAATATATTTTGTTGATTTAAACCCTTCTAGGTTACAAAGGATAATTCTTCGGTTACACGGTCCCTATTGCCATTTCATATGTCTGAAACATCTGTTATTCATGTTTTGCTAGCATTTGTTATGACAACAGCTGTCAAAATATAATGATTCAATCAATTACCGTTCTTCCATAAGATTAACATTGAAACTTTGAAGGCCTGTTAATCGTAGCCCTGAGGGCCAGTGTAAATTATAATAGGTTTCTGCTCATCTACAGGACACTACATATCTAACAGTATGCGCGAATTTCTCTTACGATGCACACAAGCTGAGAAAAAAGGAGGACAAGTTTTGTGCTTGCTTATTAATATAAAGATTATTTTTCACGTTTGGATCTAGTTTTATTTAAGTGCAGCATAAAAGTAATACTATTATTTAAATGAATAATAATAGTTCAAATGTAACTTTCTTAATATCTTACTTACATATTTAAAATATGTTTATGTTTAGAGTCTGAGGAATTTAAATTTCTGATAAAGGCTATTGACTAAATAAGAGATGTTTTGCCAAGTTTTTGCTTAAAATAGTATGTGTCTCTAAAATTTGTATGTGCTATATACAAGTACAAAAATAGTTACATATACATGTGTACTTTTCTTATAAAAGTAAGTATTTTATCTGCACCCTTCAACTCACCAAAGATATGTAAAGAAGGGGTATTAGAAGTGAAAATTTCACATATTTTCCAAGGTAATACCCCAGACCCCCCTTTCTGTGGGGTATTCTATAATATTGATTTTTATAATTATACTTTAGCAGTGTCAACAAAATTATTTTTGTGTACTTCAAGAAGGTCATAAGGGAATCCATTCTTCTCCATGATAAACGACAGCACACTTCATTTTATTATGTCGAAGGTGATTTTGCAGTCTATAAATACTAGACGAGTCTCTAAGATGACACTGAGAATCGGTCTCTATATAAACTCTTGCTAAATGTGATGGAAAGGCTAATTAATGGTTTTTGTAGTCTATAAATACTAGACGAGTCTCTAAGATGACACTGAGAATCGGTCTCTATATAAACTCTTGCTAAATGTGATGGAAAGGCTAATTAATGGTTTTTGTAGTCTATAAATGCTAGACGAGTCTCCAAGATGAATTCTCTTCTTTTTTTGAAAGTCTATCTTAAAATAAAATCATTGCTATTGGAACTACATGCACTTATTTAATAATATCTCTTTTTAAAATAGATTTCTCTCTTCTAGTCCAATAGCATCTGAGATATTTCAAAATCGTTCATTAATTATTTTGTTGTATATTTTGTACCTTGTATTCAACAAGCAGTGATAGCTTGAGGTGTTCGTTTTTTTTCCACCTTTCGTCAATATAGAAAACACTTTACAATTTCCCCATTACTTTCATATCATATTCAATATTTATTGTATAAGAATAGTAGTTTTTGCTCCAGGTATGTCTCTCTACATTTAATTAACTGTGAATTCACCACATCAAGCCTAGAGGTTTCCTGTTTTTCACTATATTGCGTTTTGTAATTCTCCCATTACTGCCTTTTTGCTGTTATTCATATTTCATTTATGTTAAAAGTTATGCTACAGATTCCAATAATGTAAATTTATGGCTAGTCCATAATGTACTAGCCATAAATTTTTGCTCAAATTAGTTTATATCACATTTTTGTGTTTCTCTGCATAAATATTTGTAAGACAATTAGTTTATTTAATGTTTGACTCTATTTTAAATGTGTTGTTACAGGTTACAGATTCTTTACCTGGAAGTGGACTTATAATGTGTCAAACGTCACATACTTGGTACATAGCAACAACTTTCCAACAAGCTGAAGTCTTTTGTAACCCAAAAGATATTCTTTCATTTAGAAATATTCCCGACATCACGGTACTTTCTGACATTATAGGTAAGTTACATATGTAATTTCATTATGTATTTAAAATATTTTAATTATAATTGAGATTTTACATATTTTATAATTTTTAGGTATAAAAAATTAAGTGGAGACAGACAGAGTAGTTGCAGTTTTAGTTGTGCTAGAACAATGGTGGTGGGAATTTGAGTAGTAACAACACATTACCTGACTAAAAATTCATTAAGAAGGCCCAAGTCCTTTTTGTCTCTTGAGCAATGGGATTCTGTTTAATTTTTTTTACAATGAAATGTAGCTTATTTCTAAAGGTCGATTCACACACATCAGTCTAGTCTCAGTACCGTCACAGTCCCGTCACAGTTCAGTCTCAGGGCATCATAGATTTTTCGTCAGTCAGTTTTCCGTCAGTTGGTTCACAGTCAGGCGAATTTCGATGGATTTTAAATGGGAGGAGTTTCCAAACCTCCCGAAACTTAGTGTAGTTTTAAACACTAGAAACGATAGGAAAGTCTAAATAATTCTAAACATGTATTTACATTGTTATTTTATGAATTTTAGTTGGAATGAAAATATATAATGGGGTATTTTAAAATTTATTATTTTTTGTTAGTAACTAAAAATAACAAAAATTACTTACTATCTATACTCATTTTGGCACCTATCTTCTCCCAAATGTCGTTTTTTGCAGACGTGTCCATATACACGTCTGATTTTTGGTCAGACAGATCATACAAAACTTGATGTTGGCGAACACATTCTATCATCTTTTCGCCATTCATCTTGATATTAAATAAGAAACATAAAAACAAACAGAAGTCTATAAAATGTTGTCAGGCCCGTCCGTCACGCGTCCGAACAATCCTAAAATATCGGTGAGAAGAAATATAAAAATGACTGACTGACGCCGGAAGAGCGACTGATGGACCTGCGCCGGAACTGTAGATCAGTGTAGACATCGCAATGGGAAATCCATTTAAGAATACATTTTTAGACTGTGACGTGACTGATATGACTGACCTGTGACGCGCCTGAACTGATGTGTGTGAAGCGGCCTTAATAAACCAACATAGAATTGACCTTTATGTGAACTTAGAAACACCATTTAAAATCAAACAAACATCAATATCTTATACCACGTTCCAAAATAAACAACTTTATATTATTTTTTTCTAGAACGTTTCTTATAATATTATATATCACGTCTTTTAAATTATTTGATATAAACCAATCATTGGCCTTTAACATTGCCAAACTTGCTGATATAGCTAAGTCTACACTACTTTGCCCAAACATTGTCAAAGTAGTGTCATCACCAGATAATACTGATTTTGCAGGACCAACATTTTTAGGTAAATCGTTCAGATAAATTAAAGGCCCCAAGATTGAACCTTGAGGTACGGGCTCCCATGTAGACTCATAGGAGTTGAGAGAGCTGTCAGCATAAACTACCTTCTACTTTCTGTTAAATAAATATGACTTTATCCAATTATTTGATTTACCCCTTATACCATAAAAATCAAGTTTTCCCATTAAAATATTATGGTCAACACAGTCAAAAGCTTTTGACAAATCACAAAAGACTGATGCCACCTGATCTTTTCTATCAATACAATTTAAAATCATATCCAGAAGAGAAAAAATAGCAGAAGAGGTTGTAACGTTCACAATTTTAATATCTTTATGTTAAGATACATTTGATTGAGAGAAATGAAATTAATTATAAGTAACACGAGTAATCCATAAATGTAATAAAATTGCAAAAGGTTTTATTACATGGATTATTTGTATTCAAAGAACGATAATAAAAAGTTGAATGTAGACAGACAGGATTTCAGAATTGTTAAACTTAAGAACAAAGTATGTGTGTTATTTAGAAAATTTATATTAGTTTAGAATTCCATAATTTAAATAATAACTATAACAAAATTAGCTAAATTGGTATGTTTAATGGAATTGTGAAACGGTTAGGTGTATGTGCTTTTTTGAATAACTTGTCATATATGGACTGGACACTATAGACCAATGAAAAGATAGATAGAAGTAGTGGGGGAATGCAAAAGCAGTTCTAAGAAGAAAGAAGTGTCTCTCACCATTATGAGAAAGGAACAGAGCGTCATGTAGATGGTTAGATCAAGTTAGGCTGATTGCCTAAAAAATAACTAGTGCAACGAACAGTGCATAATATATGGTTTGATATTTTTATTTAATTTGTGTCTAAGAATAAATTCAGTGCAAAGTTACACCTTTGTATAGCGTAAATGGTATATTATAATTGATATAATTAATATCTTATAAAAAGTAGAGACAACCAGTCTAGACTATGGTGTCGTAATATAATGAAATACATTGGTTAATGATAGCTATCTGAATTGTTTGAGTTTTGAGTTAGAATTTCATCGTAAAGACTTTTTGTAACTTGAACTATTTGAAGATTTAATTTTGAATTTAATATTGTGAATACTTGTAACAAGGACTAATAGTTAATTTTTATGAATCTAATGTCCAATAATTAGTACATATTTATATCCACAGTACGTATTTTATAGAAAGCTAAGAAATATGGCTTGGCTAGCTGTATGTTTGATATGTAATTAGAACTTTTAATAAATGTATGTTTTATTTCAGAGGTTTTCATGATGATTTTCCATATCAAGTACATTTTCCCGTAATTCACGACCCAAGGTTATAAGAGTAAATTTAATAAGTATTTGTGCTTTATCACAAAATGGCGCTCAACAATTAATGTAAATTCATCCAAAGTAAAATAAAATAGATTTTTTTAATAAATGTATTTTTTTCTTTTCTATACATAAGATTTTAAATTAATACTAGGTGGAGAACCCCTTATGAAATCCAAACTGATTCTTATTTAAAATATTATATTTTCCAAGGAAACAAATTATTCTAGTCATCATCGTTTTTTCAATTTTTTTTTTTTAAAAACTGATGACAGTGTTATAGGACGGTAGTTTGCAACATCTTTATTATCACCCTTTTTAAAAAAATAGTCTTATAATAGTAACTTTCAAACTATCTGGGAATATACCTGATTCATATGAATTGTTTACCAGACGGAAAAACGGTTTTGAAAACAAATGTGTACTAGCCTTTAACACGGATGTTGGGATTGCATCCCAGCCTACCGACTTCTTGTTTTTTAAATTCATAATAATTTTTTTAATTTCAGGAGTGGTGGGATAAAGGAACAAGGAGTTTGGAACTCCATTTATCCTTTTCTTTAAGAAATAACTTGCTTTATTGACATCTGCTTTAAGCTTCAGATCACCTGTAACATTTATAAAAAAGTTTTTTAAATTTACTTGCTATATCACTTGGTTTCTTAATTATCTGTTTATCGTGCTTTAAAATAATGTCATAATTTTGATGCTGCTTTGCTCTCCCTGTCTCTTTATGGACAACATGCCACATTGCCCTTGCCTTATTTTCAGCACCAAAAATCTATCTGTCATTGGCCATGCACTTTGCATCCAGAATGACTCCTCTAAATATCTTACAATAGGCTCTATATTTTAGTAACATAACAGGACAACTGTGGGTTCTCAATGAGTCATGCAATATCAATACTATACCTTAAAATCTACTTGTAAAGGACAATTTTTCTGGATAGTGAGTGACTTTTCACCTCCTGTGGGAACATCTACGAGGAGTTACTCAAATAGTGCTTTAATTTTATGTGCTAGTTAGTCTAGGCTTTCATTTAAAATTTCCATTCTTCTCATGGACTGTTACCACTGGAGGTGAAAAGTCACTTACTATCCAGAAATTTTTTTCCTTACATCCAGTGTGGATTATCGAGGTTTTACTTATGTAACTTATACCAAGAAAGAAAATTAAGCCATTTTCAACAAGCCCAACATTGTAACTTTAAACCGACGTCATTTTGTATAGGGTAAACCTTTTGAGGTCAGATTTGCAGCATTGTATTCTCATAACAGAGACCTTTAATATGATGTAAAACTCGACCTATGCTCTCATTTAAGATTTTATTCCGACTCCCTGCGGACTGTCCCTATAAGGTGTTGAAAAATTGATATTTGCTTCAAAAAGTACATTTTTAGGTGCTAAGTTTTATTGCTTAATCTGCAGTGGTTCAAAAAATATAATACTCCTCTGATAATTTTTGGACACTCTGTATAGAAGGAACTTGTTTCTGAATAGAAAAAAGTTGCTTTGAAAATGTGTGCACTATTTATTTTACTTAAAAAAAAATACTTTCTTTTCCTTTTTCTTTGTGGTATAGTAATGTTAATAACAATTACAGATTCACCTGTGGTTAATGCTAGTGTTGCACCACCATGTGATGGGTTAAGATGTAGACAATGCATCCACTGGTCAAGAATTGCTGACGGTATCTCTGATTGTGAAGATAATAGAGATGAAACAGCTGAATTATACCTACAAAAGAAGGGTGAATGCTTTAGAAACTCTTCATTATGCAGTAAGTATAAATCTCATATCACTTTAATGTCTGTACGTACAGTAATTTTATTAGTAATATTACTCACTCGATCTGTTCACCTCATATATCCTTTTTTGCAACAAGAGCTTTCGGTTATTGTCAAGTTATTCATATTTAACTTTTATTTTAGATAATTTATTTAAGTATTTTAGCATCCTGCTGTTTACTGGTAAATATGCACAAATTAGTACTATACGCGCCGGCCTGCCCCATTTTTTTTTTTTTTTCACACACGCCCCAGCGCGCGCCAATGTCCAACCATCGAGCTAAAAACCAATGGTGAAGTGGCCTCTTGTATATAAGGAATCTTGTGTAATTATTCTCAAGTTGTGGTGATGTGAAAAATCATAATTTATAATAGATTTAAAATCCGCGGTTTAGCGCCGAAAGCAGGCTGTTCAAATCATAAATTTATTTAGTAACTTCATTAATAAAAGAAAAATAGATTTTCAAGAAAACAAAAAATGTAATCGTGTCAATTTTAGTATAATTTGTTTTTTATAAATAGAATATGTAAATTATTTGTGTTTTGTGGGGAGTATGTGAATTTACCAAACAGCGCCGGAAGGAAGGCAGCTAAATGTAGGATTTTGCCTCATGACAACAGGCAGTCAGAGTCCAGCGTTAAAGGTGGTTAGGTCAGTCATCAATTGGGGCTAGTTGCTCTAGGACCTACGAGAGGTAGTTCTCTAAAGTTCTGTTCGAACATTATAAAAGGTGTCAGGAACTTTTAAATCTGTAAAAGACATGGTGTATTAACATTTTTGAAGTGCTAAGACAATATTGTTTTCCATAATTAAACTTTTTTTTATGAAAAAGTGTGATAACTCTCAATTTTTAGTTATGTTGTGCAATCATTGCCACGTGATTTTCGAATTCTTGACAAAGAACTTTTCAATAAGAAAAATGGAACTATTAAAGTTATTATAAGACATTAATAATTGGTTTTAATACAGGTGTAACAAAATAAATCTTGTGATATATGAGCTAAAGACAATTCTTTTGACAATGGACATGCATCTCTGCAGTGTTAGCACGACGTCACATGGGAGGAGACGAATCATCCTTCGAGGGATAGTGCTTTTTTAAATAAAGAATATAACGTGATTTGGTATAACACGTTTAGACTTTCATTATTAAACCATATGTATGCATTTTGAACAATTTAGACTTTTTTTTATATACTTTCAAGATATATATTTGATATCATAAAATTATGTATTTCATTAATAAGATTCAATGTTTTTTGTTGTGGAGTCTTAAAGTATAACAAAATGATAAAATAAAGTGATTTTTTTATTAATAATTAATTAATTTTCAATTTCAGTAAAAATTATATTTTTACTAATTAAAATTTTTGTCAAGAGAAGAAAATTAAAATCTTTTTTTTTATTTTTTTTAGAGTTGCAACTAAATAACTTCGATTCATTAAAATAATTTGATTAGATTCTTTTTCTTAGAAGATCAAAGTAATGATGATAATATTGATAGGATGTAAGATGTCTTATATAAATTTTTCTTTTTGATTTCTGTTACATGAATTTAATGTGTTTTATGTTTAATAAATTTTTATGTAATATTTCAGAGACAAGTGTTTTCATTTTTGAAACCCAGAATCACTGTAAGTACACCGTAAAAAGAGCTTGCGACCCTAGAGATTTTATAAATAATTAAATTCATTTTTTTTTCTTTTTCAAAATTGGTAAGCTAAGGCTACCTGGCGCCCTAGTCGAGCAAATTAATAAATTCATAAATTAATAATTAAATTCAATAAAAAATATAACGTACAACTCTTCAAGTTTAGATAATTTTCATTCTTAAAATAACTTATTAGCCTCATTATTTAAATTATTACAATTGGCTCCCAACAATGGGGCGGTTTTTGGTCGAAAATACAGTGATTTTGGTGAAATGAAAATATTTAAACAAGGTAAGGACTCTCTAAATAATATAAGAAAGATTCTTTTTTAAAAAATTTTTTGTGTTAAATATAATAAGATAAAAATGGAGTCAGAAATTGTAAATGTTAATAATAGTAATGAACAGATAGGGTTAGGAAATCAAAATTCTTTAAACAATTTAGAACAGATGGAATTTACGGGGGATATCTTTGATAATTTACAGAAGGAATCACAAAGTAAAGAACAAACTGATGAACAATTTGCACAAGATATGTTAGCGCAGGAATTCATTAATAGTAATAGTAATAGTAGACGTTCAAGTATGAGTAAAATTAGTAGTTCAGGTTCGGATTTTAAAGGATATAGTAGTGATGGGATTCTAAATAGTAAAAAACAGTGTGAAGATATGAATAAAGAAATGGTAGGAATGTTAGGAGTAGAAACTGTAGAAGAAAATTTAGACAAGGAATCAAGGGATGAACAGGTTAGGGTAATGGAACAGGTTAGTGTAATTGAGCAGGACAGAGTAAATGGGGGTAGAACAAATAATGATCAAGGTATGAGCATGGAGAAGATATATGAATTGCTAGTAAATAAATTTGAACAAAGCAGTTTGAAAATAAATAATAAAATTGATCAGAGTAATGTGGATAGTGACAAAAAATTTGAAGGTATAAGTAATAAATTTGACCAAGTTAGATTAGAAACAAAACAAGAAAGTTTAGAGCTAAAGCAAGATTTGAATAATAAATTTGAAGATTTTAATAATAAATTGGAACGGAGTAGTCTAGAGTTGAATAATAAATTTGATCAAAATAAGCTAGAAATTAATGCTAAACTGGAAAACTTTAATATTAAACTTGAACAAAATAATGTTAAATTGGATAAAATAGACAATGACTTAAAACAGGCGAAATTAGAGTTAAGACAAGATAATTTAAACTTTAAAGAAGCAATGTGTAAAAAATTTGAAGAAATGAGGGTTGAATTAAAACCAGATTATGTAAAATTAGAACAGAATCTTAAAATGGAAATTAATGTAAGGGAAATTAATAATAAAGTAGAAATTGAAGTAAGCTATTGTGAGAAAAAAGTAGAATTTGAACGGATAAATAATGTAGAAGGTGCTTTGATAGAAAATATTAATAATTTAGATAACAATTTAAATCAAGCAATAGCTGAAATTGAAATTAACAGTTTTAATGAAATAAATAACATGTCAAATGAGTTGATAATAATAAAGGACAATTGTGTGAATGACTATGTTCAAGAAATTCCTAAAATGATAAATAATGGGTTAGGTGACAATGTAAATCTAGAAACAACAAATAATGTTGAAAGTAATGTGTCTTGTGGGGTGAAGCGTGGTATAATTAATTCAAAAAATAAAGTAAAAGTAAATAATCTAATAACAAAGGTATCAGCTGTTTTTTTTAAAAAACAAGTGTGTCATAAGAATGTAGAATCAAAAAACTATGCAATGTTAAAATTTAGATATGTCTTTGAAATTCAACAACAGAAAATTAAAAGCCTCTTTGAACAAGATGAGTTCGAGTGTAAATTTGAGAAAGAGATAATAAAAGAAGGCTTTGCGGTAATATACAGAAATGGTGGGGTGAGAATGCCTAAACTGACAGTTGGCAAATGTAGGTTGTTAAATACTGAGATAGTTGAAAGAAGGAGGGGTGATGGTCTGTCTGAGAAAGAGAAAGAGAGAGGGGTTTCGTCAACACAAAGGTGTAATGTCAACAAGGGAGATGCCTTTGTTGAAACCATGTTAGACGCATCGACTAGCCTAAAAAGACTGTCTATGTTGACAGAAATAATTAGTGTAGAAGATGTTCACCAAAATCAAATCATGTACTTTAAAATCTTTCACCAATCGGGAAATCATCGCAAAAAAAAAAAAAAATAGATAATTTATAATTGTTGTAATAAATTGAAATTTGGAACGACTGATATAAATGTAGACATTTTTATAAACAAACGGACTAGATTGTGAAAAATAATTAATAAAAAGTAGTTAAGATTCTGTTAATAAGTAGTTTTAAATTTGAATAATGTATAGTTTATAATTTGAAATAACAATGATATGTGTACTAGAAAATAATAAACCAAGTTAAAATATTAAGAGTTTAGTTTTAGAAAACGTTTAGGTATTTGTAAAGTCAAGACGCTAGGTTTATATCAGTAAATAACCGAGTGTGTTTACTCCAAGATAAATATTGATTTTACGTGTTAAGATAAAGCAGATTGGTTCGAAGCAAAGATTCAGTGTAGTGTTGAAGAAATAATATTCAATATTAAGTAGGTAGATTCAATATTAAATATTCAATAAAATGATGAGAGAGTTGAGATTCATCTGCAGACCGTATTGGAGCTAAAAGGATTTCATAGTCGATTCCTTATCAGTAAACAGATAAAGATATTGCATCACCATATACAAAGGGGAGAGTTGCTTACGTTTAAAGATAGGCCTAAAAAATTCCTTTGCATATTATATAGAGACTGATACAGTGTGTTAAGAAAATACTGTTCTGAAATGTAAAAAAACTTTTGGATCATAATCGTAAATTAACTAGCGTTTTCAAATAAAAAATACTTAAATAAGGATAATTGGTATTGATTAAAGTAAATAGAGTAAAGGTAGATCACTTAAATAACTTTAATAGTATTAAAAGTAAATTTCTAAGTAAAGAACTTAGAATAAATTTTAAAAAATAAAATTTTCTTTTTGAATTTGAATAATAATATGTAGAAAGGATTATATAAACAAAAAAATCGACGATGCTAGTAATAAGATTGGTAAAATGAAACATTATTTCAACTTAGGATGATGCGATTTGAATGAAATTTTTTTTATGAATTTTAAATTTTTTTTCGTAAATGCATTTAAAAAAAAAATGAACATTTTTGGGAGGAGGAGGAGTTTGTGTTGTCAAGAGGAATTGTTTTATTTGCAAAAATGAGACAATTTCGGGACTGCACGAAAGGCGTGTTATGGGTTTGGAGTGTGTGGTGGGCGGTATTTCGAATCAAGTAGGGATATCGCATTTCAACCACTGCATATTTTAGGGTCATAACATGTTGGTTTCGTGTAAGAGTCCAGAGAGTAACTAGAATTGTACATGTAAAATATTAGACCATCAGAAGGATAGGAAGGTGAGTAGGGAGGTAAAATGCATAAATAAGGGTGACATTATTCTATGAAAAAATTTCATGCAATAAACTTTAGACAGATGTTGAAGGCAAATAAATTGTAGGATGTATACAGAACTGATCAATCTGTATATACAAAATAAAACCGGACGAGTCAGAATTGGAGTACTTTAGTAAGAAAGATAGTAATGTTTTAAAATGTATATAATAGATTAAGAGTAATAATGCTTGGCTTATATGTAGAAAGTATTTGATATTTGTTTACAAAAGTTAAGAATAATAAAATAAGTAATTATATGCAAAATATTGTTAGATTTAAATAATTTGAGATTTGAAAGGTGACTTGTAAAGGAATTGAGTGGTTTTCAAGAGGCATTGCTAAGATAATAATAAAATTGAAGTTTTTTGTTTTTTAATAGTGAAATGGTAATTAAATGAATAATGGAGTTATAAATGTTAAAGTTTTTTGTTTTTTAAAGAAGGAGATATAATTAATAAATAATAATATGAAGAGATTTTGATGAAATTTATAAATGAAATAAAGAATTAACGATTTTTAATAAATAATAATTGAATTTGAAATGCTAGAAGATTGAGAGAAGTTATTTGATAAAGGTGTTTGATGATTTTGATGAAATAAGGTGTTAGCTGGGAAACAATGTAAAATATTTTATTTTTTTTTTTGAAGTTTTTTTATTTAAGTAATTGATGACTAAGAAGATTTTAATGAAGTAATTTAAATGAGAGGTTTTTTGAGTTTTTTATAAGAAGATGATGGCTTTACAGAAGTATTGAGTAAAGTGGTATTTAAAATGAAGTTGTTCTGTTAAGAAACTTTTATAAGAAGAATAGTTAAGTTGCATTGATGGTTAATTTTTAAGTTTTAAGAGGTTTTTTGAGTGCTGCGATGAAATAAAGGAAATATGCGACGATTTTAATGAAATAAAGGGATATTTGAGGAATTCTACGAATAAGCGACGATTAATATGATTTTTTAAGGAAGCTACGTTGAGATAAAGAGATTATTTATACAAATATATGGGTAACCCGCGGGACCATATTGGTAAATAATGAGAAGTTTTTAATAAAGAGGTTTTTTGAGGATTAGTGCAACTTTAATTATTAAAACATGAAAGATTTAAGATGGAAATAATTTTGAGATATAGTACTAAAAGGATAATACAATTGTAAAGAGGTTATTTTGAAATAGATAAGATGAGTTTGTAAGTGATTTTTTTTTATAATAATGTTATAATTTTTGAATTTTAAATAAGAGGAGTTTTTTTTTAGTAATTGTAAAATCAGTAGTTAAGATGTAATCCCAGCTAAGCAAAGAGTAATTAGGAATTTAAGTTGAAGTAAATAATAATGTAAAGTCATAATTGAAAAGTTTTAAGGTGAATTGAAGTAATTTTGAGTAATAAATAAATAAATTTGTAATAATGTTAATTAATAATGAGAAATTTTAAATTTGAATTGTGTTAAGTTGAAAAACAATTCAGATGAATAGTGAGAGATAGATGTAGATATTTATAAAAGATGTAAAAATTTCGCCTTGGCAAAAGGAAATAAAGTGTGGGAAAGGAAATGCTAGATAGCAGGAAAATATACAGACGGCTGTCTGGAAGATAAGATTTGGAGTGACAGGATCCGGTCAACAAAAAATGTTGATGGGAAAGTTTCAGTCAACTGCTGTTGAAAAAGAAACTGATGATGGGTTTTATTGTATAAATAGAGATAAGGATTAGCGCTAATGGATTTATAGTTAATTTGGATGAGTTATGATAACGCTAACAAATTAAGATAGTAAAGTAGGATTTGGTAAATAGATTTTTTAGTTTTTATAAGAAAAGAGAATCTTTCTTAAATTAAGTATACTAGTGATACTTATTTTTTTATGAGGTCCTTAACTGCTGAAATAAAGAATCTTGAAAATCTATTGAAAATTTTTCACATTTTTGGTTTTTTCTTTCGAATTGAGTTTATATATATAGAAAAGATTTATAGTACAATACTTGTATTGTAATACAAATCTTTTGTGGGGTTTTGTGGTGATGTGAAAAATCATAATTTATAATAGATTTAAAATCCGCGGTTTAGCGCCGAAAGCAGGCTGTTCAAATCATAAATTTATTTAGTAACTTCATTAATAAAAGAAAAATAGATTTTCAAGAAAACAAAAAATGTAATCGTGTCAATTTTAGTATAATTTGTTTTTTATAAATAGAATATGTAAATTATTTGTGTTTTGTGGGGAGTATGTGAATTTACCAAACAGCGCCGGAAGGAAGGCAGCTACATGTAGGATTTTGCCTCATGGCAACAGGCAGTCAGAGTCCAGCGTTAAAGGTGGTTAGGTCAGTCATCAATTGGGGCTAGTTGCTCTAGGACCTACGAGAGGTAGTTCTCTAAAGTTCTGTTCGAACATTATAAAAGGTGTCAGGAACTTTTAAATCTGTAAAAGACATGGTGTATTAACATTTTTGAAGTGCTAAGACAATATTGTTTTCCATAATTAAACTTTTTTTTATGAAAAAGTGTGATAACTCGCAATTTTTAGTTATGTTGTGCAATCATTGCCACGTGATTTTCGAATTCTCGACAAAGAACTTTTCAATAAGAAAAATGGAACTATTAAAGTTATTATAAGACATTAATAATTGGTTTTAATACAGGTGTAACAAAATAAATCTTGTGATATATGAGCTAAAGACAATTCTTTTGACAATGGACATGCATCTCTGCAGTGTTAGCACGACGTCACATGGGAGGAGACGAATCATCCTTCGAGGGATAGTGCTTTTTTAAATAAAGAATATAACGTGATTTGGTATAACACGTTTAGACTTTCATTATTAAACCATATGTATGCATTTTGAACAATTTAGACTTTTTTTTATATACTTTCAAGATATATATTTGATATCATAAAATTATGTATTTCATTAATAAGATTCAATGTTTTTTGTTGTGGAGTCTTAAAGTATAACAAAATGATAAAATAAAGTGATTTTTTTATTAATAATTAATTAATTTTCAATTTCAGTAAAAATTATATTTTTACTAATTAAAATTTTTGTCAAGAGAAGAAAATTAAAATCTTTTTTTTAATTTTTTTTAGAGTTGCAACTAAATAACTTCGATTCATTAAAATAATTTGATTAGATTCTTTTTCTTAGAAGATCAAAGTAATGATGATAATATTGATAGGATGTAAGATGTCTTATATAAATTTTTCTTTTTGATTTCTGTTACATGAATTTAATGTGTTTTATGTTTAATAAATTTTTATGTAATATTTCAGAGACAAGTGTTTTCATTTTTGAAACCCAGAATCACTGTAAGTACACCGTAAAAAGAGCTTGCGACCCTAGAGATTTTATAAATAATTAAATTCATTTTTTTTTTCTTTTTCAAAATTGGTAAGCTAAGGCTACCTGGCGCCCTAGTCGAGCAAATTAATAAATTCATAAATTAATAATTAAATTCAATAAAAAATATAACGTACAACTCTTCAAGTTCAGATAATTTTTATTCTTAAAATAGCTTCACTATTAATGTTTAAAAAGGAGCAATATTAAATTATTACAAAGTACAAAATATGTTCACTCTGTTCATTTTTAAATAAATATGGTTTTTCTCAACTTGCTCCAGTTGTAACAGACATTCAAATTAAAAACTTTTATTCCCATTTTTATCTTTGATTGCCTTATAAATAAAGCCATTGAATACTCTAGCATTGAATAGCATCAGGTCGGAAAATAACTATAGTTGGTCAAAAGAGACCATATAGGAAAATGAAAGTGTCTAACCCAAGACTACATGAAGAAAGGTGTAGGTCCAGCTTGGGTCCTTTGGGATTGTTATGCCCTTACTCACTATAAGTGAGCCCCTAAGGGGTCTTTTAAAACTCATAAAGGTAACTCAGTTTTACCATATCTCAAAAGTCTCCATGTTCAAATATAGCTTCCAATCATGTCAGATGGTAGCAATGATTTTTCCGTGACAGACAATGTTGTTTTTAAATATTTTATATTAAAATACAAAACCTCTCATTAGCTATATTTGTGGTGGTTTCTGTCTTGGTTTTATAGCTTGGAGTGGAGGTATAATTGATTTAGTTTATCTAAATTGTTAAATTTAAAAACCGACACTCCAATAGGGAAAAAGTCCGCAGTTCACAAAATCAATTTTCATGAATGAAATAAATATTATATAGGGCATACAGGAAAATTGTTCAGTGAACGGTACATAGAACATCTTCCCAACAACAGATCCAACATCACCAAATCCAACTATGCACGACACCTCGCCGAATGTAACCATAACCCGTACGACTTCCACTCAACTCTAGAAGCCTTACAAATTTGTACAAAGGGGAGGCTAATGAATGCTAGTGAAGAATATGAAATATATTAAGCATTCAAAAGGACACAAGACAACATCTTACATGAACAACTTTTGTTCCACTTCCACCATTATTCAATACAGCTATCAATAACTTGCAAAAGGTAATCAGAGATAACCATCGGTAGGCCTCCTTGCATAATATCATCAGTATTTCACCAATCAAGTTAAGATGCACATTTATTATTAATTTCATGTGTTAGTGTCAGTGATGTGTAATTTATTTTAATGTACGACAATCTCTTTGGAGTGAATAAGACCAGATAATGAGTTACGGCTCCAAAACATGTTGTCATAAATGATACAAGGAGTCACAAGACTGACCTTATTAAGGTATTCTCGAAAAAGTAAATAAATAATTTACCATACATTGTTAGTGGTCCGATTAACTCAAATTATTGAAGTTTAATGAATTGTTTAAAGAAAGTTATATATTGAAATAAATCATTTAAGGTTTGGAGGTGAAAACAGATATATTTCTCCAACTTATAAAAATAATCATTCAGTTTTAACAAAACTCATAATAATAAACCTACATTCAGCAAATGATGCTGTTATATATTATAGTTCTATGGGTACTGATTGTTTATCTTATTAATTTTTAGGTTGTCCAATTGATAATCTTCGATGTGCTAATGGTGACTGCATAGACAAAACATTATTTTGCAATGGCCATAGAGACTGTTCTGATGGAAGTGATGAGCCTTCAGATTGTAATCGTATGTGTTCGCAGTATCTAAAAGTAACAACACCACAACAACTGTGTGATGGTGTACGAAATTGTTGGGACAAGTCAGATGAAGCATGGAGCTTGTGCAATAAGACAGCTTGTAATCAGAAGGGTGCTTACCAATGTAACAGGTGTGTATATGTAATCTGTTAGGAAGTAAATATATTATTTATATTTTGATGTGAGTCTATAATGGTTGTCAGCTATCAGTGTGTAGGTAGTTGGATAATGTCTTTTAATGCAGCAATCATGAAATAAGCACAAAAATATGGTTCTTAAAACACTTTTAATTACTTACCTAGCGTAAAAGACTGAGTTTAGCGTTAACAAGAGAAATAATGGTAATAGCATTCTGAGATTGTACAATAAATCATACTTTGACGTTCAGTGTTTCAATATAGTTTGATGATAATAACTCAGTCACTCTGTGGTATGGTTTATATACACAATATTTAGAGATACTTAACGTTTACCAAATTGAAATATATATATATTTTTTTTATTTTATTTATTTTTATTAATGTTTACACCAACAAAATGTTGCCAATATAATGGTACAAATCCCATCTGAGATTAAAATAAATAGCCTATAACTAAATGGTATATAAAGGAACCTAAACACCAATGTAAACAAACTATTTTACGAGTAGCCCAACAAACCAAACCTCTATTAGAAGTACCAATAAAGCCTAGGTTAAAATACTTGTAAATCCAATATTTATAAGTATGACAGAAACTGACTTTGGTAAATAATCAGATGCCTTTAATGTATTAAGACGAATATAAACTGAATAATGTAAATTTAATAGTCTAGCATAACAAACCTGCAGATTACTTATGTAAATTTAGGCCAAATAGTGTAAACAACAACACAATTAACCTAAACAGAACTTATCACAAAGATGTAACAATAACTACTGCACAAGTAGTGATTAGATACATCATTTATTTATTAATTTAATAACCATAATATTTATTTATTTATTTCATTGTAAACACAAGTTGATATTTTCAAACATAAATCAATTCCAATCTTAACAAATTGTCAGAGATATGGGACATAAACAAACCTGTCATCTTGAATACATGACATCATCAGAAATCAAGTTAGCGACAACAGTCAAATGTTAAAAAAACATTATTATTAAAATTTAATCGTAGGTGCTGGACTAAGATTAAAATATGTTTATTACAATTAAATTAACAGTAAATCACTATTATTTCATGTCAGAGATATTGTTATGTAAATACTAGAATAAGTCAATGTTTCAATATTGGAACTGTATATCAGAAGACAGAACTCCGCCATACGCAATGACTTGAACCCAGAAGTTATTCAATGGTCGGCAAATTAACAAAATTTTATAAGTAAATTATATTTCAACATTAAATAAATCAAAATAAATAAATAGAAATTTAAAAAATTAAACAATTATTTAATACATAAGAATGAATACAAAGAAAAACGTTATAAGAATCTATTATAAACTCGACCCGAGTTATGTGATTTCATCTAACCAATTGGAATACAAGACGACCATTACGCAAACAAAATCGTAGATAGATGGAAAGAGGAAAAAAAGAGCCAAGATTTGAATAGTACGAGATAGCGTCCTTACGACAGTGGTGTCCCGATGTTTGAAGACTGCAGTTGATGAACCGTTACTCCATGTTAAAGTGTTTTCTTTAAAGTGAACAAAAATAGTAAACTCAGTGTTAACAGAACTTGGTATAGTCTGTCAATAAGATAAAAGCAGTGAACAATAACCATAACAAATTTAAACTAATACATAAAAACTTTGATCAATTTCCAAATTAAAAATGATGAAAGCATCACCTACAAGTTTATTCATAACCGGCCGAGTGCCTATCTCGAGATATTAAAATTCTTTTTTAATCATAAATTCTGTTTTTTAATAAATATGTATATATAATCAAACCTATATTATATTATAATGAAATGATGTAGCCAGTGGGCTACATTTGAGCTATATATTTGAATTTAATTATTTAAAACTTAATGCCATGAGACAATAAATGTCCAGACCTAATTAAAAAGTGAACAATAACCATAACAAATTAAAAATAATACATAAAAACTTTGATCAATTTCCAAATTAAAAATGATGAAAGCATCACCTACAAGTTTATTCATAACCGGCCGAGTGCCTATCTCGAGATATTAAAATTCTTTTTTAATCATAAATTCTGTTTTTTAATAAATATGTATATATAATCAAACCTATATTATATTATAATGAAATGATAGACTGAGCTATGCCAGTGGGCTACATTTGAGCTATATATTTGAATTTAATTATTTAAACCTTGATGCCATGAGACAATAAATGTCCAGACCTAATTAAATTGCTGTAATGGATTTATCATTGCTAACATATTAAATCAAATATTCTTTTAATTTATCTAATTTATTTCTAGTATATAAGTTTAGTTGAGTATCCTCCAAATATATATACCACACAAGATATATACATGTTGAAATACAAATATATTAAATTATCAATTCAAAAAGAAAACAGAAGGAAAGTTTATAATACTACCTCTTTTCTAGTTACAACACACTACTCTGACTATCCACCTTGTAATGTTTGCCCATTTCTTCATTCAAATCTTTCACCTTCTTTTACTTCTTTCTTCCCCAGAGATTTACTTCATATTTTATACTCTTTTTTTTCTCTCTTTTTCCTTTTTTTTCATTTCTTTTCTTTTCTTTTTTCTTTTTTTAATTCAATATTACAACTGAGTATGCACCCATCTAGCAATTTAAACTTCATACATATATTTTATACTCATGCTACAAACTATGTTTCTTAATTAATTGATACAAGCAAAAGATGAAATGGGCTTGTATACAATTTTGTGAGCATGATTAATGTATGATATGAATATTTTGGTTAATTTATATTTACAATTTTAAATTATTTAATTCATAATGAATGAATAGCAGTGATTGATCAATTACTGTATTTTCAGACCTTTTCATACCTATAAATTATTGTGTTATTTCAAAATTATCTTAAATTATTAATTAAATATCTAAATTTGATCATTAGATTTTATAATTTTTAAAAATAAAAAAATAAATTAATGGACAATCAGTTACAAAATTAAGTATTTCTTGAATAATGATTATTTAGACACAATTTTTTTTTGCAGTCAAAATTGCTGCTTTTTTCAGATTTTTTACAAACATTGGTTACAATGTCTTAGACATGTTTGTAAGCAAACATATTTTTAAATAAGACATTTATTTTAACTGACTTGTGTATTTTGTAGACTTTCATGTAACATGATAAGTGAATCAATATTTAAAGACAACATTTAATTAAATACTTTTGTCATTAAATGTACCACTACTTCTTTAAAATGGAACAAAAACTTTGCACAAATTTTGCTGTACATCCATACATAAAACCAATAGTAAGTTATCTACAAAATGTGTTTGTTACTATCTATAAAAATATCAGGATGAGTGTTCTGATGAATTAACTGTTAAATCATCTTATTCTCTTGTATGGTTTACTGGATTTGAATCGTAAACCATCACATTTTGCTAAAATTTGATTAAAATAGCTACAATTAATTTATGTTTGACTTCGTATGACCATATAATAAGTTACTGTTAATTTTTTTTTACAAACATTTTAATAAGTTTATTTCTAATAATATTGAGTTGTTGTTGTCTGATATAATAATGTGTTTCAGCACAAAAAAATGTATCCCTCAAGAATACATTTGTGATGGAGAAAATGACTGTCCTGAAGAGGATGATGAGTCTTTGTGTTTAGCACTGCACACAAATAATAAGTAAGTAAAAAGACATTTTCATATTTGAACTGTTCTTGAGACTATTCTATGTTTATTTTATTAAGGCTCAGTTCCACAATCTTCTGATAAAATTTGCATTAGTTATCAGGGAGGTAAGTTTAACCTACCATTAAATCCAGATGACAAGAACTTTTTTTTCTACAATGCTTTTGTATCCTACCGTTAACTGACAGTAATTTATCCAATAGTTTAATTCTTTAACATGTAGGTCGATACATACTACTTGCAAGATGTTGATTGGTTATAAATCAGTTGGAAACACCTCATGGTGACGGAAAAACAAACTACACCGAGAAGTGCAGAATATTTATTTTTATGGTTATGTTAATTAAAGATGGTGTTCAACAAGTAAGAGGTACTTTACACATCTGTACAATGATTGTGTTTTTAGTTATTGTAACTGTAATTATTGTGGGTAGGAGAATCATTAATTTCTCCACATGCAGTGCTAATTAAGGAAGTTGAGTAATATGCATCTAAAATTCAAAACGGTGACCATAACATAAGTTTCGATATTTTTTGATTATTTACCGATTTGAAGAATATCAGTTATACTCTATTTTTATGACGCTGATTTGTCACTAGTTTCTTCTGAAGCTAAAAATAATTTTTTTAAACTTTAAACCATTAAACTTTAAATATTGAAGAATAGCTGAATCAAAGTTTCTATTGTTACCTTGGAGTGGAGATCCCTTTGCAGCAGGTCAACATTTAAATATTAAAAAAACATTCTATCTGAAAAAAGATTTCACGGATCATCACACTTGTTTCCATATTAAAATTAATATTCAAATTGTAATGCAAATTATATTCTGATTTATTTGATTTTATCCAACATATTAAATACACTAAACCTACAGGAAGTTTAATTGAAAGGTCTTTGTTGTTTTACGAAGTTCGTGTATATTTCATTTGATATAATATAAGACAATTTAAATTACATACTACAATATCAACAGTATTTAAATTTTAAATGAATATGTTTACTTAAATGTTTGCTTCCAAATTATGATATTTCATGTCACTATAGTTAATTAAAGTCCACCCTTCACTCACATGGAAAACAAGACTGCCAATCAAAATAATTGTAGTTATCTTTGTACTTAAATTCACTTTCCCACAACCTTTGAGGTAAACTAAAGGAGGGAGTATCAAGTCGTAAAATTCATACCTACTTCTTTCAAGGAAGTTCATGCCAAGATAACATAGGTTAGATACCATATAATAGTATTAGTTTTGTTATACCCTATTACCCTCACTTCCTCATTCTTTGTAGCCTTGTTAGTACAAAGTATGGATTTTAAGCAACAACAAAAATATACCCTTCAATATGTCTATATCAATTTATCATGACTATACAACACTTTTATTTTCAGGAATGAAGGCATGATTATGCGCAGAGATTTTGGTGTATGGAGGCCAGAATGTTTTAAAAATGAGTCGCTTACTATTGAAAATTTGAATAATATTTGCAAAGACTTTGGTCAAACATGCACATTTAAAGTGCAAATACAAAACCAACCACAAATTGAAAGTGTTTCAGATACATTTACAGCAGTTGCACTCAATGCAAACATACGAAATTTGGTATTACGTCATCAAAGGCCTATTTTCAAACCATCTCCCACCAGCAAAAAGTGTGTGGCTGTTTATGTTTCTTGCTACTAAGTATAATGATCTTTAAAGTCTATTTCATTTTTTTTAATGGTATTCTCTTCCTACTCCATTAGTTTTACGTTTGTCTTAATTTTGTAAGTCTACTGAAAAAAAAATTTATATATAAGACTTTGCTGTTAATGGATTTGAAGTTTCACTTGATTATTTTTTAACTGTACAAACACTAATTTACCAATTATGTAACAGTTGATAACAGGTTGTTAAGCACACTTTAATTAGTACATAAAGACTGAAAGTCAAAAGGTTCAGCAAATTCATGCTAGTATTTAAGACCTTTAAATGTTTGAATATTTGAAATTGAATACATTTATGTTAAAAATATAACATTTATAGATAGGCTACATATGGAACATCCAAATGCTATATCATATATTTATATATGTTAAGGATACTTTTTTGTAATTTTTTATAGTAAAATGATTAATGCAAGTGTATATGTTTACTACTTCACCTCTCCTTTTTACCAAACATTCTTTAGAATATATGGTTCAGACTCTAGGTTGGTTTGAATATTGTAGAACTAGTAATGGGTAATTAAAGCTCAGAAGAAATCAATGACTGCTGTTCAATTGATGTAATATTTGGTAATGTAATGAAATAAAATTTGGGTTTTTACATATGCTCGGAGGACCACTGCTTTTAATGATAAAGCAGATAACAAGAAATTCTAATATTCATCTAAGATACAGAATAATTGTATGTTAGAGTACTCACGATGTCCACTGTCCATAGGAGGCGTTGTATAGCACTTCAACTGTTCTCGGCCGAGACTTGTAACAATATATTGTATAATAAAACACAGTTCACACAAATAATATAGTTCCCATATTGCACATACAATACAATTAAGACTTTCACAAAGATGAATATTTTATAAAGAGTAACATAAAACGGTCAACTGACAAGTGAATATAAAATAACGTAAAATAGAAAAAGAATTAAGCGATACTTATTTAAATTAAAAGTAAACTGCTGTGTTAATAGCGTGTATAGAAGCGAAAGGAATTGCGTAGCGGAAAACCCACGTGTTCTCTCTTTAGACTCGTCTTGCATAACAACTCTAATCATACTGGCCTTTTTCTAGTTAGCTCCCGACATCAATCGGACGAGTCGTGGTTTGTCGCTGGAAGCCAACGAACACCAATCCAAAGGTCCGGAAGTACTAAACAGCTGCAAAAAAATTAAATTGTTGTAACTCTGTTTTAATTTTTACTGTAGGTACCCTAGTTCAAAGTATTTTGATTAAAAAATAAATAAAAATTTAAGGTAATTATATTAGGAATACTAGATTTTCAGTTTAAAAAATGCTCTTTATTATAAATTTAAGTTTTGTATGCCTGCAGACAAAGGGATTTTATCTAAAAGAAAATCCAGGAAGTCTTAATTAAATTTAACATTTATTAAACTCACAAATGACATAAAACTACATCAAATCTATAGAAAACTGTTGGAGATTTCAAACAGATATAGATATGGTATCATTTTATTAATTTGGTTTAATCGGACATTTGCCATCATTTGGTTTATAAAAACTAATAGTCAAAGTTTCAAGAGTATAAATCAACTCTCGTTATCAAGTGTAAAACTAGAGCATAAAAGAGAAAAACATCAACATAGACTAATAGCCTAGAGCCATGTTGGAAAATAAAACTAAATCTATAACTTAAGAAAATAACTTAAGCATAAAACTAGACCTGAGCAGTCACAGCTAAGACTAAATACAAACTCGATCAGATAAAACCACAACACACATAAAGGACAGCAAGTAGTTGGTTGTTAAAGGTATGAAGCCAAGAAAATATTGTCCTAACTGTTTACCAGGGTAAACAACCTTTTTTTCATCTCTTTCAAGATTTTAGTCCTTGATTGCATTATGATTCCTATTTGTGAATAAGCACCAACATTTTTGCCTTATGATATTGTATCTTCACCCTTTACATTGTGACATTAAAGCATTTATATTAGAGTGTACCGATATCAGGGATTATCTGAACCCAAATAATTTGGATTGCCAAATAATCGAATCGTTGAGAAGATTTAAATTTGTAACTTTGTATAGTGTGTAAGTTGTATTGGGATAGCTATTTTCCATCCTTCCCTAATACTTTGTCATACTGCATCTGGAGCCAGCAGAGGATCATCAGTCTTAGTACACCATTCCTCTGTTATTCAGTATTGTATTTTCATCTCACATTTATAAAAGTACAGTATACCAGTGTACATTTGTTTTTTGTGTGTATTTCATTGTTTTTCTATATTCAGTTTTGTTTTTATGTAATAATTTCTTAAATTTTGTTTGTATTGTATTATTTTTGTAACATTGGGTATATTACATTTTGTTACTATTCAAATAAATTAATGTATAAATTCATAATTCTCCCATGTACAAATTAAAATATCTACAAAATGAAAGCATAATTTTTATATGATTGATAAAATTAAAATCATTCAGCGATTGGATAATGGAGAATCCGGTAAAGTTGTTGACTGTAGGAATATGTTGTTGATACATTAACTATCTCTGAGATTAAAAACAAATAGTAGGTCTATTTTTAAAATTTGTTTCTGTTTTGAATAGTAAGGAAGGTTCAACTTCTAGGAAAACTATGAAAAAAGGAAAAAATGTTAACCTGGAAACTGCTTTGTATATGTCATTCATATTGATAACTGAGTTCTTAAACAATCCTTTTTAATAAACAATTGGATGATAACTCTGAGATTAAAGCTAGTTCTGGATGGCCATGCAATTTTAAATCAAGGAACGATATCCATGAATTATGAGCGCTGTTCGGAAAGTATGTTCCATTTTGTTATAAAAAGACATCAATACAATTAGAGGTTTTTTATACACAAATTAAAGTTACTACTCTTTTATCTATTATTCTATATAATTTTCTGCTATATTGAGACACTTGTAATGTCAGTGAATAAGTTTTTAACACTTTGGTGAAGGTGTGTGAAGCCATGCTTTGAAGCTGTCCTTCAAATCCTCATTGTTTTCAAACTACTGTGATCCTAACCATTTTTTTGTATTTAGAAGAAAAAAAGTGATAATCATTTAGCGCCAAATCAGGGCTGTATGGAGGATGGTCAAACAACTCCCATTTGAAACTCTCCAGTGGGCCTTGTATATGTTGTGCAGCAGTATGTGGATTAGCTTTGTAATAAAAATATTAAAAAATACCAGAACTCAACATGCCATGCCGTTTGTTTTCTTACAGAAAATGGTTACTGGCGCTTTACAGGTTTTTTCGATAAGCTATTGTGACTTCTCTCCATCAATTGATTTTGTCTACATGTTGACATATAACAGTCAATCTCATTATCTGTTACAATGTAACTGAGGAAATCAGCATCTTTCATATCATAGCACAAAAGGAATGTTAGTCCCAAACCTATCCTCTTAGCTTTGTGTTCATCATTTAGAAGTTTAAGCACACAGTGCGCACAAAATTTGTGGTAGCCTAGCTTGTTAGCTACTACTTCAAACAAAACTGTGATACCAGAGGGAAAAGGTCCAATAATTCCGTAATTTTCAATTGCCGGTTTCTCAGGTTTTCACATTCACCTTTTCAACAAATTCATCTATCACAACAGATGGTCGTCTACTTCTTTCTTCATTATGAACGTTTGTTTGTCCATCCCGGACAAATGACACTATTTTTTCACACCTTGTATATCCATACTTCTGCTGGAACTCTAGACTGTAACTTATACTGTACTCTGTATTAGTGGCTAATTATTTAACAACAAACATGGCGACTTATATACTGCATTAAATATACAAGGAGTAATACTATGCAAGATAGCTCAGTCGGTAGTGTGTCTGCCTTCAAATCCGAACTTCACAGGTTCGAATCCCACTAGGGGAAAAAAAGTTAAGCGTCTGACGTCACGGAAAGGTGTGTGACGACAACATCGGTAGCAGAGAAAAGAGTAACAAAATGGCGTCTCCAAATTACGTCACAAATAGGCGTCCAAAAATGGTGGATGGGGAGGGGGTATGGGGTGGGGGCATGGGGTGGGGCAAGGGGGGCATAGGCCGAGGGGAGGGGCAAGGGGTGGGGTTAAGTCACGTGGTCATCCCCCACCACTTTTGTCCTAAAGTGCCCGGATCTCTACTATTGTATGCTTTCATTCTGTATGTCTTTGAAGACAGTTTATTATTATTATACAGTCATCAAGTGGGTCTTTTGTGTCTTCTCATTTTAAGCAATATGGAACTTTTAGTTTCAAGATGAAGGTAGTTGCAAAACTGAATGAATGCAGTTTCGATGAAACCAGTTCATTCAATTTTACCAGAGCTGTAACCATTGCAACTGGTACTGCATTTTGAAACTGTACAAATTTCTATTTGAATTATAGAGATGAGTTGTTATTTAACATAACAGTATAAATGACAGTGTTATGTCGCGAACTCGCGATAACAGTTTTCGCCACAACATCGTTGTCGGAAACACCCTGATATTTTTACAACAGGCACTCCGGGCAATGTTATAACACAAACGCTTCTTGCAACGCAATAGGGATGGGCGTTATATCACGTATTAGGATGAATAACACTATTACCAAGTAGAAAGAGTGATCACGGTAATACGTTACTGGAAACACCCTATTACTATAGTAACGCTAACGATCGCTGGATCGCCACTAACTGGACTGAAATCAACTACGTCACAAACAAAATAAAGTGATCAAGACGTGACTAACTGCTGGTCACTGGCAATATGGTAATAGGTGATTGATAGAGTGATCACCGTATGTAGCGTTATAACGTCTGAGAATTTTTCACTTCCGCTCACTGTCATCAAAACTAATACCTACGTGATTCTTCTTTCTAGGCCTATGCTGCTACAATATTTGTTCAAGTTAAGCAATACAGGAAAATTTAATGATCCAGACCATTTCCTGGAAATGATCCTACTTCAGGGACTACTTCTTATATCGTTTTTAAACTGTGTGAGAATAAGTTGTGTTCTTATTATTATTTCTATATTACTTATATTATTTTATTACTATTATTATTATGTTGTATTAATATTATTGTGTTTTTGAGATTTTTATAAATATACTCGTTCAAGTTTTTAGATAGTGTTTAAATGCAGCCTATAATATTCATCCCACTAAAAATATAATTAATTTCATTTTTAATTTGTTAGAAACCTAGAGGGACCGGTGTTGAAATTAATTTCAGCCACAAACAGTGACAATGCCAACCAAACAATAACGAATTAATGTAAGAAGTGTTAATAATTATTAATTACGGTAATAGTCAGTCGTGGGACCAACCTTTTAAACATCTAACATAACTTTAACGTAACAGTCAACTAATGAAATAATCACACGACGATACAGCTAGCTGTCTGCATCCCGGTAATAGGTGATTGAAATAATAGGTGACTATCACCTATTACCAATGTGTCCAATAACGTTATAACGCGTTATCACAAAGTAGCGCTATTTTCCATCACTACAACGCAATGAAAACTGCTATCCTGTTATCGCTAAAACTGCTTTTGAATATTGCAATCGCGTTATCGACAAAACTGATTTCGAAAATTGCTATTCGACTGTTATAAGACTGTTGCCAGTTTGTCTTCCTCATATATCATACGAAATTCATATTAGGAATGTAAGGAATGTTTATTGTTTGTTTAATTTGCTTAATAGCATCTACTTGTTTCAAAAACACTTGCACAACTACAAAACTCAAAAGTCAGTGCCTGTCGATAAAACTGTTATTAAAATAACAGGATGTCAAATCCTGTTAACGCCATGCTGTTATACGTTATAAACTGTTGTCGGAAAACAACGACTTTGGCTATCCCTAATTTGATTGAATCACTTTCTTCCTGATGACAGTGTTGACAGCTTGCTGATTCCTAGAACTGTATCGGTTGATTGAGGTATATGAAATAGGGACTAGGGAGCGCTTATTCCTAGATGTGGAATGGTCGTCAAGGCATTGATTACGAGTCTACCATTTAAGTTTTTATAATCCCTTAGAATAAAAAATATGTTAGAAACATTTTGATACTACGATGGTGGCTTTTATGTATTTTATATAATTGATTAGGTCTGGTATACAATCATTGTAACAAACAATTACATTGAAATGATATATATATATATATATATTTTAACTCAATTTAACAAAAATAATACACATGCTTAACTATAATTGCAAAAGCCAAATTGGGCTTGTTTGTAGCTTATAAGTTGACGAGACTTAAAAATATAGATTATTCAAACAAAAAATCTTTCAATAATTATTTCTGAAGTTATATTATATAAAATTATAGGTAATTATAATGCTACGTATTTTATTTTGACATAGATACAAGATGTACTGTATAAATAAAACTCTGATTATTTGGATAACATTTGCAAATCTACATCCTCTTTGTCTAAGCGATTATTTATGTCTATTATTTGGAAATTTTGGAATTAGCCTATAAGCTTTTAGGGTGAAGACTCAGGTTCAGTTCGATTTTGTTCTGTTAGCTTGACAATGTTTATGAGAAATGATGAAGTTATACGAGTAACAGTTAATTTTCTAATGTGAAGCAGATAATAATTGTGATTATTAACGTTCAGATTTATGTTATAAATAGACTGATTATATTACACAGCTTTAAACAATGTACAGGTATCCCTATAATGTTGATCGTCGTCCTAATGTAGGGCCAAAGCCGATCAAACAACCGGCATGTGTCAATTGTAGCCATGGATTTATGTTTAAAGGTTTGTCACAATATATAACCTAATTTGTTTCTATGTAGTTTTTTTTTACTTGCGTGTTCCTAAAGATGATGTACATGGGCAAATTATCTCTAGACTTTTTCTTTTGTCAACTCCAGAACCTAGTTGTTTACTATCACAGAAATTTGTTTTAGGTACTTGTATCATTATTTAATAATGATATACTATCCAGGCCTAACTGCATTTATTCCAAATCATATTTTGTTAAAATTATTTTACTTTAGATGAAAGCTGAGTGAGTGCACCTTAAATCTAGAATATTTTTTAACTTCCACAAATAAATTAAATTGTCTTACAACCTACATCCTTACTAGGATAATTGTTTACAAAGAAAGTTACTGCTTTTTTTGCAATTTTTTTTTATCATGTTCTACATACCTTATTTCTTAATAATAAAAATAAGTATTCAATGCAGAGAATATACTAACTTTTTCAACTTTTCTAGGTTAAGGTCCATTAAGTGAATTATGCATTAAAATTGGTATTTAAAAGAATTTTTACCTTGCAAGGTCAAGTAAGGTGGCCATATATATATATATATATATATATATATATATATAAAACCACCTTACCTGACCACGTAAATTTCTAAAAAAAATTAGAAATTGTGCATTATTTCCCAAGCAGTCTCCCATCCAAGTACTAACTGTGCTCGATGTTGCTTTGACTTCAGTGACATATAAATGCATTGAATTCTGTAGTTTTAAAATTGCGATTTTTCAGTGAAAAATTAGTTCTGCGTTGATAACTTATTTTATTATTAAGAAATAAGGTATGTAGAACATGCTAAAAAAAATCGCTAAAAAAGTAGGCTAGTAACTTTCTTTGGTAATTATATAGCAGAGTAGCCTCACTTCAAAATCAATTTTTATGGGTTTTATTCGTCAAATAAATGTTGGAAAAATATTTTATTATCGAAAATAAGTGTCGGAAAGATGATTACATAATATAATTACACAAGTTGTTTTTTCGTGAAAAAATTAACTCTGTGTTATTTTTCATACTCATGACATTCACTTGAATAAACGTACGGAAGGTTTGGCCAGGTGGTTTTATATATATAGCAACCTGGCCAAACCTTTCGTGACATATAATAATACAGCCCTACATATTTACAGCAAAGAAAACATTATTTATTCTTATGAAGTAAGGTATGTAGTAGAGGATAAAAAAATAAAACAAGGGAAATACGGTGCCACCTTAACCTCCTAAGACCCAGAGGTGAACTAGTTTATAGGCCTAATAGCCTGATGTACTTTTAAAAGTACAAATCAACAGGAATCATAGAAACCCAGAACAATTATTTGTCTTTAGTTTTATCTGCCTGATGTCCTTTTAAAAGTACAAGAAAACTTGTATTTTTAATGTCCTTGGAAACTCCGAGTGAAATACATTTAAATTCAATAAATTCCTATTCTACTGAATTTGCAGCAGAATTTGACTCTGATTAAGATTTTCTTGTGTAATTATATTAATTAATCATCTTTCCGACACTTTTTTTCGATAGTAAAATATTTTTCCAACATTTATTTGACGAATAAAACCTTTAAAAATTGATTTTGAAGTGAGGCTACTCTGCTATATAATTACCCTTTCTTTGTAAACAATTACCCCTTACAAGTTATGTTCTGTTTTAAACTCTTTTTTAGTACAAGGAAACTTATTGGCTGCCAGTTAAATTATGAATAGTTTCATTTGCAATGGACCTAATGTGTATGTGACAACCTAGTCCCTCGATTTTTTCTTAAAATTTGTTTTCCAAAAAAAAGGTGCAAAAAAACCATTTTTCATAGTATTTCGTAACTTGTCACAGTATAACTTAACCTGATCTAACTAAATGTTCAATTAATTTATTTGTGTTAGAGTGCACAGTGTATTCATCCATTATAATAATATAAAAATGGTTACCTTGATAGTTAACAGTAATCACATTAGGTATATCCCATTGCTATGTCTACTACATAATGAATTACACTAATCACATTAGGTATATCCCATTGCTATGTCTACTACATAATGAATTACACAATTTTTTTTAAATAATCACATCAAATTATCCCACAATTATCATCATATTAATACAAATAATTTATAGTATCTATTCACTCTTGAAAAGATATAAACAAAATAGACTTTTATAAATATAATCTAAATTATTCACGCTAAATAATCGACTTAACCTAACTTGTCCTAGATATAAAATTTCTGTTGTGTAGGTTCTTGCTATAGTAAATTGATATGTATGGTTTTAACAATACCATTCAAATAGTTCTACATTAGTCTAGTTTCATGCTCTTATTAATTATTTACTGTAGATGTTTTGTTTAGTATAGCACACTTATATTTTGGCCAAGAGTAGTCTAATACTGTCTTTTATCCCATATTACACAATATTGACACAGAAAGTTAGAATATAAATCCTGAATTCTCATGGATTACCTATATTAATACCTCTTAAATATTCCATTATGAAATATATCCAAAATACTATTTTTTCAGTTCTCCCGTGCCAAAAAACTCCCAATTCCTGTGTTCTCTTATTGTAATTTGTTACTGCATCAGAATTTCAACAACATTCTATGGTTTTAACAATAAACTAATTTTAGCCTACAGTTCTCATAATTTATATACTGCTGTAGAAGTCTATTTTCTCAATGATATTGTTTTTCATTTTTTAAAGTTAAGCCTATACAAAGTGACATTGGCAAAATTTAGTACTCGGAATTCTGTTTTTTGAGTAGGTCTAATTAAGTTTGAAACCACATAATTTCTTTTGTAAAATATCATTGAAGGTCTAAAACATTGTAGCCTACAATTTGAAAAATGAGGATCTAGGATCTTTCACTAATATTAATTAGGCTATTTTGGTATTATTACACTCAGCATTCTTTCCTTAATTTGATTATTTAGAACATGTCATTAATGTTCTAAGCATAGCCTACACAATGAATATTTGGTATCTAGGACCAGTTTGATTGTTTTTTACAATGTACAATTATTATTTACATGTGAAATATTTTTAATGTGTAATTAACAGTTTATGTAATATGTTTTTATTAACTTGCTAATCTACTTTAATCGGTGATACCCAAATATTTGTTTTGTACAGTGTAAACCTGATCCTGACATAATCTAATACTGTATGATAAGATATAATTATCTACTATGGATAGGATATTCAGCACAGTTTGTAAAGAAAAAAGGGGGGATGTCTTGTCTTTGTACTAGACTAAAATAGTTCATTTACTTCACTGACGTAAGATAAAGATACTGGTTTTATAATGATTGATTCATGTGAGTTGTATATATCTATGATTAAGTATACAAGAATAAATATTGTCTTCCATTGGAAATATCTGCATAGGTTGGCATGGTTGGGTGTTCTTTTATACTTAGCAATGTTCGGATACATTGTGTTATAATTAACATCTGAAAATATCTTGTCTTATTAATTAAGAAAAACCAGTGTATGTAAATTTATTAAAAAAAAAAAAAAAAAAAAAAAAAAAAAAAAAGTGCAATAACTTCACTGAAAATGTCCAGACATAATTTGATTAAAATCGGTCCATGTGTTTGGGCACGTATGAGGTGTGGCTAGAAAATAACGGGATTGATTTTTTGTAAGACAAACAGCGCTAGCCTCAAGGTCAAACACCATATTATCAAGTCGCCTGACATCTGCCCTCCACATTCCAGCCGGTGTGACGATCATAGCCTGCTTAGTCGGGCCCCAGCCTTCTTTCGTGTCGGATTGTGTACCTGCCGCTCATCGGAAATAGAGCAACGTGTTAATATGAAATTTTTAGTGAAACTTGGCAAGTCCGCAACAGAGACCTTTTTTTGTATGCAACAGAGCACACACATGGGTTTTTGAGTGGCATAAGTGGTTCAAAGAAGGATAAGAAGAAATCAAAGATGATCCACATCTACGACGTCCTCCCACTTCAAAAAAGGACAAAAATGTTGAAAAAATAGGCAATGTCATCCATCAAGATCGTCGTTTGAGTATCCGTGCAGTTGCTGAGATTGTAGGAGTCGACAAAGAATCAGATTAACAGATTTAACATGTGGAAAGTGTCTTCCAAAATGGTGGCCAAGAACCTCACTCCTGAACCAAAGGGCTCATGGATGACTATTTGTTCAGACATTTTGAAAAACATCAAAAAGGATCCTAAGCTGTTGAAAGAGTAATTACGTATGAGGAATGTGGTTTTTTATCAGGATACGCTCCAGCCTACACTGCACTGATTGTTAAGTAGTTTTTTTTGTCTAAGCATGGGATCCATGTGTTGGAACATCCACCCTTCTCACCAGACCTAGCTAGCCCCCCCATATGACTTTTTTTATATTTCTGAAAGTGAAGGAAGCATTGAAAGGAACTAGGTTTGAGACAGTTGAAGCTGTGAAAGAAAAAGCGACGGAGACCATGAAAATGATTTCAGAAAATGACCTGAAACGCTATTTTGAACAATGGAAAATTCGAATGGAGCTGTGTATCATGGTGGGGTTTACAGCAAAAATCTTGTTTTTTTTATAGCCATACCTCATATATAACAGAAAAACAGGGTAGGCTAGTATTAACGTGTGGTAGTGGTAGTATTGTATTGTATTAAATGTTTCAATTGTTGTTGTTGTTGTTGTCCAATGGCCTTCTCTGGCTCACGCCATCTTTAGTCTTGCTTCCCAGTAGAGACCAGGGAGGTCTTTTGCCTCTGCTTCTCTTTATCCAGCTTTCTGCTTGTAAATGTTTCAATTGTAAAGGGTGTATATTTTTCTTTCACATTTTAATAGTGTTGTATTTCGATATTAGATTATTAATTCATTTTGTGTAGGCCTATATACAATTGAATTTCGTGTCTATTTTGTTTACATAGGCTAATAGCCTAGCCTATGTTTTTTTAAATAAAAGAAGAAATTATTTCGTTGATGCTTTATTATAATGTACGTAAAATATTGGTTAATTTGTGAGATGATGGTTTCTGCTTATTCATCATCATCATCATCTGTTCATCTATTTTTTTCTCTTGTGGGGATCAGAGACACATACTTTAGAAGAATATATTCTATAAATTCCTCTTATTTTTGCATAATTGGCAGAATGTTGTATCATTGAGGTTAAAACGGTGTGTATATTGGTCCATGACTATATGGTCAGTTATTCTTCGCTGTATTTAGGCTACTGGACTATGGCGGTGTTTTTTTACTTTTTCATAATTTCACCGCTAATCATTTGATAGCGGAGTTAATTTTATACTCTTGGAATGTCTTGTTTTAGTTTTTCTTGGAAGGTTTGAAATTACCTTTTTGACATTAACTTTGATATTATATCGTAGCAGAGAGGTATGGTTGGTATTATTATATGCAAAATTAAAATCTGTATTTTTTCAATATAATTTGGTGTTTTGAATAATACATAAGATAGGAACATAAAAACTATTTAAAATTCCCTCATTTTGACATTTGTAATTAAGTTTTTCTGAATTTCAATAGGGTTCTATATGATCACACTATGGTATTCTTTATGTGATTTCATATCTCTATTTTAATTTTTGTTACCGCTTTATTACATACAGACAACAAACGGATGACATGTCAAAATCACTTTCTAGATTTCCTGTTGCCATGAACATGAAGATGAGTCTTAAAACGTAGATCCAAATTTTTTATGATTACTAAACTTATCATATACTTTGTAAACAATTAACCTAAATTGTTTACACTATAAAGGAATAACTAACCTAAATTAAACATAAAGGAGTTTAATTATAACCCTTTGAAATCGAGTAGCACAGAATACAGTAACATTTAATATTGCTTATCTAATTTTAGAATAAATAAAAGCGTTTTCTTATATAATTATAGAGTCTATAAACATATTTACTTAATTACTTAGTGATATTCTAGATTGTTGTGTAACTGGTTCTTATCATAACTAGACATCTTTTACAGTGGTAATATAGATTTACTACCCTTATCCCCCTGATATCAATCACGACATTCCCACAACCCTATTTATCAAACCCCCTTATCTGTTTATGATCAGATATATAAATATATATCATCTGTTTATGTATCGGGTCCTTTATTAGACCACTGGGGTCATCAGTGAATGGGATTTCTACTAATTACTAGCAGAGTATCCGTCCTTCGTACAGGGAGTTTTCAAGGCCAGTGGGCTGGTGCCTTGATGGAATTTCAAAATAAAAATAGGTCTATGTGTTAATCAAGGACTCTAAGAATGTCCATGTACTTCAGCTCAATGGGTCCAGTAGTTCTTATGTGATTGAGTAAAACACACGACACACACACACACACACACACACACACACACACACACACACACACACACACAGACACACAGACAGACAGACACACAGACAGACAGACAGCATTAGATTTTTATATAATAGTATACATTTACACTAACTTTCTCACAAACCTATATAAAACCAAAATTAATATTGTTCATAATTTCCCCCCAAAAATGTACTATGTACTTATAAGAGAAAAAAGTCTTTATTATGTACCTACTCCTTTCTCATGTATTTCTTATGAGAAACAAGTTGTTAGAGAAGCATCTCACCTTCTATAAATTTATTTTCAAAATAATATATTTTAATTGTTGAAAGATATTTATATATTTAAATAGAGCCTAAAGCTTGCTTCTCTTGTGTTTAAACCTGTCCTAAACATAAATCATATTTAATATTAATGAAATGTTTAAAATTTCACTTTTCTATGTTGGCAATGCATATTGCATGTATCATGTTTAAAAACTATGAAAAGTCAATAATGATATAATTGATTTTGTTAACTACAACTCTCTGAGAAATTTGGTAGTATATTAACTTGAATATTTTATTTCTAGGTCTAATATTCACCTAAATCAACTGGGGTTAAATTTTATCTTTCCATGTTATAATTACTCTTTTAATATTTTTCCTTTTTAAAAACGATAAATCTTTGGTTATTTTTTGTTTTGTATTTCTAGATGGAACTACCCCAACTGGAGCTCGCTGTCCTCTGTTACTTAACTGTGGACATTCTATTTGTGAAAACTGTATTCGTACATTACTACGTAATGGTGATAGTTCGGTAACTTGCAAAGTATGCACAAAAGTTTCAACACTCTCATCCAAAGTGTATGTATAGTTTACTTTTTATTTATTTAAATTTTGTATTGACTAGTAGTAAGCAGTGCCTTTGTAATTAATTCACACATAATAAACTAATCAATGACAGAACTTAATGATTGAAGATTCAAAAGGAAAATCAATATGAACATTAAAAAATGGAGAATTTATAATACACATTAACCCTTTACGGACTGCAGAGTTTCTTTTGATTTATAGGCGCACTAAGTTTTTTTGCCATGCTTGTTAATGTTTTTACTGTGTGAAAAAGACCAAGTCTATAAAATGCTGTTTTTGTAGACATTTAAAAAAACCACATAATCACTTAGAAACATGATATTACAATACTTTTGGTGTCATTTTCTCATGAATTTATTCCTCTATTACACTTAAACACAAAATTTTAACTATAGGGCCTACTTTACTGGGTGTAATGAAAAAGGTGGACTATTGAGTTAAAATTTAGTATAAGTATTTTGTATGTTAAATTATAAAATCGTACCAAACACCAAGACTTTATTTTAATAATTTTCAAAATCGCTGCCATTTAAAATCTTTAACGAAAGATATCTCAAAAACCGTTAACTTTACAAAAAACTTACAAGAGACAAAATATTTTTCATTCCTAATTACAACCATGTTTGTTTCTTACATTTTCTCTTAGGTCAAAGGATAACCAAGTTATTGACAAAAAAAACTAAAAATACAATAATTTCTTGGCGATTGTCTACAACAATCAAAACTAGTCTAACACCAACACATTTTTGAATTATGCTCATTTGTATCCATGGAAACCAAGAAAATATAAATTAAATGTTAGAATAATGATGGTTTGCTGAATTAGTAGTACATTACTTTATTTTATAATTTAATAAGTAGCTGTGCCTCAGACCCAATTGTGATTTGTGTCACAGTGGGTGTTATTTGTCATATTTCCATTATTATTAATGCTAAAATAAAAAGTAAACTAGTCAATTGATTTGTTAATTAAATAATAATAGTATATTTTCTTGGTTTCCATGGATACAAATGAACATAATTCAAAAATGTTCTCATGTTAGACTAGTTTTGATTGTTGTAGACTATCTCCAAGAAATTGATTTTGAGTTTTTTTTTGTCGATAACTTGACCTTTGTTATCCTTTGACCTAACAGAAAAAGTAAAAAAAAGAAGAATTGTCCTTAGGAATGAAAAATATTTTGTCTCGTAAGTTTTTTGTAAAGTTAATGGTTTTTGAGATATTTTTCGTTAAAGATTTTAAATGGCCGCCATTTTGAAAATTATTAAAATAAAGTCTTAGTGTTTGGTACACTTGTAAAACGTAACGTACAAAATACTTATAGTAAATTTGAACTCAATATCTTTACTATTTCTGCAGTTATAATATTTTTTATGAAAAAAAAAAAAACGAAACGGCGGATAGACGGGAAATGAAGAGGAATTCGACTATATGTTATTTGAAATTTTTTATTGGTTTTATTGTATATAATCCGAAAATGAATAGCCAGGCCATCTTTTTTGTTAAAGGCTGAATATAATGTTACACAAATTTAAACAATTCTGATAAAAAGTAATCATTTTAGAGACAAAAAACAATCCTATCCTTAAACCGGCAAACACCGCTAAAATAAGAAGCATCTACCATGCATGAATATTTTTTGTTACTTATTTATTTATTTTTTTTAGTTTTTCAATAACTGTATCAATAATATTAAAATTAAGTTAACAAATTACACTATTTACACTTAGTTAAATAAAAGGAAGATTTTAAGCACACTTATGTTTAGAAAAACACTGAGAGTGACATCTTTCTTTGCATCTGGAGAAAATGGTTCTTGATCTTCTTCTTTTCCTATTTTTTTCTGAGTGTCCTTTTTCTGAGATGTTTTTTCTTTTCTTTCTGGGGTCATTCATTGCCAAATCAACCAATGGTCTGGACCTTGACCTCTCAGATTTCTTTCATTTTTTGTAAAGAAGTTGTACCAAGCAAGACTAGTAAAAGTAAAATTTTGGATTTCTCTGACTCTTGGTTTTTGAGTTACAAAATTTTAAAAATACAAAAATTGACATTTTTCGATCGTGTTCCGAAATCTTTAAAATGATGTACAGTAGAACCCCTCTAATCCGTCACCTTCGGGACTGAGAGCATGGTCGGAACGCAAAAAAAGTCGGATTATCCGAAAAAAAGCCAATATTTATTACATATTATATAAAGAGACTTTTTTACAGTGAAATAAGTGATATATAAACTTAAAAAAGTCATAAGTCAAAGTTTACAGTAACATGTTTATATTTTCCTCTTGACATGTTAAAAAACAAACAACTGTACATACAATGAGTCTAGCAAGTACTATGATAAATCAATAGAAACAACATGAGAGATGACACAGCACTGAAGCGGGCAAGCGATAATAAACCATAAACAATGGCGCACGATGCGCGACGAGTCATCGACTTATATATATAGTTTTATAGTATGGATAAACTCAATTCATGAATACATAGCAGAAGGATTCTTTAGGTTACTTTAATAATTTATATTTATTATTTTCTTACTAGGGAAGTTATATTCTAACCATTTATTTGTATTTTGAATTTATAATTGGTTCAAAGCTTTCTTGATTATTTAACTAAATTATGTTTATAGGGATTCTTCTGATGCATTGCGTTTAGAATTCCCACTGAATGTTTACCTGGTTGGACAAATTGTAATGCGAAGTAACAGGAGTAGAGTAGAAGACCACACAGTGTCATTTAAATCCAATAAGATGAAACCGTCATCCAATGCTGCTGCAAATAATACATATGATGGTAAGTGGGATAGAATTTGTTTGAGAGTTATTACAACTCTTGAATATGCATGTTGGTTTTCAGGTTTTTAAGAACATTGTTATGTAGTTTAAACAATTTGTTTATAACAATATAATTTATTGTATATAATAAATTTGAAGATAACCAAATTTGTAAGGGAAAAAAAGTCAATCAAAAAAATTATAAATTGTTAATATTGTTTACACTGATGACCGACGGTACTTGATAGAATTCCATTTTAACAAATAAAACACAATTTTTCTTTTGTAAAAATTCTATAATTTATTTGGTCTAGCTGACCATGGTTTCGCCAGTTACGGCATTGACGAGGCTCTTACAAGACTAAATACAAAGCACAACATAACTATTATAAAAGGTTGAGAAAGGCAGGAAATTCCTGTTAACAAACAAAGCACAAAGACCCAGGGGAAAAACCCCACAGGTCATTCACACAGGTATTAACCAACCTTGAATAGAGGTTGAAGTAAAGGAGAAAATGACAAAAATTCCGTTTGTTCATTTTTAAACTAGATTATCATCATTACACAAAAGTCTCTTAATTTCTAAAATTTCCAAAACATTTAATTTTCTACTTTTTACGTTAACATGTAAAATTTCAAAATTAACATTAGAATAAAAATCTGTCAATGCATGATTTTTTAAATGGTTAGAAAAACTAGAATCATTATAACCTAACCGCCAACTCCTTTCATGCTCACCTAACCTACACTTAAAACTACGGCCTGTTTGGCCAACATAAACAGCATTACAAATACTACATGTCAGTTTGTACACACCATTTTTTTGCATTTTTTCTATATTATCTTTGGAATTTACCAACATCTTTTCTAAATTTTGTTTACAATAATAAGCTGGTTTACAATGTTTTTTCTTTTCTAAAACTTTACCAACTGCATGGCTAACTTTACCAAAATAGTTAATTCTACGCCACTTTTGTGTGGAATTATTAGAATTGACTATTGGGAAAATAAAGGATTTAGCCTTATTTTTTAATTTTCTTTTTAACATTTTATCAATGAGATTAACCTCATAACCATTATTAATGGCTATTTGTTTAATACATACAAGCTCAGTATAAAAATCATCATTAGACATAGGAATATTAATGAGGTGATACAACATACTATGAAAAGCAGCCAATTTATGATTATAAGGATGTTGTCATGTAACATGTATAATGTTGTCACTAAACGTAGGTTTCCTAAAAATGCTGAAATTATGCCTACCATCAATGATTTTAATTGTAAGATCTAAAAAAATTAATTTGATTATTCTGTCCTACTTCCATAGTAAATTGTATCGCCGAGTTAATAGAATTTAAATAATTTAAAAAACACTCAAGTTGGCGGTCAGTACCTTCAAATAAACATAAAACATCATCTACATATCTATACCAATAATTAATACAATGCTTAAACTTGTTATTACTATCAAAAACTATAGATTCAAAAGTATCCATAAAAATCTCAGCTAACAACGGAGATAACGGAGATCCCATTGCTAACCCATCAACTTGTGCAAAAAACTTATTTTGAAATTGAAATATTTTGAAACTGTTATTGTTTAAACAAAATTATAAAAGTTTTAGAAAAGAAAAAACATTGTAAACCAGCTTATTATTGTAAACAAAATTTAGGAAAGATGTTGGTAAATTCCAAAGATAATAGAGAAAAAATGCAAAAAAGTGGTGTGTACAAACTGACATGTAGCATTTGTAATGCTGTTTATGTTGGCCAAACAGGCCGTAGTTTTAAGTGTAGGTTAGGTGAGCATGAAAGGAGTTGGCGGTTAGGTTATAATGATTCTAGTTTTTCTAACCATTTAAAAAATCATGCATTGACAGATTTTTATTCTAATGCTAATTTTGAAATTTTACATGTTAACGTAAAAAGTAGAAAATTAAATGTTTTGGAAATTTTAGAAATTAAGAGACTTTTGTGTAATGATGATAATCTAGTTTAAAAATGAACAAACGGAATTTTTGTCATTTTCTCCTTTACTTCAACCTCTATTCAAGGTTGGTTAATACCTGTGTGAATGACCTGTGGGGTTTTTCCCCTGGGTCTTTGTGCTTTGTTTGTTAACGGGAATTTCCTGCCTTTCTCAACCTTTTATAATAGTTATGTTGTGCTTTGTATTTAGTCTTGTAAGAGCCTTGTCAATGCCGTAACTGGCGAAACCATGGTCGGCTAGACCAAATAAATTATAGAATTTTTACAAAAGAAAAATTGTGTTTTATTTGTTAAATTGTTAATAATTTTTTTATTGTTTTAAATAAAGGAATGTAAAACATCTCAATAAAATAAATAAATAAAAAATTAAAAAATGTTTTTGTTATGTCAAAGTTTGGGTTTTTGACTTGCAAAAAAAAACAATTCAGCACAATTTTTGTAAAAGTTTATTCTCTACTATACTTCTTATGTCTATGACAGTAAGAGCCTACAAAAGATTTATAAGATTCAATTGTCTTCGAACAATTGTAAAGAAAACAATATGATTTATTAAAGTGTTGCTCAAATTAGTGGAAAAATTAGCTATTGAAATACTATGAAAATAAAATTTATAATTTCAATAAAAAATGTACAAGTCATACCCAAAAGACTAAAATATGTTTGAATGTTTGAAATGTGGTCTCTCTAGAAATTCTTGCCTGCACAAACATTTACACACATAAAATCTGAAATTTTCATAATACAATTTTGAGTAGCGATAAGTATATCTGAGGAATATAGTTTAATAGGAGAGAGAACGCTATGAATAGGTTGTCTTAGCGAAGACATGGGTGTTGGTATGTAGCTTATAGCATCAGTCCGTCTGTAGTGTATTGGAACCATAATATGCCGGGGAGAGGTGTAAATTGTTACAGCAGAAATTTACTTATTTCCAATTTCACGAAGATCAACTTGTGAGCTTGCTCCATAATTTTAAGAACATTTCACATGATTACTGAGAATATATTTACAACAAATGATAGTTGTAATATGGAATTCAAACTAATAGAATCTATCTAACCTCTCATAGATGTAGAATATCTTTAAAATACTGTTTAAAACAGCTGATTTTTATTACACATATATGCATTAGTAAAATTAAGAATGTTTATGATCTTTGTAATAGCCACAGGTAACTCAGAGAAGAAAGTATTTAATTAGTGTAGAAAGGAGAAAGAGCTACTGCTTTAGATAATTGACAAAAATTTAATTTAATTTTGTTCTTCTGTTATTCACATTTATGTGCCCATGACCTAACTACTAATTGAGTAACTTGTCTTTATTTTATAACACAAAGTGTTTTAATGGATGTAGAATAAAAATCACAGAAGAGACTTTTTTTGGATTAATAAAATTCAGTTTTTGGGTTAATGTTTTAAACGAGAATAATTACAGTAGAAACTGTATCTAGGCTTCCCAAGATATCTAGTGGTACTGGGGATTTTTTTATTATGAATTAATTTACATATATGATTTTATATAAACATATAGCCTAATGACTGTGGGTTTATACAAACAGCTGATATCATTGTTACTATTAGAGTTTGCAGTTGCATCTAGAGGGTATAATTAGTAAATGTCTGATTAAACAATATTAATAAACTTATGTTCTCGCTTTTGGTAGCTTATGATGTACACTTATAATTTTAAAATAAAGTATTTTTTTTTTAGTTTTAGACCATTCTAAAATCGAATTCTTAAAAAATATATATTATAGTTGTTTAATTGTTAGTATATATGTTATGAGTTTTTGGTTGGCTAAGTATACTCTTATATCTGATATTAGCTACACCTCGAGCAACTAAACTGATTAAAAAAAAAATATCGCTATTCTTTTCCTTTTGTTTGGTTGTATTTAGCAGATTTGTATAGGTAAAAGAAATTTGAAAAAAATTGGCTGTTATATAAAACTGTAACTGTTAAAGAAAGACATGTGAATTTGTATTCCGATCAATGTATAAATTTACTTTCGTCGATCCACAAAATTCTAGTCTTTATTGTACAATTTCAGTGTCATATTTTATTTCATATCCTTTGTGTTTGATAAAATGGAAAAGATAATCTCTAGAAATTTTATTGAAATTAGTTATAATTGTGTTATTTGTTAATTTACAGAACTTTGCTGTGAATGTAGTGTAGTCTCAGCAGGAAGTTTGTGTCGTCAGTGTGAAGTGGCTTACTGCGATTCATGTTTTTCAAAGGTTTGTTTTTTTCTTTTTTCTTTTTGTTATAAAATAAAAGATTCTACGTCATTAATGTCATCCATGTTCCATTTTATAAGATATACTTTTTAAGTTTTTTTTTTTATCAGATTGTTTTTAATTGAATAAGTTTCTTAACCAGATAGATCGAGCAAACGTTATAAAATTATGGAAGTTTTAATATTAATATTAAAATAATAATATTTAACTTAAAAGTACAAATTATAATAGTTCTTATTGTGTCTGATCAGAATTTTCTTAACAGCATTTTAATTGATTAAATATTTTGATTACAGGTGCATGGAACTGCAAAATCATTACAAAAACATGAAAAAATCCCTTTGGCGAATAAAGGTCAAAGTAGTGGTAATTTTTTAATCTGTAAAGACCACACTTTACAGAAATTAGAATTTTTCTGCCAAGATTGTGAAGTGCCAACTTGTGCACATTGTTTTATATGTAATCACAGAAATCATAATTTGATCACACTTAAAGAGAAGGTGAGTTTTATATGAAACTTGTGTTTAATATTAGGTTCTTAAGCAATGTGTTTGATTTTTGAGTCTAGGTTTGGTTCGAAACTTGAATTTTGATACTTAAATAGCTTATCTTTTAAAAGTTTGGTTCAGTTAAAACTTCAGGATATAAATAATTGTACGATGGTAGAATTCTGATAATTTGGGGTGAAAGGGGTTGATTAACCCAGGTTTGGGGCGAAAGAGTTAACCTTGGAAGTGGGATCCGACAAGCTTTATCACAACTTTGAGTTTCTATTGGATGAAATTATAGTTTGAAAAAATCAGAATAAATGCCATAAATTTATACAGGCATTTTCCTCTCCTGTGTAAAGCCAAGAGAAGGTGAGTCAGCAATCTGATTTTGTATAGATAAGCCATACCATACCAGTAGTGGAGGAGTGGGTTTGAAGGAGGAAACAAAGAATTTCTTTCTCTTTCACTTCTTATCATATAGTAACCATCAGCCAATGGCAGCTGGTGCTTGAAAAACTTGGTGGTTGCATGTGTTTTAAATAACAATATATGTTTGTATTGTAGATTGTACTTTTGAATATGAGCCCATATACCATAAACTTAGCATCACTTCAAACACATATTTGTATTAAGGATATAAATTAGAATAAATTATTAAACTTATATTATTTGAATGGAAGTCCATTCATCTTTCTTTCTGGTGGGCGAACTTTTCAATAATTCTTTGATTGAAATCATAGATTTCCATGATGCGATCCTTTTCTATTGACAACATGGCCAACGCTAACAGTCTCTCCTCACCTATGATTTTTCTTAGAAAAGTCTTAATTTTTTTGATAGTTGAAAAACATCTTTCTGCTTCAGAACTTGTCATAGGTACAGTGATTAAAATTTCTAAAAGTTTAATAACTTCACTGAAAGTGTCATGTAGTCACATTCTATGAGGAAACTAAACAAACTAACTGCACCTGACATTGTCCTAAACTCCTGTGCACTATAGATTGTTTTAAGTTCTATTCTAAGCTTTTTTAAATTCAGACATTTATAATCCTCACAAACAGCTCTTAAAGCTTTTCCTGGGAACACTGAAGCAAAGTCAGGGAATTTATTAGCTATAAATAAAGTCGCTCCAGCAAGATGTTGAGATAATTGAAATCTGTCTTTGGTTTGGGTTAAAATCTTGTCACAAACTTGCCTCGTCTTTTCAATTCATTTTTGTCAGTCTTTCTTCTCTTTGAAGAGCTTTCTTCTTGATTTTTATCTTCAGACTCTTCCTCCATAGAGCTTCTAATCTTTGAAATGTTGTCTTCAAACATATCAAAACCTCTCTTTGTAATAGTTGGATCATTTTCCACTTTTTGTAAATTTCCAAAAAACACGTCAACAAATGGCATAATCTTGCGAAAAAATGAAAGCCATAATATAAAGGTAGACTTCTGTAACGTTATTAGATGACCTGATGCCTGACCTTTAGTAATTTACACATACTGATTACTGTAATTTTTCACATAATCTGATTTAAGATACATTTGATCAAATCCTGTCTGTGATCATGAATCATAGTTACTTGATTGATAATTCCACTTAGTTTGAGTCGATCTAGGCAATCTTTTATTTAACTACTTCATCCAGGATTGATGTCCTTTGTGGGCTTGTAAAAAAAAAAAAGTACATAGTCCCTAAACATTCGCAAAGAAAATTCTAACAACTCTATCTACAGACGCTGCTCGCTTCATTACTAAATTGAGCTGATGTGCATGACAGTGAATGTATTGTGTATCAGGAAATGTTTTCTGAACTACAGCCTTGATACCATTAGAAACACCAGACATTACTGTAGCAACATCATATGTGTGGGCTATAAGTTTATGTGGAGTTTTGTCAAGTTTTTGTTTTGACAGTTCATTTAATATACATAATAATAATGATTCTGCATCATGATTTGATGGATTTAAAAATTTCCAAAATCTCTCTAGTGGTTTGTTTCTGACAATGTACCAATAAATTATAGCCATTTGGAAAACATTAGATACATCACTTGTTTCATCAGCAATTACAGCTACAAAGTTTGCTTCTTTGATCTCCTGTATAATTTTTCTTGGCAGACCTCTAATATAATTTGTAAAAGTTCATTTTGGATGGTTTTAGATGTCCCCTTGAACACTGTAGCACTGTTTAGATGGCTCTTTAGAACTTCATCTAATTCAGTACTAAAATTAATCAACCCTTTAAACACACCAGGATTACTTGACTCGTTTCTCTCATCATGATCTCTTAATGCCAATTCAAATGCACCACAAAATCGAACACAATTTATAATAATACTAAATACATACCTATTTTGTTTTACCCGTTCATTATGTGCTGCAATGTTCATCCTAACACACTATTTAATTGTTTCGCTACATTAGTTATCCAGAAAAAGGTTAAATTGTAAGCTATTTTTTATTTGCTTAGCTGATGCTTCATGTTTTTTTATTCTATCAGAAATATGATTTAGATCTCTAAATCCTGTCGACCCATCTGTCTTCTCCACCAAACAATAAACAGGGGAAACAAAATAATGCCAATTTTAATATACAGCCACACAACCAACTGCACTTTTTGTATATATCCGAATTAAATTTTCTGTTGAAATACCCTTTTCCAGTTTGGACAATTTGGATAAAACCAGGAAGGTCAGGTGTAGGGATTCCCAATCGTTTAATTTCACATTTTTCTTCACTTGACGGCAAACTGAAGGTCTTAGTAAAAAAATTTCAACACAATTCATTGTCGTACCAAAACTGTAATTAATAGTTTAACCACATCTTAATCTTAAAACTAACGGTACTTGGTACAATAATTGAACCACTCAAAAAACACACATAACTTCATATAAGAAGAAATAAGATTACTGAGTTTTATTTATTATGGAACAAATAAGGTGAGAATTATTCCAACACCGTTTAAAACAAATACCTCATACTAAAGTCAAAATGTCTGATATTTTTTGTTATTGGATGAACAATAAAGTTTAATTATGAACTTTACTTTAATTACTTTAATTTAGGTTGAAAGTGATCGAACCACTCAAAAAACACACATAACCTCGAAAACAAATACAAAAAAACGACTCGAGTTAATAACCTGATGAAAAAAGGATGCTGCTGTAGTCCTTTCTATAGTGAAGTGTAAACTATGCAGTGTGCATGTCTGCTGTCAGGTTGCAAACTTTTTGCAACCTAATAGAGAAATAGACTGTTGCTAGGCAACAAGTTATGCTTTCAAGAGGCGAAGTGTTCCATGTTATTTTACCGTTAAAGGGATGGGCAAGCCTGGTGCACTCGAGCTCTGCAATCTAAGTGATGACAATTCTTTCTTAGTTATCACCAGCTCTACACTGTAATTTTTTTTATCTCTTTTTCGTTTAAAAAGATGTAGATAAAACTTGAATTCGTATTAATATTTTCAAAAAAATGTTTAGATTTAAAAAAATACTTTTATTGTTTAGATATTATATGGGATGGGGGTTGTGCAACCGTGCAACCCAATCACGAGCTGCCACTCCCATCAGCTAATTATTTCATTATTTCAGTTTAAATCCCAACTTCTCTTTAAATAACTTACTTCTTGGTCTTTATTATTGGTTTAATAAAAGAAGAGTGTAGAGGAAATTGATGTTATGAACTTAATAAATAAAAATTATGTTAGCTCTCGTGGATTCAAAGATAAATTTTAAGATATTACACATTTTTGCTAAACTAAAATACAGGTTTTAGAAAGAAAGAGGGTCTTATGATATACTAAAATTGCAATATGTTTCATCTTGAAAACAATGATGCAAACTTTTTTTAATCTTTTTACTTTTAAAATAGGCCTGATTGGTAAAAAATGTTTGGAATTTCAACTGCACTAAGATAATGTTTCTAATACTTAAATACAGTTTTATTCATTATTGATGAAGTTTTCATTTTATAGTTTTAATATTATATTTACAGTAGACTCCCGTAAGTTCGGCCTCGGTAAGTTCGGTCTCCGCATAGTCCAGCCGGCTCTCTGAGCATGAGGTCATGCACTAGGCGCGCGCCAGCCAGACGCGACCTTAACTTGTTTATTATATTCATTTACGCATCGATTTACAAACAACACGATCCTTACCCGCGCCATCCAGATGTGACCTTAACTTGTTTATTGTATTCTTTTCCTATACGTATCGATTTACAACACGATCCTTACACGCGCCATCCAGACGTGACCTTAACTTGTTTATTGTATTCTTTTCCTATACGCATCGATTCACAACATGATCCTTACGCGCGCCAGCCAGACGCGACCTTAACTTGTTTATTATATTCTTTTCCTATACGCCTCGATTCACAACACGATCCTTACGCGCGCCAGCCAGACGTGACCTTAACTTGTTTATTATAACTTTTCCTATACGCATCGATTCACAACACGATCCTTACGCGCGCCAGCCAGACGCGACCTTAACTTGTTTATTGTATTCATTTCCTATACACATCGATTCACAACACGATCTTTATGAGCGCCAGCCAGACGCGACCTAACTTGTTTATTATATTCTTTTCCTATACGCATCGATTCACAACACGATCCTTACGCGCGCCAGCCAGGCGTGACCTTAACTTGTTTATTGTAACTTTTCTTATACGCATCGATTCACAACACGATCCTTACGCGCGCCAGCCAGACGCGACCTTAACTTGTTTATTGTATTCTTTTCCTATACGCATCGATTCACAACACGATCCTTACAAACAATAAATAGGCATTTTTTTAGATAGGGATTGGTTAGTTCGGCCACTTTTAAGTTCGGCCTAGGGTGCAGTCCCGAGGTGGCCGAACTTACGGGAGTCTACTGTAGATATGTTTTCAATTTGTTAGTTAGAATTTTCAATTTATATTACTCTTAAAGTGGCAGGTCTCTTTAGTGCATTTTGTAAGCATTTATTAAAAAAATCCACAAAAATAGTAATATAATGAAATCCAAATTGTAACATATCATTTTTTTTAGAGAAAGGTCCATAGAATTTATGTAATAAAAAAAAGTTAGATGTAAACATTTTGGGGATAGTATGTCTGGTATGGAAAAAAAAAGCTCAATCAGAAGGTAAAATTCTACAGAAAATATATAAATATGCAATACAAAAATATGTTTCTAATTTTTTCAAGATATACAAAAGTTTATTGTCTATTTAAATAAAAGTATGTAAAAAATTCATCAATTTACAAAATTTTCATTTAAAAATTCAGTTTTTATGACAAAACTGCAAGATAGCTTAAAAGTGAGCCCGATTTTTCAAAATTCACAAAAAAAAGTAAACTAATGTAAAACTTAACTTGTAATATAGTATTATTTAGAGAAAGATACGAAAAATTCATCTATGTATTAAAAAATATAAGATATAAAAACTTTGGAGTTAGTTGGTCGCTAATCAAAAAATTAGGCCTAACCGAAGTGTAAAATTCCAGATAAACAACTAAATAAAAAAATAATAAAATTTTCTAATTTTTTTCAAGATAAAGACCTACTTTATGTAAATACAAGAGTGTAAAACAATATCGATTTACAAAATTTTAATTTGACAAAAACAGTTTTTTTTGAAAAAAATTGCAAAATACCAGCAGCTAAAAAGTTAAGTTTATTTTTGAAAATTCACAAAAAATAGTAAAATAATGCAAAACCCAATTTGTAACATTCTATTATTTAGAGGAAGATATGTAATTCATATATGTAATTTAAAAAATGTAAGATATAAACATTTTTGAGATAGTATGTCGGAAATCAAAATAACAGCCTTAACCGAAGTGCAAAATTCCAGATAAACAGCTAAATACAATACAAAATTTGTAATTTATTGAAGATATACAAAAGTTTTGTGGTCTATTATTTAAACAACACATAGTATATAAATTCACTAATAAATTACTAAATATCTTTAAATAAATTCACAAAACAATACCAAATAACTCAGAACCAACATTTTTCTTTTAAATGAAAATGGTGGTGTGGGAATGATTTTTTCCTTCAGAAAGACAACATTCTCGTGTAAAAACTAAATTTGGAATATAGATATAAATTATACATCAAAAGAAAGCACAGAACATCTACTTTTCACTCGTGTAAAAATGGTTACCGAAATCAAAATATTACTAATTGATATTTGACAACTTCTGACATCATTAAAAAAAATGCCAGTTTCATTTCGATTTCAGCGACACTTGATAGACCCATAGAAGAACGTCTAACTCGGAGAATGTATGATGGTGACAATATTTTTGAAAGCATAGATCAAAAGAAGGAAAAAAAAATCTGTCTTTAAAATAGTGTGAATGCCAGCTTGAAAGAAAAGAATTATATCTATTTTTTTAATTAAAAAAAAAATTTATTATTATTATTTTTTTGCTTTCTTGATATGGTGATGTCTTCATGTGAAACAATTGCCTTAAAGAATAGATGTTTTAATTGAAGTTATTCTTCACAGTTATATATTTGTTTAGATTTTATCATAAGTCAAAATTGGACACAGAACATAACCTGAGTTTCAGCAGAAAGTTTCTCTGAGCATATTTCAAGTTTTTGTACCATAACTCTTTTTACACATGTGTAATCAACCAATACACATGATGAAATTATCCTCTCCTTCATTCAACTCATTTTCACAAAAAAAAATTCTTTTATCAATGCGGTTAAAGTTTTATTTTTTGTTATCATATGTAATGCAGTTTGTATTTAAATTTAAGTATGAAGCACCAACACTAACAAATCGAGCGGTGGCCATTTAAAAATATAAGAAATTGAAACATATTGCGAAGAAGCCGATCAGGACGCCTCGATTAATAAAAATAACGAAATTTCATTTAAATATTTGTAAGATCTTTTGAAGGATACCCAGTGTTTATTCATGCCATACTGTAAAGTAATGGTCACATGTTACACTGTGACTAATGTTTAGTCACACTAGCACTGCTAATTTATAATAGAAAGAGTAAAAAACTTATTTTATATCTTGTTTCAGAATGCAGTTGTTATTACGGACTTGGCCGCAGCTTATGAAGAAGCCAGCAATGTGTTGAAACGTCTTCGTTTCACAAAAAAGGTAAGAGTTTACTCTTATTTATTATCAGTATACATACAGTAGAGTTTATGCTAGAGACTGTGTATGATATTGTTTGTGTAAATTTATCACACTATAAAACCAGACCTATGCTGTTTTTTGTTGTTACGTTTCTTCCCTATTTTCTTCAAATTAATATTCTGTTTTTTTACATCTTCATTTGTGCATTGTATTTTGATATGAAAAATACATAAAATGACTAACACAAATAACTGTTAAAATATTTGAAATTTGATCTAATTTGAGTACCCAAAAGTAATGAATTAATTTGCTATAAGTTGTTGCCAATTCTTTTTTCAAACCATTGATTACCATGTTGATATATTTTTAAGAATTTTTGAAGTTTTATAATAATCATGGTAAAAGGTCTCGACAGTTCAATAGTTAACTGGTTCGGTGCTGTCTATTTCATTGCTGTGTGATAAAATGTAAGCTTCAAGTTAGGAGCTTAGAAAGAATTATAAAATTGCTTATTCATAACTGGTAAACATATCTGCAATTTAAAATATGTGACTTACATATCATGAATTTGTAATATATGGGGAGAAGTACAAAACTACTTGTTGTAAATCATAAAATGAATAATTTTTATGTTGTTGGAATTTGAGAGGTATGGTACAACTGCAAGCTTGTTGAAAAGTTGTCTGAAAAGTGAAAATTCAAATGAACTAGATCTACGGTTTAACAAAAATTGGTTAAAAAAGAGAATTTAATTTCTATTTTTCTGTATGTATTTAAAATATTTGTTACGATCTCCAGTTTTTAATGTGATTACCACTCTTCTTTCTCAAGTGAGAATACCCTGGTTAAATGTATTACAGTATCATGAAAAAATAATTTAACTCCCATGGCTTAATAGCACTAAAGGGATTCGGCCTGCGAAGATAGTTTTTATAATTTGAGTAATGTGAGGTTAACATTTTGAATTCCTGTTATCATTGTAGCTACTTTATTACAGAGGATGATATCATTATTGTGTAACATGTTTGATAATAAATGTTATTTTATGAGAATTTGTGTTATTCAAATCTTGTGAACTTCTCACAAGTCCAGAAGATTTATTTTTGTTCATATTTAAGTTTTCCCTAAAAATATATTAAATTAAGATTAATACAGTGTTGATGGTTCTTTTTTACTGATAAAGTTGTGTTTTTGTGGATGTGTGAAGTTTATTTTCAGATTTATACTTGTCCATGAAGGGCCTAGGTCTGCTAAACAATATTTCAATTGAGTAATGTGAGGTTAGCACTTCAAATTCCTGTTACCCTTTTTCTAACATTCTCAATTACAGCTTCACTATTTCTCACAATGTTCGATCAACAATGTACAGTTTTGAACCCCAATGTGGAATGAAATCTGAACCTTTCACTTTTTAGGAATTATGTTTTGGATGGTATGTACCTTTTGGTACCTCTAGGGAAATATTTAGATAATTTTCTGCATTTTTTAATAAATTATCTAAAGAGCAAGTGGTTTGATCAACTCATAATTGTCAAATTTGATGTTGTTAGATAGATAGTCAATGATTTGATTGAGTCAAAAATGTTTAATTAATAACGGTTTGTTTATACTTGGGCCTTGGATCCTCTTTAATTATAAAATCCAAATTAAATCCATTAACTTATACGGATTTGATTATACTTATAAGGACATAATTTTTAAAGGAAGAAGAATTAGTGTGAAATAAGAGAGAGATATTATTTTATTTTAATGAGAGAAGCAAATTTTATTAAAAGAGAAAGGAAAATGTAAGCCGTTAGAAGGGGATATTATAAAACTGTTTCATAACATATTCTGGATTGAAGATTAATAAAACAAAAGTAGATGCGGTGGCCAAAGTAGATTATTAAAACAAAAGTATATGGAGAAGGGTATGTTTCACATAACCAGATTAAAAGAATATTGTGAGTAAAAAAGTTAAACAGATTTCATTTTGAAAACGCATGATAAATTAAGTTGCAGACAAACTGTTGCAGCATAACTAATGTAAATATATGTACATAATTTAAAATGATGCGAATAAACATGAAAATGAATTACTAAATCAAACATGATTGATTATTTAGAATTGAATGTTGAAGTTCTGAAATGTATTGATATATGATCAATGTACTCTTTGTATTCAAATGTAAAATTATATGGCAAACCTAAGACATAATGTGACTGTGGTTGTATGTCATATTAATGAATTCCACAATAGTCTCATTTACTCTGTACATACCCTTACTCTGCGTAGACTGAACGCCAATAATTTCACGATTGTTACATTTCGAATACTGTTCCATGTCTTGGATTTGTAACATAAAGAGATAAACTAGAGCAGTCAAAACCTTATTTTTTTAAAATTTTCATGCAATTGCTTCTCAATTCATTATTTTCTTTCTTATTAAATGCTGTTTTTAGTTTCCATATATTCTGATATATAAGAAATAAAGAATTATATTTCAGTAACTTTTCTATCCTTATTGACAATGGCTACAGCCTTCAAAATACCTTGTCTGCCCTCTGGCTTAACAGACTTAACACAACTATATGTAGATGAAATTTCGTTTTAAAAAAATCTCTTTTTAGTAAAGGTTTTTGGTTTTTCTTGCTGGGTTTAAAAATCTTTTTTCTTTCATTTTTTAACATGCAGGATAAAAAAATTGGCTTCAAATTATACACTTAACAATCTCGCAGTTATGAACTATTTTCTTCACTTGGCATAAGATTCCGATCTTATTGAAATATAATTTAGAGAAAGAACATTTAACAAAAACAAAAATATGCTTAACATAAATTTATAAAGAATATAAAAACGTTAATTCTGGGCTCAGGTAAAAGCTACCATGTGTTACTTAAAACGGGACACTTCCTTATTGGAAATGAGATAACAGCTCTAGCAGATAGTCTATCAGCACATGCAGGTTAAGCAATGTAAAACCGGCCTCAGATTTATGTTCACTATTGTTTAGTGTTCCTAGAATTTAACACTTTACTAACTACATCTATTATTAGTTGTTTCTGTTACTATTCTGTTGTTGTCAGTACGTTTAGTGTCATAGTTGTGTTCAAAATGTCTTGCTCTCTGAAAGAAAAGATTGACATAGTCAAGGTTATTTTCTTTCAGCATTTGTCAAGGAAATCGGGGAAATAATATTCACTGTTAATGTACCATTTCCAGCAGAAAGTAGTATGTAAGATTTGGTTAAAAAGTGGCTTATTACAGGATCTATAGGTATGACAATGCAAAATGGGTTAAGCCACTTTCTGTTAGGACTTGGAGTCCTACGACTACGTTGGAAATTAAAACTAAAACTAGTAACCTAAAAAAGGAACTCAAAACTAAAACTAAGTCTGAGGAGTGAAAATAATTATGAATATTCACAAATATGATCAGGGAAAAACCACAAGTCAACAGGCGTAGGATACTAAGCTATGTTCGCCCTTTTCATGTTCAAGGGTTTTTACTTGATAATGAGGGTTAATCTATACTCTCAAAACATTGTTTATTAGTTTTTATTACACAAATGCCCAAACTATATCAATACAGTCGAACCTTCCTAATTCGAACATATATCGTTCAAAATCGCAGTCCCTTCCAATACAGTACATTGACATTACTATATACCTAATGTAAAAAAATCGTTTGTAAATCAAACTTTTGTTCGATAATTCAAATAAAAACCAGCAAAATTTGTTATGAAAATGATGAAACTTAGCCGGTAATATAGCCAGAGTAACATTGTTAAAATAACTGGCACTACTTTGTTATGTGAATGAACAAAATTGGAAAAATACAATGGCATCTATCACATCCTTTCCCTTCCAAAGTTCACTGCAGTCAACAAGTGGTGCGCTGTAGGCATGTATGCATCTTTGCTTACTGTATTTGTCAGATCTCTTGAGACCTGTCAAGTTGGTTTGGTATACTGTTGCTGAAGGTTGTGTCTTTTTTTTACAAGTTAGTGTTGCGAGTCAATATTTTACTTTTTGTTTACCTGTGTTTCCAGCCATGTCTACATCGAAAAAACGAGTGTATAGAACATTAACTTTAGTGGAAAAAGTCACCGTTATCCATGAAGTGAAAAGGGCGTTAAGAAAAAATCATAGATAGCGAAAGATTTTGGAATATAGCTGAATATTTTATCTACGTATTTAAAAAATAAGGAAAAAAATTATTAATAAAGCATGAGACATAAGTGGAAAGAATCAAAAAGAGCGAGAGGACAGGAAAATCCTGATGTTTAAATGGTTAAATGGTTTAAACCAACACAAAACGAAAAAAATTTATTAAGTGGACCACTTGTTTACTAAAATCGAAGAACTTTTTTTTTACAGTGTGGAATTAATGGTAAATATTGTACTATTAGACTTTTTTAAAATGATGATTTCATATGTGAGACTGGAAAATATATTATATAAAACGATAAAAATGGTTTGTTATTTTTTTCCCCTGAGCACTTACCTAACTTTTATAATTTGAATTTTTGTTGTCCTTTAAGTTTTGATTTAAACAAGTTCCACTGTAATCCATCATTATACAATAACATTAAAACCAGAAAATGGAATGTTCTAAATTGGATTTTTATTATTGAATTGTACTGTAAGTATTGTAATGGTTAATATCACAATGTTTTTTTAAGATATTGAAATTGATGCAGGTTATTTTTTTGTGGGGGTAAAAGAAAGTTGTGTTTTGGCCACATGCACTCATGATTCATCATTTAGGTTAATATTGTTTATACTGATGATTGACGGTACATGATAGAATTCCATGTTATACAAATTTGTGTGCGTTTTATTTTTATAATATAGATTAGTAAATCATGAGCCCTGGAAAATATTAATTTCAATATTTATTATACTGATAACACAAAACTACAATTTATAATCTCATTATAAAATTGTAAATAGAAAGAAATAGGAGAAATTATATTAGGCAGAAGGGTTTAAATAAATCACAATTAATTATAAAAAACCTTAATCTATTTAGAAGTATCATTTGAAAAAGAACATTTTAATCATAAAAAATATGACAAATATTTTTATAACTTATACAATTAACTGCACCTTGTAGGTTATAAGTTTTATTAAAATTAAGTACAAATATGTCTAGGAACTAAACAAATTTAAAATATACATCTTAGGATGCTAATATTTATGGTATCTTCTCTTATTTTAAGAATTATTTTCATAAACTTAAATATTGATGAAAATCTTTAAAAGTTGGTGATGTTATTATTATTAATGTATACAATTAAAAACTAAATAATTATTATTGCACTAAATCACTATTACTATAATAGTGATTAAATTTAAAGCAAGCATCTTAGTATTTTGTTTCCTGGTCGCTTTTCAAGGTCTTCATTGTCAAGGCGTTATTAATGTTATTGGAGTGTATAGATAACTTTGTCTGTAATAGAGGTAGTATGTGCTCTATATATCCCTTAACAGTGAAACCACAAGGCCTTCAAAAGCAGTCAGCAAATAAAAAATAAATAAAAAAGTGCTTGGAATTTAATCATTTTTTGTAAATTTGTAATAATAATGTACATGTGAAAACCATGTTGCAATAAATTCAGAAACTAAAACAATATTATTTTTAAACTTAAAAATATGTTACATATTGGATGTTTTTAATATTTTTGAAATTTTACAATCATATTTGTTATAAAATGGCTTAAATCACAAATTTGAGTAAACAGATTTCTTATAATTTGTTTTGTAACTGAGAGGAAGAAAACGTTTTCATTATGATATTTACAATTGACATTAAACATTTGTACATTTATAATAAAAGTATGCAAGGATAATTTATCATCAGAGAGTTTAAGGGATTTTTAATAAGCACACCATTTTTTAACTTCTACACATTATTTGGCGTTCCTTAACAGTTTAAGATAAGGTATATTTTATTATATTTACTAATGAAGTTTTGTCAAAATATTGTACAAATACAATTTAATGCCACCTAATCTAATTTGTGGGGTATGCTAATAATTCACAGAGCAGGCACATACTAAAAACGACCCAAAGTTTAAGTTATATTATTTACATATCAACTTAAAATGAATATTGCACTAAATAGTAAACCTAACATACTTAACAGTCTTTATAATTATGTTACATTACAGTAGCGGTCTGTCTTTTATACAATAACACTTAGAGTACATTGGATAGTCACTTAATAATTTCACATCACCGGTCGTCTATTTTAACCTGTATGTTGGAACCATCAGTTCTGACTTTCTCTCTTACATTTTACAAAAATGTTGATAATGGAATATTAACATTGGTGGTGATATTTTTAAATGCGCCATTCAAATTTAAATTCTATATGTCAGTAACGGAATTGTGCTTGGTTAAAAAAAAATAGTCTTATCTATGTATAGTTCAGAGAATAAACCTTAGTTAAAGATTTATCTAAAAAAAATTTTTTTTTTTGAAATTACACTTCGTTGCATAAATGTAAGAAGTTTTATAGTTTTACATGTAGAAAAAATAACTATACTATATCAAAGAAGAGTAAAGGTTGTACAAATTATACCTTCTGTAAAAAAAAAAAAAAAATGTACATCAACACTATCTAAAAATGTTCATGTTTGTTCTGTTAATTTACTACGATATCATGACAATACAATAATTTAATATTTGAGTTTATTTAGTAAGTCACGGTAATTACTATTTGGCACAATAGTATTATTAGGGTTTATAAATAAAGTCAGTACATTTGTTCTAGGCACTTATTTTTTCAAGCTTTTCTAACATCTCTTATTTCATCTGTAAGAATTTCTCTTAGAGTGTTTGTGCTTTCTGGATCTTTTGTTATTGTTGCATTTTTACTTTTCTTTGCTTCCAATTCTTTAAACTTAAGCGTTAAGTATTCATCGACTAGGGGTCCTGCATAATCTTCGGGAAAACTGGGCTTATATGGTAGAATATATTTGTAGAGCCTTTCATTGAGAACATAAAGTTGCGCTGTTGAAGCACATTTTACATTGAACCACCAATCACAGGTCAGTGCCACTTGGCTGAAGATTGTTCCGTTCGGACACAAAAATGAAGCCTGTCCTCCGTTTAGGTCACAGTAGTGCCATACCTGGGGAAAAAACTTATGTTTAGTTCCTAAATTGACAAAAAATAAAAATTAAATAATGATAGTATATTTCATTACACAAATATAACAAAATACAATCATAAATGTTATTTTACATAAATATAAACATTATAGTTTTGGGTGTATTTCATTCTATATTTTCTGTCATTTAGCTTTATTATTATTTTATTTTTTTAACTATAACCTGTTGACATTTTCTTTAAGAAGAATTCTGTATTGTTAGTATCAAATGTGACAACAATTTAAACAGAATTAATAAATATCAATTATTTACAAAACTACTTCAATCAAGCCCCTCCTTTAATGGAAATTTTTAAACATAAACCTTATAAATTTAGTATGACCCCCATATAACTCTCACAAGATTATTATAAAACCACTGTCACCATAATTAAATGCCCTCCTTTTCATTTAATCTGTCCTTTCAACCCCGACTTCCCAAGAAAATTTGATATTCATCTAATTATAAATCTGATAGTGCAAAGTCACTGACACGAGTATAGCAAATGGACACTCCTTCTAATAAGTACAGCTTTGATGCCTGCCAGGAACGAGATACTACCACAAGTTAGAGTTTAATATGGTACACATAGTCTATTTGTATGGATAGGATACACAGGCTTACCTTGGAAAGTGGTCCTTGATAATTACCTAATACAGTAGAACCCCTCAAACTCGACACAATGTGGACTTTAAGGTTGTCGAGTTTGGGGGTTGTCGAGTTTTAGGGAACTTTGGTATTTAATGGTTAGGGTTTGCAACAAATACTCAAAAGAACTTTAAATAACTGTACATTTATTGATTGTCAATGATTACACGTTTATTGCAAAAAAGTCCCTGTCTGACAACAACAAAAATAGTGTGTTCAATCACACATTAAAATGAAATTTATCGATGGGTTAAATGAGATTTAAAAAGTATTGGCTTTGTACAATAGGTTTAGTAAACTAAAAAGACCTATCCTAATATGCTGTAATAAAATTTACAGTAAAGTCTACAGTAAAAAACACGGAAATAATACTATTCTTGGAAATAACACGGTCCAATACAAATGCTATAAATTGAACTGCTGATCGCATATAATTAAGAGTCGGGTCATTTTTCTCACCTGATTAAGACCTTTATTAAAAACTTGAATCATAGTTCTACGACGCTCCGTTGAATTGTTATGACAAAAGACTTGCCGCTTACTTTAATGGAATCGGTGCTAATGACCGGTAGCATCCGGGTGGTTAGGCGCTTGGGTTCACAACAATATAAATGTTTTGACAACACATGATTAGGGCTGTCCCGGCCTACCTGGACCCTTTATCTTTAACTTTGGCCTTTAATATACAGTAGGATTAGAAAGTGGCTAGACAAAGGAGCAACCCTCACAGCTGTATAAACAAAAGTGACAAGCCTCAACCTCCCGGCATCTGGCAGGCGCACATAGCGTAAAACAATGCAGTGAATGACCTTGGAAATCCCACGCTCCTGGTCACTGGCCCTGTCGAGTTTGAGGGGTTCTACTGTAGTACACAATCTACTGATTGAGAAAGTGAACAGTGTTCATGAAATATTTCAGAACTTTAGTGTTTTTGTGTGCATTCTTACTTATGTACTATTAGGTAATATCAAGGACCACTTTCCAAGGTAAGCCTGTGTTTCCTATCCGTAAAAAATCTACACTACCACAAGTGAAACACATAAGACTATTTAAATATACACATCAAAACATATTCTTGCCAACATCAAGAAAGTAGTGATATACACAATTACAAGGTTCAGAAAACCTGTTTTAAACATATTTACCCTACTGGGCAAGACTCCTCAATATACTAATACAATTTAGCTATTTACAAGGCTTAAGAAACCAATGTTTAGGGATTAGATTTAGAGTATCTGCTTTTGTCACATTGTATGACGAGGCTGGGTAAGTACAATGAAGGTTTAAATTTGTATTATCTTAGATAAGGACATCATAGTGACTTCTTGGGTTTTCTTAATCAGGGTTTCAGTAGTCAGGAATTGTTACACACTTCACGGTTCTGTTTTGGTCTTAACGTAAGAACTGATGGAATAATTTATTTTTTCTATGAAAATTTGGTAAGGAAATATTTACTGATTCTTTTTCTGTCGTAAAATGTTCTAATTTGACTTTTCAGTTATATAGTAAGAGAATTATTGTGATAACGTGCTAATTTCAGACTTACGTCTTCAACAATTTTTAATATTAGGAATTTCTAGGAATATGTTTAGATCATTTTCTGGATAATGTCTGTTCATCTATGACATTTATGAAGGATGATTATTAGTCCGATTGACAACAAATTTTAAAGTTTAATCCAAAATAGATGTAGTATCTACCCCTAAATCTTTAAAGGGGTTAAAGTGGAGAAATGGTCAGAAATTACTGTTGTGCAATATTTTAAGAACAGATTGTCCAAGTTACTCAAAATCAGAAAATAGTAACCTCACCTAACCTTTTACTCGATGGAGGAGTTTCTCAGCTACAACTAGGCAAATGGTCATTATTAATGCCTGGAGTTGTATTGTTAAAGTTTTATGCATAGGAGTAATAATTTTAAATTGTGCATTGTTGTATATTTGTTTATGCTCTATTTATTTAATACTCTATGTGTTATTGTTAGGTGTCTTATTTTACTCACTCGGAGCAGTTTAAATTTTTAATATTTATTTACACGAATCGTTCAGTCAGGATTTTAATATTATTTTTTAATCAAAATTTTCAATATTGTGTTTTAATTAATTAATTATTTTTATTGTATTGTTTTGTCTGTTGACCTTTACACTATATTATTTTTGTATTTAATTTAATTAATTCTATTGTATTATAATGGAATTGTGACTATGTCCATACAAATTAAATTTGTCCAACAGCTATAATAAAAATAATTATTTCAAACTTTGGTGTGAAATAGGTATTAATAAACTTTTTTTTTAAATAATAAAATTGTTTAAAATTGGTAATGATAAAAAATAAGGAACAGTTTAATATTATTCATACATATCTTTCAAAGAACATTTGGAGCTAATGAGTTTAAATTCACAGCTTGTATGTGGAACTTAAATTGCATGAAATTATTGTGAAAATAGTTTAGAAGATGTATTCAAAATTGTTCTGTTAGAAGGAGAGTGGGAGCGGAAAGTGGTAAGTTATTAACCTGGCCACATCATCTATTAAGAAATATTAATACGTGACTTACCTGACAGTTAGTTTCTGGGTCACCAAAGAATCCTTTATATCTTTGATCTTTACAGTTGAAACTTGTTTCTGGAATTTCGGAGAGTGCAGGATAGTCAACTCCAGCCTTACCAGGTGTGCTCCCTTCCGTTTGTGATGCTGGATAGTTTTGGCTTAGTTTATTGTTATTGTAATCTTCCTTATCTTCTTCTTCTTCTTCTTCAATATCTTCTTGCTCTTCATGTTCTACTGGTTGTGGTATCAACTTAACTCGTTGGAGTAGTTTTAAAACATGTGACAAGGTTCTGATACTGGATCCAATGTTTGATGAAGTGAGTCTCTCAGGAAGAGTTTTTGTCAGTTGGTAACCAGCGAGGATATCCGATGCCAAATTATCTGTTGGTTCTTTGTATACATCTTGTAAAGGTGCTGCAGTCGGTTTTTCATCTTCTACTTCTAATTCGTGACTTTGCGTTAAAACATATTCACTTCCAGTTTGTTGAGGTCTTTCAGTGGGAGAATATTGTGGAACATAATTATAATTGTACTTAGGACTACTTACAGGACTTTGGGAAATCTGATATCTTGGTTGATATGTTTCTTTTGGAAATTGTGAAACAGTTTTGTAACTTGTTGCAGTATATTGCGGAGTGGGATATTGTTTGTAAGTATATTGAGGTGCTTGAGTTTGAGTTTGTATTTGTGGCATTGTTTGAACTTTTTTTGCAATCGCAAGGTAATTTTGAGCAATCAGTCTTGATAAGTCTGATGGTTGTTGTGGTGTATAAGAATATGGAACATAATTTGGTTGAACTATGTTAGAATATAACGGAACTCTACGATACCCTTGTTGAGGGTTTCCAATCAGGAATGTTGAAGGGTATCCTTGATATTGCGCTGTATTTTGTTGGTACTGTGGTTGTATGTATTGAGGTTGTACTTTTTTAGCTACTGCCACAGGTACTGGATTGTATTGTTGTGTTGTGGTTTGATACTGCGGAGGATTTGAGTAAGCTTGTTGTGACAAATAGAAAGTCATATAGGGTATTAAGCGTCGATAACGTTCTTTGATAGGCAGTAGTGAATCTTCGTCCAGGACGTCTGTTGTGTTTTGCAATCGTAAATTCATGTTTTTCTCTTTTGCATTTGTAGAAAATCCTGAAACAAATAATGCCGAATATATGTAATAATTTTAAAAAGAAATGAGAAGTATTTTATCTTAAATATTATTTAAATTTTTTAATAAAACAAAAACAACGGTTGTAGAGTTAACAGTAAAATAGAAAAAGAAATCAAGTTGCTCCTACCATAATTCACCAACATTTGATCCAATAGAGGCTCTATTTCGAAATATTGAAACTATGGCATATTTTAACAGATAATTCGAGAACTTGTATGTTTGAGGAGAGACTATTAATAGTGTTCGTTCGGTTTTGTTAGAAAGTTATGCAGTTTTTTGCAACATATATTTTAAATTTACTGTACTAAGTACTCCACTACAATTTATTTACACTCCGATATAAACTAATTAGTGTAATATTGGTTCTTGCACGATTTCCTCAAGGAGGTTATGTTAAAATTCTAAGGAAGTGAATGTGCTAGCAAAGCCTTCTCAATTACATCACTTTTTATTCTTTTTGACACGTTATATTACATAAACTATCAGGTCATTATTTTAGTTTATACAAAGTATTTCAACTCAGGTTTAACTCATTTATTTAGTACTTGATGTAGATTAGATTATTGGGGTATGAGGGCTCAAGATCCTAGAACAACAACCTAAGCTTATTGTAAACCCCAAGGACCTACTAGCAAGGCAAACTGATACTTGTGCCCTCAACAAGGGTCAAGAGCTTCCGTCCCATGCTAGCATCGAAATCATCATCCTGTTGTAGAGGCTCAAAGATAGCTCTTCTTTTAGTCTCAAGCCTCTCACATTCCAGGGTGATAAGCCTAGCAGTTTAATCAGACATAGTTTACATAGTTTACAAGCGGGATCACTATTAGTGATCCTTAGTGTTAGCAAATGTTCTCTGCTGAAGTGGCTGTGTCTAGTAAGTAATGCCATAACTTGTTTTAGACAGCCTTAATAACAAGTTGGTTAGTTGTAGGTATGATTTTCTCTAGCCAGTACTTTGTTGCTGCGTTGAGGTAGGAAAGTATTAGAACTCATAAAAATCGAGATGTTTTAACGATTAGGCACTTGATAGATTGTGTCGTATTGAGAGGTTTGCGTAGGACATTTGTTCTACCCATTTCTATTCAGACGATGTTGGGGGATAATGTTTCAACAAAATCATTAAAATATCAGTTTTGTGTTTATTAAATGTGTTTTAATATCAGTTTTAAACATATCATTAAATGTGTTTTTTTTAATGTTGTATATCTATAGTCTATGCAAATGCACTAATACTTAGGATGGATAAATTTTTATGAAATTTGATATGTAATTTTATTGAAATTATTTTGGCTGTGTCTGAAGACTTACTACATTTTCATTCAAAATTTGGTGATGGGCTACCAGTAAAACAAAATGTAAATGTTTTATTTTCTCAAAATTTAGCTTTTAACTATTTTGAGCAATGTAGTCTGTAAGGACCCAAACAAAACAGGTGTTTGCTGTCTCCACCAAAAACATTGATTCTGGAGTTAACAAACGAAAATCTGTTTAAACCATGGTTACTATCTTTAGAAGGCTTAACCATTGCTTGGTTCATTTTTTCATTTTGATACAAACTCTAATCTAACAATTTTTAGTGTAATTTAATTCATATTCATGTTTGATAGAAATCCGTTTGATCACGCAAACTTCAAACTTTTAGTCCAAATAGTTTCAACCTTTCTAGAGAAACTATATGTTATGTTTTGAACCAATTCAGTCGAAAACTAAACTTTCTGAAGGAAGACTATTTCTCATTATACATAAACTTTTTGAATTAATAGGACTGTTAAAGAATGAAATCTTAAGATAATATGTGACAGTCACTTATTACAGTCACTTCTTCCAAGTAGTTTGAATTATATTCTAATAATTCCCGAGACTATTTAATTGAAATAAATAGAATCACTTATTCTTGAGGTAATGCTTAACAAAAGTGTCACAAACAGTCAGACGAAAATGGTCTCAAAATATCAAGTATAAAACATGTTAGTAATTTTCACATCATTACGATTCTTTACTATACAATTGGGAAATAAAATCAATCCTACAGTAAATTGAAGGTAACTAACTGTCCTCAAGGTAATTGGAGTGGCCATGATTTTACTTTTACTTTAGTCATTGCTTTGTCTGTAATCGTTTGAGTCGATTTTATTATTATTACGTAGTATACAAGGTGTACTTGTACTTGATACAAGATCATATCATCTGCATGTAGTTATACAATTACTTCATTAAAATCATTAGCAAATTGGTACATACAGCTTTAAAAACAAAAAATTGTAAAAATCAATTAAATAGGTAAATGAATTACTGTTTTAAATATTTTTGATTTGTTACTGATTCACGGACTAGGTAGGAACAAATCGATGTTAAATTAAAACACTGCTTTCTAAAATATATATTTAATTTGTCATAATGAAGGACAGATGATACAGATGTTTAAAAAATAATAAGGTTAAATGAATTTTTAACTAAAATTTCATCTTTTTTTGTGAGACCTGCAATATAAAAGTTTACAGTTAAACTGATTATCTGTTCTTGAAATATGCTTGACAATCTCTTTTCCAACACATTACCAATCTCTCCTTACATCTTCAAGCATGTGAACTAAAGTTTAATTCATTCTACTTTAAATTATATTCTACTTCGAATTTGAAGAGTTGTAAACAGCTTGTTCTCAAGATATGTTGAACAAATGTCAAAAGATGAACAGATATTCTGCTTTAAAACATAGAGAAAACTTCTGTAGACCTTGTCTATAAACTTTTATTGGGGCAAAAAACATAGCCTCTGTAGTCATATATATCTTGGTACTCCTAAACAACATATGCCTCTAAGAAATTAAATAAGTATACAATTGAGAAAATTGAATCCATCGATTAACAGTTTTAAAATGTTGATTTTAAAGTTTAGTGGTTCGGAGGACTATCTATATTAAAAATTATTGAAATTCGAATTAAGCATTAAACATTACTTTTATAAAATATGAGTTTGATATAATTTTGACGAATAAAATACAAATATTAAAAGAATAACGATTTATTATTATTATTATTTTTTTTTTTTAAATATGACAGAGTTAAACTTTTTCATAATAACCCTTGAGAATGTATACCTTTCATTACAAAGTTAACACATTGATTTAGAGTAAATTTTCATACCATCTTATATTTAATTTGTTACGAAATTTCTGCATCAGTGCCAGTTGTGTATTTCTTAATATATATGGCTGATTTTAATGATTGAGGTGTCAAATTAAACAGTGTTAACTGCAGATTTGATGAAAATCATTCATTTCCCTTGGAAACACTTATTTTGTAATAAATTTATTTTTCAAAAAACATCTTTCACAACAAAAATAATTTGAAACAGCTGTAATAAATTCTCAAATATGTTTTATTTTGTTGTTTGAGAATTTATAAAGGCTGTTTTAATTATTTTTTAGGTTAACTTATATACAGTTTATTTTATTTGTGTGGATTCACATTGTATTGTGATTGATTCCTCTCATTTCGGAAATTATTCAAATATGATGAAATTAACCGTACAGATGTAGTTATTCAAAACTGTTAAAATTCTTCATCGGAAACGACAAATCATTATAAAAGGAGGTTTGTCTAATTATTTTTCCTGCTTGTTTTTTTATTTATCCATTATCATATTTGAGAAATAGTGTTTTCAGATTTTACTACTGTTGAAGTAATTGGGGGTAAATAATAAGAAAAAACACAAAACTACAGCTTTCTTAAGACTAGCTCTAATGATTTTGATCAAATTTTTCTGAACTGTAGTCTCTAAGGACTCGAAACAAAATGTATCGTTTGTCATCTCTTTAAAAATGCTGGTCATGAATTGTAAAAAAAATCTACCATTTGGCGGTTATAAAACTGGTATGTTATCATATCATTCTGAGCGAAATGTGAATGAATAAATAATGACCCAAACCAATATCACTAGTAAAAAAAGTATTACGGGTCACGAATAATTAGGAAAAAAATTAATTAAAATTAACCTTGACCTCCGTCATTATCAGCTCAATTTTAATCAAATATGTATTACTTTGAGGACGCTTATATGGTACAAGCGAAACAAGTTTATACCATATAAATATTTTTCAAACATGGCGTCCATGATTATATTTATGTTTTTGACTGGCAACTCTATGGAACTATCTTTTTTGGTGATTTATACTTTTGGTTGGTTTTTTTTTGGTTTTAAGGATGGGTGAGTGAGAAAGTTTGTGCAATGTTTTTTCACTGTTTATGTAATTAGAGAAGATTTAAGGAAACGGATTGAAATAATTCAGTAGTTTACACAAAATTAACTTTAGTTATACATGTTTAATCCTTTAGGCATCATCAATCTACTCTGCTTAATAAAATTAATTTTGTGTAAACTAGTGTAGGTGTTTTTCTTTTCCATAATATGATGGTTTTCACCGAGTAACAACTAGTTTTACTTTAAAAACCTTTCAAGATTGTTTTTTATTATGTATAGAAATAACCTATATTTTATAGTAAGTTTTTCCCATTTCAACTTACCATTTCTTTTTATAGAGGAAGTTTATTAGAAACCAATAAGCCAGCTCAACCATAAAAACATGTTTGCAATAACTGTATATTGAATGTTTTTTGGTAGTATGGTAGATGCTAAGTAGTGAGGAAGTGATAAACTGGTTATTCTTTATACTGTTAATTAAGCAATACTTAATGCAATTAGATGTAGAAACATTTGTCGTTTGTTTAAATTACCAGTACTTTGATTTTCATCTAGAATTATTGATTCTGTTTGGAACTTTCATATTGAAGTGAAGATGGTGGGGGAAATGAAAATAATTAATGTTGTTAAAAGTAAATTCATTCTTGAGATATCTAAAAACACTCTATGGCACAAATGAGTTCTGGCCCATTAGGCGGTCTTTATAGTTTGCTTTTGTGTGGTTAGCACATTGAAATTCCCATTGCCTTTGTTCTAGTCTTCGCAGTTTTTGTAAATTGTAGTTTCACAATTTTCTTCACAAGGCTGGATCAACTCCATATATGTTTGAGCCTCTTTGGACAATGAACCTGGAATCTCTCACTGATGAAGCCAGAACATTAACCACTAGACCAATTGGGGGGGGGGGGGGCTCTATTTGTGAGATGATTTAACGATTTGAATATTTGCTAATTTGAAAGTTGTTATACAATTTGCTGTTTAACAAAACCATTTTCAGATATAGTTTTTTGCAACTATTTTGAACAGTTTGGAAAGATTTTTTTTTAAACAAATATAATTCTTTAATAGACATTTTGCTAAAGAAATTTTAATAGTTTTTAAGTGCGAATGAAACTACTTATTATTTTTTTAAAGCTTAGTTCATGAAAAATTATTGATAAAACATTGCATAAAATTTCTCGCTCTTGTGTATGTTCTGAAACTGGTATACACAAAACACAGTTTTATTTACTTTGTTATTATATAAGGCGGAATGCTGTCGCTTTCCTAAATCGCAAATCGTTTGCTTCACTTTGTATCGTGAACTCTTAGGGATATCTACTACTTGATACAATTTTGAACAAAAGCAATGGAAGTTCATTCCAACCTGTAATTTTCTTTTTCTTCGAAGTTAGTACCTGGTTTCTCTTATCATCTTCACATTTTAACCTTATTTTATCAAAATCGTTAGAGCTGATATTTTTACTGATGTAATTTGTTACAACCAATGTTAAGAAATCCAAAATTATGAGTTTCAGGATTTTATTTTATGTTTAGATGCAAAAATCTAATACTGTACCTATATATTTTCAAGAAGAAAAGAGAGAGAGAGAGAAATAGTAAATTGTTTTCTGAAAATATGCTTCTGACATAAAGACATAGGTTTTCTAAAAAAATAAAAATCTTTTTTACTTAAAGTGTAAAATATACAATTTTTATCTAATTTAGTGTGGTATAAGTTGAATAACTCTTGATATATGAATAGAAACTACCTATTTAAAGCTGCAGCCATTTTGACATTTTCAATTCGATTACAAAACATTTCAATAGAGTGCTGTGTACACTATAACTATTGTCTCCAGTACCAAATGTCAGGCTCCTATCTTAATTTTTGTGCCCACTATCGTCCGACGACAAGGACCGAGGGACAAAGGTCGAAATTATTTACAATTCAAACTTATTGATTACTTCGTATTAAAACTATGTACTAGAAAGTTGTAAAGCTCCTTGGCCGGGTCCAACAATTTAATAATCCGTTGTGCTTAGAATGTACGACTTTGGTTTGATAGATAAAAAGTTTGTTTTAATTATTATTAGTTCACGTTCGATGTAATGGTGATGGGAACAGGAACAATCAGGTTTACCACTTAACATTTAAAGTGAAAGGAGTTGGTAGCACTGGCAATGCTAGAAATGATTTAACTTTACTTCCTGTCTCCTTGCTTACTAGAGGAATGCAACCTGGTGTTAAACAATACCTTACACAATTGCTTTGACACGTGCAGCGCATTAACTTCAAGGTCGTTTTGGATTTCTTATCTGGGTTTGTTCTCTTATCATAAAAATTTTGTTGTTTATGATTTTATTAAATTTCATATTTTTGTTTACTGATTTATAGAAATTCAATTTATAATCAAGAAAAGTATTTTAAAATTATATGTTAAATTGAAACGATATATGGATAGTGAATTAACTTTCTGAGTGTTAATATATCTACCACATAATCTGTTATTTCTTATTTACTTTTTTTTTCTTGTTTAAGGGTGATAAACCTCGGTTTTCATAGCCTTATGAAAAACAAATAGATTGTAAACCCCTAGCCCTGGAATACTCTTAAGCGTCAGGGGTAGGAAAAGAACAAGAGTTGGTCAAGAGAGACCCGGTAGAAAAGATGAAATATTGTACTGTTCTTTGTAGAGTTCGGTTTATGAACTCAAATTTAGGAATTTTTTTCGGTATTCTGGTATCACTTTTGTTATACAAATTTTATTACAGTTTGATTTTTTTTTGTAAAAATTTAATACATTCTTCTTCTGTACCAGTGTTTTTAATTTTAAAAAAATAAAAAATTGCACTTTTCCATGATCAGAAATATTATCATCAATAAATAGTTTATAACGACTTGGACAAACCTGTCATAGGTGTGGTAAGATAAGTAATCCTGTTTGTGGTAATGCACATGCGTCACAGGATATGCGATTGTCATTTAAAAAAAGTGGTATTATGATACCGAAAAAGGTCCCAAATTTGAGTTCCATTTTCATATAGTTTCTACAATGGCATGGACTAGTGTTAGGAACTCTTAACATAAACTCACATATCCATGTACCAACCAAACAAATAGCATTCGTTACCAGGGTTCAGTTTGGTATTTTCCAATTTACTAGAAAACTGTAATTTAAATGCGGTTTAGGACCATTGTTTTGGCTCATTAACATATTACTAAAATGTTAGCAAAATACGTAGAACCATTTCAGCCTTGAGAAACTGTTAATTTTGACCTGATAACTTTCGAAACAGCTGATTAAAAAAGGTTTTTGTTCTTAAAGGAGGTTTAAATTTGAGGAAAATGTGATGTAAATGGATTTTTTATTAAAGGTAGTAGGGATACAAATTGTGAGTTATCAAATAATTTTCTTTTTAAATCTGGAGCTATGATAAAACTACCCATGTAGATCGTCCAATTATTTTCAAAACCGGTACATGGTTTTAGATTACAGTTTAGATTATCTTAAAAACTACTTTTTTTGGACTCGGGAAATTATGAAAACCTTTTTAACAAAACTCTAAATTGTTGTTTCTGTCATCACAATATTTTGTTTACGAAATACTTTTTGTATAAATTGAGACAATAGAAATCGAAAAGTCGGGAAGTGTTTTTTACCCTCTTTTACTGATTATGGATATAAAGAAAAGTTCTTTTAGGATTTTAAGGCACTGGAGACATACCTTTCAAAAGAAGCTATTTCCAATAATTTAAAATGAAATATGGCGCTTGTTGAGACCTCCATTAGATCGACAACGCAGTTACCTGCGGGAGGAATTGGTAATACATAATTTCGTTTATTCAAGACAAGTATACGACAAGAATTACTTATTGCCAACAACCCAATTTTAACTCCAAAACTATAAGTCCAATTTTGATGAAACTTTCCAAAGTTGATTATGGTCATGCTCAAAACCAGGAAAAATACAGCGACCATTATTAAACGAAATTGTTGGAAAATTGGGGAGGGGCTAAACAATTTTTCTAAACTTTTTGTGATTAAACATTTCATGTGGGATACCTATCAGTTTAAAGCGAATCTTGCCCTGATTATGAATGAATATATATTTCGTTTTTCTTAATTTTTCAACATGGCGACACAGGAAATACCTTGGATTCCTTCTGCCCCCTTTCTAAATTGGGCATTATTAAGTTGTAAATATCTGAAAAACATTGTGTACATAACTTAATTAAAATTAAAACAGTGTTTTTAGGATTTCCCCCTAAATTTATATCATTAGTTTATAATTAAATTATATTTAGTTGGCAGTAATAAAAAATACATTGGTTGCAACAAAGGCAGGATTTGGTTTTTCAGGGTTGCGTAATAAAAATCACTGATTCGTCTAAAGTTTGACCATAAACCATAAAATTCAGCGTGGGTTGAATGTCCTTTTATATAATAAATGCAAGACTGTTTTCAAAACCAAATAAGAAAACAACAGATCGTGTAAAATTTGATTATAATTCCTAATAATGAGTGCTTAACCATTCCGTTCATTGGGATGCGGCGCGAATATCGGGTCATTAAGCTATAAGTACTTTGCAGATTTCTATATACACATAAACAATCTGTATACAATAACATTAAAACTTATTTTTGTATTATTAAATTTTGTGTGTGTATTTTTCAAGTCTACTGACCCTTAGCACACTTGACTCAGTTTTTTATTTCTGATATCTGTTGGCTAGTTGTCTGTAAGTCCAGGGAATATCTCACACTGACCTAACTTAGCTTGCAGGTTTTGTATCCGCAGGGATGGCAATGTTTTCTCCATCTGTCGATCCAGAGATACTTCGATCTATTAATATGTCACCTCATAAGCATGTACACGCTTGAATATTTAACTTAATTTTGGATGCTGTATAAAAAATCAAACTTATATTCAAGTCCAGCAAAAAGATATTGCCGCTCTTGTAAAATTGCCGCTTTCCGCTGCACGTCACGCGGTAAAATTTTTATCTCGAGCAAGAAAAGGGCACTTTGTGTTCTACATACAAATAACTATTTTAGAAGGTTCTTATCGCTTACGTGTAAATAGAACAATATTCAATATTACCTAAGATTTCGTCAATCCATATCAGACCCAGTTTCCATAAGTTAAAGTTTCATCAGACATCTCGACTACTCTGACCTTCCTTCAGACGTGATCGTGTCCACTTTACTGGAACAATGATGAGAGATTCCCATCGGCTGTGGACATTTCTTGTGTGAAATTCATTGTTTTTGTTGGAGGAAAATCATTGTTCCACTCCCCCCTTCTTTCTTCTGTGTGTTTTTCTAAAGAAGTGGGATTATTTACTTTCTCACAAGGAAAGTATCGTCACGGTGAAAAAAAAAATGGATGTTGTTATTTTCGTGGATTTATCTATTTTATCTTCCTCTGAGTTGAACAAATTATTTGTGATATATTTTTATAGATCTTTTACTTGCTTGAGCAATCCTATATAAACTATTAAAGTTTACAGCGGTTTCGCCTATTTGTCATCATCAGAACATGTTGAACACTTCTCACATTAGAATGTGTTAAAATAATTTAAAAAGACGTGTATTTATAAATTACACTTACAGTAAAACGTAATGAAAAATAAATTTTGTCTACAGTTGTTGACAAAGTGGCATTTTGTTCATTTAAATTAGTTTGCAAAACAGCTGATTTCTCAACAGTTTCACTTTGCCCACTACTTTGCTCACTCCGAATGGCAACCGAACAAAACGAAATTTAGGTTAAGTTTATTTCAATTGATTTATAATATACAGGAAATGTCCCATATGTAGGTTAGATTAATTCTTACATGTAAAATAAGATAAATAAACAACAAAACAACGTTTTAAAGTTGAAAAAGGAAGTAATTATTCATGAAGATGATTGACAGTGTATGTACACTGAGAGTATTTTTTCGTTTGCCGAGTTTTGAAGTTGGCAATCCCGTTTCCTCAACAATACACCTAAGTTATTTGTAATATTCATAAATAACCTCAGTTTTGACGTGAGAAATTCTACTCAGTGTTGATGTGTTGTTTAGCACAACTGCTATATTTTGTGTAGTTAGTTTTAAAATATGGACAGTTCAGAAGATGAAAACCTGTCAAATACCCCGCCTAAATTAGCGGAAAAAGCTAACAACGTTGTACTAAATCTCCTTCCTGTCAAATCAAGGAAAAAGTACGACCGCCAGTATGAACTGTTTTTATTGCCAAAATAACAACTGTAGACAAAGTATAATGTGCAATTCGTGAGCAAAGTGGCTTTTTAAACTCGATAAAATTGACGCACTTGGCTTTAAAAAAGTGCCACTTTGCTCACTAGTTGCACAAATAACTATTTAACACTATATTAATTTTGTCAGAGTGAGTGACCGTACACTTTAATATTGTCTGATTAAAAAAATTGACAATATCAGACAAATGAAAAGCCATAAGCGTACCAAATTTTATGATTCTAGCTGTCCTATATATATGTATCAAGAGATTAAATAAGTTGTGGAAAATTTACAAAATTAACGTAAAATCAAAAAATCCAGCTCTATCTATTTTGTATAATGGAGAAACGAAAAAGTCATAGAAACAAATATTTAGATCTTGCCAAATCCTTGACCGCTGGTGCAATCCGTTTTAGACTGGTGAATAATAAATCAATTTGTCTTATTAATAACATATATTTGCGGTTATTACAGTGTTTTGTGTTGCACTAATGTATAAACACTGAGACGGGAGACTTGTAATTGAAGTTAAAAGGCAAATCTCTTTGTAGGATAAAAACAAGGCGTTGTCCTATATCCGGCAACTCGAGCGTAAACAGTGAATGTGAAAACGTGACCTGACGTCCGTGCTTCTGGCTAATTTGATTCTATGACGGTTATACACCAAGTTCTATTTTTGTATATGATAACACACAATTGGCCATTTAATCTGCACCTACAGGTACGTTCAAATTGGTGTCGTAACATTTCATCCCCGGTAACATCTCGTCCCGATTCCACGAGCGTGGGGTTGGGGATGAACTCTCTACTTGCCCACTAGTAACATCTCGTCCTGGCAGATACGCTAGGTTAGGTTATAATATAATATAAAAAAATAACTGTTTTTACAAATTTTAAAAATATGTTAATAGTAATAACACTTCTCGTATGAAAATGTTTTTATCGAATTTGGTAAAACTAAATAAAATACTTTTAAATTTTGTCTCCCCATCGGGAAAAAAAGAAATATATTACCTTACTAACATGTAAAATATACAAATTTTTCGAACGGGACGAAATGTTCCTTTTTTCTAGGAAATTGGCAGCGGGACGAAATGTTACTGAACCTTCAAATTTTGATAGAAAAGGTCGTCAATAAAAAATATTTTGTTTTCACCAAAATATTTCTCCAATTATTTCGCTTTGGTTGTCGATTTTTTGTATGATTTGAGAAAATGTTTTAGCCGGAAGATTTTTATTGATTTGTTCTGATTTTTGACTAAATGAAGGAAAGTCATTTTACAATAGGCTTTTTTAATTTTTGAGATATTGAAGCATTTTTTTTTTAATGATAAATAACGAAAATTAGCATAGTTACACGACATTGTGTTTAAAATTGTTGTTATGTAATTATAGTTTTCCGTGTAATCTGTTTGAATGAACACAATTGTATGCTTTTAGTTTTTAAAAGTGGGATTCATATCAGCAGCCGTTTTTATTAATAGTTTTATTTTCTGGCGCCTTTTTTTACAAATTTCTAAATTGTGGCTAGTATAGTAAAGCCTTCAAATTTCAATATATCAACACATAAAATACATTATTATTACACGGATGAATAAAACGGCGTTTAATCATATTTTGAATTAAAATCAAAATATTCGATAGTTCTTGTTGTTCCCAAGGCATGGGACCCGTCGCGTATTTTTTTAACTTTTTGATTTATGGTAAAAAAAAAAAATTAAAAAATCTGATTTAATAATGTTTAGTAAATTTTATTTGAACTGGAAAATTTTATCGTAATTTACAAAGAGTATTGATACAAACCATGTATTAAAAATGAAAGTTTTACTAACTAAATAGTTTAAGCCCAACTAACCCAATGTTTTAACTCATTTTGACGGTATTTTAATTTTAATTTTACCTATTTCGTATCAACCTTCCTTATAGAAGTTGTGACGAGTCAAGTCTGTTGAGTGTGGAGCGAGTAGACAGCCTGACCTTGAAGAAACCTATACGGACCGTCCGGGTTTGCCAACTTTTTTCTACGCTGTGGTACGCTTGGCACTGTGATTCGGGAGTTCTGCAGTTCCCCCGGCCGTCAGAGGCAGCCCCCGAAGGGTATTTGCAGTTCCCCCGGAGCCCCTTTTTGGGTGTACTGCAGTTCCCCCGGCGGTCATTTCTGTATTAACGTTATTTGCTTACGCAACAAATAAATTATGTAATGCAATAAAAAATAACTTGTACAAGAAAAAACGGCAACAGTTATCTCCCCTACCGAAGAATATATCGGTAGTTCATGACGCTCTAAACAGTATTCGTATAGTTAGTAATGAAGATGAAGAATTACTTCAGGTTAGGTTAGGTTAAGTTGTGAGTGACCGCCGGAGGAACTGCAGACATTTGGGGGGGGGGGCAGGATTATCGACCCTAATAAATTCCTTCAACCGCCGGGGGAACTACATGTCAGCCTGTGATTCTTCTCCAGTTACGTACATTTTAAGGCATTCGGAAAAATCATAGATACCGCATTTCATTTTGGATTAGAGTTGCGAAGAAGAGCATAATTTAACGAATAATTACACCCATAGCTGCTTTCCTTCCTTGTAAACAAATTATCAGAAATTTTTCAAGGAAAACAATATTTTTCGTCGAAATAAATAAATCTTTCCCCTTAAATTCCAAGAAACTCCAATTAAAGGGTAGTATTAATTTTTATGCTGGGTTTTTACTATTATTAGGCTACAGTGGAAATAATTATTACCGTTAAAGCAACAATTGTTTTAAAACTAAATGTCAGTACTAGTGAGATAATGTTAATGTATCAGTTAGACTAAACATGTTTAAATTATTAAAACAAAAAACTATCCTTTAACTCATAAAAAACTACGCAAACATAATAAAACTACTTATCTACGCAACTCTATTAGCATTGCAAGACGTCCTAGCCTCGTTTAGGGGTTAGCCTCGTGCAGGGAGCTGTTCGAATTGACAACCCTTGCTCTCCTATTGGCTATTACTCTAAGGACATAATTCCCGACGCATAATATAGACTTAAAATAAGATGTGTACATAATACTGTGGACTTTTATCATTATTATGTATTGTTGTAATTGAGTTTTTTGAGTTGCTCTCTCAAGATCTATCTGAGTGGGGGGGGATTTTAAAAGTACCTCCTGTGTTTATCTAGACATTCCCAAAGGTAACATTATTCTATTTCAATCCGTTCAAAAATTATGGAAGCCCCCGTACTTTTGGAACACCCTGTATGATTTATTATAGAAAGAAAGGTCTTACACCGGCTTTGAAAATTTGGCTATACCAACAACATTCACCTACGCGATTTGGATCAAATTATGGTGAAATGAATTTACAACCCAAAACAATGTGCCAACTCTCGTGTAACAGAGATTTACGGTTCGTGAATAAATTGGATAATAATAACCAACTCTGATCACTGTCGTTTGGAGCTAAGTGGCTACGAATTTAACTCGTAAGCGAAGTGATAGATCATTACAATTTTTGTGAACAACAATTATAACTCGATATATTTGATTTGGTTCTGATTGTCCGATTAATTCAATGTCACCGAGTCGTTGAAAACCATTGTAAAGTTAATTACGTTTAGTTCCATACACGACATATCTAATTGTACTCAATTAGCAATGAATGATTACAAACAAATGATTGGCATTAATTAGTTAATCACTCGAAACTCGAACATGCTTTGTCATACTATCGTAGGAGAGGGCGACATTTTGAGGTGCACGATCCACGCCATGTCAAGTCCTTTCCCTTTCGATTTAGAGCAATGACCAATTATTTGATACTATCAGCAAGTCGTTCTCACGAATGTTTCAAAATGAAGTGTTTGTTTTTTCTCAATGGCATACGTACTTGTCAGTTGTATTATTTCACTATCGTCCCTTTATTTTCACTTTCCGTGTATGTAGAAATAGAGAAAGATGTGATAAGTACAAAAAGGGTTATTGAGTTTTTCGAAAAATGATGTCTTGTCTGTGCAATGAAGTCTGAACGGTTTGGCCTTATCACGCATTTCCTCCTCAATTTTTAATTTGTTATTATTAAAATTTAGGTTTTACAGTGGATTATTTATAGTTTGTAAAATGAACGAAGACGCAAGAGTCGCCTCACTAACACACACTCAGCTTCCACAAGGGATTATACCTGTCCTTTGGAGGAGGCCGGTGCTGTTTATCAAATTTCAAGCAATCGCTGTCTTGTTTTCTAAAGAAATCATTTACGCTGTATGGTATTATAGTCTGTATACACTAACTTGGCGTCTGAACCCTTGGCTACCTGCGACCGTCCCCCCGTCGGTCCCTTCCTTACCCAGCTATTTCCGTGATGACTCACCTACTAGCGTTAACACTGCACTGTTTAACTGTTTTATGGGAGACACAATTAAAATTTTTTTTCATCATAGTTAAAATGTTTAGGAAAATATAAACAGTTGATACCAAACACGACACTATTCCGTTTGTAAAAGCCATTTATATAGTAGCATTTATTTTTTAACTGTTTTATTTGAGTCTTGCCGACCATGGTTTCGCCAGCAACGGCATTTACAAGGCAGCTTAACAAAGACTCAAATAAATTGTAGAATTTACTAAATATTGTGTTTGTTTTTTCATTATAATGGAATTCTACCAAGTACCTTCGATCAATAGTGTAAATCGTATTGGTTAGGTTAGGTTAGGTTATTATATATATATATATATATATATATATATATATATATATATATATATATATCTCAAAGGATTATCCTATAAAATATTTAATCTATTCTTTACATTATCGATACAAATGGCATTGCATCACTTAACAAAGTTTCCCTGTAGTAAATAACTTTCTCGTGTTACGTGAACAGTAGGAGGCTATCAGTAGCCCAGACACGGTGTAAATAATTAGGAGATGGACCTGTTTAAAGGTCGAACCCAATATATTATAACTTGCTCTGACCGTTCACATAACCTTTTCATGGCTTCTTATGTCATACATACTTCTTGTGTATCTTTACTTTCAAATGCTACTTTATGTGAGTAATTTATCACTAATTGAAATTTCTTCATCGGTTGCTTTTTTTTTTTACTTGATATTTCCTGAGCCACTATTTTGGGGGAAGTTGGCGACTAGTATCCGAATGTATTAGGATAAAAAAAAGTATTTTTTATATCTTTTCAAAGCAACATTTTAGCAAAGTGGTAAAAATTACCCTACCCATATACATCGCGGAAATAATCAGATTTTTATTTCGGGACGTGGTTGATTTAAGAAAGACTGCTGTGAGAGATTACTGGGATAATTCTCAGTAATGAGTGGACCCAGCGGACCTCCTTGGCCAAAATGGGCTCTTAAAATTATGATTTAAGACTTTTAGAGATAATTACTACAGAGAATTTTTGTTACAGAATTTATCAAAAAATTAAAAATTTTCCATTGTTTACAAGATTTTGAAAGTATTTGAAACAAAATTTGTTATAATTACTAATTAGACTTACTTGATGAAATACGCACACAAAATTCAACATATTTACAAATAGTGTGCTAATTTATTTTCTGTATTTCGGGAAGGAACTTTTGTATTTTTCTCATCTTCCAACGTTACCCCACTTGCCATTTAACCTGTTTGTAAACTATAATCAACTAAATTGCTGTCAAAATAGTAATTCAAATTTTGTTTTCTTCTGAAGTTCTCATTTGGCATAATATAATTTTGTAAAATCTGATTTAGCTGACATAAGTAAGTGTTCGTCCAACATTCTTTTACAAACTGTTTTTTGTATCTACACAAAAAAAGATAATTTAAAAATGTTTTAATTTCAAAAATCTGAAATCTACAAACGAGCGAAGCGAGTTGACTAATTATATACATTGCAATAGATAGATGCAGAGTTTTCCCTCCGTTAAATGAGGCCCGCACCTTTTTTGACTAAAAGTCTAAAGTTGTATGACGGATAGTATGATGGAAATTTTATCGGAGTTTGTCACACTGGTTCTGCGTAGTATTCATTATCTATCAAACCAATAACTATTTTCTCTTAGCTACTCTGCACAGTTTTCAAACTTATTTCTTGTATACAACAATAATTTAAGATTGTGTTTAAGAAATTCAGAAAAAACACGAATTTATTGTTTTTTTAAAATTTTTTTCAGGTAGGTGATGTGGTTTCTGTCATTTCCGTTGTTTTATGGTAAGTTTAATTATTTCATTAATAGTTTTTAATTTGTTAAAACAATTTTTTTACTGAACTTTACAAATTTAAACAGTTTAATTACACCCTTTTTGTACACACGCATGTGAAAATATTTACCAGGATAATCGTCTGCAGGATAAACAGTATATAATTGTAAATAATTGCGTTGGCTCGTCGGATTACATTGTCTGATTTTCTGAAGCGATTTTTAAATTTCAGAATTCTTGTTTTTTCCATCCATCAAATCACATTCTCTTGCATCATTTAGCTCTACTGTGCGCAATAATAATTTGTTTAGTTATAGGCCTATACAAGTTTTTTTTTATTTATTTAAAAAAAAAAATTTTAACAGACATTATTTTTTATATTTAATTCGGTCTTAACCTTCAAGGGGACGCATACGGGTTTTTCCTCCGCCTTAAGAATGTAACTTACTGAGTGTCGGCAACCATGTTCGGCGCTCCACTTGACATGCCATTTTCTAAGTAACCGCACCAATGTAGTGAAGACTTTTTGTGTTTCTTGGTCAGGTAAAGTTTGAGTTCAAATCCTTGTAACCCTGCAGGAAATGTTTTGAGTGGCAGCCATTTAAAGCGGAAAATGAAATCAAAGCGTAAGGCGGTTGTAACTATTATCTGTATACAGTAACTCGGCGTCTGAACCCTTGGCTACCTGCGACAGGTTCCGGCCGCTCGCAGGTAGCCAAGGGTTCAGACGCCGAGTTACTGTATACAGACTATAGGTACAACGAAAAGCAGATTGGTGGAGTTCGCTCGGTCTAATAGTCTAATGACATTGAAATCAACTGGATATTAGGATGTCTATATTACGTCACAGTTAACTCTAAACGAGACGAGACCAATAATAATTAAAGTCTCGTCTCGGTTTCGTGAATAACTAAAATTAGGAATTAGACTTTTACTTTAAACAAATTAGCAATTAAACGTTTTTCGTTAATGGCTGCTCTTTAAGTTATTCAGCATTTAATCTGTTCAGAGTCTGCCAGTTTTTAACGATTTGATACACATTGTAACCCGTGTAATTTGAAATGTATTTTAAGAATTTTAATGAAATATTTCAAACTGTTTAGTTAAGAACAAACAGGCGGAGAGAGACAGAGGCAGAACAGCGCTTACTTTCTCACATATATTTAGAATAGAGAGTAAAATGATAGATATAACCAATTTATGTCGGATCCTTAGAGTACAAGAAACCGTCGTCTGTGCAATACTCTACAGTTCAGTATTTGATACATTAAAAAAAGTCAAATACAAACTTTTTATTTTGTCGTACAGTATTTGGGGTTTTTAAAATTTTGATATCAGCAATTTTTTCAATATGGCGGTCAATTTTAAAATTTCATTTATTAATACCAAATTTTTATGACCTTTTTACATTCTACAAAAAAATTATTTTTGTGTATTTTTTGATACCTCCAACTGTTATCAGAGGCTCATAGTTGTGAAAACAAGATTTTACGAGTTTTCAGAAGTCCATTTTCTGTATTTTAAACAGATGAACCAAGATTAAAAATGGAACGTAAAGAGTATAATGTAATAAAAACTACGAGTCATTTGAAAATGAACTAAATATATTTTGTTACTCAAGTGGCAAGTCTAATAAGTGGATATATTTATTAAACAACTAATTAATACTTCATATTCACACTTAAAGTTTTATACGAGTAATTTGCAGTTTTTCAATAAAAATAATCTTTTTTTTTTGTACGTAAAACAGTTGAACCTAGATTGTATTTGGAACAAAGATAGAGCACAATGTAAAAAAAACTATGAGAAATTTGAAAATGAACTAAATAAATTTTGTTACTCAAATACGTCTAATAAGTGGCTATATTTTGTAAACAATAAATTAGTTATTTTCAAGATTAACGTTTTATACGAGTAATTTGCAGTTTTCAAAAATGTAATAATTTTTCACTTAACGGTTTCAAAATGGCTGTTTTACAAAAAAATAGGCGTTTTCAATGGCCATTTTTTGTACTTAAAACTGTACGAAACCTAGATTAAAATGGGAACATAGGTTGAGTATAATGTAATAAAAACTACTAAATTTGGGCAATGTGTTTAATCCGTTTCTTATATATATATATATATATATATATATATATATATATATATTGGCCCGATAATTTTCCAACGTATTAAAATTCTCTTGTGTATATTTCTATTCATAGAGTTTGCATTTCTTAGTTCTTTCTAGCGATTATGATGTAACATACAGTGCAGGTGTAACTTTGAAACTAAAAAATTAATAACCAATTCTATTGTAACATTGGATACACACACATCAATGAATAGTAGAAAGTATGTATTGATTATACACACATAGAGGAAGTATCGGTCTTGTTATTTATATGTAATAACAGCTGGTTCACTTCTTTGGGTTGATGCAATATATCCATAATGCTTTCTCTATAAGGAACTCGCATTTTAGTAATCTTGCAACAAGTTTCAAGTTATAGTTTGATCTTAATTTTAAACTTTCATTGTTTTTATTATAAGGAAAAATCAAATGATAGGGACGAAACTGGTGACCATAAAATATTTACACATCCTACCCAAAAATTAAGTGGTCACCATTTTTGTTAAATAACACTTTTCTCACATGTCGATAAACTGTCTAGAGATCCCATTTTACTCAGTGAAATTTAGTTTGGGTTTTACAAACCGTTAGACGAGTTACTCAAAACAAATCGGCAAACAATTTCAAAAAAAAAAAATGTCTTATTACAAGTGGCATTATTATAAAAATTATAACTTCGTACAATAGGTTTAAAAAGCTGCTTCTAATGAGTTTTTTCCACCGTAAGAAATAATAGAGTAAAAAGTCGATAAAATTATAACTTTAGAAATTTTTTAAAAATAGGAAATAATTACTCTAGGAGCAGGAAATTAGTTTAATTTTAATTAAATTGTTAATTAATATGTGTTTAATTATTCTTAAAATATAACAAGAACAAGGTCGGGAATTTTCAAAATGGAGTCTGTTTAAAATGGATTTTGAGGCAGTTCTTTTTTAATAGGATATGTAGGTAAGACCATGTTACACACTAATGGAAGTTGTCGTTCTATCATTTAGCTTAATATTAAATGACGAGTATTATATATTTTTTAGAGGAAAAAAAAAGATAAACCATAAAAGAAAAAGAAATTTACGTTTGCGTATCGATTTTATTGATGTAGGCTATAGAATATACTTCCTGTTCGAAAAATACATATTTCTAATATACAGGGTGATTTAAAGTAGTACGGAAACGGCTTTATACTGTAGTGGTCCAAAATTGTTTTTTGTTTCGTTATTGGATGTATTCTGTAGAAAAATCAAAATAGAAAATTTCCGTATATGCATTTTATCCCGTTTTATTACTAACGCGATTTTCCGTCATTTCAACTTTGAATCTTATAATTTGAAAACGACGGTATTGATCGAAAAATGGATTTCACCATAGTTTTCTTTGTCACATTCTACATGAAAATCATGTATCACATGTCCATCTTCCTATTTAACAAATAAAGTTTGATTACATATGGGGGACAATAATTTAAAACTTACATATCTTTTTTTTTAAACTATATAGATCCGCATTTGTTTCTGCCTCCAAGCACCTCTAAGTTATGCAGTATAAAGCTGTTTCCGTACTTTAAAATCACCCTGTATATCTTCCTATCGTTAAACTTCTTGTTTTATTATTTTGAAATCCGATATGAATTCGACTGAAAGTTAAATTCACATTCCTTTCACAAATGTGAAACACAGAATGTTCTACATGCTTAGCATTTCCGCATATTATAAAGAATATGTTGATAATGTAATGATTACATAAGTAGTTACATCATTTACAGAAACGAAGAAGATGCCTGACTGGTTAGGTTCATCTCCTGGGAAGTTGTATAGCGTAGGTTCCTGTTTGAGATATTAATTAAATAAGAAGCGATGAACCGACAACCGGCTCATGGTGGAAGTCTGACCTAGACTGATTTAATTTTGTTGTTAACACAATGCTTGTTTTGTCTTGGTCGTATGTGTTTTAATTGACTATAGTCAACATTAAACTAAGCGTCATATAGTAAAAGGGGCAATAGGTTGTGATTTTCTGAGCAATTCGGTCCGTTATTCCTCACAAACATCGAAATATTTTCTATAAACTATAATCATTTTTAATGTTGTAATCAAATTAATTGTAGGTAATAAACAGATGAGAAAACATTACACCAATTTTCTCACACTTTCTTCTACAAAACTAAGTATAATAATTTTCCGTCTTAAAAAAAAAGTTCTCTGTACTAATTACTTTTAGATGAGGAGGGAGGGGGTGGCAGCAATAGAACCTTTTCCCCCTACATGTTTAAATGCGAAAACCTCTCGGTCATCCTCCCAGGGTCATGGAACATCACGTGAAAACCACGTGTTAGTCAGGGCTTCAGCAATAAACTTGGAATACAAATACGTATTTTTATCTTATTGTTTAAAAACCGAAAAACCACCGGGTCTACATCGCCCTGCAAGAAAAGAACGTAAAATATTGAACACCAAAACCCTCGATAACTCAAATAGCAACAGGGTCGGAAAAGAACAAGAGTTTGGTCGAAAAAGACCAGATAAGGAAGATAAAAGAGAGTTGTCTAACCCATGACTACATTTTAAACAATAAGACAAAACTATGTATTTGTATTCCCTGATTAACACGTGGTGTTGACGTGTTGTTCCATGACCCTGGCTTAAGATCACGGTTTTACTTTCGATTGTTAACTCATCAGATCACGACATCAAACCTTGGCCTTTGCAGTTCATTGAACATCTCTGCGCCTCTGTACGGAAGACGTATCGGACATCAGACGGAGAAAGCACGAAGACCGGTCAGTCGGTCTTGGAGAGTGAAAGTCCTTTCTCTTTTGTTTCGCCGCGTTACATCTTCCTCCCTAATTAAAATGACTGTTTAACTATCATTACTGTTACATAAATCCAGATTACATTTGACTGGGTTTATTTAATATCTTTAACGACCCGTTATACAACGGCTATTACTTTACCAAGGTCTATGTTTTTTGTAGGAAATTGTGTCTATTAAGTTTTTACCTGATTATGAGTTTTCATTTTGATCGATTTAATCACGAAAGTTTACGTACAGGATGTTTTACGAAACGTGTTTACTCGATAATATAAGAACTAAATTATTAGATTGTTTAAAATTCAGGATCCTGTTTTAGTATGATGGTAGTACCAGTATATAAAAGTATGAAGGGGTATTTTTCTCTTTTTTTTTAATATGGCTAATATATTCGTAAACGGATTTTATAATATAATTAAATTTTAAACTGAGTCACTTTTCATTATTAAGTACCGGGTAGTTGAGGGAAACGAGGAAACATAAACGGAGCTCTGCATTCTCTAGTTCGTAGGTCTTAAGCCGCGTGTGCTCTAGCCATAGGTGGGTTCAAAGAAAACACCAGCAAAGATGGGATAGTCTTATGGGGCACTTTTTTTAGTAAACTACTACCAAGAGAAGTCCCTTTAGGTTGACTTAGAGACACTAATGACCTTGGGTAGGGGCCAACTCAGATATATCACGGGACACTGTGATCTGAGGGTGCACTTGCACAGGATAGGGAGTATACCACGGCAAAACAATGCGGGTCGAGTGAGGAGACCGATTGTGAGCCTCACTTGTCAGTAAGAGGTTCTTGGCTCCCAAACTCCTGGTGAACTCTCATTGGACAAGCTAGTCAGTGGATTACTAAAACTCGTTAAGGGGAGTAATCTACTGGCCAATGTTTGTGATGCCGGGGGGGGGGGGTCGGTTTAACCTTTTAACCTCTCTTTTTAATCTAATCTAAACGATTTGTAGAAGTAGCATAATAATTTATGACATTAATTATTTAAGAAACCTCATATTTATGTATTTTAGAGCTGCGTTGAAATTTGTCATTAGTTTTGACGTAAATGCTTTCTAAATTTTAAAATTCCATTAGTTAAGAAACAGGTTTTAAAGTGATACCAACGTCATTGCTTAGCGCAAAGCGAACATTAATAGACACAGACAAATGTTAAAGCAATAACTACGTGTGTCGGAAATAAGGCCAAGAAGAATACTAATCAGATGCTATACGAAAACTAACCGTAGCGGACGGTTCCATACTCGGAACACCACTGGATATGGAACGGTTTCAGTACAGTCGTGTGTTCTGTGCTTGTTTTTCAAGCTGACTTCAATACTAACAAAGCTAAAAGAACGGCACTATGACGACCCAAATTTAGCATATGTTGTATTGGATTGTGTTTACGTTTGTGGGAAAACCTAGATATAATGTGATCCAGCATATATGAAACATATTTTATTGCTGTGTTTATTTATCATTTACTAATTTAAAGAACGGTTGAAGGAGAATGTTTTCCTTAAAAAAAAAAAAAAAATTATATATACAGTGTGTCCCAAAAGTCCCTGTTCGGTTCATTAAGTTGAAAATTTAAAAAAAGATATTTTACATGTGCTTTCTGGTGATAAAAAACTACTTTTGGGGAAATTAGACATTTTTAGCTGTCCTTCAAAAATGGGGGTTTTGGGGGCTACTAAATAATCTTAAATGGAAACCTCTATCAAGTGATCGCTAATGTTAAAGGGGTTATTTAATAAAATAGAACTGCACAAACTAGAGGTCCTATCTGAAATGGCGGCCGTTCAAATATATTAATATAACATTATATTAATTTTATGCCACAGTGAGTGACCACCCACTCTCATATTGTCTGACTGAATCATTTATTTTACTATTAACAATTCATATTAACTATTTATTTTTCGATGTGTGTTTAAATTACTTTAACATATTGTAACGTGATAAAAGTGTTCTACATGTTGTGATGATGCCTGACAAATAGGCGAAACATTTGTAAACTTTAATAGTTTATATAAGATTGCTCAGAAAAGTAAAAGATGTATAAATATATCATTTTATAGTAACAATCAGTATGGTTACACCGACATAAATGTTTAAAAACATGTAATAATAAGACATGTACTCGTTTACTGTTGAAAGATTTTACTCTTTGCAAGTCCGCATACTAAATTTTTAGTTTCTATGTTATTTTATCAATACTACCGTGCTTTCCTTAGAAACGAAGAATAGTTAAACGTCAAAAGAAGAGATAAAGATCATTCAAACAACAAAATTTAAACCTATTCTATTTCCTATATTTTAGATGTAGCTTTCATTTCTCACGTGTCGTTCGTCACTTGCATTTGCAATCACAGTTTGACCGACATAGATACCGTGATTGTCACCTTGCCAAATGAAACAAGACAGGTCATCAAGATTTCTCTCCATTTACACATAACTGGTGCTATTCGTTTTTAATCAGCTGATCTGGTTTCTCTGGCCTTGCAAAGTGTCTAAAACATCGCCGTTACTCGTTTAAAATCAATCATGTTTCGACTGAAACAATTTGAATGTCAGTTCTGTGTTTCAAAAGTAATGGTTTACTCAATATACACGAGCCACGCTGAAGCGAGAGGAATGATAGTTTTTTCTTGTTTACAAGACGCACTCGTTTCCTTCGTTTCTAAGGGTATTCATATTTCTAAAAGAACAAACTTTGTTTGTTTTTAGATGAGCTCGACCAACGTCCTCGGTTTTTGGAGTTTTGCTTGTTTGATGGCTTCAGTCTTAATATATGCAAATCGCTGCACAAAAAGTTTATGATAAATAACAAGGTTCCAATACTGTGCATGTTACTGAAATAACATTTTATCCCAGTAACCCTGTTATTTTTGGAACGCCAAACGTCATAGTGTTTGTTTAGCTTTGCTTTACAATTAACGAGGAACTAGAATTGCGCATGGGTTTTGCCTGAACATATAGGTAAGAAATAACTTATGGACGACATTTTGAAATTTGCTTACATTTATTTTAAGACTTACGAATATAAACGTAAAGAATTGTAAAACCTACTTAACGTGACAAATCCAACCAATAATCCTGGTATTAAAGCGATTCTTACAGTTTCCTTCATCCTTTTTCAGATTTTGAATTAAGTCATTAAAAGCTACGTTTTTGGGGTATAATTTTATTTTGTAGTAGAGGTAATTTTTTTAAATCTGTTGATCATTTGATGTTTCAAACTTTGCAGAACGAGCTATACTGGGTCTTTTAAAAGTTATTCTTAGGAAAAAAGTGACGTTCCATTTTGAAATTTACCTATTAATTTTAATTGATAATCTTATCCAAAGTTTCGTACAGCCGAGACTACATAAGACATTTTAAAATAGCCTGCACCAATTACAGATAACCGATTTACCAATGTTCAAAATGTGGAAATGCTGGCATAAAACCAAAACTCAAAATCGGCTCTAACGATTTTGATAAAAATTTGCTTAAATGTAACATCCAAGTAACCACCCTAACGTACATTATACATCAGCTTTATAATGTCGGTTCGTGAGTAAAAAGGAGAAATCAATTGGACGCCGTCATTAAAGTTTTAATAACTCAAAATCATCGAATGCGATTTCAATAAAATTTTTATAACTTAAACTAATCTGCCAACCTGTAACTAAGTAAATTACCGAACAGAAAACTTACTAATTTCCGGTTCATTAACATTTTTTATACATACTACCGACGGAAAATTATTTTATATGCGGTTTGGTAGATTGATTGGAGTTAAAAATCTTCACATTTTATCAAAATTTTAATCTACATAGATTTCGATATAGAAATTTTCGCTACGGCGCCCAAGGTTTATTTCTTCTTTTAAACAGACAACTCGGGAAAACAAAAGTTGTCGAAAGGGCTGATGACAACCAATATATTTTATTTGGATCTCTTGAAGCTTGCATTTTAGCAAAATTTGATCAAAATCGTTAATGAGAATCAGTATTTTGAGTGTTCCCCTTAAGTCACCCTCTTTAACTTTGAGCTTGATTAGTTTTTATTTGAGAAGTTAATGTAATATTTGATCACCGTCATTTGTTTTATGAGATTAAGTATAAATTTAATCTGCATTAAATTTAATTTCTATTTTTAGAAACAAATATTTGTGAAACATTCGTATGAATAGATTCTAACGGAAAGACATAATTCCGAAAATAAATTTAATTGAAATCGTTACCCTCGGGTGCTGACTATTATAGTGGGCGTGGCAACCTCGAAGAATTCTAGCAGATAGATCCCTCTTCTTTATCGTTCCTATTAGGTCTCTCTTGACCAATTTTTTGTTATCTTCGGACCTTAACGTTATTAGACTATTCGAGGATGTAGGTGTATTTATTTTTGTTATTTTCTTATAAGATGATGATGAGAGGTTTTTCAACTTTAAACGACAAAGGAAATAAAAGTCCCAAATGGTAAAGTGTCGAAAACATTGATATTTTGAGAATTGAAGTGGTTACATATTCACTGAATTAATTTGCCATACATTTTTTGCAGTTTGACGTGTGAAATTTAAAGACGATTTCAGAAAAATAAAGTCTCATACTTGGCAAAACTCCAAGTCATTACTCTAGATATAAAATCAATCCTTACCTTGAGACCCATCGCTCCACTTTCTTCTCCAGACAAGGTTATAAATAAATGTAAGAAAGTGAACCCATAGTGTCAACAGGTTCATATTAGATTCGCCGCCGGTCATGTAATCAAAGATGCCCAGGAAGTTGAAGCAGTAACTAGGAAGTTATTATATTATTGTCTCTGCCCTGCCCTACGATTGCTTTAAATACATTTTTTCCCCTTTTATAACTTTCTAGTTACTTACGAGTTTTTACTTAAAATAAAAGCAATCGAAAGTTGGCTTTTAGATCTCGTCTTGCATCCTTGCCTAACAAAGGAGTCGTCGATTGAAAGTAAACGGCAGACTTTTTAATTAAGAAAAAGGAAATTTCCCTGCCAATCTTCTTGACAGTTTACTCGTCGGATGTTAAAGAAGCCATTGACTCGATAAAAATGTTTGAAAAGCATGTAATTTCATTGTATGTTTTACTCCCCCCCCCCTCCTCTTAAAATCAATATAACTCTCATCAATCGTTGACGGCACGTCGCGAGATATTAACAAATTATGCGATGCGTATTCGCTCATTTGACTGACGCTAATTTAAAAACGGATTTAGATATTCAACAACGGATTTGATCATAGTTGTTTTTTTCACTCAAATTTTACATTATAATTCATAATATAATGAGTAATAAATTATTTATATTACCTTTATAGTTCCGTCATGTGACTTTGCGTTTGTCTTAATTACAAAGACGCGTTTCGGAGTCGTAGAAACGCTATTATACAAAGTGACTTGGACACCAAACAATGAACATTATAATTCATGTATCACACGACTACCTTCCCAATAAAAAAAAAAAAAACTAGTTCATTTCAGGATGGCGGACAAAAATTCAAACACCAAAAAGTGGTTCTTTTATGACTGTGAATAACTGCATTTTTTCTATCTCATAAGACTCGTACATTTTAAGATATTTTAAGCCGTTTCCAGACTTTTAAAACATTCTGTATACGTTAGTTATGTTGTCCCAATTTTATTTTAGTGTTTTGTTGAAGACTTCCAACTCTGAGAAGATATTTTGATAGTGGGATTATGATCCAGTGTAACGATATCACATCAATCAAACCAGATAACATGATTAAAGTGATATCAGAAAAACAAATAAAATAAAATAAATTAGGAATAAGAAATAAATCTTCGCGTGTAAAATTAAATTAGAGTTAGAAAAAAAAGAAAAAGAAAAAAAAAAAAAGGTTTACAAAGGGTTGATAAGTACCATATGTTTTCTATTAATATCTTTTTTATACTATTTAAATTTCATTTTGCTTGAGCTTCCAAAGGATTCCCACCGAGATTGTAGATTTAAGTTTTGTTAGTATAGGAAATTAAATTGAACCAAGAGTCAGTAAATTTAATCATTTCATTTGTTTTATATATCAAGAGCTAGCCGAGGAGTAAATTGGAGAGATTGATAAATTTGAAATTGTTTTTTTTTGAGAGTATTAAAGTAATTGAGAAAAACCAGTAGAAGAAATATATTTGCCCGCATTTAAATTTGTGTTTTTTTAAATATTAGATTGTTAGAAATAAGGAATGAAAGTTGTATGAATGTCTAATACATTTTAGAATAAGTTGCTAAATGTGTAACTATCCTTATGTACAACAAATTGTTCCTTGTTGTTCTGCGCTAAAATAAATTGAGTTTTAAAATTTTAAAGTATTGTGTATTGACCAAATAATTTCAGTACCAAAATAAATCATAATTAAATCCTAAATAAGTAAGTAAAAGAATAAAAGTAAAGTAAAAGTTTTTTTTTGTTATATATATAACATGCAAGAGGTGAATGTTATACCAGAAACACATAAATAAATGAGGAGAAAATAAAACGAAGGCAACAAACTTATATTCATATTGTAATAATTTAGTATCTGGAAGGAGGTAAAGGAGGCCGGAGGACATGGACAATTTTATATGTTGTCGTGTTATTTCCAAAGTTTGTAGTAACAAAACACAAAACGTATAATATTGGCCTCATCGTACATCGCCAACTACGGCGTGTATGATAGAACCATTTATTTTCTAACTTTTTATACTATCTGTTATAACAGATAGGTACAAACTTTTCTTACATATTTGCTCAGTGACCTTGACAATATTTTAATCACGTGGCAGAATATCGATTAAACATAGATTCAATCATGTATTACTGCTTAGTAAATATATTTTATAGTTAATAAATTATTATTAAAAATTGATCGTATTATTTAACTTCCTTAAATGTATTTTTCAAAGTTTAGCTCTAGATAAATTGCTTTGCGGTATACGATACAGCAGATTTCAACAAAATCCTTTGACCTGTTTTCGAAATAAATTTACAAATGTCCACGAATCTCTAGTTATTTGGTTAATAATGATTTGGATACCAATAACAATATCATGTTTAATATTAAAAGTGTGACAGCATTTGTAAAGTTTGTCTGTGTCAAATTTGTATAATAAAATTTTCTGTCTGCTAGAAATTTGTATTGTAGGTTAAGTGTAAATTGGTGTTAATGCATCTATAATTTTGATATGTGTTAGGGTGTAATTTCTACTTTAATAAATGTTTTTTATATAATGTTTTTAAAACAGTTTTATTGATTTAAATATAAAGTTTTTATTCTCTGAATTTGTTTAAATGATTAGGTATAAATTGACACTAATGAATTTTGATGTATTTTAGGATGGAATTTCACGTTTGAAACATTAATGTTATAAAATATTTCTGCAAATCTGTGTCAAAGCTCTTTAATAGTTTAGAACAGGTTTATTGATTTGAATGTAAAGTTTTCTCTGATTATTTTGATCGTTAAAGATACGCGTTGTAAAGGTAAACAGTTTATAATAGACGTATAACAGTGATAGATGCATACTTTGCATTAAAATTCGAAACCCAATTAAAATAAAAAGGACAGGGAGAAAGCACTCTTAAAAAACAAACAAATTTCTCCCAAAGTTTTACGAGTCATCAGTAAAATTAGCAGGTCAAGGCTTTCTTAAATGTCTTTTATTTTCTCCAGTCGTGTTTACAACTGAATTGAGATTGGTGAATTTATACAAACTTTCTCATCAAATACTCCTGTAGTGCTATTGAGGTAATTATAAAGGGACTTTTTGTATGTATCAAGTCGTTTCGAACAATACCTTAAAGCAGCAATGATCACCAAATTCCTTTACAAACTGAGCTATACTTTACCATGTCGAAAATATCTGGTATGTTTATCGCAATAACATTACGTTTCCGGGGAAATCAAAAGTAACATCTAATAATCTAGTTCTAGTAAAATCATATTTCCCTATTAATCAAAATAGGCTTATTTCATTTACTTTACATTATGTACTTTTATATTTTTAATTTCCTTTGAGAGTATAACATTTTAGAAATTTCTTAATTTTTACTATTGTTGTTTTCTTTTTTTTTTATAACTATCAAAGTTGTATTCGTTTAAGGTGAACATACTTTACGTAATTTTTGAAGATAAATAATATTAGTTTAACAATAATTAAAATCTTTTGAGCATTTTTTCAGGAAATCGTAATTTTGTGGGTTTCTTTTCCTCCAAATTTGGAGTTAACCGAAGTATGAACAGATTTTCAGTAAATCGTAATTTTATGTTTTTTTTACCTCCAAATTTAAAACATCCTAATTTTGTAGGTTTCACTTTTGCCTTCAAATTTAGAGTTTTCAAACAAAACAAACAAATAAAAAACCAAAACCAACGTTAAAGCCGATTTTCAGGAAATTAAAAATCGTTATTTCGGGGATCTCCAAATATATATATCTCGGGGTTTTTTTCCCCTCCAAATTTGGAGTTCAATAAAAAACCACAATAAAAACATTGATTTTCTGAAAAAAGCTTTTTTCGCCTTTTTTTCCTTCTTTTTTTTATCTACAAATTTGGAGTTATTAAAACAAAAATCCTTGAACCGATATTCAGATAATAGTAATTTGTGGGGGTTTTTTACCTCGAAATTTGATTGAAATCAGTTCACGCATTTGTGTTGTAAAGCGGTGCACAGACGTCAGACGCCAGACAGACACAGGCCTCAAAACGAATATATCAGCAAAAAATCAATACAGTACATGGTTTTTATACCATTATATAACTGTATACCATGTATGAGAGGAATAAAATCATTAATTAATTTCCACAAATACCATTAATTAACTTACAAATACCGTACACAAAGAAATGCAAAAATGTTATAAAATAAGACCATTATTTAATAAGAAGTATACTTGTACGACTGGTGTTTTTAACGACTGTAGCAAAGGTTTGTTTTACTGACATTTACCTTTTGTGTTTACTTAGATTGGTTGTGTAATTAACATTCATGTTTTAATAAAATTGGATTTAAGTTGGGATAAAAGACTTGATAATTTCCATCTTTAGTAGAGGAACTATAGTCTACTGTTTTTTTTTCTTCAAGGTTTTACCTATTCACTATTGAATCTATATTGCTTTCGATTCTTAGAGTCTATATTGCTTTCGATTTTTTATAAAAATCGATAAACCTATTTTAAGATAGCCTATTTTAACCTATTTCGATTTGTGTGTGTAGTTTTGTCAGGTTGCAAATTTAGAATTAAGACGATTATATTTTACCTGCATAATTATTAGAAGTCACCGTCAAAACACTTTCTCTCTATATATAGCGCGAGAAAGTAAAAAAGACGAATTTTAGGTTGTAATATTCTGAGAATATATAATTTCAGAATCGGATTATCAAGTATCTAAAGAAGTCACGGATTGACATTTACGTAAACGGCTGTCATCTAGATATAAATTACTGGAAGATTTCAATGCAGATATCTGGGTTGGTGCTGTAATCCTACGTGAACAGGTTTCCTCACGGTGATGGCACAGTGCGACAGCGAAAGCAACAACTGACCGACAGATGATGTAAACATAGCCTGTAATTAGTCAAATTGTTGTATATACATGTTGTGCAAATGGTGGTGGAATTTTAAGTAGGCCTATTAGTAAGTCTTAATAATAGGTAGAGAAAAACTAAAATTCTTTAGAGTAGATAATTGCCGATGCTGGGTAAATTGTTTTGGAGTTGCCTACAGACAAACAAATCGGTATCAGCACCGGTGGAACGTAATGTATGGACAACTCGCCTATCGGGTAGGAATGTTTATTGCAATGTGCAGGTAAGGAATACGTCCATTAGCCTACTCTCGGTGAAGGCAAATTTTACGCTGGCGTGCCGCGCGAATTTCTATTAGTTTTAGGGTTTATTTTTGTGTAAATCGTTTGCCACCCTCGATTTTGTCGTACAAATTTATCTTCTGGTTCCACAAAAAAAAGGACCTCTTAAAGGTTTTAAATTAATGTTTAACTAAACAAGGAAACTTGTCTCAAACTAACCACCATTTTGAAATTCACAATTTTGTTTTACATTAATAAACGAATAGTAAAATTTAATTTGCACGTTAAATTTGATCAAATTAAGCATTCTAAGAATTATTTTTGTTTTTTATATTTCGAGGTTAGCTTTTATTTCTCTTCTTTTTTAATCCAACATTTTTATAGCACAATGCTAGCATATATTATGTTCCATGTTTACAAAGTTTGTAGACATTTTAAATTTAATAAATGAAAATTCCACAAAACCACAATAAAACACTAACAACACAAAGACTGTGTAGTTATGTTTATTCTATCTTATGTACATTTCAATAGTACTGCTATCATCTTCAGAGGACAATACACACCAACCTTAATAACTACAATTACTACTGCAGCGAGGCGTCCCCCCCGCCTGTCACCTTATCCCTCGACCAATCACATTTGGCCTCGTCACACATCATGTCAATGGGGAATTTTCTTGTATTGTTTAATTCATCATACAACTCTAGTTATTCATATCATTTTATATTTAAAAAGGAAATCTTTCCGTTTTGACTTATCTAAGACCATTTCGTTAAAATTCGTCTATTTTCCTCCATTTCTTTTGTGGATTAAAGCCGAAAAACCCTATATTCGCCTTTAAAAGAAAAAGAAGATAATCAAATAAAAGACCCCTAGCTCTCGAATATTCTTCAGTCAGTGTTGGAGGAGAACAACGGTTGGTTCGGGATTTCCATGCTTGTACTCACTATAGGGGGGTGTCGACTCCGTGGTTATTTAATCTTCTCCGTGGTTGGTGATGCGCACTACGAAACTCAAAAATTCGTAAGGAGTTTGTTAGTATAGGGGAGGAGGGGGAAGTTACCGACTTTTTATGACAATACATTGTTCAAATTTATTTCAGAAAAGATAAAATGATATTTTATTTTTTATAGTTTATATTGATAAAACTTTTTGTTTTAAACAGTTTTCAATTGTTTCCGATGTTTTAATAAGTATTAGATAATCTGTGGAAGTGCATAAGCAATATTATGTAAGATTTACTGACATTATATTTATATGTTGAATTAACGATGTAGTTTATTCATCCTGAAGAGAGAAAATGATGTAATGGGAAAAAGTTTTTTCAAAATATATGCATGCGTATATAAACGTCAACCCTGATTTCTCACACACCGTAGCACCAGTTTTGTCCATAATTCTTAGGCCTACCTATGAGTTTTGAGCTCCTAATTATATGTAGCATATCATGATCATCATAAATAAATAATAGATGAGCGGCATAGGTTATTTGATAGATCGCGTGTTTATCTAGCCGCAGGCGCAGTTTGAATTGGTAAAAGCTCTTGGCAGTCCCGAGGGGCCCCTAGCTGTGGTTTATTTATTTTCATTTAGTCTTGATTAGATCCCACTCTTTTAATTTCTTATCAGATTTGTCTTGACCAACTCTTGTTCTTTTCTGACCCTGTCCATATTAAAGTATTCGAGTGTGTTTATTATATGTTCTTTTTTTTATTCTTTTTTTTTTATATAAGTGGATTATTTTATACCAAATAACAAAAAAAGTTTATTCTCAAAGGTGACATTTTATTCAAACATAACCATTAAGGACCTTATATAAATTCCCCAATCCTTCAATTCGAGAATTATAGGAAAAACCAATATAAAAATCCTACACCGCCTTTAATTGAAGTTTAATATCTCATAATCGCCTCTTTTGATTTTGATAGTGTTGTGGTAAAATGAGATGGATTTTAACTACATCAGTATAAAGTTAAAAATAGGGCTTCCAGAGTAATAATAATTTGTATTTCCATTCGTGCAATTGAAATTTTTCTTCCATATTTTTCTTTCTGACTTAGGAATATTTACTAATTTTCTAATAACGTGATCAGTATGTAAAATAAATAAAAAAATATAGAAATTATAGTCCAGTTAAATGTTCTCCCTGTACCTTACATGCAGTGGTACAGTCTTTGTTCAAACATGTTTCAAAAGTTTGATTAGGTTAGGTGGTGATTCTAAGAGAAACAAAAAGGTTTAGCATTTGAAGCAATGTACCAACATTTAAAATACCCGATTGTCTTGCCTTCCATCTAGCTTTGTAAATAAAATAACTCTGTTGGCAGCAATTTTGTTTTGGGTGGTGAAATGAGCTATCACATGCATACGTGTCATTAGAAATCCTTGAACAATACCCCCCCCCATACCCAGCTCTCAAAAATTAAAAACAAATTGCCGCAACCATAATTCAAATATCTCAAATAATTTTTTTTAAAAATAAGAGTAGGTGGTAGTTTCTTTTCAGCCAAATTGTATACAGAAATAATGGAAAATGTCCGTTTAAACCATATTAATACCATGAACTGTGTACCATTATCAAATAACTTAAAAATGGAGACGGGTTAAAAATGAAAGGCTGTTTACGTTCCATTGACATAAGATGTCCGAAAAGAGTTGTGGAAATGGAAATGATGTAATGTGGATTAATTCCAGTTTGTTATTTTGAAGTATGAATAGGATTTAAAAACGACGACAATATGTTTGTGCCACACATCTCGAGCAAAATTAGGCCAATTCTCGCTATTGTGCTCTATATAAGGTTCCATTTAATCCTGAGATTTCCTTTCTCTTTAACCACATTCATGGTCATTAACTTTCACAAAACTGAATACAGTACATCATAATAAATACACAAACATTTATACGTACGTATGTATGCATAGACGCAAAAATCAGTTAAGTGTAAAAAATTACCCAGAACAGTTTCGTTTACTAATAACAACGGAAATATTTACTCAATTAAGGCTACAGATAGACATTACAAAATATCTTCCCACATTTAAAAAATTCCCGTCAGTGATTGCAATACAATGTATTTCTTCAGAATTTTAAGCGTGACGTGAAAACAAATAAAAGCGGGGAGGAGGGGGGGGGGCAAAATTTTTCGTCACGATTTCCCGTGCAGTCATTCTTTACAAACATACACCTAACACTAAAAAAAATATTTTCTGAATTTCTCAGTAAAAAGTTTATTAAAGTCTTAAAATACCGTAACTTAATACTGTATTACCAACAATATCTTGTAGCAGAATTCTTTATTTTGTGGATATTTTCATCTCTGAAGTTGGTATACATCTAGTCACTTTATATTTATCAGTGATTAATTAATTGTCAGTAAATTACCAAGAATATCAGTGAACTTTATGAACAAATTATTGTGGCTTACAAACATGATAACTGTTTCATTAATAATGAATTCATTTCCCTAACAATTTCACATAATTCCTCCTGATTCAAACACATATTTAAGATGTAATTAAGTTTGTTTATATTCTTTTATAGATCAAATAAGTCATACTTTAACTAAAAAGAATGTAAGAAGAGCACCGAAAACTTTTTAAAGTAAAATAAAGTACTTTTAACAGACTGTTGAGTTTATTGTAACGTCCGTAACAATCCAGTATCACGTCCGTAACGTTTTATCAATATTTTAATTGAATTATTACAGGATTTTAAGATTGAACACTAATGTTTCTAAGGTATTTATCTTAAGATAAGCTGACAAAAATTTAATTCATAAATTTTCCAAGAAATTAACAGACTTTTTAACAATTGTAACAGTATGTCAGAAGACAAGTGCTTTTCAAGTCACATCCGTAACTCCAACTTAGTTGAACTAGGCTATACATCAAAACCAATAATATAATCATGTTCAAATTTAGTGCAAAAATAGTATAAAAAATTACCTACCAGTTGAACTTTAACAGTTTACAAAATAAAATTAACTTTTCTTTTTTTCCAAGTTGTAATGAATGTAACTGTCACGTCCGTAACAAAAGAATGGCTGCGTGTCAGTGTCTAGTTCAAAATACAACATACGATGTGTTCAAAAAATAACTTGAAAACCTAAAAAGATATTTTATATTTGCCGTCTAGTGATAGAAAACTACTTTTTAGCAAATGAGAGATTTTTACCTCTTCCCCAAAAATGGGGGTTTTAGGGGGCAACTCAATAATTTTAAGTGGTAACCGCCATCGAGTGACCCCTTATCTTATAGGGCTTATTTAAATAAATAAAGTAAAATAGTCGTTTCAAATATCTGAACGGCCGCACTTTTAGATATGACCTCTACTTTGTACAGTTATATTTTACTAAATAAGACCTTTAACATGAAGAGTTACTCCATGAGGGTTTCCGTTTAAGATTATTGTGTTGCCTCCAAAGCCTCCATTTTTGGGGGACAAGTAAAAATGTTTCATTTCCCAAAAAGTAGTTTTTATAGCAGAAGGCACATATAAAATATCTTTTTTTTTTGTTTTTAAGTTATTGAACCGGTCCGGGACTTTTGAGACACACTGTATATTGTGCAATGAAAATGTATTAGGCCTATATAAATTAAGAATATTAATTAGCAGTTTGTTTTATTTTTACATGCTAGCGATTGTTTTATTGTTTTTTAATGTGAATACATTTCAATTTCTTACTACTTATCTGTATTTGGGTAAAAATATTATAATAATTTGTTGAATTTGAATTTCTTGCTTTAACTACTCAACTGCCTCACAATCTTAAAGAATGCCAAACTGTAAAATCATTCTGTGCAACTCTTAAGTCTTGGCTATTTTTCCACAAAGTACAGAAGCTACTTGAATATTGTTGTGTTGGGTTGGTCCCATAATGTTATTTTTTATTAATTGTGTTTTTAATTTTTATTAATAGTAGTGGGTTTGTTGTTGACAGTAGGCTTTTATGTGTAATTGTTGTTTTTTAAGTTATTTTGTTTAAGTATTAATTAGTGAACGGTACAGAGAGCTGTGCTGTAGGTTAGGTTAGGGCGTACTGAGGGTTATTTTTTGATCAACTGGACTTATAATTTCTATACTTTTTTTGTTTATTTTACATACTGATCACGTTTAATCTGAAATCACAATAATGTGAGGATGTACTATACCAATCTAGGTTCGTAAATAAAATAACTCTTTTCGTCACCATTTTGATTTGGGTGGTCAAATTTAATTTTCTTTATATCATTTATCGTGTCTCACAGAAACAACCCCCATCCCCCAAATTAAAATAACCTAAACTTTGCCTTTTTAGCTTGCAAACAGAATTTAAATATCTAAACATTAAAACAATCAGAGGTTTGTAGGGATGTTAATAATTGAACAAAATTGCTTCATACGTATTATTTCAATAAGATGAAAATAAAAAATAGCACTATAAATAATAAATATAAATAACCTTGTTTTAGTGTATTTGGACTACTGCCTTTGTTAACAAAAACAGGGAGAGCATAGATAATGCCTGAATATAACAACAACAATATGGTTTTTGAACAATAATGGATATTCAAAATATGTTGGATCATAGTTGTTAAGTTTACATTTCAAGATAGGTGGTCTCTATTCTGTCCGATTCATTTATAGTTTTACGGTGGTTTAAATTGTGTGATTAAATGCAAATGTAACTGGCATCGATTGTCGGAGTAGGCTTTAACAATGTGTGGAGAAAGTAGTTGGCTGTCTAAGGTAATTCCTAGGATGTTACAGTTACGTCACTGTGTCAGTGTGCGAAACTAAATACGGAAATAGCAAACCTGTTATTTTACATTCTTTTTTAACTCTCGGACTTCTTCAACCGTGGACAGGACTTCTACACCTCAACAGAAGTTTAGAAACGATCTTATCTTCTATATTAATAAATCTGAAGGGGGGGGGGGGTCCACACAGATATTAAATACTATGAATCGATTTCAATGAGAAATGATAACATATAGTTTAAACCCAGAATAAGGTTTTATCGTTGACTTGTTTCGATATCTTAATTAGAAGTTGAGTTACGACAATAAAAAGGTTTTCTTATGTATTTTCCCCATAAGGAAACAGCAGCCTTAAAGGCGATCTTTGTTCTCGGTGATCACAGAATCTACTGGGCCGATCTCGATGAAATATTGCAAGCTTACAGCAGTATTTTTGAAGAAGGTTTTAGACTATGTTGTATACTGAAATCTTAAAGTGAAACTGAGCTATTAAAAAATATATAAATTACGAATCAGTAGGCTATTACGCTATGATTCTGTTTGAACAAACCTCTAATAAGTGCCGTAGAAACGTTTTATCTTAAAAATTCAGTGCGAGAGTATCACGAGTTTTATCTTTTTCTCTATTTTATATTGAACAGATTTTAAATTTATACTAATGAATCTGTAGGCCTCTTGGTAATACTCACTTACAATGTCATCGCTTTAATAGTTCAACTAAAGATAGGTTAGGTCTATCCTTGTCCATCTGTTATAATAAATCTTTAATTCTCCAAACTATAATTGTCAGAATTAATTTCGATTCCAGTAACAATATGTTTTATGTAGCTAATTTACAATTACTGTAATGTTGAATCTGAAATATTCGTGTCAAAGCCGCGAGTTACTAATAATAGGTATACAAGTCTATTAATAGCTGAAGGTTGAACACATTTTAACTCTAATCCGTGATTATAAAATAACAATTGTCCTAGAAAGGAAAGTTTTATATGCACCATTTAAGCTTTTGTTAGTTTATTGTGTTCACTATTAACTTATTATTTCTAACTGTAACAAATGAAATTTTAGACAAAAACAGAAGGTTTTAAAACTGACTGTCCAAACAAACTTGCATTTTAATAACATGAATTGATTAGAAATATACTCATATTATAAGTTTCCGAAAGTTTTAGATTGAACATTAAGGAATCTAAACCTCAAGAATGTATGAATAATGTAAACTACTCTCAACAGGAACAAAATAAATTTAAATATATTAGTTTACCTTGGAGTCAATATTCAAAAATTAAAATTGGATTTAAAAATCATAATAACCTGGGACAATTAGGTAATCCCAAGGGTAAAATTCCGATGTTGGAGAAGTTTGGAATTTATAAAATTGAGAGTGACTTGAGTTTTATCTTGGCCAAACTAGGAGAAAGGTTACAAAGACCATTTGTCGTATATTAAATTTGATAGGCCTGAAAAATCAAGCGTTGCTGAACATGTTCTTTCTACATTTCATAATTTAGGAATGAATTATGTTAGTTTAATTAAAGAAATTAAGAACAACAAATTGTTGGATAGCTTCGAAAATATTTTCATTGTTAAAGCTGAAAATGATTTGTTGCTGAATTCTGATAAATGACCAATTCAGATTTCTTTGTTCTATTAATATTAGGCCTATTTTACTTTTTAATTTTGACTTTTAGTCTATTATCTTAATACATATGGTAGCCTAGTTGTTTAATATTAGCTATATTAGAGAACTTTGACTTGTATTTTGTCATATATAAGTTATATAGTTTGTTTTTGCGCTTTTATAATTCCTAATTGTAAGTTATATTAGAGTAGTTGGATTGAGCGGCAAGTCGCTCCTCCCACTTTTCTTGGTAGGCGGGGAAATCAGCCTGACCAATGTGGAGAAGGGAGGAGCGCTACGTACGCTTGACCCTTTAAAGTAGTCTTACTGTCACATTTAGTTTAGTATTGGTTTATATCCTCTAAAGATGGTAGCTATGTTAGCGAAACGTACTTAAGCGTTTATTAAATTTTATAACTTGAGTTGTGTTAGTATTTCATTCGTGGTTTAGGGGATTACTTCTTTTGTATTAATACTGACATTGTTTCGAAAATGGTCTACCTGTATTTACAAGGAACGAATAGACCATCGAAAATTTGAAACCGAAATTTCTGTACAATTGCAATAGGCCTACTTTTCCTAATAAAATAAATAGTTTGTACAACAGCTGGGCTGACCTATAGACAGCTTTTCAGCTCGCGATTTAATGCGTGTACGTGGAGTTCAACACTTGGATTATTTGATCTCGAAACCTCTTTGATATTGACCCCTAGACCAATTGTGGTAACACTCTTGTTATTACGTATTTAAGAATGGGAAACAATGAATAAATTAGTTTTGTATAGTTAATAATTGTGAATATTGTCAGAAGTAGATAAGCAAATTGTTTTGTCTCTATATTTCTAAATTGTACTACTATCTTACGTCCTGTGTATAATAGAGATAACTTAAGTAGAAGACATCATCCACTATTGAGTCTATTAAATTTACCAATTAGCTGTTGACCTATAAATTTATACATACGATCAGCTAGCTAATTATAAACAAATTGGATTTTCAACTAAACGTTAATTTGGACCAGAGTTAATCTCGTGTAAAGTGTATTGCATAACTACTAAGTACGTTTGAAATCGAGTTGATAATTAAATCTAGGATAGTAACGGTGTCAAGGTTTGATGTCTTCCGTTAAACCACTGAAGTCTTGATTTATTTGTCGTGAAAGTTTATATAACGCGGTGCAATATCTGATTTAAATTCAAGGTACAATATACCTACAAAGTTAAGATTTTACGTGTCTGAATACAAAAGGGCGTATAGCGGTATGATGGAGATACAAATATTAGACATGAAGCTGTGCATGCTTGGTAGTGTCATAGCTCTCCAGTGTTCCTCAAGATTTATAAGTGACAATATATCTAGTGGAATTGGGTATTTGATTAAAAGACTTACATGGATCCATACTACCACCTCTAAAGTATTTTTTTTTAGAAAGAGTTTTCGTTAACTGTCCAGCTGGTTCTTTCCCTCCTCATCGATGCTCTCCTTTACTCCACTCCCTAACTATCAATGTCTCAATTTCACGTAGACCTAATTATGCTCAGAATGACGATCTGATTGATTTATCATGTTTAGTTTTGCAGTTTTTCATAAAGTTATTCATATAAAGTTTTTCATTGCACCTTGGAAATTTAAAGAGCAGCAACCTTTACTTTACTTTATCCAACGCCATCCGTCCTTGGCAGTTCGGCCATTAGACGATGAGCCTCCCAGTAACGTGTTGCTATATCATCGGGCATATTCGTGAGGTTGGTGCATGTCATAAGGTGAAGGGCGTCCATTCGGGAGGACTGGCAGAGAGGACAGCAGTCATTTGGGGCCAGGCCGATTCTGTGCAGATGGGCCTGAAGGTAGTCATGCCCAGTCGTTGTTCTAAAGAGAGCAACGGCAGTGGATCTCTCCAGTCGTCTTGATATTGATCCATCGGAGGCGAGACATTCCCAGGTCTTCCCCATACTTTGCTCCTTCAGGTAATTGATGGTAAACCTGTTTATGGTAGTCGTGATTTTGTCGTGAGAGTTGTGGGGTTGTTAGGTTGACCTTTATGAGGCAGCAACCTTTATGAGGATTCTTTTTGAAAATAAACGATATACAGACTTTAACAAACATACAGGTCCATCACCAACTACCAAACAAACCTACAATTTCTTTATAGAATCCAATTTTTCTATTGGTTTGTGTACTAATAAATCTTGACATTTCACAAAAATTTGATTAAAATCGTGTTGACCGATTTTTAGTTATTCGAACTTTTAAGACGGTATGTATATAGTTTTTTCATTCTAGCCGATAACTCCAATGGTCTTACGGCGACTATCCTAAAATTTTACATAAAAACAATTTTAAAAATTCTGGAGATATGATTAAAATATTAAATTGAATTTCCTTATAGCAAAAGTTACTGAAATCAGTCCAAGCTTGTAGACTACAGTTAAGTGTATAGGGCAGACGACTGACTTATTTGTAAAATGGATTTTTTCTAATGATTCAAATTAACATACAGTATCCAAAAAAATCTCGAAGTTGATTTTTTTACTGTCTATAAATGAGAAAATAAAAATAGTCGACATTTTAAATATCGTAGGAACCCATTAAACGTTAACAATCATGACCTGATTTTACTCATTGTAAACAAACTCACTTCCTTGTAAACATGCACATTATGATGGAATTTCCTTGCTTCGGAAAGAAATTAATTTAGGGGCTCTATTCGATACGATTGTGATTTTCATCATCCAAATACGTTTACTAATAGGTTAATTTCTCATATTTAAAATATGAGTGTTTTAAATTTCCAAAATTGTAATTTTGGCTAAAACTTCGTTTGTTGTACTATTGAAATTTTATAGCTTTGAAGCATCATCATTTTATAGCAAATTTTAAAGCAAAATCACGGTTTGTAGATTTTAATATAATTTAATTTTAGTATAATAATGGAAAATTACGGGGGGGACGAATTTAAGCTGCAGTCGTTTGAAACAGATTGGGCCATTTTAATGGTTAACGAACTTAGCCAAGATAATGCAAGCAAGGACTTGCCAAAATTTAATCGTATTCGTACAGAAATTACGACCGCTAGATTGTTAATACATAAAGTTTATATCAAATACCTTTCAAAATGTTTATTTGCCGGGATTGATATAGATTTCATACTCTCGGCTCTTTACGTAAGGATTGCTGGAATAGGTATTTTTTAAATGGACAGTCATTAATAATATTCAACAGTTGACCGGGTTATTAAGGTTAGGGTTTTCAAATTTGCTCCTTCATTCTGTTAATAAAACTAGGTCGAAAGAGGATCCTCTTAGCGGGCATTACACTGTTTCCTAAATATTATTTATTTAAAATAAGTTATTTAATTTACTCGACCTTGTCTGTATTTCCATCACCTCTCGACCGATTTTGTGGAAGTTTGATATAGAAAATTGATCCTGGCATTTTAAATTTCACCAACATCGACCTTCAATATTTTGATATCTGTCAAAATGTATCTCCTGTTGACTCTTAGACAACGGGGGTGCTACAGTTATAACTCCTGGATTTCATAAAGACTGTTGATTATGAACTTTATTTTGTATCAAAGTATGAGTTCGGTTCTTTTATTTATGGGACTTTGCCAACAAATTACGATCATTGTAATAAGCTGTGGAAACCTAATTAATATCCCAGATGTTAATAGGAAGATGGTTTTTTTTTAGTTTATCAACACATTTTATGTTTACATTCTCTCTTGGTGGGAACAATTAATTAATTATTCTTACGACAAAAGCAGTTTAGGTGATTTCAAGTTCATTGCTCTCAAGTGTTTAGTTGGCAATCATCAAACTCATTGTATTCGTTCATGTCACTCGGTCATCTCACGTCTTTTTACGGAATATTATTAATGCGCCCGTTATTTTAAGGTCCGCCGTATGCTTTCTAACCTTTCTAAGTGATAAATTTAGTGAAACTGATGTTATCAAGAAACAATTTGGGCTCGGAAGTAGTCCTGCTTGGTGAAGGTTTAAGTGGAGAGAAACTGTGCTTACTGTCCACACGTGTTGTTAAGCCGTGATGGATGGATGAAAGTAAGTCTGCGAAATTCACAGAAATTTCGTCACTAATTGCGGTTCACAAAAATGCGATGGTGAGACAGTTTAGTTGGTTGTGGAAGATTTAATAAATAATGTAAGATGTTTGGTAGCAAGATGGTGGTTTGCATTTTGCATCCGTCCTCTTCATGTAAACCAACGTTCGCTGAATTTATTAATAGTGCATATCTCGCCCTGGCAGATTTCCTACCTATATGGTTAAACTTGAATGATAAAATTTCACGGTCAATTTTAAACTATTCGCTACGCTCGTGTCAAGTGATTCGGTTTTGGGTGGCTTCGTAAATTTGTGAACGTCAAATTCCTTGACATGATACTTTAGAAATGTAATTAAGATATTAGGAGGTTTTTCATTAAAATAAGTCTTTTTACATTCTTCAATTTATAGCAAATACGTGTAAAAACGTAATAATGTACACAAATGTCAACGATGTCCATCAAAAATTGGGTAAAAATTAATCGGTAATATATGATGTTAACTTTTGTTATATATTTTGTACAGAAAATATTAGAAAAAATCAAACCTGTTTTTTTCCTAATTCTTTTCGTATTATAAGGACTAAGAGAAAAATAGATATTATCAACTATCCGCCAGAGAAAATCCGTTTTGAGGGATGGAAGTTAAATTCAGGCAACAATTATTATGTTTTAGAATCATGTTGATAGTATCCAAGTCACTATTGTTTTAACTAACAATTAAATTACCTTAATAGTTTCCGCCAGGTGACTTCTTTTTTAAAAACACTTACGCGTTTAGAAGCGTGTGCTCCATCTTCAGAGTTCTTTTTCTTTTCTCTCGGTTGAGATCGTTACACATTAAAATAACACATAAAATCACACAGAAATTACATATATATATATATATTTATTTATTAATTTATACATCGCTTATCATAACGCGACACTTGCGTTAATTGCCGTGTCGGTATATCGTGTTGGAAGAGAAGTTTAGTTGGTCGTTCAGTAAGTTGTATGAGTCATACTTAAATGATTTATAGATCTCAAACTCTTCAATCGCGTCCATATATTTCCCCTTTCTGCGTATATGTAGTGGTTCTAAGTTGGTTTCGAAATCTGTATAAGAGTGGTTTTCGTCAATGAGGTGTCTTCCAAAATTTGACTTATTGCTGTTGATATTCTTTTTTGGCAGATGTTCTTTAAACCTTTGGCTATTTGCCTTCAAATATATAGCCACGGCCAATGGTTTTACAAGTCACATTATCGATAAATTATTAAGTAAAAAACAAAAGAAAATTAGACGACCACTTGAACATAAAGAGAAGAAGACCTTCATAGCAAGTGAATACGGAAATATATTACCAGCAATATTATCAAAAAAATTAAAAAAAAAACTAAATCTTACAATGGCATTTCGAACCCACAACAATATTAAGAAATTGCTCAGTCATAAACATGACAAACATCTACAACTTAAAACAGGAATTTATAAACTGAAATGTGACCAATGTAATAAATTCTATATAGGCCAAACGGGAAGAGCTTTTCGCCAAAGGGTTAAAGAACATCTGCCAAAAAAGAATATCAACAGCGTAGCATACGGAAGAATCAATTGTAAATTGCAAAATGCTGTTATATGCTCGACACTTAAAAATTGGGAAACAACTTTTCGTTTAAACCCACTTCAAAAATGAAATCCATAAAGAAATCTGAGGATGTTCGGATGCAGCGTATTTACAAGCTAAAAGGCACAGCCTGCTTTCATTGGTATTTTCCTTTTATGGTCTTTTTCTGCACGACGGACTCCGATTTTTCAATGTTATTTTTTTAACTCTCTTCCCCAATCTAAAAATCCCTGATAAATTTCTCAAAAAGTTGATAAGCAGGATTTTTCTTTTAAAATCTTCTATAATACCTACTTTTCTCCATATGGGAGGTGGGGACTGGGAAAAGACAAAAATGATTATTTAAAAAAAAATCATTACATTGATAAAACTCATTGTTACTGGAAATTATAGTCGCATCAGGAAGCTAATTCTTGAATTGCCCAGTTGTAAATCTAACTATAGGCCTAAGCTGTGTGTACTATATCGTGACATAACTAGTTAAGACATGTTCAGTATGGCATGTGCGTGTTTCCATAGTGTAGTAATTGTGTTAGGTTAAGTAATATAGGCTGTGACGATGACGCCGGAAACAATGCAAGACCTTGATACTTTGCCTCTCGCTTGATGACAAGAATTCCCCGTTCTCTTCGTCCTCGTATTGGTATGTTTGTATTGCATTACCATTGTATGCCATACGAGTGTTCCAATGTTTCATCTAAAACGAATGGATAGATTATAAATATCTTCTTTTTTTTTTATCAATGTCTATGGGTGTACGAAAATTTATTTTTCATTTTGGACGTATCCAGGCGACATTTTAGGGTAGAACAGATATTCTTATTAAACAAATTGTCTGGTATTTTAAGGGGATATCGTAGAATACTTTGGTAATAACGTACATTTTTAATTAGTTATTATTTCTGTACACCATTAATTTAAATCACTTTAATTTACTTCTAAATACTACAAGTAAAAAATTATTATTTTAAAGTATGGAATACCATAAAGCACGATAAAAAACAAAACAAAACGGACGTTACAAGTTTAATCCAAATAGCACTATTAAAGCTTACTACAAATATTAGTTTTATTTTGGTGTCAGATGCTTACAAATTGATGTCAAATTGAAACTTACAGCTCCAATATACATATGTTGAGTATCATATATGTTAAACAAAATATTGTTAAACAGTATATGTTAAACAAAATCTGATCATAATTAAGCTATGAACTTCGTAGTCGAGACATATACGTAAGGGCATTCTTATTTTCTTAAATGTTACTTCTAAAAAAAATGACTATTTCAATTTATTCTGGTAGCCAAATGGTTTAAGTCGTCTTTATCTGATTAGAACGGGACTAGGGGTCTTGGGTTAGAATCCCATCTGTGGTGCAGCGGATAGCGGGCACTTTATTTGTATGTGGTAAGTTTTCTTTATTAATTATTGTGTTGTCTTTTTTGTCAAGATATTTCTTAATACATGCGTTAGAATTTATATAATAAATATCTGACTGCTTCAACATTGGAATTTGATCTTTAATATTGGCTAATAAATTTGTACGGAAATTTTAATTTGTGTAGGCTATTTTAAGTTTAATATTACTAAAAATAGATTTCATAAGGGATGAGTCGTAAGGTAGAACACGTTCAACTTTCCCTATTTCTTCCCTAATGGAATCTAAACTACGTACTTTGTGGAGAGAATTTTTAAACTCACTTCGATTTTTATTAAAGATATTACAATTTTTATATAAAACATGAATGCACCATAAGTGGATCCAACGCAGAATCAATGGATGTTTACATATTTTGGGCGTTGGTGTTTTTATTAGCAGTAGCAAGACAACATTATCCAGTTAATTGATGGTTTGACGGCCTTCAAGGAAGCAATCCATTTTTGTCTTTTCTAACATAAAGTTTTTAATTTGTTTTATTCTATCAAGTAAATGAAGGTTAAACCGGTAGCAATAAACAAAACCAGTTCGACTGCTGATAACGGTTTATGATTAGCTGATAAAAAAAACTGGTCCATTATATAAAAAATACAACTTTAAACACAGTACCGCATTGAAAGTTGAAGATCTGTTTAGAGAAGGTTGGTTGTTAAAGAATTCCTACGCACACATAATGTCACGTTTTTCTTAGAAATTATTTACGACGTTTGGAAAACGATATCATGCGTATCAATTCCTTGCCTTTTTAAGAGTTGTTGGAAGCGCCGTTTATAGATATAAGTGACCGATTATTGTCACCGTTATGTCACATCATAAAGTTGTTATCTAATACAGAGTTATGTAAGTTGTTATGAACTAATTATCTCTAAAAGATCAAACCGTCTATTCTCACAAAAAATGAAACAATTTGGAGGTTATCAGTTAAAAAAGACCCTCCTCTCCCTTTCCAATTAAGAAAGATGTATAAAATTAAAAGTGAAAAAAAGGATGATTAAAATTGTAGGTTCAAGCTATTTCAATACTTTGTCTGTGAAATCTGTCAATTCGACTGATAGCCTTAAAGTTCCTTTTTAATAATGGTTTGAATATACCCCTAACCACAATCACTAGGAACAATAAATAAAACACAATTATTGTACTTTATTTTTTTTATTCCTCTAAATGCCCTAATGTAAATTTCGATAACATGGTTGTTATAATCATCAGAGGGTCTTGGTTCCAAACTATACTACATCTAAGCTTACACTTCTACTTGTGAAATAAAACTAGTTTTGTGAAATTTACTTTTTAGTTTTATTTCACTTTTAACTGATGAAGCGGTGTACCTATGCCTCTATTGGTATCATGACATTGTTTTCTAGGTGATCGCTAGATTTTCTACTCTTCTAACAATTTCCCTTTTTGTTGACTAAATAAAGCTAGTTATGTGTGTTACACGCTTAACAAAGACTCACAACTGGAGCGGTGTTAAACTTCAATCAGCAGATCACACATACCTTTCGCTTACATTCAAATCACCCCCCCAGTAGTATAAAAATTTTAAAATCGTAGTTTGAAATCCCCAAAGACCCAAAAATGTTGTTTTTGGATATTTAGGCCCTATTTGTCGTTTGTACATTGCTCTACATCCAAACGAGTGAACCAGTTTTGATTATTCGAGGTGGTAACTGTCACAGCCCACATTAGATCTCCTAATGATTTTGATCAAATTTTGCTAACAAAAGCCTTTAGGACTCAAACAAAATGTGATTACAATCTCCTTTAAAATGCCGGTTTAGGACTTATCGGTTAAAATGGCGCCTTCGTAACCATTTGACGTAATTACTCAAAATCAGATTTACAGATTTTGTTCAACTTCTACTGAAATCTGACGATTAAAAGGGTCAAATAAAACGTTTTATTTATTTAATGGTATATTTTAAAACGGGTCTAAAACAAATTTAAAAAAATAAAATTGAATTTACATTTTTTGATAATATGTCAGAATTTACAGCAACCGCATTACTAATAACAGAACCACAACTAATAATTTTACATTTCATGTAAATGTATCGTACACAACAGAACCCAGTATACAACATGAATGACGTGCAATGTGAACTGTTGTACATTCTATTACAACAGTGTTGGGAAGAAATTGCATCAGATTTTCCTTTCCTACAACTTGTTCTTCGTGCACATTCTGTCTTTTCACTGACGTTCTTTCTACACCTCGATTCTTAGCGTGATTGCGATATATTTAAGTTTTTTTAAAGCTACAAAACACTATTCGGCCATTTCATTTTACCAGCTTTTAGTTTACAGAAAGAAGTTTGTGTAAAGGTGACAAAATATTTTTGCGGAAAAATCTAGGAAGGATGTCTGGGGAATTGTTTAACAAGAAAACGGATTATATAATTTAGTTTAAATTTGTCTAAAATATTTTAGGGATTACTAAGTTTAAATCTTATCATAGTAGACGTATACTAGCATCAAACTAGGAATGGAGCTGAACGAAGAGCCGCTTCACTCACACAAACTCAGAGGATTTAGGGTGTCTGGTAACCAATACACCCAAGCCACTCGTATGAGTCACCTACTGGGGGCTTCCCTTTATAAAACTTTAATTTATTTTATTTGATATTTGAAAATAAAATCTATATTATATTTTTATTCTACACATAATTACAAGAAAAATGATACCAAACAATGTATAATTTACTAAATTATAGCCAAAAATCAACAATGTTTTGCTACAGAATTAGTGAAGTAGTTTTCAATATTAGTAGGGAATGTTTTGCTGTTTTCAACATTATTCTCTGTATTACTGTTGCTTAGATGAGCAAATGTTAAATTTACAAAAAAATAAATTGCGTAAATGCCAATATTACCGTTTTACTACATATTTATTCATACACAGCTTATCACAATGTAAATAATAAAGTACAAATTTATGTTTTATATATTATTATCATACTGTGCTCCTTTGTTTTATTAAAATCGAAAAGTACATATTTTTCGATAAAGATATACGATAGTGTTGTTTTATTCACGCTTATTAGTCATCATACTGTCATTAATTTAATTGAAATTTCAGTATGTAGAATTAATATATATTCCAGAAATAACCAGTATACTTAATAATGTTGTTCAGGTGGTATAAATATGAAAAAAGAATAAACGTTGCTTCCAAACTGATACATCTGAACTTTCTAACCGTCACGAATGGTACGCAATGTTTTTCCATCTACTACTGACATGTTTCCTGAATACAACCCATGCAGGTCTAGTTGCATTATTTCCGCAATGAAATCGTGGTTTTAGAATTACTAGTGGTGGCTTATCTATATAGGAGCGCGTGCTGTTATTAATTGTATATTGTTCTGGTGCTACTACAACTCTGATGTATCATGAAGTCGCAGAGGACGATACTAAAGGCGTATAGTTTAGTCCATATTTGTAAATTTATGGGAAGGATTGCTCTCCTTAAATAATGACAATAATAGCAAGGGAGAAAGAATAAGGGAAAAGACGTTATGATATCGTATTAGTAAATTTCGAATAATTGTTAGCGTCTGTATTACTGCGCTGGCAAACAATTCATGGCTACCAACTCCCTGTGGAATGCCTACTATTGGATTAATTACTTCATCAAATATGGCTGGAAGGTTAGTGGTTGATGTAGGATCAGGTCTAAACATGACGATACACAATCTAATTCTATTCAAAACCTACGCCTACTCCTCTTGCGCACTACATACCCTAGTTCTTTTGATTCAGCTTTAGTACAGTTTTCAATACTACAACTGCTGAGTAAAGTGATTTATTGCAAAGACAAAATGCAAAATAGAACGTTGTATATACTGTAAATCGCTCCTTTCATATTATGGCATCTAATCATTCCGCTCGCGTCTGACCTATAAGTATCTACCAGCTTCTCTGGTTTCACAAGTTTGCTCTTCCTTGTCAATACAACCACTGCTATGAGCTAGAAACTTGTAATTTGCCAACTTATAGCTTTTATCCTACAACTAAGGAAAACTACAATCAATTAAAATTTTTGACCACGATGACACTTAACTAGGCGGACTTAACTTTAAAGTAGGTGATAGACTTTTTTTTTCGGAGGTCTATTGTGGCTAAAGTGTAAGTCCTATATAAAAAAAAGGATTGCACCAGCAGTCGCAGATTTGGTGAGATCTACAAGTTTGTTTCTATGATTTTTTTCGTATCTTTATCACTTATACTTAGATAGAGTTACGGTATATTTTTTTATTTTATGTCAATTTTGTACATTTTCCACAAATTATTTAATCTTTTGATACACTTAAAGAATCATAAAATTTGGCACACTTATGACAGTTGGATGTAATAGTATGTCTGTTAAATTTGATAATTCTAGATGTCCTACAAGTGAGTCAAAAAATTAAATAATGTGTGAAAATTATTAAGTTTTGATCCAATGATCTTGTTTAAAACTCCCCGGTTTGGGAGATTGGGGAGAGCGAAGCGATTCTAATATATATACAACCCCCTTGTGCGATTCACTCACTCATCTATATACATTCTAACCTACTTCCAAATAAGCTAAAAACTTGAAATTTGGCAACGTAGCTGTATTATTATTAGCCTGCAACTAACGAGAAAATTCCAAAAAGTTAAATATTTTTAGTGTTAACCTTTGAGCGAAGCGAGTTGTTATTTAACCTCTAAGTGTATATATGAATAGTTTAATAAATAACTATAAGTGGATGGATTTTAATGCAACTTTAGAACAAGATATTTTACAAATTAACAATGTTACATTTGTTGTTGTCGTCATCGATTTTTAATAGGAACAAATTTTGTGTGTAACCATACAAAATCCCTATGATCAAATTTAAGCAATAAAATGCCCCCCCCTCCTCTGAGCAAAAGTGGTTGTTTTATTTTACTTGATTATATCTAGTGTGATATAACATAAGTATTAATTTTTCAATGCTTTTTTATTGATTGTAAATATTACCTCTGTGACCTTGATCTGACTAAAGGTAGGGACTTAGCAATTAACTTTGCATATTATTATTGTTGTTAAAAAGTTTACATTTAATTGATAACAATTTTTAACTAAATAGATTCTGTTGTTTTTTGCTTTTCATCAGTGAAATTTACATTTTTTATTAAAAAAAAATATTATGCTTACACTGAAATTATTACTTATTTGAAAATAATCACATTTCGTTAATTTTTGGAACATTCTGTGTATACAATTACACTTTATTAATATATGTCTTAGACTCTCAATTGATATGTTAGTATAATTCATATTCTAATAATTTGTGTACTATATATTACGAAATATCTAGGCTTACTTTTTACTTTTTAGAATACCCAGTACCGGATACGTAATTTTTAATACATCTTAATTTACATTACAATAACCAAATAATAAATCACTATTCACTCAGCCCTGCAGAGAACGGTTTAATATTGAGTTTACAAAATTGGGAAATTTTTAAACGCCATAACTCTGTTGTTATTAAAAATAAATTAAAATTATCTTATACTGACTTATTAGAGTATGTAAAAGTAATAATAGCGTCACATTAAAAAAAGTTAAGACAAATCTTGTTGGGTTAATTTTTATACCACTCTCAGGTTAAGAGCTTTATAATGATAGGTCGGACATTTTTCTATCTAAAGAAGTTTTTGAATTATTAAGACATTTCCATATTTTTTTTACACACACTGATCTCTAAATGGTGCGCTTAAAGGACTTGTACCTTCGATTAACTTGTTTTTTAACAGATTTCATCCAGATCTTTACAAAATATTCACTCTTACGACATTTTTGATGTTTTGATTTATATTGGACATTAAAAAAATTATTTAAGGTCGAAGGAATTATTATATCTTATAGACGTTTTAAGCGCAGTAATTAGTTAAGCCATATACAAAAGTCGTTACTGCTAACTGTTGGCCAGTTCAAGGTCGCAGAGGTAGAGTACCTGACTCTGGACGTAACTGTTACCTGTCAGAATTAATCGATATTTGGTGTCATAAATTATTCCAAAATAAATATTGTGTATACAATTTTTATATTTATTTCACTCTATAAAAGACTGTGTAAACTCGCAATACAAATTAAAGATGTGGAAAAAAGTGTTTTGCGAGGGCTAAATTAATATTGAAATATGAAAATCCCGCGCGCGCGTGCGTGCGTGTGTGTGTGTCCTGTTTCTTTGGACTAAGTCATAAATAGTTGTATGAAATTTTGAAAGTTAATTTACTTTATGTGTAGAAAAATTATGCACTGTCATTTCATTGTTTAACCCTAGAGGCAGGCGTTATGGCCGCCGTATTAAAGAAGAAGGATTAATGATCTGAAGAAACTGGCTTTTCAGAAAATTAACAATACGTGTTGATTACAACCTAATGACTAGGGAATTTTTTGATGAATAATCGCCGATACGTTACGATTATGATCTGAAGACACTATATAAGGCGAATATGTCCGGGAGGTTTTCACCTCGATTCCGAAAAATGTTGTTTGTATTGTAGTCTATTACAAATGTTCATTTTATTTTTTAATAAAGTCAGTTCAACCTTTTTATCAGAGTTAGAACTCTTTTGTTGAGGTATATTTTTTTAGTAATGGTGGAACGTAAGGGGCTTAAAATAATTCTGCAAAAGTTCAGAAATTAGTATTAAAAAAAATGAATACATTTAAAAAAAAGAAGGGAAATGTAGTTTTTACACGGAACAAAAATATAAAACAATAACTGGGAGTTCAAAAATTAAAGTTCTTAAATTCATCATGATCGTTTGAACTTTTTTGGTATAGTATGGTAAAGTATTTTTGTACTAGCCACATTATTATATCATTTATTATTAAGTCCAATCGAGAATACGATTTGTAATTGATACGAATGTCTAATTAGACTTGTATCTTGATCATGACATGCAACGTGTTAAAGAATATTCATTTGTTTACTTTTTTAAGTATAGAAATTATTAGGTCTTTTAAAGGTTTGCAATTCTGTTTATATTTCTGTTTGTATGTTTCTACTTCTCCACGCGTACATTATAGAGATTGTTTTGTGATGGGGAGTCTTTCCAAAAACTTAGTTATTGGAATGATGTCTGCAGTCAGTGTCTTGACCTACAGCCCAAATGGGTGTTGTGGATTTTGATTAAATTTGGTATATAAATATATTTTTATAATATCTCGGCGTTCCCCCCTCCAATTTATATTGTTCAAATTCGAAGGTAGTGGGTAACTGCCGAAGAATACATGAAACCCATTTTTTTTCAAAATCGGCTCAAACGATTTTAACAGTCTTCTCCCCAAAAATGCCGGTTTAGGAATTTTCGTTAAATAATTGTCCATGAAAATGTTATAAGAAACCTCAATTTCTCAGAATAATATCTACTGATTTCGGTGAAATTGTAAGTATTTATGACGTGTAAAAATAACAAGGTGGAAATAAGCATGGTTCAGGAGTAATTTAAAATAAATAAATGGACCTTGATTATCGTTAATAAATACTCTTGTTTCAATCGAATACGAGGTAGATTTTCAAATGGGTATACTGTATTTCTTTAAATGTCATAAAAAGTTGTGCAGGAATGACCCATCTGCGTCAAATTATGTTCCATAAGAATTGCGTTTAAGATCGAAACTTTGTAATAGTTATCTTGTTTCTTTTTTACATTTAAGCAGTGTCTAAAACATTGGAGGTATGGTGACGATTATTATTTGTCATATTTGATTTTATGGATAAGTCTATGAGAAAGTTATTGCAGCGTTTTTGGAGTGTTTTTTTTACGTATAATAACAAATTGTATTACGACTGTCTAATTACAATCTGTCATTAGTGTTGTGTTTTGACCATGAAATTCGAGGTGTTGATGCCAAACATTGGAGAATATACAAATGTTTATTGCGCTAAGTATAGAAATTATTAAGCCTTTCAAGGATTATGATTATTTATGTTGTAGTCTGTACCCTTGATAGTAATGAGCACTTGAAAGTATTAATGGTTTTGTTCTGAAGTTTTTGGCTTACGTCCATATCGAAATGTAATTACTTCAGAAGTCGTTATTGTAAGACATAGACCCTGACCATCAAAAGTGCATCGACCATGGTCCTCAGATTACGACAGGTGGTATTTATGTAAACAACTTTCTTGTAATCCTCTTCGTTCAAAAAAGCTGTGAGGATTATTAAAAAATGCTGTTGAGGATAATTAAAAAATGCTGTTGAGGATCGACTTTAAGTTTTGTACGCATGATTTGTCCTTTAATTATGGTGTTGAAAAGCTTTTGGTATAATTTCATATTCGAGTTTAAAATGGAGATAATTTTGTAACTGATCAAAAAGTTAATACCGTAGGAAATATGTGGGGAAGTGGTAAAAACAAGATTTTGTTTGGTCTATCACTAGAAGTGAAAATAAACATTGCACAAACTTTCTCACACACCCTTTTTACAATCGAAACTATTCGTCAGTCAAAAATGTAATTTTAGTAGTTGAATCTATCTTGGTAGCCGTTTTAGATTACGTAACAATATTTATTTATTTATTTAAATAACCTCTAAAACTTGCTTCACTTATTTTATAAAGAAATCTCAAAAAAATATAATAAGATCGAATCAGGTTGAATATTATTATTCCTTAACGGTAATTTTCCGTTATTTACATTTTGCACTCTTGTTTTTTGTACAATTACCTCAAAATTTGATTGAAATCGCTAGAGCCGATTTTGCGAAGTTGCGTCTTTTGTAACAGTTCCTTCGTGAGTTTTTAATGTTTAGCTGTCACTAAGAAACAGGTATTTTGAGAGAGATAGCTACCAATACGTTTTGTTTTGATATTTTGGAACTTAAGATTTACACTTTAACAAAATTTCATCAAAATTGTTAACTGATTTTTGAGAAAAACGGAATTTTATGTATTCGTCTTCTCTTGGCGCCCATGTAAAAAACAAAACAAAAATAGGTAAGAAAGTCCACGAGATATTAAAAAATTGGTTCACTCGTTTGGGTGTAAAACACAACATAGACTACAAACGCTAAGACAGGCGGACATAATGCCCAGATCCAGATTTTTGGACTCGGAGGACCTCAGAACGGAAATTTCCGCGAAAAACTTGGAATTGGTTTTATAGCCCATTACATAAACATCCTATACGCTATGTAACTTATGAAGTGAAAATAATATTTTGATAAAACTGATTGTTATAGAAATACCGATGAAACATTGTGCAATAACATTCAGTTTTTTTTAGACTTTCTTTGAAACGCTGCTTCTTCTTTGTCTATGTGTCTGACGTGAAATATTAATTTCTTATAGCCCACGTTTTGGTACATTTACTGGGAAAATGGTAAATTCATTTTAAATTCCAAACAAATTAGCTCAAATTATTAAGAGAAAAATTTATATTTCTCAAATTGGATTAATGTGTCAAATTAGTGGAGAGGTTTAGTACAAAATATACATCCAGGGTGTTTCTAAATCGTCTATTTTGAGGCTGACAAGATCATCCGAATACGTATTTTGTCTTTTTTGTATTGTTTGCTTGGTCAGAATAAAATTCTGAAAAATAAAAACTGTTTCTGCCAATAGTATTAGAAATTATGTACCCAATAGGGGAGGGGGGGTAGATTTTGTATTTTTGGCTGTAATGGGTTTGTATTAGTTGTGAAGGAAATCTTACATTGTGTGATTTTTTTTTTATTATTATTATTTTTTACATTATTTGTCTTATATTTTAATACTATTGAAAAAAATAGTGAAAAGCTGTTTAGAGTTTGTTGTAAAAATAATAACAAAGATTAATACGTATATATGAAACTAAAAACATTAAATTTAATTAAATAGTATTTTTTTATGTAACTTTGGTTTGTAAATAATAAAAAAAGTAATAATAACAAAAATTAAATTTAATTATTTCTTTTATCATGTTAAATGGATTAGTAAATTAGGGGTTAACTTTGAGTCGAAGAACATTTATAAGGGCTTACTAGTATTAAAGTAATCTTTCGTTTAAAATACTTTTAAAATTAAATTAAAAAAATTAATAATACAAGTCAGATATGTGTAGTTTAAAATTTACTGTGGAAATGAATTAAACTAAACAACAAAGTTTAGTACCACATTTGTATTGGGAGTTTAATCAAGCTAAGCAAAACATTAATTTTTGTGAAGTTTTCTTGTGTACATTTCTTTTAATCACAGAAGAGTCTATTTTTTCTTTAACTTTTTGGTCAATTTAATGTGATTTGAACAACAAATGTGTGATTTGATTAACAAATCAAATTAACTTGTTCATACATAATACGAGTATAATATAATTTTGTCCCTAAATGTACAAAGGTGACTAACCTGTTAATAGTAGGAGATATACCAACGTGTAGAAGATGTCCATGGTAACTATGTAAACACTGAACTGACCGGTCACAAGCAAAGCACTGAAGTCAGCCACCAGTTGCTGCACGGGTTCTGTGAAAGCATTTCTTCCCACCTACTTTGTCCTTGCTTGTACCATTTCTCCTACTACAGTATTGCCAATTAGTCAAATCTAATTGATATCTTCGTGTGAATTTACATTTATCTTTTTAATTGAAAATTGTGTTGGGTTCAATGTGTGGAGATTTTGTTAAATCATGTAATACCCTATCATAACTCAACTTTTGAGATACTAAGAAACGATGGATGTACTACACTTATCTCACTGCGGTCAGAGTTTATTTGGATATTTTACAATTTACTCAACGAATCGTGCTTTGATACATTTGTTTTAGGTACGTTTTGCCAAGATTTCATCGAAATCTTTTTCGTCCATTTAGAGATATTAAAAATTTTATTACTTTGGGCAGACAACTACTGAGCTGGCATTTTAGGGGAGATGACGGCCAACTGGTTTTGTTTGCAGCCTTATTTTTGTGTAGCCCTTGTATATGCGATAACAGGATGGACCCCACACTTAGAGACTTATGAACAATTTAACAAACTGATCAAAACTGTTAAGAGCCAATTTTGAAAAATCGGAATGTTTAGTTTGTCTTTTAGCAGCTATTAAAAAAAATAAATAAATAAAAGTCGGGAGGCAACGCCTTAAGATATGTTCAAAATATATCTTAATATGTTCGAGAATTTTGGAAATACTAACCAATAAGGTAATTGATCTAAAACCACCACTAGAAGTTCTTAATTCTGATTTATGGATCGAAATAACTTTGGTTATTTTGAAAACATTTCTAAAGTCTATGGATCGAATTTTTTTCTCGATTAATTACATAATGCAGTGGTTGAATTATTTATGTTATTTTTAATTAGTTCCACAGAAACAAAGTTCCAGCTCAGTGCAGATTTTCTTTTCAGTTCAAACTTCTTGTTCAGTGATAAGCTGAAGCACAAAATTTGATTCAGATGGTGTGGATGGATGTCTTCCTCCACCTTTGCGTTGTTAACCTTCTTCAGAGTTTGCTTCCTCCGTGCATTTACTAACCTCACTCGCAATGAACAGTCCTACACATACAATAAGTATAGTCCTCAAAAACAGGTACATCAAGTATTTCTGTCTCTTTTTATAAAGGTGTCGCTTCCACTTACGGTACATAAGTTTCTATAATTCATCTACTTTCTGATTTTGATATTGCAAAAGTAACATCTAAAAAATCATTACTTTTAAATGACTTTAAAGCCAAACATTTTGGTCTATGGGTTTTTGATCTCTCATGGTATCAAAATAGCGATATAAAAATCTCAAATATTGGATTTGAACCCCAAATTAAAATGTATATTCTCTAAATAAAAGTTCAGCAATCCTGGATATGTATTCTAAAAATCCCTTAGTTGAAGATATTCTGTGTTCCATACATAGACTTCAGTTACGAGACGTCGGAGTATCATTTTGATAGGTACCTGGGCATTGGGAAACACAAAAGCAGACGATACGGCAAAGGAAGCTACAAGTCACAGAGCGTTTTATGGTATCTGACTTTGTATCGAGATTTAAAATTATTTTGCATAAGAAATGGGAAGAAGAGTGGACAAAAAATACAGAGTCCAATAAGCTGAGGGAAGTAAAAGATACTGTCCGTCCGTGGAATTCATCCATACTTGCTTGTCGTCGAGAGGAAGTGGTGGATTGTGTTGCTTTAGGAGGTGTGTGTAGGACATTTTGACAAAATTTAGGATTTTTCTAGTCAAATATTCCAGTCATTTTACAACTCTGTAATATTATGTTTAGTTGTTTTTAATTTGGAGCTTTTTTTTTTTTTTAGTGGTTAATGTCGTGAAGGCGATAATTACTTCAATGATGAAAAAATAAATAAATATAAGGTAAAACATATTTGTGAGGTAAACGGTACACCATGTCACTTTCACATTGTACACAATACATTTGATTAAGTAACGGGAAACACCCGGTGTAGGGATAGCAGAAAAGCCTTTTTTATTCTCTCTCTCTCTTGTAAAGTTTTGATTTAAAATCATGAAAGTTGTTTGAAACGCAGTTGCCTCATATTTTAGCAGCTAATGTAAATAAATAAGATGTGTTTTGCATTTCATTGAGCAATGGTTTAATTTTATGCAATACTGCGTAACCCTATTGTATTCTGACTTTACTATGCCCCTTAGTTGTACATAATATTAGGAAATCCAGAATACAAACTGTTGTATACTGTTCTATTCTCTTGTCTATCCTATAGTTGAAATCCTTCGGTAGATTATAGGTTTTTATAAAAACCGATCGTGTACATCCACATAATATACAGACAGAGTGATTCACGACGTTTTCTGACCTCTTTCTACAGGCCAAAAGAAAGAAAAAAACCTTCATATAAACATATGTCCTAAAACGCTTTGGTAGTTATGGCTAACGAAAGATTTCATCCCGATTTCTAATCCTCCTGTAAAATTCAGTCTTGCTAAAATCCCTGGGCCATAAATTAAGGGGCGAATTTGGTGGTTTTATGTGCAATTTGATCTGAAAAACTGTAAAAGGTTGGTTTCTTCAGTAGTTTATGAGAAAACTGGGGTAAAAAAGTTCGCTATGAAATAACTTTGTCATTCAACAAAACTTGTAGAGAATATAGTTCAGAACAAATTGTTATAAGATAAGGTAAAAAATAATCAAACGGAAAATATTCTTTTTTATTTTAAACATATCATATCAAAGTGTAGCTACTGAAAAATGACAAAAGTTGTAATGAAACTAAAAATCTATTAGCTGATATTTAAGTACTTGGTAAATTAACTCACCAAATGTTATAATAAATTTTCAAAATTTGTCCTATTTCAATACATTTGTCTGCACGAAAAATATTCATTTCTTTAAAATGTTGCCATTTTTTAATCTTGCCACGTGAATAAAAAACAAAATTATACTTTTCCAAGTTTTTACTATTTTTGTATACAATACAGTCTATCTGTGTTTTAATTGTAGTTTTAGTTCAACTGTTTTAGGTACAGAAAATGGAAATTAAACCTTGGTTTTTTCCGACTTTAAAAGGGTTAAAGATTTCAAAAATACCCTAGAATAAAAAAATCTAAAATACTGTGGTTTATTCATAATCGCCAGAAAATGTGGAGCTGACCACTTTTCATTTTGGGTGATACGGAAAATTTAGTAATACTATAGACTAACTCTAATTTTAACTCAAAAACCTAGGGGTTACTTTTTAAACTTTGTTTTGTAACTTTTGTATTTATGGAATAAAACAGCGGTCACACCTGTTTAAATCACCATTATATATATATATATATATATATATATATATATAGATTTATGTATAAGACCTTTCGAGTGCCTAATGGTACGGGCGACGACCTATTGGAGGCCTGGAGTGCTTGAACTCAGGCATTCAAAAGGTCTGTTTTCATACACTAAAACGACCTTTTGTGCCCTCTGTATAAAGCGAAAACGTCGACGAACCTTTTGAATGCCTAGAGTGCCTGGTGTGAAATGTACGGGAGACGATATTTTGAAGGCTTATATACGATCAGTTACAAATGCCACCTATTGAAGTCTTATACGATCAGTTACAAAAGTAACCTTTAAAGGCTTTAGTTGACGCCTGTTTCTGTTAATTTCTATTTTCTGATGCCTGTTATCACCATGGTATAAGTCATCGTGTTTTAGAGACCTTTTGAAGACCTGCTATTATTTAAATAGAACCTTTTGAAGACCTTATGCTCTCCAATAAACTTAATTTTGACATTACTTTGTCTGAAACATTATTTGAGTAAAATTTTGCATCACATAACAATATTGTATAGTTTTAATACAAAAAAATTTGATTTAAAAATTTTCTCATATCACTTACTTTCTTTCATTAATACTATTTTTTGTCAAATACTAATGAAGTAACTATTTATTTTAAATATAACTAGAGGGTACATAATCCTCTGTTCGCGGTACAACTCCCGTTCAGCCATTCGTTGTCCTCGTTTTCATAATATAGTTAACAGAATGTTAAAATATGTTACACATTATTAATCAGAAGACGAAAATAGTTACATTTATTTCTCCAAACAAGTAGGCTACGGTATTTATTTTTTCAAGTTTATAAATAAAACTGTATTTTAACTAGTTACCATTTTACTTTCACATTATACTATAGTATAGAGAAAGTATAGTGATCGCAAAAAAATCGATGATGAGATTTTTGTGGATATATCCGTTTTGGGACCCCCTGAGTCCAAAAAAGTGGTTTTTACAAAATGTCTGTCTGTATGTATGAAAAGCTAGAGAGAAATATATTCGATCGATTTCAAACAAATTTGCACCAAGCATGTCAATTAGGCATGCTTTATTTTTGTTTAAATTTGTTAAATTGTTAAATTTGTTTAACAACAAAACACATGTCATAGTACTTTTCCCAGCCCTAAAATGTATGTTATACTGTACAGTCCTAATTGTAGTTATGCGATTAAGCAGAAAAGTGTCTTAAATTAATTCAACAGCCTAAACAGTTACTTTTGGTAGTGTTTAACAACAAAACACATGTCATAGTACTTTTCCCAGACTTAGGGCATTTATTGTCTGGGCATTGAAAGACAAGAAATTGAGATATTCGGCAAAATACACTGTGGAAATCCTCACACTTAACAAATATCATAAACCACCTAACTTATAGAAAGGTTTTGAACCCGAACGGCCATAAAGAACCACTGGGGTTTCACTAATTGGTTCTGTTAAAAGCATGCGTTAATGACATACCTATAAATATAAGTAAATATGTTTTTTTCACAATCACTCCCGAAATTACACGCCCTTACTACATGTAAAAAAAAAGTTTGCTAATGGCCACCTTAGGATCGTCACGTTTAGGGAAACAGATAATACAAATTTTCCCTAGGCCCTTTAGTGGAACCGACCTTATTAACCTATCTTGTTATTTGTGCTTTAGATAATAGTTTTAATACATACAACTGCTATATTATAAATTGCAAATATACAGGATGCCCTCGAAATCTCTGGTCCCCTTTTGTGGATTTGTTCCTGGAATCGAGACAAACAAATTTCACAATATAAACATAGGTCAACGGTGCTTACTTTTTCGTCTGTCTGTCTGTATGTTTTTTCACAAAATAATTCATATCTATAGAACGGTTTCACCAATTGAGTTCAAACTAGACTTGAAGTTATACCTAATAATGATCCATTATAAATAAAATAAACGATTATATCCAATGATGCGTTTAAAAATGGCGACTGTTAAAAATGTCATACCTAACAAACTAAAAAACCTTTTATTTTGTCAAAAAATTTCAATACATCTTTGTTGTTGCCCATTTCAATTTCCTATCGGAAAGTGTAATTATCAAAACAATTGGATGAAGGATAATTGTTAAGTTAAGGATTATAACAGCATAATATGTACACACAATATATTGTTGTGTTTACTGTGTTGGTATAAGATGCCGGGTTGAACAAACCGATTATTACACATAACTTAACTATTATCCTTCATCCGATTGTTTTGGCGGTTACACCATCCGATACGAAATGAAAAGGGCTACAAAAATAATTTCTTGAAATTTTTTTTTAAAATGTAGGCCTACGGTTTTTGGGCAATTCAGGTTTAAAATTTTCAAACACCCTATTGTATATAATCGGTTATCTTGTTTAAATAGATCATTGTTAGATTAAACTTTGTGCAAAGTTTGAGCTCAATCAGTCATATAATTCTCTAGATAAATATTATTTAGTGAAAAAACAAATTGGTGGCTATGGGGAAACAAAGCTTGTCCGGACCCATGTCTAATTGATTTTTTTTCTCATTCTTATGTGCTGAATCATATCCTAGAATATTGCAGAGTAATTACAAAATATCCTGCATATACTTAAAAATCTTATTAAAATTATGCAAAACATCCCAATATTGTGATTACGTACGCTGTTATTATCTTTAACTTAACTGTTATCCTTCATCCGATTCTTTTGAAGTTACAACATCCGATAGGGAATTAAAAGTGCTACAAAAAGGTGTCTTGAATTTTTTTGTTAAAATGTACTGTTTTTGGGTATATTAGGTTAGAAATTTCCAAACGGTCGCCATTACGAAACGCAAGATTGGATATAATCCTTTATTTTACTTAAAGTAGATATTTTACTCTCTCACTATCCTACTATAGTAGGGATAGAGAAAGTATAAATTTAATATAGTGATCGCAAAAAAATCGATGTTGAGATTTTTGTCGATATATCCGTTTTGGGACCCCCTGAGTCCAAAAAAGTGGTTTTTACAAAATGTCTGTCTGTATGTCTGTATGTAGACAAAGCTAGAGAGAAAACTATTCGATCGATTTCAAAAAAAATACACCAAACATATCAATTAGGCCTGTTCAGATTCACGAAAAAGGGTTTTGACAAATTTTGAAAAATAACCCCCTTTATGGCCAAAAAACTCCCAAAAAAATCAGTTATTATTTTTTTAATAAAAAAACGGCTCTAACAATTTTGATAAAATTTTGCTTATTTTTAGCCCTTAACGTACCATACCATACGCGAAAATCGGCATCATTTTAAAAATTCTTGTTTAGGTAATAATAAAAATAATAATTTTATTATTAAAAACTCTCCTACTTTAATGTGCTCCTTCTCCTACTTTAATACAATTGTGAAGTCACAGTGAATCTGTATAGTAATTTAAATGTGAGAAAGTATGTGCCAGTTTCTGGTACCGTTTATTTAGGTATAACTTCATGTCACGTTTGAACCGAATCGGTCAAACCATTCTCTAGATAGATATCAATTATTATTTTGTTAAAAACACATAGAACCTTCATACAGATAGACGATAAAGTAAGCACCGTATACCCATTATTATATTGCAAAATATGTTTTTCTTGATCCCAGATAACAAATCCACAAAAGGGGACCAGAGAGTTCGGGGGCATCCTGTATATAATTATATGTAACACAATACAATATAACAATAGTCCCATGTAGGTATAAATTGTTTCCAGATTTTTCGTTGGAATTACAACTTTTTTTACTAGAACCCATTATTCTGTACTGAAGAACAAATTAATTCTTTATAAAAACATAATTTATGGAAAGATTGATTAAGCTATGCCTAAACTCGGTCAAGGCTTGTACCAATGTACTAGGATACTTAGATAACTTTTTTTTCTTCTTTTTTTTATAGGAGATGGCATAACAGTTGAACCCAGCCTATATGTATGTATTCACCTTAAAAGTATTAGGAATTCACTAAATGAAAGTTTTAATAGTAAAATTGAGTGTTGGTGTGGAAAAGTGGGTTTTTTGAGCCCGAACGGAGAAATAACCTAAATAGTAAAATATGTAGGAAATTTTATGTTCTTTCATTTTGAGTATGCTAGAGAGGTTATTAAAGAATAGAGAAAACCCGCAAGAATGAGATTTTTTACCTTTTTGCATTTTTGTCAATGTTGCGTCACGAAATTTTGTAAGCAAACCTCAGATTCGGATTCAGCACCCCAAAAACAATCAGAGGGGAAAAAATAAAAACTACCCTACAACTTTCCTAGTAATCCACCAATGTAATTTGACATATATGTACAATTGAACAATATACAAACACATTTTTGTTCAAATACTAAGAGACGAGCAGCTCAAAAGTTGTAGTTGCAGCTCAAAAGTTGAAATTGATAATTTCCAAAATATCAATTTAACAATGAATTTTACGAAACAAGTGCACACTTTGTAGAGAAGTTGGAGTCCTAAACTTGTGTCCAAGAAAATTAATCTATACTATAAATTAACCATTCTAGTGCGCTTAAGGCTTATTTTGCGCACTTGTTCACAACCACTCGTTAACTCTGTCGCTGGAGTTGTAGTTTAAGCTACAAAGCCGTTACATTTGCTGTTCATTAGCCCCCTATCACATCCCGCCGGAAATAAGTCGAGTTACAGTAACCCTATATTATGTTCATATTAGGTTAATACCATTCAGTTTTACTCGTTTTCAGTTACATATGAATTTGCTTACTTATTCAAATACAGTAGATTAGGTTGTATTAAACGCTTTAATTGTTTAGCATACAGGGTGTTTTGCGAGAGTTTGGCACAACTTCAGAAGATGATAGGGGTCCACCTAAAAAAAATCAAAATTGTTCATATGTACCTAGGGCCAAAAAAGCTTCGTTTTCCAGACATCCGCCATTTTGTTTCTTTTCCAAAATGATTTATACCTGACCGATTGAGTTTAAACTTGGCACAAAGTTTAACCTAACAATGATAGACCCTATATATACAGGGTGAGTTTCTACTGACACCATTAACTTCGCCAGTATGTTCTACTCACTAAATGGAATAAAAAAGTTCATATGGTCCCATGCCCGATCTCAACCGTTTGGCTGTAGTCGCGTATTTTGTGTTTTTTCAAAATCATGCTATTTTGCCTCACTATTTGTTTGAGACATTTAGTGTTTAAGACATTCTCGCTCTTGATCAGAGGACATTTTTCGCATATATACTCTTGTTCAGAGCACAGTTACTGTCCTCTGAATATTAGGAGGACAGTGTATTCTCATCAAGAGTATATATTACTTACTGTCCCCTTAACATGAGTTAACATAACACGGATTTTTGCAACAAATGCTGCCAACATTGTCTTGTCCCCAACATTTTCCCTTCTTCTATACTCTCATTTTTGTTATCTCCCTAAATCTCTCTCTGCAATAGGCATAAAACATTTGGTTTATTTTAGTTTAAATCGATGGAAAATAAACAATTAACATCAAATTTTGTATGACGTTTTTTCTATAGACTTTTGGGTGGAAACAAGCGATAATATTTTAACTAGACTTTTTTCTATAGATAAAAAACAATCTAGATTTTTTAATACCATATTTAATAAATTATATAATTTATCGAACTATTAATCGCTATTACGCAACTTACCCAGCGCAACATTAATATTAAGACACCTTTTGACCGATCACCATGAAAATTGGCAAATACGTGTTTTTTTTTTTCATGGAGAAGAATTTTACCTAATTATTATAAACATCATCATGTTACTTACCCAGTCTAACATTATTACTAAGACACCGTATGACCGATTAAAATGACAATTATCCCACACATGTATTATTTCATGGAGTTGGTTTTTTATCTAATTATTATAAACATCATCATGTTACTTACCCAGTCTAACATTAATACTAAGACACTGTTTGACCGATTAACATGAAAATTGGCACACACATGTATTATTTCATGGAGAAGGTTGTAATCTAATTATTATAAACATCATCATGTTACTTACCCAGTCTAACATTAATACTAAGACACTGTTTGACCGATTAACATGAAAATTGACACACACGTGTTTTATTTCATGGAGAAGGTTTTTATCTAATTATTATAAACATCATCATGTTACTTACCCAGTCTAACATTAATACTAAGACACTGTTTGACCGATTAACATGAAAATTGACACACACATGTATTACTTCATGGAGAAGGTTTTTATCTAATTATTATAAACACCATCATGTTACTTACTCAGTCTAACATTAATACTAAGACACTGTTTGACCGATTAACATGAAAATTGGCACACACATGTATTATTTCATGGAGAAGGTTTTTATCTAATTATTATAAACATCATCATGTTACTTACCCAGTCTAACATTAATACTAAGACACCGTTTGACCGATTAACATGAAAATTGGCACACACATGAATTATTTTAAGGAGAAGGTTTTTATTGAATTACTATTGGTTTAACCCGGCTTCGCCCGGGACTTCTATCATATGTTATTCACTAATAAATGTTGAATATGATCTTGATTTCAAAGTATTCGCAAACCCGTCTGCTAGCACCTAATTTAAGAATCATTCGCAAGACCCTAAAAATGATAGTAATGAGTTAAATAAAGTATTTTTACAAAGTAGAAATTTACTCAGTAACAGTAACTTTTTTCAGATGATCCGGTGCTATAGGATTGTGTGGTAGTTGGAATATAAAGAGATAAACCTCAAAATATAAGAAGTAAAAGCTTTTTATTGAAAACATTCTAACTATTTAAAATTCTTGTTTATAAACAACATTTTTCCTTTTGTTATCTGGGGGTAAGTTATACAAATTTTTCGGATTTCCTACTCGAGATCAAGCTACGTATAATTGACCGTGAGAAAAACAGGAATCTTTGAGACTTATGCCGCAATACTTTAAAGTTTGTCCCTATGGTTTTTCTGGCTTATTGTTAATGTGTAACATATGGGTCTGACTTTTTAATCTTACAAAAGTTAACGGTTTAACTGTACATACTGTATAGTGTTTACTTTATTTTTGATTTATCCCTTACATCTAGTAAAACTTAATGGTTTATCTGGCTTATTGTTAATGCGTGACAATTGTGTCTGACGTTGTCATCTCGCAAAAAGTTAACGGTTTAACTCTATATACTGTATAGTACTTACTTTATTTCTGATTTATCCCTTGCATCTAGTGAAAAGGAAACAAGACTATCGTCACCTTTGAATACGTATTCATTGACTTCATTTAAGTTAAAAATATAAATAAATAAAAACCAACCCACTCTATAAATATTACATCACATCCTTTTTTTGCTCTATGGTAATCTATTAATAAAAATTTGAAAGACATTTCTACTTTTAAAAAAAGAGACATTGAGATTATATTTTTTCTTCGTATAAATTTATCTCTATTCAGACAAAATGTGTATATTCTAAAAACACAGTAGAAATGTAAACTTTTTGGAGATATTAAAAATATATTATATAACATTGATTAGTATAACATTTATATAATATAAAATTAATTAATAAATATATTGAAATTGCTATTTTAAACTACAAAGGCCTACTTAGGAAAATGTATTAACAACCAAATCTATAACTAATAATGAGGGCTTGATACCAAATTTTTACGAAATAATGCTACAAATCTTCTTTCCTTGTAATATTTAGCATTGACTTGGTGGCCGGTATGTAGTGGCCGGTTGCATAAACGTCAATCAGATATGATCTATGATCATCGTCCAAATTGATCTAACATCAAGAGTTTATGTTTATTATTGAGTATATGTTTAGAGTTTACCTAACATTATATTTTGTTGTATTACTTCATGTTTCATTGATTGTAGACATAAAAATTGACCAAGCTGCAAAATTAGCAGTCTAGTAGTCGTTCAGGTAGCCTCTGCCCCTAATAAAACAAAGGGGCTACAGTGTGTTGATCTATAAAAGAAACTAAAAGTTTTGTTAACGGTTTTAGACTAATGCCTCCAATGCCTAGTATCTGTTGTATTTAATGCAGTGCAATTACATTTATACAAAAATTCAATACAATCAGTATGAAAATATTTCATTTATAAAAATTAAATCCAATTTTAATCCTAATCTTTTAAATTTTGGACATTTATATTTCATTATTATTTTAAACACACAATTATTATTGAGACAGTATCAAATTTCAGCACAATATTTAAAACGCTTATGTTTCAACTAAAAGTTATCGCACATTAGGACCGTTTAAAGTTATAATTATTATTGTTATGGAATAAATACTTCTTTCCATAGAACTTTGGTTTAAACGGAACAGAATGGTCAGGATCGAATTTAAAACCTATATCCTTTTACTAAAAATATTAAGGATTTGTGATTATAGATTGCCAAAAATTTGCCAAAAAATTACCGTTTACCGTTTTTACATTGAGGTGGATTGTAATAACTGTTATTGATGTACTCAATCGAAAGAAACTGACTTCTTAAACTGTTAAAAATTATAAATAGCTGGGAAAGAATTCACGACTGACGTAAAAATTTGTCTTTTAAACCGAAAATGTATATCTTTGTTTTCTTTTATATGTGTGTGAATTTGTAACATAAATAAAACTAAAATTTATTTTAGGAAAGTTTGATAGAAAGGTTTCTACGGTAGTCTGTAATTTTATTTATGTTTTCTAAAAATATTGTGACTGACCATTACAGCTCTCTCATTATCAGGAATTATTTTGTCTTAACTGATATGTTGAGGTTCAGGTAGCCAGGGCGTTAAGACTAACCTAGCCTCTCTTAGTTTTATGACACTAAAGAATTTTTAAATCTATTTTAAATGAGCCTGACGTTTTATCTTTTCGGGAAAATCATTGTTTTTAAAATTCCTTAAAGACTTAAAGAAAGCGAACACTATCCCAATTCATATTGCCAACAATTAAAAATAGCGTATGCCTTTTACATTTAAGGAATCTTGATTTTCTTAGTAATAACGATGCCATTTTTTAATTAAGATAATTATTATTACTACTGTTACATAATAATTGTAAACAAGTGAATGGATCAAAACAATAACGAACTTTGTCTTAGAACTGTTTCTTGGTAAATAAGAAAGTTTGTGTGTATGTATATATTGAAGAACACTTTAAGAGTGTTATATAGGTAAGTTTTTTTTTTTTTTTTAAGTACTAAATTTAAAATGGATGAGTCAGAGGTGGGAGGCACAACAAATTACCTGACGTTAAAGTTGAAGAAGTCCTGGAAAATATTTCAAAGTTTTTAAACAATAAATCGTACTATAGCTATTCAACAACTCGAACTTATTTCAATAACCTATGTATGGTCAAAGTTATAGGCTTCTTTGGCGCAGAAGGATAGCACTTTCGTAAAGGATCTTTAATTGTGGTGTCTTATATTTATATTTAATTTTAGCAATAAATGAATTACAGTACTGTAGTTATTAGTTAAAGCACAAATTTGGTAATTTCCCTAGTTCACAATATTATCCTGAAAACGGAAAAATAGACAGCCAGAGTGAAGTCTAAAGAGGACTTTATTTTTATTATATAGAGGAACTATATTAATCTTTGTTTTTCTAAATCTTAGGTAGTTGGTTCGAATCTAAAGCTCGTTATTTTTTTTAATAAGCCTAAAGATTTCAATTTATTTAGGAAAGGCTAATTATAATACTAAATTAATTACGATTCTACAAAGAAAGTACGTTTGTTGTTTTTAAGATTCGTGTTAAATAGAACAATGTTGAAAATACAATATTGAGACACCGTGAAAATAATAGAGGTTGCAGTTTTACAAGAACAGAAAAACACCCCCCCCCCCAGCCCACATCCAAAACAGAATCACGGACGCATGTTATTCACAATTATCATCTCATCAGAGAATAAACTTTATTTCCGTTCACACAGTTGGTTTGTTCACATGTAAGCCTATAGGTTACTCATCAACATTTGAAGAATTGTGTCAGGAAGTAGTTCTTCCTTCATTGGAACACACTGAGCTTGTTAGGAGTGTTACTGAAAAAAACACATCGAGCTTCAACTGAACTAAACTAAGATGTCTACAAGGAATTGTTTAATCAAATATTTACACATTTATCTTTACAAAAAATACTGTTCAGCAATTTGTGAAACACGTAAAAACATTTTGCCTTAAAATAGTTGATTTTTTTTTTTGACAAATTTCTTTATTTATCGAAGTTAAAGAGACCAACAGTCAAAAACGAAATATATTTTATCTAACTTCGTTTTAAGATATGTTAAACAATTTGAAGAAAACTGAACAAAAATTACGCGAGCTACTCAATTCGCCAGAGTTTTGAAACCCCAAAAATCGGTTCAAAGCTTTTCCGATTTCTCGATTTATTATGGATTTAGTAATTTATATTAAACATTGAATTTAAAAAACGGTTAAATATCATCAGAATTTTTGACAACTGTATCGAACTCATCCAAAAGAAATGTTTGTGACAAATAAGTTGAAATTACTCAATCAAACTTCAGAACAATCAAAACTTCAATAGTACAGTTCAATAGAACAGATTAAGTACGACAATATATACATTAAATGCTATATAACATGTAGGATAATCCTATCGTGCTTAGTTTTCGAATATCCGCCATTTTTTAAAAATAAAATAACATTATAACTTTAGAAATATATATGATATTGAGTTCAGATTTGATAAACGCATTTTTCATGTAACGTTTTACACGAGATTTGAAAATGATTTCCATTTTAAAATGTTAAAGTCGTATATATTGAAAACTTGTTAACCTTATAAAACAGTTACAAGAGAGTGAAACTTTTATTTGTTAATGACGAACAATATGGTATTTATATTTTTACTGTAGCAGCAAAAGAATATATATTTGAAATTGCAAGGGAAAATTGCATCACAAATATTATATAATTTTAACAACAAATAAACTTGTGCTCTATGAAGTAAGAATCGGTTGACATTTGATGGTTGGAGAAGTGAGGGGTTGGTTTTGAGATTGTCTAGATAAACATTTATAGTTAGTTATAGAAATTCGAACAAACAATATTAGGTAGTAACCAATAAAAAAAATCAGTAGAAATAGGCTGTGGATATCTAGTTATGACCCACTTATGCTTAGTAAGGAGGGAGTAATGCAACGTTGTCACATGACATGGTGTGTTTTTTCTACCTGCGCCAATTCACTGTTTATTTTACAGTTGGACACAATAATAATATTTGCCCGGTCGCAAATTTGACTACATTTGCATTCAGGAACTTTACAACTATATTTTAAATATTTAATAATGTTTAAATTGATTAAAAAAATACTATTATTAGGTCTGGAATATGAAGGACAAACGTTTATTTACTGTATTGTTTACCTTATTTTTGAGGGTCACTCAAATTATAAAGTCATACTATGCCACGTAAAAGTCAGACATTTTTATTTCTAAAAATGAATAGAGGTGTAAGTACGCCTTTGATAAGTTATGTTGTTTTTCAGAGACAAGAACCCTTAGATGCCGAGGATCCCCCAAGAAAAAAAAAACAAGTGTTATCCATTTAATTTACCTTTCTTAACGGAACTAATTCAACAAATCGGTCGGGAAGAACACCCTGGATAAATTGTATTGTTTTATATAAACTGTTGTTTCCTAAGTATTACATGGAGAGAAAATTGCACTTCACCGTCCAGTAGTTCAATAAATAAATGATTTAGGCAACTCAAGACATATGTAAGTTTAACATTCATTTCATCAACCATGATAATTGATCTGGTGATAATCACCCTGCTTGTCCAGAATTTAGAATAAATTTAGATAGTACTCAACAAAAAAACCTTTCAAAAAGGTAAAACTTTCGTAAGTATGACCTTGCGTTTTATTCCCTTTAACTTACTCAACACATTGTTACATTTTCCTTTTCCTTGTATCTGAAGTAATTTAATAAATAAGGCAGCGAAAGCATGAGAAATCATACTGGGGTGGGGGTTGTCTCTGAACACTATTCCAGTGGGCGACATATCACCCCACATTTGATTTATTAATAAATTCCTAAATACTATATTCTTGGAAAATCAATTTTTATTAAAAAACCAATAATATAAAATTTTTTGAGCATATATTATATTAATAATCATTTCGAAGTTGTATTATACAAAGACTTGAATATAACTTGCATAATACCTTCAACAACCATAAAATAGTATTTAGATTTTTTAAAAACGTAAGTGAGCTGTTAAAAATCGAAAATTCAATTTAAAATATTTCTAAAGAAGATAACATGAGCATTATTATTTTATATTTTATTTACAAGTTAAAGTTTTTTCCAGCTTCAACTACTGCATTTTCTAAGTTTAGACCTTGACTTTTATGAATAGTTATTCCATAACTATTGCAAATTGGAAATTGTTTTCTTATTATAAAAGCATTCCTCATTAATTGAAATTTAGATTCTATACGTTCTATAGAATATTGTCTTTTATTGGTAAGTTCAATTTTAATAGTGTCGACAACATTATTATTATCTCCTGTTACAGAAATAATAGTACCTATTGTACCATTAGCCAAGCCGATAGAAACATCAATATTTCGTCTTATCATAACTTTTGATCCAGCTTTTATTTTAATTACTCTACCTAATCCTGCAGTTCGTGAACTACCCGCTTCATCATTCATTAAAGACTTTATTATTTTTTTGTGCATATTCTTCGCTCGAATTGTATCTTCGGCAACAAGCTCAATTTCCTCGGCATTAATTTTTTTTTAACATAGCATCTTTAAGGTATCGCACATTTGATTGGTAGGTAATAAGCAAACAGTATTTGATGTCAAAGTATTTAGAAAGTTACAAAGTTAAGATATTTCCACTTAAAAGTTTAAATACATGATTACGCATTAAGGAATATGTATAAGTAATATTTTGCGGATCATGGCCAAATACTGATGAAGTGGCAAAAATGCTATCGCGAAAACGCCACAATCAACTCCATTAAGTTGCTGGGCTACAGAAGGAAATATAATCTTTTTCATTTTTGTTAAAATAAAATGGATAAAGCTTTTTCAAAAAAAAAAAAATTAAAATCTGCATCTAATGTATCAGATTTGGAAGAATCATAAATATATAATAACTTACCATCGTAATAGCTACATAACCAATGTTCAGAATTAGAAAACAAAATTTGAATATATATTTCACCCTCAGCCATTGGTTTGATTTTTGAAAGAACTTGAAGTCTTCCGGTATGTTGAGGCTTGTAAATAGTAAACCGTAAAAGTAGGTTATGAAATCTTTCAATATGATACTCATTTAGACGTCCTCCATTTTTTATGATATCATAATCACAATTGATCATTGAATATTGAAGATGCCAAGAAGGAATTTGAATAAAATGAAAAGGAAAGTTTTTTATAGAACGCTCTCTAAATATACGTAAGAGAAATTGTCGCATATAATTATTATCACAGTTATATCGCACATAATCTGGTCTAATACCATGTACAAGAGATGTCTCAAAAGCAATTGCGAATATACCACAATCACACTCACTCTGAAGTTGAACTTCAGGCCACTTTATAGTCTTTCCAGATTGAAAATAAAATGGGTATAATTTTAGCAAAACTAATCTATAAGTGACTATGATCTTTCTTTTCATTTAATGAGTCATAAATATAAATAGTTTCAGTGTAAAAAAAACTGCACACAAAGTGACCTCTGAGCATGTCATCATCTGTTAAAGGCCGAAATAAAATTTGAATTCTAGATCTATCAGGAGAAGCGGGAGTAATCATATCATAAATTTGTTATTCTTCCATTCCTAAGAAATCAATATTAAAACATTCTTTTATTAAATCGCTGAAGCGCTGTATATGTTCTACACCTAAATATGCATCTTTGTTAATAATTACGTTCAAAATCTTTGTCACCAAAATCAAAAGCCATGCTAAAAATTTCTGTAGTCTTGTTTACTTTTTTTTTTCTTTCACAAAAATAATATTTCTTTTCGTAAGTATAGTATAATAAGTAAATTTCGAATAAATTCTTATTTCTTTTTGTGCTATATATATTTTTTCTTTTTAATGATACTTATATCAAATTTCATAATTTTATACTTTTATACAATTTGATACTTACGTTAAGTCTAAATAGAATACCGAAAATTTCAAAAACTACCACGATGTTAATTATTTCTTCCTGTCGCCCTTATAAAAAGGTACCTGTGAAGAAAAAATAAAAATGGTCGATAAAATACGTAAAGTCTCGGGTGGGGAAGTAAGGTAAACTACTGGTTTTCTTGTAGAAGTATATACATGCTAGAAAAAGTAATTTGTAGAATTGTGGGGTCCATTGTGTGGTGATTACAACGACAATGGGTGATGCGCGCGCAGATAGCCCCGACGAAATGGATGGACTATTATTTATTTAATAACTATTTATTATTTCGGAAGTTGTATAAAAGTAAAGTTATTTAAAGTCAGTTTAGTATTTCAATATATTTTTGTAAAGATTTGACCTTCGATAAGAATAGTGTTTTAGATTGTCAATCAATCGCTTATCAGCAGATAAGATGTATGGCAGGATGCTAACAGACATAAAATAAATATCTCTTGGCTCTAAGCCAAAGAAAATACGATCAACTAATTCTAATCTTTCTGCTGCCTAATTTAAAGTAATGATTACGTTCTGATTATTCAACTAAAATCACTTGCATTTATTTTTTATATTTATAGCCATGTATGTATAATATTTGAATTATGTATGTCTATATATGTATTCACAGGTATTTCGGCATAACCTTACGACAAAAACTTGTAATATTTAACCAAACGACTTTTTAACCAAACCGAGTTATTTTTTCCGTTCTGGGCTGTGAAAGCCACCTTCAGAGGCCTCACCGGCGTCAACCTAAAGATCTTTTGCCGCCCCAATTTCCTTCCTACACCCAACTAGTGATACCCGTCATCCTTATGAAGGAACAGATACTACCAATAGGGTTATCTAGGATGGTTTCCATCTCTTTCCCCGGCAGGCCTAGAGAGTATAGCCTGGCTCGTCCTAACGCCTCACACTCTAAAAGAATGTGTTCTGCGGACTCTTCAGCCAAACCACATTTCCTGCAAGTATTGTTGCAGCAATCCCTATCCTGTGTAGATGTTTTCTGAGGTGATAGTGGCTCGTTAAGAGCCCAACCACCCACCTCATGTTATCCCTTCTGAGAGAGATGAGTTGTTCAGCATGTTTCTTGCTTGGTCTAAATAACCTTTTTGCAAGTCTACTACTAGTTGAATTCGTCCAGGCCCTCTTCATCCCCTCCCGTATCCACGTATCAACCGCTGCTCTGGCATGTCCATAGGAGATCCCGAACACCGGTTCCGGGCCCACGAAAGGGGATTCTGAACCTGACCTGGCTAATTCATCTGCTCTCTCATTACCATCAATACCTGAGTGGCCAGGAAACCGAGCTTACTATTTTGATGAAATTATTTTTATTTTTCATTATTTAGAAATTATACCGCGACTAATTACAACCGACACTTTTTTTATTAGCATACCTTCTTTCTTCGGCGACTTACCCGAATTAACGCTAAATCCGAAATACGTTTACTAAATATTGAACAAAATTAATTTGTTTTCCCCCAAAAATTATAATAGTAATTCCAAATTAAATTATAACGTTACGCAACTCTTTTATTTCTACCTAGGGTATCCCACTTAATTACTGACCTAGACTGCGTCGCTCGAGGTCAGATTATGATTTTCTTCTTTCATTTTGATTTGACCAGCATGTCAATTTACGGTGGGAGACCTATCCCGGAGGGCCCACCCTTAATATGTAACGGGAAATTAGGGGAACCTCGGGACTCACAGTCCCAAGACTAAAATCCCAAAATTGAAGACAATATTATGTATTGTTATATATATGTTAGCCATATGGTGAGAATCGAAGATGCGTGCGCACACATACTCGCATCCAGCGTTAATACGGGAAGCGTCGCCTGAATTTTTTGGCTGAAAAAAATTTTTTTTTGTCGGTAAACCGTCAAATCAGAACTTTAACTTAATATAACTTAATAACTAGCAATTATAAGTGAAATATTATTCTTTTAATGATAAACTTAAACGTTTTTCTTACATCTTATAAGTTCAAGGGGCTTTTTGAATTTAAAAACAGTAATAAACTAGAAAACTCGCGTAAAATTCAATGTATATAAGGGTGGTGGTTCACCGGCCATACTTACATCTGGCGGCTTTTGCCGCCCTCAATTATGATGTTTTACGATTACGATGAGAATTTTTAGACTACGACGAGATCTAGTTCATAATAATAGGTCATTAGAAGAGTGTAGATCAATATGTAAACTGAACACCTCTACAATAAGAATATCACTTCCTTATTTTTTTATAGTCATTCTGTTCAATATGATGCGGTATTGTTAATTGTTAGTGTGAAATACATGAAAAATGTATAGTGCAGCCCGGAGTTTACACGCAAAAGACAGATGTGGTTGGAGCGGAAGTGACGGGGGGGGGGAGGTCAGTCAAAATAACAACCACCTCCAAAAAAAAAAAAAACGCGCGAACATCGATCTCTCAAAAAGTCGTGAATATGTCTAAGGTATAAACCAGGCATTTGTAAGGTCGCAATAGTGGTATCTTTATATCAAGCACCCAAAATGCCTTGAATGCGTTTAAAGTATAAGCCAGGAACTGGAAAGGTCGCAATAGTGGTATCTTTATATCAAGCCCCCAAAATGACGCAAATGCATTTAAAATATAAGCCAGGCACTGGAAAGGTGGTAATTGTATACACGGTATAAAATTTATACTCAGGCACCCAAAGGGTGGCCTTTATGTCTGATCGTATAACCGCTCCAAGGTCAGGAATCGCCAGGCACTCAAAAGGTCTTATACATGTATATATATATATATATATATATATATATATATATATATATATATATATATTGTGAATTCGTATACAGGTTGATTTTGTTTCTTATGTTAGTCGTATTAGTTTATCAATAACATCGGCTGACAAAACCTTTATCTTTCCATTTCTTCATTTGAGTTTCATGCTGTGTTTTTAATTAATTTTTTCAACCACTTTAATATCAATATACATCCTACTATATATTTACTCGACCTATTTTAAAGGGCAGATTTGATCACGTCATAATTTCAGTTTTTATACTTAAATAAATGCCAAGGTTATGATTTCCTTACCTTGATTCCAGTGGACTTCCTCATCGGATGACTAGAATGATGGAATAAACTAGATGTCATCTTGAAACTGACTTCATCGATTCATGATCGTTTATTTTAGGGAATCACACAATAGCCTGGTTTCTATAGCACAAGTCAATTTAGCATCATTTTTGGCTACGCGGTATTCCATTATTTGGAATGTAGCTGATATGTTGTGGCGCGAGTTTCTTTTTGTGTTTATTTGGTAACAGCTTTGTTGTTGATCTTACTCATTTGTAGAGCACAAAGATGCGTAATAAAGCTTTTCCGCTTTATTTTTTCTATATGTGAGACAATACAAAGACAGATACGTACTTGAAATTATAATGGTCCTACGGACATTAATAAAGAAAAATGGATGAAAATTCATTGCGTATTACTACAATTCTTTATTTTCTTCTTCTTAGTTATTTTATTTTTGTTTTAATTTTTGTTGTTAATAACTGGTTTTGATTTAAAATAAATTGTTATAAAAAATAAATCAACTTATTATTTGTTGGCTTGCAAACTTGTTTTTCACTCTGAAGTTGTTTATATTTTCTAAGTTATTTCATTGCTCTAATTATGTTAATTATCAAAGTTTAGGGCGTTAATTACAATTAGTATTTTTTATTCACATTTTAAAAGGATACTTTTAAAGTTGTAAAAGAATTATAGTAATATGCGTTTCTACTTTGATTATTTTGATGCACGATTTTGGATTTTCCCTCGTTTGACTGACGATAACTTAAAAACGGATTTGACCATTGTTGTTTTCGTTAAATTTTATTTTAAAATTATGTATCACACGACTACCTTCCCATCTAAAAAAAAATAAAGGATACAAATTTTAAACTCACCAAAAGGTGGTTCTTTTACGAGTGTGAATAACTCCATTTATTTCTATATCACAAGACTCCTACATTTGAGATATTAAGCCGTTTCCAGACTTTTCAAACACCCTGTATATAGATTAGTTCAAGTTCATTTTTTCTTATTAATCCATTTACGTTATTTTAAGTACCTTTTTTTTTTGCTAACTCATGGTGACAACTTGTTTTGGAATAATCCAGATCAGCAGTATAGCACCCTAACAGGATCAGCTTTTTGGTCGATAACGAATCCGGTTGCTTCTAACCTTGGAAAGTAGCCTTGAATGCGGATGTAGAGTGAAGCGGCTTCAAGTAGTGGGTTTTTGTATTCCGTAGATATTTAACCAGTTTGGACTATAATAGTCTATAATTTTAGAATTTGACAGGTTAATATTTCACGGAGAGAGGAATGTAAAACTAAATCTCTATAAATAAAAAAGTTACTGTTAAATGTTTTTCAAGGTCCCGCTAGTAATATGTGTAATAATAGTAATAAAAAGTGTTCAAATTAAATACCAAGTACTTGGTAAATTTTGGTAAATACTATACAGTGTGTTAAAAAATATGTGTCCAGTGATTCAGGGCAACAAAATAATGAAAAATTTCCTGTAAACATGTGTCCGAAAACGTTTCTTTATCCGTCTTTGTTTTTTTTCGAAGAATAATGGTAACTATAGAATCAATAAAATTTAAGTTGAAATTTGGCATACACATTTTGAATGGTTACGATTTTCCAGTATACTAAGAATAAAAACATTATCTTGTAAATTTTCAAAATGATCTTTGATATTTTAAATTTCGAATATTTGTAAAACTATTAACTATTCATAAGAGACAAATTATTTCACGACAAACAAAATGTTTAAAATTTGTTCTGTAAATAAACGGAAAACCGAGAAATCGACATAAATTCAATCATAATTTCGTGGTGGTATTTGTCTAATCCAAGACTAACTTAGAATCAAAATATTTATGAATTACGATAATTGTTATCTCCGAATCTTCCCCCTAATAAAAAGCATTTATTCATCAGGTGTAACATTTAATCATCCAATAATAATAATATAGGATAACTAATATCATAAACTTATGTGTTTAAAGTAATGAGTAATAATTAGGCTGTAGGCCGGCTCTCCTATATGTCAGACTACAGTGTTAAAGAAACACAGCCGTTACTTTGTAAACAATCTGTTGTGTACCAGTGCATTGTTTAGTATTGTTAGCTACTGATTACTTTCATCTTTATTTTCTTTGGCGTGTCTTTGTTTAAAAAACTAAACAATAGGTTCACAAATGGTAAAATGGCTGACATGCAATTAATATCGACGTGCAAACTGTAATAGTGCAAAAGTCAGAAGTTTTTATCAACGGGATTATCCTAACTGAATTTGCCTTTCTAAGTATTGAATCAAAAGAGCATGTCAATGTAGGGGGTTTCAGACCAATCGAACACAAGAGATAGACGCATTTTTATGGATTTGGTCATTTCTTCTTTTTTCAAATTGATTAGTAATCGTTTACATATTTTGTAAGGAAATTTAGAACCAATACACATTTATAAAAAGGAAATATAAGATAAATTAATACAAATTTGGTATCATTAGGGTTTTTCGTATATTAGGGTCCGTAGGTAAAACCAAGGAATCTTAATTTCAAGCACGTATTTGTCTGTCTGAAAGTCACAACGCAGACAAGACAATAAATTCTACATGTTTCAAACTTTCAATAAAGCCTATTTATATTCTTTGTATTGCCCTACATATAGAAAAAAAATAGTAAAAAAAAACTTTGGGGTAATTAAGGGGCAAAAACTATCGAGTTGGAAGTATTTTTGTTTGTTATTATGTGTAGGAGTATCAAATAAAACTAGAGGTTATTCTGATTACGAATATGTATGTTTATTTGACGAATATATTATTGTTGGCGTTAGGTCAAATTTAAAGAACCCCCCCCTCTTCTAACAAACACAGGTTGACCTACAAATGTTTAAAAAAATATTTATATTTGAAATTAAATTGCAGCGAGAATTCATATAGTAACATAATTTTTTGTATGACGAATAAAACGTAATTAACCACATAATGTAAAATGCGTAGCGTATAGGTTTTAAAAGTAGTTTTTGTGAGATCTGAGACAAACAATTCTATAGCCATTAAAAGATGGATTACATTTTCATTGATTTCTCTTTATTAGGGTCCTTAGATAAAACCAAGAATCCGTATAATTTCATGCACGTGTCTGTAAGTCGCAACCAATCAGATAATATGTCAAAATCCTGTATATTTCAAACTTTGGATTTATATTCTTTGTAATGTCCCACATATACGAAAAGTATAGTGGTAACAAAAGATTATTTTTGGGGTAAAATAAGGGGCAAAACTATCGAGTTGAAAATTTTTATTTTTGAAAATATGTATGGAATATCAAATAAAACTATATTATTCTGATTAGGAAAATGTATGTTTATTTGACGAAGAAATGAATATGTTGGCGCCAGGTCGCTTAAAGACTTCGACTTTTTAATATTAACTGTCCCTGTACGCTTATGGGCCCTAAGTCGTGTACACACTTGACTCTTTTATTTTTACAAATTTCTTCTCTGATGATCGCAATTTTCACAAATTTGTTACAAACCTTGTATTGTATAATAATCAATTTTAATTAATAACTGAAACAATATAACTGTAAGACACATGCATGTTGCGACCATTTTCATTGAATATTTCTGTCTGGTCTAGCAATGCCATTGAACCTGCGTGGTACGGTCCTGGTAGTAAAATTAAACTGTATCGCCTCGCCCACTCTTTGTGATCGCGACCATTTCTGATTCAAGGTCAAGCGCGATACGTTTTGGTATAAAGCAAACGGTATATTGTTTTTATCGTGTTATGGCTTGACTGATGGGAAAGAGAATATTGTAATTTTATAATAATTATCGGCATGCAGTATATACTGATTTAGTTGATTTCTTAGTTAAGAAGCAAAGAGGGTTTATGGTGGGGGGGGGATCCAATGGAACGAAATAGAAACAATACATGGTGCTCAGTTACATGGCGATGAAATAGATTTTTTTAAATGGAGAAACATACTGAAGTAAACATACGAGTTAAATATTTTCAAGTTGTTCACAGTGAATAGCAACTGGTATTGAGAAGAAATAATTAATGTCATTATTAATTCTTTGTTCCGACTATGTTTTCAAGGTCCTTTGAAGGTCAACCCAATTTTTTTATAGCATACTGTTTGTTTTTGTACCTTCTTCTTCTATATTTAAAAAATAGAATTTTGTATCTGCAACATTTTTTTAATCCGCCTTAATTTTTGAACGTATTTGGAGATCTGATTTTCAAAATAATATTTCTCGAAAAAGAGCCAAACATTGCAATTTCTCCAATCTCCCATTATAGCCAACTTGAGTGACTAAAATATAATCATTAATAGTGTTGTCCAAACCATGACAGGAAACAAAATTGTTAAAATATAATATTAAAAATGAATAAAGCATAGCTCTAGAAACTAAAAATTGTCAAATTAGCATGCAAACAACATTTTTCTAGTAGTTGAATATTATTAATAAATGTACGCAAAAGTTCCAAAAACAGCAGAAGAAACCATGAGTAGTGAATAAATGGCATTTCAATGAGTTATCTATGAATATTACATTTGTGGGCAATGGGTGTTTGAACAAAATCGGTTCAACAATTTCTGAGAAATAAGTGTTGAAATTAGATAGCGTTTTGCTATTTGCTATATATATATATATCAACTTTTCATTTTCAATGAGAAGAGATATAGGCATTTATATATGAACATTTTTTTTAGGATTTCCTTTGTTTAAGGTCTCCTTCAGCTGTTTCCTTACGCCTTCCTTAACGATCTTTCGTTTTATAGTTCTTTACTATTTCCTTTATTAAGGAAGAAAAATTCTAAGGAGTTTCTTAGTGATTTTATCTGTTATCTTTCCTTACCATTAAGGTTAGTCAAGAGCTACCTTAAACCTCCCTTATGTATATAATTTTAGGTGTCACCACGATTAACGATAAGATACCGAAAAGTCATTTGATTTTTACGTTGAAGATCAAAAATGTGTAAAAAATTTGTTGATATCACATTTTTTCGTTATTTTCGAAAAATGTTGGAAATAAAATAAACAGATTGTAGATAATATTAAATAATATTGGATTGGGGGGGGGGGGAGAAATTACTGAAAAAATATAGAATATTCTTGTTGTATGGGTACACAATTACAGCAAAATGCTTAATTCGACTATACATAATTTTTTCCTTCAACATTGTGCCTTACGTTTATTCTCAATTCATGTTTTATATTTTTAATCAATTTTTTTTCCAAGATTAGGAAATGGCATCCTTTCCCTTTTTTTCCGAAAAAAGATTGTGAAATAATCGTCAAAACGAATCAAAATAAATCAAAACGTTCAAACAGACGGCAGCTGTTTATCGATTAACAATCAGCTCTGGTGATTACTGAATTTTCATTGGTTCTTATTGATAACGAAGTTCCTTTAATCGCTCCTTTATAAAAGGTATTTTAAAATCGCTCCTTTAAATTTAAAAAAATTTAAAAAAAGTTGGAAGCGTTATAGTTGCTTGGGGTCAAACTAATAAATTAATACCAGGATTAGTTAGCCTGCATCATGCTCTCCCATGTTTTGAGATCTAAATTTCCCTCAACCAATAACCACTCCAACTCGCAATGAGTTAATTATAATAAACTAAAAGAGAGGACTTACATTTATTATTAAAAATAATTAGACGCAAATAAAATTAAAATATGGATAATCGAAGCTATAGGCGGTCACTAATGTATATAATTCGCTTGTGCAACATATTATTTGGCCTTTTCGAGATGTCGTGAAAGCAATTGCCCGAAACCTTTAATTAGCCCGTCATATTAATTTAGAAAAATCTGTTGAATTTAAATAAATTAAATAAATTTGGGGACTAGAAACCATTCCAGATTCGTTGTTTGGGGCACCTTACTGTACTACCACGAAAACTTATTAGTTTTTCTGTGTTAGCAGCTGATCCGCTGCCATCTCAATTGCCGAGATATTGGGCAAGCCGGTTGATGAATCTCAAAGTGCGATCGAAGATTCACTATGAATCGAAGTGACTTGTATTGTTGTATGAAGTAGGTTAAGGAATGCCTTAGTGTAAAAGAACACCTAAGTGCTTGCTTACTGGTCATAGTTTTTCCCCAGATGTTTTCTACTTACTAAAATCCTTAATTGGAAGCTGTGTAATAATTTACTGATTTGAAAAGTAATTTGACAGGATTCACCACATTAGTCCTTGATATTTAAACTGATCTTCAGTGGAAGATGACAAGTTTTGCTTGGACATAATTCATTAATCTCAAAGATAGATCTCGTCAGTAAATCACTGCTTATTTAAATAGGAAAAGAAAGGCCGTTTGAAAGTGAATGGAAGCTGCGCGGGTGGCCGATACCCATGCATTCACTTCAACTTTGGAAATAATCTGTTTGTGTTAATTGTGGTTTAATTCGTGTTTTATTGATCGTGGTTCTTTTCTATGCCGAGTAAAGTTTCCGGCCGTTTTAATTGTCCTTCTTTACTTTCGAAAAACCTTGTAATTATAGTTTTTGGAAACATTTGAAAGTGAATAGACTAGAAGGTCATTGGTCAGGCCTGCTATATTTTGTTAGTAACGTTATCTGTAAATTCCTTCACTATTTTATCGGTTATTTTTATGGAAGCAGTATTTTTCTTTCTATCGTTAAGTTCATACTTAGATATACAATTTGTTAAAAATATTCTAAATTCTTGTCCTAGATCAAACGTCATAATCAAAATCAGAGAATGTCTTTATGGATATTAAAATAATAATTTTGTTATGCCCTTTACTTGCCCCTCTTTTTCGAGTTTTTGATTTCTCGTTGCTTCATCTGTATCTTTAGTTTTCATATATAAGTAGCATAGATATGTTGTACTATATTTTAAGTCATAAAAGTAACGTAATTTATTGTTTACATATCGTATTAATTTTGTTTTCCTAATAGTGTTTTTTATCCTGTTTTAGGTAAGAAATTGGCGAGTTTCGTTTTATGAATAACTGACAGAATTTTTGTGAGTATTTGCTTTAAACTGTTTTTTGTTGTTGAAAATTTTAAACTATAGTGTTTAGTTATAAGAAATTTAGTATGCAAGTGAATATTTTAATCCCTATATCTTCCATAAAGAAACCCACAATTTCAGTTTTATGTAAACCCAGCTCTAACGATTTTAATCAAATTGTACCTGAAGAATATCTTCGTAAATTCGTATTAAAAATATATTCTTATAAACAGTGAAAATGGAAAGTTAAAAATTGAAACGATTGAAAAACGCCTTCTCGTTATTGACAAAAACAATGTAAAGAATTAAATTTAAGATAATTTTGGACAATACAAATAAATCCTGATGATTGTTATTGAATTTATATTTTATAAAATGATGAACAGGAGAGTTTTGTATGGCTGAGTTTTGGAAGGGTATGCGCTCTTTATTTCCCTACAAAGAGAAAATATATTCACTTTTATTCTCACAAGTGATTCTCTAATATAAATTTTTAATAATGACGGTAAAAGTTAATTTTCGATGTTAGTATTTACTTTCTCATTATAACGTTTTTGAAACATGTAATTAAGGTTATTATAATTTGATATATTACCTCTCTCTGTCCTTTGTGTGACATCGTTGTCGTTTTATGTTTCTTCTACGACGGGTCTGGGAACCATAATCTCAATTTCAAGTGTCGCCCAATTAGAGGTTGTTACACACACACACACACACACACACACACACACACACACACACACACACACACACACACACACACACACACACACACACACACACACACACACACACACACACACACACACACACATTAAACACGTATATGTAAGTAATTATGTCCTCTAATTGAGCGACACTCGAAAAAAAAATTACTGTCTCGAAACGCGTCGTAGAAGAAAGATAAAACGACAACGATGGAGAGAAAGAGGTAGACTAATATTTCTAATGACATTAACCTTCATTATATAACTAAATAAATCGAGAACACAACTTTCCACTAAAAATAACTGTTTGTTCAACATAAATGCATGAAGTTTCAATGACTAAGTCATCATCATCAGCTGATACATGCACACAAACCCTACGGACATTGGACTTCATTATATGTTTTAAAAGTATTTTAAAATGACTTGAATATCAAAAGACATGACTCTTCCAAATAATGTTTAGGGTCTATTGTTAAGTTGACCAATTTTGATGAATGCATTTATAAATTATTTTTTAATCTGTCTCGTACCAAATTTGGTCATTATCGGCTGGAAACTTATCAATAAACAAATGAATTGTGGTAAGACGGACTGACACAGGGGTAATTAATTGTATTACAAAGTGCGTATACCAAAGGAAAGTGTTACACATAATATTACAAACCCAGCATCTTATCGCAGTAATCATCAAAGAAACTAGTTTTTCCTTTTCTCAGTATACGTTCCCGCGTAACCAGTTTTCATTAAACAAATCCATTACTTTCTCGCATTGAACGTGTCTGATTACTTTCATCGCCTTATTGAATGTGGAGGCGTATGTCGGCGGCGAATACTTCGGAAATACTTTTCTTCTCTTAGTTTTGAGTTTATGCTTCTTCCCGTCTCGGCTATGTCAAATCTATTTTTGAATTAATCTCATCACGTAGAATTTTGTAATTTTTCCTGTTGTCACTTATCATTTTGGGGTTTTAATCTTATGGGTTTCGTATTTCTGTTTAAATTAGCCTGGTAATTTTTGTTACAATTTTTCGTAATGTTTCCGTTACAGTTTGCTGAGAATGGAAAAACTTTATATGTCTAACATTTTGAACCTAATTGTCGGGTCGACATATTGTGGTTTTCGAATTTTCTGTTGTCACACATTACTAAGACAATTGGGGATGCAGTTCGCTGGGTAGTGTGCCGAACGTGACCATGTTTGCTGTGACATTACCGCTGATGGACAGAGCAGTTTATGACGGCTTAATATTTTCTTAACCATTACAGATAGAGCTACAAAGCTTTGCAGATTGTTAATGGATACCAAAATTTATTTTAGTACGTATTCAGTGGACCGCTACCTTTCCAGGCAGAAGACCCACGAGGAGTAACTAAGAAATCTTATATGAGAACATAGGTCGAGTTGTATGATTGTTATGTTCATAAAGGTCTTTAATTCGATGTACAACTCGACCTATGTTCTCATTTAAGATTTCCTACTTACTTCTTGTGCCCCGTCTTCCTGGAAAGGTAGCGGTCCATTGAATACGTACTAAAATCACTTTTGGTGTCCATTAACAATGTGCAAAGCTTTGTAACTCTATCTGTAATGGTAAAGAAAATATATGTGGCTACTCTTGATATGGTACAGTAACTGCTGAAAGAGATCTCCAATTAGTTATAAATAGACTAAAATCTTGGTCAAGTTAACTGATTGTTTCTCTGCTTCTAAAACGGAATGTATTACTTTTAGTCGCCGAGACAGAACCATCAATCCTTATTACATGTTCACTCACAAAGCTATGTGGCTACTCTTGATATGGTACAGTACCTGCTGAAAGAGATCTCCAGTTAGTTATAAATAGACTAAAATCTCGGTCAAGTTAACAGATTGTTTCTCTGCTTCTAAAACGGAATGTATTACTTTTAGTCGCCGATACAGAACCATCAATCCTTATTACATGTTCACTCACAAAGCTATGTGGCTACTCTTGATATGGTACAGTAACTGCTGAAAGAGATCTCCAATTAGTTATAAATAGACTAAAATCTTGGTCAAGTTAACAGGATTTAGTTTCTCTGCTTCTAAAACGGAATGTATTACTTTTAGTCGCCGAGACAGAACCATCAATCCTTATTACATGTTCACTCACAAAGCTATGTGGCTACTCTTGATATGGTACAGTAACTGCTGAAAGAGTTCTTCAATTAGTTATAAATAGACTAAAATCTTGGTCAAGTTAACAGGATTTAGTTTCTCTGCTTCTAAAACAGAATGTATTACTTTTAGTCGCCGAGACAGAACCATCAATCCTTATTACATGTTCACTCACAAAGCTATGTGGCTACTCTTGATATGGTACAGTAACTGCTGAAAGAGATCTCCAATTAGTTATAAATAGACTAAAATCTTGGTCAAGTTAACAGGATTTAGTTTCTCTGCTTCTAAAACGGAATGTATTACTTTTAGTCGCCGATACAGAACCATCAATCCTTATTACATGTTCACTCACAAAGCTATGTGGCTACTCTTGATATGGTACAGTAACTGCTGAAAGAGATCTCCAATTAGTTATAAATAGACTAAAATCTTGGTCAAGTTAACAGGATTTAGTTTCTCTGCTTCTAAAACGGAATGTATTACTTTTAGTCGCCGATACAGAACCATCAATCCTTATTACATGTTCACTCACAAAGCTATGTGGCTACTCTTGGTATGGTAACTGCTGAAAGAGATCTCCAATTAGTTATAAATAGACTAAAATCTTGGTCAAGTTAACAGGATTTAGTTTCTCTGCTTCTAAAACGGAATGTATTACTTTTAGTCGCCGATACAGAACCATCAATCCTTATTACATGTTCACTCACAAAGCTATGTGGCTACTCTTGATATGGTACAGTAACTGCTGAAAGAGTTCTTCAATTAGTTATAAATAGACTAAAATCTTGGTCAGTTAACAGGATTTAGTTTCTCTGCTTCTAAAACGGAATGTATTACTTTTAGTCGCCGAGACAGAACCATCAATCCTTATTACATGTTCACTCACAAAGCTATGTGGCTACTCTTGATATGGTACAGTAACTGCTGAAAGAGATCTCCAATTAGTTATAAATAGACTAAAATCTTGGTCAAGTTAACAGGATTTAGTTTCTCTGCTTCTAAAACGGAATGTATTACTTTTAGTCGCCGATACAGAACCATCAATCCTTATTACATGTTCACTCACAAAGCTATGTGGCTACTCTTGATATGGTACAGTAACTGCTGAAAGAGATCTCCAATTAGTTATAAATAGACTAAAATCTTGGTCAAGTTAACAGGATTTAGTTTCTCTGCTTCTAAAACGGAATGTATTACTTTTAGTCGCCGAGACAGAACCATCAATCCTTATTACATGTTCACTCACAAAGCTATGTGGCTACTCTTGATATGGTACAGTAACTGCTGAAAGAGATCTCCAATTAGTTATAAATAGACTAAAATCTTGGTCAAGTTAACAGGATTTAGTTTCTCTGCTTCTAAAACGGAATGTATTACTTTTAGTCGCCGATACAGAACCATCAATCCTTATTACATGTTCACTCACAAAGCTATGTGGCTACTCTTGATATGGTACAGTAACTGCTGAAAGAGATCTCCAATTAGTTATAAATAGACTAAAATCTTGGTCAAGTTAACAGGATTTAGTTTCTCTGCTTCTAAAACGGAATGTATTACTTTTAGTCGCCGAGACAGAACCATCAATCCTTATTACATGTTCACTCACAAAGCTATGTGGCTACTCTTGATATGGTACAGTAACTGCTGAAAGAGATCTCCAATTAGTTATAAATAGACTAAAATCTTGGTCAAGTTAACAGGATTTAGTTTCTCTGCTTCTAAAACGGAATGTATTACTTTTAGTCGCCGATACAGAACCATCAATCCTTATTACATGTTCACTCACAAAGCCATGTGGCTACTCTTGATATGGTACAGTAACTGCTGAAAGAGATCTCCAATTAGTTATAAATAGACTAAAATCTTGGTCAAGTTAACAGGATTTAGTTTCTCTGCTTCTAAAACGGAATGTATTACTTTTAGTCGCCGATACAGAACCATCAATCCTTATTACATGTTCACTCACAAAGCTATGTGGCTACTCTTGATATGGTACAGTAACTGCTGAAAGAGATCTCCAATTAGTTATAAATAGACTAAAATCTTGGTCAAGTTAACAGGATTTAGTTTCTCTGCTTCTAAAACGGAATGTATTACTTTTAGTCGCCGAGACAGAACCATCAATCCTTATTACATGTTCACTCACAAAGCTATGTGGCTACTCTTGATATGGTACAGTAACTGCTGAAAGAGATCTCCAATTAGTTATAAATAGACTAAAATCTTGGTCAAGTTAACAGGATTTAGTTTCTCTGCTTCTAAAACGGAATGTATTACTTTTAGTCGCCGAGACAGAACCATCAATCCTTATTACATGTTCACTCACAAAGCTATGTGGCTACTCTTGATATGGTACAGTAACTGCTGAAAGAGATCTCCAATTAGTTATAAATAGACTAAAATCTTGGTCAAGTTAACAGGATTTAGTTTCTCTGCTTCTAAAACGGAATGTATTACTTTTAGTCGCCGAGACAGAACCATCAATCCTTATTACATGTTCACTCACAAAGCTATGTGGCTACTCTTGATATGGTACAGTAACTGCTGAAAGAGATCTCCAATTAGTTATAAATAGACTAAAATCTTGGTCAAGTTAACAGGATTTAGTTTCTCTGCTTCTAAAACGGAATGTATTACTTTTAGTCGCCGAGACAGAACCATCAATCCTTATTACATGTTCACTCACAAAGCTATGTGGCTACTCTTGATATGGTACAGTAACTGCTGAAAGAGATCTCCAATTAGTTATAAATAGACTAAAATCTTGGTCAAGTTAACAGGATTTAGTTTCTCTGCTTCTAAAACGGAATGTATTACTTTTAGTCGCCGAGACAGAACCATCAATCCTTATTACATGTTCACTCACAAAGCTATGTGGCTACTCTTGGTATGGTAACTGCTGAAAGAGATCTCCAATTAGTTATAAATAGACTAAAATCTTGGTCAAGTTAACAGGATTTAGTTTCTCTGCTTCTAAAACAGAATGTATTACTTTTAGTCGCCGAGACAGAACCATCAATCCTTATTACATGTTCACTCACAAAGCTATGTAGCTACTCTTGGTATGGTAACTGCTGAAAGAGTTCTTCAATTAGTTATAAATTGACTAAAATCTTGGTCAGTTAACAGGATTTAGTTTCTCTGCTTCTAAAACGGAATGTATTACTTTTAGTCGCCGAGACAGAACCATCAATCCTTATTACATGTTCACTCACAAAGCTATGTGGCTACTCTTGATATGGTACAGTAACTGCTGAAAGAGTTCTTCAATTAGTTATAAATAGACTAAAATCTTGGTCAAGTTAACAGGATTTATTTTCTCTGCTTCTAAAACGGAATGTATTACTTTTAGTCGCCGAGACAGAACCATCAATCCTTATTACATGTTCACTCACAAAGCTATGTGGCTACTCTTGGTATGGTACAGTAACTGCTGAAAGAGATCTCCAATTAGTTATAAATAGACTAAAATCTTGGTCAAGTTAACAGGATTTAGTTTCTCTGCTTCTAAAACGGAATGTATTACTTTTAGTCGCCGATACAGAACCATCAATCCTTATTACATGTTCACTCACAAAGCTATGTGGCTACTCTTGATATGGTACAGTAACTGCTGAAAGAGTTCTTCAATTAGTTATAAATAGACTAAAATCTCGGTCAAGTTAACAGATTGTTTCTCTGCTTCTAAAACGGAATGTATTACTTTTAGTCGCCGAGACAGAACCATCAATCCTTATTACATGTTCACTCACAAAGCTATGTGGCTACTCTTGGTATGGTAACTGCTGAAAGAGTTCTTCAATTAGTTATAAATAGACTAAAATCTTGGTCAAGTTAACAGGATTTATTTTCTCTGCTTCTAAACGGAATGTATTACTTTTAGTCGCCGATACAGAACCATCAATCCTTATTACATGTTCACTCACAAAGCTATGTGGCTACTCTTGGTATGGTAACTGCTGAAAGAGTTCTTCAATTAGTTATAAATTGACTAAAATCTTGGTCAAGTTAACAGGATTTATTTTCTCTGCTTCTAAACGGAATGTATTACTTTTAGTCGCCGATACAGAACCATCAATCCTTATTACATGTTCACTCACAAAGCTATGTGGCTACTCTTGGTATGGTAACTGCTGAAAGAGTTCTTCAATTAGTTATAAATAGACTAAAATCTTGGTCAAGTTAACAGGATTTATTTTCTCTGCTTCTAAACGGAATGTATTACTTTTAGTCGCCGATACAGAACCATCAATCCTTATTACATGTTCACTCACAAAGCTATGTGGCTACTCTTGGTATGGTAACTGCTGAAAGAGTTCTTCAATTAGTTATAAATTGACTAAAATCTTGGTCAAGTTAACAGGATTTATTTTCTCTGCTTCTAAACGGAATGTATTACTTTTAGTCGCCGATACAGAACCATCAATCCTTATTACATGTTCACTCACAAAGCTATGTGGCTACTCTTGGTATGGTAACTGCTGAAAGAGTTCTTCAATTAGTTATAAATAGACTAAAATCTTGGTCAAGTTAACAGGATTTATTTTCTCTGCTTCTAAACGGAATGTATTACTTTTAGTCGCCGATACAGAACCATCAATCCTTATTACATGTTCACTCACAAAGCTATGTGGCTACTCTTGGTATGGTAACTGCTGAAAGAGTTCTTCAATTAGTTATAAATTGACTAAAATCTTGGTCAGTTAACAGGATTTAGTTTCTCTGCTTCTAAAACGGAATGTATTACTTTTAGTCGCCGAGACAGAACCACAAATCCTTATTACATGTTCATGCACAAACTGCTACTACTGTCAAATATTTATGCCATTTATCTGATATGAGAAGTCGTTGTGAGTGCATACTCAGCGGTTCTCGATTGGGAACCGATAGGACTTGTATGTTACTTTATTTCAGTACTCTTGTTCGATCTCGGATTGATTATCGTTCCATGGAGTAATCATCAGCATTTAGGAATTTTGATTCGATTCATATTTCTCCTCTTTAGCTGGTTTTTGGTGCATTTCCTACGAGTTCAATCTCTAGCTTACTTGCTGAGACTGGAGAACCATTTCTTTTTCGTTTTGTTTTTGTTATTATCGTATTTTTTACGGAATTTGTTACAATTTTGTTGAAAATGAGTTGAAACTTTAATTAAATAGATTTTTGTATTGTATTTCGTGGCCAAAACAGTTTGCCAATTACATCTCGTATGCGCTTAATGCAAAGACCGCAGTCACAATATTGAGTATAAGGCAATACAGTAGAGAAAAGGGAAAGTCTGTTATCGTTGTACAGGATGTCAATCGCAGTTTGAAGATTGACATGCTTTTTTCAGAGAATAAACGTTTTAAAATCATACAACTTGCCAGTTATGTTTATTGTTTAGTTATGCAAGATACCTGAGATTTTTTGTTACGAGATCTGCAGCGAATATCTCGTGAGAACTTCAGCAATAAGCAATAGGATAAACAATAACTTGCATAATAATAATTTTACTTGTTGAAGTACAGTATTTCCTCGTAATAAGTAGCCTGCCTAGATTAATCAAACGGAAAATTGATTTTATTATTTTCTTTGGTAGGACTGTGTTTAGAGATTTACGCGATTATGATTTGCTTGACGAATGGTTAGGTGTATGTTTTACAGTTTACATACACATAGAAGTACGTAGTTAGATTTCCATGTTAAAATAGTCAATTTGTAATGGTATATAACTTGTGTCAACTCTGGACTCGGGAGTTTTGTAGAACATCACTTTATAAATTTCATCAGACTATATCCATTGGTTTTGGATTTTTAAGTTCCAATGTGAAATTTGAACTTAGAGCAAAAAAAAACAAAAAAAAAACATAAAATGCATTATACACAGAATATTAATTGTTAAACAATTTTGTAGCAAGCCAGATCTAAATTGAATCATCTGGTGCATTTCGTACTGCTTGAAAATTAAACATTTAAAATCATTCCGATCATTTTTATATAGTAATAATAAATAATATTTGTTGTTTAAAGAGATACCATATCGTAGCAATTAGTTGGCCTTATCTCCTTAACAAAAGCAATAATTTATTTTGTGATAGATCCAAACAAAACAAAAGCCTAAACAATTATTAATAATCACAAAAAATAAACACTCATAATAATATACACACAAAATTCTAATTCCGATTGTTATTAGTCTAGACTTACAAACATTTTTTTTTAAAAATAAAATATAAAAATGCATCAGTTATCAAAAAATTAATCATTCTTCCTGAAACTGTATACTGTCACATACTGGTTTATCTCTTAATTATTGAAGATTTCACAGTCGAAAAGAAAATGAATAATATTATCTGTATCAGTATTATACAATAGGCAGATTTACATTATTTTTTAATATTTTTCACCGTTATCGAACGTACTGATATTTTTGTAGAACACGCTGAATTCACACCACAGTGTTTCTTCAATATGTTTACTGAAATAGTTCTCCATTTTTACCATTAGATTCTTAAAATATTTGGCATCGAACAGATGTCCTCAGGTCTCCTATAGACCTTATATTATTAAGTAATTTCTTAGCTCTTGGGATCAGTTGAACTCATGGCATCAAACATCTTGATTTAATGAGTTCAATGCACTTTTGGTAGTTCTTGAGAGTCCATCTTTGGGACCAGTTGAACATTCATTCATTCATCAGTGGGACTCATGACATTTAACGTGTTGCTTTGACGAGTTCAATACACTTTTGGTAGTTCTTGAGAGTCCATCTTTGGGACCAGTTGAACATTCATTCATTCATCAGTGGGACTCATGACATTTAACATGTTGCTTTGACGAGTGCAATAGATTTTTGGTAGTTCTTGAAAATCCATCTTTGGGACCAGTAGAACATTCATTCATTCATCAGTGGAACTCATGACATTTAACATGTTGCTTTGACGAGTGCAATATATTTTTGGTAGTTCTTGAAAATCCATCTTTGGGACCAGTTGAACATTCATTCCTTCATCAGTGGGACTCATGGCATTTAACATGTTGCTTTGACGAGTGCAATAGATTTTTGGTAGTTCTTGAGAGTCCATCTTTGGGACCAGTTGAACAGCATACTCTTGGCATATAACATGTTGCTTTGACGAGTGCAATAGATTTTTGGTAGTTCTTGAAAATCCATCTTTGGGACCAGTTGAACATTCATGCATTCATCAGTGGGACTCATGACATGTAACATGTTGCTTTGACGAGTGCAATAGATTTTTGGTAGTTCTTGAGAATCCATCTTTGGGACCAGTTGAACAGCATACTCTTGGCATGTAACATATTGCTTTGACGAGTGCAATAGATTTTTGGTAGTTCTTGAAAATCCATCTTTGGGACCAGTTGAACATTCATTCATTCATCCGTGGGACTTATGACATTTAACATGATGCTTTGACGAGTGCAATAGATTTTTGGTAGTTCTTGAAAATACATCTTTGGCACCAGTTGAACAGCATACTCTTGGCATGTAACATATTGCTTTGACGAGTGCAATAGATTTTTGGTAGTTCTTGAAAATCCATCTTTGGGACCAGTTGAACATTCATTCATTCATCCGTGGGACTTATGACAGTTAACATGATGCTTTGACGAGTGCAATAGATTTTTGGTAGTTCTTGAAAATCCATCTTTGGGACCAGTTGAACATTCATTCATTCATCAGTGGGACTCATGACATTTAACATGTTGCTTTGACGAGTGCAATAGATTTTTGGTAGTTCTTGAAAATCCATCTTTGGGACCAGTTGAACATTCATTCATTCATCAGTGGAACTCATGACATTTAACATGTTGCTTTGACGAGTTCAATACACTTTTGGTAGTTCGAGAGTCCATCTTTGGGACCAGTTGAACATTCATTTATTCATCAGTGTGACTCATGACATTAATCATGTTGCTTTAACGAGTTCAATGCACTTTTGGTAGTTATTGAGAGTCCATCTTTGGGACCAGTTGAACATTCATTTATTCATCAGTGGGACTCATGACATTAAACTTGTTGCTTTAACGAGTTCAATGCACTTTTGGTAGTTCTTGAGAGTCCATCTTTGGGACCAGTTGAACATTCATTTATTCATCAGTGGGACTCATGACATTAAACTTGTTGCTTTAACGAGTTCAATGCACTTTTGGTAGTTCTTGAGAGTCCATCTTTGGGACCAGTTGAACATTCATTTATTTATCAGTGGGACTCATGACAATAAACATGTTGCTTTAACGAGTTCAATGCACTTTTGGTAGTTATTGAGAGTCCATCTTTTGGACCAGTTGAACATTCATTTATTCATCAGTGGGACTCATGACATTAAACTTGTTGCTTTAACGAGTTCAATGCACTTTTGGTAGTTCTTGAGAGTCCATATTTGGGACCAGTTGAACATTCATTTATTCATCAGTGGGACTCATGACATTAAACATGTTGCTTTAACGAGTTCCATACACTTTTGGTAGTTCTTGAGAATCCATCTTTAGGACCAGTTTAACAGCATACTCTTGGCATGTAACATGTTGCTTTGACGAGTGCAATAGATTTTTGGTAGTTCTTGAAAATCCATCTTTGGGACCAGTTGAACATTCATTCATTCATCAGTGGGACTCATGAAATTTAACATGTTGCTTTGACGAGTGCAATAGATTTTTGGTAGTTCTTGAAAATCCATCTTTGGGACCAGTTGAACATTCATTCATTCATCAGTGGGACTCATGACATTTAACATGTTGCTTTGACGAGTTCAATTCACTTTTGGGAGTTCTTGAGAGTCCATCTTTGGGACCAGTTGAACATTCATTCATTCATCAGTGGGACTCATGACATTTAACTTGTTGCTTTTACGAGTTCAATACACTTTTGGTAGTTCTTGAGAGTCCATCTTTGGGACCAGTTGAACATTCATTTATTCATCAGTGGGACTCATGACATTAAACATGTTGCTTTAACGAGTTCAATACACTTTTGGTAGTTCTTGAGAGTCCATCTTTGGGACCAGTTAAACATTCATTCATTCATCAGTGGGACTCATGACATTTAACGTGTTGCTTTGACGGGTGCAATAGATTTTTGGTAGTTCTTGAGAGTCCATCTCTGGGATTAGTTGAACGACATACTCATGTGAGAAAACCTTGTACATAATTTTCAACTTGAATTGTTTGGCTACAATATTTTAACAGGCAAATACTGTCGCGAAAATACGAATTTCAACACTCCAAAATAATACTTTAATTAATTAGAGAAAAATATACTAATTAGCGTCGGAGTATGGACTTTAAAAATAATAAAAAATATAGACAGTAGTATTTTCCACAATTTCTGAACAACATTTAAATATAACTACATTTGCATCAGTGACAGGCTTGACGGATCTTGCGCTTCTGCATGTTTTGAATAGGTTTGTAATTGTACTAATAGTGATTATCCCTCAGGGGCTCACTTCTAGTGAGTACAGGGTTGGCAATTCCGAGAGACACTAACTGGATCTACACCTTTTTTCATGCAGTCTTGGGTTACGTCCATTTCTTTCATCTTTCATATCAAATCTCCTTTGACAAATTCTTGTTTTTTCCGATACTGACGACTAGAATATTTCGAGCACTAGGGAGGTCTTTATTATTTTTTTAACTTCCATTTTTTATAAGGCGATGGATGACCGAGAGGTTATATGCCTTTAAAGAAAAAGAAGAAAGAATAGTGATTACTCACTCGTTCACGTATTCCATATTTTAATACCTATAGCCTCTTCTCGCCTCACTCGCGTCCCTGTTCCGTGTTGTTTGTAATTAATTGTCAAGGAAATTTCTTATTTGTATAGTTTACAGGATGTCCCATAAGTAAGTTGCTAAAGTTTAGTAAATAATTCTGTAGGTCAAATAAAGAAAAATTAATAATAATTTTTTTCCGATAACTTTAGTTTTTCATAAATCCGCCATTTTGTTTTTTACAACAAAAAATTAAAACTTTGTAAATAGAAAAGGTAGTCAGTTCAGATTTAGTATACCGATTTTGTATATTACCGTTTTATAAGTGTACCGAAAATAAAATTTTTATTTTGTATATTTTCAAATTGGCGGCCGTTTAAAATATTTAATATTGAATATTTCGAAAACCATTACAACTTTACAAAAATTCACAAAAGAAATAAAAAAATCCTTTTTTTAATGATAAACAAACTGGGTTTCCGTAGATAAAAGGATAACCGGAGTTATCTACAACACCGAAGATTGTCCTAGAACCAAAATAATTTTGAATTTTATACTTTTAATACAAATTTTAATATACATTGCTTTGAATTGCATAAAAATATCAAGCGTGACCCTTAACTATTTCAAAATGGCGCCTATTTAATTTGTGTGCATTGAATATCGAAAAATATACAAAAATAAAACGAATATAAATTGTATTTATTAAACAAATTGCAAACATAAAATAAAGTTAAAAATTTAAAACTTTGCAATTTAAAAGTAGCCTTCATCGTCGTTATTTTGTATGATTGGGAGAGAAGTGTTTACTACGGTTTCGTCATCCAAGCGAGCAATATATGTGACAGCAGAGTTAATAAGTATTTGGGTTTGTGTGTCTAGTGGTTAACCTAACCTCAATTATATATTGTTTGGTTTGTGTGGTGAATCAGCTGTTATTATTTGGTGAAATTGATTGTTAAAATAACAAATGACATTTCAGTGGCGACTCGTGGATTTAATAGCCTACTGTTGAAAAAAAAACAATTATAGGTGCGACTATATAAATTAATAATTGATAGTTTATAATATAAATGTGTGATTACTTCCTAGTCATGTAATAGTAATTAGCAATGTGATTTAAAATTAATTTTCTCATGACTTTAGTTGTACTTCAGGTCGATCTTTCTCTCTATTACTGTCCAATAAAAGTTGTCTAAACAACTTCTTTGCCATAAATTTGTTTTGTTCAAATTGGATAAGATTTCTACTTTACAAAGGAGTAGAAGAAGTAATTCATAGACGTTAAGATTTTTACGAAAACCTGTTGAGCAATACTTCAATTCTTTATCAAACCGCGGAATCAGATATTTGTTGTGCTCATAAATTATTCCAAGTTGATGGTTAGTTACTGAAGGTAAACGAGTACTTATAATTTAATCAAGAACATGCGATCTTTTTAAGAGGGTGCTATAAAAAGCTGTAAATATATACAAAGTTTAAAAACGCTTTATAGACTTTTATCGAGTTTTTACTTTAGTGGTCAAAAGGGTGTGACAAAAATTGTTTATTTTGAATGATGTCCGTCCTGTTTGCAGTTCACTACAATCTTAACGAGTAGGACAGATTTTGATCAAATTTGTATGTGGACATAATGAACGTATTTTAAGTATTTTTTTTTATGGGGGGGGGGGAAATAAAAATGAAAAGTGCAGTTCTACAAGAATTGACAACAACGGAAATGATCTTTGACTCTGAACTTAATAATAACTCCAATTTACGCCTAGTATGAGTTTATATCACAAATGAGGCAAGTTTAGCCTCTATTTAAATGTGCAGTGTGTACAAAATATGGAAACGGCTTAATATTTCAAGAACTGCTTTAGATAGAAAAATGTTCGACCTCTCATCAATCCTGAACTATCTACAGGATGGTACAAAAGTTTAGTAGAATGTACAGTGCTCCAAAACTGAACAAAACGTGATTTTTCTCGACTTTTAAAAAAATATATAACGCTATTATTTTGTTTACATATTCTAATAGTTCAGATGAAGATACTTAAAATGAATTTATCATCTATCCTGAACTAAACCTGAGCTATCTACAGGATGGTACAAAAGTTTAGTAGAATGTACAGTGCTCCAAAACTGAACAAAACGTGATTTTTCTCGACTTTTTAATGTAACGCTATTATTTTATTTACATATTCTAATATTTCAATTCAAGATACATTAAAAGAATTTTTAATTTATCTTTAATAAGAACAGAGTTGTGGCATTTTTAAATTCGTAATTCTGTAAACAATATTAAACGTTTTCTGTAAGGTTGAGAGAATAATGATTTTATTATTTGGTTCTTGGGATGTAAAGTAAGCTAAGATGTATTGAATATTACAGGGTACAGGGTGTTTTAAAAATCAAAAAGTAAGCTTACATATTTCTTAATATGTAGTCTACACCAACCACAGTATTAGAATATCAATTATGCTAATATTGTAAATTTAGGATGATATAAGTGTAATTTTCGGAGGAGATGACGAATATTTTTTTTGTTTTGTGTGAGGTAGTTGGTGCAATGTTATTCATACGTATTAATTTTTTACATCAATAGATTTACAAAATGTGAGCAAAGTTACCATCTTCTCCTTATCGTTTTAGTTGTAGGCTAAATGTAGGCCTATAATAAATTTCGTGCACTTAGCACTTAAAAATATTCTCAAATTTTATCTCACAAAAAAAAACGAACAGACTTTCATATTCATATTTTTCTTAAAGAAATTTATTTTCAATTTTATTCCAAAATAAAAAGTAGCAGTACTTAATTAAATTAGATGACGTCATCGATGGTAAGATTAAAAGAGAAGGGAAATTGAGATTTATTACCAATAAACATGTTGCTTAGCGACAGATGTTTTTATTGGTTATAAGCACTTTCCTTCCTTGATTTGACCTTGAGTGTCTTGGACTTTCCTCTCCATAACGGCACACACACTCGTGTCGCCGCTCCTTACAGAAACCTGTTTACCGTTCATCAAGTATCGTTTCTTTTCCACTTCATCGGTACAGTATACTCGCGTGTGTTATTGCATCTCATGTTATAATTCAATATTAGAAAACGTTTAGGTCGTAGTTCAAACGCGCTTATGCATTTTAGATCCGGGATTTGCATAATGAAATGTGTTACGCCTTTCAAACTTTATGACGACATTGATGATAAAGTTTCCTTTCCAACCTAAGACCAAATCAAGAAATTGATTGGGAGATTATCTTGAGGTAGGGTCTTTGCAGCCAATCTGTTTCTTGTGATTGTCTAAATTCACAATTAGTTGGCCTTTAACACAATTAGTTCACGAGAAAAGTTCAAAGATTGAAAAAAAATACCATTATTATTATTGTTTTATTCATTGCAGATAGTAGCTACAAAGATTGTATAAATAAAAATATCTGAGTTTTTTCCGTCCGTCTACCTGCAATCTCCTTAATTCAATAAAAATTACCGCTTTAGACAGATCACTGTCATAATCAGATTTTTACACTGTTTTGAAAATGAATAATTTGTGTACTTTGATGTGAGTTAATTCAATTCAATTCAATTTTTTATTATTATATATTTTTTTTTATTAAACCTTGTATTTTTATATATGTTTTCATTTTCAAAAAAGTGTAATAATCTGATGATGACAGTGATCTGTCGAAACTGGCTATTTTTTTGAAGTAAAGGAGATTGTAAACGGACGGGAAAAACTGAAGGTAATTTATTATTATTGTTCTTGTTTATAATTATAAATAAAACTAATTTTATCATCACTTTGAATAAATAAAAAAATAAATAAAAATAACAATATTTATAATTCTGAATTGGATTTTTTTCGGGTGGGACTATCTAACCTAACCTAACCCAAGTCTAAGTGTAAAAGGTGTACCGGTATATCCGGGTGGGACCATCGGGATTACTAAGCCCGTACTCATTATAGTGAACCCATGAGCTCTATAAACACTATACTTAATTCAATTATCCATATTGTCATCTTTCATTTGATTGTGTATAATGATAAAATAATTAATTTGATGTCTATGAAAAATCTGCAATAACGTCACAGCAAATAATATCATATTAAAAATCCTAATTAATTTAGAATTCCTACTCTTTTATACACACATGACAATGTAATTGTACAGCTGTTCATCCAATGGTAGCCTAAAGCTGGTTTAGATTAGCAAATATTTGCGTGTTATTGTTTTTAAAAACGTTGTTTTTAGACAACTGCACAAAACGACTAACAGCCTAAAATAAATACATGATGTAAGAGGTATCCATCAGGGAACTTGTCAATCAATTACTGTGAATTAAAGATGGCAAAATATTTAGTAAAATTGGAATTTGTATTGCGGCAACAGGGATTAGTTTTTTTGCCGGGTTAAAATAAGAAACTTTCTTCCAATGTAAGGGGGGAGACTTAACTAAAGACTTTTTATTATGTTATCAGATACAATAGTGTGTATTCGGCCTATAAGTTTATATTTTTTATAAAACGAAGTGAAAATAGCTGAAACATAAGTTAAGACGTTATGTTTATTTATTCGTGGGCTATTCTTCTCTTCGTTATGTTTATGGTAAACGCTTTAACGGTTGAAATTTAGTCTGATTTTTTAAATTGTGTTGTTTCTTGTAGGTCCTTTTTGAAGACTGGTGATGACATACATTGATATTAAGGATATCACGGCAAACGGGTGAATTCACAAATAACACAAGAAACTCGTGCCCTATCACGTTAGTGTCACTTGCGAGATCATTATTTGCTTTGCAAAACTGCTTTTCATAGTAACATTCGGAAATGATTTCCTTGTTATATTAATAGACAGTTTCATTTAACGATGAGAAACGGAAAATCGCTATTATAGAACTCAACCCAATTAATAAAATGATAAATCGAGATATCGGGCGTTGTCGAGGTAAACATTTGGTCTTTAAATTTTGTTATTTCAGGAATGAAAATGTCAAGGCAGGGTGATGTAATTAGGTCAAAATTCGAGTTTAAGCCGGAATGGATAGGGGAGGTGGTGGGTGGTGATTGTTTAAAGGTTTGATTTGATCTTATTGTAGTATGTTTTCCGTTTGATCTGCAGTCTCACAAACGTTTATTACAGTTTTACTGTCGTCTCCAGACCAATACAGCTGGACCAATTTGATTACAGTTTCCACTCTTTATTTCTTTCCAATATGTAATTGTACATTTTTTTTTTTAAATCAACATTTAAATCATTAAATAAACAAAACCCATTAATTAACATGTTGATGTTATATGTTGCAAGTTTCCCCAGATCTTAAAAATTAAAAATTTGCGCTAAGAAATTTAAAAAATCATACAACTTAAAATTTAAATCCCCTGAAAATTTCAAATAGAATTGGACAATTTCTTTAACGTAATAAAGAATTATATTATGAAGTGAATAATATTTTAAATTTTGGTTTTTATTAGTACGTCTACCATAGTTGTGTGTACAGGGTGTTTTCAAACTTTCGTTACACATTTCGATGTGTAAAAAGAAGCGAAAAACGTAAAATATCCAGGGCTAGTTTTGTTTGTCCGTCTGTGTGGTTTTTTTTTTTACAAAAAAAACTTTTTAAAAAACCGTTCCTTAGGATTGAATCATATTTGTACGCATTGTTGCTATTGTTAGTTTCAGTTAGTAGGTTAAGTTTCATTATTGTAACCCAACTATTTTCAAAATGGCTGCCATTCAAAGCTTTTAGTGTTGATTTTTTTGTTAAAGTAAGTAATCTTCAAAGAAAATCTTGCAAGTATTTTAGACGTTTTATAAGACAAAGATTGAATGAAAAATATCGCCATTGAACTTGTATCGGTTGTGTTGAGAGCGAGTTTTTTTGCCTGCTAGCGTTGGATCAATGATGCACATTAAATATCGCGAGCTATCGGATTTTCGTAGGGTGATGGTTCTTACATATTGTAACTTTGTTACCATAAAGGGAAAGTTGTTGGTGGTATCGAGATATATCTTATGTAGTTTGATTTAGTACTAAAACCGCACCCACAACTGTCTAGTAGACTTGTTTTGTACTGTAGGCTATTGTTGAACAAGAATTGTTATTTCCTTTATCATCAACTTCGCTGTTGACCAATACACCCTGTACAAGGTGACAACCGGTTTATTTTGAAATCTAAGGTTTAAACAAAAACTCTTAAATGGTAAATCTCCTTAAATGCATTACAAGTAAGCTTTAGAGAGAACCTTAAAAACCATATGTACAAAATCTTTGATGGGTACCTATTGCTTGTAATGTATTAAATTAAAGGGCATAAGAAAAGAAACATTTTGGCACCAATGAATCTGAAATTGGTTTAAAATAATTTACATTATAAATTTCAGTCCAATATACTTTGCAGATATATTAAAAAGTCAAGTTAAAAACAATACAATTTTGTATTAACATTAATTGTTTGATTAAGTGTATTTTTTCGTGGGATCCCTGTTTACCCTTTAGAAAATTTTAAGCAACATCAACAGTGCTTTAAAATGTTTTGATAGACTATAACCTTCAATCGCTTAAATAGTTGTTTTTGTCTTAAAAAGAGTGTATTTTAATTTAAGATTGTCTTAAATAGTTGTTTTTGTATTTAAACAAAAACATTTCACAAACATTAGACCCGAAGATACAATCCAATTATACTATCAAAATATTATATTTTTTAGTTTACCAATTTTTATTCTGTTTTTATATTCACATGTTCAAGCTTTTCAAGTTAGGTGGACATAACAATTGTTTCAGAGCTGTCTAAAACCAAATCAGCCAAACAAATCGGGTGTGTTCGTATGTTGGAATTTTTGTGTCGTCTTTATACCTTAAGCGGCTAGATTAATTTTCAAATCTGGTTTGTTCAGGTTTATATAATGGTTTAGTTGAGATATACAAAGTCGTAGTTAAATATTTTTTAGTCATACTGCTTCAAAAACAGCTGTTTTCAATACAAAAAGTTGTTCTTTTAGTCCTAGGACCTCAAAACACCAGCTGAGGTCGAGGTCATCAACTGTTACTTCGTTTATACGAATTAATTAACGTTTGTAATGAATCTATAAAAACTACCGATACTCTCGATTGTAAATAACTGATAAAACAGCTGTTACCATCGTTATAGTTAGAGTAACACTAACACAAACTAAACAGCTGTAATAGCTGGAAGCTTGTGTAACTTGTGCAAACTTTTGAAGGTAAATAGGTTACAATATTTTAGTTTTTGTGAAATAGTTTTCTTATATTGTTTGCAGTATAACGAAAAATATAGTTCATCACTAGGACCAAAAGAAATTTGTCGATCCTCGCTCATTTTCTAATTTCTCAACTTAATTTTGAGCTTGTATCGAAAAGTTTCACTTTTGGTAGTAGTGATGATATATAGTATTATTTGTTTGAATTCCCCAAAAAATTAAAATAAACCATTAAACAATTTAGTAAGCAGTTGAAGTTATTGGACGCTAATGCCCTTTATATCCGTTTACCTACTTCTTATATATTAGTGTAATAGACAAATAGTAAAGCTGTGCAAAATTAATAAAAATACCAAACGAAAACAAGACGTACTTACAGAAGTTAACCTATTTATTTTTCTACTTACGAAATCGTCCAATCTAGATAAAATTTAACAAAAATGGCCACCTCTAATTTGATAATAAGAAGCGGGGTTTTGTACGACTCTCAGACGCCTATCCTTCTCCACTCTATGTTACTTTCCAAGGCTACAAGCGCCCATTCTTCCGTGAAATTAAGTTGATGTTCCTCGTTCATTCAAAACGAAAACATTTATTAAGAAAAGAAATGAAATAAACACGTCAATTATAGTAATAATATCGTACATAATACGAATCGAAAGACAATTTCTCACGGTTCTTAGAAGACGAAATACATTATGGCGGTTGGTCTACGGTGGGCTTTCTATATGAGAGTTGGTTGTTTGCCTATCCTGGCTTCTTCAATTAAATTAGCATTTGTAATGAATTCATAGACAGGGAAGACTTCCACTTGAAACTGTGGGGAAGTAAATATACAAAGCCTGCAGTAAATATAGTATTAACTAATAATATTTGCATGTCAACGTAGAACTTTTACTTTCTCTCTCTACGTAATATTAATGGAGGAATTTATTCATCTTTACGTTTATAATAATTGGAAAGGTTATTTTGAAAAACCAAAACTGTATAATCATTATACTTTCCCTTTTAGTTTATTTGGATTGGTTTTAAAACAAGGATGTACCAGGATAAACAAACAAAACTTAAAGGAAATATATTGCTGAAGTAAAAGTTTTAGGTAATAACATTTAGTACACAAAAATAGCGTGGAGTGGGGTTATGAAATTATCAGATTCGTTATAACAATAATGAGTTTAGTTTGAATATTGTTATAACAAATTCTATCTTTCCAATTAATGTAAGATTTTTTGAAGAGTTTTCACTTTTGCCAAACCAAGTCATGTTTCGGGGAAGAGAAAGAAAAGCAGTTTCACTGATAAAGGAAAAAAAATCAGTACCTAGTTTGAAAATTGTATGAACGAGATTTAGGAGGTAATTTTCCTTTCTCATGTAAATTCTTGTTTGTTTTATTAGTTTATTTATTTGCATTTATTTTTAAAAACTGTGTCTCAGGATTCAATCTTAGAGAAAATGGATTCACGAAATAAAAATTATATAATTGATAACTTTTAGAACAAAATTTATTTAACCACATTGTGAAATTATCAAATAGTGAATTTAGTTCGTAGTAATTTAGATACTATCGAATTTAGATAGTAATTGATTTCTATCTTTCCCTAGTTCTCCAATTAATTTTGGACGAAGCATCAAAGATTTCTTAGTTTTATTATTCAAATGTCGGGTTCAATCATCAGGCGAAACGGACGTGGCTAAATTGTTATGGACGTAGTTTCAGTAAGGATTATTTTAGACAGACCAATTAATTAAGGTAAATACAAAATATACTTAATATAAACAATCCAGAGGCTTGTAACAAAATTAATTATTAAGAAAATCAGTTATTACTGAACAGCCTAGGAATAGTCAGAGAATTTGGTTGATCTTGAAAGTAAATAATACATCAAGAAGTATAATGAGTAATTTTATTTCCTCATTTGTATAGATGTAGGACTTATCTTGCTGTTAAGAACGTGAGAAATCGATGTTAAGATTTTCATGGGTGGTTCAATTACTTTCGTGGTGGTTCATAACTTTCGCTATGAAGGTAATTTTTTTTGTCTATCTGTTAATTTTGTTTCAGCACAGTTTATTAAGAATATATCGATAGATGAAAAATTAAATCGACTAGTTATTAATTTTGATAAGTTACATTGTATTCAGTAATTGTTTTATAGAAACATTTTGTGAAAATTGCCACATTCTCTATCGGTACGATGTTAGTTTCGCAATTATTCCAACATTCTGAGTTGTTGTCACTGCTGGATATAATCTTGAATTATTAGTACCTCGTGCAATTTTCACTCCTTTACTGTTGTACTTAAAACCGTTCATTCTATAAAATATTCAATACAGGGTTTCATTGACTATTAACATTGTCAGAAAGTTAATCACGTCAACTCTGATGCGAATCTTTTGAGTACACCGCAGTCTTAACCGATGGATATATTGTCTCGGAATATGATAACTGAAATGAGAAGATTATCAAGACTGAAGATTGATTATGTCAATAGTTATGTGTCTGTATAGTTGATGTGATGATTCATGGTGATTGCCGTTTTTTAATCAGTTCTGTCTGCATACACGTAGAATTTTATTCCCCTGAAATAATTTTGTTTAGATTTTTTTTGGACTATTCTGAACATATAAGGTCTCTTGTAATTGTTTGCTAAAGTTGGTAGTTTTCGAGATAAAACGCGAAAACGTCCATCTTCAACGCTCAAAAACCGCAAATTGAGAGGTTGCCAAAGTTCTTACGTAATGTTTGGACGTCCCTGAAGAGTTATTTGGCATTTAAAAAAATTTATTTTTAAACCGTTGTTGATTAATCCTATTAGGATCGTATGAATGATTAAATTTAACAGCTACATCATCCTTCCTACGAGATACTGCCATTTGAATCAATTGATAAGATTCAAGTTTTGGTTGTTTTACTAATTATCACGGTAATTCATTTTTCTTACGTTTACTTTTACTAGATACTATTGAAAAAGACATGATGTTTTTATGTTGCAACAAAGACAGCAACGAAACTAAATAAATAAGCCTGTCATACTCCGCTCAAGCATAAACACGTTGTGACTAGTTTCACTACATGTTACAGTTATACCATTATATTATATTATTAATCAACGATTAATTACAAACACGTTTATGAAAAATGATTTCAAAGATCAGAGTTTTCTTAGAGAATTATAAAATATAAAGTATATATGATCAGCAAAGTCGTATACAATGAATGCGTCGATAGCATAATGATAATGTATCACAATATTCTCTTTCTCTTTCAAGTGCTATGTAAATATTTGTTTTTAACATACTCAAATTCACTATAACGACGTATAAATGAAGCTTAATTCGATATTTACTAAATCTGTTTAAATATTTGCGTTTACTTTTGAAATGTTCACATATTTCAAATTCTTAAAATTATTTTTTTCTTCATTTGATAGCAAAATGGGTCTGGTTTCTTGCGGCAAACGTACATTGTCGTGAAAGCATTTGGTTTCAACTGAATTTAAAATAAGTATGATTAGAAAACAAATTGGAAATCATGTCGAAATAACGTTGTGCATTGTACAATTCATATTCCTAATATCTATTTCAATATTCTTTCTGATTGTTTAATTGTGAGAAAAGTGCTATTAGTACTAATTTTACCAAATGCGGGCATCATTCCATCTATTGCTTTACCGAACGCTATTGTTAATTAACTCAGTTTTAATCTTTACGTATTCTGTTGTATGGTATAAAATCAATTTGGTCCATAGGGTATGTTGAAAGTGTAGAACAAAATGCTGTCAAAAAGTAAAGTACTGTGAAACTCCGACTATAATGACCTTCCATTTAAATGCCAGACGAACAATAAACCGGTGACCACTTCACCCACTTCATACAACGATAAGGACAGACACTTGAAAGCTATCTATGGCTGATTTATCAGACAGGAACAATTGATTCCCATTCTTGTGCAATCTGTCATCTTGATATAAAAATTTGATTTAATTTACGATGTTTTAAGCAATTTTTTACAGATGGGACATTATGTTTGAATAAACTTAAATTACAATCATTTGAGAAAATCTGATTTTTGTCTGTATTTAACAGGCAACGTAAAATTTAGGCTATGGCGTTGAAGAATAAATACATTTATTCAGAATAAATGAGAAATTAAAATACTTAATTTTTATTGTACAATAACATTACAACTACTAAGTGGTATTTCAGCAAAGTAGTATTGTAAAATTTCCATCATTTATACAAGTACAAACATACCTTCTCCTTGGCTTATAGTAGTATTTTGCACAAATAGGTTTATCGTGTATCCTCTAATGCATGCACATTGGAAGTCGGATACAATCTTGCTCAAATCATTTAGATGCAGATTGAACAATCCCTTTTGTTCTTAATTCAAATAACTAAACTGTACGTGATACACCAGAGTGGAATATTTTGCAACAAATATAAGTCTGATAACAAAATTAAACCTACTTCGCCTTTAGATGACGTGATAGGACGCGCCTTTCTTTCCCCTTGTTATTAGTAGATTTAGGTCATTTGACGGCCTCGAATATCTCAACAAAGCTGCACACATAAGCCAACCTGAGTTGTTATTTCAGGCTGGTGCAAGACTAACAGATAAGAAGGAAATTTATAATACAGTTTGAAATTCTTATCATTTTGCATTCGCCGAGCTTTATTTTTGAGTACATACGACAATTATATGATACGTGGTCAAGGTTGGCTGAAATTATTGCTATTAACTAAATCTAGCTAGTGAGATCTTCCGCGTCACTATTTTAGTTAGATTTTTCTTAAATTTGGTATGTAGACTTGGTTTTACAAGTCGTTTCACAAGATATATCGGTTTGTAAATTTCAAAATGGCAGATTTTCAAATTGTTAAATGATTTTTTAATGTTCCCCTGTAGGACCTAAAACTTTCTTCCAATATTATAGTCTGCATAGCTTTAAAATCTGCATCCACTCTCAAACACTTCTTTAAGAATAATAAAATGTAATATATGTAATAATAATTTAAATAAGCGCCATTATTAGGTAACAAAATGTTAGTGGTATAACTTCATAATTACCGAAGTTAAAACTTGCACAACAAACTTTATCACACAATCATAATAATAAATTATATTCGAAAACATATTAATTAATTATTATTGCAAATAAAGTATAATTATTTAAAAAATGTAATAGAAATATTCCGTCGCATTTAAAAAAATTAAACAAAGCCGGGAACAGAAGCGACGCAGAAGTGACTGTTTCTCCTTCGCTCTGGTAAACTTGGGGTGCCGAGTTTACACGAATGAGCGTTTCACGTCGGAGCCTGACCGATCACTGTCTAGGAAAAATTCTACACTGTGTACCTAAAGAAGTTTTTACTATAGAAATCAGCAGTTGTTATAGGACTTTTAATCTAATTTAGTATGCAAGTCAGATTATTTCAGTTGTTGAAATGTAATTAATGTAAGATTATAGTACAAAATAAAATAATGATAATAGAAATATAATATGATGGGAGCGATTTCAAAATTAGCAGTTTGAATTAGTTTATCGGTACCAGGGTGCTACATCATCCTGTGCAACTTTTATATACACATTAAAGTTGAGTAAACTTGCGGATATATGAATAACGAATGACATTTAATTTCCATCGTATGCCAGTTTTTAGCTGTACTAATTTATTAGTTTTTTATCAATAAGTATTGATTTATAATAGCTTTTAAATTAGGTTATATCTGTACATCGTAAATTAATGAACTATATACTGGCAAAGTAAAAAGTTATCCTGCAACAATCTTTTTTCTTAAATTTTAAAATGGACCGTTATTTCTAGATTTACCAATAGATTCGTTTTTAAACAACAATACTTTTAGTTCCATTTAGCCTACGGATTAGGATAATTATGTTTTGTAATATTTTCCCGTCACCTATCTTATGATAATTTATATTATTAAAAGATGTTATTCTTCATACCGGTTTCGGGTATTGCTCATCATCAGTTATGTCTGAATAAAAAGACAACACAATATAACAAACACAATCAACACTCTTCACTCCAACTGGAGAGGTCGTTTGAAGAACACAAAACATGAAATACGACAGCGTGACGTGCACGTCATGGAGATTCGTACGGCGCTCCAATACTTTGAAGCAAATTATTGTTCGATATTTTAGGTTCTAAAGGCAAAAGTAAAACTTTATCCCCTGACAATTTTTCTTAAATTTCAAAATGGGTCTCAATTTAGCGATTGTTTTTTTAGTTCACGACCTTTTCCAACGATCTGTAAAACCGAACTGATATTCAAAATTTTACTAAAATAGGAAAATTTTGACATCTGGACAATGGTTTTCAATCTGAGGTCAGTTCCATTAAAACCAGATGGCCAGTGCTTGTACTGTCAATATATAAATTATTGTTTTCGTTACAGTCATTATTTATGATATTAGTTATTATTTAAAAGTATAAAAACAATTATTTATTAAATAGTAAGGTGAACATAAACGAGTCCAAAAAAAGGATTGCTCTTTTTAAATGCTCACTGGGTGGGAAAAAAAGCTCTTAGAGTATTCCTATCGTTAAGCTGGTGAGTAACAATCAAAACAGTAATTTAATTATTATAATACTGTATTTGTAATTTTATTTAACTGGCCCTACAAAATCTGGACCAAATTAATGTAATCTTCTGTTAGGATTTTAGAGGCCGTAATCGATATTCAACATAAAATGTCTGAAAAAATCTGCACACAATTTATCACAACCATATTCTGGAACAACTGAAGGAAGCAGACAAACTGAAACGTTTTAGTTATTGTAAAAATGGCTATTTCATAAAACCGCTGAAATTTTTTTGGATACTGCATTTTATGACTGACGAAGTATGGTTGCATCTTCTGTCCTTGTCAATTTGCAGGTGCTGGTCTTCAGAAAATCCCCACCAGCTGTATGAGAAACGACTCAATATGAAAATCTGTAAATGGTGTGCTGTTTTCAATAATCGTATAGTTAGGTGAACATATTCAGTGGTTCTTTCAACAAGATGGAGCGAGATGTCACTTCTTGAGCTTCACAAGCTACAGTTTACTTGGCTTTTACCGAACGAATGGTCAGCACAATATACTGTGACCATTACGCTTCCCGTCTTACATATGATTTTTATCTGTGGGACTTCTGACAGGAAGTGTTCGTCGAGTTTCTCTGAATATGATTATTCGATGAAAATGCCAAAATTGTTTGTAAAAATAAACCTGTGAATTTTAATAATTAACTGTATGACAAGAATTTATTTCATTTTTATTTCTTCATCTTATTTATAAGTCATTGTATTGCCACATGAGTGACTGATTGAAGCGTATCCTCTTCAGGGGACCGATTTTAAATTACTCACACTATAATTTAATATTTTAATTTAATGGTATTTTTCTGTTAACAGTAATGTAGTAGTGCGTAACTTAAATGCGACACGATAAAAGTGATTTTCTCCTGTAAATAAAGGCTGGGTCCGGGTACCACTAAGCTAGAACGTTTACTAAGTTTATTTTCCTCCATTGTTGAAAGTGAAAATAAGAAGGAGAGAGAGTGTTTATAGCTATCTTATAACAATAGAGTTATTATCTAATTAACCATGGTTGAGTTCATGATCAGTTCCTATCGTCTCCGTCTGTGACAGGAGTAATATCTCGACCTCGAGCTCCTCATAAACCTTATTTGTCAGTAAACCTTATTTGTCAGACCTTCGGCTGTCATTAGAACCCTCATCGGTAAGTAATAACTTTAGTGCTGCTGGAACTTCCTTCTACCAAGACATCCTGTCTGTCACTGTTTAGGCCTATGTATTAAATTGTAGTACATTAATGATCTAGTAACTTAATTCATCCAAATAAAAATGGTGGTAGTTGAAGTTTTTTATTTTTTATTCTAAAGTTCTTAAACAAATCTTTTATCTATCTCTGTAAAGCAGAAAACCCACTTACCTTGAGATCGGCTTGACCAATTTGGATGAAATATAATACACTGAGTTCAGTATAATTATGGGCAGCTTTTAGGCTATATAATAAACTAGTCTTATACTGCTTCTGAGAAGGGAAAAAGAGAAAATGTTTGAATATCCCCGAGTCGATGGAAATAACAGATGTACATAGTACATTAAACCTACTACTTTTAATTTTAAATGATGTATGTTTTATTTAAATGATGGAAATCCCATAACAGGTCTTGCCTCAAGAGATTCTTATTATTTATTTTCTGTAAATGGTGTTTTTTTACGATTATTTGTAAATAATGTAGTAAAATAAAATATTGTAATAAAAATCAAAAATAAAAAGTGTGAATGGTTTAATGTAAATAGAGTCGATAGAAGGAAGTAACCATAACTTTTTGACGAATGTATAACTTTTTCGGCCCTCAGAAGGGCCAATTTTAAAACTATTAAATATGTGTTTTTTAACCCCCAACTGAGTTATTGTTTCTAACTTAATCGCTTCCTCTTGATCTACATTTGTAGAGTCAAACAGAAGATTTGGTTGTTTAATAGTATTAGATAGTCTGTCTGTACCTATATGCTTTTACATATCATAGTAGGGTCGATATGCGATAATGGGGGTTGTAATTGCTCCAATGCAAATGTGCTTCAGTTTGGAATAGTCATGATAAATATTTTATCTCCTTTATTGAAATATAAACGAAAGTTATAACAGCTCCTAAAATAAACACTTGCTCTAACATCGGAGTTAATTAACGAGTTCAAGAAACAAGCAAAACCTCAGTCTGGAATTTGAAATGATATCGAAAGCAGATGGGGAAACGTAACTGCTTTCATTTTATTAGTAGTGGTGTAACAAGTCGGACTGCTCCAGATCAGGGAAAGTCTACATTATGCCGGAGGCAGCGGGTGTGTCCGCCAAGGTCAATGCCGTGCGTACGCCTCCGCTTTTGTAAAGTTGCCCATGACCATTTTTGTACCAGCTGGATATCAAATGGCGTTCATTAGTTAGTCACTTATTAACCTTGTCCCTGCTTTCTGCTCCGATGCAACACTGTTGTGTTAAAATGTTCGTATCGAATCTAGATTTGATTATTGATACTTGGTTTATAATTAGACAGAGATTCCCATTTTAGATATTTCAAAATGTAGCTTTGGCTGATATATTCGGAAAGCGAAAACCGCTGGGTTGTTGTAGACATAATCATGGGTTATATGAGCCAAAGGGAGTCTCAGATCAGACAGGTTTATCTCTGTCAGTTCTTGCTCCTCATTCCGTACTCTACATTCCCGCTGGTTTCTTCTCCTTAATGCTTTGCAGTTTGAAATGAAATGTGTGGAAGTTTAGGCTTTCACGAATCCTATAGAAGTTGGTCCTGTAAAAACAGCGGTGTAAGTGTCCATTCTTCTGATACCCTACCCTACATCCACCCCAATGTCTGAAAATCTTATATTAAACTCGTTGTCCTCTCAGATCATGACATTGCTACTCCACGAATCTTATAGAAGTTGGTCCTGTAAAAACAGCGGTATAAGTGTCCATTATTCTGATACCCTACCCTACATCCACCCCAATGTCTGAAAATCTTATATTAAACTCGTCGTCCTCTCAGATCATTGCAGTGCTACTTCACGAATCTTATAGAAGTTGGTCCTGTAAAAACAGCGGTATAAGTGTCCATTCTTCTGATACCCTACACAACATCCACCCCAATGTCTCAAAATCTTATATTAAACTCGTCGTCCTCTCAGAACATGACATTGCTACTCCACGAATCTTATAGAAGTTGGTCCTGTAAAAACAGCGGTATAAGTGTCCATTCTTCTGATACCCTACTCAACATCCACCCCAATGTCTGAAAATCTTATATTAAACTCGTCGTCCTTTCAGATCATGACATTGCTACTTCACGAATCTTATAGAAGTTGGTCCTGTAAAAACAGCGGTATAAGTGTCCATTCTTCTGATACCTTACACAACATCCACCCCTATGTCTGAAAATCTTATATTAAACTCGTCGTCCTCTCAGATCATGACATTGCTACTTCACGAATCTGATAGAAGTTGGTCCTGTAAAAACAGCGGTATAAGTGTCCATTCTTCTGATACCCTACACAACATCCACCCCTATGTCTGAAAATCTTATATTAAACTCGTCGTCCTCTCAGATCATGACATTGCTACTTCACGAATCTTATAGAAGTTGGTCCTGTAAAAACAGCGGTATAAGTGTCCATTCTTCTGATACCCTACTCAACATCCACCCCAATGTCTCAAAATCTTATATTAAACTCGTCGTCCTCTCAGATCATGACATTGCTACTTCACGAATCTTATAGAAGTTGGTCCTGTAAAAACAGCGGTATAAGTGTCCATTCTTCTGATACCCTACCCTACATCCACCTCTATGTCTGAAGATCTTATATTAAACTCGTCGTCCTCTCAGATCATGACATTGCTACTTCACGAATCTTATAGAAGTTGGTCCTGTAAAAACAGCGGTATAAGTGTCCATTCTTCTGATACCCTACCCTACATCCACCCCTATGTCTGAAGATCTTATATTAAACTCGTCGTCCTCTCAGATCATGACATTGCTACTCCACGAATCTTATAGAAGTTGGTCCTGTAAAAACAGCGGTATAAGTGTCCATTCTTCTGATACCCTACCCTACATCCACCCCTATGTCTGAAGATCTTATATTAAACTCGTCGTCCTCTCAGATCATTGCATTGCTACTTCACGAATCTTATAGAAGTTGGTCCTGTAAAAACAGCGGTATAAGTGTCCATTCTTCTGATACCCTACCCTACATCCACCCCTATGTCTGAAGATCTTATATTAAACTCGTCGTCCTCTCAGATCATGACATTGCTACTCCACGAATCTTATAGAAGTTGGTCCTGTAAAACATGCGGTATAAGTGTCCATTCTTCTGATACCCTACTCAACATCCACCCCAATGTCTGAAAATCTTATATTAAACTCGTCGTCCTCTCAGATCATTGCATTGCTACTTCACGAATCTTATAGAAGTTGGTCCTGTAAAAACAGCGGTATAAGTGTCCATTCTTCTGATACCCTACTCAACATCCACCCCAATGTCTGAAAATCTTATATTAAACTCGTCGTCCTCTCAGAACATGACATTGCTACTTCACGAATCTTATAGAAGTTGGTCCTGTAAAAACAGCGGTATAAGTGTCCATTCTTCTGATACCCGACTCAACATCCACCCCAATGTCTGAAGATCTTATATTAAACTCGTCGTCCTCTCAGAACATGACATTGCTACTTCACGAATCTTATAGAAGTTGGTCCTGTAAAAACAGCGGTATAAGTGTCCATTCTTCTGATACCCTACCCAACATCCACCCCAATGTCTGAAAATCTTATATTAAACTCGTCGTCCTCTCAGATCATGACATTGCTACTCCACGAATCTTATAGAAGTTGGTCCTGTAAAAACAGCGGTATAAGTGTCCATTCTTCTGATACCCTACCCTACATCCACCCCTATGTCTGAAAATCTTATATTAAACTCGTCGTCCTCTCAGATCATGACATTGCTACTTCACGAATCTTATAGAAGTTGGTCCTGTAAAAACAGCGGTATAAGTGTCCATTCTTCTGATACCCTACCCTACATCCACCCCAATGTCTGAAGATCTTATATTAAACTCGTCGTCCTCTCAGATCATGACATTGTTACTTCACGAATCTTATAGATGTTGGTCCTGTAAAAACAGCGGTATAAGTGTCCATTCTTCTGATACCCTACCCTACATCCACCCCAATGTCTGAAGATCTTATATTAAACTCGTCGTCCTCTCAGATCATGACATTGCTACTTCACGAATCTTATAGGAGTTGGTCCTGTAAAAACAGCGGTATAAGTGTCCATTCTTCTGATACCCGACTCAACATCCACCCCAATGTCTGAAGATCTTATATTAAACTCGTCGTCCTCTCAGAACATGACATTGCTACTTCACGAATCTTATAGAAGTTGGTCCTGTAAAAACAGCGGTATAAATGTCCATTCTTCTGATACCCTACCCAACATCCACCCCTATGTCTGAAAATCTTATATTAAACTCGTTGGACATTGCTACCTATTTTAAAAAATCTCTTATAATTTGTTTTTTAGCCTTGGTTATCATTCACAGAAAAAGGCCTTTTGTTGACAAAATTAATAGTAGAACAAATCAACACCAACCTGTTCTAGGGTTGAAATATGACTAATTGGCATACAATTCAACATTTTTTATCGATACATTTTTTTGTAACCACAAAAATCTCCGAACATCGCTAAAAATTTAGTTTTTTGCATTTTGGACGAATACCTGTAAAATCGTGTTTGCTACTATGGACAATGTTGTAGAGAATTAAGAAACCTATAAAATAAACTATATTAGTTTCAATTCCGCTGATTCGTTGCTTAGATAATATAAATAAAAGACAAAAATCTCTATATCTTTTAAAATTGTTTTCGTAAAACTTTTTTATTAACTGAAAACGTAGATGTTTTTATACTCAATCTATGTTCTAAAGATGGATACTGTAGCTTTGGTAGTTTTTCCAAAATAACAATTTAACCATAGGAAACTCTTTTTTTTTAAAGGGCCATGATATTACCTCAGTGAATGGTCATCATCATTCACAAAGCAGCATTATAAAGTGGAAACTTAAACACTTCTTATCTCAGTTTTTCAAATTTTGAGTTTATAGACTCCAAAAAGAAATGAAAACAGCTTAACTTAACCTAACTCTGGAACATTATTACTAAGTAATGCTGGCTAACTAATGTGTGGTTTATATCCAACAATAGCCTAAAAGACTAATAGAAAAAAGTAATAATTTTACATTATATGATCTGAGTTTTTTGCATTTTAATAAAGCGAAAATTAACTCTTTGCATTATGATTGTGATTTATTGTCATTCATTAAGATCACAGTGGCAGTAAATATTGTACTGTACTCATTGTGGTGTACCTGGGATGCTGTATGCATTCCCATTCTATACAAACGTTTTAACTTCCGTGTTTCGTAAGGAGTTTTTCTCTTTTTTATTCATTCTATACAAGCATTCAAAACGGTAATGGTTTTCTAGCCATAGGAACGCTTTTTGAAACGACAGTCGAATTGTACAGGAGGTTTTAGACGCCGCCAGATGCTCAAGATTTAACATAGATGCAGTAACTCATCCTGTATTAATAAATAGTTTATCTACTGTTCAGGGCATGTAATGTTTTCAATATTTGTATATTCTTTTGATGAACTTTTAAGTCTGTTAGAGGCTTTTAGAACTACATCTGAAATTATTGTGGTTTGGCGTATTTTATATGTTAAAGGCGTTGGTGTGTAGAATATTATTTTGTTATTTTGGCGCTTGGCCTGTTACTTACTATCATGCTTACAATTGTCGATGTATTTCCTAATAATAATAATTGTTGTACTCGTTCTCGCAAAAGAAGAGAATGCCAAAAAAAAAACTTGGGAAAGAATGTTTTATTCTTACGTTTTTGGACTTTTTGTTTGACGCCAGTTATCCTCCATCGCTTCAACACTTGGCTTTGATTTGTTTGTTGCTGTATTCCTTAACAGTAACATCATATAGAGGGGGGGGGGCGTTGCTCTATCTTTAACATCTTCACAGGTTCCAGTCTCAACTCCAAAATGTTCGTATATTTATAATCACCGGCATTTCCCGTCTGGCTGCGTTGGACTGCCTAATGCTTAGTTTACGCGTCCAAGCTAGTCGGTCAAACTACCCGTATAGAATCATAACCCAATCATCTAGCGTTTTCGAAACTTTTGAACTGTTACGTTTAAAATGCCCGTATAGACGTAAACCTAACCTTACCTCCACTACTAATAGGCCTCGTTTACGTTGGAAGGATAAATTATCCAACTACTGTTTATATTTTACTATATTTTTTCGTGTCGTTTACAAGCAAAAAAAAAAAAAATCCCGGTCATCTTAACCTTATTAAAAGGGAAAGAACATTTATTTTATTTATACAATAAAGAACTTTAAAACTGTTTTTCATTAATAATGTCTCGTTTTTTGATAGCTCACAATATCTATTGTGGTATGTACATCCATCTTGGTAATCTATAGCACATTTTTCTTCTATGTGAATGATAAATTTGACGTTATCTAATCACATAGACTGGAGTGGAGCACGTTATATGTTGGTTCCGAATGAATAATAAAGATTTACTCTTGAATATAATCATTTTATAATTCTTTAAACCGGTAATTTTTGTTTCATAACTTAATTCTTAATCCTACTAATGGACTTGGTTTAATTTACACTGTTATGCGCTTATCAGTCACAAATTCACCAAATATTTTCTTCTAGCAGTTAAATCCACAACAAAATAACTAAATTGTACTAGTCGTTTCTAGTTAAGAATTTTAACAGTTTTGAATATTAAGCCATTGAATAATAAGTGACTAGGGCAGAGATTCCTTAGCGAATTAAATACTGTATACGATTTAAAAATAAGCCATATAGGCTACACTGTTTAGTTTTGCGAGATGTAAGCAATCAATCACAACACAACGTGAATCCCCACAAATAAAGTAAGCACTATATAACTCAACCTAAAAATAATTTAAAACAGCTGTTATACATTCTCAAACAAAAGAACAAAATAAAACATATTTGAGAATTTAAACTGTTTAATTTAACTAGATGGAACCAATAACAACAATTACACAAATAAAGTAAACACTATATAATGATAAATATATATATATATATATATATATATATATATATATATCTGTTATAAATTCTCAAACAAAAGAACAAAATAAAACATATTTGAGAATTTAAACTGTTTTTAATTTTGCGAAATGTAGGCAACCGCAACATAACGTGAATCCGCACAATTAAAGGCAAACACTTTATATTTGTTGAAACAGCTGTTATAAATTCTCGAATACAACAACAAAATAACAGGTATTTAATATATAATAACTGTTTTAAATTATTTTTGTTTTGAAAAGTGATTGCTATTAATTTATCCATAACAAGGATCTTGTTATTTAAGGTTATCTAAAAATAATTTTAAACAGATGTTATAAATTCTTAAACGAAAGAACAAAATAAAACATTTGAGAATTTATAACAGTAGTTTAAAATGGTTTTTACTGTAAAACATGTTATTTAAATGATAAATGTATTACAAAATAAGTCTTTCCAAGGAAAATTAATAATTTGACACAAATCTGTCAATTTCTCGGCTTCTACTAAATCAAATTCTATTTCGCAAGATGGAAAACTTTTGCCTATATTTCTAGAAAACATTGTGATATGTTGGCAAGATTTCCTGATTGGCTGAAAAAAGGTTGCTGAAAAGTACGTAACTTTTGTTTTTCAATTTTGAAAATTCACCCTAACTTTGGATCTAAAAAATATATATTATCAAATCTTTCTAACATCGCATTTTTTATGGTTGTACCTTAAAATAATATACAAATGGAAGATTTTCCCTCAGGCAGGGGTCAAAAATATTATTCTTGTGAAAATAACACTGTTTAAAATACGATTTTTTTTAATAACTCGCGAAAGTTGGGCAAAAATAGCAAATATTTTGGGTTCTTTTTGGCCAAAACGTTCGTCTAAGTTTTGCAAATAAAATGAGACCAATAACATAAAAATCTGTCAAAAAGAAGTAAAGATATTCGTACAAAACCATTAAAACAGCGGAAATGGCTAGTTTTCGAATTTTTGACGTGTTGGTGGAAATTTGTGCGCATTATTTTTATCGTATTCTACGCGCCCAACTGGACGGAGAATGGGTTAATGGGATGAACAAAGTAATGCCATTTAAATATATTTCCAATTTTTTTTTTTGAATTTTGGAAAATTCGTTTATCTCCTGACCAAAACTTTAGTAATAACAAAAAATTTCTCCCTACTTTTTTTTTCTTTCTCATGTGTAAGTAGTATAAAGACTTGTTGTGAGATATTGTTTTTGATAATTTTTTTAGACGTTCGTGTGAGAAAGTTCGTGCAATATTATGTACTGTTTTCATTTTAAATTAAACTGTTTGTCTGGATAAAAACAAAACCCCAAAAGATAAAAAATCCTTACATTTTCTTACCCAATACGAAACAGACGAAGGTGTCATACCAAACACACATTGTGAAGGTGCTTTCCTTATGGAATGTTATAACAGACATGATATATAATTTCCCTTTAGTGAACAATAGCCAGAGGGAAAGATCAGCTGACGTAGATTGTTTGCCTAATTCGACAATTTTAACCAACCACTAATGAGTGTTCTATGTAAGTGGGCGACATAATGAGATTACGTAATAAAGATTAACGTGCCGATCTGTGACCAGCATAGCATACATCGTGACCGTCTCCCGTCACACTCTAGTTACCTTAAATCTATCCTATTTATATAGTTTTACTTTATAACACACGTTATGTTACATCATGTTATCGCGGTGGTTTCAATTCAAACTGATACGAGTGTGTTTATAGCAAGGCGGGTTTTATTATATACGTCTAACCGCATGACTCATTTCAGAGGCATGTTCAGTAAGTAAGCTATAGATTATATGGTCTACACTTCCTTCTATATTCAAATACTTATCGCAACATTGAGTCGTTTTGCAACTGCACAAATTGTTCGTTAATAAGATATTATTTTTAATTTGATGTTTTTATTAATAGGATAAGTTCGAAGCTAAATCAACAGAACTTTTAGTAAAGGAGTCACTTTGGAATGTCTCTTCTTCCTTTTTTTCCGATGGTTCCTTAAATAGGAGTCTCCATTTATTTGTCTTATTTCCTTCCACATCTCCAAATTGGTTATGTTGTCTCAAGTTATTTCTCTTCTTTACACTTATCTGACGTGCCCATGCCACCACATTTTGTTACTCTCTAAATCATTTTGTATCTTTTCGATCTTCACTTTTCTCTATTTTCCTTAATCCTATCTTTCCAAATAAGTATCCCCCTCCGAGGTTAATCAACTTATTTCAAATATGTACGAACCTCTTCATCTTCCTTCCGACCTCGGTTTAAGAGCTTTGTTCGTTAATTTTTCTCCTTTCATTATTTTGACGTGTACATACACACCACATTTTCTTACTCTCAAAACCATTTCGTTCTTCACACTTTTGTATAATTTCACCTAATCATATTTTTAAAATTTTTTTAATTTCCTCCGAGATTAATCACATCCTTTCCACGTATCTACGATCCTCGTTAAAGAGCTTTGTTCGATAATCTTTCTTCTTTTATTCTTTTGAAGTATTCATACTATCTGATTTTCTTATTCTTTTCGATCTTCACCAGTTTTCTAATTTCTTTAACCGTATTCTGCCAGAGATTGGGAAACCGTCTTCTCTCGGGACCAGATCCTGAGCTGACAAAGGTGCTGGTTCAGTATAAACCGAAGTCCCTGAGACAGGTCGTTTCCATGGTTACCGGTCATGACCATATTCGGAGTCATTGTAATAAAGTGGGACTATTACAATCTCATCTAATTGACTGCGGGGCTCTGGAGTCCAAAAGAAGGAGAAACTTTGAACTTCAGCAACCAGATATAAATTTTGATAACAACACCCTACACAAAATTCTAGAGCTTGTCGGAGGCATTGGTGTACGCTGAACATATGGGGAGCAAAATAGGGTTATAGCTGACGTGCCGGAGGCCCCTTCCTCCCAAAATAACCATATTCCTCCTAATTTTCTCTAGTATAATTCTTAAAGATCTCAACTCCACCGCCTGAAATTTTCTCATTTCTGATCGTCATTGTCTACGTTTCTGAATTGTTGTTAACGAATTGGTTTAAAATAGGTCTAATACATCGTGATTTTGTAATCAATGGTTATAACCCTGTTCCGGATTAACCGCCTCATTAGTTGATGACAATTTGAACATTTCTAAATTTTACTTTGGATCCCAAAAAATAATTCTTTTATGAATCCTACGGTACCATCTTTTTATCCCATTTTAAACTTTTCTATACAATTGTGAAGTCTATAAAAATTCTTAAAGAAATTTTTACTACTCTCAACTTTTCTTAACAGTTTGTTTTGCTGTAGAAAAGATCACTCTACAGTAGACCTGCTTCTTTTAAACGTATGTTGTTCTTCTGTCATATTTTCTTCAAGAATCCTGTATAGTGTCGTAACAGAATCCAAGATATCTTGCAACCATTCGTACATCATAAAACACTAGATAATAATAATAATGCCTCTATAATTGCTGCATATATTGCTATCGTCTCTATTGAAAATGAAATGAAATTGACACAAATTAATTAAATAAAACTCTTCGTTAAAATAAACATATTAATTAAAAATAAAAATAACAGCTTCGTTAATTAAACAAAACTAAATCTAAACCAAAAGTACCATCAAATTAACCTTTTTTTAAAAAAAAAAAAAAAAAAGTACAAAACAAGAGGTAACGCTTTAGATTGTGCCTTATATTGGGGTTACCATTGTGAAAGATACACGGACAAGCGAAGAGCAATTATAAAAGCTGTAAAATGTAGATTCATTTTATTTTTAAAGTGGCCATATTCAAAAATAGACTATTTAGGCCTACACCGGAAACTGAAAAAATAAAATGAATAAATTACAAATTATACGTATTACACTTACGTGTAAAATTTAACATTTCCTACAAGGCAAAAAAGACCAACTTTTGGGCATTACATTTAGAGGATCTGGTTGCATTGTATTTCATGGTGGGATTGGGTAAGTACCATGATGTCACCCATAAACTTCTTTTGATTGAAGAGGGGAGGGGGTACAAAACAAATTTTTAATCAGTGCAACAACTCGCTTCAATCAAGCCTGCAATTAAGACTAATACACGATTACACGGCATACTAATGCATTTATCAATGAAACCGACAGCTTACGATACCTAGCGGCGAAAGTTTGAACTTCGATCTGATTTCAGTACAGCGATAAGGTTATCGGTCAAAATAATAATTTATAATATGACTATTTGGGACAAACGAAACTAAGGCACACATGAAAAACCGATTTCTAAATACATCCGACGATTTATTATCGCAAACCTAAATTAACATTAATTAGTTAGACTTCCATAAGAGAAAGGTTTCAAAATTCAAATCGACCAGAATCAGCCTAAAGCATTTATTCATTTAGCAAGCTAAATCAGCTGATATAGATCGAGGAATGTATAAAACCAATGCCCTCTGACGTCACGATGCACATTTTTCAAATAATACAATATCAGTGCATTCATTCAAAATTATACAATTTGGCCAATATTTTAATTTAAATTTCTAAAACTGGTAAAAGTAAGCCATAAAACCATATCCCTAATCTATGTTAAAGAATCATTTTAATTTAAATAAACCTATTGTATTAGCCTTAAGTGCATATTAGAACTAACATAAGAAGTGCAGTGAGTAGCCTAATAAGTGCAACGATTTATGTGGCCTAGAAAGTTTTTTTTAAAAGGCTGAGGTTTTTCTATTCTTGTATTCCAATATGTCCCCCCAGGATTTTAAAAACTGAATGCATGTAATTTCTGAAGCCGGAGAAAATTTTAATTTAAGGCCTAGAAACAAAGTTCAGGCCTAGAGCAACATTCTCCATTTAAAAAAAAGGACTTCTAATAACTATCTCTCCTAGCTGAATAGATATTGGTGAGATCTACCCATTTATTATATAGGCTACATTTAAATAGTGACTAACCAATATGAACAGATTTAACTGAATTTTTTTTATAAATCATTATTTATCAACTTGGTAATTTAAAAAAAAAACAAACAAACTATAAGAAACTTTAATGAATAATTATAATTGATGTGACTTTGTTAATTTAACTCACTATATCTATATATATATTTGATCCAAGCCTAGGTTAAGCATTTCAACCTTACTAAGACTATTAACTGATCTCATGTGTAATCTAATCATCATCCATTGTTTCATATCATTCTGTAAATATCATTATTTAATAATTTAATTATCCCTTTTAATGTAAATGGTTGGAAAGTGCCACGACCCCTTTTTAATGTGTTAACCCCCGAGATAAGACTCTAATGACTCCTATGATTAATGATTAATACCACATTGTATATATATATATTATTTAATTTTGTTTTTTTTTTTGTTACTGAGTGTGCCCTAATAATATTTTTAAAAAAACTGAACTAAATCGTAATAATTGAGTGCAAAGCACAAATAACTTTGATAATTTGATTTATATTTTATTGAGCTCCTGCTCTAATAATTGTGAATAACATATTACCTTATCAATAAAGGTAAACTTTTCTTGTTCTTTCTTGTTATCCCGAGTTTCATTTATTATTATTGTTAACCATTTATTTATTTATTTTTAAATTATCAAAATCATAAATTATATTTCTCTTATTATTAATAAAAGCAACATTACAGGTAGCTGGTAGTGTTGTAAATTTGGCGCACAACGTGAAGGCACTTTCCAAATAGCTACTTTTACCAGCAATTATCTTAAGAAATTTATAAAATAACCTTTTTTTTTTAAGAAATTAAAAATTAAAAAATTTAAAAATGGAAAACGAGAAAAACGGGTATAGTCTTAGGAGCTCAATTAGGCCTACCGACAAAACAAGAGAAGGTACTTCAAGAGAACGCGTACCGCGACGACGTGATGTGACCGACGACGATATGCAAGGAGGATCGCGAACGGTCGTTGAAAAGCAACCAAACGGGACAGAAGACGTGGGGTTAGTTTTCCGCGACGAAGGGGATCTGCTAATCGGATTAGGCGATCTTTTCGAAGAGCGTCAGGAAACCGAGATGCCGCCTATGGAAGCAGACGTTTTCGTCGACGAACCGGTCTACGTGAACAACGATCAAACTTACCCACCGACAGCCGACATAGCATTCCTTTTCAGTCAGCTGAGCCAGTTAATTAGTACCCAAGGTGCTGAACTTAAGCAAGAACAAAAACAAAATTTAGCCGAAATCAAACAGGAAGTAAATTTAATTAAAGAAGAGCAGAAACAAAACTTTATTGAGCAAAACCGGAATTTGGCTGCTATACAATTACAAATCGAAGAAGGTCGACGGGAGGTCAACGCGAAGTTTGATCGGATCCGAAAGGAGTTCCAGACAAAACTTGAGGACCAGCACCAGGCCATGAAGCAGGAGTTGAGGACGGAGTTCCAGGCCCAGTCTAAAGAAGTAAAGGAAGAGGTAGAAATAGCGACCAAAGCAGCAGAGGAGCGAGTTATAGAAAAGGTTGAAACACGAATGGAGACAATACGAGTGGAGCTGGTACAAAAACAGCAAGAGTACGAAGTGCGTAGCCAGGCGACGATCGACCAGATCATTACCGGAACAAAGGAGAAGGTAGAAGAGCTGGAGCGGGAAGTGAAGGTAAACCGACCTATGATACCACCGCAAATATACGTCACGTGTGGGAACCTTCCAAACGGCACCACGGACTACAACATTCCGAAGTTCCACGGTCGTGAGTCCAATCCAACGGAACATCTACGAAAAATTCAACGCTTCTATGAAAGACGGTCGGCCACCAACAACAACATCGACCCGACCACTTACCTGATTGACACTCTTGAGCTATGTTTAGACAGCCACGCAGCCAGATGGTTCCAGCTAACCAAGGGCAGCATACAAAACTGGAACGACTTCAAGGAAGCGTTCGAGGCGAAATATTGGAGTCGAGAGGTGCAACGCGGAATTAGACATCGCCTGGAGACGGAGAAGTATCGGCCTAGCGGGTCATTAAACCGATCAGAATACTTCATGGAGAGAGTGATCGTCCTGAAAGCAATCCAGCCGCCTATGTCGGAAGACGAGATTATTACGAGCCTATCGGAGCACTTCGAGGAGTTGGTTCAAGATGCTCGGCGAGTTCAAAGGATTGACACGATTCTAGAGTTCGAGTTGCTCCTGCAGCGGGAAGACCTCAAGGATGCACACCTTAGATCTCGGAGAGGTCAACGCTCCACACCGAATATCCAACCTACCACCAGAGCACCACCTAGAGAACCACCACCGCGAACCACACCACAACATTATAGACCTCCACAAAATTATTACAACCAAGGACGACCATATCAGTACCACCAGCAACAGTTTAGACATTCACCAGGACCACCACAACAATTTCCGCCCAGACATCAATACCAGCCACCAAGACATCAACATTTCCAACCATCCCCACACCAGAACACTTATTCTCCCAGAGGACAAACACAAAACTATCATCGTGGAAACCAGCAAGACACCACGAGACAGAACGGAAATAGAAACCACACATATCCGACCACAGAGCAAGTCAACGTTTGTCATGCTGTAGCAGAAAATATCAAATCCTCTACAACTCCCGGACCGAACCAAAACATTACGGGTACTCGACAGGAAAACTGTTGAGCACAGGTAATGTCTCAGGCCACGAAACCGCGACGGAGAACAACAACCGCTATGCGACTTTCGACGATATTAACCCTGTGCCACATAAAAGTCTTGGAATTAATAGGCCTACAAATATCAATAACCATAATAATACCAGCATAAATGCAACCGTAGTAATTAGTAATATGTACTGCAACCGAGAATTTTTGACGAACGAAGATTTTGATGAAACCACCAATAAAAATGACTTAGGATTCGTACAATGCCCGGAAATTCAAGTTCAAATTGGGAAACTCACAATATTAGCTTTAATAGATACTGGATCAAATGTGTCTTGCGTGTCGGAGAACTGGTTTAAGTTAAATAAAGATTCAATTGGCAAATACGAAGAATTACCCCTTACAAACATACAGATTAAAACCGCGACGGGAATTAAGACAAAACGAGTATCAAGAATCATATTAATAAATATTAAGATACAAAGAGAAGAAATTAGATTACAAGCTTTAATAGTGCCTGCGTTAATTAAAGACATAATTATTGGAATGGACATGGTTACGTTACTGAAGATGGAAATAAACTTTAATAGTAATACGATGAAAATGAATATAAATAATAATGAAATACTACTAGGGTTTGGAGAGCGAATAACTGAAGGAATATTATGTCAGATAGTGGGACAAGCAAAGGAGATGAATAATGAAAATAATAACAATAAACTTGAGAGGGGCAAAAATAACCATTTTTCAGCAAATAATACAATAGACATAAATTCGGCCGTCCAGCAAAATAAAAATCTAAATTCAAAAAATCAAATCGAATTAAAAAATCTATTAGAGGCTTATCGACATATTTTTTCCGAGATACCTGGACTATGTAATAAATACGTACATAGCTTCGAGATTAAAGAAGACAAAATATTTAAAGGACAAAGCTATCCAGTTCCATTAAAATTTCAAGACGCAGTGGCACAGGAAATTGAACGCATGCTTTCACTTAACATTATTGAGCGGTCGCATAGTGTGCTCTGTGTTCATAAACCCAATAACACCCGTAATTAAGAAGAGTGGGGAAATTAGGCTTTGTCTTGACGCAAGGAAGAGACGAAGTTAAACCAGTTTAAAGTTTAAAGGAGATATGTCAGGACATTTAGATGCAACGGAACAGCTTACAACTGCTTCATATCCTATCCTCTTTAAAACAGTCAAATTTTAACGCTCGTTGTTAGATTTTCGTTTTGGATAAATCCATTTGTTTAATGTTAAGTAATTAATTTTACAGGATAACTTGTGAGGGACCAAGCAAATGGATTTCCCAAAAAACTTGTGAGGGACATTTGCAACAACTCGCTTCAATCAAGCCTGCAATTAAGACTAATACACGATTACACGGCATACTAATGCATTTATCAATGAAACCGACAGCTTACGATACCTAGCGGCGAAAGTTTGAACTTCGATCTGATTTCAGTACAGCGATAAGGTTATCGGTCAAAATAATAATTTATAATATGACTATTTGGGACAAACGAAACTAAGGCACACATGAAAAACCGATTTCTAAATACATCCGACGATTTATTATCGCAAACCTAAATTAACATTAATTAGTTAGACTTCCATAAGAGAAAGGTTTCAAAATTCAAATCGACCAGAATCAGCCTAAAGCATTTATTCATTTAGCAAGCTAAATCAGCTGATATAGATCGAGGAATGTATAAAACCAATGCCCTCTGACGTCACGATGCACATTTTTCAAATAATACAATATCAGTGCATTCATTCAAAATTATACAATTTGGCCAATATTTTAATTTAAATTTCTAAAACTGGTAAAAGTAAGCCATAAAACCATATCCCTAATCTATGTTAAAGAATCATTTTAATTTAAATAAACCTATTGTATTAGCCTTAAGTGCATATTAGAACTAACATAAGAAGTGCAGTGAGTAGCCTAATAAGTGCAACGATTTATGTGGCCTAGAAAGTTTTTTTTAAAAGGCTGAGGTTTTTCTATTCTTGTATTCCAATATGTCCCCCCAGGATTTTAAAAACTGAATGCATGTAATTTCTGAAGCCGGAGAAAATTTTAATTTAAGGCCTAGAAACAAAGTTCAGGCCTAGAGCAACATTCTCCATTTAAAAAAAAGGACTTCTAATAACTATCTCTCCTAGCTGAATAGATATTGGTGAGATCTACCCATTTATTATATAGGCTACATTTAAATAGTGACTAACCAATATGAACAGATTTAACTGAATTTTTTTTATAAATCATTATTTATCAACTTGGTAATTTAAAAAAAAAACAAACAAACTATAAGAAACTTTAATGAATAATTATAATTGATGTGACTTTGTTAATTTAACTCACTATATCTATATATATATTTGATCCAAGCCTAGGTTAAGCATTTCAACCTTACTAAGACTATTAACTGATCTCATGTGTAATCTAATCATCATCCATTGTTTCATATCATTCTGTAAATATCATTATTTAATAATTTAATTATCCCTTTTAATGTAAATGGTTGGAAAGTGCCACGACCCCTTTTTAATGTGTTAACCCCCGAGATAAGACTCTAATGACTCCTATGATTAATGATTAATACCACATTGTATATATATATATTATTTAATTTTGTTTTTTTTTTTGTTACTGAGTGTGCCCTAATAATATTTTTAAAAAAACTGAACTAAATCGTAATAATTGAGTGCAAAGCACAAATAACTTTGATAATTTGATTTATATTTTATTGAGCTCCTGCTCTAATAATTGTGAATAACATATTACCTTATCAATAAAGGTAAACTTTTCTTGTTCTTTCTTGTTATCCCGAGTTTCATTTATTATTATTGTTAACCATTTATTTATTTATTTTTAAATTATCAAAATCATAAATTATATTTCTCTTATTATTAATAAAAGCAACATTACAGGTAGCTGGTAGTGTTGTATCAGATTAAAAAAAAAATTTTTTTTGTACAAGAGAAGTAGTTGGGGACAACGGCATTACATCGTTTCATAAATTTGGTTCAAACAATACGTTTGTATATCCTTCGTTTTTTTGTACAGGTTGAAAAGAAAAGTGATTGAATTATTGGTTTCTTTTTCGATGAAAAATCTAGATTTTTTTCTGTGCAACCGTTGCATTTAAAATTACGAAAATAATTTGCTAATAATGGTTGTTGCGTATACAGACTAAGTATAGGTAGAGACATCATGATCGCCATCTAGTACGACTCTTCAATCGAAATCACTTTAAAATAAATGTTACATACCAACAATATGTCTTCGTGAGAAAGTAAACATAATAATAATAATACACAAAGTTGTGGGCTTATAGTAGAATACAACACGATTCATGAACTGACCTTCAGACTACTCCCTACTTTACATTAAACTAAGTCTTTATTGATAGTGTTCACGCACACACTTGACAAACCGTGTGAATTAGCCACTTACTTCTGGATAATAATTCCGTTGTTGTAATATATCAAATCAAATGTAATATAGAACGACAATACCAATCTCGTGACGGCAGGTCTGTCGAGCCGTGACGATAGAAAGGCAGCGCCATATAATGGTGAATTTATGGTGCACATTATATAAACCGCAGGTCAATACGGTCTGATAGGGTCATGCACTCGTAAAATTTAGATGTGATCAAACTTTTATACTTATTTAATAGAAATAGTTATAGTCTAGTAATAATTGTGTTTAATATGGAAAAAATACTAAAACTAGAAAGGATGCAGTTAGTTCGATGATATGAAAGGACACGATTTCGTGTGATTGTTATTAGTGCTAGTTATTATCCAGATAGCCAAGATGCATGACATGAACTATTTATATGTTCGCTTAGAATTAGTTAAAGAGGAACTGCCGAAAAACAGTTTCAAGTGGCCACCATTGTGAAATGTTCCCTTTATTTTGTTTAACAACCATGTTATAGATATAGTAAAACTTACCTGATAAATTTGTCTAACATCCGAATAAAATTCTAACTTTCACTACTATTAGTGCTAATGTAATTTTTGTTTATTCGTTGCAAACATTCCAATTATCAGGTTTTTAACGCTCAAGAAACCATGAACTATCTTAAAATTTACCCCAGCGATATCAATCAAGTTTTGGCGAAATGTAAATGAATATAAACCGTAACAAATCTTTCTAGCAGCCGTTATAAAAGTAAATTAAATCTGGCGGCTGTTTTAATTAAACTCTCGAATCGATGTTTTGGTGGAGATGTCGCCAATACTTTTAGTTTGTGCTCTTTATAACAAAATTTTATTAGGAACATTTAACAACCGATTTGGAGAAATCGAAATTTCGTGTTTTAAGTCTTCTAGCTGGTATTTCGAAAATAATTCAAAATAAAAGAAAAATGCGTTAATATAAGGCCAACGTATGGTATCGTGGGGTTGGCTCGACATATTGGCAGCCCCAGTCAATAGCAATCACTTCCTGGAAATGTGAACGGATCAGGTACCAGTCAGGCGGGTATAGGCAATGACTACATAAATACTATAAGACACGACATAGGATAGGGAAATAGTCTACGCTTTACGGGTGCTGTTCGTCACAAGTTTGACACACAGCTATAAGAAAGCGCTAGCAGTAGGTGCTTGACTGTACGCATCCCACTTGGTTGAGACTGTACAACTGTTGACCTCTCTCTCACAAACCTTCTCACTTACTTCCGTCAGCATAGTCAGTGTTGTCAGTTCGTGCGCTGAGATAAGCGATTCTCGACCTTCCCTCGCATCTCTGGTCCCATATGTGGCATCAGTGCGTTTTCTCTTACCCGCCTGAAACATTGTTTGACCGTAGAGCCACCTAGCGCCAGTCACATGAACTTCAGATTCTCTTGCAGAGCGACCTAGCGGGTATTGGTCAACTGAAGAATAAGCGTAGAATATTTAACATGGCCATGTCGTGTCTTATAGTATTTATGTAGTCATTGGTATAGGTTAGGTTAGGTTAGGAAGTATGGTCATTGCAATATGACATATCATCGAATTAGATACTTAAATAAACTTCAACAGTGCCTTATGAGTTCAGAGTAGTTATGATTGGTATTGTGTTTTCTGTTAGTTTTAAAGGACACCAGGTTAGCCAAGACCCGAGAATACTACCCGCGAATAACAAGTCATACTATTCTGACAGACGACAAACCTCGTCACTTGAGTGTCGCTCTTCGGCTGACCGAACAAACAAACATCTCCATTTCCACGAAGGGTTGCTCATTAAGCAGGAGTTTGAACAGATGACCCTAGTTCCCCAAAGTGTCGAGCCAACCCCACGTAATCCAAAGTATGCGTAGACAATACCATGAACAATAGACAGATAGTCATCATTGCAAAAACAATCCTTTGTTTACTCAAAACGGGCATTTTTTCCCTGGAGAACGTAAAGTAATTTTTTTTTTATAAGAACCATGTATTTTTTATCATAACGATATTATAATTAATGTAGAACAGAGAATACAGATGTCCTTAACCGCACGTTGAACCAGAGAAATTAAGGTTATGTGAACCTAATCTCCCTGGGCGCGGTTGCAAATGATTTACTTAATGGCATTCACAAAGTGCATTTTGTATTAAAACTTAAGTAAATTAAACAGTTGATTATTCGTTAAATGTCAAACTAAAGTATGCTGAAGATAAATTGATTATTTTACTTTCTCCCACTGTATAAATACTAATAGGGAAAGTCTTGTAAAATATTGATGAAGAAATTTTCGCGGATAGTATTATCAGTCTCCAATTTTTTTTCTTTCTTTTTTTTCCAAAATGTTTATCCTCTATGTCCGTCAGCATTGATTTATTTGAAGCCTCTTGGAATGTTTTTGAAATGGGGGGAAAAATCTACCGGTTTTACCTTAATTATGATAATTCTTAACTTAAACTATGATAATTCTCAACCAACCTTACCTTTCCTTCAAATTCCGATCGGATCTCCCGTTCTAGAAGTAATGAGTGCCAACATTCAACCTCACGCTAATTTCAGCTCACAAATTCTGAACATTACATAGATTCCTGCACTACTCAACTTTAACAGTTTTAATTTTCGAAAGATCTTGACATTATACGTGACAAGAATGCCATCGAGAGATAGAAGGTCGATTTTATTTTGAGATGATCCAAATTATGCAATTAGAGCTGTTTGGAACAATGGTTAAAGTTTTCAATTTCATCTAAATGTGATAAAAATATCTTTTCGTCACGTATTGTAATAGAAACAAGAACTCATGACTTGGACTATTGTTGCATTAAATTATTATTCTATTTACCGACTCTGGGTGAAATTGTTAAACTGAAGTTTCTCCAAGCAATCGATAATAAATACACATAAAATGCTCAATTAACACTATTGTTACAGTAATTCTATTGTAGACGCTGTGCTTTGCAATTTCTTTTAGGTAATATTTCAAGTGAGATACAGTTGCATATCGATGAACTTGTATTGTGTACAGTTTTTTTCCTGATATTTTTTAATCAGTACTGAAAATCTGAAAAAAAGAGGAAACAGAAATTGTGATGACTTGTCGTTTTGGAATATTTCTGGAAGAAATAATAACATAAAAATTAAAGATGTAGAAACATTTCAATAGCAAAACCTGAATTAATTTGAATGCTTATTTCACTGTTCTCTTTATGAAAAGGTCACAATGTGTTCATATTTATTCAACAAGTTCATCGTAATTCGTATTTATTAGTTAAACTGGTAAAAGTTGCTAGTTATTCCTCTCGAATATGGTTACCTGATAAGAGTTTGACCTGAACTGACTTCAAAATTGGTCGTGTGCTGTGTAGATTCAGTTTTATTGGCGATTTAGCCAAGTAAGAACATAGCGCCAATATTTTTTTCTTATAGCAACTTTGAAAACACTTTAATCACTAGAATTTATTCAACTTTATCATTCTGGTAAAACAAAATTAATTTCTGTTCACATAAAAAGAAGGGGGTGACGTTTTGTCAACGTGTGCTCCTCCAAGTAAAAACCACAGACTTAGGAGATTAACATCACACTGATTGTTACTTCCTCACATGTATGTACAGAATAGAAAAAGTTAGTCACTAATTAAAAAAATCGGTGTCGAGTTTTTTAGCAGACATATTAGTTTTGAGATTTCCATGGATTATTTTCCCGATTTGATGGTACCGAACTGACATTTTTGTGATAATTTTGGTTCTTTTTTTATTTAGTTGTTAGGGTGGATGATTAAGAAAGTTTTGCGCTATTTATTTTACATTACGTGTTGAGTGGACTAAAGTAATGCTAAAACTATTCTTCTAAATACAAACAAAGCTGGGTTTCTCTATCAGCTGTTACTATAAACTACAGTGTTAAGCAACAGCGTACTTTGGAATAAAAACTAATATGTTCAAAACGTACTTTTATTTTCGGATTTAGGTTTTTTGTTGTTCTGAAAGATTTGTAGACTTGACAGTTTTGACAATAAGAAATGTGACCGTCTATTTTTTTAAAATAATTATTGTATAATAATGGATTGTTCATATTAATGGTATAATTATTCAGACATTTGCTTTCATTTGTGTTTATAAAAATGAATACATAACACCCATATGGAGAGTGTGGATAAATCGCTTTATCAAATGATAAATCACGAATCGTAAAAGAGTCTAGGATTGCAACATGTAGACTTGGGGTTTCAAAATGGCGCCTTTTTAAACTTTTTAACTTTGAATCTAAACAATCGTTAATTTTTAAGTATATTTACATTTAACTACAAACACCTGAAATATTGGACAGAGTCCGGGAATCAATGACTATTTTCAACTCAAGTGTCATTATATTTAGAACCAGGTGTCCTGAAATTAAATTGGTACCAAAAAATTAATGTGGTGTGATCTTGAATTTCATCAATCATTCTTAATTTGTGTACAGCTTTTGCAGTAAATTGACATGATAGGGAAATAATTATGGAAGTTATCCAAGAGACAAACAAAACGTACCACTGACATCCATCCACTTAGTCAAGGCAATTGTAACCAGTTTTTGTAGTCTATTCACAACCGATTTTGATGTAACCTCGGTATTCCCACACATGATCCTTGAGATGTTGATCTCGTATTGTGTTAACAAGAAGTGATGAAAACAATTAATCATTCTTTAGATTGTATATTTACACAATGGGGTAATGCGGCTTTTTTTACAGTAAAAAGTTAGGGTCAATATTTGTTGAGAATGTGAATAAGCTAGTTTTATCAATTAAAACACACAAAAATATTTATTATTATTTTTTTAAATCCTGTTTTTTCTACTGTTTCTTCCTTTAAAAGAAATCTCCGAAAATGGTATAAAAATCGGTTTAGTCGTTTAGTAAGTAGAGACGATACGTCAAGACATCTTCCAATTTGTGTATGAATTTTGTCTTGGATAAGTTTGTAACAAAAATATATTTACGTGTTAGTAATTTTGAACGTACTCTATAAATTTTGAAAGCCTAACACCACAATATGGTAATACCGAATCTAAATATCGGTTGAACGGAATGGCGGTCAAATATTCAGGGAGCTGTGATTGTCGATAGTGGCCTTTCAGTGTCTATGGCATAACACTTGTGCAACGAACAAAGTCATTATATTCTTCAGGAAAAACTAATTACTCCACATAACTGCAAATAGCATTGCTCGCCGTGTATTGTGTATTGCATGAAATTATTTGATGGCTCTTGTTCAGTAATGTTACCTTCTGGTTACGAAACTAATAAGTTAAAAGATTTATCGATTTGGTCCAAATACTTTCTCTTTTCGTATCGTGTATGGTAGAAAGCTTACTGATCTCACAAATTGTGTTCAGTTGCTAAGTTTAATGTATAACGAAATACGTTCTTTTGATTCTTTCTAATTAACTTTGTTCTTCTTAAATTTCGCTTTCGGAAGGAAGGAAAAGTTCTTAGAATTTGTAAATATTTATGAGTTCCTTATTACTGTAGGTAATTGGCAACCTTCCGTACAATTGTATGTGTAGGATTCCCATCAACCTAATCTGTGGTTTACTTCCGTATTATTGAGATGCTCCGCTCGATGTTTTGATTCTCACTTCCTCCTTAGAACCACTCTCGGTTTATTAAAGTGTTTATTAATTATCTTAGCTTAAAATCAAACACCCAATACTACAATTCAATAAAACAAAATTTATTTCCTTGTGTACATTTCAGGAACATAGTTACATTGGAACTGATTTTTTTTTTGAATTGTGGTATTGGGCGTTTGATTTTGAATCTTTAAGTTCGCCACAGTGTGGTAAAAAGTGTTGTAATTATCTAAGCTTTTATTACCTTTTCAAAACAATGAAACAATTGTTAATAATAACATATTTATCCTCATTTAGTATACAAATAGCACCGATTCTGCAGTAAACATTCGAGTATCATAGATGCATACAGTACAAATGTAAAGAACATATAACAATACAAATAACTTACAAAGGCTATATAAATTATCTACAATTGAAGGTAATAAAATGCCTGCTGAACAAAGCACTTCCTTAAGATTATCTGCCAACCTGTTGTAAAATTTGAGACCAGAATAGCGCAGCCCACTCTGGAAAAGCTACTGATTGAGACCAACATAATTACGTTTAAAAAAATAGCAGGACTTTCAGAAAATATATACAGGGAAAAGTTAACAATTTTTTTTAAAGGTTTTCAAGATTGCCAACATTGTAATTTGCAAATTATTCTTTTGAATCGAACTATTTTTCCAGATTCAATGGAATTTTCCCAAAAGGCAATACTATATCAGAGGTGCACATATACAAAATATACTGTTTTAATTGTAGCCGGACTGTGGAGTACGTGAAATAGCACGGAGTGCAAAAGCTGAATTTTTCTTTTTTTCTTTTTGAACGAAAGATAAAATGTGTGATTTTCAGTAACTTTTTAAAATGGAGTTAATGACCATTGCATGATTGTGGTACCAAGTCACTATTAATTATTAATAATAATATTACCTTAATACCGTCTTGTGACTTCTTGTCGTATCATTTATGACGACATGTTTCGGAGCAGTAACTCCATCATCTGGTCTTCACTCCTTAGAAATCGTCTTACAATAAAATAAATTACATATACATATAACACTGATACTAATAGTTGAATTTAATAATAGATGCTCATTATAACAGCACAAAAATTACGACCTCTAGTGTGCACGAAATACATACATTTTATATACATAATAAATAATAAGCCACTCGAAACGTGTTCTATGGATTAGTATAGGCTACACTCTAGAGTCTGCGTCTTGCCATAACTGCGCTTTTTTCCTACAATAATTCAGGTAATAACTAATTTAAACATAATGTTTAGTGTAGCCTCCTGGATTGTGTGCGTTCAATGGATATATTATAAGCTAATTACCTTAATTTTTCCGTCATCCAAATTTCATCCTTGAGGATAACCGGTTTCGACAGTTTTACAGTCATCTTCAGATCCCAAACATCGTAAAGTCGTTCAGGCATATGAAAGCGTCGTCCCATTAACTGGTAATTATTATTGAGTACTCTTAATACTTGAAAAAACACTATTAAAATTTTTAAAATAAGAATCGTTGGCACCTATAAAACACTTCTTAAAACTGTTTAACAATGACATATTGATTATAAAGACACGATATGTTTATGCGTAATTTTTAAAACGATTGCTAATGATTGCCAAAAAAAGGCGTTTGTTATCGTCACTTCAGGAATGTAACAAAGGAACATTATAATATGTTAAACGAAATGAGCTGTTTAACACAGTAAAATAGTTAAGGAAATGGAATACTATTCACGACCTATAGTTGGTTATCAGTGATTGCCCGATACACAAGTTTATCTCTTGTACATAGTGATACTAACGTCATTATTAGTGGGCAGTTATAATTTCAAAGATTATGCATAAACGTATCGTGTGTTGAACAGTTTTAGCAAGTGTTTAATGTGTCAATTTTCATTTTTTATTTAATAGCGTTTTTTTTTTCAAGTATTAAGAGTACTCAATAATAATTACCAGTTGTAATGGGACCACGCTTTCATGTCTCAACGACCTCGTCGATGTTTTGGATCTGACGATGACGGTTTAACTGTCGAAACTGGATATCAACAAGGATGAAATTTGGATGACGGAAAAATTAAGGTATTGAATTAATGCTACTCGTATATCTAACTGCATTAGTCTTGTACTATTGTAACACTGTAACCAGTTTGTCCTTTATCTTGATGTGATACCGGACTCTACTACATTTCCCTTCCAGTAATACTGTCAATGTAAAGAGATGTGTTAATGTTTTATTGAGGCAGCATTTCCTGTTGTACCTCTCGTAGACATTCTACAAGTAATTACTGCCTACTTTCAGGCTCGGTAGAGTAATGTACTTACATTTAATTATTTGTTTCTTCTTAGAATTTATTGTTTTGTTTCGCAATTGTCTGAAAAGTATCTCTAGAATTACGCAGGTTAAATGAGTGAAAACCATGTTTAAACTATGACTCACGTTCCAACTGGATCGTAACCGCGTGGAAGCCATCATACTGACTGACGTCGCACACGATACTGTGCTTAGAGAAATTCTATTGTAATCTGTCATGAAAACGCTGACTCGCGATTCTATTTGACGTTTTAAACAGTTTTTAGGAGTAACGTAAGAAGAATAGGCCTTGTAGAGTTGACTCAACTGGTGCTATAAACTTGAAGACAACCCATATCTCGACCCGAAAAGTAAATATTTAGTTTTCCCACTAACGTATTTGCTGCGTGACGTATTTTTTCTTTAAGAATGCTGACGTCCACAGTGAAGCTTGTTATCAACATTGCAATCGTAATACAATCACAGAACTGTGCAAGTTTTTAAATGAAAGGAAAAGTGTATTACAAGAATTGTATGGACTGAAAAACTTATACATTGAAAAGTAGTAGAAATTTACCAGAGATCGTGTTAACATAGCTTGTTTTGGGTCTCTTGAAAAATTATGAAACTTTTTCGAAATTATTTCTCTCTGTAGCTTGAGGACAAAATAACGTATGCATCACTTGTCTGTTTTACATACACCAGGTGTCACAAAACACTCGTCCACCTTCTAAATTTTGAAAAGGAAACAGGATTTTAAGAAACTTTATTGGAGTAAATGGAACTATCTTTTGCCATACTGTATATAGGACAATTTTTTCATAGCCTCTATATTGAATTTTTGCTCACAACTCAAAAATGTTTAATGATAAGTTATGTCGAATGATTAATCATTTTAAATGAATTAATGAAAAGAAGAAAACCTTGTAAAACGTTGCAACTATCTAAAATAGCTGCCGATATCAATTTAAAAAAAGACAAAACCAGCTGAATGATGTTTGTTATTGTCCCGTCACCCGCTCACTGAACAATAAACAGACTTGGCTAAATCTCATCCAAACTAGTTATTTGTTTTTATAAGTTCTCATACAATAATATATCACCGCTAAGCTTCTATTGACGGGGTTGGGGGAGGGGGGGGGTCAGAGGTCTTTTTTTGACAATTATTCCTGAACACTAATTTTTTAATTTGTGTGCGATTTCGCACACGGTTTGAATTATTAATTTCAAATTAAAAAAAAAAAAAAATTGAACGAAATCTGTAGAGCTGGTTTTGAAAAATTAAAGTATTTTATGACAGCCCCGTGGTCGTTTTTGTTTTTTACCGATAACTCACGACCAGGTATTTTTAGAGATGTCGACTAATATTTTTTTGGGTTCTTAGAGGCCCACTTGAGTTAAATATGATCAAAATCGTTGAGCTGTTTTTTTAGATAATAGTAATTTTGTGTTTTTCCCTTTCTTATGACAGCCATCCCGAAATTGAGAGCTATCACAAAAATTTAATCAAATTCCCGAAATTTGACCAAAATATGTTTACATACCAAATTTTAATAAAATCAGTGTTTGCGTTTTGCTTTATGACGTTAGACATTCCAAAAACCACTTTTACCGACTTGAGGGTACTGAAAACGGATATATATATATCCGGAAATGCTACCATTATACAGTATTATATAGATGTGGGAAAGTAATAATATACAAGCAGGTACCGTTTACAATTTTTGAGTTGCTCTGCAACCCAGGAGAATTTGGAAAAATTGTCTAATTTACCAAAGTTAACATATTCAGATTTATAAAGTTTCCAAAAATAGCTTTTTATTTTATTCACTAGTTCAGAATTTCTAGTGAGGAAAGGGGGTTTTTAGAGACACTTTATTTTTTAATTCCTTTTTATCATATCTGCTAATTGTTGGTTTTTGTGTATCATACAATTGAGACCACGGCAACATTAGCGCATTTTTTCTTTTTAAGGGAAAAACCTCTGTACCATTTTGCTTTATAACAAATGTAATAAGTAGATTATGTGCAAAGGATTCTAACCAACCCTGTTAACTTACGCTCAAGGCGACTAACGTTAGTTCAATGTGGGCGTCTTCCACCTTCTTACCACAGACTGGAAGAAACTGAAATAATTGCTCAGAAAAAACAGCGCGCCGCTAGTGGGATTTGAACCCACTCGCACGCACTTGGAGAGTAACAATTAAAGCTTTCATGGAAGGGGCACAGGTACATTTTATTTATTGTTAAGAAACGATATTGTAGAGTTATTTTCAAACAACTCTCAATTCTTTAATCCTGCCAGCTTACGACGCAAAACAAAGGGTTAGATACCTGTCCTTTCCCTTTCAGCGGCGTAAGGAATGCACATTTTACAATCCAAATAGGTGACTTGTATAATAATTATCAGCCCTACTATATAATAATTAAGTAATATATGTTTTATTACTTTCAATAAAACATATTTTTCTAAAACAATCACATAAAATTGAAAGAAAATGTAAAAAAAAAAAAATCAGTTTTCTGCTTCTTGCAGTTTTAATACAGGTTTGATTTTGGTGCAAATATGATTTTATTCTACAACACACGTAAAGAATGTGGACAATACATCTAATTCGTAAATTTGTTGCAACTATTCACGCTACCAGACTAAAAATATTAAAAATTATTAAGGTGGTTAGGTTAAAGTTAGGTTTTTTCATACGAGCAGAATATTTCACAGAAAATGATTAGATTTTCGTCAACATCTCTTTAGGAGTGAGGGTAATGTACGGGGCGCAAAATGTATGAATACTAACTTTTACACGAATCTAAACTACGTATTTCGAATAACATACCTATTTGTACGTACGCATATTTTCGGTCCCTGGATTATCACAAACTTAAAATTAGCCTATAATTAAAAAAAAAAGAAAAGTTTATTGACAGGTTTTTATTAAATATATTTTAGTTTAAATCTTGGGTTGTTTACTTTCAAACATATATGTAATACAGAGAACAATATACGAAGGATCAAGAAATCTATGTTTTTTTGCAAATATATCCGTTCTAGAAGTGAGGAAAAAAAGTGGTTTTGGAAATTATCTCTACCGTCTGTGTAGTGCTAAAACCCAAACGTGTGGAGCTATTATAATCAAATTTGATGTATACGATTTTTGCCATATATCGGTTTGTTTTTAGCTTATTTTTTCGATAAATAAAAATTTGGGGACCTCTACAGATTTTGATAATTTTTTTGATTAAGTGTATCTTAATACAAACAAAACGTATTGATGACCATCCGTCTAGTTCTTGTGTTATTCGAAAGGGGGAAAAAATCAACCATGAGGCTGGAATAAAATACTTAATTATCTGAAAAGCGACTCTACAGATTTTGTTAAATTTTTAGTGAAATTAGAAGACGCAAACACGTTTGTAAGATCCCAAGTAAAAATAATAAAATAACTTTTACAAAATAATTGACAAAAACCACGTATTTATGGCAGAAGCGAAGCCAGTTTAGGACCTAATTACATATTTTATTAAGAAGACGACGTCCATTGTGCACTTCCAATTTTTGACAAAAATTTTTTGTAACGAATAGTTTTGGTTGCCTTGTATTTGATTTTGAAGATGGGCGAGTAAGAAAGTTTGTGCAATGTTTATTTTATTGGTATTTAGATTATTAATTTGAAAATTACGTTCTAGCTCCATCAACGTGTTTGTATGTAGCGAGTTGTTCATTATTGTATTCTTGTGTGTTTCAGGTACATTTTGCAGTGCAATATTTATTTAAACGCTGTTTTGTAAGTGAATTTATTATTTTATTATTTATAGTTTTACATTTTTTCTATTCTATAAGTTATTATAATATAAAAAATTGATATTGTAACATGTTGTGTAAAGGTTATTTTGTGATTGTTTGCGAATTCCATTTCGTGTTATTAACATGTCAACCTCGAGCATGTTTGAAAAATCCATAGGTCACGTTTAAAGTGTTGTTATCCGTGAAACTAGTTGAAAAAATGTTGTCGTCATGACAGCATTGGTTGGAAATTTTGAACTAAGTATTTCGCGTTCAATTTTGTAAACGGGACTCGGAAGACCATTCAATTCAAATCGTAGATCTTGTTTCTGTAAAAAATATTACGCAAATAGTTTTCGCCAAGAATGTAATTTTTAACTGCTTAAATTAGAACAGTAGAGATTCAGAATTGTAGTTGGATTCCAGTCATGGTTTGTTTTTTCTATACTTAACTCAAAAATAAATATCAAATTGAAAATTTCCGAACATAAAAGTGAAGGTGTAATTTTTGCATTACTTTACTGAATATACGACCTCGTTATAGATTGTCTGAAATAGCACCTCAAGGTCTTCGAGAATCCTTTCGTTTTGTTATGATCAGCACGGCACACCTTAACAATTTCCCGGAAACGGTATCTCTTGGAAACTATGGATATTTGTCATTTTTACATAAGACGGGTTAGAACTTCTAAACAAAGGCGAATGGTTAATGTGAGCAAACATTCAGCCAGCTAATGAGAAAAAAATTACATTTGTTTTCAATTCAACGATGGGGCGCCCAAATTCAGGATGATTATAAAAAAATTTAATTATTTTGGGGCGAAAAAAATCCTTATATATAAAGTATTATAGGTATTCATTATACTGAACTGTTATCTGAGTTTTGTGTTGAAGGTTTGCAAAATTTGTATAATCTTACTTTTGTTTTTATTTGAAATTATACCTTTTGTTTTTTCTCAGTCGTTGATGACATAATAGTTTTTCGTCCAAAAAAAAAACATCAATATTCTCTTAAAGTGATCAATTTCCTTTTCCTTGTGGTTAAAAGGCGTAAAACCTTGCTGTCATCATCACCTTGAAGAAGAGAATAAAATAGAGAAACCCCCAATTCTCTAACAACGTCAAAATTGGGAACAAAAGTTGGTTAAGAATAACCTGATAAGAAAGATGTAAGAAAGGAATTTAAACCAATACTAGAGTAACCGAGTTGTGGATCCTCGTGATTACCACACCCTGTACTCCACTATAAGTGAGTTGTTGATGGAAGAATGTGTTAATGAAGATATTGATCAAATTTTGGTGATATTTGAAATTTGAAGCTACATGTGGCCATTTAACTTGTAACTGTAATTTTCCCTACATCCATCTTTAAGTTGGCGTTCATAGTTTAAATTTGACCAATAATTTGAACAGGAATTTTTGAGTTTTTAAGTTTACTTGCTTCTTTAAAGATTACATTTATACCGAAATTCATCGATAAGGTAGTTCGATTTTTAAACTCGCTTTATGTGCAAGAGGTTCCACATTCAATATCTATGGAGACTCAAACATTTACGGTGTTTACCCTGCATCGCGGGGTAAAGTGAGGTGCTGCAATTGATTCCTCATCATGAAAGTCAAAATTGCGGCGAAGGGAACTCGATCAGCTGACCTCTCATAACCCCACTAGAAGCCTGGACGTGGAATGGGTTGTTTCATCTACATTTTCTCTATAGGCTACTATGTACACTAAGTGAAAAGCAAACAACTAAAATGTATTTCGTCTACAGTTGTTGACAAAGTGGCATTTTGTTCATTTAAATTAGTTTGCAAAACAGCTGATTTCTCAACAGTTTCACTTTTCCCACTACTTTGCACACTACTTTGCTCACTCCGAATGGCAATCGAACAAAACGAAATTTAGGTTAAGTTTATTTGAATTGATTTATAATATACAGGAAATGTCCCATATATATGTTAGATTAATTCTTATACATGTAAAATAACATAAATAAACAACAAAACAACGTTTTAAAGTTGAAAAAGGAAGTAATTATTCATGGAGATGATTGACAGTATATGTACACGGAGAGTATTTTTCGTTTGCCGAGTTTTGAAGTTGGCAATCCCGTTTCCTCAACAATACACCTAGGTTATTTGTTATATTCATAAATAGCCTCAGTTGTGACGTGAGAACTTCTACTCAGTGTTGATGTGTTGTTTAGCACTACTGCTATATTTTGTGTAGTTAGTTTTAAAATATGGACAGTTTCAGAGGATGAAAACCCGTCAAATACCCCGCCTAAATTAGCGGAAAAAGCTAACAACGTTGTACTAAATCTCCTTCCTGTCAAATCAAGGAAAAAGTACGACCGCCTGTATGAACTGTTTTTATTGCCAAAATAACAACTGTAGACAAAATATAATGTGCAATTCGTGAGCAAATTGTCTTTTTTAAACTTGATAAAATTGACGCACTCGGCAAGCATCGTGCGTCAACATTTTTCTCTCGTTTAAAAAAGTGCCACTTTGCTCACTAGTTGCACAAATAACTATTCTTTTGAATGTACTATTTGACAGTATACCATAAAATATTCAATCTTTTTTTTACAAGTTAAGCTGGCCGTGTAAACTGTTAAACATAACAAATAGATACTAACCCAGTCGTGTTATATAAATCAAATCATGCACATTTTGAATTCTGTAACTAATAATTATGCATAATGAAGCGCCTCCATTAAATACAACTCGTGTGTTGGTGAATGTCAAAGGTCAGGGTTAGAAATTAACCTACCAACTGTTTGTGAAATGTTTTCTGCAGGATTTATTACTTTCTCAACATGTAATGAGAGTGTGTAGAAAGTATTCTGATGACGAAGAAATTTATTTATAGATTTTCGCGAATCTATCAGACTTCAAAACGTGGTGTTTACCATGATGTGTGAACATTAATATGTAGTCTAAACACTTAGATTATTTGTTGGAATATAAGAATGTTTTGGTCATTCCTGCAAATTTTTACTTCTTCCTTGCGAACTGCACTTTTATTTTTGGTGTTTCTTAAGACATTGATTTAAATTACAAATATTTACATTTTAACAAAATTTTATTAAAATTGGTTCAATCGATTTTTGGTAACGATTATAAACCAAGTTTTTTTATTTTTATTTTTTTATATATTTGTTATTATTAGAATTTTTATTAGACTCTTTTTAATTCTCCCTTCCTTAAAATTAGATTATATAATTAAGTTTAAGACAGCGTTCATGGTAAGTGACATTTTTGTAGATGTGGTGTCTGACAATTTTTTTCCAATGTTTGTTTTCTGAATTGTGATTGTCATCTTCTAAAATAAATATAAAAATAAGAAACTAAACCTTCCCCTTAACAGACCTTGAAGGGCTTAGGATTTCTAGATCCCATTTCAGTCCAGTAATGTGTATTTAGAACATCGAATTCCCGTCGTCGTTGTTCACACATTCTCAACCAGAGTTCACTGTCAATTGTAACTTCCCAATTTGATTTACGATGTTGGGTTAACACCATAAATTATTTAGCCTCTTCGAGGATTGAAAGCGGAACCTCTCATTCGTAAGAAAAGAGCACTGACTACTAGACCAGCCGGGGGCTCGATTGTCGTCTACAAACTCTGAATAAGGGAACATAAAATACCGGAATTTGCTACGACAAAGCCGTATCTAAAATTTCAATAGTTTATCAATAGTTGAAAAGGACGAACATCCTTATTCTTTGTATCCCCTACCATTCCATTCCCAACAAATCAGATTAGTAGTTGGGCGTCCCGGATGCACCTTTCTTTAATGTAGAACAGCACCGCTCTGCAGTCTGATTTATATTACTCGAATGAAACCGGTTCTTATTTGCGGAGACTTGATTTAATATGTAGACCAGAAGACATTTATTCGGTTAAGGCAATGGACTCGACAAAACCGTCCTTGGTCTGACATTACCATCGCCATATAAAGGTTAACATGTTGTCGTCCATCTCTTTATTACGAAATTTGTGTAGGGTGTTTACGTATGATAAATATTAACCAATTATTAAAATAATCTTGGCACGTAACTACATTGCTCTCGCGTGAGTTAAACGTTTATCCGTGATTTTTGGAGAAAAACTATCACTTTGTGGCTGTAAATTATATTTACTTTTACTAACAAGTGTTGGTTTCATGAACTCTTTCTATTCACTATTTGCAATTAAAATGTGCTAATTTAATATTAATTTTGGCTTTACATAATTTTTCATTTTAAAAACGTTGTGGTTGTTATAATTTGGTACAGAATCACAATATGTAGACGTAATGCAGGTTGCTTCAAAAAAGGAGTTTACAACTTTTGTAAATTCATTTAAATTTATTCATACTAGTTATAGGGATGGTTTTGGTGTCATTTTTGTAGAAAAATACAAGTTAAATAAGACAAATGTCTTATAGTTAGATAGGTTCAATGTCACTACCACTGGTAAGCATGGAGTCAACTCGTCCTCCCAAACCCGCAACAGCACGTCAGGCGTTGTCTTCTTCAACTGCGTTAATTCTTGCTCTCAGTTCAGCGAGAGAACCCGGTAAATAAATGTTATCCTTAATAAATTCCCGAAGTAAAAATTGAGAAGTGTCAGATCCGGTGAACCAGGTGGTCATGCAATCGGTTCACCTCGATCTATCCCTTGAGGAAATCCCGGTAAGGAGTGGGGTGGTGCACATCTTGCTGAACGAGTATGCGGCATTCTAGGTAGTCCTTCTCAATCTGTGGGATAAACATGTTTTCTTTCATATATAGGTACCCTGTTCCTTTGATATGATAGTTTTCTCTTGAGGAAGGAAAGGCCCGTAAACTTTTGCTCTTGCTTAAAACACAATTGACGTTAACTTTTAGGACATCACGAAAATGTTTTAAGGTTTGTCGTCGATTTTCACTGGCACAAATCCGTCTTTACCATTGAAAAATCGACTCATTACTGAAATTGTGTTTGGAGTGATATCCTGATCTTCATCTTCATCAATTGATGTAACATTTCAGCACAAAACTTTTTACGAACAATCATATCAGTGTCTTTTAGTTCTTGCGCCATTGTTAGTTTGTACGGTTTGAGATGCAAACGTTTACTTAACACCCGGTAAACAGTCGCATGTGGAACGCCCAGCTCGCTAGTAACACGCCGGGTTGTAGGACCGTTCACAAAGCTACGACATCGTTAGACACACGGAGGATTTCTTGTGGCTTAATGAACAGTCGGTTTCAACAAAACACTTATGACACTCATAAATGGTTAGCCACATTTGGAGGATCTTTGCCATACTCGGTTCGAAAATTGCGTCGCACAATTATTGTCGTAGACTTCGATTCTTCAAACGAAAACACAATGCGCTCAGGACCAGTGAAGGCATCTTTGTTTCAACTGTCGCTAGCGCTTGCGGTGGTGCTTATTCGGTTCGTGAGTTAAAACTTGATCTATTTTGCTACAAAATGACACCAAAATCAGCTCTGTAAGTAGTTTGAATAAATTTATATGAATTTACAAAGTTATAAAATCCTTTTTTGAAGCACTCAAGTGAAATTATTGTAATATTATGGGCAAGCATTTATTTAAACGGCCGCAATTCGAAACTTTAAAGGAATGTACTCTTTAAAGATCTTGTCAAAGCTAAAATTACGGCCGCTAGATTATGCAAACACATTAACACATTGTAAATAAAAATTTGATATCATTAAGTTGGTGTGTCGTCATTTTCCCCAAATTAACTCTTTTTTATTCCCCCCCCCAAATATAGGTACCAACAGTCCCAGGAAAAGTATTATTTTGGAGCAACAATTTATATGTCTTATTTTTCATATTATTCATAATATTCGGGTCTTTTGAGCACTTTTAAATCATTATCAGAGTGCATTAATAACCCTCCTTATTCAGCAGATGTTACTCATGGGTGTAGCTTAATATTTAGTATATACATATTGGAGTGATCCGTTCAAACAGACGTAACTCGGAAGTTTTAGTTTTAACAACCTACATTTCATTATTTGGAAGCACTTACCATCAGAAATAAACCGATATTCTCAAAATCTGATCCAATAGTTGGCAATATTGCTAAAACACATGTAGACAAAAGGTATTTTTCATTATCTTTCTAAAAACATGTAGTTTTGGATATTATCGGTCAAACAGTTGAAATGATCAACACTGATTTTATCGTGGAAGAACGTATTATTTTGGTGAAACGTTTGGGAGGTTTATGACCCAAACCAATTTGGCAAACTTCGAGGAAATTACGGTTCGTGAATAAATTGGCAATTATCCAATTAACTCAGAACTTTCACAGTTTAGCAAAATGTATATGAAATTGCTCGTGATAATTTTAAAATATTAGCTCCTCTAGGCGACGCGACGTCAGCAGTTTTTTAAGTATTTTTTGGCCGATAACCTTTGAGTTTTCGGGAAGATTAGTTCTGTTTATATTTGCTTTTCTGGTAGGGTATACGAGAACATTTATGGGATTTATGTTTTATTTGATGTCTCTTTAAGCTCTCTTTGGTTTTTGAACAATAATTTATGAATTGGGGTGTCATTTGATATTTTTGTTTTGTTTTCATACATTATTTGGGACCTTATGAGTTAAACTCGCTTCGCCACCAAACCCATAAGTGGGTTTTGACAAACTGCAGAGTTTTAACAGAGTAATTGGATCAAAGTTGTAGATCAAAACTTAGTAATTTCCACACATTGTTAAGTTTTTGAAACACTTATTTCACATCTACAATCATCCAATTTGGCAGATATACTTGGCACATCCAACTGCCACAAGCGTGCCAAATTTGATGTATCTAGGTATGGAAGAATGCGTGAAAAATGTATAAAAATTACACTAAATCCGAGTTTTGTTGTTCAATCTAAAGTGTCGATGGAAATACGACAAAAAGTAGAGTTCAATTGTTTGCCCGTCAGTTTACCGCCTTAATTATGCACCGTATAGCCAGAGTAAGTTATCTTTATACAGGGTTTTGCGATTTATGTTTTATTTGAAGTCTCCTTTAGCTCTCTTTAGATTTTGAACAATAATTTATGAATTGGGATGTCATTTGAGTAAATTTATATTTTTGTAATATTCAAACATTCTGTATAGGGACCATATAGGCTAAATTTAACAAAAAAGTAAAAGCGTTAAGGGCAAAATATTTTATTATCAGATATTATTTGTATTAAACAATAATAAAATATTTTTTGATCCACTGACTTTTTTGACTTTTAGGAAATCCAATATTAGTGTTAAAATAAATAAATAAAGAAATAATTGGCCTATATCTGAAAATATTCAGTAGTTCTAGTATTTAATAAACTGAATAACTGAGTAAAGGTAGTCTTCTTCTGACGTAGTTAAAAGAAAATTAAATAAACTTCAATATCAAAATGTCAGTACCAACTTAACTTTAAATTAATACTAATTTTTTTTCATGTAGTACTTTTAAAATTCTATCAATATTTTGTCTTTTACAAAGAATACATCACTAATCAAAATAATCATGTGATAGTTTGCAACTATAAACACATAACTTTCAACCACTTGTTCACTAATTATTGTTAATTGCTACATTTTGTATTCTTGGTTTCTTTAATATTTTCCTAGATACAGTAGTTTAAAGTTATAAAAAATAGTTTAACATAATATTTGTTTCTATATTTTCTTCCCTGGTTCGCCTGCTGGAGTGTTACTCAAAATAGTCACTATTAAATTTTTTCCCCGAGATTCTTGTAACCTATTTTTTGCCATTATTCCTAATACATTTTATAAAATATTAAATTGTTTTTAGAGTCATGGGGAAAAGTAAAATAAAATAAAATTTACATTTATACTTATATTCTATAATTGATCTATCCTTCTCCCAATAGGTGCATTAATTTTACGGTTATAAGTACTTTAAAACAAAAAATTAAATATATCTTTAAGTATATGAAGGTATATTAACTTTTTTTTTATGGTTATCATTCAAATATCTACCAAACCCTCCCAATTACTTACATAATTGAAACTCTATTGAATACATTTGTTTACGGTTTTTAGGGTTGCGGGTGGATAAGAAAATTTCAAAAAATCCCATATAAATATAACTGGAGTTTTTTGTTAAGTAAGCTCTGATTTACGGATTCAAACCACATTTGTTACGGTTTTAGGGATCATGTATATAGTAAATGTTTACATAATAATTTTGAAATTTTCAATTGATTTGGGGGTGGGACAATTTGGGATAAGGTATGTTATACATCATATACATGAGGTTATTATGTTCTATGCTGGTGAAAATATCAACAGTTTCATGTAAGTTTGTTTGTATGCATTTTCACAATTACTCGATTTGAACTATTTTGGGTCCATTAAGAAAGAAATGTTTTGCGACTAGTAAATGTCAATACATAGCACTGTGTATTGGGTAGTAAACGATTTCTCCAAAAATGTTTTATTAAAACAATTTTCAACTCTTCAGCTATAAAATTGTCGTAAATTTTACGACAATATTTTTGAAATTAAATGCGGACGCATAATTGTGACATCAAATTCCGTATATTTCATTAGTAGAAATATAATTTTCGTTAGTTTTGTAGAAGCCTATTTTCAATCTACGAAAACTTGAAATGTTTCAACATATATTTCAGGTTCCGGAAGAAACGGGTTAATTGAGAAATATGTTTGTTATAGTATCTCAATTTCTTAAAAAATGTCATGAAATTGCCATGTGACCGCACGTTTCTGTTTCTCAGTGTTTGCAATTGGTCATTTCCTACGTAGGTTGTATTCTTTATAGTCAGTAAGTTCGGCTGGCCATACCCTGAGAAGACAACTCGGAGTTACTCCACAAGGAAGTGTAACAGAGCGGAATAATCATCCAACGTGCTTCGGAAGCATTTCCCGTAGTACTGTTTGTTTCTTCTATTGTATAATGTCGTGTTAACATAACATAGAGGGATTTAAATAACTCTATTGAATTGTGGCAGTCTTGTTTATACAAGAATTTATTCATTCATGCTATTTAGTCCACATTGCTTTGGAAACCAACCTCAATCTTGTAATTGGCTTGTTTATTCGTATTAAACAGTTCTTTGTTTATAGATTTGAGTCAGCCTATCAACATTGGCGAGCGTGTAAAGTATGTATTCCTGAAACAACTCTTAACTCCTATGATTATCTCGATTACTTGGTCATTTTGCGAATGCAGTGCTAAATTTACTTCGCTGGGAGTGTTTCAAAGTTTAAAATTACAATTCTGACACCAAACTTACGGTTTAACAATCGAAGAGGTTACTGCTATTAGATGAAGAATTAAAACAACCCTGTTTAGATTTTCAATGTAACTAGTGGACTAGTGCGAATAATTCGCACTGCATCTTGATCAGTCGCCGAATGGTAATATAAGTGGAATAAGTAAATGCAAGTATATATGAATGAAAGATATTTTATTTTCAAGAGTAGTAATAAATATCAGTCTTATTATTCTAAAAAGTCATTATCATTATATACAATATGTTTGATTGTAAAACATTTAAAAAAAATTGATATTAGCTTTACCAGATATTATATATATTTTTTCTTCTTTATTTTATAAAACTTCTTAGAAAACAATTTTAGAAAAACAAACAGTTTTTATAATATTTAATTTTCAAATTACATGGAAACGTAAGTCTTTACTCAAAATAAGACTTTATTTATACGAGTGATATACTTTGTATCTATATCGTGTTTGGACTCATTTTTATTGTCTTGCTGTCATGATTTTAAATATAACCATCTTGAAAACAGCAAACAGTAAATCTAGAAAGTCGCAACTTGAAAGTTGGTAAGGCGGTGCGTGAGTGTGTGCGCGCGTGTGTGTGTGTGGTTGTGAGGCCTGTCTAATCCCTCAGCGTCCTTCCAGTAACTGCCAAACTATATATATATATATATATATATATATATATATATATATATATATATATATTTAATACCCCATACATAATAGTTAAAAAAATTAAACTAGATAGTTTTTACCCCTTAACTACCCCAAGGTCATTTTTTCCCGTCACGCTATATTTTTCCTATATGTGGGACAATACGAAGAATATAAATACAAAGGTTGAATATGAATAGTATTTATCGTCTTGTCTGTGTAATAATTGTAATAGACATACAGACGGACAAACATGGAGATGCATTGGTTTTACCTTCGGACCCTAAAAAAAGAGTAGTGTGTGTGTTGATTCTGGGTTTCTTTTGTAGTTTATTTTTACTGTGTCCTAGTATTATAAAATTGGTGTTACCGGACACATTTACAAACCGAGTAAAATATATGAAACTCAGGTGTAATTAAATTACACTCTTTAAATTATTGGTCTTTTCCTCTTCAAATCTGGTTAATTCTTTGCTCGTTAACTTGCCAAAAGACAGTTTTCCTATACTCGTAATTAGAGAGTGATAGCTGCTAAAGGAATATGAAACAAACTAAATTAAACAGATTTTGTTTTGTTTTTAAAATGCTTATTATAGTTTGTCAATTTTTGTTTTTGGTTCGATTGTTGGTTTTGTGTTAAGGATGCTTAGTTTTTGTGAAAGTGATGACCACAATGTAACAAAAGATTTACATTATCCATCGAGCCTTGTAGTTAATAACGATATGAAAGAAGTAATCCCCAAACCACAAAAGTTCCAGATATATATATTCCAAAAACAATTTCAGATATTTAGACCCGCGTGTGTAATTTACAAAAATAAAATCAGTATAGTGGCACAATAGCGACTGGTGCCGTTTAAGAATAACTCTGCAAAAAGCAGTACACGTCATGTATACGAGATAATATACCTACAAGGGGCTCTCAATTAGTTCAGCTGTATGCCAATAGGGAGCAGCACATCCTAGATGTGTGCTATAATCTATATAAAACAGAAAATTAATTGTAGGTAGGACATGGAGTAATTGCATATCAAATTATTAAAGCATAACATGCAATACTAAGTAAGGCTCGGAGAGAAAAATATATACTCTGTGAAATGACCGTATTATGCCGGCCTTCTAAGGCCTAATCTGTGTTATTAAAAGCATTGTTACTGTTGCTGCCTATATTAGGTTAGGTATTACGTTAGATAAGGTAGTAAACAGCAGTTTTCGTAATAAAGTTCCTGAATATTCTAACTTAAAATATATACTGAACTCTTATTTTTACATTGAAAAAACAAAAACATTCACATGATCGCATTAAAATAAAAGTAATCTATATAGTATAAAGTCAAGGGGTATTAACCTCATTTCCTTGTCCAAAGCTTTATTATAATGGCTGATTAATAAGAATCAACCTGGTGACCAGCTGAATGATCTGAATTATACAGTGTGTGTAAAAATATGGAAACGGCATATAAACTGCATTAGATAGAAAAATGCCCCATTTCTCATTTTAAAGCTCTTTAACAGGGTGGTACAAAAGTTTAGTAAGATATACAGGTTCTTCAATAAATTACAATACATGGTATTTCTAAAGTTTATTAAATGTAAAGCTGTTATTATTTTTGTTATTCTAATTGATCAATTTAAGTCTCTTAAAAATAATTGTTAATATATCTTAATAACAACCGAGTTATGGCGTTTTTAAATTCTCAATTTTTTAAAGACAATATTAAACGTTCTCTGCAGGGCTGGGTGAATGTATTTATTATTTGGTTATTGTGATCTAAAGTAAGCCAATATGTATTGAAAATCACCTAGCCGGTACAGGGTGTTCTACAACGCAAAAAGTTACTAGAATATTAATTATCAATTATTAGTCTAGGATATAAATTGCTAAATGTAATAAAAGTATAATTTCATATACAGGATGTTACAAATATTTTATTACCCCCACCCTGTGGATAGAGATTGTGCTTTAAAATGAGAACTCGAACGTTTTTCTTATTAAACAATTCTTGAAATTCCTTTTTTTTTTTTTACACACACTGTATAGAGAATAATAGTGAAGATCCAAAAATAATTTAACTTTAGATTCAAGAATGTTAAGACAATGGTGTGAGCTTTATCATTTATGTACCGAAGAAGTATTCTGTCTGTCTTTACGAAATTATGCTTGATGGCGCATTAACATAGAAATTTCAAAATAAACTATGGAATTTTAGTTTCTTTGGAAATACAGTAGTGACTTATATTATAATGAAGACAATACATTACTGTTACAGTATGGCAAGAGTGTTGTGGCAGAGCCGCAATTAAAGATACGAAGCTTATTTACTCAAAAATACCCATTCAATTATTTTGTCCTAGGACATTTTTATTTGTTTTTAAGATCCTGAAAATTGTTGGTAAAAGAAATGGAAATAATACATTAGAGCGATATTTTCAAATTACACCCACATTCAACCTTGGTAAGAAGTCTAATTTTAATAAACCCTGGCTACTTATTTATTTGCCCCAAAGTACGGTAATGTAAATGTCTGTTTAATGGCTAAAGACAGCTTTGATGATATGTTAAAAGTGTTTAATGGTGTCTGATAAGGATGGGAGAGAGAGGAGCGTTATACTTGGAACTATTTGTCAATTGGACCTCGGTGATAAGAAAGGTGTTCAAATGAGGTTTTCATTGTAATTTGGATACCTCAGTTTAGATTTTAAGTATAAATGTGTGTATGACTGGATAGTAGATGCAGGTAACGAGTATTAAAGTTTTAGCTTAATATCCAAGTCGGTTTAAGAATTATTGTGATTTGTAAAATAACCACACGCAGCCTGTGTCAATGATATGTTCTTACCTTCTTAAAGTCTGTCTACAATCCTATTATTGAACTTTTAATTACATGTTTCGACAGTTAAATTGTTATCATCAGACCTAAAGAAAAGTAAGAATGGATAATACATATCATTCATAATACAATCCTGGTGGCCTATGATTGTTAGTTAAAACGTGTTTGAAGTCGATTTGAAATTATTAAGTTGTATACAGGGTGTTTCCAAAATCGTTCTAAAATTGCAGGAGCTTATTTCTTACATCAAAACCAATAAAAAAGTTTATGTAAATATATTTTCTAAAATGTTTGGTTTTATATTTAGTCGCTTTTTTGTGTTTTTACCAAAAATATTCAAATATTTCTAACGTTAAATGATCTGCAGTTCAAATTTGTTATACTACTTAGTGTTATAAAGACCCGATTTGAGAAAAATAATCAACTGATTTCCTTCACTCATTTCAAAATTGTTTAAAAATGTTTAATATTGAATATCTCGGACAAAATGTTTTCTTTTTAAACGACAAATAAAATGGTTCTGCAGGTTTAAGAATAATCGAATTATCTATTGTAAACATAATTTTTTAGTCGTTATCAACAATAACCAAGATTTAGCCTAGAATAATAGCAATTCCTAGTAATAGAATTCTAGCAAATTCAGAACTAAATAAAAATTGAATTCGCAGAAATTGTCGACAATTATCAAGAAATTATGTTTTTTGTCGATAACTAGATTATTCTTTGACGTGCAGATTTTTTATTTTTATTTTTGTAAAATAATGGGTTTCGAGATATTCGACGGTAAAAATTAAAATAACCGCCATTTTGAATGAGTAAAGGAAATTGGTTGATTATTTTTCTCAAATTTGGTTTTTATACTAAGTAGTATACAAAATTTCAACTCCAGGTAATTTATCATTAAAAAAATATAAATTTGTTTGTTAAGAACACAAAATGTCAGCTAGATAGAAAACGAAGCGTTTTAGGAAATGTGTTTATGTAAACGTTTTGATGTGAGGAATATGCATAGTCTTGAAGTTTTGGAAACTGGTTGCAGTAGTCGTCGACCTGTGTATTTTTTACCTAAGAAATAAAACCATTGTATTAGGTCATTGTGTAAGCTGATGATGTACACAGATTAATACCAAGGACGAAGTCGGCAAATGAGCTGATATTCGTGCAATAACACTAAAAAGTAACTCGTGTTCTATGATATTAGTTATTATATGCATTACGAGTATTTACATATTGGTTTGAGAGACAGCCCTGCCCTTGAACAAATCCATTCTCACGCAAGTTAATCGTGACCAAACACTTGTATTCCTTTGTTTATAACTACACTTGCCGCTGCTCTAGTGAAAACTATAACCTTAATTGTATTGAGTGTCTATGATATCCTCCAAAACTCCATATTTATAAGTTTTACCGCTCTAGCCGTTGTTGTTGCCTAATATTTTGCACTTTTAACAATAACTTGAACAAGTTTGTTGCCCAAAAATGACGGGTAGTAAATGTTAAAATTGCTGCAATTTTAAATATTAAAAAAAAAAGAATATTATGCTTAAAATTAATATAACTTTTTAAGAAATATTAGTATCTTAGTAATTTCTGACAACTGTACAAACAATAGTCGGTACTGTACTATTAAATGTGCACCAAACTTGACTTTCAGAACACATTTGATGGACCATCTATTTTCATATTATGAAATCTGACCCTTCCATCAAAAGTTACACTACGAGTGGACGGATATTTGCTGCACATACATCTATGTATTGACTCAATCTTTACGATAACTTACGAACGTGTAATCAGATTTGTATATTATTACATAAATATACTCATTCTTTGCCTAAACTGTAGATCCAAAATCGATAGTCAGAGAAATATAAATTTTTGTTAATGTTTTTTAATGCCGATTTTAATAGGAAATTCTTATTTTAATAGAAGATGGTAGTAACCAATAGGTTTTGAATTCTTAGTTACTAAATTAGATAAAATAAAACTCGAACACAAGTTCTCATCAAAATTACGTTTACTTAGTCGAACACGTTTCAACGACAAAGCAGCCATCGTCAGTGATACATGGAGCTACAATAATTATAACTGCATTAGAGAAAAATTGATCAAAATATTAAAGTCGATTTTAAGAAGGAAAAAAAACAGAAATTTTCAGTTTTCCATAAATTTCGAGTTGTAAATACAATTAAATGGACGGTTTGATTTGCCAAATATACTCACCTAACAAACTTTATCAAAATCGGTTTAACCCTTTTGGTGGTAGGACAAACTCAACAGACCTGAAGATAAAAACTTCACACCAACCTCAAAATCGATAGTTTTCTCTGAGAAAGTAAAATAAACATTAGAAGACATAGAAGGTGTAAGTTACTGTTATTGAATGCTATTGTCCTGGTGCTGGCGTTATTTATAGAACTAAGCACCTAAGAAGAAGACTTTACGCCCGTGGTGTTATTGTAATGTGTAGGCGTTTGTTGCTTAGATGATGTCGCATCTAACAATACTGGTTGGGTGTACCTCAGGGTTAAAGCGTGGGACCCACAAGGTTACTTACCGTTATATGAAGCTTTGTTTGTATTTATTGTTAATATTTCAGGATAATCTTTTAATTTTGATGTGGTCATCACATTACATTCCAATATAAAATAATTGCGTTTTAAATTAAATTTCCGTTTACCTTTAAAACATACTGTCTGACAATCACAAGAATGAACGCAACGTATGAAGGGTGAAGAGGGAACTACACATGCGCAGATCGCATTTAGACTAGACTAGTAAAGTCCCTATAACCATTACCGTACTAATCAGTTAGAAAATATTTAAGCGTAGGCTATGCATGATCTCAGTGATTTCAGATACTTAATGCTAGACAAATTTTGATTGACTGATATTTTCATTAGTTGTTATTGTTTTTATATAGGATTAATTATATTTTCCACCCTTTATATCATATTATCATTGACTATTGAAGAAGTATAAAAAAATAATAAAATATGTTTAAATAATATTTGTAAAGTGGTACTTAATAATATTAAAAATTGTCATTCATAAATTGGCCGTGGTTGTGTAAACCTTGTTTAAAAAAAGTATTCAAATTAGCAGTTGTAACTCATTTCGGCGTATTTATCGTGTCAAACCATTGAGTCAATGTTATTAATTGGAGTAGTAGTGAGATGTTTAGTATCTACTAAAATATTTGCTAATACTCTGCATTCTTTGCGCGTTCATTCTTACTGCAGCAGTACTGTACATATGATGTATATATTTCCTACCATTCTTTAAAAGTCGGCAGGAATAAAAAGAAACTGTGTCATGTTATATAATGACACAACCTGTCATTCATTATCTACATGCAAACTAGTGGCGGTATGTTACTTTTTCACAGTAAAGCAGATTTCTCCTTTTTTAAAGACATTTAAAGGCGAAATCTAGTTTTGATATTTCTGACATCTTCATTACATAAATTACAAAAACAACTAAAAAATGCAACTTTTAAGCTAAATAAAGGTGAACTTTTTTGTAAAATTGGAAACTACAGTAGAACCCATTCGTATTTCTCACAAAAGTGTAGCTTTTCGGTTTTCGCAGTGAGCGTATCGGAATCCTTAAGACTGGAGAAAGATCATTGAAATATAATAAAACTATTTTTACTTTTAATGCATATGCTAGTTCATTGAAAATCTAATCATACCACATCCACTAAAGTTTGCTGGAGTAGTCCATTCTTGAAATGGCCTGCTGCAAAAATATTTTTAGAAAATGGACTAAATTTACTCCTATTGACCTGAAAATAAATATTTCTCCATATAATACTATATTTGATTACATGATCGGATCATAAAATTAATTGTTTTTGGGATTTTTAAGAAAAATGTATTTTTGAATCAATCAGTTTCTCGTAAAATATAAATATATATATACAAAGTTAGAACATACTTCCGACGCAGTAGACTGGAATAAATTCGATCCTCTCATTTACAGTTCTCGACATATTTCTGTATCTAAGGAATGCTCGTTTTTAAAGTAGTTTCATTATGTACTTCCTTACGTAAATGAGTGAAAATAATGATGTTGGGATTTTCGAAAAATGTAAGTTCTGAGCCCCAAAACGGCTTTTTATGATGTTTTGTTTGTCGACTCTCTGTAGTCTGTGCAGTGTTTTACAATACAAATGGGTCGACCAATTTTTAGAAAATACGGTTGGAGGCCATACCAGATTGATAATTTGTTAATTTGTTTGGTAGGCTAACCTAAAATAAAGGTTTGTCTGCCATGAGATTGAAAATTTATTTTGCCAAAATAAGTATTTAACGATTTTTACATGTTTTCGATCAAATCTAGCACCTCAAAAATCTTAATTGTCACCATCTTCCCAAAATGCTTGATAGAGTGTTATCGATTTAAAAAGGAGAATGATTCATCTTAAAGGTTCCTGTACCTCAAAATATCCACAGTACAGTATCCTCAAGGTAGGAATGTGTCTGGGATGGAGAGGAAAAGAGGGGCCCCCACACTTCGTTTGTTGCGTTTACTTTCAGCGGTACAGCCCTATTAAAAAGACCTCAATTGCTTCTGTGTAAACGCCTACCCTACCTTCGTTTCTTTTATTGGTGTAAATAAAAATAAAACGTTTACAAAAGTCTCTCACGAAGTTGTAACTTTAAGAATTAAATGTAGCTAATAATTTGTGTACCTAGTTTTCTTGGAATGGGTTGTACTGTAAAGTCAGGCTAGGGAAGCAAGTAGAAGGGAGGACACGTCCCTTACACCAGAAACACTCCTAGTCTAAGGCTACTTTAGATCCATAAAGGTTCAATAATTCAGGGGTCCGTATTGACTTTCCGATCCCATTCCCTCTCCACAAAAATCCTAATACTATTTCGATCAAATTTTGGTGAAATATACGTTTTTATAACACAAACTGAATGTACCAAACCACAAATTACAGGGAATAGTTCTTGTGTATTTACGAAAATACAAAAATAAACCATGACAGCGAGTTCGTAACAAAATTACTTTCCCACCCCTTTTTGTTGTAATGATCTTGTTTTGTGTCGTAGAAAACAATATTGGTATCATTGGCTGTATCAATAGAGCTGCTTACCAGCTAGGACCACCTATTGGGTGAAATGGTATTACTGAAAAACTACTTTATTCTGTAAGTTATCGATAGCATTTTATGGTTTAATTTACAAAAACTGCAATTTGTTAGTAAATTTTAGTTTAGAAAGATAGAATGACGAAGACGGAAGTTTCGATGGACTAACCATACATTCCTCCGAAACTGTCGTCTAACAGGCCTAGGCTCTGCACAAACAAACAATTGTGATTTATGAAATTTTACAATAATTGATAAAGTTCAAATTATAATACATTTTTGAAATGGGACAATTGCTATCACTACCCTCGGTTCCACGTTCATCTTCAGTGCGGGAAGTCCATTAGGAATGTAAATCACATGGGAATTTCAAAGCTACGTGAAAATATCACTACCATAGTTTCACTTGATTTTATTTAATTAAAATAATAAGTAACTGAACTTAATTTAAAAATGTGGTATGATTTTCTTTTTCCAATTTTTTCCTGTAATTTGCATAATCATTCTCTTCTTTTATACTTCATGCCGGAAGTAGGTGAGGGCTGTGTGAACCAATTCCCAAATTATATTTTTCTCATAGAATCCATTCTAATTTTACTGGTATTTGTAATATTTTATAAATACATTTAGTAAATTTAAATTAATTACCTTTTATTTACGTTCAACCAAATTCAAAATGAAACTATCAAAAGTTTGGGGACACTATACATTTAAAATGGCGATGCTTTCTCTCTAGCCAACTACGAACGAATTCTGTTCAATAAAAGAAAAATTTTGTTGTAAAAAATGATTTCAAAAATATATTGTAAAAAAACATAATAATGTAAAATTTACATACATGATTGAAAACATTAAATTTGTTTGTAACTTTTAAAAGATTATTAATTCTAATCAACACAACGTAGCATGTTCATGATGATATTGTCAATGAAACTAGTTTATAATTGTATTGTTCGTAATTAACAGCAATTATTTTAATATTAAAGAAATAGTTGTCTTTGTCTTTACTTAATCGTTATAATGGGAAAACTGTTTTCTTATACACACCTCTTGTCCGGTTTGTCCTGAGTGCCTGGCTACACTACTGACTGGGTTGGTGTCTTCGATGTATCAGTGCAACACTCGCTTGTCACCGTAACATTTACAGGTTGAGTAGTAGTTCAGCATGGTGAACATGGAAGCGAGAGTAGATATGTTTACCAACATGCCTGGCTACACTACTGACTGGGTTGGTGTCTTCGATGTACTGTATCAGTGCAACACTCGCTTGTCACCGTAACATTTACAGGTTGAGTAGTAGTTCAGCATGGTGAACATGGAAGCGAGAGTAGATATGTTTACCAACATGCCTGGCTACACTACTGACTGGGTTGGTGTCTTCGATGTACTGTATCAGTGCAACACTCGCTTGTCACCGTAACATTTACAGGTTGAGTAGTAGTTCAGCATGGTGAACATGGAAGCGAGAGTAGATATGTTTACCAACATGCCTGGCTACACTACTGACTGGGTTGGTGTCTTCGATGTACTGTATCAGTGCAACACTCGCTTGTCACCGTAACATTTACAGGTTGAGTAGTAGTTCAGCATGGTGAACATGGAAGCGAGAGTAGATATGTTTACCAACATGCCTGGCTACACTACTGACTGGGTTGGTGTCTTCGATGTACTGTATCAGTGCAACACTCGCTTGTCACCGTAACATTTACAGGTTGAGTAGTAGTTCAGCATGGTGAACATGGAAGCGAGAGTAGATATGTTTACCAACATGCCTGGCTACACTACTGACTGGGTTGGTGTCTTCGATGTACTGTATCAGTGCAACACTCGCTTGTCACCGTAACATTTACAGGTTGAGTAGTAGTTCAGCATGGTGAACATGGAAGCGAGAGTAGATATGTTTACCAACATGCCTGGCTACACTACTGACTGGGTTGGTGTCTTCGATGTACTGTATCAGTGCAACACTCGCTTGTCACCGTAACATTTACAGGTTGAGTAGTAGTTCAGCATGGTGAACATGGAAGCGAGAGTAGATATGTTTACCAACATGCCTGGCTACACTACTGACTGGGTTGGTGTCTTCGATGTATCAGTGCAACACTCGCTTGTCACCGTAACATTTACAGGTTGAGTAGTAGTTCAGCGTGGTGAACATGGAAGCGAGAGTAGATATGTTTACCAACATGCCTGGCTACACTACTGACTGGGTTGGTGTCTTCGATGTATCAGTGCAACACTCGCTTGTCACCGTAACATTTACAGGTTGAGTAGTAGTTCAGCATGGTGAACATGGAAGCGAGAGTAGATATGTTTACCAACATGCCTGGCTACACTACTGACTGGGTTGGTGTCTTCGATGTATCAGTGCAACACTCGCTTGTCACCGTAACATTTACAGGTTGAGTAGTAGTTCAGCATGGTGAACATGGAAGCGAGAGTAGATATGTTTACCAACATGCCTGGCTACACTACTGACTGGGTTGGTGTCTTCGATGTACTGTATCAGTGCAACACTCGCTTGTCACCGTAACATTTACAGGTTGAGTAGTAGTTCAGCATGGTGAACATGGAAGCGAGAGTAGATATGTTTACCAACATGCCTGGCTACACTACTGACTGGGTTGGTGTCTTCGATGTATCAGTGCAACACTCGCTTGTCACCGTAACATTTACAGGTTGAGTAGTAGTTCAGCGTGGTGAACATGGAAGCGAGAGTAGATATGTTTACCAACATGCCTGGCTACACTACTGACTGGGTTGGTGTCTTCGATGTATCAGTGCAACACTCGCTTGTCACCGTAACATTTACAGGTTGAGTAGTAGTTCAGCATGGTGAACATGGAAGCGAGAGTAGATATGTTTACCAACATGCCTGGCTACACTACTGACTGGGTTGGTGTCTTCGATGTATCAGTGCAACACTCGCTTGTCACCGTAACATTTACAGGTTGAGTAGTAGTTCAGCATGGTGAACATGGAAGCGAGAGTAGATATGTTTACCAACATGCCTGGCTACACTACTGACTGGGTTGGTGTCTTCGATGTACTGTATCAGTGCAACACTCGCTTGTCACCGTAACATTTACAGGTTGAGTAGTAGTTCAGCATGGTGAACATGGAAGCGAGAGTAGATATGTTTACCAACATGCCTGGCTACACTACTGACTGGGTTGGTGTCTTCGATGTACTGTATCAGTGCAACACTCGCTTGTCACCGTAACATTTACAGGTTGAGTAGTAGTTCAGCATGGTGAACATGGAAGCGAGAGTAGATATGTTTACCAACATGCCTGGCTACACTACTGACTGGGTTGGTGTCTTCGATGTACTGTATCAGTGCAACACTCGCTTGTCACCGTAACATTTACAGGTTGAGTAGTAGTTCAGCATGGTGAACATGGAAGCGAGAGTAGATATGTTTACCAACATGCCTGGCTACACTACTGACTGGGTTGGTGTCTTCGATGTACTGTATCAGTGCAACACTCGCTTGTCACCGTAACATTTACAGGTTGAGTAGTAGTTCAGCATGGTGAACATGGAAGCGAGAGTAGATATGTTTACCAACATGCCTGGCTACACTACTGACTGGGTTGGTGTCTTCGATGTATCAGTGCAACACTCGCTTGTCACCGTAACATTTACAGGTTGAGTAGTAGTTCAGCGTGGTGAACATGGAAGCGAGAGTAGATATGTTTACCAACATGCCTGGCTACACTACTGACTGGGTTGGTGTCTTCGATGTACTGTATCAGTGCAACACTCGCTTGTCACCGTAACATTTACAGGTTGAGTAGTAGTTCAGCATGGTGAACATGGAAGCGAGAGTAGATATGTTTACCAACATGCCTGGCTACACTACTGACTGGGTTGGTGTCTTCGATGTATCAGTGCAACACTCGCTTGTCACCGTAACATTTACAGGTTGAGTAGTAGTTCAGCATGGTGAACATGGAAGCGAGAGTAGATATGTTTACCAACATGCCTGGCTACACTACTGACTGGGTTGGTGTCTTCGATGTACTGTATCAGTGCAACACTCGCTTGTCACCGTAACATTTACAGGTTGAGTAGTAGTTCAGCATGGTGAACATGGAAGCGAGAGTAGATATGTTTACCAACATGCCTGGCTACACTACTGACTGGGTTGGTGTCTTCGATGTACTGTATCAGTGCAACACTCGCTTGTCACCGTAACATTTACAGGTTGAGTAGTAGTTCAGCATGGTGAACATGGAAGCGAGAGTAGATATGTTTACCAACATGCCTGGCTACACTACTGACTGGGTTGGTGTCTTCGATGTACTGTATCAGTGCAACACTCGCTTGTCACCGTAACATTTACAGGTTGAGTAGTAGTTCAGCATGGTGAACATGGAAGCGAGAGTAGATATGTTTACCAACATGCCTGGCTACACTACTGACTGGGTTGGTGTCTTCGATGTATCAGTGCAACACTCGCTTGTCACCGTAACATTTACAGGTTGAGTAGTAGTTCAGCATGGTGAACATGGAAGCGAGAGTAGATATGTTTACCAACATGCCTGGCTACACTACTGACTGGGTTGGTGTCTTCGATGTATCAGTGCAACACTCGCTTGTCACCGTAACATTTACAGGTTGAGTAGTAGTTCAGCATGGTGAACATGGAAGCGAGAGTAGATATGTTTACCAACATGCCTGGCTACACTACTGACTGGGTTGGTGTCTTCGATGTACTGTATCAGTGCAACACTCGCTTGTCACCGTAACATTTACAGGTTGAGTAGTAGTTCAGCATGGTGAACATGGAAGCGAGAGTAGATATGTTTACCAACATGCCTGGCTACACTACTGACTGGGTTGGTGTCTTCGATGTACTGTATCAGTGCAACACTCGCTTGTCACCGTAACATTTACAGGTTGAGTAGTAGTTCAGCATGGTGAACATGGAAGCGAGAGTAGATATGTTTACCAACATGCCTGGCTACACTACTGACTGGGTTGGTGTCTTCGATGTACTGTATCAGTGCAACACTCGCTTGTCACCGTAACATTTACAGGTTGAGTAGTAGTTCAGCGTGGTGAACATGGAAGCGAGAGTAGATATGTTTACCAACATGCCTGGCTACACTACTGACTGGGTTGGTGTCTTCGATGTATCAGTGCAACACTCGCTTGTCACCGTAACATTTACAGGTTGAGTAGTAGTTCAGCATGGTGAACATGGAAGCGAGAGTAGATATGTTTACCAACATGCCTGGCTACACTACTGACTGGGTTGGTGTCTTCGATGTACTGTATCAGTGCAACACTCGCTTGTCACCATAACATTTACAGGTTGAGTAGTAGTTCAGCATGGTGAACATGGAAGCGAGAGTAGATATGTTTACCAACATGCCTGGCTACACTACTGACTGGGTTGGTGTCTTCGATGTACTGTATCAGTGCAACACTCGCTTGTCACCGTAACATTTACAGGTTGAGTAGTAGTTCAGCATGGTGAACATGGAAGCGAGAGTAGATATGTTTACCAACATGCCTGGCTACACTACTGACTGGGTTGGTGTCTTCGATGTATCAGTGCAACACTCGCTTGTCACCGTAACATTTACAGGTTGAGTAGTAGTTCAGCATGGTGAACATGGAAGCGAGAGTAGATATGTTTACCAACATGCCTGGCTACACTACTGACTGGGTTGGTGTCTTCGATGTATCAGTGCAACACTCGCTTGTCACCGTAACATTTACAGGTTGAGTAGTAGTTCAGCATGGTGAACATGGAAGCGAGAGTAGATATGTTTACCAACATGCCTGGCTACACTACTGACTGGGTTGGTGTCTTCGATGTATCAGTGCAACACTCGCTTGTCACCGTAACATTTACAGGTTGAGTAGTAGTTCAGCATGGTGAACATGGAAGCGAGAGTAGATATGTTTACCAACATGCCTGGCTACACTACTGACTGGGTTGGTGTCTTCGATGTACTGTATCAGTGCAACACTCGCTTGTCACCGTAACATTTACAGGTTGAGTAGTAGTTCAGCATGGTGAACATGGAAGCGAGAGTAGATATGTTTACCAACATGCCTGGCTACACTACTGACTGGGTTGGTGTCTTCGATGTATCAGTGCAACACTCGCTTGTCACCGTAACATTTACAGGTTGAGTAGTAGTTCAGCATGGTGAACATGGAAGCGAGAGTAGATATGTTTACCAACATGCCTGGCTACACTACTGACTGGGTTGGTGTCTTCGATGTATCAGTGCAACACTCGCTTGTCACCGTAACATTTACAGGTTGAGTAGTAGTTCAGCATGGTGAACATGGAAGCGAGAGTAGATATGTTTACCAACATGCCTGGCTACACTACTGACTAGGTTGGTGTCTTCGATGTACTGTATCAGTGCAACACTCGCTTGTCACCGTAACATTTACAGGTTGAGTAGTAGTTCAGCGTGGTGAACATGGAAGCGAGAGTAGATATGTTTACCAACATGCCTGGCTACACTACTGACTGGGTTGGTGTCTTCGATGTATCAGTGCAACACTCGCTTGTCACCGTAACATTTACAGGTTGAGTAGTAGTTCAGCATGGTGAACATGGAAGCGAGAGTAGATATGTTTACCAACATGCCTGGCTACACTACTGACTGGGTTGGTGTCTTCGATGTATCAGTGCAACACTCGCTTGTCACCGTAACATTTACAGGTTGAGTAGTAGTTCAGCATGGTGAACATGGAAGCGAGAGTAGATATGTTTACCAACATGCCTGGCTACACTACTGACTGGGTTGATGTCTTCGATGTATCAGTGCAACACTCGCTTGTCACCGTAACATTTACAGGTTGAGTAGTAGTTCAGCATGGTGAACATGGAAGCGAGAGTAGATATGTTTACCAACATGCCTGGCTACACTACTGACTGGGTTGGTGTCTTCGATGTACTGTATCAGTGCAACACTCGCTTGTCACCGTAACATTTACAGGTTGAGTAGTAGTTCAGCATGGTGAACATGGAAGCGAGAGTAGATATGTTTACCAACATGCCTGGCTACACTACTGACTGGGTTGGTGTCTTCGATGTACTGTATCAGTGCAACACTCGCTTGTCACCGTAACATTTACAGGTTGAGTAGTAGTTCAGCATGGTGAACATGGAAGCGAGAGTAGATATGTTTACCAACATGCCTGGCTACACTACTGACTGGGTTGTGTCTTCGATGTACTGTATCAGTGCAACACTCGCTTGTCACCGTAACATTTACAGGTTGAGTAGTAGTTCAGCATGGTGAACATGGAAGCGAGAGTAGATATGTTTACCAACATGCCTGGCTACACTACTGACTGGGTTGGTGTCTTCGATGTACTGTATCAGTGCAACACTCGCTTGTCACCGTAACATTTACAGGTTGAGTAGTAGTTCAGCATGGTGAACATGGAAGCGAGAGTAGATATGTTTACCAACATGCCTGGCTACACTACTGACTGGGTTGGTGTCTTCGATGTACTGTATCAGTGCAACACTCGCTTGTCACCGTAACATTTACAGGTTGAGTAGTAGTTCAGCGTGGTGAACATGGAAGCGAGAGTAGATATGTTTACCAACATGCCTGGCTACACTACTGACTGGGTTGGTGTCTTCGATGTATCAGTGCAACACTCGCTTGTCACCGTAACATTTACAGGTTGAGTAGTAGTTCAGCATGGTGAACATGGAAGCGAGAGTAGATATGTTTACCAACATGCCTGGCTACACTACTGACTGGGTTGGTGTCTTCGATGTATCAGTGCAACACTCGCTTGTCACCGTAACATTTACAGGTTGAGTAGTAGTTCAGCATGGTGAACATGGAAGCGAGAGTAGATATGTTTACCAACATGCCTGGCTACACTACTGACTGGGTTGGTGTCTTCGATGTATCAGTGCAACACCCGCTTGTCACCGTAACATTTACAGGTTGAGTAGTAGTTCAGCATGGTGAACATGGAAGCGAGAGTAGATATGTTTACCAACATGCCTGGCTACACTACTGACTGGGTTGGTGTCTTCGATGTATCAGTGCAACACTCGCTTGTCACCGTAACATTTACAGGTTGAGTAGTAGTTCAGCATGGTGAACATGGAAGCGAGAGTAGATATGTTTACCAACATGCCTGGCTACACTACTGACTGGGTTGGTGTCTTCGATGTACTGTATCAGTGCAACACTCGCTTGTCACCGTAACATTTGCAGGTTGAGTAGTAAGCTCAGCATGGTGAACATGGAAGCGAGAGTAGATATGTTTACCAACATGCCTGGCTACACTACTGACTGGGTTGGTGTCTTCGATGTACTGTATCAGTGCAACACTCGCTTGTCACCGTAACATTTACAGGTTGAGTAGTAGTTCAGCATGGTGAACATGGAAGCGAGAGTAGATATGTTTACCAACATGCCTGGCTACACTACTGACTGGGTTGGTGTCTTCGATGTACTGTATCAGTGCAACACTCGCTTGTCACCGTAACATTTACAGGTTGAGTAGTAGTTCAGCATGGTGAACATGGAAGCGAGAGTAGATATGTTTACCAACATGCCTGGCTACACTACTGACTGGGTTGGTGTCTTCGATGTATCAGTGCAACACTCGCTTGTCACCGTAACATTTACAGGTTGAGTAGTAGTTCAGCATGGTGAACATGGAAGCGAGAGTAGATATGTTTACCAACATGCCTGGCTACACTACTGACTGGGTTGGTGTCTTCGATGTATCAGTGCAACACTCGCTTGTCACCGTAACATTTACAGGTTGAGTAGTAGTTCAGCATGGTGAACATGGAAGCGAGAGTAGATATGTTTACCAACATGCCTGGCTACACTACTGACTGGGTTGGTGTCTTCGATGTACTGTATCAGTGCAACACTCGCTTGTCACCGTAACATTTACAGGTTGAGTAGTAGTTCAGCATGGTGAACATGGAAGCGAGAGTAGATATGTTTACCAACATGCCTGGCTACACTACTGACTGGGTTGGTGTCTTCGATGTATCAGTGCAACACTCGCTTGTCACCGTAACATTTACAGGTTGAGTAGTAGTTCAGCATGGTGAACATGGAAGCGAGAGTAGATATGTTTACCAACATGCCTGGCTACACTACTGACTGGGTTGGTGTCTTCGATGTATCAGTGCAACACTCGCTTGTCACCGTAACATTTACAGGTTGAGTAGTAGTTCAGCATGGTGAACATGGAAGCGAGAGTAGATATGTTTACCAACATGCCTGGCTACACTACTGACTAGGTTGGTGTCTTCGATGTACTGTATCAGTGCAACACTCGCTTGTCACCGTAACATTTACAGGTTGAGTAGTAGTTCAGCGTGGTGAACATGGAAGCGAGAGTAGATATGTTTACCAACATGCCTGGCTACACTACTGACTGGGTTGGTGTCTTCGATGTATCAGTGCAACACTCGCTTGTCACCGTAACATTTACAGGTTGAGTAGTAGTTCAGCATGGTGAACATGGAAGCGAGAGTAGATATGTTTACCAACATGCCTGGCTACACTACTGACTGGGTTGGTGTCTTCGATGTATCAGTGCAACACTCGCTTGTCACCGTAACATTTACAGGTTGAGTAGTAGTTCAGCATGGTGAACATGGAAGCGAGAGTAGATATGTTTACCAACATGCCTGGCTACACTACTGACTGGGTTGATGTCTTCGATGTATCAGTGCAACACTCGCTTGTCACCGTAACATTTACAGGTTGAGTAGTAGTTCAGCATGGTGAACATGGAAGCGAGAGTAGATATGTTTACCAACATGCCTGGCTACACTACTGACTGGGTTGGTGTCTTCGATGTACTGTATCAGTGCAACACTCGCTTGTCACCGTAACATTTACAGGTTGAGTAGTAGTTCAGCATGGTGAACATGGAAGCGAGAGTAGATATGTTTACCAACATGCCTGGCTACACTACTGACTGGGTTGGTGTCTTCGATGTACTGTATCAGTGCAACACTCGCTTGTCACCGTAACATTTACAGGTTGAGTAGTAGTTCAGCATGGTGAACATGGAAGCGAGAGTAGATATGTTTACCAACATGCCTGGCTACACTACTGACTGGGTTGTGTCTTCGATGTACTGTATCAGTGCAACACTCGCTTGTCACCGTAACATTTACAGGTTGAGTAGTAGTTCAGCATGGTGAACATGGAAGCGAGAGTAGATATGTTTACCAACATGCCTGGCTACACTACTGACTGGGTTGGTGTCTTCGATGTACTGTATCAGTGCAACACTCGCTTGTCACCGTAACATTTACAGGTTGAGTAGTAGTTCAGCATGGTGAACATGGAAGCGAGAGTAGATATGTTTACCAACATGCCTGGCTACACTACTGACTGGGTTGGTGTCTTCGATGTACTGTATCAGTGCAACACTCGCTTGTCACCGTAACATTTACAGGTTGAGTAGTAGTTCAGCGTGGTGAACATGGAAGCGAGAGTAGATATGTTTACCAACATGCCTGGCTACACTACTGACTGGGTTGGTGTCTTCGATGTATCAGTGCAACACTCGCTTGTCACCGTAACATTTACAGGTTGAGTAGTAGTTCAGCATGGTGAACATGGAAGCGAGAGTAGATATGTTTACCAACATGCCTGGCTACACTACTGACTGGGTTGGTGTCTTCGATGTATCAGTGCAACACTCGCTTGTCACCGTAACATTTACAGGTTGAGTAGTAGTTCAGCATGGTGAACATGGAAGCGAGAGTAGATATGTTTACCAACATGCCTGGCTACACTACTGACTGGGTTGGTGTCTTCGATGTATCAGTGCAACACCCGCTTGTCACCGTAACATTTACAGGTTGAGTAGTAGTTCAGCATGGTGAACATGGAAGCGAGAGTAGATATGTTTACCAACATGCCTGGCTACACTACTGACTGGGTTGGTGTCTTCGATGTATCAGTGCAACACTCGCTTGTCACCGTAACATTTACAGGTTGAGTAGTAGTTCAGCATGGTGAACATGGAAGCGAGAGTAGATATGTTTACCAACATGCCTGGCTACACTACTGACTGGGTTGGTGTCTTCGATGTACTGTATCAGTGCAACACTCGCTTGTCACCGTAACATTTGCAGGTTGAGTAGTAAGCTCAGCATGGTGAACATGGAAGCGAGAGTAGATATGTTTACCAACATGCCTGGCTACACTACTGACTGGGTTGGTGTCTTCGATGTACTGTATCAGTGCAACACTCGCTTGTCACCGTAACATTTACAGGTTGAGTAGTAGTTCAGCATGGTGAACATGGAAGCGAGAGTAGATATGTTTACCAACATGCCTGGCTACACTACTGACTGGGTTGGTGTCTTCGATGTACTGTATCAGTGCAACACTCGCTTGTCACCGTAACATTTACAGGTTGAGTAGTAGTTCAGCATGGTGAACATGGAAGCGAGAGTAGATATGTTTACCAACATGCCTGGCTACACTACTGACTGGGTTGGTGTCTTCGATGTACTGTATCAGTGCAACACTCGCTTGTCACCGTAACATTTACAGGTTGAGTAGTAGTTCAGCATGGTGAACATGGAAGCGAGAGTAGATATGTTTACCAACATGCCTGGCTACACTACTGACTGGGTTGGTGTCTTCGATGTATCAGTGCAACACTCGCTTGTCACCGTAACATTTACAGGTTGAGTAGTAGTTCAGCATGGTGAACATGGAAGCGAGAGTAGATATGTTTACCAACATGCCTGGCTACACTACTGACTGGGTTGGTGTCTTCGATGTACTGTATCAGTGCAACACTCGCTTGTCACCGTAACATTTGCAGGTTGAGTAGTAAGCTCAGCATGGTGAACATGGAAGCGAGAGTAGATATGTTTACCAACATGCCTGGCTACACTACTGACTGGGTTGGTGTCTTCGATGTACTGTATCAGTGCAACACTCGCTTGTCACCGTAACATTTACAGGTTGAGTAGTAGTTCAGCATGGTGAACATGGAAGCGAGAGTAGATATGTTTACCAACATGCCTGGCTACACTACTGACTGGGTTGGTGTCTTCGATGTACTGTATCAGTGCAACACTCGCTTGTCACCGTAACATTTACAGGTTGAGTAGTAGTTCAGCATGGTGAACATGGAAGCGAGAGTAGATATGTTTACCAACATGCCTGGCTACACTACTGACTGGGTTGGTGTCTTCGATGTACTGTATCAGTGCAACACTCGCTTGTCACCGTAACATTTACAGGTTGAGTAGTAGTTCAGCATGGTGAACATGGAAGCGAGAGTAGATATGTTTACCAACATGCCTGGCTACACTACTGACTGGGTTGGTGTCTTCGATGTACTGTATCAGTGCAACACTCGCTTGTCACCGTAACATTTACAGGTTGAGTAGTAGTTCAGCATGGTGAACATGGAAGCGAGAGTAGATATGTTTACCAACATGCCTGGCTACACTACTGACTGGGTTGGTGTCTTCGATGTATCAGTGCAACACTCGCTTGTCACCGTAACATTTACAGGTTGAGTAGTAGTTCAGCATGGTGAACATGGAAGCGAGAGTAGATATGTTTACCAACATGCCTGGCTACACTACTGACTGGGTTGGTGTCTTCGATGTACTGTATCAGTGCAACACTCGCTTGTCACCGTAACATTTGCAGGTTGAGTAGTAAGCTCAGCATGGTGAACATGGAAGCGAGAGTAGATATGTTTACCAACATGCCTGGCTACACTACTGACTGGGTTGGTGTCTTCGATGTACTGTATCAGTGCAACACTCGCTTGTCACCGTAACATTTACAGGTTGAGTAGTAGTTCAGCATGGTGAACATGGAAGCGAGAGTAGATATGTTTACCAACATGCCTGGCTACACTACTGACTGGGTTGGTGTCTTCGATGTACTGTATCAGTGCAACACTCGCTTGTCACCGTAACATTTACAGGTTGAGTAGTAGTTCAGCATGGTGAACATGGAAGCGAGAGTAGATATGTTTACCAACATGCCTGGCTACACTACTGACTGGGTTGGTGTCTTCGATGTACTGTATCAGTGCAACACTCGCTTGTCACCGTAACATTTACAGGTTGAGTAGTAGTTCAGCATGGTGAACATGGAAGCGAGAGTAGATATGTTTACCAACATGCCTGGCTACACTACTGACTGGGTTGGTGTCTTCGATGTATCAGTGCAACACTCGCTTGTCACCGTAACATTTACAGGTTGAGTAGTAGTTCAGCATGGTGAACATGGAAGCGAGAGTAGATATGTTTACCAACATGCCTGGCTACACTACTGACTGGGTTGGTGTCTTCGATGTATCAGTGCAACACCCGCTTGTCACCGTAACATTTACAGGTTGAGTAGTAGTTCAGCATGGTGAACATGGAAGCGAGAGTAGATATGTTTACCAACATGCCTGGCTACACTACTGACTGGGTTGGTGTCTTCGATGTATCAGTGCAACACTCGCTTGTCACCGTAACATTTACAGGTTGAGTAGTAGTTCAGCATGGTGAACATGGAAGCGAGAGTAGATATGTTTACCAACATGCCTGGCTACACTACTGACTGGGTTGGTGTCTTCGATGTACTGTATCAGTGCAACACTCGCTTGTCACCGTAACATTTGCAGGTTGAGTAGTAAGCTCAGCATGGTGAACATGGAAGCGAGAGTAGATATGTTTACCAACATGCCTGGCTACACTACTGACTGGGTTGGTGTCTTCGATGTATCAGTGCAACACTCGCTTGTCACCGTAACATTTACAGGTTGAGTAGTAGTTCAGCATGGTGAACATGGAAGCGAGAGTAGATATGTTTACCAACATGCCTGGCTACACTACTGACTGGGTTGGTGTCTTCGATGTATCAGTGCAACACTCGCTTGTCACCGTAACATTTACAGGTTGAGTAGTAGTTCAGCATGGTGAACATGGAAGCGAGAGTAGATATGTTTACCAACATGCCTGGCTACACTACTGACTGGGTTGGTGTCTTCGATGTATCAGTGCAACACTCGCTTGTCACCGTAACATTTACAGGTTGAGTAGTAGTTCAGCATGGTGAACATGGAAGCGAGAGTAGATATGTTTACCAACATGCCTGGCTACACTACTGACTGGGTTGGTGTCTTCGATGTACTGTATCAGTGCAACACTCGCTTGTCACCCTAACATTTACAGGTTGAGTAGTAGTTCAGCATGGTGAACATGGAAGCGAGAGTAGATATGTTTACCAACATATTTACAATTATCCAAAAATTGTGTCAAATTAATTCTATAGACAAGCTCTTTCGGTAAGCTCTTACTACTATGGTTGGGTAGATTCGTTTGTTGAAGTTACCACTAGAAACATCTGAATCAATACATATACTTTGTTGGAAATGTAATGAATAGGTAGAATATGCTATATATAATTGTGTCGTAAAACAAGAACAGAACACATTGCCTGACTGTTACTTTCTGATAGATCATGTTTTACAGCTCGCCGTTTTCCCGTCACCTTGACATTATTCTTTTTATTCCGTCATTTTTTTTCCTGTCCAGTTCCATTGAAAATATCCCAAACATGTAATTAAGAAGTATAGGCTATATTCAGTCATGTTTCTTCTAGTTACGGTTTATGCACCACTGGGGTCACGATAAACATTTCTTATGGTGCAAGGACGATTTAGTTATGAGATAGTGTTGATCTTATTTTCAGTTTTGAAAATTTATCAATAGCTTTTACTATTTTTACGGTCTTTCTGTATTCGATATGACCTCACTGTTATTAAATATATATATATATATATATATATATATATATAGGGTGATTTTTAAGTATGGAAACTGCTTTATACTGCATAACTGAGAGCTACAAATGCGGGTCTACATACTTTTAAAAATTATAGATAATTCCCAAGATATTAAGAGACTTAAAAGATTTGATAAGGCTCGATAAAAAAAATAGAGGTCATTGCACGACAGTGTGTACACCATAAGCTGCGTATTAAGTATTCAAGAAATATGAACGGCTTGGTTGTACTAATAACAATAGTAGACATATCACATGATGTATTGTTCGTTAGACAAAAGTCTTATCAGATCGTAAATATTCATTAACAATACAATAACTCCCCTACTGTGACGTAGCAACAGCTTGAGAATTGTTTATTGATTAAACATTTACTTGCATAACACAGTTAGTAGCTGATACATTATACGTACTAACATTCGGCTTCATCAACCTTGGGATTGATACGTGCACGTTGCACTGAAACTTCCTAACGTTTCAAATTGGCGCCATTTACATGTTTTCAATCCTTTAATGTGTAGCCTACATCCTAGTTTACATTCTACTATTTTATATTTCGTAATGTACGAACGCATTTACTTTATAAATCAAATTAGAGTTCAGCACTACTGTAATAGTAATAGTATAATATAGTATTGTGAAAAAGTATGTCGCTGCGTGCAAATGCCATATATCATGTGTCCAAAAATATTTGGATTGTGAATTGTGAATGTTAACCTACAAACTCCGGTTGTTTTTATTACATTACAAACCGCTCTATGTTGGTAAAATGATGGTAAGAGCCTTACCTTGTTTTTTTAGCTCATATTAAGTTCTTGAAATGGCTACCATTTACTTTTTGGCAGAAATAGATTCTGGACACAAAAGCTTGTTGTAAATTTCGTAACATTTCCGGTCTAATTATTAACGTAAAATTCACAATTCGATTGGTCGCTATGTTGGTTAGGATGAACTTAGAGACCTCTGGTTTCCGCCATTATTCTTATTTTGAAGACCTTTAAAATGAGGTTTCACTCAATAGGGGTTGCTATTTAAAATTCTTGACATACTCCCAAACTACCCCATTTTGGGGGTAAGGGTTGAACATTTTGATACTTCAAAAAACGGTTATCTAAACTTTCCCCAAAGCAAATCTGTCTATTTCCATTAATAAAAAAAATAAGGGGGTGGGACTTTTTGGACACATGGTATACTTTTGGTTTTTTCTTTCCAGAATGCCCAATTTATGTGTCTTATATACCTACTCTAGCACGTTGGTGTTAAGTATACAGGTTTATGTGTTTTGTATACCTGTTTTTGGAATATTTTATCACCTTGGATTTAAGCACATAATATTGCCACCTCGTTTGTATTTAATACACAATGCCAACTTGGCGTGAAATAGAGTATAGGACTGTGATAGACATTTTCTTATTTTGAGGTGTCGATTTTAACAATCTGCTTTTTTAATAACAACTCTATACGTTTAACGTTGAAAACATTCTCTGTCATAGGCCTATTGTATGCAGATTTATGGAAGCAGATATTATGAACGGTTAACTATTAGCGTTGTTTGAAGTCATCAAAAAAGTCGTTTTCAAATAAAATTTGAAAACGAATTTACTATCAGAAATTTTTGCTTAAAATGTTTGTTCAATGATAGTAAATTCGATTTTTACAAAACTTTGTAAATAAAAAAAATGTTGGGGCTGATACTCCTGGATATAACGGAGAATCGTCGATGTCTTGGTGTCCGCGTTTACATGACGGAGAACGTAATAGTGAGAATGTCTGTATTAGAAATTCGCTAATATGTTGTTGCTGCAGTCGTCCTTGTCGTAATTACAGTGTAATAATTAGCACACAGGCTTCAGGTAGGTTTCCCTAAAAACATGACATATAACAGTATCACGCTGTATTCGAATGAATAAGTTTCGTAAGCAGTTTTGAAGGTACATAGAATAGGCTAGCTTGTAGTTATGGAAACGTAAGAGTACAATAATTTCTAGGTTAGCTATGGTTTTAATATTTATTTTATTGGCTCAACATCAATCAACAAACATTAAGAAAATAATGTTATTAAATTGCTAATCAATTTTATTTGTTTTTATCAAGAAAATTGATATTATAAAAATATTCACTAATACATAATTATTATACACAAATTTAAATTTCCAAACCAAATTTCAAAACTGTGGGTCATTTTTACAACGAAGCATCACAATTCGGTTTCCACACGGTTTGAAGAGTAAAATAAAGGGTGCGTCAACTGTTATCACACACTCAACCGGTGTGAAAAAAATAATTTCGTTGCTATGTCCACCAAATTACTTTTATTGATGAGAAAATAAAATAAATAATTGTATATCTGCGTGTTTCTTACGGAAATATGTTGGTCTAGGAAGGGTTCATCAACTTTTTCTTTAAAAGGAAATATACAGTAATTGTTGTGTTTTAACTTGTGACTTTGTGTAATGTAAATGTGTGTTGTTTTTGTAATTTCTTAATGTGAAAACACCTCCATAGAGCGACTTTCTGATGATGGAATAGAGTTCCGAAACGCGTCAAGTGTAAATACACAGGTAAATTTAAAAAAAGCTCTAGTTAACAACACAGAGTTAATAACATAAAATTAAATTGCTAAAAACGTAACTTTAGAGACAACCCGAATGCAGGGAGAAAGCAGATTTCACTATTCGTTAATCAGATTTTTTTAAATAGTCTCAAAGTTTCAAAATGGCGACTGCTTATATCGGATTGTCGGTAGGTCCTTTTATCTATGGACGTACTTAAGTGTATTACAACTAATTTTATGCAGCTTTTCGATCTGCATATTTTATATTGTTATCAACACTGATTTCACCAAAAGAGCCGATACAAAACACCAAAAGTAATTAATTTCCTATTTTACCAGCATATTGACTGTGAGGATATTTTTTGTACTGACAACTGTTTTTAATTATATAACGAGAAGTTTTAAAATAGCTAAATAAATGACCTTTTATGTTGATAAATCACTCTATCTGTCCGCATTGTGATAAGGACGATGCTATCAAACAGGTTGTCAATTGTAGGGAAGATACATTCTCATGTCAAGCAATTATATAAACTTATACAACAGATTTGTTATGACATTCAGCATTGGGGTCGTATCACGAACTGGTTCTATTAAGAGACTTTATATTACATTCTTCAATAGTTAACTATATATTTGCATATTATTTAGTAGCCTATGAATCGTTCGGGGAACATAACAAATTTAGTATTTAGCTATTTTATTTCCAAAATTGTAATAACTCCTCATGATTAACAATGTAATACTAATCAGACCGATTAGTTAAGACCCAACTTTAACTTTGAAATAAAGATGAATGACTTGTTTTTTGTTGTTAATTTGCATTACATAAGGGCTTTTGAAATCGATTGAAGAAACTAAATTTTCAATCATTGTGGCTAAAAAGATATACAAAAAGCTTAATATTTCAAGAACTCCTTTATATAGAAAAATGTCAGACCTCTTAATCTGGACTATCGACAGGGTGTTCCAAAAATTAACAAAACCCGATTTTTCCTTAAAAAAAAAAAAGGAAAAAAAAAGAAATGCAATTAATATTTTTACATATTCTAATAGGTCAATTATAAACGAATGTTTAATTTGTAATTTATATTTAATAACAACCGAATTATGACATTTTAAAATTCCCAACTTTGTAAACACAATATTAGGCTAAACGTTCTGTGAAGGACTGAGTGAATATTATTTGGTTGTTTTGATACAAAGTAAGATGTATTGAAAATCACCTATCAGGTACAGAGTGTTCTAGAAAGGAAAAAGTAAGCGTACACATTTCTTAATTACAGTACACAAATTATTATAATATTAATTATACTAACCAATCGAATGTCTAATAATCAATTAATAAAGTGAAATGAAAATGTAATTTTATGTACAGGATGTTCCCAAACTCAACAAAATGGGCAATTATATGAAATTTTCAAATAAAACTCTTATTATAATTTAATGTTACAACAGTCGGTACATGATGGAATTCTATGATAATGGAAATAATGAGACGATTATTCAATTACACAAAACAGCTTTAATTGCGACATAATTACGAAACTTATGTTTCGCCGTTGGGCAAACATTGAAAATGCCTAACGGAAAACATATGTCGCAATTAAAGCTGTTTTGTGGAATTGAATAATCGTCTCAAAACTTTATTAATTGTTTTCACTTAGATCTTTTGATCCCGCTTCTTATGAATGTTTAGTTGTTATCTTATCTTTAAAATTAATTAAATTACAGCGGGTCAAAGTTCAATTATTTTGCTATTAGATAGATTTATGCTGTAAATAGTATATTTCATCACTAGGACCAAAAGTGAAGCTTTTCGATATAAGTTCAAGTTTAACGGCCGAGGCCGGAAAATGAGCCAGGATCGAAAAGCTTCTTTTGGTCAGAGTGATAAACTATATTTTTCGTTATACTGCAAACAATATAAAAAAACAATTTCAAAAAAACTAAAATGTTATAACCTATTTACCTTCAAATCTATGGTAACAGCTGTTTTATCGGTTATTTACAAGCGAGAGTATCTGTTGTTTTTATAGATGCTTTACAATCGTTAATTAATTCGTATAAATAAAGTAACAGCTGATGATCTCGACTTCAGCTGATGTTTTTAGGTTCTAGGACTAAAAAGGACAACTTTAAAGTCTCAATACATGTACTGAAAACAACTGTTTTTGAAGCAGTATGACTAAAAAGGTTTTAAACTGTTTGAACAGTTTTTATCTACTCGTATCTCCTCCTATTTCTCTATTTTTTGGAATTTCCAAAGCAGTCACTGTCCAGTAATTAGTGTGTCTTGAAACAGTGTTGTTCTGATTTAATAATAAGTGGTTGAGACTGCAATATTTGTATTAATTGTCATGTCTCTAAATGAAAGCAAGAGAATTACATTGCTTATTATAGAAGGGGGGGGTATGGAGACGTGTGCGCTCATGAAAACATTGTCGGAGTACAAATTTGTGTCATATCTTCCGAAGAATGTAAATATTTAATAAAGAATATTTTAACAAGTCTGAAATTTGTTTTATATCTATTGAGAAGTGAAAAAGATCCGTTGATATTTGATAAATTAATAATCTTCTCTATAGATATCAGGTGAATTCAAGAAAGCTGTTCCAAATATGAAAATGAAGGAAACTTTAGTGCCATTCTATTATATCTCCTATGCCTGCTATTTTAAATGCATTTAATGAATCAAGCACTCTACATGATTCAATTACTGTACCACGACTTAGTCATTAGCGGCGGCAACACTAACCAATCACACGTGTCAATTAAGTCCCTTTAGTACACCAGTTGCTTTACACCATACACTTCTATAAAACAACGCCCAATTTTAGATTATTATATAGTAATTTGGAGTTTTATTAAGTTAAAAAAAAACTTTTTACAATCTATCTAAGACCAAATATATACAAAATCGGAATATGTTTGGGTAATTGTTTGTATTGGTTCCATACCACAAATGTCTGATTTTCTCTCATCTCGTTCTTGATTGGTGTAGTTAAGGACCACGAAGCCAAATTGCTGAAACTTCGACAAACATAAAAACAAATTTTTAAATGTAAATAAAGAGAGGATATATTATTTTATAAATTTATTTTTCTTCAGAAAAATATTTGCGATGAATGAATTTTGATGTTGTTTATATTGATAAAACACTCTTTTCCCATTACTTTTGATAGACGAAACAATCTGTAGCGCAAACTTTCTGGATGTTTTCATTTCTTCTGAAAAAATGACCCTTTTATAAATTATGAAATACATGGGGGAAGGCTCTAAAACGAGAAAAAATGAAATGGTGATTGGTGTATTTAAATTGAGATAAGTGAATATTTTCCGAAATGATAAGCTTTAAAAAAAAAAAAAGTTTGTAGATAAAAACTTTCGTATTGACAGGAAAATAAAATGACATTTTCTTTATTGGGATTATGTTTTCAAGATCATGTGCAGATCAACTCCATTATAAAATTAATTAATTAAAAAATAAAAATTTTGAAATACTTTTATCTAAAACCTTCCATTTTTATTTTTCAAGATGTTTAACAATATATTTAGAAGTCTCCTAATCATTAATAATTTTTCCTTGAAATCATTAGTTTTATAGAAGATTGTTAGAGGTAAAAATGGTTTTCTTTTGACCTTTGCGTAGCAAGTATATTCATTTTTTATAATTGATTATCAATGATTGGGTTAAGGTTTGTCTTTTTTTTTTAGCGTATAATAAGAATGCACATGTTTTTTTTCCCTCTTCAGACCATGTAATTATTACAACTTGTCTCAAATGAAATTACGTACTCGGTCCTCTATATTTAGTCCAGTGTTTGACGGTTTTTGGTCAGAATTCTTTCGGATAAAACTGATTGATGTGAAATTTGGACAGTAAGTAGTACAAAGAACAAAAGTTATATAGTGCCGAAAAGTAGAACGGTTTTACCTTGAGGTGGAAGTTGGTATGCTTAAAATAACCACAGAAATCGATCAAGTTCTAAGCAAAAAAATTGTCTGTGAAGTTTTTTCGGTAAATCAATATTTTTCGAGTTATTCTTAATTGAAAATGTTGGTTTTGCATCTAAAAAATGCATGTTTTAGAGCGATTTTTCTCAAATAACTCGAAAACCTTACGTTATATATTATAAGTCATTAGGAGCAAACAGGAAGTTTATAAAATGATATATCGATTTGTTTGGTTTATTTCTGTAGATGCAATGCGAACCGAGTTTCATAATTTTTTGGAGAATATTTTATGTGTCGGGCATCAAATAAAACGAGAGGTTATTCTGATTACGAATGTGTATGTTTATTTGAAGGAAAAAAATCACATGTTGGCGCTAGGTTAAATTTTAAAATTTCAGATATCATGTCCTCCTCTCCTCTAATTAATTGAAACACGCCCTGACCTACAAATTAAAAATAAATTATTTGGATTTGAAATTAAATTGCAGTGCGAAATCATATATTATAGTTTTTGTATGACAAAAAGAACATTTTAACCACACAAGGAGAAATGTGATGCGAATAAGTTTTAAAACCAGTTTTTTTTTAGTGAGATGTGAGACAAACAATCCGAAAGCCATTATAAGATGGATTGCATTTTCATCGATTTCTCTTTATTGGGGTAAAACCAAGGACGGTTAATAATATCATGCTCGTGTCTGTTTAAACTTCCGCGAAAAGAAATATACGAAAATACTATATACGAAATAACTATATACGAAATAACTGCCCCTATATCATACGAACCCTGTCATTTGATTATAGTACACGCTTGATTTTTTATTTAATTTCTATTGAAAAAGTAACCTTACCTGCAATTAATTATTCCCATAAAAATACATGGTAAAAAATAATATACACTGGGAAGGGTACAGTAATAAAATACACTGGGAACAAATAATTAGCACAATGTTTCATTTTTAAAATTTTTACAGAAATTAACCCATATATGTCCACTTTTCTTCCATAAGAAATGTGGGAAAATAATTTTGTAAAACTTCTTATTACCATGAATTTTTACACTTTAATCAAACTAACTAACCTAACCTAACTATCTGGATTTGTCAGTTTTTATGGAAAATAAATACCCGTCATAATTTCTTAAATTGCACTCTTTTGTTTGATTGACAGTGCAAATGTTTTAACGCGTCTAAGTGTATTATTTTGTAAGTTGTTGTAGGTTACAATACCGCGAATGGTATTGAATGTCTCTTGTAAAAAATAGTTTTTGCGGACATTTCATATTTTTACATGTTCAATACTCAAAGTACATGCATTTGGTCCATGTATGTAGCTCTAACCATGTTGATGATGAATTATTCTTAAAATGTAGCTTTCAACGTCTTCAGTAAAAGATTTAGTCCTAATCACCCTAAAAACGCTTATTGTATTGTCATTTTTTCAATATTTATTCTATATCAGTCAAATTTGGGAGAAATATGAGGATAAATAATTCAGAATAACCTTGTTTACCGTCGTTAAAATTTGTGATGATAAGTTTTAGACGATTGTGAAGTTTTCATATGAATATTCTGTGTATGTACTTCAACGGCCCTGTATATAAACTTTATGTAATGCACGCCACGTGGTTATTCTCTCTGTACAAGAGGTGGATATGCCTGCAAGGCTAGAAAGCGTAGCCTATACTGAAGCATTTCAAATCAACTATCGGTGTTTTATAGGTAATCTCTAGGTTAGATATCCTTGTTGACAAACATGGAGAACCAGGATGTAACTGTGTGTTTGAGAAACAATATTCTACAATTAATTGTCAAATGCATTTTAAAAACTAGTTGTATTTAAACTTACGGCTTAATATTTCAAGAACTGATTTAGATAGGAAAAATGTTCGATCTTTCGTTTTGAAGCTATTAACCTGAGTTATCTACAGGGTGGTACAAAAGTTTATTAGGATATAAAGGGTGATCCAAAAATGAACAATACAATATCTAACCGACTTGGACAAAATAGAAATTTTTAGTTGTTGCACAATCTACTACAAATCTAAGTTATCGAATAAATAGGAAAAATAAGTTAATAAATTTTATGAAAATCGGTCTACCCGTCTAGACTATTGTAATTCACATTTTCAGCTCAGAGGTTCTGAAGGATATTTCCATGAAAAATTCACATCATGTGAGAAAGTAATAACATTTCGTGAAAGCGAGCATATAAAACTAATTTTGCAGAGGTTACTAGGGCGGACATTCTGTCTTTCATTGATAAACAATGACGTGAAATCACATTATGAAGATGAGCACTTCACGGTACATTCCATTATATTGTGCTTTCAAACTTAATAGTCTCTTTATAACGGTGTTTTCTACTTGAAAGGTACTCATGAGTCGCTTTAACTTGGCGCGCATGCGTAAAACATTTTTATCTGCGTATCCCTTAAACTGCTTCATAGCTAATATTTATCTGTACATTATGATAACGACGATCTACGTTGTGTTTCCACTGAGAAATCTTGGTTCCACCATTCCAATGAGATTTTTATTTTTTTTAAGTTGTTCCTCTATCCGATGTCGAGTATTAGTTACAATTTTTTATAATTTTATTTTTAGGTTCTAAAGTTGAAATGGTATTTCATAATAAGCGCGCCACTCCTCCGTTTTGGTGTAGCTACTTATCTATGATTTCCACAACAGGTTTCGATGGCTATCATTTTAGTTACAATAATTGGACTTCCAGTTATTAGCTTCGGTAGTTCACTATCATGGTAAATAAAAGAGTAAATGACGATTTTGGAAACATCCGATTCTGGAGGAGAAAACTTAAACGAGCCTTTTTCACACCCAGTACCCATCAGAAGAGATGGAGTCAAATTGCGAAACGCTTACCTAAAGCTCCTGATTTTCACCGTATTTCCTGAATTCACTTCCAGAACTGTGTTATCAGTTCCTCCCACTCAAAATTTCTTTACACTTCGCTACTCATTATGCTGATATTATTTGAGTTCATAAGTAATTTTTCTTTACATCACACTGTTCTGCACGCTCCATTGATATAGTATAGTGGTGAAAACACAAGAGGCTTCGTTTGTTTTTGTATTTCCGCATAAACCCAGACAGGGGAATCAAGAAAACTCGGTGGTGTACTATAGAAACAAGTACCGTTGCGTAAGTTCTGCGTCTATCATTAGGATTGATCTAATTTTCTAACGGAATATACATTTGAATTTTTTGTAACTATTTAAATGAAACTATACGACTCTGTAGGAAAGCAAATGGTTGGATAGGTTCATATCTTTATAAGAGAAAATAGATTATTCTTTATACTGACAGAGTTCTAACTCTCTCTTTTCCAAATGGGAAATAGTCTTTCGTGGTGTTCATCAGGGACCTTTGCTTTTCCTAATTTATGTAAATGTTCTGCCTCAATATGTTTGGAACCGCAAGAACAGTATTATTTGCTGGTGATACTACTTTAACAGTGGTTAGCAGAAATGGTACATATTTGGCTGATTCAGGAGCGTTAGCCATGCCTATGGCGGAATATTGTGTACATAACTTAAGACTGTACGTGACAAAAACAGGGATGTAATGAAAGGTAAGGAAATAATCCAATACATAAATAATGTTAAATATCTGGGCATTACCTTAGACGCAAATTTAAATTGGAAAAGTCACGTTTCACGTTTAACTGTGTCACTGGAGTCGGTTTGCTTTGTTCTCAAAATGATTTTATCGGTGATTAATTTAAAGTAACAAAAAACCGTTTATTTTCCCTACAAGTGTATGATCCAGCTAAGTTTTTCGGGATTGCTAAGCCCGTACTTACTTAAGGAAGCCCCTAAGAATCATGCACTTCGAAGGACCAATAATGACTTTTCCCTTAGAGCATAATTTCCCAAGGAGCTCGCTAAAGAAGTAGACCAAAAACAACATGGAGACGAACCGTTCTTGCCTCTTGGTAAGGAAGGTACAATGAGAAATAAAAACTTGGTACAGAACTGGATCAGGTGGAACCATCTCTTAGAATCCGTATGTTTCGCAACGCAATGCATATATAGCACATACATATATATAGATTAGCCTTATTTGGTGTTTTATGGGCTCCCGTTTGTAAAATTGAATTTCTTGTTTTATTCATACACATCGTATTTCCATTAATAAAATATAGAAAATAAACAGAACAAAAATGGGTAAATTAAAAATAATTACAAACAAAAACAAAATGGTCAAACAATTATGTTCAGATTGACTTGCAATATCTTCCACCTCAAGATATCGCAAGTCTATTACGTTGTATTCATATAAAATTAACTTGACTGATGTAAATTAGTCTAAAACTAAGCATTTATAAATAAAAATGTATTTTACACAACAAATCTCGCACTTAATAGTAAAGAGCATTCATTTTTTTTTTTTAAAGGAAGTAAGTTTCATGGAGAAATGTTCTTCGTTTTGATAAAAAAAACCACTAAATTTGTTCTGGAAAAACTTGCCGTCTTTTTGGAATCCCTTTCGGCGCTCAGTAAAAATGTGTTAGTTTAAAAAAGGTTTTATGATTTTTGATGATGATAATGATAAGGAGATTTATATTATTTGGGGTTTATCATAAAATCCATAGTTATTTTTTAATTTAATAATATTTCTAATAAAAAAATTCTTTTTTTTTCAATGCAACATTACGCAATTTTTCTAAATTTATTTGTTAACAAAACAACAGGTGTAAATTTAAAAGGCGGCGAGAGAGCCTTGTGTATTTAAATTATATCTAATTATTACTCTCAGTAAACAAAGTCAGTTATAGTAAGAAAAATAATTCAGCTCAAGATATTAATATCTAGAGCTCTAAACTCATTTTCATCAATTTTGTAATAATTTCGGAACGGGTGAGTGTCATGTGTAAGTTTGTTTCAACAAAAATTTGCTTTGTTGACCTATAGAGGGATTTTATTCTAAAGGTATGTGATTGAATTTGAGTTGGTTCATATTGGAGCTGTTTCAAAACGTAGGAATGTACATTTTGTCTAATGTTACATTAGAAATAAACAAAAATCAAGTTCATAACAAGGAAAGGTATGTACAGACATATGTAATTTTCTAATTCTACCCGGATAAGATTTGTGTAAAATACAGCCCAGTATGAAGGGAAGGAATTCTAAAACTGATATATTTTCAGGAATATCACGGTGAGGAGGACTTTTCTTGTTGAAGTGACTACCGAAAAATTTGTGTCGTGGATATTTTCATTTTATGGCCGCGAATGTGTCTAAAATGAGATTTTCCAAGTTGACGGCTAGTTTTAACATTTAGGATTTTATATTTGATACTAACATTACTTCCGTAAATGCACTTGACTTTAACAACGATATTTGAATGTTAACTTTGAACACTACACTGATGTCTATCTTCACTACTGACGGATCATAAAATAAAATAAAGTTGTTTATCCGAGAAGTGAATGTTCGCACTAAGTAAAAGTTGTTTCTCAAGTCCGACTCTCTTAAGTACTCGGTGTGCCTTTCGCTAAAGAATGCTCCTACTTTGCTTCTAAAGATAATGATCAATTGAATTATTTAAATTTGTATTGTGTGTTTAGATACAAGAAACTGGCGGATTAAATAACGTATTTGTTACTTGTTCAGTTTTAAATTTAATGCGATTTTTTAGGAAATTTATCTTAAATAGAAATCGTATCCGTTCCATTTTCTCTTTCTTATTCGAGTCATTGAAATATTCTTCAACTCCACCCGTAGGATTATTTTGGCACTTTTTTGGAAAGCGAAATAAATAATACACCCACAACGGTGCCAATTTTTATCACATGTAAATATATTTATTTAAAATTTGATATATAAGCTCAAATTTACAAATAATTGGAAGTTATTTGAGAGAAGGGAGGGGGTGCGTAAACAATTTAGGTTAGGTAATTATAGGAAAAAATACAATATCATTTATACTTATAACAAAGTGTCAAATAACTAAATTATATATTCATTATAAAACTGGAGATGTAGAATTTCAATTAGATATTCAGCCCAAAATTTAAACTAAAAGCCTTCAATTTCAAACTAATTTTTACTCGATTTTTACATTTATCTCGGAAACGGATACACGCATGGGAATTAAATCGGTTTAACGCAAACAAAATTTTAGAACTAACATTTAAATAGTAAATTTACTTTTATTTATTCCCATAACTTTTTACTATTATTTATAAAATCTTTTACGATTATACTAGTCACAATATTATTGTCATAGAGAGTTGAAATTTTGAGTTATTGCTGCTTACAAAAAAGCCTCGTCTCGAATAGCTACGTGATTGGTTCTTCAGACAGTTTTAAATGTTGAAGACGTTAAGAACAATGAGCAAGAGCATTCTTTGGCGAATTTTACAATCGTATGTTGATCCTTTATTGGCCTGACGATGACCCGAGGAAGTCTCACAACAACTACCGCGGTTGCTGAGAGAGTTCCGAACAAAGGTCCAATACATCAAGACCTTAGGAAATCCTAACACTGCAACTACGATCATAAGAAAATATTATCCAGAAGTTGTTTTGTTATTATTCTGTGCGGTCGTGTCGGATTTAGCTTGGGTTGACGGTAGAGACGTCCGTTGATGGGGTAGAGTTGTTTGCTGAGGTCGCATCGGACGTTGAACCACCAGTCGCAGACGAACACAGCTTGACTGAACTGAGTGCCATTGGGACAGAGGAAGGTAGCTTGGCGGCCGTCGATGTCGCAGTAATGCCAAGCCTGGCATCGGGTATCCATGTCGGCGAAGAATCCTGGGTATGGTTGTTCGTCACAGTAGAAATCCGTGTAAGGTACTTGGGACAGTACTGGGTAGTCTGTACCTGGTCGTCCTGAAACAGTTTGGATAAAAACAATAAACTCTTAATACAATAAATATATACATTTTCAAACGTAAAATTTTAAAATTTTAATCGATAACGTTTATGGTTTTAATATTCAGGTTGATAAATTCAGATGAAAAGTATTTATATAATCAGAAATTTGTGTTTTCCTCCCTTAATCTTGACTTTCTTGGTTCTGAAAGGAACTTCCGAGAATAGAATCAGTTGCGGCGTTTTGCCTGACAACTGGACATGACTCTTGGTGCAGCACCTGAATATGATCAATATCTTCATCTCAGACATGCACGATATGCAGAATCCCCGGCACCAAGATGAACAGAGACCATCTCCTAGTTTGTAGAAAACTTGACAAATCAAAACGAAGTGGAAGAGACCACACTGAACCAGTTTCAAGGTTAATGAAGACAACTATGGATATTTTGCTGTTCTCATTGCGATACAACTTGATATTTCCAAATTACCTTGAACATTAAGACAAATAATTAGTACCAATTTTCACGTTAAAAAGTTGTTTTCTTGAAAATATGAATTCTGGGATTACACTCTTGTTTTCATTCTCGCAAATCTATTACGTATCGGTATTCTAAATATAGTGTCGCAAGTGTAAACAATTATAGTAGCTAAATATAATATTTATTTTCCGAGACTACTTTAAATGAATCTGCCCCAATCAACTTCATGCTTCATTATTTATTTTGAAAAAAATTCGCCTTTTATAAAACCATCATAAACGTAATTCAAATGTATGATAAATCCCTTTCTTCAAAATCTACATTGTCTTATTTGATTTCTTTCCTAATAAAACAAAGTGTTTAGGCCTACACCATAATTTATATATATATATATATCCATTTCTTTTCTTGACATTCAAGTAAGGATTATTTAGACAAACCAATTAAAGTAAATTCAAAACATACATATATTCGTAATCAAAATAACTTCTAGTTTTATGTGATACCCCACACATAATATTTCCAAAAAAAATGTTTTCAACTCGATATTTTTTGCCCCCTTAACTACCTTTTTTTTTGTTACCGCTGTATTTTTCCTATATGTGAGACAATACAAAGAATATAAATTGGAAGTTTAAAATATATAGGATTTATTGTTTTGTTCGTGTAGACTGGTTGTGGCTTGCAGACACGCGCGTGAAATTATAAGGGTCCCTTGGTTATACCTAATAAATAGACTGAAAATTTCAAAATGGTGGCCATTTGAAGCGGTTTTCATTCTCACTTCTCTACTAAAGTCCCGCATAGTCCCATACATTTTGACGATCTAAATGCCAAGGTCAATGGCGGCAAACGAACGGTTACACCAAAAAGATAAAAAGAAATGCACTTATTATAGTCACCATATTAGCTTGCATACCGAGGATTATTATATAATTCCTATTATTTTATATTTTCAAGCTAAACAGATTATATTGTTACGCTTCATAACTCCATCCTACACACAACATTCACTCGTTAACTGTCTGGCTGGTTCCATATGCTTTGCACTCATGATAAAACAGTACTTCATGAGGACAACTTATTTGTTTTGTAGGCAATTTAAAATAACATTCCGCCGTCCAGTAAATTGTTTTCTTATTGAAAACCAAATTTTGTGGTATTCTATTTTGTATACTTATTTCTCCACCTTTTTTTCTTGCAGTGCACAATTTTAGAGTCTTACCTAAAGTTTACTTTTAATTAGGTTCTAAATTATTCGCTGGAACAGCTACTCTTTTTAGTAAAATAAAAGTACTTCCAAAACACCATCTTCTTACAATCGTTCGACAAATCCATAAAAAATTGAAAATGTCGAAAACCAAAATGTATTTGGTTTAAATCGTTTATCTCTGATGCAATACCCACTGATTCACCATAATGCACAATCTGAAAGGTCACTTTTAGGAAACATTTTTCTTGCTAAAACGTCTCAAAACATTTGTTCTAAATCTATTCGTCTTGTCTTATTGCAATCCTTCGTGAAGTAAAGCTGGTTTAGCTGTTTGTAAGTTATGGGTAACGTGAAGATCACATTACGAGGCGTTGTAAGAGATGTACAAAAAGACCTTGACACTATTGTTTGCGTCACTCACTGCGGTTCAATATCCTTGTATTGCTGTGAAAATAGGTCCTACGTGTTTTATAGATTTATCATACTTTATATATTAGTTTTATGGATAAATTTATTGTCGACTTTTTATTATAAATTGTTCCTATATTTAACATATATTCTGCCGGTATATTGTTTAGCGCTAAACCAGCTTTTGTACACTGTGTTATGTAATTTTGTTGAATCTCCATGAAGCAATCAAATTTTTCTCAATGTCTCAGAAATAAAAGTAGGTTTACGGTTTGTATAAGGACTCGAATTTTTACCTTTGTATTATACTTTCTATCCTTCGTTTATAGATAAACGGAAATTATTTTTGTACATTCATCGAGACCTTCTAAAAAATGTAGTTAAACCAACATGCTGTGTAAATGTTTGTACATAGTAAAAATCCGAGAGACAGTACGTTCACAGAGATAAAAAACAAAACAACAAATTATAATGTTTGTACACACACACACACACACACACACACGCGCGCGCTTCGCATAGCCTAAAACACGACATCAGCATAAGTAGTATTTTATTAGAAGCGAGCTTCAATGACGTCAGTCAAAGTTTATTTCAGTTTTTGTTAATTCTTCCCGGACTATAATATTTCTTTACTTGAAAATTTGCACACGGATTTGGGCCATTAATCGTCACATTTCACAGAAATTTCAACAAAATCGGTAGTCGATTTTGAGAAATTATTTGATTGTTTTCCACCGATAACAAAGAGGGAGTGTTTTGGAGAGATGGCGACTAATAAGGGTCTTTAGAGGCCAGCCAGTAATTAGAGCAGAATTTCATTAAAACCTTTAGCTCCTATTTTGAATTATCAAAAAAAAAAAAAAAAAAAAAAAAAAAAAAAAATCTTGATATACGGCCAATGTACAATATTGCCTTCTTTAATTTCATGAATGGTACTTTACTTTTTACGACTGAATGGTAATTGTCTGATAAATGCTGTACTTTCCAATCACTTATTGTGAGGTAGAGTGAAAGTTTCAGTGAAGTATTACTATTACCACTTGACGTTTTGAACCCCTTTAATGAATGTGTTATCGCGCATCTTCGTTTGTAAAATACCTTTTTATGGACGCCATTATTGGAGTTGGATAATAAAATTACCTTACTTGTGCCGGACACACACACACACACCACACACATACAGGGTGATTTTTAAATATGGGAATGGCTTTATATTGCATAACTGAGAGGTACTTGAAGACAGAAAAAAAATGCGGATCTACTGGTTTAAAAACTAATCTTTTTGTATGTCTGAAATTTTTGTCCGGCAACCGCCATATTGAATAAAACTTGTGATACGTGATTTTCATGTAAAATTTGACAAGGAAAACGATGCTGCAAGCAGTTATCCGATAAATGTCTTCTTTTTCGAGTTATAAACGTTCAAAATTCCAATGACGGAAACATTGCGTTGGCAATAAAACTAGGTAAAATGTGCGGTCGAAATGTTTCTATTTCTATTTTTCCTGTTGATACATCCAATAGAGATTTAGAAAATAATGTTGAACCATTCCAACTTAATTTTACAGGGGAAATAAAGAGTTAATCGGGTGCATTGTTGTAACGTAATGCAAATAGCTGATTTAAACTAGGTCTACTTTCATAAACTGATATTAGTTGAGGTTAGCGCATTGACAATCTGTAGAGGGAAAGCACTTTGAACATTTATTATAGAATATACGTTTTCAAAATTTATTGTATTAGTAATGTATGATGGAAAACATTATTTAAATTTTAAAATTAAATATTGTAATATTTAAAGTAAAATATAACAGTTCAGATTTAATTTGTAGTTGTGTTGTTAATTATTGGTTAATGTTTATTATTATCATCATTATACTCTGTTTAAAGTTCGTTATGGATGTATTCCACAGGAAAAAATAATAGAAAAAACATTTTACCCCGTTTTATTACTACGTGATTTTTCCGTCATTGCAAATTTGAAAGTTTATAACTCATAACGAATGCATTTATCGAAAAACTGCTTTCACCATCGTTTTCGTTGTCAAATTTTAGATGAAAATCATCTATCTTTACATGGAATCCATCCAATAACGAACTTTAAACAGTATAATGTTGATAATAATAATCAATACCATTAATTAACAACACGACTACAAATTAAATCTCAATTGATATTATAATATATAGCAAGTCTGAAGGGATCAAGGAAGTTTATATAGATTTTTTGACCCAACACATAACTTTGTACTGTACTACGTCCATGAGATACTACGTGTACCTATGAGAAAAGAAAAACAAAGAATTATGATTCTGTAATTAATTGGAGACTGAGGCGGAAATTAAAAAAAAACCATTCTATTCAATAGAGTATATCCTAAAGACTATAGATTTAATTGAAAACAATTTATAACCTATAATTTGCCCTCCTGTACAAAGCTGGCATTCACAGTGTGCTTTCATCACATGCATCTTAACCTAATACCTGTGAAGTGATTAATACATTGCATACCTACTTCAATCAATTCAATTGATTTCATGATGTAAGTGGTGCCTAGCATATTGCATTCATTAAACAGTATGTAGTAACATAGGATAGGTTGCATATAAAATATGTTTTAATTTTAACCTTCATTAAATCTACACAAAAATTTACGAATATATTTAAATGGGGTATTCGCAAAGCTAAAGGTTGCAGATTGAAAAGTTTCTAGATGACAAATAAAATGTTGAATTGTAGAAATTATTTATTTGCATTCTATCACAAAGTATAAAAACATCCAGTATAATCTGTTTTTTGGACGCCATTTTAAAAGTACAAATAATTTTACTTTTAATGTTTATATACTAATATAACTACAACATAAACGTAAAAGCCTACATTTCAGATATTTTTTGGGCTCTCTTTTTAAAATTGAAAGAAATGAAAATCTTTGAAAAGGATGAAATCTACGCCAAAATGTTTGGTTCCGAAGGCTTTAAATTGAGATATGAATTAGTTTACACAACTTTTATATCCTAGTTTACATTTAAAATTATTTCGAAGAGATCACTCCCCCCCCCCCTCTCATATATATATATATATATATATATATATATATATATAGAGAGAGAGAGAGAGAGAGAGAGAGAGAGAGAGAGAGAGAGAGAGAGAGAGAGAGAGAGAGAGAGAGAGAGAGAGAGAGAGAGAGAGAGAGAGAGAGAGAGAGAGAGAGAGAGAGAGAGAGAGAGAGAGAGAGAGAGAGTCCGAAAAAGGTGAAATGATTATTCATTTTCGGATTATATACATCAAAACGAACAATAAAATGTCAAATAAGAAGTAGTTGAATCCGTCCATTCGCCATTTTGTTCTTTTATATTATAACTCCAAAAATAGATAAAATATTAAGTGCACATTTTGTATGTTACGTTTTACATGTGTACCAAACACAATTATTTTATTCTTCTAATTTTGAAAATGGCGGCCGTTTAAAAGTTTTATAACGTCGAATCTCTCCAAAACCGTTAACTTAAAAAAAAAAAATTGAAATGGCCGTCATTTTAAAATTTAAAAAAATAAAGTCTTTTGTGTTTGGAACACTTATAAAACGTAACATTCAAAATGTTTATAGCAAATGTGAACTCAATATCTTATCTATTTCTGGAGGTATAATGCTCTTTGTAAAAGAACAAAATGGCGTATAGAGAGATAATAAAACGGAATTCGACTAAATGTGTTATTTGTCATTTTTTGTTCGTTTTGATGTTTAGTTCAAAAATGAATAGCCAGTAAACTTTTTTGAGACACTCTGTATAGTCGATTAGTAATAAATTTAAAATTAATTTTGTTATCGATAACTTTGTCCTTACAATAGTAAAACATTGTGCCTCTTATATATTTTAAATAAATTTAACAGTTTTCGAGATATTCAGCATCACACATTTTAACGTTAGCCATTTTGAAATAAGGTTTTAGTTTTTAGTATACACTTAACAAAGTCAAGGTTACGTACAACATAATCTAAACTGAATTTGAGCTCTTTATCTCGTCTAATTATAAAACACAAGTAGACCGAGAAAAAAAACCAAAGTGTTTTTTAATATATGTTTGTTGGAACTTATTCTTATTATTTTTATATGAGAAATCCACTGCCAATATTTTTTTCGTATAGTCTACTTCAATCACATCCAATTAATCGTCCAAAACGTGTTCTGAGGAAGAAGGTTATGTTATATAGTCCTAGGTGCCGCCTTTTTTATGATATCTGTTGTAATAAGTAAACATAATATATCTATGATGAACCCTAGTTCATACCACACATTATGTGTCTAATGGCTGTTGTGCAACTGCATAGAATGAATTGTTTGCTGTTAATAGCCACACACAATATAGGCCAAACAACATTCACTGCAAGGGTCAATGCCATACACCTGCAAAGTATTTATTTTTAATATATTTTAAATTAGATTTGAAAATAATACTTCAATTAGAGTACCCAAATATCCACGTTTTACTTTCTGTCAGAAGTGAAAATATAATTAACATTTTAAATAATCATTGCTGTCAAGGTTTTTTTTCCAGATTACTCCATTTTTTGCACATTTTGAGTACTAATCTTCATAGTTTATGAAACAGCCATTCTTTTGTTACGGACGTGACAGTTACATGCATTACAACTTGGAAAAAATGAAAAGTTAATTTTATTTTGTAAATTGTTAAAGCTTAACTGGTAGGTAATTTTTAATACTATTTTTGCACTAAATTTGAAAATGATCATATTATTGGTTTTGATGTATAGTTCAACTAAGTTGGAGTTACGGACGTGACTTGAAAAGCACTTGTCTTCTGACATAGGCTGGCTACTGTTACAATTGTTAAAAAGTCTGTTAATTTCTTGGGAAATTTATGAATTAAATTTTTGTTAGCTTATCTTAAGATAAATACCTTCTTAGAAACATTAGTGTTCAATCTTAAAATCCTGTAATAATTCAATTAAAAAATTGATAAAACGTTACGGACGTGACACGGGTTTGTTACGGACGTGACTATAAACTCAACATTCTGTTAAAAGTACTTTATTTTACATTAAAAAGTTTTCAGTGCTCTTCTTACATTCTTTTTAGTTAAATTAAGACTTGTTTGATCTATAAAAGAACATAAACAAACTTGATTACATCTTAAATATGTGTTTGAATCAGGAGGAATTATTGTGAAATTGTTAGGAAAATGTATTCGTTATTAATGAAACAGTTATCATGTTTGTAAGCCACAATAACTTGTTCATAAAGTTCACTGATATTCTTATTAATTTACTGACAATTAGTCACTGATAAATATAAAGTGACTAGATGTATATCAACTTCAGAGATGAAAATATCTACAAAATAAAGAATTCTGCTACAAGATATTGTTGGTAATATTAAGTTAAGGTATTTTAAGACTTTAATAAACTTTTTACTGAAAAATTCAGAAAATAATTTTTTTAGTGTTAGGTGTATTTTTGTAAAGAATGGCTGGAAAATCAGTTTAGCCGATGTTAAAATATTCTGCCTATATAACGGGTTTCTCTACCAATAACTTCAAAACGAAATATTTGAAGATTTTGCGAACAATACATTTTGTTTCCAACTGTAGGATAAAAGGCTACATTTGAGGAAAATTTGAATACAATAATTAAATTTTAATATTTTTTTTTTAATGGAAATTTTATTTTAAAAATTAAAAATTGATTTTGAAAAATCACTTTACAAAATCCCCTCTCCCTTATTTCATAACGTGATAACTCACCTTTAGGGGCTCACTTTAAGGAGTACGGGCTTGCAGTCCCAAAGGGACTTACCTGGATTTACACCTTTTTAATATAGTCTCGGGTTATATCTCTCTGTCTTTCATTTTTCCTCTCCGGTCTCTCTTAACCAACCCTTGTTCTTTTCCGACTATGACACTATTAAAATATTCGAGAGCGAGTCTTTACTTTATGTTCTTTTCTTATTTTTTATAAGAGATTGAACCGAGAGAGTTTTTACTCTTAAACAGCAATTAAAGAAAAAAAAGGGGGGAAGGAAAAATATATTAAATGTATAAATATCGTCTACCTGAGCTGCATAGAACGTCTTGTCGTGGATACTACATAAAATTGAATAATTTTAATCTTTTAGATAATGTTGAGAAATTTCGTTTAGTACTCCCAAACATACAAACTTTAAAAAAAATTACGTAGAAAACTGTATTTGTTCGCCCTAATTACTTTCTAACTATAATTACCTTTTAGGTTTGGTTGGATACATTTTTTTACGGCATTAACTTTAAAACTTCATTAAAAATATTATCGAGATATTTTTACCCAATTTTAAGATTACTTCTTATTGTTTATTCTTTTGATATTGTGTACGGGCGTGAGAATGTTAGTTTCAAACTTTATGGTGTCTCTTATAAAAGTCTTAGCCTGCTTGATGAACACAACGTTGGCTTTTAACTGCTTCAATGTAATTTATTAAGTAGGTCAGCTTTGTTTAATTGGTCGTTACGGTCATTAATAGCTATTGTTTTTTAACACGTAAACTTCTTTAATACTTGCTTCTTTTTTGATTGTATTTAATCACACGATAAGTTTGTTAACCAGCGTTGAAAGTGATTCAAAATGATGGTCTTTTAAAATTGTTTTAGGTAATATAACTAAAAATACTTTAAATTATATTGATATAATCAGATTTTGATTCTACTTTCTGACAAAAAAAAAAATCTAAAACTCCCGATTTGTAAACTGAATAGTGATTATATATACCGACACAAATATCAGTTGAAAAATGCTAAAGAACAGTTAAGATATATAAACATTTTGGTTGCATAATACAAAATAACAAAAATAAAAAAATTTATGTGTGGTTGTAAAATCGAATTCCCGTCGTTGTAGATCTAATTTTAGCATTCAAAATTCGCTAGCAATCGTAGTTAGTAACCTATTCTTGACGATGTTAAATTAATTCTGTAATAAACAATGCTGGGCTATTCCCTATCCCTCAATACAGGAGCGAGAAAAGGGGATGGACTCTGCTATTATTTATTTGGTATGGCTCTGTAATAAGGTAATATATTATGTAATTGATCAGAAGGAACAATAATCGTGAAATCTAGTCAAATCTGTGGATGTGCTAATGATATTGCAAATATGAGTTTATGGGCTTATTGGAAATTAAAGGGAAACATAAGGAGGGAGGCTCAGAGATCAAAAAAGCAACCCGGGACTTCACATTTAGAGAAATAATATTTGAAGATGTTTCTTATTTTACGATCTGGGGGATGGGGGAGGGCAATGATGTTTACAAGAAATCCAAAATGTCACGGGACATCTTTATAGTTTTGTAACTGTTGAATATAAAAACTTGAAACTTTGAGGAAATATTTTGAGACATCTAAACTACATTTTTAATGAAGATGAAAATTTTCCCCTTTTATAAGTAGCTCGTATTTTTTAATTAGTATGAGAAAGAAAATGGTCTATTTTATACGAGGAAAATGACTTAAATAAAAGTATGATATAACCCTAACTATAATGGCTACCAATAAACTGTGCACTTAATTTCGTTACCCTTTGATTTAGGCACTTACATTCAACACATTAGTTTTACCATTACGTTTGGATCTTTTAGTTACTGGAAGTAAACTCCTTTAAAGGGGAGAAGGGGATGTACCAAAAAACTTATATTGTGTGAGCACTCACTTTAAAAGTATTTATTAAGCAATATCAATCCAATTAATTACTGTAAAATTACAAAAATTTAAGACATCCTGTATATAATGATTTCACGAGTAGAGAAATAATGAAAAGGATACCGACAGGAATCGTGCATATAATGTTAACAAATAGTTGTTTAGGAATAAACTTATTACAAGAAATACGTAAATGAAAATATCCAAAACTCTGGTGGGACCAGGAAAATTAAAGATGGAAAAGACAAAAAAGATTGAAGGCTGATTGTGGAGGAGGCCAAGACCCACCAATGGTTGGAGAACCAGAGAAGAAAGAGAAAGAGCGACAGTAACGTCCCCCCCCTTTGAAAAAAAAGTAAAGTATTTAAATTTTATCCTTCATTGATATGGCAAACCAAGCGAGAGTAGGCCTACTAGTCACTAAACCAATCGAGGTTCCATCGTACTAAATGGTTTAGTTTAAATTTGGGTGTCCTTTACAACTAATACACAACTGTTTGAAAATAAGCATAACTATCTAACTATGGAGCTCCGTGACAAAATTATTTAAAAAATAATAAAGCTCTTTTATATACAAACCAAAATCTGATTTGGAATCCGTTTTTAAAAATACATAATATTATGAATTTCATAAAAACAGGCGATTAGTACAAAATTTATGAATATTGGACTTTTTCGATCTTCGTCTCTTTTGAGATAATGCGTGGGAAAATACTACAAAGAAACGTACAGTGATCATTCTTAAAATGTTCTTAATAAATTATTAAGATTCCGAAAATTCCAGAAATTCGAAAGTTATGTGTCATCACAATATTTACCTTTCTACGGTAATTAGAAAGTAAAAGCATGAATCCATGATTTTAACACAAAAGGCATATTTCATAATTTGTTCGACCTCTTCACGCCTGTGACAATAAGGAAACAGGTTAGTCATTGGTCGCATTTATTACAATGCAATTATGTTATTCGTGTTTAGTTTGTATTAAAATGTTTTGATCGTTACGCTTTATTACTCTTGGACAAGATGACATCTACTTCCGGAATTAAAAGAAAGTGCCGAAACTGAACATAAAACGTGACGGCAGCAATTTTATGCTCAGTCGGGGGAACTTCCCAATTTGTTCTCCTTGGGTGTGTGCCTTATAAGGTCTACCTGGAAGTAATTTTTAGAATTTTAATTGGTTGCCAAAGTGCAGTCTCCTTACTAATTATGGATTCTATAATGAACCTTGATGTACAAGGACATCACTGAAATCAACTCTGAAATTTGTATGTTTTTCAAGGCAGTGGCAGAAAATCGCAAATTTGTGTGAGAACAAACTGCTAAACCTATTTCGACCTAATTTAAAACCACGACCTGCAGTTCCGCTATTTTATAAGATGGTCGACAAAAAAACAAATCTTGTTTGCTGCCAGATTTAAAGGAACTTGTAAAAGGTTATAATATAGATTTGTAAAAATATGTCTAAAAATTAGTATACGTAAAGTTGGTATTCAGTAGCCGTTTTGTTTTACTATAGGGTGGAGACAAGGTGATCCTTGTCGCAGTACTGTTTTCTTGCAAACAGCTATATGAAAAATTCTATTACATGTAATGCAAATTATAAAATTAACAACAGGCGTGTGAATTAACATGTGACGTTTGCTGATGTGACGGTGATTGCAACGAATAGACAGTCACTGTTTGTAAATAGCTGTACAAGAGGAAGGAGTTTCTACTATTCTCGGAAGAGTCGGGGCTCGAAACCTCACAAAATGTATATTTGGTCTAGCGCTCTTTAGTTAATGTGGAGGTTGATGGAACTAACCTTCAGTGGAATTATTAACTAACGAGTTTAGTGAGTGAATTATACCAAAATTTCAACAGACAATAGATGTGATCTGTGATCTATACTAGGAAATGAACACGTTTTAATGACAATTTTCAAGACAATCCTAAAGTCCATTCGTTATTCATGCTACGCAATGAGGATGATGGACGAGGAGTCAGGAAAGAAAACTAAATGTCTGGTAGAGTAGGGTACCAAAGAAGGATTTATGAACTAGTGAATGAAAGAAATTACTGATGAATAAGAACCAACATAGAACTGAGAAATGTATGCAATGAAGTAGATTTGCTGGAAAGTATAAAGGTTTTAAACTGAAGTGATTCGGACATGTGGAGAGAAAAATTACAGTGGAATACCCAAAACAATTTCTGGATCAAATCGGACACTTTGGGAGCGAAACATAATTTTTATTCATCGTCTAAAAGTTTAGTATTGATGGAATGAAATTTGATTTTTGCCCACGGAATTGATTTGATTTCATTGATTTCATTTGGAGTTTAAACAACCCTGGCACCGCGACTGATGGACTATGCAACTAAAGCCTCCTTATTCTAGCTTGGCAGAGTTGTTCCCCTTATGAGTTTAAGTAATCCACTAACTAGCTCGTCGAATGGTAGTTGCCCAGGTCGCCTCGTATTGGTCAGGGCTCACCATTTTAAATTATGTGGCCTGCAGTCTCGTCACCCTTCCCGCACAATCTACACACAGTTTCACTATGGTGAGCTCCTATCCTGTGCAAGTGCACCCTCAGATCACAGTGTCTTGTAATAAGATCATTATTGTCCTTTAATGATTACCTGAAGGGATGTCTTTAAGTAATGATTTTGTGGGAGTGGCCCTTAAAGCTTCCAAATCTTTATTGGTGTTTTACATGAACCCACCTGTTGATAGTCATCTTGTCCAGATACACGGATATTCCTACAGCTGACTCAGGTCCTACAAACTCTGATGCAGATGCCCAGTTTAGCTAGATTTGTAAAAATAAATCATACAATTTGATTAAATTAATATTGTGATTTTTTCTCCTATGATAATTATAATATTTAGATATTTTGTAGTACTGAGTGCATGAAATTTAACCCACGTGTTTGACAATATCCTGAGAGATTTTGATACATTCAAATCCCCCCTGATTATTTTTGATGAAATTAAACATCTAAATTACGACGCTGAGATAAAATTTCACATCTGTGTGTACGGATGAAATTGGAAAATCATTTACAGGCCCAATTATTTTTATTTACTTTGACAAGGAAAATGATTTTTGTCACAATTTTCCAAAGAACTTCTTCGTCTTATGTGGATTTTGGTAATTCTTGTTAGTGACTAAGAGACAACCTTTTGATACAACATTCACTTTGCACAAAACAACGTCCATACACCTCTAAAATTCACAACAGCAATCGGGTTTAAAGAACCGCCAATTATTTGTGGTGAGTGTAGGCGGATACAAGAACAATTTGTCCTAATTTGGTTTACCAACTATGATTATTAGCCGTGAAATGCCACATTATCTGCCCACAAGGTTATCTGAACAAATGCCAAAATTAATCGCATTTCTCAAGACCGTGATGATATTTACAAAAGTTATTAGTTCTTGAGAACAGATTATTTTTTGGTTCCTATCATATTAGGTATTTTATCAACAAAGTATATAATAATAATAATGATCTAAACTCAAATTTTATCATCGTAGGTATATCAGTGCTGAAATTTCCATGGTTGCTCATTCTTTTTGAAAAACTTAAGTTTTAAAATTTAATAGAATTTTTGTAAAATTGAATGTTTTTATCTGTATTTTTAATTTTCTAGATTTTACTATTGTTTCTTTTTAATACAAAATATTAAAGATGTTTTTATCAATTGTTCTAAAACTTTGGTTTTCTTTGTTTTAGGTAAGTCCACTTAAGAGGAATTTAATGGATTGTTTCATTGGTAAGCTACGGTATCCGTATAATTAATTAATTACAATACTTCATAAAATATATAATGAAATTCTAAAGATTTTGAACACAAATATGGCTATGATATAATTATATCAAAATATTATTTCTTTTCGGGGTAATCGAAATTGTGCTAATTAGATTAACTTAAAATTTTTAAGATAAATCCGGAGATGCCCTGCCCTGCTGAACGATTGTTTGTTTGAAAAATAGGTTAATAATGATTAAAAAAATAAATAAATAAAAACAAACTGAAGATTGGTGGCTATTTATTATCATTTTTTTCAACTTCTTAATTCTGTTCTTGGTGGATGAGTTAATGAAATAATTAATAATTTAGGCAATACACAGGTATTGGTTAGAAGATGGACTCAAAACTGAGGGACAAATTGTAGTAGAGAGTGGTGTTAAAAGTTGTTCTGCAGGGAAGAAGAATCAGTTGGAATACAATTGGCAGCATCTATTTGTAATGTTTGAGTAACGGGGAAATCCTTTGGCATTGATGTTGTGAGATGTGTAAGAAAACGCTACAGGCGTTGGCAATACCTGAGAAAGTTATGTATTGTGTTGACATCCACTCCTTTTTTTTTTTGTTTTGCTAAAGTCATTGTTATTCTTAAACATATCATCACTCATACTAAGCTATGCATCGACAGTTCAAAACTGTGACATTTTGAAATTTACCGACTTTTATTTTTCTGTTACCAATTTAAACTGAACTTCGTGGATTAGATTCAATTGGAATTTGACTTTTACTCTGTACCATAAGATGTAGAATCAGATTGTGTAAATTTTGTATTCATTTAAGTAAATTAATATAGTCCAAAAACTGTTTAATATCTATCGACAGTGTTTAACATATTTGTTTCCACATTTTCCCAAGCTTTATAATGTTTCATAGGCGTTTAAGAATTATCCATGCTTCTATACAGTGTAATACATTTTATTTATATTTCTAACTTTGAGCTTTCTTGTTTAAATCCGCAATTGTTTCTGCCTCTAAGTACCTCTCAGTTATGCATTATAAAGCCGTTTCCATACTTAAAAATCACCCTGTATATTAGAAATAATTAGTAGTCTAATGTTGTTTATATATGGAAGGAAACGCAGCCAGGCGTTGGCTTCAGATAACAATACCCGAGAAAGTTATGCGTTAACGTTGACACCACGCCTTCCTTCTTTGTTTTTGTTTAACTTATTGTCATCCTCTGTAACATATCATCGCTGTAATAAATTTACTTTCATTTCTTCGATCAAGTAAGAGATCGCTAGTGTGACAGTACTATGGTTTCCACATGCAGATCAGAGTGCTGACTTTGTGGGGCTTTAATTTCCAAAATGTAGGTAGGCCTACTGTATTATATACGTATTTCATTTCAAATTAATTTTCATCTAATTGTATAGTTTTTCGTCCATTAACTGACGCAACGAGCTAGTCAGTTATCAGATTTTTATTATCCTATATATTGTATTTTTGAACTCGACGATAACTTATATGAAGTTAGTTGGTTACAATTTTAGCGACAACTTCACGATATTTTATCATCGAGGTTGGTACCATTCGATGCAGAATTTAAAATCTACGTATTTTGGTTTAGTTTAGTAATTTTGTGATCAAAGTATTGACGCAACACTGTTTCTGCAATATACCGCTGTTTTAATCGGTTTGTCCTATTTTGGTGTGGTTAATTAACTGTTTGAGCCTCCGTTTGGCCAAAAGGTTAGCAAGCGTTCTCGTGATTTGTTTGTGAGAGTTTTCGGGTTTAATTCCGTTTGTGTATTAAAAATTGATAATTGAAATAGTAACAGTCTATGAATTGATTTCAAGCTTGTCAAACTTGGCAGAAAAGAAGAGGAAAAGATGAACAAAAAATGATATTTATAGATCCTTTACTTGCCTGAGCATCTTATATAAACTATTAAAGTTTACAGCTTTTTCGCTTATTTGTCAGGCATCATCAGAACATGTAGAACACTTATCTTATCACATTACAATATGTTAAAACACACACATTTAGAAATCACAATTAAACGTATAGAAATAAATTTTTATCACTATATTAAATTTTATGTCACAGAGAGTAACCATCCACTTTTTTTTTTAACAGGTTGAGAATATGAAAGTGGACAGTTACTCATTGTGACATAAAATTTAATATAGTGTTAAAAATTTATTTTTATTTTTGTAATTTTCTTTTCTTTAAGTGGGATTTCTAAATGTGTGTGTTTTAACATATTGTAATGTGATAAGTGTTCTATCTACATGTTCTGATGATGCCTGACAAATAGGCGAAAAGGCTGTAAACTTTAATAGTTTATATAAGATTGCTCAGGCAAGTAATGATTTATAAATATATCATTTTATAGTAGCAATCAGTAAGATTACACTAACATAAATTTGTCAAGTTATTGCAACAGACCAATAAAAGCAAGTGAATAAAAATTAGCCTGTTTTTTTTTTAATTTTTGCAAATTCGATTACAGCGTCCAAAAAAAAATCTACAAAAGATATACAGAACAGATCTTGTAAAAGGTCTTGCAATATGGCCTTGTGTTGTGCAAAATGAAGAGCGGTTGATATAAGTAGGGAAAACTGATATTTCCCCCTGACACTTATTTTTGGAGCATATCTATATTATATATGGAAAAATATTGTTTAAAACCATTTTTTGGGTTATTTTCTTCGATATTTGCAATGTAAAAAATTTGTTTTGTCAATAACAATAATTACAACATTTCGCCAACATTTTTCCCTTCGAGTGTTGTTTAGACGTTATTACGAAGCGATTCCCCTGGTTAGGTTTTCATTAAATTCACTCCTTGAGATTATCTAAGTTACTCCCCAATTAGTCAAATTGTGTAATTTGTTATAAAAATAATTCGAAAAATTTTGACAAAAAAGGTAATTCAATTTCTAAAATAAATTGATTTTTAAATAAATGTCTACGATGCAGACAGAATACATAATCATTATATTTAGGTGAAGCAGTCCAACCGTCCAGTAGTCTCTAATAACGGCTATTTAGGAGTGGTTTTAAAAATTGAAGAAATCGCTTAGCTATTCAGACTTCTCTTATTTCTCGACCATAATCAAGATAAACCGTTTTATGATAATCCTGTATGGTTTACCTTGTCAGACAGTAGTCTACCAGTATCCATAAAGTAGTTGTTCTTGTGCAATCTCCAAGGTAAGGATTGCAGGATTTAATTTGTTTAGTGCAGTCAATATTGCACAAACTGTACATTGTCAGGTGTGTTTTACTTAGATATCAACACAATAACAACGGTTGCTATTTCTCATATTTTACATAGAATGAGAACCTTATGTGAATACTCTTGATTGTTTGGTTGTTTTTATCACTTTTTATTTTTTATTTCAAAGCGTATATAGTAGGTAACCAGAATTTGTTAAAATTTGATGCTCTTTAAAGTGAAAATATCTATGTATTAGTTCAAATAAAAACTGGAAACTGTTTTTTTTTTATTTCCCCCCTCTATTTCTGTACGTAAGATGTAATAATTGTAACTTCGAAATAACTTATATATACCAGGCGTTAGACAAATACACAAGACATTCATTTTTTTGAAATTTGCTTTTAACAGTTTTTATTAGGCCCACCCGCGTGTCTGTCTGTGTATCAGACTACACAGATAAGACGATAAATCCTGTATATTTGTATTGTCCCGCATAGGCTTTGGGTAAAATATACGGTAACAAAAACAAAACAAAATGATCTTGGGGTTGTTAAAGATCCAAAAACTGGAGTTGAAAATTTTGTATCTAATAAAATGAGACTTTATTCTGATTACGAATATGTAGGGATGTATATTTTACAAAAAAGTTAATATGTTGGCGCTATATTAAATTTAAAGTATCACATATCATGCCCCCCCCCCCTAATTGAATAGTGCGTGGTCTACAAATCTGGAAAAAAAACTTCATTTGGATTTGAAATGAAATTGCAGTGCGAAATCATTAACTGTGCTTTCTTTTATAACTAATACAACTTAATTTAACCACGCAATGAGAAATGCGTAGCGTATAAGTTTTAAAAGCAGTTTTTGTGAGTTGTGAGACAAACAATGCAATATCCTTTAAAAGGACATATAATTTCACACAGACAAGACGATAAATCCTATATATTTTAAATTTTTCATTTATATTATTTGCATTGCCCCACATATAAGAAAAATGTAGGAGTAACCAAAAAAATGACCTTGGGTAGTTAAAGGGTAGTGTTTTTTATTTTATTTTTTTTTTTTTAATATGTGTGGGTTATAAAAAATAACGAAGTTATTCTGATTATACGAATATGTATGTTTATTAGACGAAGAAATTAAATTGTTGGCAAAAGTATAAGTCCCTAGATGCTTACGGACCCTAAGTCATGTGGGTTTAGCACACGTTTGACTCTTATTAAATTTTACTCAAATGTTACTTCTAATGTAAAACTTATTGGATAGTATTCTACCAGAAATCGTATTTTGGGAGTTCTCTGTAAAACCCAATACTCTGGCTATCCCTCAGCCATTAAAATCGAATTTCTCCAAGTCAACTCTACAGATTTCGACTAACTTTTGTTCTTTTTAGACCCTGGCTGTATTAGAGTATTCTAGGGGTCGGCGTCTTTATTTTATGCCCTTTTCTTATAAGGCGATGATAACAGAGAGGTTTTGCGTTTTAATAACAGGAAAAAGTTGATAAAATTTTAATAAATATCAATGTTAATAAATCAAAATAATATAAAAAATAAGTCTTAATTAACAATAAATATATGTATACTGTATGAACTTCATTAATCAAAATCATTGCTTTACTATGAAAAATGGTTCCTTTTCAGTACGGTGTGCTATGTTCTGTCAATTTTAAGCTAACTCAAATTGTCCGTGTTTTGAAGACTTAATGATGCACGCTCGATCGCATAAGTTAATAACTAAATAACTCCCTTAGATAATACCGTCGAGTCTCTCTTTTGTTTAAAGTGTTTCTTTACACCCTATTAGTGTTTAATTGTGCATACTTTGAATTGGCGAGTAATTTCTTGTTAGACTAAGCCCATCATTAACAGCAAGCCCGAGGTTATGAACCTGCTTCTCGTTGTGCAATCACTTTGATAACTCGTCAGACCGGCTGATTCTCTCTTGTAGATGGTGAAACTCCCAAACAACGCATTTCTTGGTTATCTCACTCAAAATGAATTGTATTTCTCAAAATATTTTCTCTTACTGTGATATTATATTATGTAGTTGGTATGTAACATATTTCGAATAGATTTACAAGCAGGGTGGCATGCGGTGTTGCTAACACAGTAAAATTATTATTCCAAACAAAATTATTCTTATATAATACTACTAGCTGTAATGCCGTATCCTTAATTAGCAGATTCCACCCTTTTTAGTACTCTAAGAGGTTTATTATAGTGAGTACAGACGTGGAGGGACCTAGCTGGATATACACTTTTTTTGTGTAGCCTTGGGTTACATCCTTTTCTTTCACAGGTCTGTCTGTACTAATGTTCATTTTCGACCTTAATACTTTTAAGTAGTCGAGGACGAGGGAGGTTTATGATTTTATGTTTTTTTCCCTTCTCTTTTTAATAAGGCGATGATGATTGGGAGGGTTTTCTTGTTTAAACAACAAAGGGAAAATATTTTATTTAGGTTTGTAAGCTCAGGATAGCGTATATGAGCTCAAAACGTTACGTGACTAAAATAGTTACATTAAAATGCATCTTATCTCTCAATACTTCAAGTAAAATCTAAATAGGACACGTCAAAATCATGGATATCTGTTTCCTTTGTGTTGTTGTTTTTTATGTGTAAATATTTATAACCCTACCTGATCTGCAGACATTCCCCCTCCCCCTCTATCTATGGTGTCGAATAACCAGTGAGCATCTTTCATAACACTCCTACCATTACCACCACCACCGCGTCCGATGATTATTTTTCAAAATTCCCGCATCAAATTAGTAGAATCGTAGTCAAAATCCAAATCGATTTGTACGAGAGGAAACTTGTGTCATCGTGGGTCGTCGTCGAAATCGAATTGATAGTATTTTACCTCTTCAATATCCTCCTCGTCACAAGAACCACAAAAAAAGGCGGCGGTAAACCAGACCAAAACGTATACCGAAATTTCACTACCGATTTCACTCTACGCTGCATAGACATGTCTCGATAATAGCTCCTCATCGACTTGGAATTTCTCATCGTGTTCGATGAATGCGTCAAGTCTTCGCAAATATCATCCGGTAGACTATTAAATTAAAAGATTTCTATCGTCGACAATCAAGTCCTCTAAATCCGATAACCACTAGCCTAAGGAAGGCGTGGATTTGAGTGTCTATACATTGTGTATTAGGTCAAAGGATATCGAACCCTGTATCCCTGGACTCAGTTCCTATGCGCAACTAAAGATAATAAGCTCAGATTAACGTTGTGTACTTCGCAAACGTCACACGGAGACGTTTCTAAATAAAATTATATTTAATTTGAAACCTGTGAAGCGACTTTAATAATTCTTAATGTGATGATGACATCAAGGAAACAATTGGAGAGTGGTTTTACAGAATACCAGTAGAATATTGTCAGGTTGTAGTGTGTTAAACTATTTACTCCAAGATAGTTTATGACGGTTTCCAATCTCTACTAATCATTTGTTCAATTTCTTGTTAATTTATCAGTCACCGATATGAGTGGCTTGAGTGGGAATTCAACATATGTAAAAATGTGATCTAATATAAATAATTGAATAACCGATGCACGTGAAATATATGTTTGGGTTTGAAAATTTGGTACCTAATTTCAAACCATCCGCCAGTACGTGTTTACCTCGTCAGGGTAGTGTCAAGTTTTTTAATCCTTTCACGATTGGTGTTGGTAATGTCTCATTAGCCTTTCTGACAAAGCTATTGCAAAAATTTAGCTTCTGAGGTTTTACTTTTGTAGAACAAGTGAAATAATGTGAAGGATGTGTTCGCTCTCATGCGAGTTACTATTGGAGATAGTGTGAATGGATGACCTTCATAAGGGATTGTATATACTTCTTAAGCCTATGTGAGACAAATAAGTAAAATACGTTTTCAAAGATCTACTAACTAGAGGCCAAATACACTGACACGTGTAACACTTGTAGGTCATATTTAAACACGTGTATTGTGTGAAATACAGCATGATATTCTGTAATGGTTTCTTCCTAACCTTCCTGAAATTAAACATTGTTGTTGTTCCAAGGTCGTTCCGTTGTGAATGGAACCTCGAGGCTGGCAGTAATCTATGATCAAAGTTTTCGTGTTACATCTTACGTTCACATTTCAGTGTCAACACATGACACCGTTCATCCACTATTTCGGTTGAGTCATAACAATCCGGATCCCGGATCTCATAACATGTTTGTTAGTGAACGTGGCTTGTCCCGTCATTCATTTCATAACAAATCCGACCTTCATAAAATTGTTAATCCTATTTTGTGAGACTCGGGCAACCTTATTAAAATCAATACTACTCGTAGAGAAGCGGATATTCAAGTAACGCCTATTTACAAGCGATTGTATCCATAATCGGAAATCGTTGATTACACAAAGTTCTTAAAATAATGTATTTTATTTTACAGTTGTGATAAACAGCATATATAAATTTTCCGACCTTAACGTTCCCAATGTACGTAGTAAAAAAGTATTGTATTGCTGCTTAAAATTGGATTTGAATTGTTTTTAGTATTGTAATGTTGTAGGGACAACATTCGATTATTTATAGAATGATGTACAGTAGACCCCTCTTTAACCGTAAGTGTGACGCTCACTTATCTTCCCACTGGCCAACATTGTACCCTTTCTAAAAACATATACTCTTCACATCTACATTGGTGTAAGTTATGGGCAGAGATGTTTGTAATTTATAAATGCTGTAATTATTTATCTTCTATGATGTTTTGTGAATGTTGTTTTATTTAATTTCAAACTAAATTCAAGAAAGAAATGCGTTGAAGGCGTATGTTTTTGTCTACAATAGATGAGATGTAACCTGAGCTACTTATGACTTCAAGATGCATTGAGACACTAACAAGTAGATTGAATTGTGTGGGAAGCTGTACTATCGTTATGGTTTAGTGTAAGTGGACTTTTACTGTGGTTGATGAAGTCTATTTAAAAAAAAATGAAAGATTAAAATTTTAAGAAAAGAGTTCGTGGAGTAAACTTCTACATAGTAAATTTTGAGAAATATAAAACAAGGAGCAGAAATGGAAGAGCAAAGTGCAGGATCGTCCGGCACAAGCTACTGAAATATCTGTTAGTGCTCTGAAACTCAATTTAAAAAAGAAAATTATTGTTTGGGTAAAGATTTTGCACACCAATGATAGTCGACAAAGGAAAAATATAACAAAGGGTAGATGATTTTGATGAAATAGTTTTAAAAGTAATTAAAATTTGCATTTTGAAAAATATGACATAATACTTCACAAAAAATGTTGTCCTGTGTTAGCGACAAAGTATGGCATTTAGTAACAAAACAGGCGTTTAGATTTCGGGGATTAGTTAAGCTATCGACGACAGATTGGGTTTTAAATTCAGCATATAATTAGAGTATGTACATTTTAGTACAAACCATGTGGTGAGACAAATACAATGTCGATGTCTGTAGTTGTGCTAGTATCTACAGACACTTCCCATTCAACCAGACTTTTCTCTCCTCTCCACACCTCGTATCTCAAACTATATCTCTTGAAGGTTGGAGGAGAGGTTATGCTGTACTCGCTCAGCTAAAGCGAATATAATGTATATTTCATTTGATTGTGAAATTTTGTTTTACATATTGTCTTTAACTGGTAGTTTTTATTGGTTAAAATTTCCCACGAGACGCTTGTTAGACCAAATCGCAAGGGTAGAAAGTCAAAAGTGAATATTGTCTCAAGTCGTGTTTTAAATGGGATGTGTGGAGGGTCTAGTGACTCAAGGAAGTATTATATTTTGGGTAAAAAGGCTTTTAGGGTAACGGGGGTGTCTGGACAAAAAAAAGTTCAAAGATTTGTATACATAAATAAATAATTAAAGATGCAATTTAATAATATATGTTTGTCTACAGTTGTTGACAAAGTGGCATTTTGTTCATTTAAATTAGTTTGCAAAACAGCTGATTCTCAACAGTTTCACTTTGCCCACTACTTTGCTCACTCCGAATGGCAACCGAACAAAACGAAATTTAGGTTAAGTTTATTTGAATTGATTTATAATATACAGGAAATGCCACGTATGTATGTTAGATTAATTCTTACATGTAAAATAACATAAATAAACAACAAAACAACGTTTTAAAGTTGAAAAAGGAAGTAATTATTCATAAAGATGATTGACAGTGTATGTACACGGAGAGTATTTTTCGTTTGCCGAGTTTTGAAGGTGGCAATCCCGTTTCCTCAACAATACACCTAAGTTATTTGTAATATTCATAAATAACCTCAGTTTTGACGTGAGGTTGAACACTATTGTATTAAATTAATGTTTTATTAAATTGTGTTACTGCTGAAGTATGTTTTTTATTTGTCACAAAATAACAACTCTAGACAAAGTATAATGTGTAGTTCTCTCCTTTAAAAAAGTGCCACTTTGCTCACTAGTTGCACAAATAACTATAAACTCTTAAGTTTATTTATAATTATTTTGGTACCGAATCTTTAATAAAATAAAATATAATTTTGAAAATTTATCAAAAAGAACTTTATAATTTTTAATCTGTGTTAATTTATCGATTATGATGAAATTCGCAATAGCCTATCTGTTTATTTTAAGACTAAGTTACAATTAGATATAGGATTTAGTTTAAATAGCCAAAATTAGACTGCATTTGCTAGCCACATCAACTATTTTCCTACCTTGAAACATGTTTTGCCATTCTCTTACGAGACATTCTGTATAGGCTTGTAGGTTGCAAATTTTGAAATTGACATGCATATACATAAATAATAATATAGTTGAAACGAATGCGGCGATTATCTGGATAATAGAAGATGTTGCAAGTTGAATACTTCATTTCAGAACATAAATAGTTTTTCATTTAACCCAAAGGACATGTCGGTTTGCTTTCGCCATAGACCTGTCGTAACTCAGTAAATGTCAACTTGCAAGAGCAAGATTCAAGATTCATTTCTGTATTGTTTATGTACGGTTATTAGCAAATTCTAATAAGATAGATTTGTATGTAAGCCGTGAAATGTTCATCCACAGTACTAATGTGACACTTACATGTGGGGTTATATTGTAAATATATTTTGTTTACTTTAATTGCTCTGTCTAAAATAATCCTTATTGAAATGTTTCGCCTGCAGATATTATCAAGTTTCGCACTTGTCAAAATTATAAAGCTGAACACAATAAATTAACGAACATATAAACACAATATACAATTTAAAATTCACCAAGTTCGCCACTTTAGTCATAATCAAAGTAGGCATTGGGCCCTTGTACAACCTACTATCTTGTTCTCAATCAATTAACTAAACTGCTAAACTTCGTTACTTTAAATTAATAAGTAGGCTATTGTTAAAAATTAGTAGGCGGAATTTTGTGGGTGATTTGTTTATTTTTGGCACGTCAGCAGTTGCGGTAAAATAAAAGTTCGCAAAAATCTGCAATTTTTTAGGAATCTCGTTTCTGGCCTGAATATTCACATAAAACCTTCCAGATCAAACACATAGTCATTATTTTTAGCAGGTAGGCCATATCTCTCTCTCTCTCTCTCTCTCTCTATATATATATATATATATATATAGAGAGAGAGAGAGAGAGAGAGAGAGAGAGAGAGAGAGAGAGAGAGAGAGAGAGAGAGAGAGAGAGAGAGAGAGAACTTTAAAACTGTTCATTATTTTACTCATTTCGTTCATTTCTAATAAAATTTTGGGAACGAATACACTTATCAATCAATGACAAATTCGAATTAGGTCCTGTTAATAATATATTTCTTATATAATACAACTTTCACTGCAATCAAAGTTATTTCAATCCACACAGTGAAGCTTCTCGAAATATAGCAAATCCCAGTAAATGTCTACAATGTGTGGATCATATGATATAGAGCAACGGATGAGTTGAGCAGAGACGATGCATGAACGTTTAATACTCACCCTTAATATAAGGGCCTTAAGTTTAATCCTTCCACTCTAAGCCTGATAATACCTTCAAAATAAAGGCAAATCCCAGTAAATGTCTACAATGTGTGGATCATATGATATAGAGCAACGGATGAGTTGAGCAGAGACGATGCATGAACGTTCTAATACTCACCCCTAATATAAGGGCCTTAAGTTTAATCCTTCCACTCTAAGCCTGATAATACCTTCAAAATAAAGGCAAATCCCAGTAAATGTCTACAATGCGTGGATCATATGATATAGAGCAACGGATGAGTTGAGCAGATACGATGCATGAACGTTCTAATACTCACCCCTAATATAAGGGCCTTAAGTTTAATCCTTCCACTCTAAGCCTGATAATACCTTCAAAATAAAGGCAAATCCCAGTAAATGTCTACAATGCGTGGATCATATGATATAGAGCAACGGATGAGTTGAGCAGATACGATGCATGAACGTTCTAATACTTACCCCTAATATAAGGGCCTTAAGTTTAATCCTTCCACTCTAAGCCTGATAATACCTTCAAAATAAAGGCAAATCCCAGTAAATGTCTACAATGCGTGGATCATATGATATATAGAGCAACGGATGAGTTGAGCAGATACGATGCATGAACGTTCTAATACTCACACCTAATATAAGGGTCTTAAGTTTAATCCTTCCACTCTAAGCCTGATAATACCTTCAAAATAAAGGCAAATCCCAGTAAATGTCTACAACGCGTGGATCATATGATATAGAGCAACGGATGAGTTGAGCAGATACGATGCATTAACGTTCTAATACTCAACCCTAATATAAGGGCCTTAAGTTTAATACTTCCACTCTAAGCCTGATAATACCTTCAAAATAAAGGCAAATCCCAGTAAATGTCTACAATGCGTGGATCATATGATATAGAGCAACGGATGAGTTGAGCAGAGACGATGCATGAACGTTCTAATACTCACCCCTAATATAAGGACCTTAAGTTTAATCCTTCCACTCTAAGCCTGATAATACCTTCAAAATAAAGGCAAATCCGAGTAAATGTCTACAATGCGTGGATCATATGATATAGAGCAACGGATGAGTTGAGCAGAGACGATGCATGAACGTTCTAATACTCACCCCTAATATAAGGGCCTTAAGTTTAATCCTTCCACTCTAAGCCTGATAATACCTTCAAAATAAAGGCAAATCCCAGTAAATGTCTACAATGCGTGGATCATATGATATAGAGCAACGGATGAGTTGAGCAGAGACGATGCATGAACGTTCTAATACTCACCCCTAATATAAGGGCCTTAAGTTTAATCCTTCCACTCTAAGCCTGATAATACCTTTAAAATAAAGGCAAATCCGAGTAAATGTCTACACTGCGTGGATCATATGATATAGAGCAACGGATGAGTTGAGCAGAGACGATGCATGAACGTTCTAATACTCACCCCTAATATAAGGGCCTTAAGTTTAATCCTTCCACTCTAAGCCTGATAATACCTTCAAAATAAAGGCAAATCCGAGTAAATGTCTACAATGCGTGGATCATATGATATAGAGCAACGGATGAATTGAGCAGAGACGATGCATGAACGTTCTAATACTCACCCCTAATATAAGGGCCTTAAGTGTAATCCTTCCACTCTAAGCCTGATAATACCTTCAAAATAAAGGCAAATCCCAGTAAATGTCTACAACGCGTGGATCATATGATATAGAGCAACGGATGAGTTGAGCAGAGACGATGCATGAACGTTCTAATACTCACCCCTAATATAAGGGCCTTAAGTTTAATCCTTCCACTCTAAGCCTGATAATACCTTCAAAATAAAGGCAAATCCGAGTAAATGTCTACAATGCGTGGATCATATGATATAGAGCAACGGATGAGTTGAGCAGAGACGATGCATGAACGTTCTAATACTCACCCCTAATTTAAGGACCTTAAGTTTAATCCTTCCACTCTAAGCCTGATAATACCTTCAAAATAAAGGCAAATCCCAGTAAATGTCTACAATGCGTGGATCATATGATATAGAGCAACGGATGAGTTGAGCAGAGACGATGCATGAACGTTCTAATACTCACCCCTAATATAAGGGCCTTAAGTTTAATCCTTCCACTCTAAGCCGTAATATACCTTCAAAATAAAGGCAAATCCCAGTAAATGTCTACAATGCGTGGATCATATGATATAGAGCAACGGATGAGTTGAGCAGATACGATGCATAAACGTTCTAATACTCACCCCTAATATAAGGGCCTTAAGTTTAATCCTTCCACTCTAAGCCTGATAATACCTTCAAAATAAAGGCAAATCCCAGTAAATGTCTACACTGCGTGGATCATATGATATAGAGCAACGGATGAGTTGAGCAGAGACGATGCATGAACGTTTAATACTCACCCTTAATATAAGGGCCTTAAGTTTAATCCTTCCACTCTAAGCCTGATAATACCTTCAAAATAAAGGCAAATCCCAGGCTTTATAAATAAACGAACTAATACAGAAAGATAATTTGAACTATGATTTTAAACATTATTTCTTAGTAAAACTTAGCTATAAAACAATACCTGGTATAGATTTGCCCAGCTCTAAATACTCCTTGACCGAAGGACTGAGGAACCCTGGAGGTACCGAACTCTGCTGACTCTCCAGAGGTCCGTTCCTTTCATCCAATGCTTGGTCAGGGACTGTGTCTATGTCTCTAATAGCAGGCGCTCTTATCGTTTTCCTTCGTCGCCCTTCCTCAAGACCTCCTGTAACGGAATATTTCAAATTAAATGAATTGCCTAGAACAGACTTATTTTATGTAAGTGTGTGAGAACGTTGTGCAGTGTTTGTAGAATTAAGATACATTTATAACAACTCAAAATGGAAATATTTCAATTTGTACACACGAGACGTTGTAGAACTTAAGGTGAAATGATCATCCCGAAAAGCCGAGTCGAAATACCAAACTTTAATAAAATCGTACAATAATAACAACCGCTATTATGGTGTGTGTGCACGTATGTGTAAAATTATGATTTTGAATGGATGGACAAAAAAAGCTTCTTTGTTTTATAGTAAATTACAAAAAATATTTTGTATATATACAGGATCTTTCTGAAGTAAGTGACTATTTTAATTAACTAAAAAAAATTTTTTTTCGATAATTATACCCTTTGATACTATTTACAAAAAGTGGGATTTAATAACCTAAGTCAAATTGTAACAAAATGATACCCAATTTGTTATTTAATCTAAGTGTTCAATATGGCCGCCATTCTGCTCCTGAACAAACAGCAACCTTTCCTTCATCTAATGAAATGTGGGCCAATGATAAGGTAAATTCAAGTCTCTTAGGCCTATCTTTCATTTTGTACTTCATTTGAATTTTATAAGGATACATTCTCAGTTGCCTTTTAAGAATACGCCATATGGTCGTCTTATTCAAAGCAAGATGTTCGGCAATTTTCTGGTACGTTTTGATGTATATAATCTGAAAATGAATATTTTGAGACACTTTATATTAATTTGACGGTATTTTGCCTTAAAACAAAACAAACAATATTCATATTCATGGATCCAAAAGTTTTCACGAAAGCGTCTCCAATAATTAAATTCATTTTGTTTAATTTGAAAAGTTGGAACAAATTAACACGTTTGTTGACCAAAAATCGATCAGTGACACGTAACGTCATTTTAAATAGATTTTGTTTATTAAACCCCGCACAGGTCCTAAAAACGAAATTGTTTGCACAGGTTAAACACTGTATTAATAATATTCTACTGTTAAAACTGAAAAAAAAATATTGCTAAAGTGTGGGCTAAATTATTTGGGGTTTTTAGTAATAATTGTTGAATATGTTTGTTACTTAAAAATAACAAACGGCATTTTCAAAATGGCTGCCGTTTGAAATGTTTTTTTTCGGGAATTTCTCCTTACATTTAAAATATCTCATTTAATGCAGCTTGACCATCTACATTTATGTAACGTTCGTCATTGAGGCGGGACTTTACAGTTAGTCAGGCTGCAATTAATGCACTTGTAGGCACTAAAATAAAATCTAGACTGGTATGGTAATACCGAGGTCTTAGGAAAACCGGGTAACTGGCATAAGGGAGCTGAGAGTAACGAGAAGGGAGACATTCTAGGTAAACGGGGCTCCGCATCAGAGTTTATAGGTCCTGAGCCAGCTGTAGGAATATCCGTGTCTGGCCAAAATGACTATAAACAGGTGGGTTTATGCAAAACACCAGCAAAGATGGGGAAGCCTTAAGGAGCATTCCCATATTAAATAATTACTTAAGGACATCCCTTCAGGTAGGGGACAATAATGATCCGACGTAGGGGACAACTAAGACAAATTACGGAATACTGTGGTTTGAGAGTGCACTTGTACAGAATAGGAGCTTATCATGGCGAAACTGTGTGTAGACTGTGGGGAAGGGGGAGGAGACTGCAGACCACATAATTTTCAATTTTAAGGCCGTGACCATTAAGAAGCGAAAGGTTTTTGGATCACTCGTAAGGAGAAAAAATCTCCTAAGCCATAATGAAGAGGTTTAGTTGCACAATAGACCATCAGTCGCTGTGCAGTGCTGGTTTAAAAGGCCGTTTAAAATACAAATCATTCAATCAATCTAAGGTCGTCATTCAACCTGATCCACAAATATCATTAAACGAAATTCGCAACGTATTAAGGCGGCGAAATGTTGCAGTAGTTTCTTTTAAATATCTTTCCGAAAAGCTTAGTGCAAATCGAGTCTCAGTCTGTTTAACTCGCAACTTATCAATCTTGATAAGTTAACTGTCAAGCCAAGGTATAAAGTATAAGGTTCCTTACTTCACTCGCCAGATTTGTAGTGTTCTAGTTGTGGTAGTTCCATATTTCAATAGGATGATATTAAATGAGATGTATGGTAAGTCAATGTGCGCTAAGAGTGATTTTAAACCTGATTAGAAAAGTTTCTTGTAGGGGAAATTCTCTCGCGCAGAAGTGGTGTGTACCTTGTCCCTGTTAGAAGTTACCTTATATTAACTTGTAATATAGACAAAGAGAAGCGTCACTATACAAAATGCAAAACAAGCGATACCATTATAGTGTTTACCCAATATATGGCCTCGTAAATTTCAAATTAAGTATATCGAGTTTACTTCTATTCAATGACTTATAGCTGAGGTTGTTTGTTTATTAGTCAGTTGCCTCAAGGTGATACGGAAGTGAACGTTCGGGGCCAACCGACAGTAGTAATGCATGTGATATGTAGTTCAGTCATTAACAGGGTAGCGACATTTATAAAGTTAACCATTAATCGGAGACTCGGCTCCGACAGAGCTAGTTTTTACAGTGTATTTATGTGAATTACAAAACCAAAGATGAACAAAATATTGAACGATGTTGGTACCTATTTCGTCTGTTTATGCAAAGTGCAGTAATATTGGAGGCTACTACTAGTACAAGATTAACTCTTCCAGAGATTGATTTCAGGCAATGATAAAGCTAAAACTTCAAGTAGAGCAGAGAATCGAAATTTAATTATATTTTCCTTCCTTTAGCATATTTTTTTTTTCCAATTTCATCAGGATATTTTAAAAGATCAAAAATGTTAAAATCGACATATTTATTTTTAAATAATATTTCAGGTCAAAAATATACGACCTAGACAGGGAATAGAACCCAGAGGACCTTTGGCTTTACGCACCAATGTTCTAAGCTATCCTTAATCGTTTCCCAGCATAGGGTGTACACTTCTCTTTAGATTTAAATTTTCTTATGGGGATCCCGTATTTTGTGTGTGGAGATTTTGGATAAACTCATTTATTTTTAGACTTTATTTTGGAGTATTTTCGATATCTATCTAACCGTTTAGGAGCTACAGGCACTTATATGTTCAAATTTTCACAAATTTAGACTAATTCCAGAGACAATTTTTCTTATTTTTCAAAGTCAAATTAGGTGAAATTTTAACTGGTATAAAAGGTGTAATAACACTATTTTTATTTGTTCTGTAGGGTGAAAAATAACAAAATTATAGGTAAAAAATAAAAATCATAATTTTCTAGTCATTGACTACCTAGCTCTTTATTATTACCTTGTAAATTAAGGACAAATTGTATTATTAAGCACTGTTAATACATTTGTTTTGGTTATATCTTATTCACAAGGTCTAATACATTCAGTAATAATAATAGATTAGTGTAAGCCAATAGGTGTTGTTGACAATTACCAGAACATTATGTTTTTGATTTCTATATATAGGAGTTCCCATAAGAAAATTTAGAGCTAAGCGCCATATTGGAAAGGTGGTGGATGATATAAAAAAATTGATAATACTTCTAGTTTTAACTTTTTTTAAATCCTGGTGGTTTAAAAGTTTTTAGTAACTTTTGTACTTCGAATAAAACAGCGATTACGCCTTTTTAAACCATCCTGTATATTTTTCAGTAGAAATAAAAAATCGAGAAAGTTAGTGCCATATATTTGTTAACAGAATGTCGGAAGTTATGGAAATAGCAATCAATATAAAGAAAAATACAAAAATGTCAATATTTCATTTGTAAATTTTCCTATTAATTTATACATTGAAATATGTTCTTTATTATTAGTAAAACAAAGCGAGAAAAAAACGCTAAATTTGAAAAATGAAAAAACCACCATTTAGATATAAATATAATTTAGTCTTTCTCCCAATTATTACATCAACAGCATCAACAGGAATAGCCAAATATAAATAAATGTATGTGTAATCCTAAGTTTAATTTTTTCTAAATTGTTTTAAAAGGTCACATCTGTTAGTATAATAAAAGAGAAAACTTATTTTCTTCTTTTTTGGCTTGGTTGAGGATGAGAATAAGTAATTAAACACGATCTCTAATAGCGATCTTCAAAAATTACGACAAATAATAAAGAAGTTAACTAAATAAACTAACGTTACATCGCACATGTTTCAGACCACATAATCTAGTTGAAACAATTAATTGTTTGTATACAGTAGCGATCTTGTTAGGTGATAAAGAACAATCCAAACTAAATTAGGGAACTAAAGAAAGTGTAATTGTGTGGAACAATGGCTGTACAAAACGTTGGACACACGCCTCGCCTCGCCTCGCGTGTTAATTGAGGAAGGAGGTCCTCTTGTTTTCCGCTTAGTTGAACATATTTCATGGGTATAATAGTTCCGAAAATTTGTTATCTAGATTCCCATAGAATGTCCTTGCTCGGGTGAACCAGGAAACTGAATTGTTTGTTTTTAGAATGATATAACCAGCAATTAAAACAGGAAAGTATCTGTTGAAGACGTCGCACAGCAATACTTAAGACTAGGAAATCTGAAATGTCGACAGATCCTAATAATGAAATGATCGTATGAATTCGCTAAATGTTATTGTTTGTGTGGTATGTTTAAAACCCCCTTTAAGTGAGTTACCCTAACTGGATCTACTGGATTTCTTCTAGTCTTGAGTTGGATCCCTCTCGGCTTTCCTTCCTATCAGATCTCTTTTGACCAATTCTTGTTCTCTTCCGACCTTGACGCTATTAGTGTTTTAGGGCTAAGGGGGGGTGTCATTTTTTGCTCCCTCCTTTTTTCTTATGCCGATGATCACCGAGAAGTTGTTCACCTTCCTAACGTCATTACAAACTTTAAAAAGAGGGAATATAAAGACGCAAGTATCCCCATATGAAAATATAAATTAATGGTGATGACGACAGTGAGGTTTTTCCCTAAACAACAAGGAAGACAATAAATGCAAGCATTATTTGAATTCCTTTCTATTTTTCTATCCACAGAGTTAGCAGTTACACTTATTTAAGTGTTTTGTAACAATATACATATTTAGTCCATTCAAAACGCGGGGTGACATTGTTCAATTCACGCCACGAATAGACTACTTTCATTATACGTTTTTTTTGGATCGCTGATTCCAAAAATTGAAGTCGCGAAACCCCAAAGTTGTGGCGTCACCTCTAAAAATTCAAAACACCGCTTTTAAGGTGTTTTGCAATAATCTAATTGAAAATCTTAAATAACTTTATGAAATGAGCTTATTTTAATAATAATTGTATTTTTAGTTAGATTATGTTAAATTGAGCCAAACTTTATTTTTAGGGTAAATTATAGGGGTTGAAAAGCACACACTTATAGAGGGGTAGAAAAAAAGGAAAAATGCATGATACAAATTTGTTTGTTACTTTTTGCAGTAGGTTTGATAATTTAAAATTATAAACAATCATTTACAACTAGAAATATAAACTACGTCCGAACTACCCCCTTTAGGGGTTAAAAATCATCTAAATTTAACTATACATATAAAAACGCGTTTTGATATTATTTTTTTCATTTTATTTTATTTACAATTAATTACGGTTAAAAAAAATATTGCAAATTATTTTCGCCCTTTTGAAGGGTAAAACTACCCCTAAAACAACGTAAAATAAAAATTACTTAAAAAAAGACTTTTTTCCATTTTGCTTTATATTTCGAATAAATAGACATTTTAGGACTAAAAAAAAATGTTCATCTCTAAGATTTAAAAAATCTTCTTTTAAAGTATCCTTGTGTATTTGGACGATACAATTAATTGTAATTGGGCTATACACAAAATTGTTTTGGATTTTTATTTATTTGTTTAATGTGAACTTTGATAAATTGTCGGGGGGGGGGTATTGGTTTGATAATACATGTCTACCGCAATAGGTGCGGTAGATTGCTGAACAATCCAATTTGTTACAATTCGTTTTAAGATTAAGAGAAGGAGTAGAAGTTTCTTTCAGACTTTCAACATACATTTTGTATCAGAAACGCCCATCTTTGTAAAATAAATTCTAACATTAACTGTAAGCGGACGTGATCTAACATTAAACTCGTGTGAATATGCCTTCGGTGGTACCAACCTCGCTTCCTGATTATTCTGCATGCCAAGTATTAGTCGTGAGACTTGCCAAAGCACTCACTAGAAAAGTCTTTCAAAAACCATTCTTGTTGACCTTCGTTTCACCTTCAACAATCTTCGTTGATTTAGTTTAATATCGGATGCTGTAAGAAGAGAAGGGGTAATGTAACGACTTGTTTGATATTAATGCTCGTCAGGCGACATTTTACGAGTGACTCTGCTATGTGGTTCTTTGTTTGGTAAATCTCGAATATAGACATTTTAACGGTTATTGCGATGTTCCAGGAAACTTTTGATATCTGAAATTATAAAATGTGTTTTCTTATCCATATGAATAATTGGCCCTATTCACTTTACAGGTTGACTATTATTCGTTGCCAAATAAAGTGCTTCTTGGCAACTTCCACCCCCTTTAAATCTTGTTCTATTGTTATATAAAGTTACAAAATTTGTTTTTTCCCTTTGTTTTTAATTTTTTTGCTTTTCCCATTTTGAGAGAAGCTAGAATTGAAAATGAAGTGAGTAATATATTATTTGCAGGCCCTAATATTTCTATTAGTGAACCCTAAAGCGGTTGTAGTTATAGTTCGGTTTATTCAACTTTGATTTGTAGCTCTGGCTTTACGAGTTCTGAAGTATTATTGTTATCAGAAAAATCAGTTGTACAATTAAACAAAACCTACCGATCATCATCAAATAATATTTATAGGTCTCGTATGTATATATAAAATCAAGTATTAATTTCATAATTTCCCCCCTCCCCCTGTTATTTTAAGACAAAACACCTTACGATCATCTTCGTCTTAAAACAACACGAAATAGAGAAACCTAGCCCTCGAATACTGAAATAGCGTCAGAGTTGGAAGAGGACTAGAGTTGGTCAAAGAGACAGATCTTAACCGAGATTACATGTAGTAAGATGTGGTTTACCAAGATATTCATCACTTCTACTTGGTATATATATATATATATATATATATATATATATGTGTGTGTGTGTGTGTGTGTGTACCAGTGAGGGGTTTCATTACTTCGATTTTACCAATCCATGCGATGGAAGCGAGCATATTGTATGATATAGTGTATATTTGTATTAGTGAAACACTACAGCGGCCATAATTATATTCCGATATATAATACTTTAATAAGTTGATGTCGGCTTTATCATCAACTTAAACAGTATTGAAGGCCTAGTGCGCCTCTTTCTTTGTTTTTCGCGATTCACAAATTGTTTCTACAACTGTGTCTGAAGTGTTCATTTACGACCTAAGAACAGGTTCTAAAACGGCTGATTCACTACTCAGTGTGAAGATATTTTGTTGCACGGTGATTGTTTATCAGACGCTGAATAAACCAGCTGATTGATTCAGGTTTATTGTTATCATGTCGACAGCTCACTTAGACAATAAACAGACTCAGCTAATCTTAAATATTACAACTAACCTCAGTTATTCAAAACTGCTAACAATGTACAATTAACATAAATATAACTAAATAATATACTATTGGTCTGTAACGTGAACCTATATTTTATATAGCTCTCACATAATTTAAACATGGTAAATATGCAATCTACCTTACCCCCGGATATTTAGTTAAGAAATCATTGAAATCGTTTACCTGATCATATTAGGTGTCGGAAGACACTTTTGAGGTACCAAAATACATTAGTTTAGTAGAAAATAAGAAATAAATTAGTACGAAATCCAGCTCAGGTTACGAATGCCTACGTTAATATTTATGACAAATTTTGCAAACTACGATTGCACTCAAAGATTTCTCTAGTTGACTAACGTCAATTATTTCATCTTGAAAATCATCAATTTGCTTTTTATACCAATCAAATTACTTGCTCACTTTTCTTGTTGAAGAAGATGTAGGCTTAGAGCTGCTTGTTTTGTACGTTAGTTGTAGGTTAGCTGCTGTTTTGATGGTTAGTTTGTCCGCCATCAAATATGGCGAACAAACTGTTTTCTACTTATTTGGTGTTTTTATTACTCAAAACTAAGGATCACCAAATATCAAAATATTATTCAACAGCATATGACAGTTAATGGATAATGAATTTATTAATGTTCACTTAAAAAAATGTACAGCCTTTTATGGTTCTCATTTTGAATTCACCAGCGTTTTAACTGGTTAACGAATTCTGTCAAAATTTAAAAGTTAAATTGATTTTGTCCAGCTAATTTCTATCGGAAACAATTCTAAGGAATAAGGCATGAACACAATATTACAGTAATGATAATCATGGAATGCAACAGCCCGTGAAGCACTACGTTTGCCAGACCGATTTTCATTCGAGTAATACAGTATGTGGTTAGCAAAGAGCATGTTCATAAATATACCATAACAAATACATTAGACAACTGAACTGGTTTTATATTATCTGTTTTATTTCATAAAAAAAATGAAGTTTTATAGATTTACTTAAAACACTGTCGCACTTTCACATTTAGTTTTTTTCCTTTTTTTTGGAAGGTGTTTCAAGTATTGATTGGAGTTTTTACTAAATCATCTGAGTAATTGGGGGACTTGGATGGGAAAATTATCGTCACGCGCTGTTTTTTTCTGTTAGGGATGAAATACTTCTACAATATCATTGGTTTATAAAATAAATAAATAAATGAAAAAAGTGCATAAAATAAATACCTCTCTAGCCCTCACTTACTCAAGAGTCAGAAGAGAATAAGTGTTGGTCAAGAAAGACATGAAAGAAAAAATTATAGTACCTAGGAATTGCAACACCCATAACTTACTATATGTGCAGATTGGCTAAACCAAATGGATTAAAATTTTGCAGTTCGGTGATAAATGACCCAGTTTTGATATTAATTTTAGTAAAATAATTTGGTATGGTAAATCTTTAATTTGTCATATATTAAAAATATAATTGAAAGTCATGTTACTTATGAATTTTGAAGCGAGAGGATCAAACAATTTGTCCTCGATTTGAACGTACCATGACGATAAGGTTTGTACTTTGATCTGGGGTAATTTTTCTTATGGTTTAGGTCAAAATAGCAGCAGAATATAAATAAGAATATTCTTGTTATACATGGTAATTTTGAACGTATTTCAACTTCGAAACTCTAATCATTTTTAAATAGAAAACCTGATGACTGAATTTTATTTTAACGTAGGTTTTTATAATACTTATTGTAAACTCATATGATTGGCACATCAGAAGTTTTGTATTGCTGTATCTGAGACTAAACAGTTTCTTTTCTCAATTCTATAGATCCCATATTTTGTTCTGTTACGTATTTCAACTTCGAAACCCTAATCATTTTTAAATAGAAAACCTGATGACTGAATTTTATTTTAACGTAGGTTTTTATAATACTTATTGTAAACTCATATGATTGGCACATCAGAAGTTTTGTATTGCTGTATCTGAGACTAAACAGTTTCTTTTCTCAATTCTATAGATCCCATTTGTTCTGTTACGTATTTCAACTTCGAAACCCTAATCATTTTTAAATAGAAAACCTGATGACTGAATTTTATTTTAACGTAGGTTTTTATAATACTTATTGTAAAGTTATATGATTGGCACATCAGAAGTTTTGTATTTCTGTATCTGAGACTAAACAGTATCTTTTCTCAATTCTATAGATCCCATTTGTTCTGTTAATTGTCAAACTAAAAGTGCTTGGAGTCATTAAATCGTCACAAAGAAACACATATAAAATTAATACCATACTACTCTATAGGCCTACTTGAGTTGAAATTTGTCGAATTATTTTAACTTAAATAATAATAAAGCTAAAATTGCTGAAAGGAAAAAGAAAGTTTGCCGGTTAGGCGATTAAATTGTCATTCACACAACATAAATACCTTTAAAACCGGAATCGTTCTCTTGCTGTAACGATTTCTGTCGCTAATTTAGTCAATGAGAAACAATAAAGTGCAGCAATACCTGGCCTCGCTTTCAGTTTAGGTCTTTGTTGACTTTCTTCTTGATAATACGTCCATCTGCATTTATTTCACGAAATTTGGTTGGTATTTTTAAACTTTTCTCCAATTTTGTGGGTGTCCATAATAAAAATCACAAAATTTTTGTTTTTAGAAATAAGTGTTCTCAAATGATTTATTTAAGAATATAATAACGTATTTTTTTTCGCTATATCGTGGAAAAAGTAACTTTCAGCAGAATATTTTGTAAGTTTACAGATCTAGTAGTAAAACTTTTACGTTACGATATTTTATTCCAACTGAATATGTACTTAAATTGTCTTATTTCAAAATGTTTTTCTGGGCGTCAACAAAGAAGGACGAGAGATCACTGAATACATTTGAGAGAAAGATTTACAAATATATTTTGGAGGTTGTACAGGGTAGAAGATAGAATCTATTTAAGCTACAATAAATAAGGTTACGTTAGGTTAGGTTAATTTAGTAGATTATAGTACGCTGGAAATGTAAATGCGAATCAATTATGATTGAGTAACCAAAGTAATGTTTGTTGCCAAATCTGAGAGAGAAATAAGGTTAGGTTAGGTTATATAAATATTAGTAGATTATAGTAGGCTGGAAGTGTAAATGCGAATCAATTATGATTGAGTAACCAAAGTAAGTGTTTGTCGCCAAACCTGAGAGAGAAATAAGGTTAGGTTAGGTTATATAAATATTAGTAGATTATAGTACGCTGGAAATGTAAATAAATGTGAATGAATTATGATTGAGTAACCAAAGTAGTGTTTGTTGCCAAACCAGAGAGAGAAATAAGGTTAGGTTAGATTATAAATATTAGTAGATTATAGTAGGCTTAAAGTGTAAATGCGAATCAATTATGATTGAGTAACCAAAGTAAGTGTTTGTCGCCAAACCTGAGAGAGAAATAAGGTTAGGTTAGGTTATATAAATATTAGTAGATTATAGTACGCTGGAAATGTAAATAAATGTGAATGAATTATGATTGAGTAACCAAAGTAGTGTTTGTTGCCAAACCAGAGAGAGAAATAAGGTTAGGTTAGGTTTTATATAAGTATTAGTAGATTATAGTGGGGTGGAAGTGTAAATGCGAATGAATTATGATTGAGTAACTAAAGTATAGTTTGTTGCCAAACCAGAGAGAGAAATAAGGTTAGGTTAGGTTATATATAAGTATTAGTAGATTATAGTGGGGTGGAAGTGTAAATGCGAATGAATTATGATTGAGTAACTAAAGTATAGTTTGTTGCCAAACCAGAGAGAGAAATAAGGTTAGGTTAGGTTATATATAAGTATTAGTAGATTATAGTACGCCGGAAATGTAAATGTGAATGAATTATGATAGACTAATCAAAGAAGTGTTCGTTTGTTGCCAAACGAGAAACAGAGAAATAAGGTTAGCTTAGGTTGTATAAATATTAGTAGATTATAGTGGGGTGAACGTATAAATGCGAATGAATTGTGATTGAGAAACCAAAGTAGTGTTTGTTGCCAAGCCAGAAGAGGGGGGGGTGGTGGTGTGAACTAGGACATTGCATTTATGAGGGGAAAGAATTGGAAAACAGCCATGGACAAGGAAGAATAGGACTAGAGGGTCATTGATGATCTAGATGATATCAAAAATGGAGGAAAACTAATATTTAAAATACCAAAATGTATCTGACGGCGGGTAGGATTATTTTTTTTTGCAATTTACTCGCGATTATTTTAATTGTGTCTTGACACATCGACTGAATTGTAACTTCCACTTTCACTAAATGTCATGGAAAATTACCGACTAAATTTGAGATATTAGATATTCTAAGACGATCTCTGGTCGATGTCGTCTTTTTGATTATTCCTGATCTGTCATTTTGGGGTATCTTTTATGTCTGGTTTTTGATTCCTTATTATGTTTGTAAGTTATAAATATATTAATACGAACACATTAAATAGCTGAGCAATTCGGAGCAATGGATTTTATTATTTGTATTAAAAGTATTAGAATTCAAAAATATTTTGGTTTTAGGTCAATCTTGGGTGTTTTAAACAACTACCAAGAAATTATATGTCCTGTTCTTTGTCAATAATTTGGTTATCCTCGTACAGAAAGAGTACAACAGGATATTTTTTGTCTCTTGTCAATTTTTATTAAAGTTAATGGTTTTCGAAATGTTCAATATTTTAAACGGCCGCCATTTTGAAATTATACAAAATAAAGTCTTTATTTTTGGTATATTAACGTAACATACAAAGTGCGTATACCATATCTGAACTCAATTCTTTCCCATTTTCAAAATTTTGTTTTTGTTTCTAAAAAAAATGGAGTGATTATTTGTAACGAGTACAATGCTAGTATGTACTATTATTAGATACACAAACAAAATATTGTATATTAGAATTTATACCGTATACTGTATTTAAAAAAAAAACTACGTACGAAAATGATGACTTCGTCAATGAAACATCATCTTGCTAGTAAAGTAATATTTGTTATAAAAAAAAAGAGATGATTTCTTTCCTTTAGTGACTGAAGTTTCCTCAAGGAAAGAAGTTAAGACATATATTTGTTTTATCAAGTATTTCTGGTAGATGACCTAGATACCCAGAAAAGAAAAAGTAATCTTTAGTCGTGTTTACTTCTACTTGAAATATTTGTTCTCATGAACTCGTGTAGGAATACGCACAACTTTGGATGTATAACACGGCCGGTCACTTCGAAGGCCATATGGGAAAGGTGAAGTGAGTTATTGAATGACAAATCCAATCAGCTGACTGTTGGTCGTTGCGTTCCCATAACATAACCTGCATTTATAATTACTTACTTACTCCATCGTCTTATCTAATACTGTCTCACCTGGACTTACCAGTGCGAAACTCAATTAGTCACGACTATGTTTTCCTGTGATTAGGTATGTACAGTAGGAAAATTCACTTGCAACGTACGGAACACGCCCGTCTCTTCAACTCGTGTTCGTTATATGAGCGATTTAACCCCCCAGCATGGTACACTTAACAAACAGAAAGAAATGACGGAACTCTTTCTAAAATATTAATTTCAGAAATACATGACGATCCTCGTGGTATTTAGAAATCCACCCTATCTAAAAGCATAAACGATCCCACAATCGAGATCATAAAGCTGATATCAAGCACAAAGTTCTATTACGCGCATCTATAATAGATGTATTGTGCTCAGAACGACCTCTGTCTTTATTGGATCGCCAATAGGAAGTTTAAAAAATGGGGGAAAAACTGTTCCACATCAACAAAAACAAACTTCCAAGCTAAATTGATAACGATTGTGAAAATAATTAACTAATTGACTTACACGCGAACAATATATTTGCATATTAATACAATTGTAGTAACGTGTATTTTAAGAGACATTCCATATTTAGTATAAACAATAAACTTAAAGAGCATTATTAATGGACCGAGACATATTAAAAATTAAAGGTACTCTAACTTTATAGAAAGAACCTAAAAACTATATTTTTCCAAGATAATACTTTTAGATAAGGTATTTAAAACTGTATAAAGATCATTCACTAGATAGCGGATCAACTATTGTTCCACATCCAAGATACTCAATTTAAGCCGATCAGATAATGTAATGTGAATTAAAAGACGTTGTTTAAAATGAGGTTCTTATTTACAAATAATCTCTTTCATCATAATTTCATGAACCACTTTTAGTGTAAAAAAACAACGCTAAAGGGAACATTTCTCCGAAAAATTCAACATAGATTTTGTTGTCTCAACAAAACCTTCTCTAAACTGCGAACACGTGAGAAAGTAAAAGTAAAATCTTCAGAAAACTAATTGACTATTATCTCATACATTAGTAAGCATATGTCATGCTCGTCTCCAATTAAACCATGAATCAAACGTGGGATGTAAGGTTTAAATTTACATGACTGCGATGAACTGACCTGCTTCATAATATACGCTAAAGACAAAAATATTCCGCGGTTAAGTAACATTTATTTCTTTGTTTAAATTTTCCTGTTCTTCAAATTTCTTAACCAAATAACTTATTTTTCTTCTTGATGGCACGACACTTTCAAAATGGCGTAGTTAAACAACACTCGTACCAATATCACAGCGAAGATTCGACTTTCTTACAATCTGAAATTCTCATGGAACGATCAACGATGCAACTTGAATTATTGGAAGCAGTCGCCGGTAACTACCAATGCGGCTGAATGAACTGCGGTAAGTAACATTACTTCCTCTACTAGACCCCACCATTGTAAATTAGCAGTTCACCATCTACCACAGCTGTAGAAAATATGGCGGAGAAAAGTATAAACCTATAAATAGGAAGGTGTATTGTACCTATCGTTCTTAGGATATGCTCTTCATATATTCAACTATTTTATTATCCAGTGACTAAATATATTTCACCATTTTCAACGATAATTTCATCGGGAAAAAAACATTTCATCACTCATATTTTTAGTTATTTATTTAACCCGATACGATATTTGAGTGTTGACAGCTCAGTTGTCTCTACAATCTACTGGTGCATTCAGCTGTATAGCGTTTTGGTAGAATCCACCACTCTGACGTCATCAACCCTCTATGGATCTGCCCATTGTGTTGGCTTATCATTTAAAATGTTTATTATTATTATACATATAAGCTGGTTTTATCCCCTCTAAGACTTTGTGTACTTCTTATCTCTGACTACTTTATTTCTATGCACTTGGTTAAGGACAGATTTTAACCAGGATTAAATGTCACATCTAGGCGGAAGATCGTTTCTCTTCTACGTCCTAATGCTTCACATTTTAGAAGTATATGTTCTAGTATGCATTTCAAGTTTCCTTGGAACAATCCCATGGTATTAAAAATGTTAGCCTACTCACTAAGAATACCTCATTGTAATGCAGTACAGTTTGACACATTTGAGATTTTTTAAATACCACGATGTTGAAAAAAAAAAAGAGATGTTCAAATATATTTCTGTATATAATTTATCAAAATAGTTGATTTTGTTTAAACATACTATTTTGAACAATTTGGACTAGTGATGTATGCAAATTAATTGTTCTTTCTTAAAATTTAGTAGGATCTACCATAAGGACACAAAATACCGATTTTCTTATTTCTTAAGATCGGCTGATTTTGATAAATTTTTGTTTAAATGGAGCCCTTAAGGTCTCAAAAAAATAATGTCCCTTCCACGAATAATCCTTCGATTTTTAAAACGAACTTTGGTATTGTTATTAAAGCTAAAACAGCTGTACCGATTTCTCGATTTTATGTGATGAATTATCATAATCAAAATCCAAAAGCAACGTTCCTAAAATGAACTAAACTGGTGTTTGGCAGTAGGCTAATTAACATAAGACGAAAATGGACCTTGGTATCGTCGTTAAAGCCAAAACAGTTGTACCGATATCTCGATTTTATGTGATGAATTATCATGATCAAAATCCAAAAGCAACGTTCCTAAAATGAACTAAACTGGTGTTTGGCAGTACGCCAATTAACAAAAGTCAAAAATGAACCTTAACTTCTGCAATAAAAACTCAATGTCTTAAGGAAAATATAACCTGGCGAGTATCTAGTATCTTTATTTAGTAGCATTAATTTCGCAGTCTAAGTACAATGACCCAAATTCAACTTCCAGTTTTTATTGTTTATAATCAACCCTTAATGAATATGATAATGTGATTTTCGATTGTCAGATGTGTCTTAGATTTGAATGGTTGGCTGTCACCTTAAACAGCTCCAGTTTTTTAGTGGTCTATATATTTCTTTGACTCACGTTCAGCTTACTAATTTTTTTTTTTTTTTTTTTTTTTCCCCAATCTCTTCTAACAAAATTTTTTCATCGTTTCTAGGAACAAAATTTGTCTCAGATTTCAAAATGTTATCCATCTTTATAAACAATCAAACAATCGTGTTTGTATTCCTCAAGAACTGCTTAACAGATTTTTTGTATAAATTTTGTAGAAAGTGTAAATTATGTTCCAATATTTTTTTATTATAGACAAATATCTCTCTTTACGCAGATTAATCCATTAGTATGCGAAACCTGTTTTTGTTTTATGGTTGCTTTACTTGACCAGATGTTTGTTGCAATATACTTGTGAGAAAGTTAGTGCAATCTTTGTGCGCGGCTATTGTAATACGAGTTTAGAGTACCATAGATGGATACACGAGATTGCTATGTTGCAATAGATGGTACAAACTACAAAGTCAATGCAATATAATTACTTGTACGACGCTACTTCTTCGACTTTCCAATATTTCACCTTGAGCGACCATCATTAATTAAGTGTGTCATTAACAAAAGAAATAATACGCTAAAAAGTCATCATGCACATTTCTAAATATGTTGTTTTATTTTAGAATCCAATGTTTTAATGTTGGCCATGTTTAGTTTTAAATGTTTTGCTATTTATTCTATAACTGTGATTTTTCTCTTGCTTGATTAGTTGTCAACCTTTACAATTTACTAAAATTTGAGCGACATCATCAGAGCCGGTTTCGAGAAATTTCGCCTAAATCACCCTTACCATACGTTTCCTAAGAATATCTTATTTAAAAAATTTTAATAATCGTTATTTTAAAAAATAGGGTTATGTTGGTTTTAGTTTTACAAATAAACTAAAATAAAATATTTATTTGCCCTATTTTATTATAGTTCCCTGATGTACATTTCGGTATCCAAGTTACCATCAGCGGAGGGATCTGAAATAATACTGATTTGATTTTATTATCCAACTCCAATAATCGCGTCCATAAAAAGGTATTTTACAAACGGAGATGCGCGATAACACATTCATTAAAGGGGTTTAAAACTTCAAGTGGTAATAGTAATACTACACTGAAACTTTCACTCTACCTCACAATAAGTGATTGGAAAGTACAGCATTTATCAGACAATTACCATTCAGTCGATAACCAATCTGTTATTGATGAATAAATAAATTATGATTATATATTAAGTAATATCGACCGATAATAAGGAAAAATTGAAATAATTGACCTAGCTTAAATGTATTTTATTTTATAATTAAATCGGCCTAAGTGGAAATTTTTATGTTTAACATAAACGTGTTTGTTTGGTGTCTCTGTTAGGTTAGAAAGTATGTGAAATAACTAGCTTAAACGTTTTTAATCGATCGATACCTTCATATAGTAAAGGTGAATTTTATCAGGTTGTTATCCAGCAAAGTTTAAGGGAACTCTGAAGGGGGTATCGAAATGGTGTCTCTCGTCTGTACAGTGCTCCTACAGCCCAAACATGCGACTGATTTTAATGAAATTAAAGTAGGCAATATTGCACATTGGCCGTATCTCGAGATTTTTTCTTCTTTTTTTGATAATTCAAAATAGGAGCTAACGGTTTTAATGAAATTCTGCTCTAATTACTTTAGCCGCTAAGGATCCATATTAGTCGCCATCTCTCAAAAACTCCCTCTTCGTTATCGGTGGAAAACAATAAAAATAATTTCTCAAAATCGACTACCGATTTTGTTGAAATATCTGTGAAATGTGACGATTTAATGGCTCAAACCCGTGTGCAAGTTTTCAAGGAAAGAAATGTTATAGTCCGGGAAGAATTAACAAAACCTGAAATGAACTTTGACTGACGTCATTGAAGCTCGCTTGTAATAAAATACGTTAAATTTTTGAATGACAACTATTGAACTTACATTTTTTTTTCACCCATCGGAAGAAATGTACAATACTTTCGAGAAAACAATCATAAGTCACTATTAAATCATAGTACATTTAATAATCGACCAGTATTTTAGGTTAACAATGATGTTTGAATCTTAAAGTAAACTAGTCGTTTTCAGTTAAAAATATTAAAAGTTTTCAATTAATTTATCATTAAATTAACAGTTGTATGATTATTTATTCAAAGCACTGCAATATCTACATTCATCGGAAATATCACCCATATCAAAATAAGATTCCTAATATCAAATGAAAGTGCAATTTTAAAATAATATCAAGGTAGGAGGTTCATGTTGGAATCAAAATTGTTGATTTCCAAACGATCTTCTTGTGGCCGGCATTTTTAACATCTAATTTCCCAGACAATTGTCACGCTCGCACATAACAATAAGCCATATAAACAGTTAACTTTTGCTAGGTGTAAACAATAAATCACAAATAAAGTAAGCTCTGTACAGTTTATGTTTTATTAAGTCGTCAATTTTTACAAGATAAAAAAATCAGACCCAACTGTTACACATTAACGATAGGCGATTTATAAATTGTTAACCTTTGCTAGGTGTTAGTAGTATAAATAAAGTAAACGCTAAACATGTAGTATGTACAGTTAATTAATTAACTTTGTGATATAAAAAAAATCAGACTCAACTTTCATACATTAACAATAAGCCATATAAACTGTTAACTTTTGCAAGGTGTAAACAATAAATCACAAAGTAACCGCTCTAACGTATGTTAAATTAAGTCGTGAACTTATGCGAGATAAAAAATTCAGACCCAAACTATCGCACATGAACAATAAGCCATCTAAACCGTGAACCTTTGCTAGATGTTAGTAATAAGGTAAGCACTATAGAGTATGTAGGGTTAATTCGTTGACTTTTCCGAGATAAAAATTCAACTGTCACACATTAACAATATAAGCCGTGTAAACTGTTTAGTTTTAGAAAATGTAACCAATGAATCACACAAAACACAAATAAAAGTAAGCACTTATAAGTAACCAAAAAATAATTTAATACAGCAGTTATAATTTCTCAAAAAACAACAAAATAAAACATATTTGAGTTTTTATAACTGCTGTTTCAAATTATGTTGGTTGTGAAACATGTTATTTACCCATAACAGGGATGCTATTTAAATGAAATTTATTAAGTATTTCCATGGAAAATGATAAATTTTTGACAAATCTGCAGGTAACACTGTTCAATTTGATACCTCATTCATTAAAATCGTTCCTACAGTAGTAAAGAAATTCTGTACCAATGTAGAAATAATATAACTTTCGTTGTTATAAATTTTAGACAATTATCTCCAAGACGGACAGTTCTCAGATAATTTTAGAGCATTAGCTGTTAAAACGTAAGGTATTTAAAAAAAAAAATCCTTTTTATAGAATGTAATTGTAGGCCTACCTACCTACGGTGTTGTTGCTAATTTAAGAGAACTTGTTGGCACACCATAAAACAGCAGTGTAGGAATTTTGTCGAAACTAATTTATAACCAAAGAGCTACACAACAGAGCACGCAAACGGCAAACCAATACACGCCCTTGACCTGCTCAGAATTAATTGTCTAACCGCAATCTGTGACTTTGGGTGTTGGCATACAATAAACCTACCTGACCCCTACCTTACGAGGTTAAAGGTCGTTTAGAGTTAAAATCAATTTGGACCAACATGTGTATTACGTCACTGAGAACAGACTATTAGACTAAACAGCTGGTATCGGGGGTTTGGTTTTGATAAATTTATGGATATAATGATGTGCGGGTCTGTTTTTTTAGAAAAAATGTAACTTAATCATATCCATGTCTTATTTATTTTTTACCATTCGCTTTTAGTTGAGCAAACCTGATCATCCACGAGTCACTTATGTAACAAGTTTAAAGATTTCGGGTAATTATTTATCGACCTTCCCTTATTTTTATACCATCTTTTCAAAATCTCAGTCTATCAGACTACCCGTAGAGATAATGCGTGACGCAAATTTTATAAAATGGACTAACGTTTTATCGAGCGTCAAGAACCACAATAACCTGATCTTAAAATGTTAACTCACACAAAACTTGCATGCAAAGTAATTAGAAAGTAAAACCTATTTACACTTCAACACCGTAGATAGTTTGATTAATTTGTTCTGTTAATAAATAGTGTTAATTTTGCCATATATGTCACGAAATCTACTTGGCTCCAAACAACATCTATGCTACTTTATGAAAATAATTTGACATTAGGAAGAAGCTGGTTTTAATCTCTAGACAATTTCAAGCTAAAGTCTTTTTGGGTACTGATTTTGACATTAGGAGTTATGGTATCTATCCTAAGATATGAATAGCGTCTCTCCAACTGCGACACAAAATTAATCGGAACATGTAAATTTAATTAGATTATTTTCCGTTATCCTCTCCCCAAATTAATATTTTCTCCCCAAGTGTATATTTTGTTACATTAGTATTATTATACAGGGTGTCTTGGAACTCTGAAACCGTTTTGTAGAATTGTTTCTTAGGTAAAAATAAAATAAGAGTTCTAATAAACATGGGTCCAAAAAAGTTCCGTATCCCATTTATCCGCCATTTTGTTTTTTTACATGAAATCTTTATAAATCTTTGGAAGTAGATGAGATATTATTTTATTTTATTCTAGTAATTTACATTTAATAATATATACACTTTAAGGGAAAATAACCCATTGGTCATTATTACTCCCTTAATGTCTAAAGTACATTAATTCCAATGGTTTTATTCGTTTCAGTCTTCTAATTAAACCAGTTGTATCCATCAATCTGCGTATCTCCGGATGCTCATGTTGCTCAATGTGTTGTCTGTGCTTGCTTTTTATTTCTTCTCTAACCGTATCTATTTTCAAATCCCTATGCAAGTTGTCAGATAAGATATTGAGTTCAAATTTGGTATCTAAAATTTTTTATGTAGCCCTTTACCAGGGTACAAAAAAACCAGAACGTTATCATGTATATTTTCAAAATGGCAACCGTTTAAAGTTTCTAACGTTAAATATCTCTAAAACCGTTAACATTACAAACAATTTACAAGGAACAAAAAAATAAATTTTTTAATAACAAATAAATTAGTTTTTGAATTTTTTCTGTACGGTAAAAGATAACTGAATTATCGGCAAAAAACCAAAATTTAATTTCTTGATAGTCGTCTACATCAACAATTGGTCTGTAACCAAAATATTTCTGAATTATAATTAACGTATTATTATAAATATTCTAACTCTTTTATTTATTTAATTAAAATAAAAAGTCGCCTACCAACAAGTCTATTTAATTACAGCTGCTGTATTAACTTAAAATATTAATATTTTACTTATTTCTCACCTAATTGCCCTAAACCTAATCCGTCTTTGAAAAGATAATATATTATCTCTTTTGGTAATTTTTTGTAAGGTTATGTTGTACATTTAAATAGACTTCTGAAGTTATTCAGTTTAAAAAAACCAATATGAGCTTCTGTAAGTCATGCCGTTCGAGTTTATGATTGGGATTTATCCATGGTTTGTGTGGATGTAGCAACTGAGGATGATGATTTGATCATTGAAACGTCTCTTGTATTTGTGTTGCACAAATAAATTTATTGTTTTGTGTGTAGAAAATTGTGTTCACAAATGTAGCTCATACAGGTTGTGATACCGTTAACGTTTATTGAACTATTTGTCCGTGCATTCTTTGAATGGATTTAATTCAAAACAAAATTTAAGGTAGAAAACCTTCATAGAGCGTTACCATACTTCCATGGTGAACCGACAAAACAGGATGCCAGCTGGTCACTCTATGGAATGCAATCAGCGACTGTTTCTGATTTCAAATATAACAGGATTTTATTATAATAATAATTTGAATTTGCCCCTAACCACAATCACTGGAACTTAATAAAACACAATTATCTGATTGATTGTTCTTTATTAATTATATCCACTTAATGCCCTGATGTACATTTCGATAACATGGTTATCATCATCGGAGGGTCTTGCTTATAAACTAAATCTAACCTTACATATCTATTACTAAATTGTTAATTACAGAGGATAAATGAAATATTTTACTCGATAAATTGGCTTTTTCTTACAATATGTGGACTCGTAGATAAATTTATACTATTGTTCATTAATTTATGGAACAGCTGTTTCGACTGTAAGGCAAGACACAGTATGTATTATCATCCATTAAGTCCATGTCGTGCCCTTGACAATATACCTCATAAACTATTGTTAAGATCTACCTTTCTTGACCTTTAGCCTAGCTGCAATGTACAACTAACAGCTTCCATGTCTGTACAGTATTTGGTTTTTATTGTTGGCCGACTGCCATTACTTTGTTGTATTAGCTAATATAGAAATTCTAGCTATTGCAGACACACGAGAGTGTGATGAAATGTTCACAGATCCTACTGTTTGTAATTTTGATCCAATGTATCATAAAATGGTTTAGGGGTAATATTTTTTTCCAAATGTTATTGGAATTTGGAATAAAATGCAAAAACAAAACAACTTTGTCTAAACTATTCAAATCGTTACAGTCGATTTTGAAATCTTAATTTAAACATTTTGCTGCTACCGAATAAGTTGTTTGAGTTATGGAAAAAGTTATAAAACGCCTTGAGATATTGACTAACACCGTTTTTTGGAATCGGGGAACACCAAAAACTGAATATACAGGGTGATTTTTAAGTAATGAAAACGGCTTTATACTGCATAACTGAGAGGTACTTGAAGGCAGAAACAAATTCGGATCTAGATACAGTAGTTAAAAAAATATATACTTTTTTGTAGGTTTAAAATTTTTGTCCGCAAACTTGGATCCGCCATATTGGATCAATTTTTTTTTTAATATGAAATTGGACATGTGATACATGATTTTCATGTAGAATTCGACAATAAAAACGAATGTGAAAGCAATTTTTCGATAAATGCCTTCGTTTTTGAGTTATTCAAATTTGCAATGACGGAAAAATCTCGTTAGCAATAAAACGGGATAAAATGCGCGGTCGAAACTTTTCTATTATTATTTTTCCTGGAGAATACATCCAATAACGAACTTTAAAGAGTTCTAATAAAGTAATAATAAACAATAACCTATAATTAACAGCACAACTACAAATAAATATCAAGTGTTTTTATTCCTTTTAATTATTACAAAATTTACATAAATGTTCAAAGTGATTTCCCCTCTTATAGATTGTCAATGCGCTAACCTCAAGTAGTATCCATTTATGTAAGTAATCCTAGTTTAAATCAACTGTTTGCATTACGTTACAACAATGCAGCTTATTAACTAGTCATTTCCTCTGTAAAATTAAGTTGTAGTGGTTGAGATTTGTTTCTATTTCGTTATTAGATTTATTTTACAGCAAAAACATAATAGAAAACTTTCGAAGGAGCAATTTACCCCGTTTTATTGCTACGGGATTTTTCCGTAATTGCAACTTTGAATGTTTATAACTCAAAAACGAAGACGAAAAAACAGCTTTCACCATCGTTTTCCTTGTCACATTTTACATTAAAGTCGTGTATCTTAAATACACTTTCCTATTCAAATATATATATATATATATATATATATATATATATTCAATATGGCGGACAAAAATTTCAAACCTACAAAAAAGTATATTTTTTAAAACTATGTAGATTCGCATTTGTTTCTGCCTTGAAGTATCTCTCAGTTATGCAATATAAAGCCGTTTCCATAATTAAAAATCACCCTGTATCTAAGAAACTAAAATTATGACACTGTTCTTTTTTCCGAGATTTATTTCTTATAGCATACAGTAGCTTAAAAATTGTGTGTAAATTTAATATTTACTTGAAATGATTCTCTTATTTTAAAGATGCACAAACTTTCTCACTTGTTCTATGCACAGAAACACAAAAACATAATCCAACACAGATTTTATTTCTCATCGGAATACTTTCTCTCTCTATATAGGCTAGAAGGAGAAAGTAAATAGACTCTGATCGCTTCATTAGCGTGAACAAACTGTTAGGCAGGTGTTCACATTTATATTGAAACTTTTTAAGTGTACTCTCCTAGGTATTGATTAAATTGTAATTTTTAATAACTCCCGTCATGTTTTATTTTCGTTTTTTATTATTTCTAAATCTGAATTAAGTTATTTCCCCAAATGTATCGAAATCAATTGAACTGATTTTGAGAACTTTTAGTAAAGCGTCACGGTCGTTGTTTTTGATGTTGTTTAACTTTACCAATAAGTTTGTCTAGGTGCCTTACAGGATATTGTGAGGAAATAAATTTTTCCTTTTTTTGTCTTTTAATGGATACTCCCAATATATCTTAACTTGTATAATTAGGAACCGAAAATCCATATTGTTCAGTTTCGAAGATATTTTTAATATGTCGTACACATTGATAGAAGTTTCAAATCCGATTATTTTGTCCACCGCAATACTTTCTTTTTATAGCCAAGTGTATAATAATAAATAAATGATCATTATAAATTTTAACTGTTTAAAATATGAAATCAAAACAACAACAATAAATAATATGTTGAAATTTTGTTTTGTAATTTCTTAATTTTGAGGTCCGTACATAAAATAACGGACCGTTATAATTTCACTCGCCTGTCTGTCTGTAACTCGCAACTCGTCTACACAAACAAGACGATACATCTTGTACATGTTAAACCTTGCATTTATATTGTATTGTTCCACATATACGAAAAAGATAGGAGTAACAAAAAGGGGTAGTTGAAAGGGCAAAAACTATTGAGTTCAATTTTTTTTTTTTTATATTGTCTGGGGTATCAAATAAAACTAGAAGTTATTCTAATTACGAATATGTATGTTTAAAAAATTAATATGTTTTCGCTAGGTGAAATTTAAAGTGTCAGATATCATGTGTGTGTCCCACGCTCGAATATGATCACGGACGGCGTGACCTACAAATCTGTAAAAAAGTTATTTGGATTTTTTTAAATTACAATATGAGAAATCCGTAGCGTTTAAGTTCTAAAAGCCGTTTTTGTGAGATGAGACAAACAATTCGTTAACCATTATATTATATTATGGATGATGGATTATATTTTCATTAATTTCTCTTAGATGGTGCGAGATTTCTCTTAGATTTTTTGATTTTAGGTCAATTTTGTACATTTTCCACAAATTATGTAATCTTTTGATGCGCTTATAGGACAGCTAGAATCATCAAATTTGGCACCCTTATGACAATTAGGTTTAAATTTGATGAATCTAGATATCCTACAAGTGTGTCCAGAAATGAAATAATGTGTGAAAATTAATAAGTTTTGATCTACAACTTTGATCCAATGACCTTGTTAAAACTTCCCGGTTTGTCAAAATTCACTGAGGTTTGGAGCGAAGCGAGTTTCTAGTTGTATAGATACTTGGAATCGTGCAGTAACTGTTTTTAGTGGCAGCCATTTTGTACATAAATCATTTCAACTATTTTCAGTAAAGAACCTTCTTCCCTAAATTACATTACGATTGGACGTCGTGCAGAAGAAACAGAATAATTCCCAAGAAATGTATCGAGTTAAAACGAGACCTCCCTTCGCTTGGTCAGCAATTTCTTCCCTAATCAACGAAGTCGAAAATAGGCCTGAACCCGTTGAAAAAAAAAATAAGTCGGTCATATTTGTAATGCACTCTTTTGCTGATTATAGCGGAGGTATGATAATTGCATTTGTGAGGGGGGGTTGGAAGGGTTGGAATCTGATGATTCAACTTTTCTTGCCCTATAGCTCTGTAAATATAAAAGATATGAAAAAATTTGTTTCTACTAAAATGTAACTTTAATTTGATGTTATTATATTGCTGTAGTCCCAATATTATTCGAAATATGGCGCTTTAAAGTTGATAGCATAACAATTTCCATAAAAATGATCTTTGAATTACGATTTTGCACAAAGGTACCTGAGTTAAAATTTTGCGGGAATCTACACAACTTTATCTACAATTTTGATATGAAATAATTTGTTGGTCAAACTTACACTTTTAGAGTTATTTGCACAAAAAAAAACGTTAAAAAATGTATATTGCACCCCCTATAAAATGACCCCACAGGCCCATTTTATGCTTAACGTTACCTTTGTACTAAGAACAAAATTTTGCATATCTTATATATTTACAGAACTATAGAGCAAGGTAGGTTTATACATAATATTTCAACCCTTCCAACCCCCCACCCACCCTTTAAATGTAATAAGCACACCTCTACTATGGTTAGCAAAGTTTGAGGACATCTCAAGGAAGATTTTGCAAAAGAGTGCATACTATACGACTGACTTATTTTTGTGAACAGGTTCAGGCCTTTTTCCGGCTTCGTTTACTAGTCTATTATCTGTATACCATAACTTGGCGTCTGGACCCGGACCGTCCCCCCTCGCTCCCTTCCTCACCCAGCTGTTTCCGTGATGAGTCACCTACTAGCGTTAACACTGCACTGTTTAACTTTTTTATGGGAGACACAATTTTAAATTTTTTTAGCATAGTTAAAATGTTTAGGAAAATATAAGGAAATTAATACCAAACACTACAGTACAGTGTTAACGCTAGTAGGTGACACATCACTGAAACAGCTGGGTGAGGAAGGGAGCGACGGAGGGCGGTTCCGGCCGCTCGCAGGTAGCCAAGGGTTCAGACGCCAAGTTATGGTATACAGACTATAGTAAAAAAGATTTAAAATAAGACCAATTTTATTAATACAGCATTTACTGAGTGTTAATTGGTTCTCCCGCAATATATGACCTTCTGGATTTCCTAATATTCAACGCTGTTCAAATAGAGCACGTAATTTGCGTTGCTTTCGGCTATCAGTGCACTTATGTTGAAATGTCATATGCGTATGGTTTTTACACGCCCTCGTTTACACGTGAAGTCCCTCCAGTTGTACAGAGATTAGTTACAACGAATGAATGAATGAATGAATAAATCACTTTAGATCGTAACAATGCAAACTCATTCATTCGTGTTTGTGTTAATAAACAAAATGATAGTTGTTTGGGATCGTGTTGGGCGTCGGCCGCCATTGGACAAGGTAATTATATATCTGGTCCATTGTTGCTTGTATTATTGCGCCACAATGTGACGTGAGAGGTTAAGGTTGCGGTTGGAGTTCAACTCTGTCCAAAATCTATTTAGATTAATTTGAAATGTTTACGTCAACGATCCACAGTTTGTAAATTGTATAAAACTTGTCACGCAGCTGAGTGATGGGGGAAAATTTCGTTTTTACTGCATCAAATATCTTCAATAAGTGCAGAAGGCCAATCTCCACAAAATTGGTTTTAATAGCAGACGAATCTCGAAAAACAACCTAATTTCGAGTTTACACGGAAATATTCTTTTTGAGATTTCGTGAGCCCAAGAAAATGTGTTTTAAAACATGATATCTTTGTAATCTACAGGATTCATTTTGATCAAATTTCGGTTATGTGGGAAAATATCACCATATCTTTAGTCCCCCCCACATTTTTCAATTATTAAAAATATGGGGGTAACTGCATAAGTCCAAAACTCAAAATTCTCTGTAAATGTTTTCATCAAATTTCGCTAATATATAATCTTTATGGATCGAAACACGACGAAATTAGTCATAATCTCCTCCAATACGCGGGTTAATACAATAGTCATTAAGAGATGGATTGCATTTTCATTGATTTCACTTGAAAACCTCTCGGTCGTCATGACCTTATAAAATGAAGAAGAAAAGAACATAAAATAAAGACCCCTAGCCCTAGAAATACTTTCTTCTACTGTATAAATATATATTTGTCCCTATATCTTTACGGACTAGATGCTTTATATTATTAATGTCTGTGATTTCATAGCAGTCATCCCCAGGTTCAGTATTAAAAGCAGTATTGCCAACATAATAGGTAAAATAATTGTAATACTTGTATAGACCAAGTGACAGAGAACCAAATTATTGTAATTTCCCGTAAATTTTTCCCGCTCATCCTCATTTTACTTTCTCATATTTTAGATAAATATTGTTTAAACTAATTTACAAAATCCAAGATGGCGTCAACTATTGATTTTCAGTTTTTACAGACTTTTGGGTACAAATAGTTTTGTATCGTTTGTATAACGATTGATAATGGAAGTGTCTGAAAGCTGTGCAAAGTCAAGACAGCTTATTTTCTTACCGTAAATATATATAATAAACATTTGACTAGTGTCAGAAATTACCTTCCGAACATACTTTTCCCTTTATTATATTGTAAGTTTAGCCTATTTCCAATTTGAGAAAACACATTTGGTGTTTACTGGATACAATTTTTAAAATGCACACTATAAACTACTGTGGGTTTAACCTGTATAAAATTATTCCAGGGGGGGGGGGGAACTGTTTAATACCACAAGGACTACCGACCCAGTAGGTCGTGATGAATGTCACGCCGCTTGACCAGGAATACCACGAACGGTCAAAAGTGTCGCCATATCTCTGACGGATTATCTACAAGATAATGGCACTCCGGCAGTTTCAACATTATTAATTGGACTTTGTTTTGAAAGTTTTATTTCGTAACTTTTTCGTGAGATTAGTTTTCGTTTTTAAAATACGAACCTTGGGGTCATTATTTTATATTTTGTAATAAATTTTATTTAGTGGTTTTTGTTAATCGAACGTGGTGGAGGATCTATATTAATTTGTTTTTCTCTTAGCAGAAGTATGTTGCATCAATCTTCTTCTTAACCAATGTAGCATTGACAAAGCTGAACTTCGTGTATATATATTTTTATTTTTTATTTTATAGAAATATCGTTATTTTAGCAATAGATGTAATTTTAAAACAGCAAAAAACTAAAGCTTTTTTTTCCAAAAATGTCTCTATATTACACTTTTTTTGAATATTTTATTATTAAACAAAAATGTTGAAGGTATATATTTAAATATTGTCTAAGATTGATTTGTATGTACCATAAACTCATACAAATCGTAAATCGTATATGATCATTATTGCACGTTTTATTTCATTTTCATTTTTTTCTCCGGAAACATAATTTTCTTGTGATTACAATTTGGAACATTGGTCCAGGCATGAGTATTCACATTTTACCACAATTTGATAGAGATGATTTTGATGTATTAGGATATCGAACAAAAGAAATCAATGTTGTAAGCTACATATTTTCTCACAGACATCAGCAGAAATGTTGAACTGAAGGACAAACGAACACTGTGATTTGGAACTCCGCGGCAGTCACTCAAGAAATGATTCTATAGCTAAACGATAAAGTTCACATAAACATAGGTCCAATAACACATAAATTGTGGCTTTATGACAATAGGAGTTATATTTCAATAAAATTGTATCAATTGCTTGAGAAAATTGAAATTTTTTATTCTCTTACCCAGGTATTCCAAATTTTAGATTAGGATGCTCATTTATATAGAGCCAACTCATTTATACCAAATCGAATACATATCCAGTGTAAATAAAGTCTGTAAAAACATTTCTGTTCAACATTTTATTGGTGGACATACATACAGCCAGAAATTAATTTTTGTATAACATTTTATGATCTCAAAATGGATATTTTCAGTCAGAATTGAACATATGGCCTATTTATTGTCAGACCATTATAAATTTGGTTATAATACTCGTATATATCGTTTTGTGAATGTAAAAAAGACCGGCCAAAATTTTAATAAATATAATATATATATACTGTAAATCTAAAATCAAAATGGTGGTAATTTAATTGTGTCGACAACTAACATTATGGACGTTTTGTAATGAACAATTTGAAAATATACTGCAAAACTGATCCTCTAACATTATAAAGATTTTTAAATGTTACAGAATAGTTACGAAACCACCTTTTTTTGTAAAAAAGCTTAACCTTAACAGAAAAAAAAAATTTCTAACTGCTTCGTTTTAGTTTTTGTTGCAATGACTCAACGAACAGGTTATATCAGGTTTTCATTCAAGTAGATTAATTAATCTGAATATAAAATCTAACCTAACCTGTCTTCGGTGTAATTTTACACTGCAAAATAATTTCACCCTAATAGTGAAGCATTGCATTTTCGTTAAAGATGTCACTTTTAAATACACCATTTGCAGACTGACATGTTCCCACTTTTCAAAGTTTATTTAAGATTTTGAATTTTTTTTAAAGAAAATTCGAGGATGTACGGGGTTTAGATGTATCATTTCTACAGTCCCAGTTTTCATTAGATTTTTTCTTGAATGGTCTAGTTGTAGAAGAACAAAATTTTTAAACTCCGACAACACTAAAAAAAATAACAAATTTTGGAAGAAAATCATTATAACTTTCTTTCAGACCTAAAAATCAAGGAGATGTATCATTTTTACAGTCTAAATGACAACAGGTTGCAACTATTTTTTTATTGGGGGGGGGAGTGTAGTTGTGTACCATACGAAGGCTAATTATTGTTTTTAAAACCTACTTTTTTTTAAAACTATCACCGAATTTTTATTTCCCTTTCTGTCTCTCTGTAGGTAGGTGTTTAGTTATAATACGTTTAGTATTAATTAATATAAGTTTAAAACAATCATACATTATAACTAAACACCTACCTACAGACTAAGAGAAATGGGTTTCTAATCCTATAATCAGGACAGAGGTTCAATTTTGATTATTTTTCCATTAATTTACACATTTTTATGTTACCATCTTATTACACAATTTTGTTAAAAAGAAGTTATAATAGTTATAAAAACTTCTTATAGTGGGTACATTTTTGGTTTCCACAACATATTTTATCAATTTATAGACTCTCTTAGTTTCTTAGTTTTTATAGCTTTATAACAGTTTTTACATAAGAATATAATATTTTTTTAAGCAACAAATTACAATCAATAACGTAAGTTTTTCATGGAAATGGTTAGTTTACGCACAAATATTGAATTTTAACAGTATATCATGATGTCTTGTAGCCGAAACGTTTTGTACTTTTTCCCACGTACAAATTACATTATATAATCTGATGATGCCTTGTAGCCGAAACTTTTTGTTGTACTTTTCCCAACTAAAATTTGTAGGGAGAAGGAAAACGTACTGTACCTATAAGAATACCTTTCTTTCGTAAGTATAAGGTGATATTAATCACAAAAAATGTTTTTGTTATCGATAAAAAATCACGATTTTTAAGATATCACTTGAGTAATTCTTGAATTACATTCCGATCTTGTTATGTTTTAGCGACATTTTATCCGACCTTGAACATTTTATATTTTGGACTACCCAGGAGGTCCTAGGATTGCTAAAATTCAATTATTCAATCGTGAACCTAAGTCATGACTAGGTTGCGTCCTTGCGTAGATTGAGTTTATAGCTCAACGTTGAGTCTTGAATACTAGATATAATTGTCATTGCTCCATCTATTGTGTTTGTGTGCGTGAGTACGCATTGTATCCATGTTGTAATCACTGCTTTACGTGTGTATGTGACCGTTCTGTTGCACTTTTATATACAATCATTGGAAGTAGGTTATACAGCTTTATGACAAGGTTTAGAGCACCACACAACACAATTTTGCTGAAATACAGCCCCTTATCGGTCTGAAGAAAACATTCTATCGAGTGCTTAAAAACCAATTTAGGCTTTAAATAGAATTTTTGATACCTTATTTCATATCGGCTGTATTATTCAAAACTCCCTTCAGATTTTGACAAGCTAAATTATTTTAACAAATTGTACGTAATAAGGATGTTACGTTACCAGAGTAATTATCAAAAATAGTTCCTGATGGACATGACTTTAATAAGAAACAGTCAAAGAATGAATATATTCTCCTCCATTCTATCCAATGTTATCTTGGAAAAATTAGGGAATTTTATTACTAATATTAAATATTTCCAATTTTATTATTACACTATCTTATATTTTAAACATTAATAAAATTTTAAAAGTGGTGAAGATTCGTAAATTTTATTCTCAGATATAAAATGTAGTGACACTACTATCCTCCTCCCCATTAAAATTGCTTTTTATTAAAGGAAATTAAATTATAAATAGCGTGGAAAAATATTGAATTTGATATTTACTTTTCATAACAAATACTAAAGATAGCTTGGTGAAATGTTTTATTGATAAAATAAGATGTGAGAAGGTAGAAAAACATAATCTTTACTGTTGTAAAAAAATACTTTCAACTGAATGACAGTAACTATTTCACGGTTTTCCAATAAAATCGTGCCAAGGTAAGAATTCAAAGGGTTTCGTTCATTTTTAATTGAAGGTAATTAAATAAAACTGACATTTGAAGTACGTGATATGTGCAAGTAGCCATGTATGATTGTATGATTGACAGAGGACTAAATCCCCGGTTACATAAGTAAACCCGTGGGTTTGTTTTACAAAATAAATGGTTTGATTAAGAACACTATAACGAGCAGACAACAACTTAATTAGAACCATAACGATCTAGGCTCACCTCGCCACATTGACATTTGTAAAGTAACAAGTCAAAGTCAGATCTAAGATTGAATTACCAAACCCTAGTGAAAGCGACAACATACAACAACTTTCCTCGACGTCATTATACCCTACACTGAAGGTTTGGAAACTTCACAGTGTTGTCATACAATGATTGTATAAAGGTGTAAAAGATAGTGTAATAAACACATCGTAGATATAAATGTTAAGAAAAGAAAAGAGACTGATTTTGTACCAGATTAGATGGTAGACGTAGCAGAAAAAAAAACAGCTGATACCTTGTGGTCACATTAAAGCTATGCTAATGTCAATTCATTGTTTTCAAAGTACAGATAGCGCAAGCTAGGAATATGTCTGGGTGATGCGCGCGCAGGTGGGTCTCTTGTGTGGTGCGGTACAACCAAATTTCATTGAAATTGAGTCACTGACCAACTGTATTAGTTCTAGTTTATTCAGTGGTGTGATATTTTGTACCCTGTCACTATTATTCATAGTCTCTCGTGTCCTTGTGTTGAAAAGTCAAACTCGTGAAGTTATTTACAATGTGAAGGAGTTTATGAAAAGAGAACATCAATATAGAGATTGTTCGATATAACTTGATAAAAGTGTTGGATAGAGTGCCAGTTACAGTAGGAGTTTTTAATCAAGTTACCATAATAAGGCCTAGAGAGAATGAGATGAAGATAAACTTTTTTGGAAACTAAATTCATACTAAGAAAAGGGGGGAAGAGAAGACGAATATAAAGGTTGTACGATATGACTTTGAATAAAGTGTTGGATAGAGTGCCAGCAACACAGTAGGGGTGTTTCAGAGTATTTCAATCAAGTTACCATAATAAGGCCTAGAGAGAATTAGATGAAGATAAACTTTGGAAACTAAATTCATAATAAGAAAAGGGGGGAAGAGAAGACGAATATAAAGGTTGTACGATATGACTTTGAATAAAGTGTTGGATAGAGTGCCAGCAACACAGTAGGGGTGTTTCAGAGTATTTCAATCAAGTTACCATAATAAGGCCTAGAGAGAATTAGATGAAGATAAACTTTGGAAACTAAATTCATAATAAGAAAAGGGGGGAAGAGAAGACGAATATAAAGGTTGTACGATATGACTTTGAATAAAGTGTTGGGTAGAGTGCCAGCAACACAGTAGGGGTGTTTCAGAGTATTTCAATCAAGTTACCATAATAAGGCCTAGAGAGAATTAGATGAAGATAAACTTTGGAAACTAAATTCATAATAAGAAAAGGGGGGAAGAGAAGACGAATATAAAGGTTGTACGATATGACTTTGAATAAAGTGTTGGGTAGAGTGCCAGCAACACAGTAGGGGTGTTTCAGAGTATTTCAATCAAGTTACCATAATAAGGCCTAGAGAGAATTAGATGAAGATAAACTTTGGAAACTAAATTCATAATAAGAAAAGGGGGGAAGAGAAGACGAATATAAAGGTTGTACGATATGACTTTGAATAAAGTGTTGGGTAGAGTGCCAGCAACACAGTAGGAGTGTTTAAATACAGTAGGAGTTTTTCAGAATACGTTAATCAAGTTAAATTATAAATCCTAGAGATAATGATGAACTGTTTTTGAAACTAAAGTCATAAAAAGAAAAAGAGGAATACTGTTTAACTGGATAGTTGATAAATGTATCCCAACTATATACAATTATAATTTTGTCTTAAAATTAAATTGTTACGAAGATTAAAAGAATCTTAGGGTTGTTACACAACATCCTGAGCACAGGTTTATCGGGGATCTGAAGTGTTGCAGGAAGTGTAATACAAGAATTACTGATGCGGCAAGTTAGTAGTAAATATTTGTTGAGATGTCAATAGTCACGTGATTAGTGACTTTTATCACTAGAACCAGAAACTTTTTTTTCTCGTGTATTTCTTGCGATAAACTAGAAAAAGGGCTATAAAAAGGTGCCCTTCCGTTACCTTATTTTTATGAAATATGTTGAAACTTTTTAGTTTTTTCAGAACTTAAAAATAAAAATTCTCAAAAATCAGGCTTCGTGGTGTACAACTAACTAATCTACTCAAAGAAGAGATTGGATGGAAACCATGAAGCAATGGATTCAACCGTACAGCACTTAAAATTGAGACACCACCTACGTCCGAACGAACATCCTCCAATGTTTGTATGGATTTGGTCTTGGGTAGATAAGGCCTGAAACGAAATGTTATCTTGAAGTTTGTGGATAAAGCGTTCTGACTAGGTCCGATCAGATGTTAAGCTTAGACTTGTTTTGTGATGAAGTGTCATGGTTATACATTGTTTATTTAAATTGTATTATTACTAATATATTATATCGGGATGACTTCCTCATTGGCCAAAACGATATACTTCTAGATATGTCGAAACTTTAAATTTATCTGGAACTAGGGAAATCCTAAAATTCCAATATTATAATTTACACTTGCAGTATAGGGGAGAAATTAACAAAATCTTTTGAGAAAAGCGTCATGTGAAACATTACTATAACTTGGCTATCATATTTTGTTATCTCTGTAGCAGTTTGAGAACGTATTCGAAAAGTTCGGATACACCATATTTCCGAATTCTTTCGGTGCAAAAATTTCAATAGGGTCTGTTCAAGAAGATGACAGTCATTCGTAACCAGTTTTCTATATGACAGAACCTGATTTGACAGAACAGCTGTAACGTTGTTGGCGTGTATTAAGGAACAATATTTAACCAAGAACAGAAAGAATGTGCAAAATATATTTTGTTAGATTCCTACTTAAGTGAATTCATGTGGCGCCGTAGGAACAAGGATGAAAATCTGTTTGACACCATGTGAAAGGACATCAATTTATATTAAGCTACAGAACAATAAAGTGTATTCATATATTATGTATGAAGTTGGTTGGTGTAGGTTAGGTTAGGAAACCTTATTTAATGCCACTGTTTGAGTACGGGGAAAGAGGACTTTGTACCGTACGCATTTCAATATGAACAAAAATATTTTAACCTCTTTAACTACGAAGTATTTATATTTTTTGGGGGCACTAAATTCCGAATTTAAAATTGTTATCAAGTACTTGGTTCCCAGATTCCGTAAATTACCAAAATAACCTGAAAAATACGATTGTGTAATTACTGAATTGATCAGTTTTGTGTCTATGGATCGAAATTTAGAAGACATTTTTATTCCAAGTCTAAAATACCGAAGCGGACAGTGTAGGGGGGGGGGGGGGCGAGTCTAAGGGCTGTCCCATAGCGAACCAAGCGAGTTATACACGTGCTTGTATTAGAAATAATAATGATCAAGAATAATGTAATTGGGTATGTCAGAAGACAAGATGCGTAAAACCAGTTCTGACTACAGTATTACCATGTTATCAAAGGTCAAACCGGTTATTAAAGATGAGTCGCAACTTGAAGGTGACAATGTAGTGGAGACATCCCTATAGAAACATCAACATATTCTGCGCATTATAGTTTTGACAACAACGTAAAAAACCGTTCTTGAACAAGGATGTAGACATAACATTGGAAGTCAATTAAGGCCTTCTAAAGAAATTTAAAAAATCCTAAGTAATTTTTACATTTATTTATGTTCGTACTGTATACTTTAAACCCTTGCTATTAATTAGTTAACACAGTTTTAGTAAATGATTAACTATTGTGGCGCAGATTTTGTTCTGTCCAAATAACAAAATTAATAAGGATATTACTGATTAAAGTATTAGGTAATTCTTTTTGAAAAGATTTTCATGACAGCTGTTTCGATGTCAAATTATGCATAAACATATTATGTAACAAAATACAGAATACAAAACATCTGACGAACCTGGTGGAATGAATTTTTAATAAACATTGATTCAACCTGGAATATTTTCCGAAAACAGGAATACCAAATTATAACAATAATTATTGAAAAATCATTCAAAGCCAATAAACAAATTTAACAACAGTGGGTTATACAGAGTATATTGTATAATGAGTGCAGTATTGGACATACCGGGTGATTTAAGAAGAACTTTCTTCCCAGCTAGAAAGAAAGCTGTAGAAATTAGCTATGTTCTCTTGGGATTGCCAAGCTATAGTTGAGCTTCTAAGGGCTTTTTGTTGAGTTGAAATAAGAAATTAAAACCAATGATAACTAACCTGTCCTATGTTATGTTAAGCGAAAGTTGATAAAAATAGCCAATCGTCGTGATTTTTCATCTTCTACGGAATTGTAAAATATATAATTTTTCAAAATTTCAGTTTCTTCAAAATTTAAAATTGCAGCTAAAATTAAAAGTAACTATGCCAGCAGTTCAGATTTTAAGTCTTTCAATCCGATTAAGTCAATTACATTTTTATGAATTTTTGCTATACACTAATAAATTGGGTATTTCCGAATCTGTTCGATGCTCTAAATAGAAAACTGTCAATAGTGCTTACTTTAGGCATGATAAAAAAAAAATTGATTTCAAAAATCTCCCGATAGCAATAGTCTAACGATCTTTATGTACATGTAAAATATGATAATACTGCGAAGACTCTCTCGAGAACTGAGCTGGTTCTATGAAAGTGAAACTTGTGCAGGTTACTTCTACCAACTCGAGGCCAACTTCGCAACTAGATCTTAATTATACATCTAGATTTATAACATAACTAACACTTGAATCCCTACCGCATAATATGTTGTAAAACCGAGCGAGTATAGATCAATTGTTATCAAAATAACAAAGCTAGGCCACTTTGGAAAATATAATTGGAATTGGTAATTTAAGAAAGAATATATTTTGTATTTTCAATCTTAGTTGATCTGTCTAAAATAATCCCTACATCAGTTTCGTCTGCAAAGAGACATCATCAGACTTCGCAATTATAAAACTACACGAACATTTAAACACAATATACAATTTAAAATTCATACACCCTTCTATCTTGTTCTCAATCAGTTAACTGAATGATTTATTCTTGCTCAGAGAATTAATCGTGTCGTATTTATTGTATTGGAGGCAAAGTTCAATTTGTCATTTAGTAGAATGTCAGTATTTTGTTTATTGTGGTAATAAAGTTTGAATTCTTCATTATGTTTGGTAATTATACTTTTTTGCACTTACGTAGAATTCTAAGATTGGAATCAATATTACTGTGGTTCTGCATATTTAGATATTTAGTTTAATGATGTTTTATTGCTTGGTAGGTGTTCTTTAAAGCTTTGTTTGAAACTTCTACCCATCTGTCCTATATATAATTTATCACAGTCGTCACATGAAAACTCTTCTATTTTTGAACTGTAATAAAAACACCTCTAAAATTAAAAAAAATAAAGTAAAGAAGAATTTTCTTTTTTTGCGTGTTTTCTTTATGACAATAAAATACTGTACCTATAGGCTACTATTTCTTCCCTAATTTCTTCTTTTATTCATTCCTCCTAGAAAATATAGTCGCTTCTGACTTTCTTTCAGCGTTTTTTTTTTCATCTTGTCTGGAGGCATCGCACGATTTTACAAGTAGGAGGTCTTCAGGATGCACGATTCAAGCAAAGTCGTACGAGGGTTATACACTGACGTCAAGGATGAAGATACTCTAAAGTGTGCCCGTCTTTGTTGTGTTTATCATGACAACAAATTTATAACTCATTTATTTGTTTGCGCAATAGAAAGAAAATTGTGATTAAAAAAGTGTCTTCAAATATAGAAAACTGATGGTAAAGTACATAAGATTATATTGTTTTTGCAAATTTAAAGAACGCACCCATTGTTAAACAACTACTGTCATAATTTTATTTCGTTTTTCTAATGAAAAAATAGGTTATCTTGTTAGGAATATTTTGAGTGGCAAGTTGTCATTTGCATTAAAAAAAACTAGTTTCCTTGGATATACGTTATATTTTATGTTTACCATATTATTAAGTCTAACCATTTTGGGAGGGGGGGGGGGAGAAAAATAATACATTTCAATATTAACCTTCCTTCAACTATTATTTGCCGTTTTAGTATGGTTTGGGAAACTTATATTTTATAATATATATTTTAACCACATGGAGTAAATATGGTCTTTGCTACAGCCCTAGTGCAGTGAAAACTGTCTTGTGTGTTTATATATAAATAACTCGCTTCGCTCAAAAATCCCCAGTGGGTTTTGACAGTCATTGGATCAAAGTTGCAAATCAAAACTTAATAGTTTTCACACATTTTGAAACATTTATAGCACATATAGAATCATCAAATTTAGCAGGGATACTGGCTCATCCAACTGCCATGAGTATTCCAAATTACATATTTCTAGCTGTCCTATAAGTGTTTCGGAAGATTAAATATTTGTGGTAAATGTTCAAAATTAACCTAAAATCATTAACTGTAGCTATATCTAAAGTATAACTGATGGAGGAACGAAAAAGTCAAAAAACAAACTTTTAGATCTCGAGAAATCCGTAACTGCTGCTGCAGTCCTGTTTTTGATAGATTTTACCGTTTAGCCACAATAGACTTCAAAAATTACGTCCATCATTTTGATTTTTTCGCGGTTAAAATTAAAGCTTTGAATTTTTCCATCGCTTACAGACTAAAAGCTATAAGTTTGTTAATTTTCAAAGTTCTAACTCTTCTGCAAGTAGGTTTAAATTGGTTTAAATGAGCGAATGAGTGCAAATGTATTAGAGTCCGATTTTACAGGACTTGAGAACTGTTGATCGTTCAAAGCTGCATTGCAGTTGTATAACAGACTTAGAGGAAATCGTTTTCTGTATTGTGTAGATGCAGAGTAAAGTGAAGATGGAGAAATAGTGAAAACCTGTTCTTGTAAATACTAAGCTTCAATAAGTTATGGTCATCCATTCCCCCGTAGAAGGAGGTTCAACTTATCTTTACTGCAGTCTTTATGTGAGATGGAAGCTTTTGTTACTGTAAACAGGAATTTATATAAATTGGTTATTATATTAACAGCTGTTTATCTATTGAATAAATCGTTCATGTCACCATTACCTTGTAAGGTTACACGGTTAGATGTTTAGTATACACCTTCCATCATGGAATATGCTCCGTTTTGATCGAGACTAGAAATGCAGGAGTCGAGCAAGAAACGTAAAATTTTCATTTTCAAGATCGGGCGTTCCGACACAGTAGTTTACAAATTGATACCAGCATAGAATACTGTTTTGTTCAACATAACAAATGAGTGGGTTAACGTACATTTTAATTCCAGAAGATTGAATTTTCTTGGTTTTTAACGTATGTTGTCAGTTTTTAATACTCTACAGAAAGAAAGTTGTTGTATCAGGATCCCTTAAACAAACAAATTTATTGATTTTATCACAATATTAAATGATGTGGTAGTTTTTGAAAGATTCAGAAACTGAGAATCTGTATTTTTGTTTTCAATATTCAATAATAGTAATTATGATTAGGTTAGGTTAGGTTAGGTTACGTTACGTTACATTTTTTTAGAACATATTGATCCCATATCCTCGCCTTCTAATTAATCGTGAATGAAATAAATAAAGTAAATAACTGTTTCAAATATTTAAACGGCCACTATTTTAGATAGGAGCAAGATATCGACCTCTAGTTTGTACGGTTGTATTTTGCTAAATAACTCCTTTAACAGGTCACTCGATGTGGATTTCTATTTAAGATTATTGAGTCCCCTCCCCAAACCCCCATTTTTGGGGAACAGGAAAAAAAATATCTCATTTGTCAGAAAGTGGTTTTTTATCAACAAATGCTATGTATAAAATATCTTTTTGGGTTGTCAAGTTATTGAACCAGTCCGGGACTTTTGGAACACACGGTATAAGTGAGTATCCATTTTAACACTCATTATAGTTGTAGTCGTCTCAAGTAATCAGTTTCTTTGACAGATTTATATTTTCAGCGTAATCGCTTTTTTATTTTATAATATTGTAAATAATATCTTGAAAAATTAAAGGGTTGTTTGAATAAAACTGTTTGGATGTTCCAATGAGTAGTAAAACTATATAGGTTGCAGACGCAAAGAATGCGAGTCAGTTGGGAGATGTTAGATGTTTGTTGGTATTGGTCAAACTACCATTCTCCCATTAGAGTGACTCTGTTCTACGATTTTATTTACCGAATCAATGTAATTGCCTTATATTTAGTAATAAATAGGTAAATGAAATGTAAGTGGGGTTATAAGTAAATGCAACAAATTGTAATGTAGTCACCTTAGGGTTTGGCAAACCCAAGTAAACCCAGCTGGAATCTACACGGTTTTTCATATACTCTTGCCTTATTGAATTTGTACAATTAAAGCAATTACTTTATTTCCACAAAAAAAAAAAATTATTACAAATTATATTGTAAACTAATTACAATTCATAAATATAAACGTTTTAGAAGAACTTGAAATTTTATAAACGCACAAAAATAGACCCTTGTGCGTTGTTAAGTGAAAAACTAATTTCGAGTCAAACTTTCAAGTTAATACAAGACTTTATTTAGGCTATCTTAAGTTACTTCTTGACCATGACCTAATGTGTGTATATTTGAATATTTATGAACATTATGTGTTCTCCTTAATATGTATTAGTGTTGTTAGTGAATTTTATATATATATATATATATATATATATAATCCTCTCCTGTTATTTACAATTCCTCTTTATCGTAATAAGTATTGATTGAAATAGTTCCAAAATGAATATGAAATACAGTTTAGGCCTTCTACTATATTACGTATTCTTCTAGTAGGCATATCGGTATTTTCAAAGAATGTGGACTCTTCCCAGTATTATGTCAGTCAGGTAGAACATCCAGTTTACTTATGCATAGCACACAGTACAATTTACTTTCTTGGTATTGCATGATTTCACATTCTACCATTGTATTTATATTTGATCATTCGCACGATATGAATACAATTGTATCTAGTTTGTGTCACCGAGTTCTATGAACTGGTGATTTATTAGTGTAATTGTGACATACCAATTTCATAAAACTAACAAAACTCATTATATTATTAATTGCAGCAATAGGCCTGTTATATGAATATAATCAACTGCTTTATTCGATCAACTGAATAATTATTCTGTTATTAAAAAAGGAATAACATTCATATAATGTTATTTCAAGAAGAAGCTTAAGGTTGACAACTTAGAAGAGGAATAATATTCTGCTAATGTTATTTCAAGAGGAAGCTTGAGATTGACAACTTATAGAAGAGGAATAACATTCATCTAATGTTATTTCAAGAGGAAGCTTAAGATTGACAACTTAGAAGAGAAATAACATTCATATGTTATTTCAAGAGGAAGCTTGAGATTGACAACTTAGAATATAAATAATATTCATATGTTATTTCAAGAGGAAGCCTGAGATTGACAACTTAGAAGAGAAATAAAATTCATATGTTATTTCAAGAAGAAGCTCAAGGTTGACATTTTAGAAGAGGAATAATATTCTGCTAATGTTATTTCAAGAGGATGCTTGAGATTGACAACTTATAGAAGAGGAATAACATTCATCTAATGTTATTTCAAGAGGAAGCTTAAGATTGATAACTTAGAAGAGAAATAACATTCATATGTTATTTCAAGAGGAAGCTTGAGATTGACAACTTAGAATATAAATAACATTCATATGTTATTTCAAGAGGAAGCTTGAGATTGACAACTTAGAATATAAATAACATTCATATGTTATTTCAATGGGAAGCTTGAGATTGACAACTTAGAATATAAATAACATTCATATGTTATTTCAAGAGGAAGCTTGAGATTGACAACTTAGAATATAAATAACATTCATATGTTATTTCAATGGGAAGCTTGAGATTGACAACTTAGAATATAAATAACATTCATATGTTATTTCAAGAGGAAGCTTGAGATTGACAACTTAGAATATAAATAACATTCATATGTTATTTCAATGGGAAGCTTGAGATTGACAACTTAGAATATAAATAACATTCATATGTTATTTCAAGAGGAAGCTTGAGATTGACAACTTAGAATATAAATAACATTCATATGTTATTTCAAGAGGAAGCTTGAGATTGACAACTTAGAATATAAATAACATTCATATGTTATTTCAATGGGAAGCTTGAGATTGACAACTTAGAATATAAATAACATTCATATGTTATTTCAAGAGGAAGCTTGAGATTGACAACTTAGAATATAAATAACATTCATATGTTATTTCAATGGGAAGCTTGAGATTGACAACTTAGAATATAAATAACATTCATATGTTATTTCAATTGGAAGCTTGAGATTGACAACTTAGAATATAAATAACATTCATATGTTATTTCAAGAGGAAGCTTGAGATTCACAACTTAGAATATAAATAACATTCATATGTTATTTCAATGGGAAGCTTGAGATTGACAACTTAGAATATAAATAACATTCATATGTTATTTCAAGAGGAAGCTTGAGATTGACAACTTAGAATATAAATAACATTCATATGTTATTTCAAGAGGAAGCTTGAGATTGACAACTTAGAATATAAATAACATTCATATGTTATTTCAATGGGAAGCTTGAGATTGACAACTTAGAATATAAATAACATTCATATGTTATTTCAAGAGGAAGCTTGAGATTGACAACTTAGAATATAAATAACATTCATATGTTATTTCAATGGGAAGCTTGAGATTGACAACTTAGAATATAAATAACATTCATATGTTATTTCAAGAGGAAGCTTGAGATTGACAACTTAGAATATAAATAACATTCATATGTTATTTCAATGGGAAGCTTGAGATTGACAACTTGGAATATAAATAACATTCATATGTTATTTCAAGAGGAAGCTTGAGATTGACAACTTAGAATATAAATAACATTCATATGTTATTTCAATGGGAAGCTTGAGATTGACAACTTATAGAAGAGGAATAACATTCATCTAATGTTATTTCAAGAGGAAGCTTAAGATTTACAACTTATAAGAGGAATAACTTTCATCTAAAGTTTTTTTAATAGGAAGCTTAAGACTTACAATTTATAAGAGGAGAAACATTCATGTAATTTTATTTCAAGAGGAAGCTTAAGATTGACAAATTTAGATACTTCAATCAAATGTCTGATTGCTATTTTCCCCCTCACCAGAAATCTATGAAATACCTCTAATTTCATCAATTTATTTCTTTACAATAAATTGTAAACCAAAAAATATATTTAGTATATGCCTTCTGGTGATACAAAAATACTTTTTGGCAAATGAGACATTTTTACCTGTCTCCCAAAAATGGGTTTTTTGGAGGGCAAATCAATAATCTCAAATGGAAACCCCCATCTAGTGACACCACCCTTCAAGTAAAATACAACTGTACAAACTAGAGGTATTATCCTTCTCTCTAAAATGGCAGCCGTTCAAATATTTTAAACAGCTATTTTACTTTATTTATTTAACAATAAGATGCCGAATACGGAATCAAAATGTATTAAAAACATTTGTGACCGTTTGTTGTATTCATAATTACTATAATTTTATATTGAAAATAGTATGAATTTCCTATTACAGGATGTACAAAAGTGATATGTTAGTTGATGTAATTTTAATATTTAATTTTGTAAAGCGGATTTTCCCAGTTGTCCAACATACTTTAACTTGCCCTAAACCCTAATACAATCAATCATTTAAAGTTATTTACACATCCTGTACTGTTGAGAATCTGTATTTTTGTTTTCAATATTCAATAATAGTACTTATGATTATAAAATTACATTTTTTTAGAACATTTTGATCCCATATCCTCGCTTTCTATTTAATTAATTGTGAATTAAATAAATAAAGTAAAATAACTGTTTCAAATATTTAAACAGCCACTATTTTAGATAGGAGCAAGATATCGACCTCTAGTTTGTACAGTTGTATTTTACTAAATAAACTCTTTAACAGGTCATTCGATGGGGGTTTCTATTTAAGATTATTGAGTTCTCCCCCCCCCAAACCCCCATTTTTGGGGAACAGGAAAAAAAATATCTCATTTATCACGGAAAAGTTGTTTATCAACAAATGGTATGTATAAAGTATCTTTTTTGGTTTTCAAGTTATTGAACCGGTCCGGGACTTTTGGAACACACGGTATAAGTGAATATCCATGTTAACACTCAGTATAGTACTGTAGTCGTCTCGAGTTAGAGTTAGGAATGTCGCTAGATTCATTAAAACTGTATATTTGTCTTTTGTAAAGATGAGCTGATGGTATCAGTTACTCAGGCTGAGCATTAGTGTCGACTAGTTCACAACTAATTAACAAAGAATATTTTAACTAGGCGAGTTAGTTTAGATATTATACTTCAATGGCGGCAAGGAATTTTGTGTTGACCGTTTCCTTGATTCGAGGCAACTTGAGTTGCCGGTATCGAACTGAAGTCGGTTATACAGAGAACGGCTATACTGCTTACGTCATAGCAATATCTACAAAGTGGCTAACATCTCTCTTTCCATGTAAATGAAGTGTTTATTACCTATTGTGTTGCACAATTTAAACATAGAACTTTAAATGTGGTAAATTGTAAACAGGATTATCCAACAATGTCAAGATTTATTCAGTAGGTATTAGGGACGTGACTAATCAAGGGTAAAGTGGGGAAAATCTTTTGTTTCCCAGTTTCGAAGCGCGGGTTACTGAAACTCTGAGCGAACAATTTCCGTTATAATGATCTGATTCTCATCCATTCAAACACTACTTATACAATTTTCCTTCATTTGAATACTTGTAACTGAAATTTTAAAATAAAAACAACACAACATTTAACAAAACATCTTAAAATAGCAACAACGAAATCACGATGATGTTGAAATATAATTAGCCAATTTAAATATCAATTGATCGTAAACAGTATTGCCAACCTTGGTCAGATAACATGGAAAGGGACTTTTTAATTTTAACACCCTGTAATAGGTACAAAGCTTTGGTATCATTACGTACACATTCCAAATTAACACAAAATGAACTTAAATAATATACAAGTAATCCAAGGTACATATACCAGGTGTCAAAAAAGTAAACTTTAAAAGGTAGAAAGCTCAAATTTTAGAAAAATGTTTGGTGTAAAACCGTCACGTATTGGCTTTATAATAAAGTAAATTCAATCCCACCCCAAAATGGGTTTCTTTTTACTGTTTTACTCCAATTTAACGACCGTTAAATATTCAAATTTGGTATTTATAATTTAATATTTTAGCTGTGAAAATAGTATATTTCATCACTAGGACCAAAAGTGATGGTTTTCGATACAAACTCAAGTTTAAACTCGGAAAATGAGCGAGAATCGAAAAGCTTCTTTTGGTGCTAGTGATGAACTATATTTTTCGTTATATATTGCAAACAATATTAAAAAAAAAAAAACACAAAAAACTCAAATGTTACAACCTATGTGTCTTCAAAAGTTTGCACAAGTTACACAAGTTTGCAGCTATTACAGCTGTTTAGTTTGTGTTAGTGTTTTCAATCGAGAGTATCGGTTGTTTTTATAGGTGATTTACAATCGTTAATTATTTCGTATAAACGAAGTAACAGCTGATGACCTCGACCTCAGCTGATGTTTATAGGTCCTAGGACTAAACTTTAGCATCTCAACACCTGTTTTTGAAGCAGTATTACGAAAAATTAAGTTTTGCGTTTAAATTACACTATTATAGTAACGCAACTTCCGGTCCAACTTGAAAAGTTTACGATATAATTTTTTTCTCTTTATTATTTTCCAGAGTAAATGGTAAGTAAATTGGATCTTTAAATATTTTACAGGCCGCCATTTTTTATTATAATAAGATAGCGACATCTAGTTTGAACAGTTATTTTACAAGACCTTTAAAATTTGGTATTACACGATGGTGTTTTATATTTGAAAATATTGTGTTCCTCCCCCCCCCCCAACCTAACTTTGGAGTGAAGTTGAAATTGATTATCTTATATCAAAACGTTGTGTTTTTACAGCAAAAAAACTTTTCTTAAAATTAGGGCTATCTACTTTTTGAAGTTTAAAAGTTATTTAACCGTACCAGGACTTATTTGACACCTGTTATTATGAAATAAAGTAAAATAGCTGTTTTAAATATTTGAACTGCCGCCATTTTAGGTAGGATCAAGATATCGACCTCTACTTTGTACAGTTGTATTTTACTAAATAAGCTCTTTAACATGAGATGTCACTCGATGGGGGTTTCCATTTAAGATTATTAAGCCCCCCCCCCCAACCTCCATTTTTGGGGAACAGGTAAAAATGTCTCTTTTCCCAAAAAGAAGTTTTTATCACCAGAAGATACATATAAAATTTTGTTTTTGTTTTCAAGTTAATATTGAGCCGGTTCGGGACTTTTAGGACACACCATGAAGTCTAAATAGATAAAGAGCTTAATAGATTAAACAAATAGTAAAGTTATATTAAATTTGAAGTAAATTTCTATCTGAACTGTCGTTTTCATTCATATTTATAAATTATTAGACAAATAACGATGACTGGAAACAATTGTTGGAACGTTGGAACCTAAACTGCACTATAGCAATAAGTTATGAAAATGTATACTTCAGCATTTCTTGTAAAGTCAGCTTCATCCCTAAACAGTGCGACATTTTCTGACGACTTTTTATATTGCATTTTATTCAAATTAAATACAATGTGAAATTGTTACAACTACAGAAATTAAATGCAGCAACTTATTTCATTTTATATTCTTATGGATGTTTTAACATCAAGCTTAACTAACTGTTAGTTTAAACAAATTGCTTATATTTTTACCATTTTTTGACTTGTAAAATATTTTTCTTATAAAATAAAACATTTATGATTTTTTAATCAATATTATGAAACTTTGTGTTGCACATTATAATATATTTGTATATGATTCTAATCTGTATACGAAATGTTAATTTTATACCTTCATCCATTTCATAGTAATTGCAATTTTAAACTAGACGGCAGACATTAAACGAATTGAAATTAGAAAATATTTACATAATTTTTTGTCCAAATCGATTAGTAAAATTAAAATATGTACAGTCAAAAGACTTTTTTTTGATAAATTCTAAATATTAGGGGTAAAAAATATTATATGTAGTTATATACACCCAAAACTTGTTCATGATGGAAGCTGATAAGCTGAGGATTTCAACTTTGTCATAAGGAGATAGTGTGAATAGCTATATTATTGTAAAGAAAATTAGCTTACATTGTAGATGATGTCAATACAATTGTATTAATGTGTAAATAATAATATAAAATTCAAAGTTTTACACCAAAAAAACCCCTGTGAATTATCAAATTAGGTTAATCGAAGGGTTCCACATAAATCAATATTTGCTAAATTTAAATATCTTAATTTTGAAACCAACTTTGAAATTATACTAAATTCTTTTCAACGCTTTACATTTTAAAGACAAATATAAACTGTTAAAGTAGATCCACACAAACGTTTTTTACTTAAATTTTTAAATACCTATTTATCAAAATGGTCTCTACCATTTTGGTGAGAGAACTCTGAGGGGAATAATATCTGTTAATTGCTTGAATAGATTCCTTTTTAGACGTTATTGGTTAAAAATGAAACTTACCACCTCAACCATTTAATGGCTTTAAAACTTGCGTTTACACAAGGTCACGTGGTTTTGTTATAAAGTCACGCAGTGATACTCAAAATACATTTTGCAGATGTTTAAAAAATAATAATTCAACAGGATTTTGATATTTTACCATTATTAAATATATTTATTAGGATTAGACAAATCGGAATTATAGTACTGTAGTAAATATGTAATATTTAGTATTGAACACTTATCTTTATACAACCTAAACAAACACCTAATGAAAAAAAGGAAACAAACAGATTAACTATGGTAAGATTTAATAATGAACTGTAATGATAGCCTGTGTGTATGTGTGTGCAACTTATGCCGCTTACTTTACCGGTATGAGCAGCGAGTTGTGCCAGCAACACGCAGAGAATGTGAGTCGGCTTCATGGTATGCGCACAGCTGTAATCCCAACACTCAACTGATTTTCTCACACCACTCTTAGTCTAGTCAGTGTCCTTTTACTTTGCCCCACCTCCAACGTTAGTGTTTTTGTCTTCTTCGTTTAACTGATATTGAAATAGGTATTGGTACAAGTACTAAAATAAAATCTATAGTTTTAGCTACAGTTCCTGCCAGTTACATTTTTCGAGGTTTTCGAAAAAGTAACTAATGAATCTGGTAAAAAAATAAAATAAAATAAAATAGCTTACAAGTTTAGATCCTATTTAATACTTTTTTTAAATTTTCAGTTACATCCAAACATTATTGACAATTGATTGATTGATTTAATTTGAAGTTTACAGTCTGTATATCGTTGGGTGGCGCACGGGTTGTGTCGGTCCTTTCTTCCCCCCGGCGTTTCCTTAATGAGTCACCAACTAGCAGCTCTAATAGAATTATTAACTTTTTTACTTTCTCATAATATCTCAATCTAAATAGAATATTTGTAAAGTACTAAAAAAAGTAAGAAGAGTGATATAAAACACGATGTGCTTCGATTATAAATAACGAAATGTTCGACAGTTATTTTTTCGCCGTTAATTATCCTAATCTTGATACAATATTATTTTAAGAGTACTTTGTAAAAACTTTTTTAAAGTTTTTTTTTTTTTTTTTTTTTTTAACGAGCCTTGGCACTACAGCCGATGGCCTATTGTGCAACTGAAACCTCCTCATTCTAGCTTGGCAGATTTGTTCCCTTTACGAATTTGCGTAATCCACTAACTAACTCGTCCAATGGTAGGTCCCCTGGAATTTGGAATCTAAAAACCTTTCGCCTCTTCTTATTGGTCAGAGCCTCACAATTGAAAATTATGTGGTCTGCAGTCTCCTCACCCTTCCCGCACAGTCTACACACAGTTTCGCCACGATAAGTGCACTCTCAGACCACAGTGTCCCATAATTTGTCCGAGTTGTCCCCAACCCCGGGTCATGATAGTCCTTAAGTAATGATTAACTATGGGAGTGCTCCTAGAGGGCTTTGCTGCTGTTTTTGCATGAACCTACCTGTTTATGACCATCTTAACCAGACACATGGATATTCCTACAGCTGTCTCGGGTCAATAAACTCTGATGCAGAGCTCCGTGCCTTCTCTTTACCCTCAACTCCCTTATGCACCGCCACCCAGTGCTACGTTACCCGGTTTAATGAGATAAACCGTTGAAGTCCTCTCGGCTTGGTAATGAATAGTTCTGGTTGATTTGGGGATATATGAATGAGAAAGTTTGTGCAATATTTTACACAGATTATTGTTTTTTAAAATTTTATTACGTAAAACCCACAATTTTTTAAACATGAAGCTTTCTTTTTTTCTAAGGAAATTGTATAAAATATAGATACAGTAGGAGAATATCTAGTTTTGATTTAGATTAATGTCGTTAAAAATGGTCCGATTATAAAAACGTATTGACAGAAAATTCTTAACTTTTTTACTTTATTTCATTAAAAAAGGATAGTGATCATATTTAATGGGGAAATAAATAAACTCTATTTAGAACGAAGTTGATAGACTTGTAATGTTGTTTCTTTTACATTAGGTATTCTATTCCAAAATTTTCGAGGCATCCAAAAAATAGTAAAAAATTTGAAAAGTTCCGTAACATTGGATAGATTTTAGTCTTATTGGATAAACTGGTATTCATTCAAGCGTACACATATGGTCAGATATCTTGAAAAAATCAGTTTTCTTCATAAATCAGAAATTCCTAACGTTCACATATCTGGTATTGGATATCTTAATGAGATTATTTTAAAATCTTTTCAAAGTTTTTTGCTAAGATATTCGTTTAGTGAATCATTACTTCGGCATTGGACTTGTAATCTAAAGTTTAAATGGCGTTGATACAATAGTTTGGTAGGTTAAGTATATACTGATTTTGATTTTTGGTATTTGGGAGTATTTTCTATAACTACAGGCGGTTTTTTGGTAACTCGACGTTTAAGAATAGTCTATCGTCTTTTTTTTACCTTCTTTAACGATATTGATATATTTTCCTTATTTTTTATAGGCTAAATTTCCTTATTTTTTATATACTTTGACGATATTGATATTTTTCCTGTTTTTTATATCTACTGTAACGATATTGATATTTTCTTCTGTTTTTTTATATCTACTTTAACGATGTTGATATATTTTCCTTGTTTTTTATAGGCTATCTACTTTAACGACATTGATATTTTCTCCTGTTTTTTTTTAAAATCAAATTTAACGATATTGATATTTTCTCCTGTTTTTTATATCTACTTTAACGATATTGATATTTTCTCCTGTTTTTTTATATTGATATTTTCTTCTGTTTTTTTTTTATATCTACTTTAACGATATTGATATATTTTTCTTGTTTTTATAGGCTATCTACTTTGACGATATTGATATTTTCTCCTGTTTTTTATATCTACTTTAACGATATTGATATTTTCTTCTGTTTTTTGATATCTACTGTAACGATATTGATATTTTCTCCTGTTTTTTATATCTACTGTAACGATATTGATATTTTCTTCTGTTTTTTGATATCTACTTTAACGATATTGATATATTTTTCTTGTTTTTTATAGGCTTTCTACTTTAACGATATTGATATTTTCACCAGTTTTTATATCTACTTTTTTGTGATGTTGATATTTTCTCCTGTTTTTTATATCTACTTTTACGATGTTGATATTTTCTCCTGTTTTTTTTATCTACTGTAACGATATTGATACTGTATTTTCTTCTGTTTTTTGATATCTACTTTAACGATATTGATATTCTTTTTTTAAATATCATTCTTAAGGACTCAAATAAAAAGTATCAGTCGTTATCTTCTTAAAACTGTCAATTCGAGAGTTATCGATAAAATAGTAAAAATGAACCTTGATGTCCAAGGAAGTACTAGGTCCTGGAACGAGTGCAGCGGAGTGGAGACTATTTGATATCATAAACAGCTACGAGATTCACCAAGGTCGTTTTGCCGACAGGAGCGAACGAATGAAGCCGTATTTCCGTCCCGCCTAAAAAGTCTGTATATTTTAATAAAAAAAATACGAGGGCCATTGGTTTGCGATCTCCTTAATTGCTGTGCAAAGTGTAACATCCGGTCTATATTATGTACTGTGGACTGTGGCAATGACTTGTCGCGGCTTACCTTGTTGTTAGTAGGTCAAGTGTTTTTTGTTCTTTGTTTGTCACCACAGAGACATAGCTTGTTGTAGTGTGATTGATACTTGTTGGAGTAATCGAACATTATCCTTTGTATGCTCTTTTATATGTGGATATACTATTAAACGAACAATTTTTGTATGTTAGTACATTTTACTTTGAAAACTGCCGATAGGATTTTGTTTAAATGGGACGAGTCTACAGTTTTTGTATGCAAGAAAGCGATTTAGGTGTCGACCTGGACAAAACTAATTTATGGCGTAAAATAATCATAATGGTTTTGATCTAATAATCTAAGAGACTCATTTACAACTCGTACAAACAATTATTTACAAAGCTATATGTTTATGATAAATCTATGTTTAACACTTCGACCACGCCCTCCTTGCCACGATTTTGAATTAACTAGATTACCCTTCGTACAAATGGTGTAAGAAAGCTGCATCGATCTCTTATCGCAAACATAATGTAAAGTTTGAAAATAAATCTTTTACCATTAGGCCTATCGTAGTTGCGATGACGCGCCGAACTTCATCTAGTTCTTAAGGATAGGTAGACAAGTTTTATTTTTATTTTCTAAGCTGTGCGTTTTTATGTGTAGTAAAATTTAACATTATTATGTTATGTTCAGATATAATAAAATTTTATATTAAAAGTTCTTACTATAGTACATTTTTATAAACAGATAATTCATCTATGTTTCTATGTTGATACCTAATTAATTTGTCTCCTATTCGTCTTATATTATTGATCTTGATGGTTTCGACTTGTCTTCCAAATACTTCGTAGAATAAACGAAATCGGAAAAAATATATTTACATTCCAATATTGATATTCTTTATTATTTTTTTTCTCAGCCGTTCTAAATGTCCATGTTTATATTAATTTTGGTAAATATCCGAAGTAATAAGGATCGCTAGAGAGAATCCACATATGTACAAGTGACAGTCGAAAAGTAAGTTGTATTGCTCTTTGTTAAAGGTACATTTTGATTCCAGCTGTTGGTAACATTGTTTAAATTTCTGTAAAATCAGTTGTTAAATTTGTATGCTCCTATTGCTGACAAACAGCCTACAACTAATAATGTCACACCACTTGGAAGTTGCATCCAAATTGGAAATCCGTTCTTTTATTCGTTTTCTCGATTGTAAATGACCGATAAAACAGCTGTTATCATCGTTATAGTTAGGGTACCACTAACACAAACTAAACAACTGTAATAGCTGCAAACTTGTGCAAACTTTTGAAGGTAAATAGGTTATAACATTTTAATTTTTGAGAAATTGTTTTCTTATAATGTTTGCAGTATAACGAAAAATATAGTTCATCACTAGGACCAAAAGCAGCTTTTTGATCCTCACTCATTTTCTGGCCTTGGCCGTTAAACTTGGAGCTTGTATTGAAAAGCTTCACTTTTGGTCCTAGTGATAAAATATACTATTTTGTTTCATTTAATTTTTTTCCACACCTATTTTCAAATTATGATTTTCGTTTGTTTGCAATTGGACACATGGGTTTATGTGATTAACTTTCACATGTTACCAACATTTCTTTGAAGTTGATTAAGCCATTGATAAATTCGACCTTTCATCATTATGTTGTTGACTCTTTTTACGTTTTAATTTTTCCACCCAAATCTGAATTTGTATATAAAAGTAGCCATTGTATTTAAGTTATTTAAAAAATCATTACTGTATAGCTGATTATAAGAAAATCTAAATTTGATGTTTTTTGTCTAAGATAATAAATTGATGGGAAAGTGTTAAAATGTTCATAAAATTTTACTAAAGTTTAGCCCCAAATGAAGGAAAAATCAATTCACAATAAACACTTTATATGTAGGCTAGAATACAGTACAGTACAATATCATCCTCATTTGTTACATGGACACAAACCCCCCCCCCCTGCTACTTCCAGTCATTAATTCTACTAATTATTTTAATTTCTTTTAGACACATCCAAAGCAAGACCAAAACCTTTTAACTTTAAACATTGATGCTAGACCATTTGAATTATATAATCCATTTCTTATACTTAGCGATTTAATTTTTCATGAAAAAACTAATATATTTTTTGTTGTTTTTGTTTTTATAGAAAATCATCTCCAACACAGGGTTGAATAAATTGAATGATGAAGCAATTACTATAGAAAAAGCTGTATCAGCTCACTTTACATATCTACATGGATTGCTGCAGTTAAAAGAAACTGAGTTAATTGAAGAGATTAGAAAAGTTCAAACTTGTACTCAGCAGTCTCTACAGGATGTTTCTAAAGAGTTGGATTCAACCATCAAGGTCAGTTAATCGAGTTATATATCAAAATCTCACAGTTAGAGTTAAATCTACAAGCTAAATATTCAGTTGATTATTAGTTTTGAATTCCTGTCTTGTATGTAAAATATAAATACTACATTGATCGTACAAAAATATAATTTTGAACGATAGACTTCCACGATCACAAACATCATTATGATTTTGTTCTTCGGGGTTCGACCGCGTCAATATTGTCTGCATGTTGAGTACAGCCGACGTTTCGGGCACTTTACAGATGTCCATTCTCAAGGCTTGACATTTGTAAAGTGCCCGAAACGTCGGCTGTACTCAACGTGCAGACAATATTGACGCGGTCGAACCCCGAAGAACAAGATCATAATAAAAATATAATTGTTTAGTTTTCACTGATAATGCTCATTTTAGGGGTTTTTAAATCCAAAAAGTCACTGTGAGGGTTTTGTTTTACAAAATGTATTCATAGCATCGTTGGAATACGAAGCTATCCTTTGAAAAATAAATTTCAATATGTTCAGGAAACCCATGACAGATCACATAATCCACTTATCTTCTAATAATCCATTCAATCATAAGATTGCCGCATATAACACCATTGATTTTCATTTTTCTTAAATTCACATTAAATTTAACATCTTGTAATAAGTAAAATTAAAATATGTAGCAAATAATAATGGATACTACATTTAGAATAATCTTATATACTAATTTGGTAAGCGTTTTAGGTCGGAATAAAATCTGTTGTATTAAATAAGATTTTTGCAAATTAGTGTATTATTTTAACCATTTTTTGTTTTAAATTGGCAGGATTTATCAACATATTTTAAGTTTTAGATCTTTGAGAAAATGATGTTTAGAAACTGAAATTTTCTGCTTTTGAAATGTTAAATTCAATTTTCAATGTTTAAACATTACTTAGTTTGTTTATGGAGTACTAATGTGTTGAGTTTGTTCAAGTATTAAACCTAAAACATGAATGTTGTTAATTAAAGGTAACATTTAAAATCACTATCAATGTGTAGTCGATAGTTCAAAGCATTGTTAAAAGTTTATATGGTTCTATTGATAAAACATAGTAATACTGTATAATTCCATTTAACTGAACTAATGGGGGCAGTAGACCTATGTGGATACCAAAAAGTTTTGGATTATGAAAGGACATTATTATTTGAGAGTTATATATATATAAATATATCTTTATACTGAGGGGAAAAAACATTGCAATAAACTGTATAAAAATTATAATAAGATTATAAAATAGTAAGTACAATATAATAAAAAATAAAATCTGAAATTTCCCCTTTTACTCTTTTCCTCAGCTATGTCTCATTTGTCAGGATAGATTCTTTTACAATGAGAAATCTTACACAATTTATAGTGGCACTTATATAACGAGAAGTGATAGTTTTGTTTACATAAACAACACAATATCTGAAGTTATTTTATGATCGGCCTGTAATGTGAGTCCAGTGATATTGACTTACTAATATTTGATGAGCAAGCCGGTGTCATTGACAATAATGAGTCACTGTAGTATAACCATTCCCCCCCCCCATACATAATGGAGAACTTGGACAAAAATAATTGTGCTGAAAGTAAGTTACCAGCAATTAAATTGCCCATTATTTAAACCAAAAAATTGGCTGATTTCCGTTAAGCGGTATTTTACTCTACAGTATATTCAATTGAATTTAAAAGGAAATTAAATCTAAATTAAAAATTACCTAAGTGGCTAAATTATCCTTTAAAATGAATAAAACTATAAAGTTACCACCAAATATTTGTTGTTTAAAGGCGAAAAACCTCTTGGTCATCATCGCCTTATGAAAAAAGGAAGAAACTATCATAAAATAAAAACCCCTATTCCTCGAATACCCTAAGAGTCAGAAGAGAACAAGAGTTGGTCAAGGGAGACCTAATCTCGCTTATCGCCAGTGCACCAATTTTGTTCCTGGTAGAGTGAACACTAATAGTAATTCACCAAATAATTTATACTAACGAAAATAATTTTTAAATAGAAATTATCATAAAATTAAAAGTTTGTTTCAAATTGGAATTCGGAATCTGTTGCAACACAGAATATCAAGTTTCATCAAACTACTATATTTATTTTTTGTGAAATAAGCTGCTTTTTGGTAAGTCAAAAAGCAGCTTATTTAATTTAATTTTAATCGCTTCATTTAATTTTAATCTGGGTTTAAAAATAAAAGTTTTAGAATTAAATAGACCAACTAAGGAAGAAATTAGTGAAAAATCGATTCAGTCATTTGGACTATAACAATATCTGTATGTCTGGTTATCCTTTGATTTTTTTTTTTTTAATGGATTTGGTGTTATATAGGTCTGAATTGAAAAGTAACTTAAGTTATCATTTTGCTGTCCAATTACTACATATACAAACTTGAGATGATTGTGTGAAATTATAGTAAATGGCTCCCAATATGTTAAATTAAAAATCTAGAAACATATTATAATATAATATCTGTTCATACAAGTAAAAGATAAGACAACTAGCAAAATAAAACCAATAAACCTTGCATTTTTCCTTGGTCAAAAATAATTGCCAACATTCTCCTGGTAGTAAATTTAAATAAAGTATCAACAAATGCCTAAATTTATCTAATCAATATTATAATAAATAATTATATCAGATGTCAAAAATTCCGAGACTATTAAGTAACTTTTAAACTTGATAATAGGTAAAAACCTCAAATTAAGAAATGGTTTTTGGCATTATAAGAAATTCAATCTCACCCAAATATAGGGTTTTTTGGAGGGCAACCCAAAATTTATAAATGTAAAACCCCATCAAGTAATACCTCAATTTACTTTTTAAAAGAAAATAACCGCGTAAACTAGAAGTCGCTATGTTACTCCAATCGAAAATGGTGGCCAGTCAGATACTTAAAAAAATCCAATTTACATAGGGTAGTATTAACGAGACAAAATTATTGTAGCAAAACTTTAAAGTATAATACCAAATTTGAATATTTGACCGGTTATTATTTTGAATTGGAGTAAAATAGTAACATTATTTTCAATTAAATATGATTTTTAAATTGAGGTATTACTTAATGAGGCAATAACATTTGAAAGTTTTGAGTTGCTCCCTAAAACCCCATTTTGTAGTGGGATTGAATTCACCTTACAGTGACAAGATATGGTGTTTTTACATCAAAACATTTCTAAAATTTGAGCTTTCTACCTTTTAAAGTTTGAAAGTTACTTAACCATCTCTAGGACTTGGTATAATTCTATAGATTGAGCATACTAGGGAATATTTAATATATGTCTAGCAATCTATTACTATAGCCTTTGGTAGGAATATGACATGATGCTATTGTATTTAATTTTTATGGATATATTATTTAAAGAAAACTCAAATACTTAATATTAATACAGTGTACAAAATACCTTCCAGATAATAACATTTTTATTGGACTAGATTTGCCATCTATGAGAAAAATAAAGTAAGTTAGATTGATAGTGTACAATAATGTGTTTTACCTCATATTAAATGTTCAAAGAGATTTCCCTACAAAAGGAGGTCTTGTATTACTATAAAAAAACCATAATAAAAATTATATAAACAAGTGTGTGTGTGTGTGTGTGCGTGCGTGTGTGTGTGAAGGTCTGAAAAACTCGAAATAGGGCTCATGTATGTAAATCTGTATGCTAATATATTTATTCCTTTTTTTTAGGAACTGGAAGAGCATCTGGAATTAGGAAAAGCAGGATTAGATCCCAACAATATAAACAGCAGTGGTCTTGTAATCACACTATCTAAACTTAAAGCTGCTACCCAGTTGCCATGTCACTTGGTCCTTTCACAAGATGTTGACGAAACTACACCTTATGAGTAACATTTTTCTTTTTTTATTCTTTTCTTTTTATTTAAACATGTTTGTTGAAGTTTTTCTCCAAATGTGCTTTATAAATAAATTGATTTATTAAGCACTTCAGTTAGACTAAATAATGTAGTTTCATTTTATAGTACAAAAGTAAAGCTCTTGTATTCAAGGTCTGTCTGGAAAGTATCCATGTATTTATTATTAATAAATACTGTGCCTAGGACAGTATACCTTATTCCATTTAAAGTAGTTCTCGTACACTTATCTTAGTATCGCCAAGTCCTTTTTTTATTTCTGGACAATTGAACTCCTTCACAGTTGTTTGCAAACTCTTCTTTTTGAATCACCATCAACTACTTTATCATGCTTTCTTTAGGTACGTCTATGATCTGAACTTAACTCCTTTTTAAATGTGAATTTAGCTTTGAGAAAAGTCACAGAAGACAAATCTGAGTTATAGGGGCGCTGAAGTTTGTTAGAGACTTCATGTTTTGCCAAAAAAATCCATTACTAGATGTGACAAATAAGAAGCTGCAAGTCACCACTTGTTACGGTCATTTTCTACTTACTGTATCTCTCACCTGGTAAAGATCATCGATGTAGTACTACTTATTAATTGTTTGACCTGGAGAAATGGTACTCATGATAGTTAATACCTTCACAGTAAAGAAACATGCAATTGACGTTGTTATAACTGTACCCCATCTTTTTCTGATTTGGAAAACTATGCGAATTTCATTGGGAAGACTGTGTTTTTGTTTCAGGGTCATAGCCACCTATCATTCACTTTCACTTATAACCTGTTTGGGTCCATTGTAAAGTTTGAATCAAGTCGCCAATCCAACAGGAGCTTACTTATAGTAAGTATGGATATGTCAAGTCCAAGAGATCTACACCTTTCTTTATATAGTAATTTTTTTCCAATTTAACACTTCTGAAGTATTCGTGAGCTAGGGGTTTCTAACCTCTTTTTTTCTTCTATTTTTTAAGACTATAATGTCGAAGAGGTATTTCGTTTTTAATCAACAAGGAAAAACAATTATTTCTGCTTTCAATAACGAGAGCCACAGAATGAATTTTTTCCTTATATATTTCATGATATTCTGAATCACCTTCTAATTCTCACCTGTCAGTTGCGATTTTCGACAATTGCAGTCTTTACTCTTTCAACATTCTCAGTTCTTCTATTTATTGAAGGCCCGTCAGAATATGGCTCATTATGACAGATTCCCGTCCATATTTGAAGCACCTGAACCCAATTTTATTTGTACTTCACTTATCGAATCATTCCTAAAAGGTTTCTTGAACATTCAAAAAAGTTTTGCAAAACGTGTTGCAGGTTTGCTAATCGACTCGCTTGTTTTTTTGTGAATGTGATAATTACATAATATTCACTCAACAACATATATCACCCAAATAAATAGTCCAATGGATTAATGACTGTTTATGTATATCCAGAAAGAATCCCTGTTATTTTCAGCCAAGATTTCATCAAGGGCATTCAAACCATTATTGTAATATTTAAAATAGATGGGTATTTTCTGGACTAGCTTCTTATTTAAAATAATATTATTTTTTAAATATATATTGAAACTAAAGATCTTGACAGAATAACACAAAATGTTTTAAAATCTTCAGAACAAAAATATAGAGGTCACATTTTAATCTGTACAAAAACATTTTTATATAAATACTTATCCAATCATAACTAAATATGGCTCAATAATTGTCCTACTTATCCTATTAAAAGAGTTTGTGATTCATTCAAATATATCAATGAACTCACCACCATGTTGTTGTAAGAAACAATTTCAAGAAATTCAAACAAAAATTGTGATCTATAGCACTTTATAGCAGTAAAGATTATCTAATTAAACAATATTCTAATTTGTTATTTTAAAACTTACAAAATTGTTGAAGTTATTTCAAAATCCAATGATTACATAGAATTTGATAAATATTGTACACAAAATTTAACCACTAAATTAGGATGACAAAGAAAAACTTTGAAATAAAAGTAACAAACATTTAATTTTTCTACACTTCTGAGATATTGATAAGAAATTAGAAATATATAATGAGGTCAACTAAATACTGTTTCAAAAATAACTCAGCGTTTAGTGACTGGGTAACTTTAATAAATCTTAGTAAAAATTATTACTCTATAGGTTATATTATAGTTGTACTTTATTAAAGTGACTGTGTTATTGATATTATAGGTTTATCACTGAAGATATTACTGAAACATTATTAGACCACTGCAAAATAACTGTACCTGGAGTTAAAAAGTGGCATCTCAGGTCAAATGATGAACTACCGGAAGACTATAATATCGAAGACATTCCTTCATCTGAAACTGCTGTTAAAAAAACTGGTGAATATATACAATATCTTTAAAAGACTTTTTTAGTTAAGAAGTTAATGATAATAATAATAATAATAATAATAATGGATGAAGGTTTCTGCTTGTTGTATTTAAGCTTTTTACTTGATAATATCCATGGAAGGTGGAAACCCACCTATGAAGTAATACTTCAGTATGTTTTAATAAATGTTTCTAATTCTGTGTTTATTTTGTATATTGTTCAACTTCTCTGACGTGAACACCTTAAAGTTTCAAGATGTTTTTCTATACATTATACTAAATTAAATTTTCCAATAACAAACAAATGCAGAATGAAAATTATTCACACACGTTTTATTACACTTTTTTATTAATTTTGCTTTATCTAGTAATTGGAATTCCTGTACTGTAGAACTCTTTGTCTTCACTTGTTCTTAGCCTGTGTTATTAATTTTGGTCACAATTTGATAGATAAATTAGAAATTTAGTATGCGGATGTATTCAGCCTAACTTTGTAAATTTATTGGAACTTGTTTATTTATATGATTCAAGTTGATAACATTTAAACAAAATTACATTATTTTTTAAACCCTAATAATTTCAAAATAATTGGAAGCTGTTGTGCAAAAATAGGTTCGCCACTGAAATTAACATCGAAGTCTTGTATTGTCATATGTCATAAATAGTTTAAAATGTACACTTTTTTTAGATAGTTTTTCATGAACAGCTAGACATGGCGATGTTATGTCTCACAAAAAAAGATTGTTCTACTGAAAATTAGCATTGAAAAACAAGTTAATGTAGGATGACTAAAATTCTAAAATTCGATATGACTAAAATTGTAGGAGTAAATGGTGGTGGCACTTTTTAGCTATCAACAAAAAATAGTGTTGATTTTTGTATTTATTTTGTAAATGTACATTGCATGTATCCAATTGAACTGACACTCAAACTGCTTAAAATGTTCTAATATCATGACCCAACGGTTATTTAAATAATCCCAAATTACAATTTCTAAATGAATTTTATTAAAAAACATATTGATTTTTAAATATTTTAAGTTTTATTTTCTCTTAATTTGAAATGAAAACTGAACATAATTCAGAAATTGTAAAGTTTAAATTATGTTGTCCTTTAAAAAATTATAGTGGTCTTGAATTTTATTAGCTAACCTTTGAATTAGTCAATCGTGTTCAGCTTCTATTAATGATTTTTAACAGGACAAATAATTCTTTTTAGCCAGAAAGGTATCAAAATTAGAATTATTTTTACCAAATTTTTGTCAATTTTTACTCTAAAATCATAATTTTTGTTGAATTTTCACTCAAGTTGATATAAATTGCTTTGTTTGGCTAAAACAAGATTTTTCAATCCGGAAGGTCAGTTAAGAATAGAGTTAAAGAACATGTACACAGTTGGAAGTATGGCAAATCTAATTCAAATTTTGCAAATCATTTATTAGACACAGGACATAATTTTGATCCTAAGTTAAACGTTAAACTTCTGCATATGGAACAAAAAAGTAGGAAACTCAATAACCTGGAATGTTTAGAAATCAATAGACCAATTTTAAAAAAACCATACTTCCAACTTAAATGAACAAATACATCTTAACTCATCACCACTATTGAGACCTATTATGTAACCTTTGTTTTCTAAAACACCCCCCACTCCCATCCCACAGGTTAGATCATTGACCTTTCTTTTGTCATTTCTCAACCCCTTTACCCTTTACTCTTTTAACCTTTCCTTTCGTCTCACATTTTTAGTTTAGACTTGTTTGTTTTCAATTTAGTTGCTTGAAAATGCCTAACGGCGAAACATATGTCGCAATTAAAACTGTTTTGTGGAATTAAATCATCATCTCATTATTTCCATTAAAACAAAATTGTTTGGTAAACAAATTTGGAAGTTCGTTTTAGAAGAAGAATATCCATTTTGCCAATTTATTTACATAAAAAATAGTTTGTACTTTCTGGGAAACAAGAGTAAAAAAAATTCAGATTTTTCACAAATTTAATTCCATTTTTAAATTTGAAGATATTAACCAAAATACAGAAATTTCAAAAATGATTTTGGAAATTAGATCTGTCACAACAGAATGTACACATAAGCTACACATTTTGAATTGTTGGTTTTATTTAGAAATTCTCTTTGCTTTTAATTGTTATAGTTGTTATTATATTTAGCCATTAACACAAATTAAACAAAGAAATGTTTACACTAGCCTATAAATTACCTAAAATTTCCATTTTGAACTTAACTTTAGGGTAACAAATGTTTTGTTTACTAGTTCCAGTTGTAGCTTCAATGAAACTACCTCCTTCACCATCTCCAAGGAAACAACAACATTCATATCCTGAAAGTGATCTCTCGTCAACATCAACTGATTCTCATGCCGAAAATATACATCAACGTTTGATAACAAAGCTTAAGATAGGTAAATTTAGTTACATTTTACTAAGTTTGGAAAAATACTACAAATGTAAAATGTATGAACTTAAATATATATTACTTTAAATACGGTATGTTCCGGAAAAGAATTTAAAAAAAATATGCTGTGGTTCCCGAGTATAAAAAACAGTTGATTTAACTTAATTTACCTTGGTATTAAAATTTACCCATAAGGACCTGGAGATTTTCAAAATTTAGAATCAATATATCTTTGAATGATTTTATTTTTTAAATGGGTTGAAGTAGGAAATTCAAATTTGGTACACTTCTTATAGTTATTAGCATTTAAATTTTGGTCTACTTTTTCGTTTAAATAAGTTTGTCTAAAAAGAAATTTTATGAGAAGGACGATGAAATGTAATAGTACAACTTTTTCGTCCCTTGTCAAAAATAAAAATTAATAAAATCGACTTCTAGAGTTTTCAAAAATATATAAATTAGATTAGGCACACTTCTTATTTTTAATAGAAGCAGACATGGTTTAATGAAAGTAATGTTTTATAAGTAGTGTATATAAAATGACTAATAAATGTAACAATTTTTTGTAGATTGTTAGAAATCACTTAAAATGAACAGCATTTGTGGAAAATTCAATCATCGAAGTTAATGAAATATTAATTTTCCAAATGAAAACATTCATGCAGTCAATTTGTCACATATACATAGTATAAAGAAATTTATTTGACGGATTGAAAAATGGATGTAAAGTTTTTGCCAGAAATATTCATTATGAGTTCCCCTAAGGTTCAAATAAGTAGAATCCTGTCTCTGCACAGCCCTAAATTGTGATGAGATATAGATCAAATTTTTTATGGGGCATATTTCGTTGTATCTCAATATATTTTTTCGATAACTCAAAATTTTTGAGTAGCTAACATAAGAATAAAAGATAAATTTATAATATTCTTAAAATCGGCTATATCGATTTTGCTAGAATATAGCCTTTACGAACTTAAATGAAAGGTATATTTATGTTTTTATCTCCCAAAAATTTCCAGTTCAATAATTATTTTTAAAAACTAAATATTGTCCATGGAGCTGTTATAAAACGTTAATTTCTCAAAAGAGTTCTTGTTTTGATCGTGTTATGGTAAAATTGTAAGTATGTTACGGACCAGTGTGCTAAATAATTGCAAATAATGGAAAATTACAGTTAAGCAGTAATTATCAAAAAATGAAAATGAACCTTGATCGTTATCATTAAAAACCCAATTTCAATCAAATACAGTTTGAGCTTAGGAAGAATTACTAATATTTTTATAAAATATTTCTTTATCAAATTTCGAAAAGTTGATAAGGGGAGATCCTTCGTATAATCATTTATCTCCCATAAGAAATACAGAGTGAAAACCATTAATGAAGAAAATGTTTTTCTTAATAGCACTAAGTTAGTATTATTTTTCCTTTTAATAACAGTATCTTGAAATATTTGTGATTTAAATTTTGTATTATCCATTGTTCTGAATGCACACACTCATGTTGAAATAACTATCTCACAGATAATGCATTTAGATGAGGTCAAAATAATATCAAAAATAGTTCAGATATGTAGGGCATCTCTACCTACTTTGAGTGATGTAAAGAGTCGAGGTTACCAGTGCCCATTTAGGTATCTTCCTAGGCTCTACTGTAAAGAAACATTGAGATATTTTTCTGGCTGGTCAAAAAGTAAGCTACCAACTAGATAACACAAGACCAGCTAGAGATGATTACTTGATCATTAGAGTCTCTTGATTAAAATAAAGTGTTTGTTGTGGAAGTTGGTGTTTATTTCATTTTAAAACTACTAGACCATTAATACATTAAAAATATTGAATATTTTACTGGTATTATGTTTAAAAAAAAAATCTTATACCCTAAACAAAGTTTCATCCAAATAAATATCTTATCAGCCTTCCTTTTCAGATAAGCCAGATGTTTTTTGTCCACAAATCAAATCTTCCTTTCTGTTGTGCCAAAATATACGCTTAAACCACATTTTATAAAAATAACTACTCTTACAAAAAATAAAAAACATATATTTTATATTTATAGTTGTAATAGGCAACCAAAATGAAAATATTAATCAGTATTAAATCTACCAAATTTGAATTTTCTACCTTAACCCATGTACAGAATATATTAAAAATTACTAAAATTAAATTAGTCTAAAATTATTTCACCAAGTCCAGGAACCGCCAGTTAATAATTAAAAGAAAAAAAAATTCAAGACATTCTTTGTAGTAACAGCAACCTTTAGTTTTTCAAATTTTATTCAAAATAATTCATTTTAAAAAGAATTAGTGCCAATCATCTGCTTCCAAAACAAAGAATATTTCATATATATTTTGTTCAAATTTAGGCCTATACCTTTATTTACTATTACAGTATACAGCTAAGTTCGAATTACAGTATCATTAATAATATAAAATTAGGCAATAAACTAGGTGAATTTCCTGTAAAAATCCAGCACCCAACAGGTCAACTAGCCTGATGGTTCAGTAAATCTACAAATTTCGAAAATACAGTTTTTATGGAACAAAAACTGCAGTTTTATGCTGATGACATTTTTATCAGTGACTATGCACTTGATCACAGCGTGTGTCATTCTTTGTATGTATGATACGTTAAAATATATTCCAAGTCTAGTGAGGATCATAAAACTTGTCTATTAAAAAAACTAAAACTCAATGTTACCATAGCCTGCGAAGAGCCTATGCCTGTTTATGGCTTTTTGGTAATGTGTGATTAAAAACATCGAAATTCATGTCACTTTTCTTTTAATTTTCTTAACCAGAGTTTGCTACCATTATAGCTTCTTAATTGATCTCACTATGCTGGGTCAGTATTGAATCCAGTACCACTCATTCATGAAGCGAGAGCATTACTACTAAACCAGAAGGGGGCTCTTAAAAAATTTTAAGAATATAATTTCATACAAATTATTATTTATTTATTTTTTATATTGTAGATTTTTGTTTGTTACATGTTCACCATTTTTGTTTAATCTAGTAAATATTCATACTAATTACCTATAACATTCTTTTCATTAAAGCATCCTTATTAAAGTTTGTAAATGCCTTACAGTTCAGAGAAATCCATATATTAAAAGCACCGTTTGATACAAACACAAACTTGATCTTTCTTCCAGTTAGGATTCCTCCTTACCTTTATCATACCATTGCTACTTATCATGTTTCGGGTCCTATCTTCAGAATATATGGGTAATATAGATAGTACATGGGTTATATATGCTATGAAAATTGGGTCTACTCAAATCATAATATATTAGTGATATGATATGAAGCTAGGGAAGATATAATTACTGACAAATATATTCAAAATACTTCAATAATCTAGCATTGCCTAAATAGTGAGCATGGTGGACTATTGAACTTTTATTGTACCTTCTTTGGATATTTCATCTAACATCTGACTATCCAAAGTAAATTTTCAGTTTATTCTATTTCATTGTAATATTAATAGTATATTTATTTTCAGGAAGTGTTGAACAAGTAACATTGTGCCATCTTTTATCACCTGGAGAGTTCTATATTCATCGCAAATCATCATCTAAAGATTTGGTCTATTATTCTCAACAGTTCGGTAAATATGCAGCAGTGAAAAACAACAGTCCTGAAACTATCACTGTGGGTAAGTGTATTAAATATTTGTTTCTCAAATGTGATTTTATTAACAGTTCACACATTTAAAATTTTTTTATTATTAGTAATTTAATTTTACTAAATCAGCATTACCTGACTGGATTGTTCACTTTATCACATACCCACACTACTCTCGCATGTTTGCTTCAACTAGTAACTTTTATTCTAGTTGAATCTAAAAATGTGTTTTATCACTGTATTTATATCTTCATTGTAAAAGATTTAAAACAATTGATAGAAAAAATTGTATATTTCCTATTTTGAGGTAGCGCTATCATTTGAGATCTTTCCAGACATTAAAGTCTTTAAAAAACCGAACTCTCTGAATTTTCTTATTGTGTTATATGCACCATTTGTGACCAATTAGGTTTTCATACAGAATTGTAGTACCTACATGGTTTCTGTTAGTATCAAAAATGTATGAATTGGTGATTTCACCAAATAAAGTTGGTGTTATATCATGTCTAGTAAAATGTGTGAACCATTACAGAAGATGGTAAATACTCATTCTGTAAAACAACCAATTCACTGTAGTGTGAATGAGCTCACAGAGTTTTCCAGGAGTTTGATGTATAGTGAAATAACCAACAAACTTTTTTTTTAAATTCTAAGTTTAATTTCATTAGCATCAATTTGATATTACATATTTCTAACTGTGTGGGCTTTATTTATTTTACAATTAATTGTAGAATGTTTTTATTTTAGAATTTAAAACTTTAACCCTGGAACTGGCTAACTATAAAGCTTTGTCGCATACTTGCGTTTTTGAAATAACTATCGATAAAGTAAAATCACTAATTTTACAATTTCAATATTCCAACTAAAATAAGTACCATTGTAAAGCTAATGAAGTCTTAGTTGTCTCTTTGTCACAATTCCATACTTCTAGCCACTTCTCCATAGCTACAATTTTATGTAGTACTTATCTTTTGTCTTTAAAATAGTGCCTTCCAAATTATCGTAGTTAGTGAGACATTTTAAAATATCATGACCAAATCAATTAGCTCCAGTGCCATTTGCGACAAAGGAAATTCAAGTCAAATATTGATTAATAATATTTAGAGTTTTTTGACGATCTATATATAATTGGAAAATGAAGATTAGAGGTTTCTATTGCTACATCAAACATATCAGTCGGGCAAATATTTTGTCTGTACTTTACCTTCAAAGTTATGCTTCCTAGATGAAAATCTTCTTAACTTTGCCCACAACTTAGCCATTTTTCTGTAACAGTAGTAAAACAAATTTTTTCTGTGTGATTGTGAAATAGTTTTGTGAGTTTATTTTCTGATTTTTATAATTATTTATGTATTGTGTTTTATTTATACAATTCATATGTTAGTTATTGTTTCATGTGATCATTATTCGAGTGAACGTTATTATTTTTCAGTGTTTTAGCCTAATTTTTACGATTATGGAAATTTTCAATTTTTCCAATTTGGTCTGGAAATTTTTTATTTTAATAATCACTTTATATATATATATATATATATATATATATATATATATATATAATATCTCAATTATATATATAATTGAGAGCTAAATTAATACTTGAGTACTTATTTTTTTGAAGAAAATCGATACAACAGCTTTTGACAAATCATTGTTTATTTATAGCCAAAGATTCACGAGGACCCAATATATTCATACGATCTTTACATCTTTATTTTTATTATTATTATTTTATCATCGTAAAATATACTCTGTATACATTTTAACTTGAGTATACATATAGAGTTAAAAATACAAAATATTTCAATGGTAAAGAAACTTGCCACCAGTTTTTGTAACTTAGCTTTACTAAAAAATTACTACTCTGATTTAAAATAATGTATCAGTATTAGGCCAATGTCATACTGTTTATAAAAACTGTGAAATCTCTTCCTACTGATTTACTTTTTTCTTCTTTTTTTTTTAATTCAGGAATTAAAAACTGATAATTGTATATTTTGAAACTCCATGGGACATTTATTATTTTCAGTTGGTAATATTCTGTGATCTCAATTGTATATACTTGTGTGTGCAGGAACTATTTATTTAGTGAAGTTCAATGCTGATAACAAATGGTATCGTGGTCGAGTCTTAGACATGCTGGAAGATAACAAAGTGGAGGTCTACTATATAGATTATGGAAATATTGAAAAAACTACAATCAAAAAGTAAGCTTTTGTTGTGTGTAATATATTAAAAGCTAAAGGAAAGTTGATATATTGTTCCAAAAAGAATATGATATTATTTTCATATGAATAACTAGTTAAATAATGAATGGTGGTAGTGTTTCTGATGTTTGTTTATATATCTTCTTGTTATTATAATGATCTGTCTCTCATGACTATAGTGGGGGACCCTTGAGTGTGATAACATCCCCAGTTAACTGAACGATTTTAATTGTGAATTGTTGACCACCAAGGTTAAAAAAAAAACTTGATTTTGCTTTATACTCCAAATTTAGTTATACTCCATATTATTAAAATCAGTTATTGAATGCTTATTTAATGCAGATGTTAAAACAAAATAAATATGATATTTTAAATGTTACAATAAATATTAAAACACACTGCACATTCAACCTGTTTATCCTATAAAAGACACTGGGGAGGGGGGATGTGAAACAGAATTATGTATATTTGGTTGAAATTTTATAAAATTTTAAATTCGTAAAAGTTTGGTATACAGTACAACCTAGTTAACTCATAGTAACTTAGACTGGAACCAGTCTGAGAAAATGATAATCCGGGTTAGCCGGAGAACATGGGAAAAATCAATAATTGGAAACGTAATTAGCGGAAATTGTCATTATGTTGAACAGAGCGGATTTTAACATATTTACAGATGTACAGAATATATGAAATAAGACATAAAAACTCACTTAAAGTAAAGTCTACATAAATAACAACTCTTATTAAAACAGATTAACAAATGAAACAAAACCGTCAACAACTCATAAACATAATTGTAAATAAATTTTAACAAATGCCCACAATCACAAAAAGCAGACTCTCAAAAAACAACTGATGCAGTTACAGTATGACAATGCCGTATAGGCGCAGGTAGTGGTTGGCAGCGGGAAACAACACTACAGTACTGTACAGTCACAGCTAACATTTCAGCGAACACCTGCCCCTTGAGACACTTGTCACTCTACTGCCCTATAAATTTTTTAAATATCTCCCGATAACAATCAATCTCACTTAGATTTTAGAATTTAATTATTTTCTAAATTTGGTCCAAGTTACCGAGAGACCCGGGTTTGCGGGAGCTGACATAACGAGGTTGTACTATATAGTTCAAATTTTGAACTTAAATTATACATTTTTAGCTAAAGTTCGAATTTTACAAAATAGAAAATTGATATCATGTAGTGCAACGCTGTTGGAAAAAATTTTCATATAAGTAGTTTGTAATGTCTTTCACTCTTGTTTGGGTGTAAGTTTCTTCTTTTAATCACAACCCTTCAAAAGTGGAGATACGAAAGTGCTCATTCTCAAAAAATTACACATCATAAAAACCACAAAAATGCAACAATGCTGGTTTTAAAAAGTTACAGGTTAGATGTTTACAATAATATACAGATTAGCAAGCTTACATTAATAAAAATGTGTAACTTTGATAAATATATGAATTTTAACACAATTAAACTTAAAAGAGTCGATTATTACTTTTTTAAACAAGAAATAAGTTAAACTCTAGTTTGTTGAAAACTAATTCTAGTTTGACTGTAGACCACTTATCATAATTTTGATCTTTTATATAAATTAGTTTTTTTTTTTTTGTACAGTTTAAAAATTAAAAGAATTAGGATTCTTTTCAGATTTTGATTTTTCAAATATGTTAAATTCAGATTCTCTAGTGAGTTTGCTTTGTACTTTATAAAAGGAAGATCAATTGGGTTGTTTTATAAATTGAGTTTGGTTTTTAATTAGGATTGAAAAGTTCAAGTTCACACTTACACTTAATGGGATTAAAGGCCTCCTGTATGTCTTCTCTAGTAATGTACTAAATTAATTCTGATCTTTAAAAACACATATAAAGAAATAGTATTCACTCAGCAAGCACCAATGGATTAGTTCACTAAAGAAGACTGCATACTCACCAGCAATTCACTGCACAAATCCTCCTCCTTCATAACATATCGATTTGCAACTACCCATTTAAAATATCTCACCCACTAAGAAATTTTGAAAAGTCAATAAATGAACAATAATATAACTATTATCATCATTGAGGCTTGTACAATACATTTATCCTCCAGATTACATATTAGTCAGAAAATTATGCCATTCAGAATCTATATATAATATAGTTTCATCACAGATGTTACAATGGTTATTTAATAAATTAAATTAGTTAAATTTAAATATTTATTTATTTTTAAATGTTTAGTAATTTTAAATTATACTTGTATGTTACAGTCTCCGATCAATGCCAAATAAGTATCTTTCGATACCAGGTATGGCTATTCGTTGCAGTCTGTGTGATTGTATACCTGTGAATGGTGATTGGAGTACTGAAGCTATTAACATCATGGCTAATATCACATCCAAGTAAGTTAGATCTAAGGTCTCTGATACAGCTTGATAGTGTAATCACAGATATGAAATTTACCCTTTTAGGGTACTTAATTAATGTACAATGGCTTATGAACCTTCGAGAGAAAAATTGTGCCCTGTATTATTTAAATTTTTAAAATGAGTTTTCCATAACACTCCACAAGTCCAGCTTCTTATATTTGGTTGGGCTCAATATTACAATTAATTTTACAGAGTTATTGTACCAACTGGGGAAATCTGGAAAAACCCAGGAATTGTAAATAGTAGGAATGAAGACGGGAATTTTGTTAATAATCGGGAAAAACCAAGTATTTTTAGACTATATATATCATCAGTTAGAACCAAATATATCTAGGATTTTTGTTCTTGAAATAACTACTTCATAATACAAAAGAATATTCGGAAGCTTTCAATCATTATTAAACTAAACCGTTTGCTTTAGACCATTTTATTCCAACGTATGGTTCCTTCGACATAGTAGAGCAGAGGAATATGATATGTTAGATTTGAAAATGGCTCTTGATGCACAATAATTGTTTTATCACATACTTATAACCTATGTTCGTAATATTTATGCGTAAATAATTGAATGAGTATTAGCAGCGATGATCAGTGATTACAATCATATGTTTCTTTATAAAACTGAATTAATTTTAAGAAAAAAAGGCACTAGGGATTAAAAAATGTAATTATTCGAAAATTTTGACAAATAATTTTCATCCAGTAATCTCATTGTTGTAATCATTGGTCAAGAATATTTTGTTTGTTGAAGAATGGTAAAAAAATCAACCAAATATATTGTTTTAATTTGAAAACTTTTTTTTTTTTAGCTGAAAATCTGTTGGACCAATTTAGCGGTGAAAGTGTCTCTCGCCATACATGTACATTAAGTGTAAAAATAAACATTGCCTTTATGCCTTGTTCTTCAGTCGTCTATGTTTTGAAACTCCGAATGTTAGTAAATGAATTTTTAATAACTCCAAGTAACCTGAATGAATGGATGCTTGCTTTAACCTTAAACAGCCATAACTGTGTGGATCGCCACCAAACTTCGGTCTCTGATCACACACATTTTTATTGAGTAATATTTAGTCAACAAGAGAGATGGTACTAATATACAGAAATGAACTATGGTTAACTGGGGTTGGAATGGAACCACACTAAATCCAGTTATATCGTACGTCACATTACACACAACTTATGCCGTCTCATTTTCATGATTTTTCATTTTAAATATTCGTTTCCATTTAAATGTCATATTTCCAGTCATTAAAAGTTTGTGATTGGTCATGTAAGCAATTGTAAACGGTAATTTGAAAAGTTAATGTCCTATTTAGAAAAAATCTTATCCACAGGATTTTTGGCATCACTAAACATAATTATGATGTCAGAACTTTACGATTCGTAAATATAAAAATGTTATAAAAGCTGGCCATCTGTGGTCCAAAGTTTCATTTTACAAGTCATTCAGTAGAATTCAAGTCTACACCCGCTCCCAAAATATTTTTTTTCTTATTAGGCCTATATGAATACACACAAATGTATATATATCCTGGACTTATTTTATATAATGCACTGATTGTAGTTTTTAAGATATCAACTTGAAACTTAGCATACTACTAAAAACAAAAATATAAATGTGTGTATTAAAAATTGTGGAAACTGGCGATGATTATACACACATGGATCTAGTGGCTGGTACAGAGATATTCGCGATATCTTTCATACACGCATCAGCTCCAGATTCAACAATTTTCCAGATATTGACTGGAAGCTCTGCATACTATAGTGTACACAATATACTATGTTATCCTTTTACAGAGTTTCAAATCGATATCTTCAAAAGTATGAAAGATGTTGCTATTTTGGACTTTATTAGCACAATTGTTATTGTACCAGCTCTAGTTTTATCAATTTTTGAAATATCAATTCGCAACATAGTGTAGTAGTTAATGAGCATGCTTTTAAACTTGTGTACCAAGTTTCAAGTTAATATGTCAAATATATTTTTTTAAATAAAGCTAGTTTCTGCTTTAATTTTTGTACTACCAATGCCATGATCCAAATGAGTTACTGTCTCTAATTTAAAAATGTCCATCATAAAACTTGGTGTATAGATTTAATTAGTGTTTCACTAGTGTACCAAGTTTTGATTTGATATCTAGAGTAAATAAGGAAATATAATCAGTAAGCCATGCGAATGTTATCACTGGACTGAAAATATATGTGTTTCTTCTGGTTCCATCAAATAGTAGGCCTATCAAAGATTTCGATTTGAAACTGTACACAATTGTAAAATATGCAGAGTAACTTGTATACCAAGGTTCGAGTAAATATCTTAAAAATTGTATAAAGTATAATTGTGATTAGTGAATATTTTTACGTTATACAGTAAAATAAATATACTTAAATTAAACATAAAATAGAAATTATGATCAATTATTTGTGTTATCACCACTTTAAACTTATTTTTTATTTTCTCACCACCGGAACGTTTTATAAACGGTGGGAAAGCAGACCATCTGTTATCGATGTTACCGGTCTTGTGCATATCTTGATAAAAAATATGCTACGAAAAGAAAGTTATTTCCTTACAACCGTATGGTACCGCCTTAGTGTACACTTTTCTTTATAAATGCACTATTCATATTAACTTCAGTATTTTCAGCAATTCGTAATAGATTATTTTACTTTGTCAAATTTTTTGATTTGTCAGATGTTATATCCATATACATAATTTTCTACTTTTATTATACAATGGAATTATAGATTTAGGTGGAAAAGGTATGTCAATGGCCAGAAAGGCGGGAAAAGTTGAGAATTCCAAAAACCAATGTTAGTACACACCCTTATTTTAATAACATATTTTTATTACATTATTTAAAAAAAATTTTATCCATATTTTTATTAATTATTTTTTATCCATCCTTTTTGTTGTGCAAGTAAAAAATGTAAATGCATTTCTACACTCTTCTATATATATATCATTAATACTCTCTTTTGAATTTAAATAATTTATTTATAGTCATTTTATTTTATAGATTTTTCAATTACTATCACAAATTAAATTTAAAGATATTCAAACCTGTTTATTTTGACATGAGTATATAATTAATTTAATTTGTTAAAAGTAGGTTCTAGATAGCACAATCTTCTTCAATTCCACACAATGAGATAATTTCCCAATCTCTAATCAAAATTTATCAGAATGTTTCTTTAAACATGATCATTTTAATTATACACTCGACTATCAATCTATAAATCGGAAATCAATTGTCGGACATATTTTACCACCTATTTTTCTGGTCTCATTGTGTTTGAGTAAGAAATTTTTTTCAAATGTAACTCTGAATTATTTAACTTTAATGTAATAGCAGATATTTCTTGTTGAAACTCCATATTCAAGGATAAATAAAGCAAAAGCTTAAAGTTTCAAATATTTTAATAATATAAATGAGCTAGAATTGTTACAAACAATTGTAGCTCATTTATATTATTAAAATATTTGAAACTTTAAGCTCTTTAAAATATTTATTCTCTGAATTATTTGCTCGATTTTGAACTGTTATTTTTGATTCAATTCATGATTGATAAAAATGACTGCAATAAATCGTGGCCTAATTTTATTAATTGTAGGTATGAGGGATCTACTTGATTATTGTTTGGTGAAAGATTCCTCAAAAATACATGTTTAAATAACACTTATGTTACACTTGGCATTATGAAAAAGAAAAAAAAACATCAAGTAAATGACTCCATTTAATCCAGTACCGGTATTGAATCCAGTGTGTGAAATGTGAATATTAAAATTTAGCACACAAACTCTTTCATATCTATACAAAAATTTATTTTAAAATAAGACTTATGTATTTTATTACATGTTTGAATTATTAACAAATTCAAATGATAATTTTAATATTGTAATGTCAATCTGAATTGTTAAATTTTTCAATTGGATTGGAATGAAGATAGTCATAGATTTTAATAAATGAAATAAAAAATATGCCTTTGCCTACAGCATAATAAAGAAATGTATACTTAATTATTATAGAGTTTTCTAATGAAGAATGTTGTTAATTTAACCTTTTTTTTGTATTCACAAGTTTTTCAAAAGTAAATATTAATTCATTTGCATTTTCAATTCTATTAATTTTGTAATTAGATTTATGACAACAACTATGTTCTACAGTGGATCCTTGCTAAATCAAATCTTAGACGAAACGATAAAAGTTCGAATTATTGAGTATTTCGAAATATCAAGGTTCAGTATTTGACAGCATTCGATTTATAGAGGATCAGGTTCAGTTAGGTTAAATAGATTACAGCAGGTTATTATACTTATAATATAGATACTGTACTTTCATGAAGCTGACTTTTTAATTAAATCCAATGTTTTTCAAAATTGTTGGATGGTATGCAGAACTGCTTCGTGTACAGCAAAGTACAGTAAATAAGTATGTTTAATTAAACCTCTAAACTTGGATGACAATAGCGAGACTCAAGGTGTGGGTTAAACGTAACATGGACCGCTTCAAATAACAGCTATCTGTTAAATGGGTGGCTTCCCATTCGATTTATTAAGGCATCTTTGATTTGTTTCTAGCCCAAAACTTTGATTTATACAGGTCCGGCCACAAGTCCAGCAAACGAAGTATTTTTCATCAACCCTTCGATTTATAGAGGTAAGATAATAATATGGGAGAAATAGACAAATTCATGGGGATGGAAAAATTTGATTCATTAAAGAATTCTACATAACGAGGTTCAAATAAGCGAGGTTCCACTGTATAACAAAATACCCTTAATAAAACTATCAATGAGCTTTAAATATTAGCTGTCAAACATTTTTCAGTGTTGCCAAATCATTTCTATCATCAAATGGTTGGAGCTCTTTTATTAAAGGTTACTGTCTTAAACAAGTTACTGACTCTAATTTAAAAATGTCCATCATAAAACTTGGTGTACAGATGGTTACTGTTGGTATCATAAGGTTACTGTTAAGGTTTTAATCAAAAAAATATAATAAAAATAGATCTAGTTAATATTTTATTAGTAGATCACATCTACTGTTTACAATCAGCTTCATGAGTTAATAAAATTATTACAAATAATCCATGTAATTATAAAAAGTTTCATATTTTGTATCAGATGTACAGTTTTATTTTGTTCTTTTAAATTTATATTTTATTTATGTTTTTGGGTTTTAATTCTACGCTAACATCTTCTCAGAAATTGTTTGAATACATTTCTGACTTTATCAACTTCTTTAACTCTAAATCTTGCACCTAGTCCACACAACCTTTCCCTTATGAAATCTATTCTTTACTATTACTTTCCAAATATCTAGTAAGGGAAGTATTTTGATTGTTAAAAAAAGTGCTCTTAGTATTTGACATTTAATCCCCTATGACCTAATTTTAACATTTTCTGAATACTGTGTATCTGTCTGGAAGATTCATATATAACCTGTAATTTTATGTCCTATGATTTTATTTAAAATTATTCTTTTATTAATTTGTTTAACAAAGTGTTATACATGTAATATTGGTTGTATATTCTGTCTTGTCAAAACTTACAAATATTTTACGTTACAAATGTGTATTATTTTAATGTTGAAGAAAACTTTATGAGTTTGGGTGGTTTTAACTTAGTCAGATTGTCCTAATTCTGGTATGGTTGTAGTTTTTTACCCATTTATTTGTTATCTCTATATGCAAATTTTATAATGTATGTAGGAGTATTTCTTATTGTCTTTTAAGTTTAAACTTGATGCTTGGTACTTCGTATGGTAGCAAAGGTGTAGAGAATCTGTATTTTTATTAATTAATTGTAAATACATATTATTAAATAAATTTCACAATAAGTTGATTTATGTGATCTCTATAAATGTCATGATTGTTTATTACACATTCATTATAAATAAATAGTTTAGCACAATTGTGTTTTCAAAAGGTTCAAAAGTTGAGCATGAGTTAGAAATTTTTAGTAAAATGAACAAAACACCCAATGGCTTACGGATAAGACTGCATATCTCCTGCACATGTGATTGAATGGTACAAGAAGGAAGTTAGAATGTGGAAGACTATGAACGCCCTGGATCATCTTCAACTTAAGAACCCAAGAAAAATGTGGTGAGAGTGTTCGAAAAGGCCACTAAATCAGTGTCCGAATGATAGCTGAAGCTGTAAATACAGTGTGAAATATTGCATGAGAAACGTCAACATGAAAAACGTTTGTATGAATTAGATCCCTCAGGTTTTCATACTAGAATAAAAGAGTGCCACAAGGAAATATGCGCTAACATCTGCAGGAACTTTGTTTCAACCCTAGTAATTTTCAAAAAAAGTATCACTTGTGTAGAAACCTGGATCTTCCAATATGATCCTAAGGTGGATTAATGGTCAGTGCACTAGAAAACACCATGATCACCAAAATTTAAAAAACCCATATAAGAATGTCCAAATTCAAAACCGCCATGCTCATTGTATTTTGATGATTTCGAAATGAATTGACGAATAATCACTTTTTTATGAGTTTAAAAGGAAAATATATATATAATTCACAACGTTATTTTATTTGATTATAAGCCCAAAAAATTAGACACAATTTTTAATATTTACCACATCTCTCTCTCTCTCTCTCTCTCTCTCTCTCTCTCTCTCTCTCTCTCTCTCTCTCTCTCTCTCTCTCTCTCTCTCTCTCTCTCTCTCTCTCTCTCTCTCTTAATTATCGAATTTCAATTTTTCAAAATGCATTTCAACAATTGAATGCTCTTTTATATGTGATTAAATTTTCAATTATCTGTTTGTTAAAATGGCTTAAGTTTTGTCTCTGTTAAACTTGGAAAAATTTCAATTAAAAAAAAAATAATCTAAATTGCAAATTTATTATGCAAAATTATAAGACCGATTTTGTGAAATTTAATGTGGTGATTTATCATACCAAAAAGTTGTTTTTGGCCAAATGTGAAGGTCCTACCCATTATCTAATTACTCGAATAAAAATTAGCTAAAAGACTTGTTTTTTTTCAATTTTTTATGGTTTTGGCTTTTTTTTTTCAATACTAATAATATATTTTTCGACATTAAACAAGTTATGTCATGTTTAAAATTTAATTACAAAACTTTTTTCTTCCTAAACTTTTCTCTAAAATGAATAGTTTTTGAGATAATATACTAGCGAAAAGGAAAAAAAAAAGTTTTAACATTTTCTATAATAAAAAGTTGAGCACACGTTTTTGAACCAGTGCATAGTGAATTTATCATTTCTAGTAATATTTTGGAGCTCTTAAAGCATAAAATTTAGATCTTATGGAAAACATCCAAACATGGGCATTTTGAAACAGATACCACCTGGTCTATTCCAAATTTCGTTGTTTTAGCATAAACTTTTTCTTCAATGAGATAAATTTTACTAAAATACCTGCAAATTCTGTGCAAACACTTTAATTATACTTTATTTGTGTAAGGTAATTAAATATAGAATATGGTCTATTTTTAAAATTTTTGATTTTTTCATTACGGTACGTAAATATATAATATTTATAATAAATCAAATTAATCCAATGTTTCCCTTTAGCTAATGAACAACAAATACACATACTATTTTCTGTCTATTATCTAATTTGTCACATGTTGAAGGCAACAGGATGAATGAAGCAAATCTATTTCCTGTCAATTATAGATATCTTTCCTTCCAAATGTCTGCATTATTTGATAAAATATTTATGTATTTAAATATGGACTAAACTTACTTTATTTGTGCTATAAACACATCATCAGCATAAAAAATCTTTGATTATAATGGAGCTTTATGACTGTGATCAAATTTAATTTTAGTTTTTTTCCAATTATTTCTGAACCGCAATATTTTTTATTGCAATTTTGCACACAGGTTTTGTTATAATGTTTTCCTTATTAACATAAGTAGAAAGGGATCCCTTAGTTTCAATCATGTTTTTATTCTCATTAATATAAGAAAGGTCGTCTCTTTAATCCACTTATTAATGTGTAATTCTGCTGATTTGGTATATTTCACATTAATTTTGCTTTCTTAAAATGAACAATACATACTTACGTTTATATTTGCATGTTTTTTGGGGACTAATAATTTTTCACAGCCTGTCAATAATATTTTGCTTAGTGCTGCATTTATTAGGTTTGATGTATGACTTAATACTTTTCAAGTATAATTAATTTTTACATCCTACTGCAATGCTTTTTAATTTAAGTTAAATTTATAGTTTTTCATTTACGATCTTTTTTCTTGCATTTTTCTGCTTATTGTTTGCTTTGATTTGTGTTCATGGTTTTTCAAGTACCATCATTTTTAATTAACTATTTAGTTGGTGGTTTTTTTTTTGGTTTTTTTTCTTCTCAAATCTATAAGGGTTCTTTTGTTTCAGTTATTTTGGTTTCATTGTTTTTTTCTTTGAAAATCAAAAGTTATTGCATGATATTCTAATACAATTTCTGTAGCTTCTCTGTTTGTTTTGTTTTTAATCTTTTTGTACTTATATGTTTTGCATCTTGTCTTGTTCAATTTGAGATTTTGTTTTAGACATTTTCAAAGCTTCTATTTCATTTTCATATTATGAATGATAAGCTTTTATATTTGTAATATTTTCATGTCCCAAATTGGCGGAAGATATCGTTTTCAAGATTGGTTGAATGTGTGGTGGAGGATGAAGTTTTTTCCATTGGCAGGTGGGTAGTCGTATGCACATAATTCATTAGTTTTATTGTTTTTTTAAGGTTTAGCATTGTGAGGTATTAAGGTTGTTTGGAAAGAAATTATATTTTCTTAAGGAAAATACTTATGACCTATAAAACATTACTTTAGAATCAGTTTTAATATTTTGCATTCATCAAATTTTGACCTTTTGCTTTTTTTAGAAATGGTGAAAAAAACTTCAAGTTTAAAAAAAAAAAAAAGGTGACCATAACACTAGGAGCCGCTATTTGCCTATATATTGTGTATGAATTTTTCATTCACCATTATGTTTTTAAATTATTCAAAGTGGGTTCGGAAAGCAAATACCATTTCCAAATATATAGGATAGTGTGCTTTGTTTGTCCTAGCATGCATGCGTGCTGAGTTCCTTCATATAATTAGTTGACTACAGACACTATTATGGGAGAGAAGTACTTCTTTATACAATTAAATGTTTAAGACAATTGAAAGACATACTGACTGTAAACTTATGGACTGAAATCTGCTTTAGGACTTATCAGTCAGGATCCAACGAGCTTTAACATAATTTCCCAAAATCATCCCAGTAATGTCAGTGCAATTTTAGTGGTAATTATAAATTAATCATAAGTAAAATAAAATTACAGTTTGGAAATAATTGGTAAAAAACTAAACTTCACAGCCTCACTAATTGGTGAAGAACATTCACTGCCTCAATAAATATTTCAATTTCAATCGGGTCATGCTAGAAAAATTTATAATATACGAAAATAGAGTAGACTATTTAAATAAAAACAACAATAGGCTTATTAACCAACACAAACAAATCAAGTGAAGATCTTATTAATGAACAGTCCTGTTAAGTACTATAACAGCTGTTTTTATCTTAACATGAACAATTGTGAGCCTCGCCATCATGACTTGAATGTAGAGCCACTGGATGAGGGATTAACTGGATAGCATTCCTGCTCTACAAACATTCAAAGTTGCTCTACAAATTGCACCTTCCCATTTATTTATAATGTGCATTATAATTATTTAATTTCTTACTCATATTATAAAAATAAATTATTTTACTAGGAGACAATCAAGTTTTGTTGGAATACAAAGTAATAGTACAACAGCTTGAAATTCGAAAGTAATTTTGTGAAATCTATATAAAAAACATATTCTTTTAATCAAGAGGATATTAATGAGTTGTAAGTTTTGTCATTTGATTACTTATATGTGAGTATCTGTAGATTAATATCATTGTTAGCAATGGGTAGATTTAATCTATATATGTGAGATGTGAAATATTGTAACTATTTTATATATATATATATATATATATATATATATATATATATATATATATATACGAGTATATATTGATCTTTGTCTTACGGTGATAATTCTTCTAGCAGTATAGGAAGGACTCGACATTTTCACACAGAAATAAAGATTGAGATACATTTTATAAGCCTGTTGAAAATAAAACAAATTTCTGACCAATGACAACATCTTATAAATTGTTAATTAAAATTCGTCTCATTCTCCGTCATCATAGTGAAGTTATATGTTTGATATAAATTTGAAAGAACTTCAACAAAAGTACAAGGAATATAAAAAATAACCTTGAAATCCAGATATTTATAGTCTAACACCAGAATCAAAGATGATCGTAAACTCAGTTTTTTAATTCGTTTTTTTTTTTTTTTTTGCCAGCCAATATCTTGGGTTGGGTATTTGTTTTTAACAGATATTCAGAATACAATAAATTAACTTCTTTACACTGAGGATTTCTATGTTAATCCTTTTCCTTCATATTCTAGTATCAAGTGTCTTGACCAATATAGGAACAGACTATTATATTGGTATTGTGTAAAAATATACAAAGTGTCCATGAGGTTTCAAATTGTTATGTGTCTATAAAGAAACATTTTAAGTTCATTAAACAGATGATATTTAGTTTTGTTCACAATTGGGTAATCATTGTTGTCCCATTTAATCATATGGTTTAATCATCTAAAAAATAAACATGACAACCGTGCAAAGGAGAGTTTGGTGTGTTTCGTGATTTACACAATTCAATTCTGTAATTTGATTTTTTGAGCTCAATACAATTTGATTTTACAAGCCTGGCTTGATTTAACGAATTCAGCACAGTTTTCCGAGCCTGGCTTGTTTTTCAAAGAGAGCTCATACATTTTTCTATCTAGCAGTGTCTCCGTCTGGGTCCAATCTTTCTGTTGATCAACAGACCTCTCGGCAACTACATGGCAACCCTGACCACCAACAACTGATCATCGATAACTCCCTGTTGGATCTGACTTTAATTTTCTATCCATCTTGGCTTATATCCTTATTGGTCATTTGTGACACATTAGAATGTTGCAAGCCAAATGATTGCCTAACTTTTTGTACTCTGTTGTAATGATTGTTTTTGTTTTGGTGTCTATTGAATGGACTTAGAATATTTATCTACTATCTTCTAACTTAACTTAATTTTAAACCTAACTTAACCTTAAATCCTAACACTGTATTGATGCACCAACTCATTGATCCTAACCCCATTTCAATAATTGATTATGTCTTGTTTCAATTATTATAAAATTTTATTTTTAGAACATGTTTAGGAGCCATTTTAATAAAAAATAAATAGAACACAAAATATTAAATAAAAATACATTTATATGCAACTTGCAGAATAGATAATAAAATTCAGCATACACACTGTGTAAATAATCACCATGAAATCACAAAGTAACTAAATGGTATGTATGTAACTGAATCCAGCTAACTAACTGCAAAAATTAATCAGAGTGTGAGGTGGAATGACATTGGTTATATGTGTGTCAGTCAGATAGTAACTTGCGCAGACAGTCGAACATAAAAAAAAAAAATTTTTAAATAATAAATAAAAAAAAATTAATAGATGGTACATTACTGGAAATTATACAGGACTGTTTTCCGATCTCCACACATAAAGGGAAATAATCGTATTGTGATACCTTTATACCATCATAAAGGTATCTGAAGATTATATCATTCATACATTAACGTAGGCTGGGTGTTTCATCAGGGCCAGCTTGTTTCTGGTGTAGAGAATTGGCCTTGCGGTGAATAGTGATATGAGGTGAAAGGAGATTGGAGCTTGGGGGATTGGTGTGGGGAAGGTTGGTGGTTGGGTAGCTGTAGCACTTGGTGGGTATGATCAAAGGCCGGGTCGTAATCGCTGGAGTTGAAGCTGTCACTATGGTTTGCATTGGTGGAGTTTCTTCACTGCCTTGTAGTGCCTGCACAAGCCATTCTGCCGAATGAGCTTCTTGGCGGGCCTCCTTGCAAGAAGAAAAATAACTCGGCCTTTGGTCATGTTATTATTTTTGGAGAGGAATGTACGGGTAGGCTGGGTGTTAACCTAACCTGTTTTCCCTGCCAGGAGGCGGCTTGCAGAGTAGGTAGCTGAGTGTAAGTTCAATTTTTCCCCAATGCCAGCCAGCGTTAATGTGATGGTTTCGAGTTGATGAAGCATCGACTCATAGTGGTGAGAAGAAGAGTCCGAGAAGGACTGAATGGTCAAGATTTGATTCCGGAGAGACCTTTATTTTTATTATTTTGGGAGGGATTTTGCGCTATTTATATGTTTTGACCTCTGGGGGGGATTTTCATTTTGTCCTGCAACATGAGGTGAGCCTGGGCAGAGAGGTTGAGCCTGAGCTGAGCTGAGCTGAGCCTGGGCAGAGCCCTTGGTGGGCTTTGAGGGATGTTTTCCTGTGGATCGTTGTGAAGGCTCCGGGTGAATTTTGCTTATTATTTAAAATGTTATCAATATCATCTCCTTAACCCAATAGATATTATTGTTTTTTATAATCTTGTATAATAATTAATTTTCCAAATACAGTAGAGTCCCGCAAACTCAGCGTAATGTGGACCGGAAGTGTACCGAGTTTGTGAAATGCCGGGTTATCGGGAATAAGGGAAAAAATAAATTGTAATTGAAACACCAAAGCAGCGGCGATATCAAACGACTTTGTTGATAGCGGTATCCCATTGTCGGCAGTGTAAAAACACTGCGGCACCAAAGCGGCAGCGATATCAAACGACTTTTTCGATAGCGGTATCCCATTGTCGGCGACATAAAAACACTGCGGCACCAAAGCGGCGGCGATATCAAACGACTTTGTCGATAGCGGTATCCCATTGTCGGCGGCATAATAACACCGCGGCATTGGCACCTGTCGATATAGCAGACATACACTTGCAAAAACGTTTGATGGGCCGCTTTTTTTCCACGAATCAATTTAGTATACATTATAGAAAATATAACATTTCTTTTCAGTTTTCTTTGACAGGTACGCACAGTATATTCAGTAAATAAAAATGAGCGAGTTACGAAAACGGAAGCGTGTGTTGGTTTCGTTTGAGTTGCGGTTAAATGTGTTAAAAAGACTTGACAGAGGGGAATCTGTGAAAAGCTTTGTGACGAGTTTAACGTGGGAAAAGTACCATCAACGATTCGAGTGATCGAAGTTAATGCCCGCTTTGGGATCTGCCGAACTTTTATGAACATCGCTGTTTTTAGAAATTTTTTTTTTTCCCGTCGGGGTCACCGAGTAATCCGGACTGCCGGGTTATCGAGTGCCGAGTTTGCGAGACTCTATTCTATATGTGTAATATTCACATCATCCAATAAATTCATCTGCTTAAATGAAGAAGAAGAAGAAAAAAATCATGCACATTTAATATCGATCATTTCACCCTGTAGATAGGATATAATTGTGTAAACAACATAAATAAATGTGTATATTTATATATACTCGTGATTAAAAATTAAGTTAAAATTCATTGATATTAATAAAGTGAAATAGTAACTAATAATAAAAAAGAAAAAGAAATGTAAGAAAACGGGAAGAAGAAAGGAGCAAGTCAGGAGGCAACAATGATTTTGGGATTGTTTCTTTTAGCCCTGTGTGTGTGTGAATGGTTGACTTTGAGATGTAACTCTGGTTTGACTGGTTATAATTAAAATTGAACATTTTGCCTAGTTGCAAAATAGCATATTATGTACAAAAGAGATTGGTTATGCCTATAAATATTCATTTGTTAAATAGCTGAATTTTGGTGAATCTTGATCTTGTAAATTAAAATATTTTAAATTACTATATTTATTTTAGAACAAATCAATGACATTTAGTTTATAAACTCTAATCATTCAGCTACTAAATTTTATTTGTCTATTGTATAAATTGTATATAAAACTGAATTCATCATCATAATTTGTTAATAATATAATACTTTATAATTTGTTAGTTTTAAGTTAGAGTTTAATGGGTGATATAGGTTATTAGTTTAGATTTTGTATAGATAGGAGACACAGGCTTACCTTGGAAAGTGGCCTTGGTATTACCTAATTGTACACAAATAGGAAAACACAAAATAAAACGCTAAAGTTCTGAAATATTTGGTAAAGATTGATCGCTTTCTGAGACTCTCTACTGAATGAGAAAATTGTATTTTCCTATTTGTGTACAACTTAGTTTTAAGTTGTTAGTTACGATAATAAATATGATTTCACTATTGTATTCAATATTTTCTTTCAGGTTTCTTTATAAGTAAATTATTTCAAATTGGAACTAATAATAAAATTCGTAAATCATTTAGTTCATCATAATAAATAAATAATGTACCCCTCTCTTTCCTATTACATTATCTTTTTAAATGACACCTCAGCCAAGTCTAGATTTTTCTTAACTCTCAAAACATTTTATTAGGATGGACACATCTATTACATTTTTTAGATAATTTAATTTCAATTTATATATTTTTATTTTTAAAAGCAGAACACTCGTGTCAGTTTATAAGACTCTGAGAAACTTGCCAGTTTTGATGAAACTACTTTTATAGTATTTACTCACCTTAATGATATACATTAGCATCTAAAAATTCTGTCTATTTAAACAGAATTAAAACAGTAAACTTAGTGATGTGAAACAATTCTTTTTACACTTCTGTTAAAATTAAACTGTATGATTTAAATTTATACACTCTGTAAATTTGTACACTCTTTTCTGACTTGTTTTAATCCCTTGCAGTGTTGAAGTAACAATGCATATATTCCGCGAAACACCATCAAATGTTTATGAAGTGGATCTTTCTCGTAATGATATTGGAGTTCTGTCACTCCGGGACGCTTTGATTTTCCTGGGATTGGCCACACTTAGCGATCTCTCGGTAAGTAAAAATAGGGTTAGATGGTTAGATAACTGTTTTATTGTGTTTTTTATTGGTTTTCTACTGCATTAAGCAAAAGAAGATCAAACGGATTATGTAATTCAAATTAACACTGTTTAACTCTATTTTCAGTTCAAAATTCTTGTTATACATTTTATTATAAAAATACATCAAACGAAAACCAAAAGTACAAGCAGATCAACTTCTTGGCTTCTACACAAAAGGTTGGTAGTTGTAATTCACTGCCAAGAAGGTTTGTCCACGTGTAACAGTTGAGGATAATGACTTAGTCATTGAAAAGTCATCTTGGACAAATAATATGAAAATTGTATTTTCTTTTATTTGGTTGGCTAATAATAACTTAATTTTGAATTAAATCAAATCATAAAGTTACGTGTTTGGATAATTTTACTATTGAGATACCTTCTTAACTCTTTAATCATCTCTCCCTCTTTCTCCTTTTTTCAGACTCTTTCCTAACCAAATTTTTCATTTATAAATATAAAGGGAATATCAATAAAATATGCGTACTAAAATTAGCAAATAGCAAAACATAGAAATAACACAGCTATGTCAGTAGAATACTGAAAAAGGGGGAGTAGGAAGTCAATTACAGTAGAACCCCTCTTAACCGGTCTAGTCGGGACTGACACCCGGGCCGGTTGTCCGTTTGACCGGTTAATCCGAGGTTCCCGTGAAAAATCGGTTTTCGTTCAAAGAAAGCTTATATAATCAGGTATATTTATATAATATAATAAGCGCTATGAATTATGCAATTAAGATGTTATTGCAACTCATTTAATTGTACATAAATGTATCGTATATATTATGTTATGTATATTATACATCAAACATGAAAAAATTAAACACTACAATGCTTTTTTACAGATTCCCCTCTGTCAAGTCTTTTGACACATTTAACCGCGTCTCAAACGAAACCAACACACGCTTCTGAAAACTGAAAAGAAATGTTATATTTTCCATAATGTATACTAAAATGATTCGTGGAAAAAAAGCGGCCCATGAAACATTTTTGTGGGTGTATGTCTGCTATACCGACAGGAGCCAATGCCGCGGTGTTTTTATGCCGTCGACAATAGGATACCACTATCGACAAAATCGTTTGACTCGCCGCTGCTTTGGTGCCGCGGGTTTTTATGCCGCCGACAATGGGATACCGCTATCGACAAAGTCGTTTGATATCGCCGCCGCTTTGGTGTTTCAATTACAATTTATTTTCGGGAACTCTCATCCAACCAGTACACTACGATATAGGCCGGTTAATCCGAGGACCGGTTAATCCGAGGCCGGTTAACAGAGGTTCTACTGTATGTCATTTTCTTCATTTGTCCTTGCACTTCCCATTTCAGAAAGACTCAGTTATAATATGGACTCATATACGGCCAGGCTTTTATATTATTTGTTGTAGGCCTAATTATAGTATCAGGTTGAAATTCAAGGAATAGTAGATATGTCAGACATACATTTGTTATCTTTGTTGGTCGTCTATACAATACTTGCGTCCAGATATGCAAGAGATTAATTATAAAATTCATTTCATTCTAAAAAAAAAGATTCAAACAGTAGAGATAAAAAATTAGGACAAAATAAATACTTATTTTTAATGTGTTTATTAAAAATAGTTTTGCTAAATTTACTTAACCTTATCTTTTTATTTATTCTTATATAACTTTTTTCATGAATTAAACTTTTATACAATTAAAAACAAAATTATTTTGATTGGTTATTAAAATTTCTCGGAAAGAATCTATGAGCTTGTAGAATTTTGTTGTCTTAGTCATATACAATAAAGTTTCTCTAATTATCTTCAACAATAATTTAATCTGTTATGTTTTATTCTGCAGCATCTTGCTATGGCACACAGTATTTTTACAGCCTCTCACTAGTAAGTTATAATGATGTTGTAATTATATAATACAGTTTTGAATCCTATAAACATCATAGATAAAAAATTATTCCATTTATGACACAAAGCTTGAGTGTCCTCTCTCAATTTTTCTACTCTACAAAATGAACGGTGACTAAGTATTATTCATAGCAACATAACACAACATAACTTCCAAAAATGGCTATAGTTACAACCAATCATTTATGATTAAAAAAATAAATCATTTAGGCCTATTTTATATTAAAACATTTTTAACACTAATTTTAAAAATTGTTTTATAATTTACTTTAAAAAATCAGAAGGAGAAAAACATAAAATATGAAATTACTGATTAAACCGCAAAGTTTTAGTTAACCTTTTATTTATCTATTGTTTTTTTTACTTAACTCTTTATATTTTAAAGTGTTAAATTGAAATTTAATCACGCTTTATTTTAACCTGTTGTCAATTATAAATAAACAGGATGGATGAAATATAAATATGACTGATGTTTATTAACAAAATAAAATTATTTTTATGTTTCAACATAATTATTTTACACATTCAATTCATTTATTTGAGTTTCGGATATTGTTTCCTAATTTGCTTCGGCTAGACCTTTGAATAGCTTTCACAGTTATGATTACAATACAAAAGTTGTATGTGTTTTTATAGTCCTAGGGATTCTACACAGATAACACAATTGACAAAACCTTATACTAATTTCTTACATCTAAACAAATGATACTTAATTTTAAATGGGTGTCTAGCTGGAGGATTTATGAAATGATTATGGTGTGAAATACAAATTTGATGATGGGCAATTATATAAACTTTTAATACATCTATCAAATATTAAAATATTTGCCCATCATCCAATTTGAAAAATTCAAATTGTACGATGGGCAATTATTTTATAATTTGATCAATGTATTAAAAGTTTATGAAATGTTCAGTGTTATTTGATTTGAGAGTTTTATAATTTTTGGGGAAGATAGCTATCATTGTTAATTTGATGTTAAAATATGTGAATTCCTTTAAACTGATACTTATAGCTTTTTATAAATTAACAGTTATTATACTCGGCACTCGTCAAGATGGTGTAAAATTCTTTGACACCGTTTTAATGATAAATGATTTAAAGTGTTAGTGGAACTGAAATAAAATCATTTTTATTTCTCTTCTTTTTGGTGTTATTGGATCCAAAACCTTATAAATGTCCACCTGCTTTTAGTGTTACAATTCCAAGTGTTCCTTCCTCCTTCTTGCTCCAACCAACAATAATCTAATCTAATAATGCTCTGACCTTCTTTTTCTTCCTTTGCTTGTGACAACCTCTCTTCTTGTTTCTTCTTCTTCACTTGTTTATTATATTGTATACTCAAATCCTTGATCGAATATTGTCTGATTTTGCTTCGTCTGAAAATTGTTGATAAAATTTAAAAGCAAATTTTTAACTTGATTATTGCAGAGCCTCTTTAAAGCTGTGTTTATATAAGTAAATTTTTATTTTTTGATTAAAATTCTATCTTTCATACCTCGATGCAGGGCCCTTTTACAGCCCTGTAATAGTTGTTTCCATTGTTGTTAATTGTAATTTACCATACTTAGGGCCATTTTACAGTCTTGTACTATGTTATGTTTTTGTTTATTTTCGTTTGTTGTCTAGGTGTTGTTTTGTTATTTTTTTTTATAGTGTTATTTGTAAATTTTTAATGTGGAGCATCTTCTTGAACAATTTTTTTTGAAGGCGATAATGATTGAAATGGTTTTTTGCCTTAAAATAAATTTAAAAAAATTATATTGTGTATTTAGCACTACACTTTAATACACATATCTACATTGGATATTTTCTTAAATTATACGGGTTACAATTTCTTGTGGATATATATATTTAGGTTTGATTCGTGAAATGGGCTATGTGATGGACAGTTTGAGGTGTGTGACTATTTTGGTGTTGGTCAAGGCCTTGTTTTTGATGATATGGTAGACTGAGGTGATAGTCTATTTATAACCCTGAATTACTGAATTAAGGTATAAATACAATTACACTTATATTTATTGTCCGATATTAAATACCTTTAAATGTATGATTTGTAAGGCTATTAGTTTATATTTAATGACAGTTAACACAAGTTGGAATGTAATTGTAATAATTGAGTTGTCACATAAAAAAATATATATGTTATTAGTTTTCTGTGTTATTATTAATACATTATTTTTCCCTCATTGCTAAATTTAATGAAATTAAATTTTCAGTGGATTTTAATTATACATTTTTTTTTTAAAGTTGTAATTATTTAATGTTTTTGTATAAAATAGATAAGAATTCAAAATTTACTTAGGCGCCTAATACCAATGATGCAAATCACTGATTCTATGTAAAATTTAAATCAAAACTTTTTTTACTGAAAAGCTCTTTTTCGAGGTGTCGCTCTCTCAAAGCGAAGTGAATTTTGGTCTGAGGCGATCAGCCTAATGAGAAGTTCTGTTTGACAGAGAAGAAACCAAATGTGACTTCCTCCGTCAACGGTACAAGAGCTAGTGTCGTCTAAAATTTCAACTAATCCCTTCCAGTCTCAAAATATTGGTTTTGGTGAAATTAATGGACCAATTAGAACCAATCTGACAAAATATATTGACACACTACACTGCAATGAATTTACTTGGGATTTGTCTAATGATTTCTTAATTTTTATATTTTATAAAAACCACACTTATATCTTAAAACTATACATTTATCATTCAAAATTATTTAATAAATTCTATTTGGAAACTCGTCTGTCCGTCCATAAAGGGTCTTAATATACAATCATATTGGGAAATACAACGCATATACCCTTACATCGTATATCACTCACTTCATATATTGATTCAAGTATTAACACACATTTGAGATCTAAAAGTGTGAAATGTTACATGGTTGATGTGGCCAATGGCCAGCACACGATTTGCCGTTTTTTGAAGTAAAGAACTATGGTTAATAATTTCAAACCAAGTGCCTAAAAGGAATATATAATTATTTAAGGTTTCATCAAAATCCTCTAGTAACAAATTTCATAATTTTGTTAGGATTATTAGGATATATGAGGACCAAATTCCATAATTTTACTTCTTTCCGGAATGAGATATTTATCAAATAATATGTAACAATCTTCTTTGACTCTCATCTTATTTTCACCTTAACATTTCAGCAATTTTATCAAAAACTTAACAATTTCATTGGGACACTCATTAATTAACAAACTTGATAATTTTGTGTCAATCGATCCGTTCATTCTTAAGATATTGAGTTACAAAATGTGACAGATGAACATTGTTCTAAATATAGTTTAAGTGTATTTCTAGAACTAAAAACTATTTAAAATGTAATATGGACTTTGTAATTGGAAAGTGACTTATTTACAGAATCATTCAATGTTTGTTTCATTTCAAATTACAGCACAGAGTTCCTACTTTGAAAAAAGAATTTTTCCTTGATCAACAGATTAAAACTGGCAGTATTTTTGCAGGTCTAGTCACAACAGTGAATTCACCTTCTGATTTTTATATACAAAGGGTAAGTTAGATACTGGTATTATATTAAATGCAAAGTTTCAATTTGTGATTGCTATTAAAATATGTTTTACAGCTTATTTTGCTATCGAACTATCTGATGATATTGTAATTCTTCATAAAAAGTTACTACTTAAAAGGTTTCTCAAAATGTTATAAAAAAGCATCAATAAATTAGCAATTAACTGAAATGGGATCCTTGGTTATTGTACTTTCCTTGTATAAAATCAAAAAAATATTTATCTCATCTCTAAAATTCACAGTAAACTTGTATGTGTAAAAAACAACATGGTTTTTAATTAAAGTAACTCTGTTCACAATATTAAACTCGTTGAAACATAAAAATTTTAAAAAATCCTAAAGAACTTTTTATTCAGAGATGGTAGAATGGTTTCTTAGGAACAATGTGGTAAAGTTATAGTGATCAAATAATTACTATAGGTGGCATTAATTTTTTTCTAACCCTTTGCTACATACGTAAATAATGGTTTAAAAATAGAATTTAAAAACCTTATATAACCAACAATACTAATTGTGACTTTGTTTTACTTTTCATTAGCTTAGTGAAATTAAATACAAATTTTAAATAAGTTTTTTGAAAAGATAAAATATGATTTCGCAAGGATGCATGTTCAAAACCGAAGTACAGTAACATCACACTGAAAATGGAGCAGGCATTACCTCCAAATTTTATTTGTTTAATGTGTAGTTATATAATTTTCAGGAGTTGAAACTTGTGATCTGACACTATATTTTTACTTTTCCGTGTTTATTTTCTTTACAGTATTAGGGTGAATGTCGAGAGCATCGGCTGTCCGTTGAACAACGTTTTTCACTGGAAGAAGAGGGCCATTGTTAGCTTTTTCTCTTTGAAAATCCCTTAATTACAAATTTTCTCTCTAAGTTACCCTTTTAAAACAACACTTTGCTCAGAAGTCAGTCTTCTCTTTGGTGTTCTTCCCCTAGGTCTACTTGGCCCATGGTCAATCCTGTTCCATTTCCACTAACAAACTACAGAAAATAACTAAATAAATTACGTTTACTATAAAAAATTCCAAAAAATATAAAATAATAACTTCAAAAATTGTAATATACACTTCAATAAAGAAATAGAGTAAAATTAAATTTATTTAAAACTATTATATATATATATATTTATATATATAGAGAGAGTTTTAAATAAATTTCAACCAAAACATTATAAGCACAATAAACTTGTATCAAAAATGTCCGACACAACTGTTCTCTATTGCTGCCACACGAAACTTAATTTGAAAACTATAGGAGACTAAACATCCTCATATTATTACTCTATCTAGAATACAGAATTATAAGGTCTTGTTTAATTTTCGGGCATGTGGAGACAATGTGTCCGCTTGGTATCATACACAGTCCATTAAACTTTACTCTGATTATTACTTAACCACTCCCGCACTGCTATTATAATTTATTAAAATTATAAATATAATTTTTTTATATAATTTATTCTCGTTTTTTTCAATTATGAACTACTAATACTTATTGATTTAAACTGAGTTTGCGAAAACATTAATTACGCCCATCGTAACTATCTGATCATTTTGTAATTGTACCATATTGTTCCTAAGGAACCAATCTACCATTCCTTAATAAAAAAAAAGTGTTTTAGGATATTTTTCTTTATGTTTCAACAAGTGAAAAGAGTTATGTTAATTAAAAACTATGTTTTTTTACACAGACAAGTTTACTGTGATTTTTGAGATGAGATAAATATTTTTTGATTTTACAAAAGGAAAGTACAATAATAAAGGATCCCATTTCAGTTAATTGCTAATTTATTGATGCTTTTATAATGTTTAGAGAAACATTTTAAGTAGTAACCATTTATGAAAAATTAGATAGTTGTGCCGCCGCTTTGCCAAGAACATTCTTTCGAAAATCATACTATAGTGCATTTGGTTAACACTGCAGTAATTTATAAACAGTATTTTTTCATTTAAATTACTGTATAAATTTGGGATATGTTCCAAATATGTGGGGCTTTCAAATAAAAACAGGAGTTTACATGTTCTGTTCTACTAATGACTCCAAAATAATCATGACTAATTGGGCAAACGCATATATGTTTAGATTTGTCATTAATTTGTTAGTTCTTCTTTTCATCATTCCTGTCAATTAATTGCAATCAACATGTCGGAGCAGAAAGTTCACAATAGTGTTACATAACGAATTATAATTAGAATTTTAACAAGTGAAAACGTCATCCCATCTTAGATTTATTCAAACTTAAAGTAAGTTGAGAGATAGAAAGTCTGAGAAGAGTCGAAAACAAACCACATGCTTGTCAGCTGAGAACCTCAACCATAGAAGACAAGCTGACAGAATGTGGATGCACTATTTGAGACAATCAGAGACTCACTATCATGGAAATCGCTAAGAAACTTGAAATAAATATGGTTAATGTGGAACATTAGTTTAAGGTTATCTTTAATTTAGCAAAGTGAGTGCCAAGTGGTTTCTCTATTTTCTAAGATCACGAAGGGAAAAATTGGTTGCAGTCACACAATTTCAGCAGCATTATGAAAAGGAGGGGATATGATTTTAGACTCTATAGTAACCTGTGATGAAACATGAGTGCTTTATTATACTCCAGAGTATACACAATGGTGACATTCAAGTTCACCTCCACATCGGAAAGCCAAATGCAAATTTTATCCTCTGAAAATCATCATCATTTTCTTTGTGTTACAGAGAATTCTTTATCTCGATTTTTTTTTCTATTCTATAATTTGAAAGAAGAAAAAAAGTGAAACCCATGATTCATTTCAAGAAGAGAGATGCCAGGTATTCGATTTCTTTTCTTCAGGACAATTCTCACCCTCACTCTGCTGCTTTGGCAACGGAAACGAAACTCAAGTAGGATATCCTATCTCATCCTCCATATAATTCAGATTAGCACTATCTGACTTTAACCTCTTTGGCCCACTTTAAAGAACAAATTAGGAGGTCCGCTTAATTTCTAATGAGGAGGTTATTGACACTGTGCAAGAATGGATTAACATGCTGTCATAAGTCTTCTGGAATTAAAAACTTCTTGTGTGCTAGAACAAGTGGTAGAGGTCTAGGTAGAAAAAATAGTGTCCAAATCAATAAATTATTGTAATCATGTAAATTTAATTATATCATTAAATAAAGTTTAGTGCATTATGCTGGGTCAACACCATAAATGTTTGAGTCTCTCACTTATGAATCAAAAACATTAACCACTAGACCAGCTGAGGACTCGATTGACAAGTACATAAATTAAATTACACCCACATGGGAAAAACAGGAGCTTGTAAAATGAAATTTGAAAAAAGTAAGAAATAGATAAAGGTATATATGTAACCTAAGTGTAATAAAAAAGCTTAAGCTTTTGTAAAATAGTATTAATTGAGGGAATTTCATTCATTTAAATTTATTTTGTGTTACAGCTAGATGAAAATGGAAAGTTTTTGGAAAACTTGATGGACGATATGAACAAGATGTATTGTCGTCAAATTACTGAAAAATACCTTGTTTATACACCAACTCTAGGTACTGTAATATCGTAAGATTACTGATTTTTATTTAACAGAATTGTAAACAATGTCAACAGATGCTTTGTAGCATTATAAGGTCAATTTTTGTGGTTCATGAATAATAATTTAAAACACATATTTAAATTTAGTGGATAAGAAAATATTGATTAATTAAAGCCTCACGTTGAGGTGTCAAATTTTACAACAAAAGAAAAGCTCTACCTTGTGGTGCTAAATTTGCAACAACTCTGAATTGAATTATATGACACAAATAAGTTTAAATTCTCAAATTTATTAATAACAATAAAATAACTTCAATAAAAAACAGTTGCAAAATTATTTTCTTCAAAATTAGAATTGAATAAATAGTTCTTAAAACAGTCTATCTTTCAAAATCCTAATTATATATTTATCGAGGAAAATTGTTCAAAGTTTAATTAACTCAATGTTGTCTTTCTCATAATCTATAAATATACACATAAACAATATTCAATTAGTCTTTTATCTATAAAGAGTTCCTAATCTCAGGGTTAAGGATTGGTGCCTGCATTTTCCTATCTTTAGAAAAAGAACACAAGCATATACACATAAAATAAGAAACAAATCTAAAATAAATCCTGAAATATTTAAATTAAATGAACTGCTTTATAAAGGGACATATGTATTGAAATGTAAGTAAGGAAAGGTCTATTTCATTCGAGGAGTTTTTGATCACATTGAATTGTCTATATCAATTTTAAACAATGTCTATATGTAATTAATCAACTCCACATCAATTCTGATCACTTGGTAAGTGAAAATTAATACTTGTCTTTGGATAATCTATACATTTAGTGTAAGAAAATGGTTGGATCTCACCAATAATTCTTTTCAGCTTTTTTAAGTATTTTTTTCTTAATTGTCTTTTAAAGATTCGGAAGGATTCTACTATATATTGAACACTATATATTTAATACTTCTTCTAGTCTTATTTGACAACCTTATACTCGTTGATGTACCTTTTAAAATCTTATTCAAAAATCTTCAGCTCTGTAGGAACTTCCTGTTCATCTACAAGACGCCAACAACAATCCATTCTCTTGGGAAAGAGTTACTTGGTTTCCAATCGTGCCCGCCTTCTATATCACCTGACCTTTTATGTATGTGCCTTGTGTGTGTGTTTTGTATGCTAAGGGAAAATTTAGATATTAATTAATAAAATGTTTTTCTAAGATTTTCAACTATTCAATTTGGGGAAAATGGAATTTTAGGACTTTAAATAAACTAAATTATATTACTAAACAAACAAATAACTTCTTTTTATATCAAAATATTAATAGTTAAACTAATTTCTCTAATTTATAAAAATTGTATATCATATCTACGTCACAACTGTTCTAATTTAATTCACCAATCAGAACGTCCTTGAGGTTTGGGAAACGTCCTTGTGACGTCAGCTTGAAGTTCGAAATAGATCAATTTGACAGCCATATTTAATTCGGGACTTGGTTTAGTTTTTAATTTCTACTGATTGTCTGTGCGACCTTTTCTACATAGAAGATTCCGATCTATCCGTTAAAATTACTAGTTTCTCCTGATAGATTTTCGTTTTCTTAGAATCTTCGCGATTCTGTGATGCCCTGTACCGGATTCTCATGTTAACTATTTTAGATGGTGATTTTAAAATATAAATATTGTTTTAATGTTTAATGGTCAAATTGTGTCTTTATAATAATTTTCCTGGATTAATGATTTAATTTTGATTGATTTTGAGATGGGAAACATGGTTTTAAATATCGGGAAATATTTTTAAATTGTGATTTTCTTTTCAGATTCCTAGGCTTATAACTTATTACCTAATTATTCAGTTGACATGTCGGTTGTGTCCGTCAGATGTCGTGAAAAATCAGAGAACTTTCTTCAATACTGGTGTGGATTTGCCTTATAAACATTTTTAAATCTTTATCTTTTAAGGGCTGATCTTGAAATAACTAAATTAGTTTTGTTCGATTCCTGTTCCCAACCTAAGACTAAAATTGTTAATTTTACTCTTTTACAATATTTTTAATTATTTACTATGTTATGTATTTATATTTCGTATAAAATAATGTACCATAATTCACACGCTGTAATTTAACAAAGATTTGTGGTTTTTTTGTTGTTTTTTTTTCATGTGCTAGTAAGGTGCAAGTTTATCATTTGATTTTTTACCGGACTGATTTATAATATTTTTTATTTAACCCAGCAGATAAATCACCACTCATAAACTTTGAATGATTTCCTTCTAATTAAATATAAAAATGCTGACTTATAACTATAATTTAATAATTCCATCTTGTTTTCTTAAATAACGCTTATTCTTAATATTTGTACGTCTAGTGTAGAATCAGTAATGTCCATTTCCTGCTTACAATTAGTATCTCTCCTCCACAATCGCTCCTTTTAGCTTTGTTATTCATTCTTGGATGATACACCTTTTTTTAATGCTTCCCTTCTAACAATAGTTTAAGGTTCTATTATTTAATACTCCATAAAAATGTTGAAAAATAAAAATACTCTTATTGATAAATTATTTGAGATATTGATTTTGCTTTGTGGTGCGCTTATTAGTATAGGCCCCTCGGTAACCAATTTATCACTATTAATGTCATATACTACGGAATAAGCGAGGTGAATTATAAAATTTCTCACTTTTCTTTAAATTTAACACAATGCAAATAGATTCAATTTTATTTGAGTTATAATTTTGAATCCGATTTTCTTCATTGGCTGTTGTTTAAATAAAACTATTGAAACAAGAACATTTTTGTTTCCTTATGTCTTCAGTAATCTGTGTTGATATTAAAGTTGTCAAATTTGAAGTTGACAAATGGGGGCATTACTTAGGCTGGTTATATCCTTTCTCCTGGTAACTTCCTCTAATCTACGTAAGTTTTGAAGAGCGACTAAAGATAAATGTCATATCCTTTTGTTTCATATACAATTTCAATCATGTTTAGGTCTTTGTTCATAAACTGAGCCAGGATTGCAAAATCAAGTAGAGCTCGAAAAATTGTGTTAAGATCGAAGATAATTTTAAAGCTGTTGTCCGAAACTCAAGCTCATCTCACAATCTTGAGCGTATCTTGTTGTTTCATGGGTTGCACATTCTTAAATTTCCTTTCAATTTAAGATCCAGTATCCTACTGAACTATACAAAATCTGACATAATTTTGATTATTTGATCCATATTTTAATCATGTAATTTTATAAAAATGGCTTTAGGATTATAGACAAATTTTTTTGTAAAGTTTTATGTAATTTATGACCATTTTATTTAAATTTAACAGGATTACCTGTTGCTGCCCAATTCTCACTGGATGATAAATGGTACAGAGCTTTAGTAGTATCTTTGCCTGGGAATCGGCAAGTAGAAGTATTTTACGTAGATTATGGAAACTCTGAGATTTTGATGTGGGAAAAACTTCGTTTCCTACATGATAAGTTCCTACGAATGTCTTGCCAGGTACTCTTTAATTTTGTAACATTACATTACTAAACAAATGAATGAAAACACAATTTTCCGTAAAAAAAATAACTATTTGTACAACACATTTATAAAACAATGTTTCAATGACTAAGTCATCATCCTCAGCTGCTCTGACAGTGGACTGTGACTGGTAGGTAAAGCATGTAGCAGTTGAGGTTGATGGCTTAATCATTGAAACATTGTTTTATAAATGTGATGTACAAATAGAGTTATTTTTATAGAAAATTGTGTTTTCATTCGTTTGTTTATTGAAGTTTGTACAAGTGTAGCTCATTACGGTTGAAGACATTACTAATTTTAAACATTAAATTATATTAATTTACACAAGTTTTGGTTAAAGATAGGATAAAATATTAGACTTACAAAATATTTCATAAACCAATAAAATTCATGAAACACTGTGAAAATGGAGGCAATTTCTGTATGATGTTCAGCTCTAGTTGTCACATTTAAAATTAAAATTTCTCTATAGTTGGTGAACGTAGGTTTTACCACTGCTTGGACTTAATCTATAGACAAGGTATCTACTTCATTTATTACATTAACAAAAACTAAACTAAAATAATAATAATAATAATAATAATGACAAATATTTATCATTTGATAGAATATTACATTTATGTTTAATTATATTGTTAAGTAAATTCATATAATTTCATAAATTTAATTCTAAAGATTGTCCAGAAATATGTACAAGATTTGAAACTAAATTCTGACAATATGTTTATTTAAAAAATCACTCTAAAATTTAAACCTGTTTTTTGTATATCGCATACAACAGTTCATAATACTGTAAATTCTGTTATATTGTATTTTTATTAATTTGCCATGTAATAGGCTCTGAGATGCAGTTTATGTGATGTCCTACCGAAACAAACATCAGAATGGCCTGCTGAAGTTACTTCTTGGTTTAGGACTTATACTGAGAAAAAACCACTACAGGTTACAGTTACTGAAGAGACAAAGAATAACTTTAAAGTAGTGTTGTATGAACAACTACCACACTCGGATGTGTGTGTCAATGGACTCTTGGTTAAACACGGTCATGCTACTTCCATTGGAGAAAAGTGAGTATTAGTGTGTTCACGAATAGAAATGGATTTTTTAAGTCCAGTTTCTTACTAGAAACAAGGAGTATTCAGATTAATATTTTATATTTACTTGTGTCTATGGGTTCCTATTATTTATATACATATACAGTAGAACCCCTCTATTCCGACTGGGGGCATGGTCGGAACGCAAAAAAGGTCGGATTATCCGAAAAAAGTCAATATTTATTACATATTATATAAACAGATTTTTTTAAAGTGAAATATGTGATATATAAACTTTTAAAAGTCTATATATAAACTTTGCAAGTACAGTAGAACTTCTGTTAACCGGCCTATATCGTAGTGTACTGGTTGGATGAGAGTTTCCGAAAATAAATTGTAATTGAAACACCAAAGCGGCAGCGAGTTAAACGACTTTGTCGATAGCGGTATCCCATTGTTGGCGGCATAAAAACACCGCGGCATTGGCACCTGTTGGTATAGCAGACATACACAGACAAAAACGTTTGATGAGCCGCTTTTTTTCCACGAATCAATTTAGTATACATTATGGAAAATATAACATTTCTTTTCAGTTTTCTTCTTGTCTTTGACTGGTTATGATCTACGTACAGTATATACAGTAAATAAAAATGAGCGAGTTACGAAAACGGGAATACGGAAGCGTGTGTTGGTTTTGTTTCAGACGCGGTTAAATGTGTCAAAAGACTTGACAGAGGGGAATCTGTAAAAAAGCTTTGTAGTGTTTAATTTTTCACGAGAGATGACAAAACACTGAAGCGGGATGACACAGCACTGAAGCGGGAAAGCGATAACAAACCGGAAAGAATGGCGCCAGACGGGCCGTGAGTCATCCACACGTCGGCGAGTCGGCACAATATCGCGAGCTCGAGCACGGTCGGATTAACCGGAATAACGGACCACCCGAGGGCGGATTAGAGGGGTTCTACTGTAAATAAATTGATCACCAAACATCCTTAATCACTTACGACAGCCAATTGTTGTTAGTTAAACCAAGGCTATTTAAATGGATGTTATAAGATTTCAAATATCCCTGTATCATGTTTTTTAACTAACTATAACTCGGCCAAGACTATGATTGAACCAAATTTTATACAAGTTATATAGGGTTTCCATATAGAGTAGTATCATAAAGAATTAAACATTAAAAAAATATTTTTTAGGCCAATATTGGATGAACTTGAGGTTTTATGATATAGTTTCAATATATCAAAGTCCGTAACAATTATAAACCAGATTTTTATTTTGGTTAACATTAATGGTTTATAATTGACAAAATGTTATTTTTCATACCGATTTATTATGTTTTTTAACTAAGGCTATGAACAAATCTTAATGTTTGAAAATAAAATAACCTGCTCAGAGTACGAGGTTTGTAAAACAGCAAAGCTAGTTTCATTTTTTACATCTATTACATCACATTAATTGGCTAATGAGAGTGACTAACCTCTCCCATACTTATTATTATCTCAATGCCTTGTATACTAGGGTGTAGTTGGCTAAAATAATAACTCTGAAAAACATGTTTCAATTCTCAATAAAGTGATATAAAATTATTGGTTTGGAACCTCCCTTCCCTTTCTCCATCTCTCTGACTCATTCTAGGAATATAAATGAAATATGTGTACAAAATTAGCAAACAGCAAAACAGGTTTTGCAGTAGTAACATGCAACACATAGCGATTGCAATAGACTACTGCCAAAAAGAAGTATTTAGAGTAGGGATGTTGATTTGTTCAAGAGCTTCATTTCCCCCTTCTCTCAGTTCACAAAGACACAACTGCCCCTAGGAGACATTAAATGACCCAGCATCATTATTTGAGCAACGATAGCAACCCAGTTGAAATTAAGGAAACATACAGTTGCGTACAGATTGGTAATCAAGAAGTTAATAATTTTGTTCTTTTTATGAGAAGATAGTATTTTAATAATATAAAGAAAGCTTAGTAATCATGAACTAATTTTTTAATTATAAAAAAGTACAAGGATTAACAATTTTTCTGTCTTAGAACATTTTATTATGTGCAAATACATACTTTAATAATACATTACAAAACACAACATTACAACTTTGTCTTTTCTTTCACAAGCCGTTATAAATATAAGTTAACACATTAGATATAACACAATAAAAATACATTACACATACTATGCACATACATTGTTTTCATAAAACCTAGAGATTACAATTTTAGTAAACCAATATGTGCACAGTCTATGTTGTATAATTACAGCTAAACTAAGCTACAATTATTTTTATTTTTATTATATTTGTTATCTATTATTGATTTTTAATTATTTACAAACAACAGGAGCATGATGCAGGAAGTTATAAGTGGTGGATTTACACAGCGAATTTTGAAAATCCATATCTTTGTTAATTTCATTGTAGAAATACAAACAACAACCAAAATGTTTGAAATTGTTTAAACTACAACTTACATTTTAATATATATATATATTACAAATTTTTAAATATTTACAAAAAACAATTTTATCACACTTTCTCCTCCCTCTCCCCCCTAAAAGAGGGCTTGGACAATGATAGTAATATCAACTGTTTTTTCCAGTCAGTCACAGTATATATATATACTGAATTTCAAGAACATAAGTTTTTAATCGTGTTGTACTCGACTAAGAAAAATTGTATTAATATAACACCCACATATATTACCAAATGTTTACTACAAAAGTATTTAGTAGATGGAACCTCTACCAGCCAACCAGGCTAGTGTGCATAACAACGTTTTAGCTCAATGTTATTCCTGCCTTAATATAAATTTTTATAAATAACAACTTGTCACTTTGCATTTTACTCATAATACACAAAACCTATTTTGTACATATGTTCCACACTTGCAATCAGTATAGTTAAATTTTTTTTTTTTTTAACATCTCAAATGATTTATTAGTTGTATTATATGATTGTGTAATTTTATTTTTCTTTGCTTTTTATATTCTCCTATTATGTATAAGTGAATTAAAAATCACCCCCTATATTTTAGCTCTACAGTCGCTGATTTTCCAAGGACTGTCACTGAGCCTCCTACACCTAAACTTATATCAACATCAATACCTTCTCAACCTATGCTACCACCTGAAACTGTTCTTGTTAAACGAAATACTTCTGTGACAATGGGGAAGAGATCAAAAAGGGTAAGAAAACTCAATAAGTAACTAAATTAAAGAGGGAATTAATTATCAATGCTGACTAATGTATTGTTATACATCGAGAAACGAAAATCTTTAATAGTTCTAAATTCAAATTTACAATTTAACCTCAAATTTAAACACTGAGCCCCCTGTATATCTGTATAGTTCCAAATCTTAGTTATTTCATAAATAATTTTATTAAATATATTAAATTATAGCATGGTGTTTATTTTGAAACTAAAGTTGTTGATAACATATTAAGGAAACAGAGATTAAAGAATTACAGAATAAATTCTATGACTCTCCAACCCAGAGAGTCCCAAACTGTGTGCCGTGGCACTAGATGTGCCGTGAGACAAGAGAAAATAAGCCACCTTAAACCAAAATAGTTTCGAACGAAAAAATGCCTAACGGAAAGCCTAGCAGAATAGATGACTAAGACGTTCGACTGACATCTGCAAAAATTTTGCCGCCATTGCCATATTCAACCTACGGGTTTCCCAAGGATAGGAATGTATACCGTTAGCCGCTTTCACCTAGGTCATTGAAGTCGTCCTACGTTGATAGGCCGAACCACCGGAAGTAAGGTGGAGGGGAGAATATGGCATTTTAGTTTTTAAGATTTCAAATATTGTTAGTATTATTTCAGATCCCTCCGATGATAGTAACTTGGTTACCGAAATGTACATCAGGGAACTATAATAACATAAGGCAAATAAATATTTTATTTTGTGTATGTGTGTGTGTGTGTGTGTGTGTGTGTGTGTGTATGTGTGTGTGTGTTATTGTACCAAACTTGTGATAGGGGTTTCAGTGTTTTATATGGTTCTTAATTAAACTAGTTAAATTAATAGACTATGACTAATATATTCAGAGCTCAGAGTCCATTTAATTTTGTTTTATAATAATCCTAAAAATGGGAAGTAAAATTCCCAGAATGACACACTGTTTATTATTCACCAAAAATAGTAATATTATCTAAAACCCAACTTGTTATATACCATTTTTCTCAGAACAGTCCATAGAATTCATCTATGTCATGAACAAAAACTTTGGAAGTAAAAATTTTATAATTAGTATGTCAGAATGAAGAAGAAGAAAAAAAAGGGTGGGAAGAAAGAAAAAAAGCAGTAAACGAAGCCATAAAGTTAAAAAAAGTGTCTGTATTCAAAATAAAACAAGATTTTTCAAAGATAAAATAGTGTACAAAATATATCAATTTAGAAAATGTTAAAAAATGTAAATTAAATTTTTTAATGAAAAAAGTACACAAGAACTAAAAATGTTGGTCAGTGACAAAAACAAACATGGTTCCGCCTGGGAAGCTTGATTTTGAAGGTACATTACAAACAAAATATTTGGAACATGTGAAAGCTTAATACACCAATCGAAAGCTCTGAACTTTCTCTTTCAAATTATATAAACATCACCAAAATAATATAAATATTAGCAATCAATATTTGATATAGAGTGGGGTTATCGTAAATGGTACTAGCATGAATCATTTTGGTTGTGAAATTTTTTAAATGTCTATCTCATTAACTATGAGAGGATGTTAATTTGGATAGCATCTTGAAAAGAGAAAGGAAAACAATATAAAATTATGTATCTTTGGATTAGTTTGACAGAAATGTGAACTTGTAAAAATAGACAAATATAATTTTTGTCTTCTGCTTTGAAAACCATTGTCATATTTATTGTTAACTACAAAATACAATAACTTTAGCTATTTATTAAATTATTGTTGTTACTATTTATGAACTTTAGGTTGTAAAAATTTGTAAGTACGAATCATTTGCTTTACAATTGTACTGAGATTATTGTGATAGGACGATTTTTAGTAGGCAAAAATAATTTTTACGACAACACAGTTGTCAAATCCTACCACGGAAATAGAGTTTTACGACAACCTGTTGTCGAATGCTAGTTGTATGGTTAGAGAAATAATGTTTTAATATATGTTTGTGTTTTGTATTTTTCAAAAAATAATATAAATAAATTGTAACATGTGAGTGTGAAACAGATGATAAAAAAAATGTGTACGGTTATTGATATACAAAATATCCTCTTGTTGTAAAGTACCCGCTGGAAAGACAAAACCTAGTAACCCCTTTTACATGATAAAATGATATGTCATTACATGTATATAAATGGATGAAAGATTTTTAATTTTCTTTTATATGCATGTTATATGTGTGGCATTTTTATTCTCCATCAATTTAATCAGTACATCTTTATATTCACCTATACAACTGATGTCACTGGATTACTTAGAGTATGGCCTAACTATCCAAATTAATTTAATCTTACATTTACTTAGGGAAAAAACCTTTTCCAGCCATACACTGACAAGGCATTTTCTTCTAAATATAAACTTAAGCCAATGATTAAATTTATGTTTTTAATACGAGTTTATTCGCAAAATTGTAATTTTCTATCATTTGAAGTTTGATACATTAACATTCATATGTCTCTAAAATTTATCGGAGTTGATTTTTTGATATTTTACCTTCTATAATGGTATCCATATTTTATATTCACTTTTTGACAAATAACTTTATACTGCATTTTCAAGGATAGATTGATTATGATTAATACATTTGATTTGCTTAGGTTTAAAATTTTGTGAAGTAGACCTATGTGTATATTATGGGGGTGGGGATGTGTGTGAGAAGGTTTCTGCAAAACAACTATTTGTTTTTCTAATACAATATTAATACATTTTTATTTATTTTAGAGCGAGAGATCAGAATCTGCTAGTGTCAAATCGAAACACTCCGAGATTAGTTCAGACACAACGAGCTATGATAAGACAAGTACAAACGGAGATGGTCCGGAAGATTTGTTCCGTATTCCAATTACCATTTTGAATGTTGTTTCTCCAGCTCTGTTCTATGTGTCCATTTCTAGCCAAGAGAAACAAATAAAAAAGTAAGTTTTGTAATTAATTTAATTGAAATTCTTTTTAGCTATTCTCAAATCATGCACAAAAACAATGAAATGATGATAGATCTTGCTCTTTACCCTTTCATTTTTGATTTGCTGAGTATTATACATTGATTTTAATTACTAATGATATTGCCCATCTCACGTTATTTAAAAACATAGATTTCATTAATTATGTGGATTTCCTCAGTCTTGACCAGGAAAACAATAATTAAAACATTGCCTCACTGTGTTATTTATTTTTCATCTCTTTTTAAATTTTTTTTATATTATGTACTAAGAAGCATTTTAGTATTTAAAACCCTATCTCTATAAAGGTCTGTGGTTTCATATTTTGTTTAGAGAATAGTGTTCTGTCATGATGTAGTTTATTGAGGGTTAATCATGAGAAATAAACATATGAAGAGGATATCTTGTAGAAAATTCAATTAAACAAAGTCACTATTCCCAAGGCCTCTATAAATTAAAAATGAACTTACAATTTTGAACATTCCTATGCTGATGGTCTTTTTTTAATCAAACTAACAATTATTTATTTTGAGGCTCTTTAAAATAAGTAAGTAATAATCTTGTGCTGGCTATACATCAATTTGTTTCTTAAGATTTGTTACTGATACAACAATTAGTCTTCTTAGGGTACAATCCGACAATTGATAATTATAGCTTGTTTTGAAGAATGGTTAAGTTTTGTGGTGAACAGCAGTAGTTACAATGGCTCGTGGATTGGTAACTGCTCTTTGTGTCCCAACACGTAAAAACAAAACTTACCAACTGGGAGTGCTGCAAAACAAATTGAGATTACCCTGTACAAGTTATTAGATACAAAATAACAAATAAGTTCTCTCTGTAAAGACTAGATACGTTTTATAAAGTTTGTTTTATTTCTTTAAAAAAAGAACAAGGTAGCTGACATAAATCTTATTACAATCTGTATTTATTTTCCTTTTATATAAAATTTTCATTAATCAATTTGCATGCCTCTTTTTTTTTAAAAAAAGTCTTAAAGTTTAGGTATTAAAAAAACTTATATAAGTTATTTTACTAAAAGTAGATTTAGATATACTATAAAAAAAAAACGAAAATTTGCAATTTGAGGCCCTACTGGGTCTTAGATGCCAAAAACGTGGACATGGATGCGTCTCCCAAATTTTGATAGTAATCCTTACTTTAAATTATATGAAACAAAGTGCAGGTACATACAGAAACCTGTCACGTTTATACTCTTAAACCTCTTCCTTATATATTTTTACAGATAAACATTTTTGATTGTTATTTATAATTTTCTTATTTAAAGTTAAGAATTGTTGAAGTTAGGTTGATCCTCAAAAGAACATTTACTGAAACAATTTCCCCCACAGTGATAGGTTGACTCTCAAAAGACCATTTACTGAACTGCTCCCCCTTAGTAGAAGTTAGGTTGATCCTCAAAAGACCATTTATTGAACTGCTCCCCCTTAGTAGAAGTTAGGTTGATCCTCAAAAGACCATTTACTGAACTGCTCCCCCTTAGTAGAAGTTAGGTTGATCCTCAAAAGACCATTTACTGAACTGCTCCCCCTTAGTAGAAGTTAGGTTGATCCTCAAAAGACCATTTACTGAACTGCTCCCCCTTAGTAGAAGTTAGGTTGATCCTCAAAAGAACATTTACTGGAAGAAACTTCTCCCCCATAGTATAACCAGTAGTACAGACTCTTTTTACAATTTTGTACGAGACCTTTTTTGATTTATAAAAGTGAAAACAAAAATTAAGCAAAACAGATTTTATATTTTGATTAAAATCATCTATGAAAAGAAATTTATGCAGAGAAAACTATTTAAACAAGAACTATTGTTATTATTAGTTATTTTCTTTTCCGCCCTTTTTTTTAAATTTGTTCAAATGAAGAAATAAATTGAAATTAAACGACCAATAGAAATTATTACAGACTAAATTTTTGAAATTGATCATGTACTCTGAGAAATGTCTAAGCAGGAAATTACGAGATTCAACAACTTATTCTGCACAAAGTGTTTTACTTGCTCACTTCTTAAGTTTTTATAAAAATTTAAAACTTCTTGACTGCATTAAAATTGAAATTTTGAAACTTTTTTTTTATTTTCTCTAAAATTTAAATTATGAATTATTTTAAAATTTTGACTGAATTACAGCTACATAAGTACTGTAAATGTAATTTGTACCTGGTAGGTGCAATCAGAAACACCATTTTCCTCCTGCTCTAGTTTTCTCCTTTTCTTAGAAAATTACAGTGAAAATAGAAGAAAGAATAATTTGTATTAATTATTATAGATACACTTTCATTGAAGTATGCTTTGATGAAGGGTAAGGTTTAACATTTAAGTTGTTATAATTAAATTAATTTTTTTTGACATTGAATTATGGTTTAGTGAAGAACACAGGCAATTTCACAGAAAAGATGAGACTATAAACATATTACTACCATATTAGATATCTATTTAAATTAGTATTACTACTACAGACTACAGATATTATAGCTATACAATTTAGCTAACTAAACATTATTAGATGATGTCTGTTAGCACTAATTTAGCAGTGTGTTCTAAATTCAACATGTAACAGTTTCATTACTCTAATCAAGTAGTGACATTATAATCAAATTTGCTGGATTCACCAGTCGTAGCAATTGCTGAATGTAGAATCTTATCCACTAAAAATTGCTACTCTCGTCATTCCATCCGCTTCCTACATGGAGTGAGTTGTATAGCACACACTTGTAATTTAACCATGAACATTGTGCAACATGTACACCTCTCTTTGTGCTCGGTGTAAGTTATATTTACGGCTTGTATCTACGAAAAAGATTATAAATACAATTATTTGATAATATTCAGAAACTTTGTTTTATTTTTATAGGTTGGGTATGCAAATGGCAGAATTCTATTCCAATATTACCACTCATAACGCAACTTGGGCTGTCGATAGCAAATGTGCTGTGATGAGAAAATCAGATAAACAATGGTATCGAGGTGTCATCATTGAAATTTTATCTGATAACCAAGCGAAGGTAACTAGACATAATAAATTGCATTATCTTCTATAAAATGCGAACTAGTTTTTTTACAAAAAATAAGCTAACTTTATTGTTCTTTTATTCTGTTTACAATATTAACATTTTAAATACTTTAGTATATTTTAATTTATATTATTTAAAATAAATATAATTTCAAAAGCAATTGTCGGAAAATTCTTTAAAAAATGGATTCTGTTAATTTCTGTCTTAAACTTTATAGGGTTAAATAAATAAATATCGAATTACAATGGCTTATGTTCTCCTGTAAAAAGAATAGGAGAATCTGAATTGAACGTGCAAAATATTGAAAGGAATGATTCTCAACTATTCATTTACAATTTAATAAACCTATGAAGGTCAACCTACTCACTTGTAACTTGTTATCGTTTGTTTGACTTTGGTAAAATTATTGAGGCCTTGATTTTTGACCCCGGCTTGATTTATCGAACTCAGTACAGTTTTCCGAGTATGTCTTTCTTTTACGAGTCTGGTTTGGTTTTTCAACAAAACGCAAACTGATGTTTTAACTTAATGCAGAGTAAGTTTGATATAACATAAGCTGATGAAATGAGAAAAACTGGCATAATTGATATCGGATATGAAACGTGCGGATATGATATTTAACTTTAGTTTCCCTTCTCATAAGGTAAAACTAGTTTTTATTATAACATTTGTACATCAATCAGAGGAAGTTACCAGGAGAAAGGAAGTAAGCTGAGCAAGTGGTATTCCACTTTTCCGCTTCAAATTATATGGTTTGGGTCAACATGCAATCCTGGATCTCTGATATATTTAATATTTTCCCATTTTAGGTGTTTTTTTTTTTTTTTTTTTTTTTTTTTTTTTTTTTTTTTTTTTTTTTTTTTTTTTTTTCCAAACAACAGCCAAATAAAGAAAATCCAATTTCAAAATTAAAACCCAAAGAAAATTAAATTTATTTGCATTTATTTAAATTTCAAGACAATTGGTAAATTTTACAATTCGTATAGTTTATTCCGTAGTACTTATATATCATTAATACAGTAGTGTAAAATTATTTATTATGAATAGGATATATTAATAACTGTACATCACAAAGCAGTAATAACACCATGATTTAATTCAAAGAATCTATCAATAAAATGATTTTTATTATTCAACATTTTTATAAAGTAATATTTATTAAATAGAAAATCTTCAACCTATGTTAGGAAGATAAAACGGAAACTAGATGCAACATCCAGAAATTGAAAAATAAAGAAAAAAAGCAGAATTACGAGAAAGGATTATTTCTATTATAAGTGAAAATATGTAGAGAATAAAATTGTGACTTAACAAAACAAATAATGTAGTAGACAGCCAAATCAAATTTACTGAATTTCTGTAATTAATTAATGTGTTTTTGAGTAACAAATTTTGCAGGTGATTTTTTTTTATAGTATTTATCACATCAAAATTAAGTTTTTTTTAACTGCTGCCTCTTATACAAATCAAATATTTCTCTTTTGAAGTCAAATTATAGACAATGCATGAATTACAAACTATGTGGAATTTTTTCTACTGATGGTTTTGCACATTAATAGTTAATTGATGAGTATATTATGATGTATTATATTAAATAATAAATCACTAACTACTCCTATTCTTAGTTATTGGAGTATTTAATAGTAGTTTGTTCATCTAACATCTTCTTTAAATTTGTTTTAAAATAGTAGAATCTCTCATTTTGTTAGAAAGTACATTTAACAAAATACTTCACTCAATTAACATAGTGAAATGTTGCCATACACTTCCTCAAAAATGGATGGAACCCCCCCCCCCCATCTATAATTTATACACAGACAAAAGATTAAATCTCTGTCAGTGGTTTAGATAACTTGATTTATTCTTTTGGAACGGACACAATGAGTAGACATACTGGGTTAAGGAGAGGTGGATTGATAACAGATTTTTTTTTTTTTTTTTTTTTTTTTTTTTTATGGTGGAATAAGAGAGAAAGGAAGAAGAGGAAGGGGTTTGGCTTTGTAGTAACAATGAATGAATCAAAATTAAAAATGAACTAATTTATTGTTTGTGTACAATGTAGCCTTGCTCCATTTCGAGATATCTTCTATTTAGTTTCTACTTATTTACAATTTTAATTACTATTACAATTGACAATAACAAAATTTACAAATAAAATATTAAATCATTTTTATTATTAGCGGTAATTATACACTTTCTACATAAACAGATTAGGATTGTATCTTGACAAATAAAACACGAATACCGTGAATGATCTTTGAAAATTATTATTGTTATTCAAATGATTGGTACTTGATTTGTTTCAGTTAATTTCGACCAAATGATAATTTAAGGAACATAAACTGCAAACTATAATGTATAGCATTATGATATTATGTTATGATTCTATTCCTATTTTAAAATCGCTTCGATTATATAATTAGAAAATATTTCGAAGAAGTGCATAGCGGGCGATTGGGTGTGACTGAGAGAGAGTACAGATCAAACAGCGAGAGTACAGGTTAGAAACAGAGCAAACGGTCCAATCCTTCTAACACATATAAACTAAACTACTCTGTAATAATACTAATTGGCCTTGGACTAACCATCTTCTTATTGCTACCAAAAACTTCCAATTTACTAGTAATGGAAAGTAGTATGGAGAAGGTAAAATCATGAAATAATTTACTATTTTTTTTTTAGAGGGGGGGGGGATAATAGTAGGCTTTCTAAACACAAGACTCACCATATTTACATTGTTGTTATAAGCTATACACAGAAATTTGTATAAAGTGTAAGACTTTATATAGTTTATTGTTTATGAATGAAATATTTAAACAAAATCTAAATTCAAAAAGATAAGGATCAATGATGTTATCCAGTTATATTTCATGGTGGGCAGAAGTTTCCTCATCACTGTTTCCTTTTCACTCAGCTAAGTATTCCAACCTTTTCATAATAATAATTCTACCATTTTTTAAAGGTACAGTCAAAAACCATCATTGGAAAATATACATGTGTGTATTGATTATGTTTTCATAGTACGATTAGTTCATTGATTAATAAATTATTACACATACTAGACGATTATTTTGTTCTCTTTTTTAAAAGTTAATGTTATTCCCATTGGATGTGAATTATTTGTTATTTATAAAATAACTAAATTGAATTTGTTCCAATTTAAGTGCATCAAGCTATTTGTATATTTTTTACAAAATTTATAAACTTAGTGTTCAACATTTCCAAGGTTTCACACTTAGCAGTTTCATAATTTTATTAATGTACCGAGTTACAACTAAAATATGATGAATGGAATATAATTATTTTTTTAAAAAAATCACCTTAAACAATTTTTCTTTTTTAGTTTTCTTTGTGTTTGTGTATATTGTATTTATAAGAAAGATTATATAATATTTATGCACTTTTTATTAATTGTTGTTAATTTCAGATTTTATTAAAAGACATAGCATCAGTAGAACTTTGTGATACATCAAATTTGATGCCATTAGATGACAAATTTCTCGCTGTAAGAGATGGCGGAATAAAGTGTCATTTGAGTGGAATATCTGCTCCTGGAGGCCAGGATGTATGGCCTGGTGTTGCTACTGAAGTATTTATTGAAGAACTGGAAAAATATCCACAGAAATACATGTCTAAAATGGTAAAAACTTTTTAGAGTTTGGATTTGTTAAGTTTATGGTGTTAACTTTTTTCTTAATATGGTGGACATGGAGGAATTAGTAAATTAATTGGGTTGAAAATAAGTTATTGTGGCTGATTAATGTAAATATTGTGGTATGTTGGAGGTACTTATTTCCATTTGCTAAATTTTGAAAAAGGTAAGGAGTGAGTGGAAATACCCCATTCTCTTTCAACCTTTTATTGTCACTCTCCATCTCAAGTACCATTTTCTTTGCAGTTTTACCCAGTGTTTTTTAAATTTAATATTAAGTATATTCTTGGTATTTATAAGTATTGAGTATATTTGTTTTTGTTTAGTGTCATTATTTATTTTAATCATTCATAAATATTCTGGTTGGGTAGTATTTGAAGGGGAAAAAATACATTAAAAGAGAAATTTTAAAAATCAAGTTTACCAATTTTAATCAAATTTTAATAAAATATGAAGTTAAAATTAAAAGTAAAAGAAAGTTGTGGTTTAGGAGTAATTTGTAAAAACCTAAAGTGAACATTGACTCTTTAGTCAGAAATTTAAGTATAGCAAAAAAATTCTCCCTTAAAACGAAATCCAAATAACGAAACTTTAATCTTGAAATTATAATTTTTAAGTAAACTAAACATATTTGTTTCAAGTTCAATTGTTTCCCATTGTAATAATTTATATTTATAAAATGTTTTGTGATTCAACCAAACATCTACTACTAATCTAGAGAGTTGTCAAATTCTAACTGATGATTTTGGTTGTAAAAAATTAGGCTCTTGATAATTCATTCATATACAGCAGTTCTATGCAAGTTACATTCGCACATGGTAAGTAATATCTATGTTTGACATATTACTGATTTCCTGTAATCAGCGACAAATAATTTTCCGTTTTTTATAATAATATAATGTCCCGTAAAATTACCTTAATATAAAAGATGAAATACCCTATTATATTGCTTAAAGTACATGGTAACAAGAAACCAGTCTACTGTCTCTGTAGGTCTACTTTGAAATAAAATAAAGCAATTTCGTTTCCGGTTTAACAATATTTAATTAATTATTTCCGATTGTAAAATAAAAAATTATACTGATTGTAAAAAAATTGCAGTTTCTTTAGTTTATATAGTTTTGTGTTTTATATCATATTGACTGTTGTATGATAACACAATAGTACAATACTACTATGGTCAGAATGCTACAAATTTATGAAAAAGCAAAATATGTAGCCAGAATCTTACACTGTGTAGTGTAGGTTTATAATAGGATCTCCTTGTCCCAGAAATATAGACAACACAGTGTGTAGGATGTGCCTGATCAGATGGGCAGTTGTCGTGGGTCCATTTTAAGTGATGGCCTGATTTATCAACTCATCGTTATTTATTAAATTTTTAAGATATATTTTTCCTAAATTATCGTGGTCGGTTTATGGCATTGACAAATTTTCAGAAAGGCCCAAAACCCAATCCCACCGTGATGAATTGAGGAAATATGAGTCCAAAATGGTCAAGGCAAATTACTCCATGACCGATATGGTTGTGTGTTATGTGCAAGTGTAGTTTTCATTTTAATTAATTAAGGCCCTGATATTAAAATAGTTTAGTTTTTTTTTATCAAAGCTGGTTACCCAAGAGTATTGTAGAAGAAGGGAGTAGTGCAATGGGACCTTTAAGTGTATATTCTAAACAATGTTTTCCAAAGGAGTGGGCCTAAGCTAAAATATCTCTTCAAAATTTAATATTTGGGTTATTCTAGGCCTCTGCCCAAATAGCGCTATTAGTCGCAAACTATGTACATACCGTGCAAAATGCTTGAATTATTTATATATATATATATATATATATATATTAAGGTAATAAATATAAAATATGGTTAAAATCAAACTTTTACAATGTTTACCTTGAGCTAATTAAAAGGACCTTTTTTTTTTAATGACTAGCAGACCATACTTAATTTTCAGAGCATTCAATACATAATAATTACAGTAATTATTCTCATATGTTCGACATTGTTTTATGAACAGTTAGAAATCCAAAGTTACTGTTGGGATTCTAGAACCTTCAGTTGCACTTTGATGTTTTCAATGAATGTGCATGATGGCATCCATGCACAGTTTAAATTTTAAAAATTTTCTTTCTTTCCTTTATTATTTTTGTTTTGTTTTATTTGATTCATGCTGAATATAACAGAAGGATGAAGCAAGTCTTATTTTCTGTTAATTACTGATAACTCTCCTTTCAAAGATCTGCTTTGTATATTTATCTTATAAAAAAAGATAGAAAGTGGGTTTAATCAAAAGGTTAGTAGTATGTTCTCCCATTTCCTATTTGTTTTTGATTCTAACAAAATTCTCGATGAAGGTCTTTATTTGATGCATATTTTTATACTGGTAGCCTATTTACTGAAACTTGTTAGCATGAATTTTCCATCAGTACGATTCCCTGAATTTAACTTTTTTATGTTTCTCATTTTTGATGTATTTAGTTTTGTGTATGTAATCAACTATCCATTTTCACAAATTAATAATCAAATGCTTAGCATATTAGTTGTTCCTGGAGTTTTCTTTATATAATTTCAGGTTGTTTGTTTTTTTTTTGTTTTTTTTTTTGTCTGGTATGTTAGATATTAGATAGATAAAACTGGTTTACAAATTTGTCAATGTAAAAGAATTGTATCTTCTAAATGAAGGCAACAATTTTACCCCCTGTCATTCATAGCTAGTTCTTCCTATTTCTCTTCTTCACACTGCCTATTCCTTGTCGCCCTCTCCCTCCCCTTCAACTGTTCTACAAACCGTCTCACTTTTATTGTTTTCCCTGATCAGTCTTTTTTTTTTATTCAGTTCCTTCAAAAACAATTGATCGAGGTTTCACTGTATATGTATATTTTTAGCAATGGTTACATTTCAGAACTTTTTTATCTGTGAGTAAACATGTGAGAAAAAAATTATTTAATGTTGTTTATATATCATTTATTTATTTTCAGGGAGAGATATTGAATGATTCTTTACCAGTAGAATTGTTTGTGAAATCCGTTACCGTCGGAGGAGCTTTGGAGCCAACTGTGATAGACTGGAAGACAATTAATCAAATTTTGGTTAGCAGAGGCTTCGCATTACCTGTTAGAAAGTAAGTTTACTTCAGTCTTATTAAACATTTTGTAATATCTCTATAAAATGATACCACATTGAATTTTGACCAAATGTGAGAATGGAAATTAAGCCATACAATCTTCAATGAGCACTGGAGTGAAATTCACACTAAGATTTGATTATTCCTCTAACCACAGTAACAGGAATAAAAACTAAAAACACAATAACAAATATTTAGTTTATTCCATTAATTATCCATTTTAATAAAAGGATTACCACCAAAGGAGTCTACTGCTAAACTACAAAAACATTTAAATCTCACAAAATCTACAAGTTGTCTAGCGACCAGGAATGTCAGAAGAAATGGGAATTTAAGTGAATTTGACATTTGCAAGCATTTTTTAGCCTATAAATTTTGAGTCTAGGCCATATATTTTTGAATATTACTCGGAGGTAAATTATATGATTTGACACGCTGCAACCCCACCCACATTTATCTATTTTATGCTCTGCATTTTTCAACTCCACTCTGCTTTAGATCACATAGTATGAGCCTTCTTTCCCTTTTGCGCATTTATACTCGGTTTTAGACTCTAATTTGCAATTGGTGTCGTTGACAAGACGAAACCATAAGTCTTACACTTTTGTACGACTTATAGCTTGTTGATTTTATGTCTTTGATGACTTTAATTATGTTTCTGTTAGTTTCATATTTGCTCAGTCTTAATTTTTATTTTTATTTATACGACTCTGTCTAGAGGTCGTGCCTTGTGGGAGAGTTTGATTCCAAATTCTATTCTAGTAACCAAGATTAATTTTATACAGATATTATATAATATTATCTCTTCAGAGCACGAAAATAAAGTTTATTCAGAAGTACCTGAAAATTACACACACATATATAGATTCATTAAACACAAGGAATAACTCCATAAAGAGTTCTCAAGTAATTTAATATTCTCAAAATTGCAATTGTATTCAATTTCCAGATATCCAAAAGTGATTTTGAAATTATCCATAAATATTTTGTTTACAAGTTACAAACAACAATCAACACATTGAATATTCATAAAACTAAACAATATACATTTTTTAAAGTTAGTTGGAGATGACCAAAAGTAAAATAATTTAAAAAAGTTAATTTAATTTTCTAACTTACCTCTGAAATCAGGATGTTAGGAGGTTATTTGTGAGATTTTTATTATTTAAACAAATTTCATTAATTTTGTGATATTATTCAAGAAACTTGACTATTGGTACCTTCAACATTTATGAAAATCTTAAAGTTGCTGAAGTGCAGTTCATGAAGATTGTTGATGATGGTGTGTTTTAGCCTCCCTGTGATGTTGCAAGTTCGAAAGGGCTGACTGGATGACAGCTCGAAAAGACGTCTTCTTCCATAAGCGTGTAGATCAAGAGTGTAGGTCTTTCGGCCAACAAATTGTAAGGTCCCCAAATTATCACTTTTCTGTTGCAACACTAACTCAATTTTTTCCATTGAATTTCCCTTTGAATTAAGTTTCTGATGAATTGTGTGACTTTTTTGTAGAAATTTTTACACAAGATTGTTTTTTATTAATTCCTTCATCATCCTGTATGTTTTGAAAGTCCCTAATTAATCGGTAGTTTTCTTTTATTTCAATTAACTTTTCATTTTGTCGTTAGGTTTTATCCCTTCTTAAGTCAAGTCCCTCTCCACCGATGTCTTGCTAGCTTACCTGTTCTGTCGATTGTGATTAAATTTTGAATTTTTCTGTTTTCCTCTGTATTTATGGGGTCCTTTAATGTATCCTGGATTTGTCTTTGGAACCCTCTTCCTCTTCATTAGGTGGTTATATACGAACTCAATTTGTAGTCGTATGTTGCATATTTTAGAAGTTACAGCACTTTTGTGTAATTATGGTTTTTTGAAAATTTACGTTTTTATTGTTGTTGATTTTTGGTTTTTAATGTTTTTAACCTATTAGTCTTGATGTATGACGATATCTTATATTTTCATTTTTTATTTGTTTCGTATTGTTTAAATGAGGCTTCCTATTTAATTAAATGAATTAATAAATTGTAACATTTACAGGTTTGAAATTGCTAAGGTTGAATTTTCCATACATATTTTTAAAAAAATTTAACATCCCAACAGAATATTGTAACAACATATTTTTTCATCCCAAATATTTAAAATTTCAGTAATGGAGGCCAAGTTGTGACTACTTTTGAATTGTTAAAAGAACTTGAAGACAGACCTAGCTCTTCTATGGAGGAACTTGTCACCAACTGGCTAAATAAGACGCAGCAGGTAATACTCAAATATGATTAATTTAATATCTAAAATTTATGTTTGTACTTTGCTATTAGAGATAAATAATAAATTATTATAAAAATAAATTGTTAATAAATAGTAAACACTAAAAAACAGTTTTATTTTTGTCATTTTAAAGTTTTGAATTTGGTTTAATATTAAATTTAAGATCCAGATTTTGAGCCCTGATGAGACAAACAAATTTAATTCCTTGCATAGGTAGTGGCTAAATGTTTTGTGAATGCCTTAACAGCTATAGACTGAACCGCCCACCAACCTCAGTTTGCTGTGATTTGTTGTGGCACATGTGCTACTGACTGTTCGTTTATTATTCTATTTGGTTATTTATTAGTTATCTTATTGTAGTTGTTGTTTTTTGTGACATCATTATGGAAGATACCCAAATTATTGATGACTGGTTACGTTTGAAATCTTCTAATTCTTAGAGTGAGGATGAGGCGATAATGATGAATTCGATGATGGCGATAAGAATATTGGTGAGGTCGACCCTATTATCCCACAGCCTCATGATGAAACACAAGAGGAAGAGGTCTAAAGTTTCCTACTTCCTCTTGTGTGGCTTGATGGTTTTATGTTTGTTTTAAAATAATAATAATAATTGATTGAAACTGATTTTGAGAAACTAATTTTTGTCATTCGCTTAAGAATTTTTTGCATATATACAGGGTGAATCAGACCATCCGTGTGTAATGTATAACAACTAAACCAAATGAGCTATAAGCCTTCGTTTTAACTTTACCCCCCCCCCCCACATCCCCTATTTCAACCATAGAGAATTCAGTAAAAATGTTTTCAAATCTCAAAAATACCCCAAAAGTGATTTTTTCGGGAGGGGTTGTTTTTGGAAAATTTTCAAATGTAAAAGTAGATCGAGTGATACTTCATATTAACACGTTAGCTGCCACCGGCCTATTTTCGAATGTTCGGTGTAATGCCAACTTTTACTGTTAATTATTTTTTGATATTTTTACTTTAATTGTGTTTATAATACCCTAATACAACAAGATATACTTTAAACTGTTAAAATAAATTGTTTAAAAATTTGTTACCTATAGGGTCGGCCGCGATTTTTTTCACCGAATTTTGATTGACAAAAAAACTTGCCGACCCGATTGGTCGCACGTTCATACTGGCGTATATTTCGTTTTAGAGGTTGGGGTCAACTCTCAAAGTAAGAATAAGCATCTCTACTCCATTACTACCTTCAGGGAAAAGATTGTGTACGCACTACTAAGGTTGAAAAACGGACAAATCGAGCCAGTAAAACATGTTGGACATCACCACTTGTCTGAAACGGCGGTATTTTTAGCAGTGGCGGCGATAGCGGGCCCGCGGTGCGAGAGGGCCCGCGAGATGGGGGGCCCGCGAGCCTTGGCCGGGATTTTTCGGGAAATTATACAGGGATCCGGATCCGGATCCACGACGGGCCCTGCCACACACCCCCCCTCCTATCATAACAATATTTTTATGAGTATTGTCAAGAAATTACTAAAATAAGGTAAAATGTCTTCAGATAAGATTGTGCATCGTGCTTCCAAAACGGCAATAACCATTATATTTTAGAGAGCAGTATTTATTATTTAACGTCTTGATACGAAGTATGTGTATTGTTTACCGTTGGCTTATAAGTAATGTAGCTATCGCTATGTCGCGCATCGCGGTGACTCACCGACGCCGGCCGGCGAAAAGATAAACTCCGGTCCCGAAGGGGAAGATTAAAATTTTAAAATAGCATCAGGTATCAAAAAGATCACTACATTTTGTGAAACGTGTCCTGGGAAACCATTTCTTTGCGAAGATTGTTTTAAGAACTTACATAAATAGGCAAGATCCTTGTGAACTCTGGTAGTTTTTCTGTAAGGTTGTATTTTTTCACATTTTGTGCTTTATTTTCTCCGATGCGACTTGAAATTTTCTTTTTTATTTAAGATGTGTAGTACTCATGTTTGTATGCGCGCATTTTAATGACAAAACACCTGTTACTGCTTTTGTAGCAAATAATGTAATGTTAACTGTCCATAAATAACTTCATTTCATTTGAAAGTATAATTTAGCATAGGCATATAACGTGTTGCCAAATTAAAAAAATATTCTGACAAATACGGTTTTATATTTATTACATTTTTAACAAAAAACATTACAAATAGATTCTAGTTTTATTCATATTTCAGCACTAAAAATAATGTAAAACTTTAAAATAAAATGTGCCGACCCGATCGGTCGGCAAAATATCGTTTATTAGCAGATGATATATAACTGAAATAAAAAAAATGTGTTGACGAAATTAACAGTCAATAACATTTTTAGTATTGTGTTCTCAAATTATAACTCTTTAAAAAGTTCCCAAAGACTACTGATAAACGTCACGGATCGATTTACTTAAGCCCTATAAAATCCCGCAGCCGACCCGATCGGGTCAGCCGATGTTTCTAACAAGACGAGCTGTGCCGACCCGATCGGGTCGGCGTGGCAGCTAACGTGTTAAAGGTCTCTGTTCCAAAATGTCAAAAAAGTAATGTTTTACAGTTAGTTTTATTATTAACACATAACATAGCCTACATAAACCAAATTTTTATCCTAGATTCATGAAAAGACACCCTTTCCAAAAATGTGCCTAAGTTCCCCCTTACTCAAAAATTTTCAAAGTCAAACTTTAAATATAAAAAATGTTTGTTTTTGAAAGATCTTTTCAATGGTGTGCTTCATGACTAACATTGCTATTTGGAGTTGTTGATTTTGAATGTTTTTTTTTTCTTTTTTTTTCCTTCTCAAAATTGTATGTATTTTTTAATTTTGAAAATTTTTGAGTAAGGGCAATTTAAGCACATGAAAGGGTATTTTCTCATGAATCTAGGATAAAAATTTGGTTTATGTAGGCTATGTTATGGGGTAACAATAAAACTAACTGTAAAACACTACTTTGTTGATGTTTTGGAACACCCTGTACATACGCAGTAAGATAAGTTACAACTTTCTTCCAAAATGATCAGTGAACAAAGACCTTTAAAAAGAGGTATCACTCGACCTACTTTTACATTTGAAAATTTTCCAAAAATGACCCCATCCCCCAAAAAAGCTCATTTGGGGCATTTTTGAGACATCAAAACTTTTTACTGAATTCTCTAGGGTCGAAATAGGGGGGGGGGTATGTTAAAACGAAGGCTGTACCTCATTTGGTTCATTCGCTATACATTTAGAACGGATGATCTAAATCATCCTGTATATGGAAAACTCCATATAAATATGTATTACACATTTTAGGTACACACACCCTAACCCTAACCTCTTATTTGAGGTTAAAAAAATTTTTTAAATTATTTTTAACATGATTACTGTTATGTTCGGGTTTATAAATTATTTAAATAAATGTATACATTACATTTAGAAGTACCAGTTTTATTATTAAGCGATCTACTTCAGTCGCTGTTCATTGTAAGACTGCTGGCTGCGCATCGTAGCCAGGACATGTTGCTACAATGTTGACTTAATATTACTAATACAGATTACAGTACATAACAATTTCCTTCTTTTTTTTTTTTAACTAAGAATAGATCAAATAATAGTAAAATATTTTTATAACCTTATAATTTTTTTTTAAAGAAATTAAAATTATATTCTAATACAAAACAATATTTTTTTTTTTTAAAGAAATTCAAAACTAGACGTTACAAATAATACTCAAATTAATAAATATGTTTTTTTTTTTTTTTTTTTTTTTTTCAAATTAAAACTATCTTCTAACCATTTACAAATCAAAAATTTTTTTATTTTTAATTTTAAGAACAACAACATTAATAACAATTACAATAATAATAACAATATTACTTTTTTTTTTAAATTTATTAACTTTTTTTTTTTTTTATTTTTTTTTTTTTTAGCCAACTTAAAATTTATCTTCTAATCGACAACTGCTTTTGACTACTCTACCATATCTGGTTTTGTAATTATCAAGATCTTTTAAAAAATCACTTTCTGGACTAACCTTTTGCCCTGAATTAACACTTTCACTTATTCTTCTATTAGATTGATTTAATGGGCTTATTTCATTCTTTTGACGAGACATGGAAGGACATTTTGAAGGCGACATTCTTTCAACCGCAGGACTAATATGTATTCTATTACGTCTATATGATTTACCGTTTTCATCTATGACTATATATGATCGAGGTTCTTCTGTTTCTCGAATTATGTTACCGCTAGACCAATTGGAATTAGGTTTTTTCTGAAAGAGAACATCTTGACCATTACATAAACTCTGCAGTGGTTTAGAATTGCGGTCAAAATGTCCCTTCATTCTCTGTTTGTTAACATACAGTTGATTTCTGGTTCTATTATAATTAAGTTTAGGTTTAAGACATTTGTAATGCGTTGGTACTAAGGTACGCAATTTCCTTGACATGAGAAGTTGAGCAGGTGATTCCACATTATTTTTATTAGTGTTTCTAAAACTTAAAAGTGCAAGATAAATATCTTCTCCTGCATCAGCTGTTTTTTTTTTAATAATGATTTCATCGTTTTTACAGCACTCTCAGCCATGCCATTTGATTGAGGAAAATGAGGGCTTGAAATTACATGCTCAATATCCCAATTTTTACAAAACATTCTAAATTCTTCACATTTAAAATAAGTCGCCCCATCAGAATAAACTTTTAGAGGTATCCCATGTCTTGAAAAAAACTTTTTAATTTTGATATTATAGTTACACTTTTAGTATTTGAAATACTTGCTATTTCAATATAGTTTGAATAATAATCAACAGCAACAATATACAACATTTGTTCCCATTCAAACACGTCTATTCCCACTTCTGACCATGGTAATTTTGGTACTCTATGTGGCAATAGAGGCATTTTACTTTGATTTCTTTTAAATTTACTACAGGTTCGACAAGATTCAACATAATTCTTAATATCATTAGACATGTTAGGCCAATAAAGTGCTAACCTAGCCCTTGATTTACATCTATTTATTCCCATATGACCTTGATGAACAATTTCCATCATTTGTGTTCTTAGATTTTTTGGTACAATAATTGTGTCACCTTTAAATATTAAATTTTTTATAATACTTAATTCATCTTTAAAATCAAAATAACATTTTAATTTATCATTTACATTACTTTTATATTTTGGCCAGCCATGATTAATATAGTCTTTTAATTTATTTAATTCTTCATCATTTTTAGATTCTTTCTCAAACAATAACCACTTAGCATGTGAAATTGGTAAATTATCAATTAATAAATTAACCTGTAATTCTATTTCGTCAAAAACCTCATCTTCAACCTTGTCATTTACATTAAAATGTCTTGACAAAGTGTCAGCAATAACTAACTCTTTACCCGGTTTGTACACTACATTAAGTTTATACTGTTGAAGGCGTAACAACATTCTTTGTAATCTACTTGAGATTTTTGATAAGGGTTTTTTAAATATTGCTATTAAAGGTTTATGATCAGTTTCAACAGTAACATTTTTTGAGAAAATATACTGATGGAACCTTGTACAACCAAAAACTATTCCTAAGAGCTCTTTTTCAATTTGAGCATAGTTAATTTGAGTTTCTGTTAAGGCTTTAGAAGCATAACATACAGGTTTATTATGTTGCAATAAACAAGCACCTAGCCCCGTCGAACTTGCATCGACAGACAACAATATTGGCTTAGATTGATCAAAATAGCTTAATACTGGGGCTTGTGTTATTATTTTTTTCAATTTATTAAACACCTCATTAAGATATTTATTCCAAGTAAACTCTACATCTTTTTTTAGCAAAGCTCTAAGAGGTTGTGATATTTCCGAAAAATTTTCTATGAATTTTGAGACATAATTAAACATTCCTAAAATTCTTGCAAGTTCTTTTTTATCCTTAGGTATTGGTAAGTCAATTATAGCTTTTATTTTGTTTTCATCTACCGAAATACCATCAGAACTAATTTTATGCCCAAGAAAATTTATTTCTTTAACATTAAATTTACATTTGTTAATATTGAATTTAAATCCATTAGTTTGAGCTTTATCTAACACTGCATTAACTCTTTCAGTTAATTGTTTTTCTGTTTCACCCCAAATTAATATATCATCTTGAAATGACTGAACCCCATCGATTTTTTCAAAAATTTGAGACACTACTCTATGAAATATTTCTGGAGCACAACTCAATCCAAATGGTAATCTTTTAAAATAAAATCTGCCAAAAGGCGTTTGAAAAGTAGTTATTTTGGCACATTCCTCATCTAATGGAAGCATCCAAAACCCTGATTTTGCATCTAACACTGTGAATAACTTTGCACCTTTAATTTTATGAATAATTTCCTCAAAAGTAGGAAATTGATAGTGTGATCTCTTAATACATTCATTTAAAGGTTTTGGATCTAAACATAACCTTATATTACCATCTTTCTTTTGAACAATTACTAGCGAATTAACCCAATCAGTAGGCTCATTAATAGTTTCAATGATGCCTAGCTTTAACATTCTATCCAATTCAGCTTTCAATTTATTTTCTAGTGCAAAAGGAATTTTTCTAGGAGCACTAATTACAGGACATGAATTTTCATTTAACTCTATCCTAACCTTAACTGGTACACACCCTATTTCATTATTAAACAAATCTTTGTACTTTTTATCTATTTGGTCTAACTTTAAGGTATTGATATGCTTAACAATTCCTAAATTAAGACATGTATCAAGTCCTATCAAATTTTCACAGTTTGATTTAACAATATAAAAAGTCAATGCATAGTTTGAGCCTTTAAACTTGCTTTGTAATGTACAAGTCCCTACAACAGGTAATCTGTTGTTTGTAAATGAAGTAATTTTAGCATTTGTTTTATTAATTAAATTAACATTAATTCCTAATTTAAGAAAGGAATTATACGATAAAATGTTTACTTGGGCTCCCGTGTCTACTTTAAAAGATTGGTGCACTTTATTTATTATAATTGTCTCATACCATTGAGTTACGTTTACCTTATAATTTTGCAGGTTAGGTTTAGCTAAAGTGTTTATCACAAAGTTTTTATTTTCATTATCACATAATAAACTTTCATTACCTGTTTCTGTCAGTTGGTTAACTGAAAACCTACACATGTTTCTAAAATGGTTCAATTTACCACACTGTGAACATACTTGATTCCATGCTGGACACTTTCCAAAAAGATGAAATCGGCCACATCTACCGCACGGATTATTATGCATGTTTGCCTTTGCTTTGTGTGCCTGGAAGGATGATCTTGACCTTGTAGTTGACCCTTGATGCATAGCATTTGACATTGTATTTGATGTATTGCGCTTCAATTGGTTTCCTGTTGAATTCTGTCCACGATTGCCGGTTCCAGCTTGAAACTTGTTTAAATTAAAGTTTAAAGTTTTGTTTCTTGGTTTACTATTTTTAAAAACTCTATCTACCGTAGAATCTAATAACTCTTTTTTTACATTTAGTTTATGAGCCCTATCATAAGCTAATTCTTTAGATTTACACATTTCTAAGGCTTGTTCTAAAGTCAAATTATGTGTTTTTAACAAAGAAACTTTAATATCGGAATCATGAATACCACTAACAAAAATGTCTCGAACTAAACTATCACGTAAACCACCGAAGTCACAAGAAGCACTTAGGTTTTTTAATATTGCCACATATTGTTCATAAGATTCATTATGTAATTGTTTACGATTAAAGAATATATGTCTCTCATATGTTACATTAGCCAAAGGAATAAAATAATTTTCAAAACTTTGAATTACAGTTTCTAACTTGTCTGAATCCACTGCACTAAGATTAAACGATTTTAAAATGTCTTGTCCTTCTTCACCCATGTAATGAAGTAATAAAGCTACTTTTCTTTTGTCTTTTGTAGACTCTGGTACAAATGCTTCAATAAAAATTTCATACCTGTTTTTAAATTTTCTCCAGTTAGTTGCCAAATCACCTTGAAATTCCATCGGAGAGACGCCATTTCCTGTGTTTCTAAAATCCATTTTTCCGTAGTAAAATAGAAACTTTTTTTTTTTGCAAACTAGTTAACACTTTATCTGAATTCTTATTAAATCTGGTTTACACCGCTGCCACCATGTTATGTTCGGGTTTATAAATTATTTAAATAAATGTATACATTACATTTAGAAGTACCAGTTTTATTATTAAGCGATCTACTTCAGTCGCTGTTCATTGTAAGACTGCTGGCTGCGCATCGTAGCCAGGACATGTTGCTACAATGTTGACTTAATATTACTAATACAGATTACAGTACATAACAATTACCAACCATTTGCATTAAAAAAAATCAGAATTTGTAGGTAGTTTTAGGTCAATTTTAATCATCCATTAAGGGGTTAAAAAACTATAGTATACTTATTTAAATCAAATGTTATAATATAATAATTTTTGCATTAAAATATAGGTAAAACACGTTCTAGCTTTGAAAAAAAAAAAATGCTTTTAATTGTCATTATATCAAATTGAACCTATTTTTGATTTTTTTAAATTTTATTGTAGTATATAATAGTTAATATTTCTGTATTGGTTAAATAAATATACAAAAAAGTCAAAGCTGTCTAAAATAGTATTTTACATTACAATCCATTATGAATTAAATTAAATAAACGGTGCATAAACAAAAATTATTAACCAGTATCTCTCCAAAAAATACCAAATGTAAGAAGCTCCACCCCAATCTCATTAACCTGTAATGCAACTATTAATTTTTATAACTATGAGTTATATACCTCTCATTTATCTGTACTTACTTATATACCCTGATATTCCAAACGAAATCAGATGAAGAGGTGTTCGTAATAATATTTTAAAGACACATTTTTATAATTATTACAATTTATTAAACAAATACAACCTCTTTTTAACCTAAATACTAACTTATGACTAATTGCAATATTAGTCTCGAGATACAAAATTTACTAATTTATATGGCCATGTTTAAAAGTTCCTTTTTGTTACTTACGGTGATAAAATGTTCTTATCTATGTCCTTATGTTCACTCACTTTATTATTTTTACTTTTCGTTTTTTTATACAATTTTCGTTAAAACAATTAACAATATCCAAATATATCTCTGTTCATCTCACTTATTTATTTGTAATGAGTCTAACTTTTATTTATGGACACATGCGTCCGTCCCTTACGGGTGACTTCTAGCGATTGACAAACTTTAGTAATCCACACAACATCTCACTCGCTCCAGACACTTTTCTCAGAATTTTCCTGTTTACAGCCATATTTGGACATCTTACTATCATTTCTATTCCCTTATTTAAGCATCATATGATCGTGAAACACACCTCCCTCCTTCCTTCTGGAATCTTCTTTCTCTACATATGACACGCCAATTGTTTATTCAAATTCATTTTCCATTTATTATTTCTTAATTATAACACATTATTATTTACATGTGATTTTATATTATTACATATTAACTAAATTATTATTTATATATTATTGACGGGTTGAAATATGACCCATGCTTACACAATTTTGTAGTTGGCCAAAAAAGCTGTTATCAGATATTTAATTTTTACACTACAGTTTCGTTGTTGTTTTTGACTGCATATCTACAAGGTTGTTGAGAAATTTTATAGTAAGCCTAACAAATCACAAATTTTAATTGCTTTGGGGAAAAGAAATTAATTAATTGATTAATTCCTTTACCAAAATGTTCTAAATTTATTAATTTTTTATTTTTAATAAGAGAGATATACTTTTTTAATTCTTTTGAGTAATTAAAAATGTTTTATACCGTTATCTATTAATTGGAGAGGGGGAAAATACCAGTACATGTAATCTTCGTAACAATAATTTCATCAAAACATTGTTGATAGATCAAAGCTTAGGCTAAAATGAAGGAAGGGATAAACAAAACAAACATTTGCATTTTTTGTATGTTAATATTTTTGGGGCTAAAAAATATATTGTAGTTTTTGTACTGTAATATTTTGGGGTAAATATTACCTGTTTAGAAAAATGATGTTTCTTTATATGAGTGTGCTACAACTGTTGTGTTATTTGCAGATTATGTAAATCTAAATTAATTTACTAATATTAATATATTTATCTGCACTTGTGTTTTTACCTTTCATGTGTTACAGGAATCATGTCCTCTACCTCCGTATAACCTCTCACCATTCATACAATCCTCTCCTAATTTGCCTGCTTCACCTTTTCCTCGTAGACCACGTATACCTGGCATTGTTGACAGAATTCAACCTAAACCCTTAAATAATATTTCCAAAAAGTGTTCACCTGTTTTGCTTCATCCTAAAATAAATGAATTAAGAACAAAACATTCTCAGGTTGGCATTGTTATTTTAAGTTTCTTTTTAATTTGTGTGATTGGTTTTATAAAATTATTAATTATTTAGTTATTTACTGAGGTAGAGCTAGAGTGAGACCTCCACTCTAACTGTCTTTAGGATGTTTTCTTCTTAAAGGTATAATTTGAATAATTTCTTAAAATTGTTATTAAAATTTCATGAATAATGTCTAACAAAATATTTTAATACTTATATTTGTGCACAAGTACTGGATTTTAATAATATGTTATACAATTTAAGTTGCTGTATATGAATTACATTTTTAATTGCATGTATTTCCTGGAGACTGTTTTGTTCAGTTATTCAATTTAATATATTTTGCAAAGTTTAGGACATTGAATCTATACAGATCAATACAGTTTTAAAATTGAAGTTTTACAAAGTTGAATCTCACAGAAGAATTTTAATTTGTTAGTTTGAAGAATAATTGAGGAATGTCAGTAAAAGGTCAGAAAAATTCATATCTACAATTTAATATTGCTATCAGATGTGAAATTATGTTGATGTTTATTTCATGTAAGTTCAAGAACAATTTTTTCACGGACACAAATGTAGTGAGTATATATTATAAGTATTTACCATATTGTTTTTGTGTGGCTGTTCCTTCTAGTTGATCATCAAAACTGGTATGATCTTTTAATAGTGGTTCTGAAGTAAGATAAATTTAATAAGCTGTAAGAATTAAAAATATTTCATAGTATCTCTCCAAGTAAGAACTTTAGCTTAAGCTATATAAGATTCTTGTTCTAAATATAGAAATGTAAAAAGGTTTGTCGGCTAACCCCCTTTAATAATTTTATTTAAACTTCTAACTTTGAATTTCAGGTTTTTTTATCAGTAAGAGTTATTTTTACTAATATAACTATAATCAAAATCTAAACATTTTGACCTAATTTAATGTTTATAGGTTGATCTAATCAAATCACCCTTAAAATTGTTACCATTTTGAAATAATCCATTTTGAAGTTTAATATATTTGTTCTGAGTATGCAAAAGACCTGCATAAGTCTCTACATGAATTATATATTGTCTATCTTTTTTGTTTCATATAGTTTACAATAATGACCATAACGGTCAGAGAGCATGTAAAAAATCACTTATGTAGACTTCCGGTCGTGAAAGAGGTTACATTTCTTTCTCTGCTGTTTGGTGGAAGAGTAAAAAATGATTGAACAAACTATATTAGATCGGCATAGGCATACTAGATCCATTTATATTTTTATAAAGAAATTGTAATGATTTTTTTTTTTAAGTGTTTCAAAATATGTTATTGTTATTCAATTGAGTTCATTTGGAGTTTTACTAGGTAATAAAACCGTTTTTATGAAATATTTAAGTGTGTACAAGATAAACTCTAAATGTAATTGGTGAGTAGAGATGGTGTTAAATCCTAAGAAACAATTTTATAAAAGTAGTGATGGATCAAAATAGCTGTATGTTTTAATAAATTACACATAAAAATATCTAGTTTAGAATTATACAATATAGTAGACTGTCATATTAAATAAGACAAATTTTCCATTAGAACAAGATATACAAAGTTTTTTTTTTTTTTATGCCAAACACATTTTCATTGTTTTATTACTTAGAAGTTCGAGGAGTTTAGTAGGTCTGGTTCATTTTTTATTCTGCTGTTGTGAATCAAAATAAAATTTGTTTACCTGCAATTGTGTTTCGGTTATTGACTTTAGTTGAAACAGTTTCATATTGGTTTTGATTGTTTGTTGAAGAAATACACAGATAAATTTTCAATAAATGTTTTATAGCACATGTTAACATGAAATATTTTAACAAACTTATTTATGAAAACTAACTTAAATCTAATGAAAAATCCACATAAATTACATTTATGTTTTGATCGTTGATTTTTATCTTCATAATTGTTATGTGTTACCATTTATTAAAATTGATTTTAAAGTATTATTTTTCTTATTTACAGGATGCTTTAAAGTCTTTGGTGCTACCATCAAAATCACAGGTTTGTATTTATAGTACCTAGTTTTTTTATCTTGAGAGAGTTTACGTTATTTTAAATCAAATGAAAAACAAAATTTCTAATTGCCATATATTGTTTTTGTAACATGTTTTTTAATTTGCATGAAACCATGAATAAGGGAAGATCAGTAAAAGTAATTGCTATTTGGTGTTATGTTAACACATGTTCATGGTGATATATATTACCAGTACATTTTATTTATATTATGTTTTTGTTTTCATTTATTGTTAGGTTTCAGTGTTATTTCTATGGCTATAAACTGTGTAAGACTAATGACATTGAATAAATTGTCATTTATGCTCTAAGCAAAATAATCCAGATAGGCTGGATGTTAAGGGTGAATCACATTCTGTACATTCAACACCCAAATATATGATAACAAAATGTCGGTAGCATTAACATTTATTTTAAGATTTTCATTTATCTGCCAAAATAAAAGTATTATTTTTTTGCTCACATTGCTATAGTTGATTTCTTACTAATTAAAATAATCAAAGGCAAATAAATGATTACAATTACTTGGGATATTAAAACCATGCAGAAATTGTATTTCATGGGTGTATACATATATTTCATTAGGGGCTTACGATGAAAAGCAATTTATTAACTGTTTTAAAGACTAGATTTTGTCGATCCAAGTTAATATTATTTATACCACAAAACGAGCTGGTCTATTGTACTTATAAAAATGATAGTACACATAGATCGGAACCTTTTTTCATTGTTTTCGCTACTGAAACATATTTATGTTAAAAAATAACATATAACTTATACGTCAAGATGACCATAGGTAATAACCTGGTCATAGTGTCATGAAAATAAGTATTTCATTGCCTAAAAACATTGTGTACCACCTGTAAAATATATTGATACATTATTTAATGATTCAACTAAAATTATATTTTAGTTATGTACAACTGAAAGGAAATATTATTAAAAAATAACTATGGAATTTTAAAATTTTAAGATTAAAATAGGCCTAGTTAATAAGCATAACCAGGTCTCTGGGTTGGAGGTAATATATTTGTACAAAAATTTACTTTGTGTTTTTTTACATTTCATTATCTTCTTTTGTTAATTATTTAATGTTTCACATTTTTACGCTTATCCTATTCAAAGTCTAAGTCAAATTTAATTTAAAAAATGCCCAATATATGCCAATTGTGAGATCAGTAACCCGTAGTATAATAATTCCTGTTAAGATCGAGAAATTTTAGCAGTTCATCTGCGGTTACATCAGATTATCGGTGAAATGTTGGATTTTGGAATGACAACTTAATACAGAACAAGATGTAAGATATTCAAAGTAAAAAAATATAAATCATATAATTGTAATTATTTCTATATAAAATGGTCAGGAACATGTGCTTAATTATAAGAAAGTTTTAGGTTTAAGAGGTTAAATATAAAATTAATAATATGGTCAATCTGATAACCCTGTTAGGTCAAATCATAGAAAAGAGATCTGACAACACTGTTCAGACCAAATTCTTTGTATCAGTTTCATCGACTATAGAAAAAACCTTGTAGAAGGTTCCAAATTAAGTTAAAGTTAGTATTAAGTATCTTTTCTTTTATAAATCTGATAATATGCATTTTAGATATCATGACTGTGTTTTAATTTAAGTACATTCATTCAAAGAATTCACACAGAGTATATGTGCTTAATTACATGTTGGTACTCTATCTTTTGAAATGAAATAGTATGAATACGGGGTATAAAAATAAAGCAGTAGTAGAGGAAGTAATGTTAAGGTCAGTAAATTTATTACCGGACGTACACAAAAGATTATTGGTATTTTTAATTATTGTTAGTTTACATATTCTGATTGAATAGCTTGGAAAATTTATTAATTTCAGAATGACCCTGAACCTTACAAGTTATCAACTTCTGGAAGTTCCAGTCCTAACTTAAAGACGTCAGTGAAATCTCTTGATTTTCCACCTCAAACGCCAAATATTTCTGTTCCTCGACCATTCTCTGAAATAAATTCAATCACTGAATGGTTACCTGCAGTTCCATTCAAAAGTCTCAACTTTGCAGGTTGTCCAACATATGTTGATAACGAATGTAATATTTACATCCAGGATTCTAGTCAAAGTGAGTTAATTTGGAAATTTTTGTTGTTTGTGTAAAAGTGTTGAAGTGTGTAGTGTATGCCAATATAAAATATTGTAATTTATATTTATGCCTTATGTTTAAATTTGTTTATAAAGTTTATTATAGAAAATCAAATCTGATTTTGTCATAAATTAATTATATTATTTCATATTTATTGGGGGGGGTATGAACCCAGGTTTTTTAATTCGGCCTAAGCATAAGCTCAAGATTTTGACTCTTTAACACTTTACCATTATTCATCATCACACTAAGCACAACACTTATTAGCTGACCAAGTTAACATTTTATGCGGGAAATAAGCTATGTGGAAGACAGATTGACAAGATATTTTGAGTATGCCTTAAAGTTATCACATGAATGCATTCTTGGAATGAACGAACAAAGGCATCAAGAAGGCGGGAATTATTTCCTGGGATCCCCTTATCATCCTGTTTACCTTTCTCACAAAAATATAGTAAATATTACGTGACATTCTTAGATATTCAATTAGTCTAACGTGTACACCCAGTATTTATTTGAATACTTCTAGAATGTGCCTAATCTAATTGTAAAAATAATCTATCAACAAAATAATATCTACAACTTTCTTGCAGGAAGTTATCATTTAGCCGAGAAATATAAATTTTCCTCGTTTTGAATATTTGTGTCATTACTTTTATTACGTAAAAACTTTTTACAGTGTATCATTAAAATTAAATATTAGGTTAGAGTTTAGTAAGGGGTGTATATATTATCTTTAGATTTTGTTATGAAATCTAAATATAAATTATGATTAATTTTTGTGTTGACACCACTTTAACCGGATATTTTATTTTTTTCACCCAGACTTTAAAATAACGGTGGTAATATCGGTTTAAACAAATTTTAATGTTTTTTACAAACTTTGTGTAAATATCTCATTATGTAGTTGATGCATTTCAAATTAGCAATACAAGATTATAATTATTCTCTGTAAACAATAATTTTAAATATTGTAAAATATGTATATTTTTCTTTTTTTTAGGTAAAGATACTTTAGAAGTGATTCATGCTGCACTGACATCCCGCTATAAGAATACTAAACCAATGCCTCATGATCTCTTCTGGTTTCCAGGCATGATCTGCATTGCTCAGTATTTCAGTGATAAGTCTTGGTATCGAGCAAAAGTTTTAAAGGTACGTTAATAAATTAATATTATATTTGTCTAACTATTAAGATTTTTTTTCACAAAAATTAATAACAAATTCAAATTCAGCTCATTAAGTATCATAAGGCTTTTGAGTTGCATCAAATTTCAGTTGTGTAACTACCCCAAAAATCCAATGAAAATTATAGATTCTGTGGATAGATGTTAATTAGTTTTGTTGTTTATACAAGACATAACAACTTGTGTAACTTTTAGGTATTACTACCAAATTTTAATACAATGTTCACAATAAGGATGTGGCAATCGAGTTCATTTAGTCAAAGTAATTTGATTTTTTATTTTGAACATGTGACTACATTATATTTTTTATTAGTAAAATTTGTAATATTGTATTACAATAGTAGAAACTATAATTTTATTAGGAACAGTATTTTTGTATGTTATTTGAAAGCACAATAATTTTTGTGTTTATCATGTGTACTTTTCACTTTGTCTGTTTTGTGTTATTTAGTGTAACTTTTTTCATAATCACATTTACAGTAGACTTAATACGGTGTTAATACAGCATGATCGGAACTCTAGTGATACCAGATTTCCGATTTAGCCTGATAATGTCGGAGAATTTATTGGGATAAATCATGCCAACTACACAAGTATAAAGTGCCCCAACTGTGTATTTGGGATTCCCTCATATTTTTAACATGCATGGAGATTGTAAATATATTGCCAAACCGCATGCCTTTTTATCACTTGTGATCGATAAAGAAAAAATACTGAAAATATATTGAATATAGTACATTCATTGAAGAATACATATTTATTTACTACATTTATTAGTTTTAAAACAATACTATGTTACAGTAGTTAAAAGTTAAAATTCAAGATTTGACGAAACAAGTCAGTAAAAATTAAATGCCTGCTTAAAAAAATCTGTCTGGCCATGTTGTTTTTTGGATTCAGTTTTAAAAACTTTTTGCGAATTCTGGAGAGTTGTAACTTTTGTTTGACTCAGAAATGTTTATGGATTTGTTTAGTGGACCAGCAGTTTCAATCCACGAGACTCATTGGCCCCTTCTTCTTCATCCAATTCAACTTCCGGAACCTGCATGGATTCATAACACTTTTGATTATTTGTTCATCACTTAATTTCTCTACTACGGCCTCTTCCCAATCAATTTCCATCCACACTAACACTTCCTCTTGAAGTGGGCAAACAACACCACAATAGGCCAATTTCATCAGCATTATAAATTTGACTTGGTAGTTAAATTATCCTTTGAAACAATGCTGTTGAAAGTTCTCCTGTATTCTTCAACTGCATTTTAACAGGCTGATCTACTTTTCACTGGTCACATCTAGTGTAAGGATTTGATGCCGAACTTAAAGTTTTTTAAGCAGCTATAGGATAATATGCATTCTTTATCTGGCCATCTCACAATGGAATTATTTTGAGTTTTCAAGTACTATAGGCCTACATGTTTACCTTCCGATTTTTGTACACTGAACCAAATGTATAAAAACACTGTACTGTTCCAGTTTTGAGTTTTTTTTAAATATGTCTAGACTTGATGTTTTTTGTTGTTACGGTTTGAGTTCATCTTTTTTTATATCGTTAATCATCGATGATCCAATATTGTAATCACGTTTGATACAGCACAAGTTTTAAAGAGTCCATGTCCATGTTTGAAATACTTAGTACTAAAAAATAATTGTAGATTTAAATATTTTATCCTTATGTGTGTGTGTATATATATATATATATATATATATATATATATATATATATATATATATATATCGCAAGCACCCGAGACCATGAATGTCCAGTAGATAAGTTCAATAACTAGAAAAATTGTTCAGTATATTTCTAAATAGGGGCAATTTTAAAATTTAAAAAAAGTGTTTATTTATGTCTATTTTTTATTGTATAGAACAATTTTAAGTCGAATAATAACCAAACATGTTTTTTACGATAAAAAAATAAGTGCTTGATTAATATAAAACAAAATAGAAACACAATTTTAATTATTATCTTATAAATTGTATGTAAAATTCACTTGGGATATTTTATTTGTTTTATTTTATTTAAGTTCGCTTACTATTATTGTTAACATAGTGTAAGATTTAGAGTTACGTGTTTATTATAGTCAGTAACCTTACATTATGGCAAGAATTGATCTATACTCTATTGGAATTTATTTGCTGATAATTAATACCAAGCAAAATACAAATTGTATACAATTTATTTTATATTTGCAATATCTAAATTGTTTGTAATATTTGTACTCTTTTCTTTTAAAATTTTTAATTGTAATGATTTGCTTGATTTAAGGTAAATGATGACAATACTGTAGATGTTCAATTTGTGGATTATGGCAATATAGAGAATTGTAAAGCTTCTGAATTGCGTAAAAATATCTGCATGGGACATATTCCTATCCAGTGCCACAGCTGTTCGACTCCTGGAATAATTCCAGTAAGTCTAACTTTACTCTTATCTAGAAGAATGTGTTGTAAGATCAAGTAAAGTGCACAGATATCAATAAGTTGACATTTACTAGTACACTTATTTTTTGGTTATTAAAAATTTTGTAAATCTGTCAAAATGTTCAGTTTAATTTTGGCTTAAGTTAGGAAGAAACTAATGACAAATATCAGTTCAGTGTTTCAAAAACAAGGAAATTGTCAACATATATATATATATATATATATATATATATATATATATAATTTACATGAAAAATAAAAATTTTAACAAATTTTACTCTTATCGGTATTTGAGTTCACGTACATAGTTACTAAATTTTGATTCGATATTTTATATAATTATAAAATCTTCTTTTTTCAAAATTTTAAACGTCATATTCATACTTTTTTTAATGGGAACATAATATCCTAGACTTTTGCTATCCAAATTCTGTATCTAATAACAGAAATAATTTTTATTTCATATTCGTATAAAAAATAACTCATTTTAATATAATAAGAGATTCTAATTAATAAACAGTTAATTAATAAACACAGGTACATTAGCAGTAATTATAATTTTTTTTTTTTAAATCAATATTTATAATTTAATTTGCCTTCAAATTACTTACTAGACAAAATCTTCCAAGGAAAGTTTTTCACCAATTTGTTTATTTGGTTTTGTGTCTATGCTAGATAGTTGGAAAGTTAGTACAATATTTTAGTACAAAAACTTAAAATAATTTTTTGTTCATATAGATATCTTCAGATGGAAAATGGCCAATAGCAACATTGGATTTTATTCATGGAACGATTGTAGATAAAGTTTGTCAAATTGAACTAAAGGAGCCAGACTCGCCCACTGATACTTATGTGGTAATTGTGTTTATAATAATATTATAACTAGTATAAAAATGTTTTAAATGATGTCAATCTTCTTTTGTCTTTATGCAACATCTGAAGGATATCTTATATATGGTAATTGTAAACAAAATCTGAACTTTTTTATTTAATCATTACATTTCAAAATTTGACTAATACAAACAAATATTTTCAACTTGCTAAATGTAGTCTTTGATAACATATGTGCATAAATAAGAAATAAGCATGATGTTACATAAACATTAACAATAATAGAGACCTATAATTAATTTTTAATCATAATAGAAAAATTTTAATCACTAAGAGACAAAGACAAAATCATTAAATAGATGGCTAAAATTAATTTATTAATTCTGTCATCAGTAGTAGACGGGGTCACTTTAGGATTCCTCCAATGAGAAGGCAGTATTTTGATCACGTGACCACTTAGACCCCATCCCTAGAAAATGGCATCTCCCTAGATGCTATGACTTACAAAATAGCGCCTCCACTGGTAAAATGAGTAAAAAAATTTGTAAAACTATGATATATATATAAAAGTTTGCGTAATAGAAATTAAAGATATGAATAAAATAGTGTATTTGTAAGTATATAGGTCTATATATATATATATATATATATATATATATATATATATATATATATATATATATATATATATATATATATATTTATAAAAAAACTTTATATATATATATAAGTACGTATATAAATCAAATGTTTAGGTTTTAGGGACTCACCTCTAGGTTAGTTTATGTGCTTATATAAACAAAAAATGTCTAGGTCAGTGTATGTGTTTATATAAACAAATGTCTAGGTTAATCTATGTGCTCCCCTCCCCTCTTCTAGGTGAGGATTGAGGTTTTGTCGGGATCAATGATATGGAAACGTGTATGTGCTGTTTGAAAACCAATTTGACGGTGAAACTGGTACCTCCCGGTGGTCCGGCGAGTGTTCGGTGTTTGACCCCTGTAAAATGTGTCTCACCGCGGTATTTAGCGAACGGAACGTCGTACGGACCTCAGACCTTCACTGTTGGACGAAACACATAATGAACAAAACCATCCTGAAAATACTGTGTTTTAAAAACAAACTAGTGAACCAAGTAGTTTTGTTATGAAAAAATGTGTATTGTCTCATTATTGCATAAACAAAAAATAAATATATACTCTCTATTCCCATCTTACAATTTTATTCCCTATTTTAATATCCCTTCGATTATTATCTCGATAAGAAAGATTTTTCAAAGAAGCCCAATACAGAGAGAGAAAGAGTGCAGATAAGTTAAGTTAGAAATGGAGCATCAAACAGTCCAATGCATCTAGCTTAATACTACTAATCTAACCTAACTCGGGCAAATAATGTGTTGGGAAAACTAATTACAGTAAACATATTATTATTCATCTTATCACAAAATAATATTTACTACAAATCCGTAATTATTTGTCAGTAATAGAATATTCAATTGTTAAGAAAGTTTGTAAATAAGGGTTTGTAATCTTATTTTATCCCAAAGAAATTTTGTATTTCTTTTGTTGGATCGAGTATGTCCATTTCCCGTCAATTACAACTAACTCGTATTTTCTTCCACAATGCCTTCTTTATGTTGCCTATTCCAAAACAAAAGATTTAGCGGAAGCTCAAAAAACTTGTGCTTGATAGCAGCAAAAAAAGTCTCGATAAAATTGTTTTTTTAAACTCGGGCTTGGTAAAACCTTGAACTCAGCTTAAATTAAAAATTCTGGACTCGTTCACTCCTACTGTTGAGTATATTAAATACCTACCGGATTTAAAGTTCTGCAGAAATAATAAGAAATTTCATTTTTATATCATTAACTTCTTCAGATGAATAATCTCTACCGTCTAACAACATGTAAATTCTGTGCAAACATAATTCATTTATACTTTTATTTTTTTAAGTGATTATAGAATGTGATCTACGTTTTATATTTTTGATTTTTTATTATATAAATATTTTTTAAACCACAGCTTTATAACCACAGCTTTTTTAAAATGAAAACTAGACCACATCCATATTGTTCTAAGCTTTAAAATTATATTTTGTACATAATTTTTGGAGCATTTTTATTCAATTATAGTAATTCTCTCATTTTAAACATTGTTTTATGTATGGTTAGAATCCAAAGTCACTGTTTATTTAGACTGTTTAGTCACATACACTGTTTATATATATATATATATATATATATATATATATATATATGTGTGTGTGTGTGTGTGTGTGTGTGTGTGTGTGTGTGTGTGTGTGTCATTTTTGATGTTTTCAGTCAACATACATGCAATCGACCTTCCCTTTACCGTAAGCAACAACAATAGACCGTATAAAATCTTGCTTATTCAATAACATTAACAGGGAACGAAATCACTTGGTTCACGTCAGTAGTGTGTCTTTAAAATCACAGAATTATCTTTTGTTTATTATCATGAAACCAGCTTATCACAATTCTGAATAAATTATTTTACATTTTAGCAATATTTTTGCTTGTAGATATTTTAATTTGAACTAATATACCACAATTTGTACTCTATACTTTTATGTATTCAAATTTGCCAATGTAAAGGAATTGTATACTCTAAATGAAAGCAACAATTTTACTACCTGTTATTCATAGATACTTCTTCCTACTCTTCCATCCACACTGTCTATCCTGTCATTCCTCAAAATTATCCCCCCTCCCCCACCTGTTCTATAGACCTTCCTGCATTTATTGTTTTCCCGGATTCATTGTTGTTGTTTTTATTCAGTCCCTTCCGAAATGATAGATCGATGGTTCACAGTACTAGTAGTTGTACGCATGGAACAACACGCATGGTCACATTCCCTAAGTGCATCAGTGTGGAAACTCCACAGGTTTTATTCTAAATCATATATAATTGGATTAGGATTCAAATATTAAACTTTACCTAACATATTTTTTTTTCTGTTTTAATATTTTGAATTTGAAACAACCGAAATGATTATGTTATGTTTTTTATTCATATATTACTTAATTATAAAACAGAATCTAAAATGTTCCAAGTAGTGTTTTCATTGTAATCTGATATGATTATAATCAGAACTGCATTTTTATTATTTCAGTTGTTTTAAAATTAATAAATTATATTTTTTTTAGAAATGCCTACCTTTTGTTATCTAGTTTTAATCATAAATATGAATTATGATGACATGTTATTTTTGTTTTCTACTAAAATATGTTCTCCTAGCCAATCCTACCTCGAAAACCTTTTTTATGTGATATTGGGTCGTGGTTGTTAATATTATCAATCTATTTCCTTTTAATCTGTAAAGGTTAATCGTGTAACAAACTTTGTTAATCTTGAATTACTAGCTAATTATAACTACACCTTCATTTCTTTAATTATCGGAATAGTGATCTATATAGAATAATTTACGGTTAATCAAATAATTGTATGGCCTATTTTATTTTTTGGTGAGCTCTAATATTCAAGGCGGAATAGGTTAGAGAAGTATGAATTGATGGTTACACTTATCGTAACTAACCATTATGGTGTTTTTATCATATATTTTTGTCTATTAAAATGATTTTCTCAGATACAATGCTATCTTGATCATATTTTTAAACATATTAATGAGTGGTTGTCAATATTACCGACGCTTCGTAATTGGTACTAATCATATAACTTAAACGTTACATTATCCTACTAGTTAATTATAAACTATCCCTGTATTTTTTGTTATTTCTTTTGAGCTCTAATTAGTAAAGAGGTATGAATCGCCAATTATGATTAATCGGGAAAGTTAATCATCCTATCCCTAATTTTGTTGTAAGTTTTTGAGGATTTGTTCTTTTTACATACTTGATCTCCCAAACCCTCTAAATAATATGACAAATTTTTATAATGATTTATGTGTTCTTACATTTATAGCTATTGAGTTTGAAATGTCCTGGAGAATTGGACCTCGTGGCACTCCTGTTAAGTATGCACTATGCCACATATTTCATCGACTGTGAGCAAGTGGCTCAAGAGTCTAGTGAAGAAGTAGAAGCACAAAGTGCTGTTCTTAAGGAAAAAAAGAATTCGACTAATATGACACCAGGTGACTGGTACAACATAGTTATTCAAGAAGAAGTGGTATGTTTCTTTTCAAATTAGTCTAAAGTAGTTTTTTTTACATAGAAGATATATAAAATGTATGGTAAGAGCTTAAATAATTTATAAAGAAAATTAAAATTTGTTAATTTCATATGTGTAAAAGAAAAAGGAAACTATTGTTTAGCATACATGAGCTATTTTATTCGTACCTTCTTAGAGAGAGAAAGAGGGAGGGGTATTAAAAATTTCAGGTGAGATTGTGATTTGATTTATACTTAATCTTATATTTTTAGTAACATGAAAAACTTTCCCAAATTGGTAAATATTGCTTCTAATATATTAGGTAGGTTGTGTAAAATATTTTGATAGTTTTATATCACTACACCAGTTTGAATGTTAGTAAGACACAACAAACAACTGTTCAGCCCCCAGGTACTACAGTGAGTACAGTCATAGCAATCCTGAGGGCTGCACTTTTTTTATGTATAGGTTAAATTCCTCTCTTTCAACTCTCACCAGTAGATGTCTTAATACAAATTAAATGTAAATAAAATCACATACTTAATTGAAATTCTAACCTGATCCCCTTTATAGTAATGTTTTAGAACCACCTATAACAAAGAAGTTTTGGCCATATTCCCAATTCACCTTTTTTATCGCTAAATGTATATAGTCAACTTATCTAAAACTAAATCCCTCTAATTGATAGATGTACAATGTATTATCTCTAAAGTTCAAATGGCAGCACCGATTAGACATTTAATCTGATCTCTTCCTTCCTTTGGTGGTTTAGTTGTATACTACAAAGTCTTGCTTTTTTTTGTTTTTTAAGTATTGAAAAAAAATTTTGTTTTTTTAGTATGTTGATTATGCCACCATTCTGTACCTACTTTTCCACAAAGAAACATACATAGGAAAAAGTAAAAAATGTGTTTTTAGTTTTAAATTCCTATTTTGATAAAAACTGTGTGATAGTTGAGATCCCAAACAAAAAATATACTTCAGTTTTCTTGTTAAAATTAAAATCAACATTTTTTTTTTTTTTTTTTTTTTTTTTTTTTTTTTTTTTTTTTTTTTTACAGATTCATTTTGAATTCCCCTAATCCCAAAATAGTAGTTTTAGGAAAAATGTCAGTGTCTGTTATCTGTATCTGTGTCTGTGGCTCAAATGAGTGAACTAATTTTCATCAAATTACATAAATAAGAATTTCTAAAATTCAGATATACAGATTTCTTTTATTTTTTGCTGAAATGTGAAAACTAATAACCCAAACCTGTGTACAAAGTCCCAAGTCAAAGAAAATTACTGTTTTTTGAAACAATTTCCAAAAAATGAACAGGTACCTTGATTACTATTATTTAAATCTTATTTAATTTTTTTTTTTTTAAGTTTAGGGTTTAATTAAATATATAAATGTTTTAATTGAGAACTACCAAACTGACATTTTTTGTGACAAATAATTTTAGTTCGTTAGTATTTGGTTTTATAGATTCGAGTATGAGAAAGTTAATGCAATGTTTTTTACAATTTATTTTATTGGATAATAATATATCATTAGGCAAACATTGTTGTCGGTGCAGTCTTCAAATCAAACCATTCAAATAGTTTTTAAAATGGACATATTACGTTTTCCTATAGAAAAAGACATTTATTTTATTAGTATAACATCATAAATTTATTATAGTATATATATATAAATGTATAAAATTGTTATAGCATTCTATAATTTGGTTAGGGCTTGCAAAATTATGTTGAGGTCAATTTTCAGGCATTCCTAATCTTGTTACTTTATTATTCCTAGATGACACTTTTGGACTACCTCCATCTTCAAAACTACTTACTCCAAAATGTATCAACTAGTAATGTAACAATAAAACGTCTAGAAATGTCTGAATATTGTATCCACCATAATTACCTTTGAACAGTCAACTTTTTCATTTAAGTTTCTGTTACGATGGTTCAAATTTTTAACTTAACTTTAACAAAATTCTTTTTAACAGAGGAAACGAAATGTTCAAGAGACACAGGACAGCTGCTTAAATGGTCTGCCTCAAAATCCCAAATTCCAGAGTTCCTCCATGAATCAGTCTCCCATTCAAGGTCTTTACAATATTTGTGAAGATCTTTCTAAGGTATGTTTTAAGAACCATGTTAATTAATTTGAAAAACATGGTATGTTGTAATAAATTATTTAAAAAATATATTTCTTCTGATGCCATTAAGTCATTAGGGATGTGCGAGCCTTCAGGTCGAACTCGAGTTTTGAACAATGACCGCAAAATCAAGTCATCAATTTTTTAAGCCCAGCTTTATTTTCTGAAGTCGACATAATATTCCAAGCCTGAAAAGAAAGTTTTTCATGTAACAATTGTCTTTATAGTTACTGTTGTTGAAATTAACAGATTTTAATCTTTTTCCAAGCAAATATACTTCAAAGAATAATTTACGTACACTCATTTGAAGTGTAGCTCTATTAGATTCGTAGAACCGTTCTGGTTAATGAGAAGATCACGTGATGGCGAGAGTGTCAAACACAACCACTGTCACCAAAAGAAGATGAGCGAATATCTCTCTAAGGAGTACACTGTTTCAGCTTGTTTGTCAAATGCTGCTATTGGTGGACATTTTGGGTCAATTAGGGTTAACCTGACGAATAGATCAGTGCATTAATACACTGCACTGAATTCAATTTTGAGGAAATTATTATTTCTTAAAAATATTTAATAACTATAAAAAAATTTACAATATTTTTTAATTTAGATTATTTTTTACATATTTAGCATTTTCCAGTCATGAAAATCATTTACTCGCGATTCTATAACATTAACCGATTTAGCAACATTGTCTGCTTGTCTATACGAGGCTTCGAATATAAGATTGTAATATTTTTTAAAGTAAATAAATATGATTGTAATATATACGATTGTATAGTTTGACAATTTTATAACATTATTTGATAAATCAATCAGTTGCCAGTAAGTGTAATAAAAAATAATTTCAAATCCTTTAATAGTTTTTCCTCGGATATTTTTTTTTTTTTTTGTGAATAAATTGATATGTTATGTTTAATAAGTATTTATTGTATGTGGACATTTAAATTTTAATAGAAAAAGAATTGTTGAAAAGTCAAAATACCAACCTGCTATTAAAATATAACTTAAATTTCATAAGTAAGAATTGTGCTTGCAATTATTTTAATAATCCACTCACTGGTTAACAACTATATCTTTGTGATTAATATAGATTGTGATCAAGGATTAATGTATTCAAAAATATGTGCATGTTGATGTCTGAAAATCATTTATTTATTAGTTTATTGTTGGTTGAAGGTTGGATTTTCAATTTAAAGAACGTTTTTTGCAAAAGAATGGAGATAGTGGAAACGATAAATTCATACCAAAAAATCATAATACTTGATGTCTTTTTAATTACATTTTTGTAAGAAATGGACGTTATGTTGTCTTGTTACGAATAAAGTGTTTGTTATTGGAAATTTATGTTGTATTTGTTTTGATGATTACTTGAGTACATTGGTAACTGTTTTTTAAGTGTAACTTGAATATTTGATTTTTTTTTCTGTAGATTATTACTGAGGGCAATGGTGGACTTACTTACATTCCGGCAGTGCTACCAAAATCAGATGAATGCTTGATCGAAGTGACTGGTGTTTTGTCAGCTCTTGATTTCGTTGTTCAGCTTGTTGATTCAAATGGAGATGGAAATGTAAATACAATTATTATTATATTTATCTTTTTATTTCTTTAATATTTAAAACAATAAACGAATGATTACAAAATGTATGCCATGAATTGAAATTAATATAAAGAGTTTTAAGGTAAGTATAGGCAGTAGCTTATAAATCATTAAAAAAAATATTAGCCATAGATTAAAATTTACAGAGTGAGTCTTGTGTAAAATATGAACAAAAACTTGAAATCATTACATGTAATTACCATTAATTGAAGCAGTTTTAAATTAAGGTTTCAGCACTTGGAAACCCACTGTTGGAATATTTTAAACCCCATGTATATGTGATATGTTAATATCACAAAGTCAAAAAAGTATGTATGAACATTTTTGTTTGTTTTAATCCTTTTACTGCAATTTCCTACATTAGCAGTATATCTCTTTATAAAAATAATTTTTAATGAAGACTTTAAGGTTCTAAACTAAATAAATGGTCAAAGATGTTTAGTATGTCTTGACAGATTTAATTATAATTTGTTATTTTCTTTTTTCAGTTACGCCAGGTAATAGATGAGTTTGAAACCTTAACTGAAGAGATGCAAGTAGAGGCAGAAAAGCAGCCCCCATTGGTTAAAGCATATCTGGGTAAGTACAGTCATTGTTAGATTGGTAATAACTTTAATACACTTTAGTTGTATAACTTTTATTTTATTTATAGTTGAACCGGTTTGGCACAAACAACTGTAGTATACCGTGTGTCCATAAAGTCCAACACCCACCACTTAATATTAGTAGTTTTTTTACGCAGTTTAGAGTTTCATCCCCCGCCTCCAAGTAGGGGTTGCAGGGGGTAACTTTAAAACTTTCAATAGTAACCCTCATCTTGCTACCCCTTATTTTAAAGGTCTTTAAAAGACATAACCAATGGTGTGGTTAAAAATGTTTTTCGATGACCCTATAACAAATGGCAGCAAAAAATGTTTGAAGAGATTTTAGTTGATGGTCAACGGTTGTTAGTAGCAGATTATGGGATACCGTACTACGGAATGGGTTTAGATTAAATTAGATCTTTAAAATCAAGTACTGTTTTACTGTTTTTTTTAATGTGTGCAACAGAGGGTAAGCAAAAAAGTTTTCCATGATCTGCTAACAATAACCATTGACAGTAGTTTGTTCAACTCAAATTTCTCCATATATCCTGGCATGGCATTAATGACTATATTTATATATACATAATTAATTGTTTTACACCACCAAGAGAGTTCCTGCATAAATCGAGTTCCTTAGAGCAAAGTAATCCAATTTAAAAGAAAAGTTAAGTATGAAGAATAAAAATAGCTGAGATAATATGATTTTCTTCTATTCACATAACCTGAAAATCCATATGGTGAACTCCAGGATCTTATTCCCCCCCCCTTCTCATTTTTTACAATTTTTTCTAGTTTGAAGGCAAAAAACCTATTCGTCATCATCGTCTTATAAAAATAGGAAGAAAAGAACAATAAAATAAACACTCATATTTAAATTCCTCACATACTGTAATGGCATCAGGTTTGTATGAGAACAAGAGTTGGTCAATAGAGGCCCGATAAGACACTTATGACTTTAAACTTTGTATTTTTGAAAAATGTTTTTTAAATCCCATCTTCATTCCTATTGGTGGACAACTGAATTCTTTTTAAATTGTGCGTCTTCAAGACGAACACAATTTTTTCAAAAATATTTTTAAACAATTAATTGCGAATTATGTAATATAATTCATGTTGTTTATTGCCAAAACATTTTAAGATATTTTATGTTACATGATTAATTAAAAAAGATTCCTTTAACGTTATTGTTTACCATTTAAAGAGCCAGGAGGAAACTATGAAACATCAGCATTAAATCCAGCTTCATATTTTAAAAATTATAATTAATTCAAAATTTTACGTAGTTTTAAATTAAACAATAACTATAAAAGATATCAGGTTGAAATTCTAGATGTATATGTATATTCTTCTTTACTAGAAGAATACTTTGTGTGCATAGGGGGGGGGGAGTATCTGTAATTTCAAAATGAATAATATAAATAGTTATTACTCTCCTATATTGTTATTTATTTATTTGATTGAAATTGCTTATTTCGAAACAAAAAGTGAAAACAAAACACGTTTCATTACATCTTTTTTTGTGAAGAAACTTAAGAAAACCTAAGAGTATACAGTAAGTGATCTCACCTTTTTCACAGATATTTTTTTTTAACATTTATAGCTTTAAAATGTGATTTCTACAATAAATAAAAAAATTATAGTCATTACAAAATTAATCACAGTTTTTCTTAAAACAATTTTTGATGTACCAACTTGATATATATTTAAAAAATTCATGTTATCAATATGATTATAATACTTTTAATTTGTAACGGTGATTAAATTGTTAAATACTGTCATATAAAATGAGATATTTTAAGATAAAATAACTAAAAACTGCATAGTTGTTATCGTCATAGTGAACTGCACTGACCCAAACTCAATTATTTGTGTCATTGATTAGAGCGTTGCTCTACCCCTCCTCCTCCTCTTCTTCTCTCTCTATCAACTATCTTACCCAGTCATTCAGGTATATTATCTAGAGTCTTATCTTAAAATTTTAGTATTTGATAATCTCAGCTTGTTCAACATACTGAAGCTTCTGCAGTTCTTTACTTTTTACATTTATGATGATTATGATGTTGCTATTTATCTATCTACAGTTCCCAAAGCTGAAATTTTCTCCTGCTACATTTTGCAATACTACAAAAGTGTGAAAATACAATGTTCAAAATCGCACATTTCCAGTGTTTCATTGTGAAAGCACTTGGTGATTTTATCTTTCAAAGTGCAATGGTCCTATTATTTTCGATATAAAAAAGAAAATTGTAGGTAATTCTTTAAAACAATGAGGTCTTGGCAGTTTTTGATTGATGAATTATTTTCTGATTTTTCAATGGAAAACCGAGATTTTATACTTTTTTCAAACCTCTGTAAACGAGGCTAATTTTTTTTATGTGGAAAAAAAAAAAAAAAAAAAAAAACAATATATAAGGACTGTATGTATGTACATTATACGAATGTGTATTAATAATTTTCACTTAACGGAAAATATGTAAAATTTTCATCGAAAAATATATTTCTTTTTTTGTTACATACACAGATTTTGTTCAAATTTTAGTAAAATGTAAAAAAAAATAATAGCTCAAACGTCTGTGCAAAACCGGAATTAAAAATGATGATCCAAAAAATAATTTGGGGAAAAAAGAACCTTGATTGCTGTTATATGATGGAATTTAATCGAATACAATTTACGCCAAGGATATGTTTACGACACAAACAAAGCAAGTTTACGCTCTATTTATGTATGAAACACAAACAAAATATTTTATAGATTTTTGAGTCTTGTCAACCATGGTTTAGCGAGTTACAGCATTTATGAGGCAGTTGTTACTCATTTAGTGAGCTACTGATGTCTTGTCAATAACATTTGTTGAATATCTGCAACAAGTGATAGATGTGTTTGTTAATTTTTCACTCAAGTCTGGCAGAAAGTATCTAAAGAGATGGAATTATAAGAAGAAGAATTCTGCGAAAAATGTTGGAGAATTTGGGATTACATCATTATTCAGCTATTTATTGAAAGACAACGTTTTTGTTGTGAAACTATATTGAAAATAGCAGTTATTATAAGTCATTATTATTTGTTTAAAAAAGGTGACTTAATTGTAATTTATTTAGGATTACATTGTTTTACTTGCAATTTTTAATTAATACAGTAGAGTCCCGCAAACTCAGCGTAATGTGGACCGGAAGTGTGCCGAGTTTGTGAAATGCCGGGTTATCGGGAATAAGGGCAAAAAATAAATTGTAATTTAAACCCAAAGCTGCGGTGATATCAAACGACTTTGTCGATAGCGGTATCCCATTGTCGGCAGTGTAAAGACACCGCGGCACCAAAGCGGCGGCGATATCAAACGACTTTGTCGATAGCGGTATCCCATTGTCGGCGACGTAAAAACACCGCGGCACCAAAGCGGCGGCGATATCAAACGACTTTTTCCGATAGCGGTATCCCATTGTCGGCGGCATAATAACACCGCGGCATTGGCACCCGTCGATATAGCAGACATACACCTGCAAAAACGTTTGATGGGCCGCTTTTTTTCCACGAATCAATTTAGTATACATTTTGGAAAATATAACATTTCTTTTCAGTTTTCTTTCTTATACAGTATATACAGTAAAAAAAAAATAAATGAGCGAGTTACGAAAACGGAAGCGTGTGTTGGTTTCGTTTGAGACGCGGTTAAATGTGTTAAAAAGACTTGACAGAGAGGAATCTGTAAAAAAGCTTTATGACGAGTTTAACGTGGGAAAAGTACCATCAACGATTCGAGCGATGGAAGTTAATGCCCGCTTTGGGATCTGCCGAACTTTTACGAACATCGCTGTTTTTAGAACTATATATTTTTTCCCGTCAAGGTCGCCGAGTAATCCGGACTGCCGGGTTATCGAGTGCCGAGTTTGCGAGACTCTACTGTAACTGTCTTATGCCACATCCTGCATTTAAAAAGTATGTAAAATGTTTCAATGTTATTTTTGTGTCTCTGCTAATTTATACTTTTGAGAAAATGTAATTCATATCTTTCAATTACTATATTTTATCCCTAAACCTATATTTTGTTGTTGAATAATTTGATTAGGTATCATATTTACTTATGAGAATATCTAATTTACTGTTTATATTTTGCATCAATAGGTGACACGGGCTTACCTTGGAAAGTGGTCCTTGGTATTACCTGGTAGTACACAAGAAAACGCATAATAAAACACTAAAATTCTGAAATATTTTGTAAACAATGTTCACTTTCTCGTCAGTAAAGAGTATAAAAAGGAAGATTAAATTGTTCTAATATGGTTGCAGAGGATGGATCTGTGTTTAATGATTTTATAATTTTGTTGTTAATAATTATAAAATCATTCCCTCCAGAATGCAACTCCTTAGAACTAAGAAGATGGGAACCTTCTATCGCCTTAATTTTAAATATAGCATTCCTCGCCCAACAGGCTTACTAAAACATTCATCTATGGTTCAACTCTCAAGACAGATCCATCCTCTGCAACTATGTTGCAACAATTTAGTCTTATTTTTTACTCTCTACTGATTGAGAAAAGGTGAACAGCATTTACGAAATATTTCAGAACTTTAGTATTTTATTGCATGTTTTCCTATTTGTATAGTACTAGGTAATAGCAAGGATCACTTTCCAAGGTAAGCCTATGTCTCCTATCCATATAAATACTAAACTAATAGGCTGTGTGCCCTATTAAACTCTAACCTAGTTTTACTGTATTTTATTTCTAAAGATGAAACATTTCTTTGATTAGGCGGAGCTTGCTGTGCCCATTATACTCTAGATAACACATGGTATAGAGCTTCTATATTGGAAGAGATGGGAGATGGGAAGATCAAAGTCCAATATGTTGATTTTGGAAATGTTGAGATACTTCCTCTTGACAGGTAATGTTTACTTCACTCAGTTTCATTTGTTAACATTCAATTTTGTTAACCCTCCAAGTGTTAAAGACCCAAAACCGTACCCATTCTCCCGGACTTGTTGGCTATAAAACACATATTTTGCAATTCAACATTTCGCCCACTTAGAATCGTCCTATCGCAATAAAAAAAATACTGTTGGAAAGCTAATATTCCGTAGATACATAATCATGCAAAAAAAAATGCCACAAAACGTTATAAATAATATTCCAAAAATTAATGAAGTTCGCGTATTTTTGTTGCGTAAAATTGTAATTTTCAACTCTGCGTCTTTTCGTAAAACACGAAGCCATTTTCCCGATATCATTACAACTCTATTTTTCTGTCATTTAAATCAACTAAAACACTGTTCTATAGATCACATGTTTCTCTTTCTAACCATAGACTACAAATTATTCTGCGTCTAACAGATCCAGAGATATTCCTAGTTGAACAGAGAACAAACCTGACAACATGAAATTCAGTTTACATTCGTTGCATTTTAGGAATACACGTATTCGTTTCTCTACGGTTTTAAAATTATTTTTCTTTACACTAAGTTGTAGGGGAAATTCCATTCTATAAGTTGGTACCACTTAATATTTACTTAGAACTCTTGAAGCCTTTGTTTTCATCTCGGAACATAGGCAAATGTACAACGTAAAAACTCTAACAAATGACGTAGCGCAAATTGTTTTGGGGTTAGATATTTGTTATTTTGAAGGTTTGTGTATACAAATTGTATATAAATTGTGTATACAAGTTACAATATATGTGTTTTTATATCTAAAGTTTATGTTTTTCAGTGATAGTTTAGTTTTTGAACGGTTCATATTTGGGATAACCTAGGCCAATATTGTAAGTGTAGCCTATATGCATATTTTCTTATATTTAGTGTTTTATATGATTATAAAAGTGAATATGTGTGTTATTTTTTGTAAAGTATATATTTTCTTAGTAAAATATATTGATTTTGTCTTTTGCCTATCTTCAGATTGTTACTAGTGAGGCTAAATTGTTGAGGTTACAAACCTAACCTCAACCGTCAGAGTATCACTTTTTAGTCAAAATCGTTGTTTTTATTTAGAAAATGTAACATATTATTATTTTTTCCCCTAAATATATTCACAAATATATTAGAAATTCTCAAATAATGGTTGAAAAATTTGCAAAAAATGTATTAGTATGTTTTTGATTACCATTTCTGTGAAATTTTACTCTCTGTTACTCTCGATTTTTTGGTATTTGACCAAAAAACTCCAAATGTGGTACATGTAACATTTTTTTGCACTACACAACTAAATTCTATGCACCTTTCTGGACATAATGATATATAGAAGTTCTGTATAAAATATATTTTACTATTTTTTATGTTTTTTGGAAAAAATAAAGAGAAAATTCAGTTTTTTCGTAAATTTTTTTTTTTAATTTTTAAAATATAACGATTTTATTATTTTTTTCCCCTAAATATATTCACAAATATATTATAAATCTCAAACAATGGTTGAAAAAATTGCAAAAAATGTATTAGTATGTTTTTGATTACCATTTCTGTGAAATTTTACTCTCCGTTACTCTCGATTTTTTGGTATATGACCAAAAAACTCCAAATGTGGTACATGTAACATTTTTTTGCACTACACAACTAAATTCTATGCACCTTTCTGGACATAATGATATATAGAAGTTCTGTATAAAATATATTTTACTATTTTTTATGTTTTTTGGAAAAAATAAAGAGAAAATTCAGTTTTTTCGTAAATTTTTTTTTTTTATTTTTAAAATATAACGATTTTATTATTTTTTTTTCCTAAATATATTCACAAATAGTACACAAAACTTTTGTATATCTTAGAAAAAGGTGGTAAGCTTTTGATTTTGGATGAATCAGGTTTTTCTTGAAAAATGATAACGTCGTTTTTGACATGTAACATACTTACTCCAAACCCGTTACAAAAAAGAAAAAAAATTTTACATAGATGAATTCTATGCATCTTTCTGAGAAAAATGATGTCTTATAAGTTAGGTTTTGTGTAAAATTAATATTTTTTATTAATTTTTTAAGAAAATAAAACCTTTAACATTGAACAGTTGTAGGGTTAAAGAATGTGCATTCAAATTTGGCTATTGTCTGGGTGTGCTTGAGTTTTAAACCAGCTTGAGCTTTTACCAAGTTCAAGCTTCAGTTGAGCCTTTACCAAGCTTGAATTTTTATCGAGTCTAACACACTCACTCGTTTTAATTCACTTTATTAACACCTGTATCCGGTTTCATGTTTGAGGTGTTTCTGACAATCTGGATTTCAACTGTCTCTTCTCGCAGGAAACTAGTAAAATTGGCGTATTTTGCGATACTTGTACTCGTAGTTACAAAATGAAATGGATATATATATATATATCCAAACTTTTTCTACTCACTCAGATGATTCATACCGTACCGCAGGACACAAAAAAAAACTTAAGAAAATTCTGTAATAATTGTAAGTTTGCGAGAAACATTACATCTGCTGTTGATGTGAAGGAGTTCAGTCGTAGTCGCAATGCAGCGTCAGTGACATGGGTCTGCCGCTATATCAGCTGTTGATGTTAGTCAAAAATGGAACCAAATAAACAAACATCCTTCTCTCACATTAGTTTATCGATTGCTGCTCCCCGAACTGTTACGTAGATGCACGCTGTTATTTTACAGTGCGCAATTGTTAGTGTGTTTCTTTAACGGAAATATTTAAAAAATATTAAATTTTTTTATAATGTTATTAAATAATATATGTAAAAATCTTTTGTAAACGTAGCTCATCACTCTATATGTTTAAAATAAAATAAATAAACTACATTTTTCTATTCCTTTTTTTTATTACAGCTCTACAAAGATAAGGCTATTGATACTTAATTATTTTGTGCGCCTTTCAAAATAAATTCCATATAGTACAGGATATCGTTCTACCAATACAATTTGTGTTATTATTAAAGTCATAAACGCTTTTTTTAAATTGCAAATGTTTTGTTGGAGTGTTTAAGGGTATTTTAAGATCATGCTAGGTGATAGGCCAAGTCTATTGTTTTATTATTAATATTTTACTCTCTTCTGAATAATGACAAAGCAATCGGTTAGAAAATCAGTTTTTTTTTTTGTTTTTTTTTCGAAAAACGCTCAATTTGAAAGTACTGTACTGTAATTTTCATAAGTTTTATAATAATAAATTCAGTCCATTTATTTATCTTTGCTGTTGTTATTTTAATAGAAAGAATATTAATTTTTGTACCTAGTTTTATTAAAATCGTGAGTACCTAGTTTTGTAAATATTCTTAACTTGAATTTTACAGGAGTTTTTAGATTAAAAGTTTTTTATTTTCTCCTTTTTTTCAAAAGGCACTTGATACAGGTACTTAGATCAAGCCAAGAACTAATCTCTTTTTCATGAACGTAGAAAGAGGCATTTCAAAGCATGGCTAAGGATATGATCAAAGATGAAATTGCCAGGACCCGTGCAGAAATGACTATAAAGCTTTTAAATGAAAAATAACATAGTTAATTTTAATGTAACAACAGATATTTCTTGTTGAAACTCCATATTCAAGGATTAAATAAAGCAATAAAGCTAAAGTTTCAAAATTATTTTAATAATATAAATGAGCTACAATTGTTTTGCCTTTCGGCATCATCATAGTTGCCCGATGATGCCGCAAGGCGAAATGACACACTAAAAAACAACATGAAATATAAAATTTCTCAATTTTCTTGAAATTTAAAATGCAATGCAAATAAATTCAATTTTTCTTTGACTTAAAATTTTGAAATCGGATGTTCTTTATTTGGCTGTTGTCAAACTATTTAAACAAGAACATTTTAGTTTCCTTATATCTTCAGTTATGCGTCCTGATATTTAGTCGTCACATTTGATGAACAAGTGGCAAACACCACTTAGGCAGCTTACTTCCTATCTCCTGGTAACTTATTGATCTATACACATTAATAAAAATTGCTTTAATCTCATGAAAAGACCAACTAAAAATAAATATCTTATCAGTTCGTTTCATATTTCTTCTCAATTATAACTATTTCTTCTCATTTCATCAGTTCACATTATATAAGCTTTCATTGCAGTATTATTCCATCAGTTTGGACCGTGTTTGAAAACTAAGCCAGACTTCAAATAAATGGAAGACCTCCTCAGGAAACCATGTCGAGTTTATAAAATTAAGTTTTGCTCAAAAAATGGTGTCAAGCTTGGAATATCAAGCTGAGTTCAAAGAATCAAGCCGGGGTTGTTTGAAATTCAAGTTCGAGCTAAGTCAAGAACTCACCTCAAAATTTTATCCATTCCTAATTTCATAGTTCTATATATGAAACACTTTTATATAGGTTTTAAATCTTGCAATTTTATTAGCAAAATTAAATTATACAAATTCTAACTATTTCTATACTATGCACCCAGAATGATGGATGCCTATTGATCCTATTTGAGTTATTTGGTAACACATTTTGACTAAATATTTTAGTAATCACCAATAATCTCCAACGACAAATTACCAATAAAAGAGTAGCAAGTATTTATATAATGTTTATATCAATAACATTTAGTTTCCATAACGTTGTTGTTTTAAAACCAATTTCTTTAATTCTACATGTATTACAAAATAATATTATACTTTTCAGAATAAGATCATTAAAGGAAGAATGGACCAAGTTGCCATTACAAGGGATTAAAGTTCACTTATGGGGTGTCCATAAACCTAGGAACTTCAATGCTGAGAAAACAGGAAAATTGCTCGTTGAATGTATGCTTTCTGGTGATTCTCCATTTACCATGAAAATTCAGGTAATTAGTTTTCTTCATGCAACATAATAATTTCAGTTAAACATTTCAACTTTATCCGATCCTTACACTGTATATGGATGTAGTTGGTACAGTGTACATTTTGAAACAGGTGTAGTAATGTATCTAATAACCTGTGGAGACTAAGAGTTTTGTGTCAACAAGTCTAAAGTCTATGCCGTATGCGAAAATATAATAGATTAAAGTCTATATAGTGTATAATATTGATGGATTATATCTGTTAACAAAATTGTATGTCTCTAATGTGAAATTTATCTGAATGAAATTGTATTCAAAACTATTAAATTCAAAGTATTATAAATAAAACAAACAGTGTATATATTGGTTATACTTCATCTGCTATATATCACACAGTATGTGTTGATATAGCTACTAAAATCATGAATTTCCGATTTGCTGAGGCATTTTAAGTGGGGAAAAGGTTTTCACTTTTATTTGTTCCTTTTAACTGGTTTGTTTAATTTAAAATTTAAATGCCATATTTTGCCAGTATTTTTATCTTTTTATTTGTTTAAAAGTATATATATGTAATAATTTTTGAAGTCTTTTCCTCAAGTGCACCAACTTTCTCACACATTCAGTTATAAAATAAAGGTATAATAATTTAGTTATAGTCAAAGCTGAGTATAGAGGATTTTGAAATTAAAGTGAATATGAACCTTTGGTGCTACCAAAGTAAAATGAGAAATTTATACCCAAACTAATTTAGCCAAAAAAATTTAGTCAAACTTTGTTTTGAAATAGTTTTAAAGATATTCAACCTCAGGGAATTTTTACTTTTCTCATATAATATTTGACCAGTGTATTTTAGGGGAGATGTTGACCCATGTGATATATTTCAGACCAATGTATGTCCACACAATAAATTTAATCAAAATCAGTCTACTTGTTTTCGGTTCAGTTTAAATCACTTTTTGGGGCTCAGCTAATGTAAAATCGGATATTTCCAAAAAATACCTTTTTTTACCCATCATATACATTTTTCTATACTATAATATATACACAATACTGTAATTAGTGTTGAATGACTTATTATACAAATAATATATGAGGGGCAGTCAAAAAGTAAATTGTATATGTTTGTATTGCCCTTTTTTAAATCTGCATTATGGTTACAGCTGTTGGTAAGATTGTTTAAACTTCTGTAAAATCAGGTGTAAAATTTGTATAATTCCATTGTTAACAAATACAAATAATGTTGCGTCATTTGGAAGTTGTCTCCAAATTAGAAATCTGTGCTGTTATTCGTTTCTATGGGCTAAATAGTATAATTCCACGAAATGCATCGGTAGTTAAGTGTAGTTTATGGTGAAAAAGCTTTTTGACGCCAGGCCATTGCAAAATGGTGTGAGTTGTTTGAAAATGACCGCAGTGAAATTGAATATGAGTGTAGGTAATGGAAGGCCATTGACTTTGGTCACGGATGGAAATATTCAACGAGTTCAATAAATAATTCTTGCAAATAGAAGAATCTTGGAGGACGAAATAGCAACTGAGATGAATATTTCTCATGGAAGTGTTGAACAGGATCATCTCTGAGTGTCTGCAGTTTCAAATTTTTGGACAGAATTGTGACTAGAGGATGAAAGCTGGGTCCATCATTTCACTCACAAAAAAAAAACCAAATTTACATGAATGGAGACATTCTCAATCTCCCCCTCGAAATAAGTTTCGACAGATTCCAACAGCAAGGAAAATAATGTTGACGTTTTTTGGCAATCAAGGTTTCCATACTGAGTATATTTGCCAAAGGGCAGCAGCTTATTGTGAAACCTGGCACAGACTAAGAAAGGTGATTGAATATCACCGCCAAGGAAAACTGTCAAAAGGTGTTAAGCTTCTCCATGGCAATAGAATCCCTCATTCTGCTCGTGTCACAAGAGGTATCAAGTGAGAAGAGTGGGAACAGCCTCAATATAGTCCAGAACTTGCATTTTGTGATTGCTATGTGTTCAGTCTAATGAAAGAAACTCTTACCAAACCATATTCGAAAATAATGAAGAAGTGAAAAATGTAGTAAGAGAATGGTTGTCAGAAATTGGAGACATTTTTTTTAATGAAGCAAGTGAAAGCAGACATATGATAAATGTCTGAATTGATATGGTGAATATCTAGAAATGAAGAATTTTATTTGTAGTTTCATAATAAATAAAGAAATTTTCTTAATTTTTACAACTTTTCATTTTTTTTAAGCTAGTGCAATTTACTTTTTGACTGACCCTCATATTTCTCAACAACAATAATTAAATATGTGAAATTGAAAAATATCTAAGTCTTATACCACATAATGTAAAAAGAAAATTTAGTCCATCACCACTTTTTTTTCAAGAAATCCTTGTCTTGATTATATAGTTTATAGCATTTTTGTAGGTGTCAAGAAAATATTTTTGATTTGTTAATAATTATTATTTTTTGATTGTTTATCTCTTGTTACAGAGTCGTATTGGTACACTATCAGTTCAGATTTTTAACAAATCAGGCCAGTTGGCTTATCAGCCACTCTTAGATGAGAACCTTCTTCTGAGTACTCTACCATAACTTGGTTTACTTTCTTCAGTTAAAATTTTGTATTTACCAAAATAAGAAGTATTACCTATGTATAAGACAGTTTTTAATTTTGGTTTATTGCTAAATTTGTAAGAGCTGTGTATAAAAAAGCTAACATGTAAAAAGCAATGTAGGTCTGAATTTGTAAGAGTTGTGTCACAAAAACTAACTAAATTATTTAAGTGTATACAATAAACAATTTATATTTTTATCTTGTAATTATTATAGTTTTTGGGCACACATTAAAATTTTTATAGTTGATTTTTTTCTATATATACATATACATATATATATATATATATATATATATATATATATATATATATAGAAAATTTCAAGTATGTAATGACAATTTATTTTATAATTTTGTATCATTAAATATTTGAATTTAATTGTTGTTTTCTATGCTCCCACATATTGAATTCCTTTAGTTCATTAATAAATTGTTTATTTAATCAAAATTTCCTTTATCACTAACATACATATACAACAATAATAATGTGGCTAGCACACTCCTTTCCATGAGTTATTTTTAAAACCAATATCTGATTCCTACTAGTGCAATTAATTATAAACATAAGTTATAAGTTTATTAAAATTAGTAGAGAAATTTTTTTTTTTTTTTACTATTTGTGGGTTCGTTTGAACTGAAATCGGTTCAAACTACTGTTAAATTAGAACTTGGTAATACAAATCAATATATAATCATTTCATGATTAATTTAGCCAGACTAAATATGCTACTTTTTAATTTCAAACCATTTTGTTTGTTTTTATCTTATATCATGGAGCTGATCTGTTAGTGTTCTTAGCATCCCAGTAGACCCTCAAAGCAATCATACCTTATCTTTAATCATCTTATCTTATCATCTAATAAGTTATCCTTTATCCTTTTTCCTCTCACAACAGGCTTACTTAAAATTAATATACTTAAAAAAAACATTCGCCTGTGGTTCAACCACACAGATCCATCCTAGATTACAACAATTCAGTCTTCTTTTTGTACTCTCTACCGATTAAAAAAGTTATGAAATATTTCAGAACTTTAGTGTATTGTTAGATAATACCAAAGACCACTTTCCAAGATAAACCTGTGTCCCCTGTCCATACAAAAGCTTATATACTAAGCATCATGGAGTGGAGCCTTATCGAGGATTTCACTCTGTATATGCTAATCTAGAATTTTTTCTATTGTTTTAAGAAAGAAGGATGTCTGGCTGATTGGTCTGTATGACCTAGGCTCTGCAGTATCTCTCCTGCCAGCCTTTGGTATAAAAACCACCTTCACTTCTCTGTATCTTTTTGGAATATATAACAGGGAAAAGCTAGCCCTATACAATTGTACCTATAACCTCCAAGCCCTACTTCAATAGGGCTGTAAAACTCCATCTCCACCTAGTTATTTGTATGGTTTGTGATTCCCCACTGCCCATCTAATCTTTTTTTCATTGAAGATCCTAGATGTTATCCTCCTTCTCCAACTAAGGGAGTGAGGCACAAGATAATCTTCAATAGTGGTTTGTGTGGGATTTAACACAGTGGAGCCGAGGAAATGAGTCTCTAACCCTAGTATACTCCTCCACACAGAGTATATGACCCACCTTCCTTCTTTAAGAAGCCTATCGGGTTCAAGTGATCTTTACTTAAGGCCTTTTGTAGTCGAGCCGCTATTGAGAGATGTTTTATCCCTACCATGTCCTTTTAGACTTCCTCAACTCCCTATTATATTCTGTAACGGGTATTTTATAAGCCTCCCCACTCCTATTAAGCCCTGTTAAAGAATTTTCGTGCAACAGCTCTCAGCTTGGACAGCTTTTTGTTCTACCTAGGCACTTGTGCTTTCACCATAGTAGTCTTGTTACCTTTATTGTAGGATTATGTGTTCCCTACAGCCGAAGTTAGATTTCTACGAACTTGTAACTGAATTTAAACCCCATCTCTTTTTAATTTTGTGGCTGTCAAAACATCCACAAAAAGAACCAGAAGTTTTATAAGAAGGCTGTGTTGCTCTCTATGAAGAACTTTTCATTGATCAACACTTAGCCCTTCATTTTGTGCCTTCAAGTATTGAAAAATGGTTTTATTCGAGTCATCTTCACTCTTGAGGAAATAGGCCATCACAACCTGCGCATGAGGAATCTTTCCCTTCGACACAGCCTTGAAAACTGTTTTTCCCATGGTTTTAGTTTTTGGCTATGTTATTGAGCTAATTTTCTGTTTCTTCAGTCAAGCAAATGAAGATGAGGTATTCTTTAGATATTTCTTGAGTTTGATCCCTTCCCTTTGTTGCAATACTTATGCCAGAACTTTTTTGCACCTATTTAGTTTTGCTCACTGTGAGCAGAGTATCGGGGCTTCAGTTAGGAAGTGTACCCTGTCTTCACTTGGCCAAAAGTTGTAACCATTGTTTGTCCAGCTGAGCTGGGACCAGCCTCTAAATTTGGGCAATGGGCTTCAGAGCGCCCTCTAGGTCTTTGCTGATGTAGATTCTGGGGTAGTTTCAACAAATCGAACTCGGTTTTTTTCTTATTGTTTAACTATAGTCTGGCTTCTAAACATGCTTGTTCCACACTATAGCCTTGTGTGATTATCACTTCAATCTTTTCCTGCCATCTTTTTTTATGCTTGTCCCTCTATTGTTACAACATTCTCTAGATATGTAGGGTTTGTTTGTGAGCCTTCATCTATTTCAATGAGATTTTCTTTCTCCAAATCCTCAGGTGATATCAGTTTCTTCATTAATACTTTTATCACCCATCTAGTTCCCACGAGATATGAGGAATTGAAAGTCATCTGAGGTTGAGCCTTTTACCTCAATAAGGCAGCTTGAAACTAGAGGATGCCTGAGGACTAGAGTCCACATATTTATATGATCAGCCTACCTTCTGATTATGCAACCCAGCAAATGCTTTTCCTCCTTGGATTGGGTGAATAAGCAGATTGTGAAGATAGTTGGAATCTAGAATAACTGAATGTCAACATGTGCCCAGAGCATCTGGGACAGAAACAGAAGAGAGATGGGAAAGTAAAAAGTGAAACACCAGCTAAAGATTAGGTATGCCATGTGTTGTAAGAAGGAATTAAATAGGAAAAGGGGTTTATTTGACCATTTATACAGATGGATACTCTGTCGCCAGAACCTCGTTAGCGATCACAGGTGTATCAGTAACAAGTTACTTATCGTTAAAATTAGATTGAGAATACTATGGGAGAGGCTATTAGAAATGAATCAACATACCTTGCAGTCCTCTGTATATTATATCACTTATCCACTAATATTATATCAGCTTGCAATTGAAATACATTAAGTATAATGTTAAAAAAGGAGGAACAAAATATAAAAAAAAATATATAACTACATGGATTATATGTACCATATTTAAAGACACACAGATACAAAATTGAGCTACTCTGTCAAATTTTTTAATTTAGTATTCTATAAACCATTAAATATGATTATTTTATCCTTAATTCGAGCTTGCCGATAAGGCATTGAAAAAAAAAGATTTATTTTCAATATTTATATAACGGTTCCGATAATTAAGTAATTCTTAATACAGAAAAGTGAAGAAGATAATATGTGGGAAACTCTACTCTTACATGGCAGGGGCCTCGTAAGAGATTGGAGGCCTTGGTGACAACCACACAAATTTCACATGAAGTGGTGGTCAGCTGTAGTGATGAAGTATTTTTCAGAGAAGTTCAATTTTTGTACTTTTGGTGATATAAAATAATGATTTTTCTACGTATTCTCTTAGACAACTAATCTACCAGTCATAATGTATTGTATTGCAATAAAAACAAAACAATTCCTGATATTTATTCTCTTCCAATCACTAAAAATGGCTTAGAGAAAAACATACTCCTTTTTGAGGATTAGGATTTCATGACTTTTCTTCTTGTTTTAAAATACTGACCAAAATGTTTTTGTCTAACAAAATTTTAAAAATTACAAAGGTACGTTTTATATAATATTTTAATGAAATATAATTGTGCCTCCAGTTTATATTATAAGTATAGAGCTCTATGGTCTTTATCTTATGTAATATTATTTACTAATAATGATCGCCAATGTGCACGCAGCACGCACATGTAGGGATTTCGTTTTAGTGTTTTAAATGAAATGTGACCAGGTTAAGACATAATATGGATTTAAAACAAAAAAAAATCTTGACGCTGAAGTTATTACATTTGTTTACGAATATAGACGTTCAGACATTCAAAGTAATTAAACAGCTCTTGTTTAAAGGCTAAATATCTTTCGGTCATCTTTGCCTTATAAAAAAAGAATTAAATATAATATAAGAATTATATTAGAGTATTCGAGGACCCTTAGCCCTCGAATACTATAATATAGCGCCAGGGTTGGAAAAGAATAAGAGTTAGTCAAGAGACCTAATAGAAAAATGAAAGAGAGCGATCTAATCCAAGACCTAAGAGCGTAATTATTAAATTGAGCCCCTGAGGGTATTATCATATTATTCTGATACATTAGTTTTAATCTCTATGGTTTTAACTAGAAAATAGTTTCTTATCACATCGCATAATTAGTTTTAGTTAATAATGTCCCATAAAACCTTTTTGCTCATAAATCAAATTATAAGACGTAGTTTATGAAATTGGCATTTTAAAATATATCTTTCAATTGTACAGTCACAGGAAAGATATTCAATTCTGAGAAAGGCTTTCCAACGGAGATGACAAATAATAATCTAGTCACCAAAACTTCGTCATTGTCATTAATGGGTGGGGTGGGATGATTTGTGATGCGATTACGATTACGAATCATGCATTTCGTAAAGCAAGTCTTCCAATTTTCTGTGATTTTTCAAGATTCTTTTGTCTTTTTTTAAAGAAAACGGCAACAATATTACCAGTGTATCTAAAACTGATAGATTTCACACATTATAAAATACGAAGTGAGTATAGTAACCAGTAACTCAGTGGTTTGTGACTAGGTCAATTTTTGCTTGTTGAGTGTCAACTTTTGAAATTGAATAGAATTTTTACTTTAATTTGGAATGGAATTAACATCACGTTATTAGATTCATTGTTTGGTATTTCATATAAATTAGTAACTCATAATTAAAAAGAAAAGTTAGAATTAGTTTTAATAAATATTCTGAATTTCCATTCATAACCTATAAATGTAATGAACTTAGTAAAAATATAGGTTAGGCAAGTTAGTAAGAAGTCGAAATTAATTGTGTCTGACTGACTTTTGTAAATCGGTGAATGGAAAATAAATATTTTAGTGAAGGTACATCTAGATCTTTTTGGAATGGCCTAGTGGGTAAATTGAGATAGGCTTTCTGTTTAGTTGTTTTTAATTTTAAAATTATGTTAGTTTTTAATTCACAAATTAGGTTAGCATATGGGTTATTCATTGTAAGGTAAATATGTATTGTTCCTGTTGTTAGTATTTTTTAACAAAATTTCCACAATTTGTGTTGTAAATACCTTTTGATGTAGGCCTAACAATTCCTTCACCCTTTATTCCAACACCATGCACTTTTTATATATCACAATACCTTATTTCACTTTAAAATCATCAAAATTGAGCATTTTTCGTTATTTAAACTACGCACTTGCTCAACTGCATCTAGGTTTAATAGAATTTGCATTTTAAAATCTCTCGTGGGATGCATAGGCTACACACTTCAGTAACTTTCACAGGTTTATATTAGTACGCTTCTATGATTTAAGATTCATGAAATATAGGTATCTGAAGGGTTGTATATATATATACATAATGCCTTTCCTTGACCTGTAGTTCTTTAACTAGATCTAGTTTAATAGTTCTTAAAACAGACCTATTTCCGCGGATGAACAAAAACATTGATAGATGGTGACAAAATTGGAAAGAGTTGTTGCATGTAGTTACGCAAAGAGTCTAAATAACCTAAAAATGCCTGCCATTAAATCGTCATTTTGAATCGCTGTTTTTCGACAAAAATAATGGGTTCAGTCATTCAAAAGTGAATTGTGTTTTAGAAAAGTATCGAAATGTTGGAAAATAGGGTATTTATTTATATATTGTCTATATTTTGCGAGAAAATCGGAACAACACAACAATACAACAGGAACAATACATATTTACCCATTGTACATTATTATTGGAGTTTGTTATTAAAAATGATGAAATCGTTAAATATTTTTTACCTTGTATTCAGGTAAAAAAACAGTCAGTTCATATTTTTTGTTTGAAGACACTTTTATAAAGTCACAAAATGCATTATTTCAGTAGAAAATAAAAATATAAAAGTGCGATGTACAGCTCAGGTTATAAATTCCTACATTTAATATTGTTAACTATGTTCAAGTCAGTGAATGTTGTGATTACTTGGGTAGAAATAGGTTTGGCTAGTTGACTATATATAGTCACCTAGCCATAGCTAATAAAACAAATATTTTTTACCATGACAAATAGTTTTAATAATAAACATAGGAAGATTACACATCCACTAATTTGGCTAACATAGTCCAAATACTAACATAAGGCTTTCGTAATCAGAACTGGATTTAACCTAACAACGGCAGGATTCCCTTGTTTTCTATTTGTTATTTGAAAGTGAAGAAATGCATTTTGGGACTTGAAACGTGTCTTCTGACAATGATCCTTCAACTTCTCAATTAATAGGCCTACACTATATTTAAAAACAATAAAAAAACTTTAACCATAGCACTGTCATTCAATAAAGTTTATCTTTCACAACTACTATTTGGTTATTTTTTAATTTGAACCAAAGTGTTTAATAAATAAAAGAATCTTTTTCACAAATACACTGTAAACAGGTAAAAGTACAGCCTATTGGTCATGAGATTAATTTTTTTTTTAAATTTGTAAAATTCATTTAGTACAAATCTTACTTTGAAAAGGAAAAGTAGTATTTCTTATCAGAATTTACTTCTTCATTGTAAAAATTACAAATTAAAAGTACCAAATTCATACAAATATATATATTGTAAGAATAAGGTAGATTATGTGTTTAATTGTTATATGGATAAAGTTGTTCATTAATTATTATTTATTTATTCCACAAGAAGATAATTTGTAATATGTAATTTGTATATTATTTACACCCTAAAAAAATTACAATATAAACCTTTATTTCTTATATTCATATCTAATCTTTCATAAAAACACACAATTTCAATACGTATCAATAAAAAGACAGCCACAATTATTAAAAAAACATTCAATGTCATTTATTTGAAATAGCTATTCTTTTATTGATTTTGAGAACTGGACACATACACCACACAACTTAATTTCTTGCCTCTCTAAATAGGTAACAAATTTTGAATGCTGTTAGTTTAGTTTTTGGCAGAATATTAACAATTTTACGTTTAAGGTGTCTAGGATTTGCAATAATTGTTTATTGCTCCACTTGCTCTGTAGAAGTCTGCAATTCCTAAATATTTTACTTCATCTGTATTTTTTAATATTGGACATGGACATCTATTTATATTATTAGCTTCCAAGCATGACAAATGGTGATTCACTAAGCTGTCCGGTAATTCATCTTTTCTTTTAAAGGAAAAAACAACAAAGTTAGATTTCTCTTCACTTAAAACCATAAAATTTTTTGAGAACCATAACCTTAAATTATTTTTTTTTCCTTTTTCATTAGTGTTAATAATTTTGAAGTATTTTTTCCCCACTACGAGGTCACAGTATTATCTGCAAACGCTGTTATTTCCTATTGAATTTACTTTTACACAAGTCAAAAAATAAATAGTTAATAAATAGGATAGCACCAAGCACCGTCCCTTGAGATGCGCCCTATTTCAACTCTATTAGTTCCTAATATACCATCCACTCTGGTCCGTTGAGTTCTACCACTGAGATAGCTCACAACCCACTCATGAGGCAGACCCCTTGCACCTGCAGACCATAATCTTTCCAATAAGACATCATGATCTACAGTGTTAAATGATTTTTTTGTCAAAAATTGTAATATTTTATTGAAACTATGACTCATATGATGTTCAATGCTTATACGCTATACCGTACATGAATCTTGACATTAGGTTAGATATTATTTCTATGTAGTAGAGTTTTTTAATTAACACCATCTTGTAATTTGATGTTTGAATTTAATAACAAATTCTTATGTTAAAAATTATATTATTTCATAATAAAATTATGTCAAAATTTCATGTTTAAAAATTAGCTTCTTTTGAAAGAGGCATTAAAAGTGACTGTTTAGAAGTGAATATGGAATTTCCAAATTACCATTGCGATACATACAATAATATATTATCTGAATTTGGTAGGCTACTCTTAATTTTCAATTGTACGATGAAAAAGTGAATTTTGCAAAAAAAAAAAAAAAAAAAAAATGATTGTCATGATCGATAGGCTGAATCTTTTGCCTATAAATATCTTTAGGTTCTAAAAAGTAAGTGTATGACACTGTCGTGATGATGGAATCAAAATTTTATAGGACAAAAAAGGCTGTTAGCATAGTCACATTCTAAACTAGAAACTTTGTTGTGTTTAAAAATAGAATTGAAAGTGTTCAAGAAAAAAAGTTTATAGCACTTGGCAGGTTTCTCTTATGTTACGATTGCTAGGTTTAGGTTATATGTTTGGTTACAACCATATGGCAAACATATTAGTTTAGGTTTCATGTTAAAGTGAACTGATTAATTTGAGTTAATTAGTTTATCTTATTTGAATATAAAATCTAACCTAACATAACAGATTGATTCAGCCTTTAATCAATTTTAACAGTAATACATTATTTTCTAAAGATGTGAATACAATGTGCTGATGATACATCTTATAACTAAAGCAATACTACACTTTTTGGGTACTCTTTTATGAGTATCACAATATTTATTATATATATAAGATGTGAGATGTTTATTAATATTGTGGTTCTTATGTGAAACAAACTATTAAAATGATTACTTTTTAGGTCAGTCACAATCTTTCTTGTATGTTTATCAGATTACCGGTTTCGAGAATTATATTGTCATCTTCAGATCACAAACGTAGTCACAAAAACAAGTAGGCTATCCACAACTCATTGTAAACCGCCTCCAAAAAAAGTAAACAAACTTTATCATGTTACAATTATGATAAAATAATATAGTTGCCTTGCATGGTTAACTGTTAAAGAGTTTGTTGGTGTACACTACTTGAGGGAATGGTCCCCACTCATAATGTTTGAGTTTATAAAGTTTGTTTTATTTATCAAAATTTGAATTGAGATAACTGTATTGAATATTTAATTTGAGCTATGGTTTATTTTACCATTTAAAATAAGTTCTGGTTGTATTATTGTGGCTTTATATATTTCAAATTGTTCAAGTGTACAGTATTAACACGGTGGCCTTTTTTTACACTTATGTAAAATATTTAGATTATCCTGGACATTTTTGTATGTGTGGTCCTGATCCATTAAATGTTTGGAAAAGGTGGATCTTTTTTCATCTATTTTAAGGTTTAGGTAAGTGTTTTTGAAGAGGTTCGTCCTGTTTGTCCAATATAAAATTTTGGGCAATCAGAACATGTAATTTTGTATACACCAGCATTTGAGAGCTCGCCGTTGATAACTTGTTTTTGCCCCAGAACTTTTTTTTAATGGATCAGGACCAGACATACAAAAATATCTCGGATAATCAAAATATTTTACATAAGTGTTAAAAGGCTACCTATAGGCATCTATAAACCTAACTTTTAAACCTACTACAAACAAAAGAACCATATTGTGCTTATGCTAGAACCAATTTTTGACTCTTCTATCTCACTTGTATTATGTCATCATTTTGTCACAATCACTTTCAGTTCTGTTTGTTAAGCTTAAAAAGGTTATCATTTTTTTATTCCAGTCATTCATATTTTGTTTGATCTGTTAATGTATATTTTTGTAAACTACTGTGTCATATAAATCATCAGTTTAGAAAATAAATGGAACATGTGAAATAATATTGAGATTCACATTCACTTTATTTGAGAGAGAAGACTAACATTCCCAACACTGGTTCTTTTTTTTGGTATATCTATAGACATTAAAATATTCTATAATATGTTTTTATATTATACAACAATTCTGTGGGGCTGTATCAATGAATTGAACCAAAATAATTGTAGCCTAGTTGCTTAGATCCTTGATTATTATAAGATGGATTTTCAAAGGGTAGTTTGTGCAATTCATTGATGGCTTCAATAGTACACGCTATGTTTTAATAATAAGAGAACTTTAACAAAAGTGTGTCACCCTGTAAGCTGGCTTAGAATGCTTCTATTCAAATGTTAATTATTTATTTTTATTGTGATTATGTATTATAGGACACTACAATGTCAAGTCATCTAGAGCAACAGTTAGCAGGTTTGAAGTTAAATACAGCCGAAGGACAGCAACCGAGCGGTAGGAAGTTAGGTCCTGCAGTTCCTCCTAAACCAAAGAATTCACAACCTCAGGTAGGCATTTCAAATTATTAATTACCAAGGTTACAATGAAGTATGTTTACAGTTATTTTACTTCAGTAAAATGTGTCTTTAAATATATGTAAATAGAAACATAAACCGTCTTCTTGGAGTTCACTGTGACATTTGTTTAACTCCCTCCAGTATATTGGAACTCTGTCCATTATCTTGAAATATGCAACAACAGTGTCCTATTTTGGTAAAAATGTGTTCCATAGCTCTATACCAAATTTATTAAGGGATTCCTTTATCTAACACTTTGTTCCATTTTTAATTACGTTTTACTTGAAAGATAGTATTATCTGTAATCTCCATTAAGATTTTACAAACACAAAGAATAAAATTAGAAATGTGTGATCTGATTTTTCAAGAATAAAATAAGATGTAATAATTTATAAAGCTTTATTAAGCCTTGTAATTTATTAGTAATTATTAACTAAGCCTTTTGGCAATTTTTTTAGGTATATAAATTCATTTCATATTCACCATTTTTAATTATGAAAGGGATGAAAATGTAGTAATATTAGTTATTTTGATTTGTATCTAGTTTCTCTTTACCATATATTTTAAATTGGAATATAATAATATTCTAGGAATATACAATTTTTGGAACCATAGTTCGGTAAATTATCATTAAATATTTAATATTGACATTCTTGTTAATACTATATCCTTTTTATCGAAATGCTGTCTTCTGAGACAACTATATATTTTAAGGTAATCGACACTCTAAAGGGTTGTAGTTTTGATGTGATTTTGCTAAAATTTGGTATAGAGACATAAAGGATCAGTTTCAAAAATTGCTGAAAAGTTTGTTAACCAGAAAAATGCCTTTTGTTATTTTTTTTAGGAACTTTTTATTTGTGAGTCCTATAATTTCCCATAATAGTTTATATCTAGGGTAGTTTAAAAATCCTCTTTTTAAAATTATTGTATAGTGATGTATTGTTTAATTTATTCAGATAAATGCTATCATTTGTTTAAATAAAAATGAATACACAAAAATCTAGGTTTATCAATTGATCCATATACTTTAGAACATTCATTTATTTTTATCCACATTCAGATGTCTTAATATTTTTTATGTACTTAAAAATAAAGGAGTTTTTACAAAAAACTAAAATCTTAAAATTAGAAGAAATCAACCATAATATTTTCTTTATTTTTAACACGTTAGCTGCCATATCGGTCCAAGCAGACCGAAACTAGGGTGAATGTACATGCAGCGTTTCGGCACGATCGGACCGATAAAGTCACTGACGTAATGTTTTGTTTTGTGGCTCACAATACACAACTATGGTGCAGCAACCTATCGTCCAATTTTGGTATTCTCTGGATTGGGTAAAGAGGTGTGTTAGACGTAGTACATTGTATGATGTAATAACCGTTAGCATGGTTACTCAATATAATAATAAAGTTGGTGGATATTTTCACTTTTTTGTCGGCACGATCGGACTGCTTAAAAATTTTACAAAAACATTTTGGTTTAGTAATGAATAATTCACACAGAATACAGTTGTAAAATGAAAATATGTATATATAAAATAAGTATAAAACAAATAAAATAGTGAGCGTTGCCAACATAAAGAAATGAAATAGCTGACCGTACCTAAACGTTATACTACGATTAAAATTAAAGCCGAAAAATTGCATTTCGGTCCGATCGGTCTTGAAACTATATATGCATAACTGTAAATAAAATTAGTAAATACTATTGCCTTATATTATTTTACATATGTAGATGTAAAAATAATAATGGAAAAATAATTTGGTAATCGTGGCACTCCAGGCACGAGTATCGTATTAGGCCTCGGCAGCTAACGTGTTAACTCTGTGTTAGTCAAATTTAGTTTTCAAGTAAATTCATTGAATATGATAGAAAAAATTGTTGTAAAATTTCAAAATGGTGCTTGTTTTAAACAATGCCATAGTTCCATTTTATGTAGGCTCTACACTGTTGTGATAATCACAATAAGAAAAACAAGGATTCTCCTAACCGCAAAAACAAGAATAAAACCAAGATATAATAAATCTAGTATATTTATTGTTATATCCTTATACACATTTTGATAATATAGTCATTAACCTCATGGGTTTACAGTTAAATTATTTTTGTGGGGGATTCCTTGTTTTCCTTATTTAACAAAGCTAGACAATTCTTTAAAGTTATATAGGTTAAGTTTACCTATATAAACCACAAGTTAAATGTTAACAAGTAACTTACAATTTTGTAACACCATTCAATTGATGATATTGATATTTTGTAACTTTTTGATTAATAATATAGAAACAATCTATTCAGTTTTTAAATGAAAATCTGAGTGTTGCTAATGAAAATGTGCTGTTATTACTATTTGTTAATCATACAAAAACAATGTATACTCGTAGGTCAATAATTAAATAAGTGATAACTAATATTTTATATTTCATGCTGTCTTAAAGGATGACACTGTGAGTACAACTTAATGGAAACTTTAAATTTACCAATTTATTTGATGTTTCTTTTTTTGTTTAAGCAGATTTAATGGGAAAATTTTAATTTACTGTAAATACAAGTGTGGTAAGTGACTAGAAAGCTGTGTTATGAAACTAAGCTAATGTGAAGTTTCAAATAAAAGTGATCAATAAAACCTGATGTTTTCTGTAAGGAGTCTTAGGCCAAAGTTAAAAGATTACATATCAGTTTTATTGTCAAAATTGTGTACAGAGATTGATGGTTTGTAGAGAAAAAAAGTGTTAAAATGTCATTGAAATATGTTTTGTTTTTATCACACAGTGATGCGTCAAAATAACTATAAAATAATGCTTTTATAAACAGTTGTATGACCCACTTCTTTATCATCACCAAAACTAATTGGGTCATGGTTGTAGTTACTATTTTAAATATTATTGGTATGTGGATAGTGTTGTGATGGCACGAAAAATATGATTTCACACTTTTGATGATTTTTTACATTTTAATCTCTTATGGAAATGATCTCTGGCTTACAGTGATGTTTTTGCACATATTGTAGCAAAACATAAATTGTCTCTAACTTTTAAAGTTTTATATAGGCTAGGATAAAATAATTGGATAATTTAAGGGGAATCATAAAAAACAATAGAGGGTTAAATTTAATTTTCTTAACTATGGATGAAGCAAATGATTTCAAAATTTCAAGTTAAGAAAAGGACTGGTTTATTACAAAAATGTTAGGTTTTTGTAAAAATGGTTCAAAAGTGGATTATATAATGGTTATCAGATGGAATTGATGATATAATTTATAAGTCATATGGTAGCCTTATAGATTTGATATCTTTAGTTAGTATGTTTCAGTTTACTTTAGTTATTCAAAGTTGTTTCAAATCGTTGTACTGTACTTAGTTAAAAGAAAATAGTATATCATAGGATCGTAAAGATATGTAGATAGGCATATATTATGTCTGAATTTACATTGTAAAGGAGATTAGGACTTTTAAAGATTTATTGCCATTTTATATCAACTAATCTACTGTAACTATATTTGTGGCAACCACACCTAAAACTGCAGAGATATGGTTTTAAAATTATGCTGTATATAGATTTATAATGCTGTAAAATTATTATCTCAACTATATTTTTGTATAATTCCTTTCTTTGTTTATTTGTTGCTTCATGGTATAAAGAAAGGAAATGAAAATAATTTGGGTTAAAGCTATTGCAAGGAGAATTTACATAACTCCAAAATCTTTTTTTAGCCTCAATGGATTTGAAAATGAATTTCCTAAGTATATTTACTTATCAACAATTTTCACAAGTATAATTCATTTTTGAACAATTTAATAATTTACTCTGTTTATTTGAGGTAATATACTATATTAAATAATAAAAGATAAACTGAGACTTTCAAAAGTATAACATGCTTATCTGCAAATCTATTATTTTTAGATATAGCATATCATTTTTTTCCCTTTTCAAAGTATATAGACTACATTTATATATTTAACATATTTGATCGTTTTTAATTTTAAACCACAAAATATATGAAATTATAAAGGCTGTCTGTATAGCGTCTGGTTAAATTTTCATGTTGTTGCTTTGTAATGGCAGGTTTGTGGATTACATTGTTTATAGTCTTTTATAGAGATCCGCAAAATACATGATTCTGGACTATACAATTTATAATATTACAGAAAATTGAGCAACTCTTGTAACTGTTGAAGTCTCTCAAAAGCTATAATTGTGGTGATTTACTAGCATTTTATATAGGCTCACTCATAGTGAGTGTGGGTTTGGCGGATCTGAGGACCTTAGGTGGATCTACACCTTTCTTCATGTAGTCTTGGGTTAGATCCCTCTCTTTCATCTTTCCTATCAGGTCTCTCTTGACCAACTCTTGTTTTCTTTCCAACCCTGACACTATTAGATTATTTGAGGGCTAAGGGGTTTTAATTTTTGCTTCTTTTTTTTTTTTTACAAGGTGATGATGACGGAAAGGTTTTCTTCTTTAAACAACAACGAAAAAAAGTAAATTTTGTATCTTATTTTTTGACTGCCTGATTCTTTCCAGGATTGTTTTTTCAACTATGCAGACTTTAGGTAGATTCACAGTGCCTCCTTAAGTTGTTTTACTCTCTTATTATTTGTGTAACATGAATATAGATTATTTCTATTATATGTCGAACAATTCTTTGAACATTGATAATTTATTGAATTCTGTATAACACAAACTTTCAGCTGTACAGTCACCATTGCACTGGCTTATATCTTTGACTCAGCCTACTGCACACGAAAGAAACTAGGGGCTCACTAGGAATTTTTGCATCATGAAACAAATTTTGAAATTTTGTTTATCAATATAGCCTATTCTGTTCAAAATTTTTTTTTAACATTTGAATTATTTTAACCATAAATGTTTTTGTTATCCATCAATTTTTTCTCGATAACCATATTAAATTCATAAATATTGATTTATTATGAATTATTTGAGGTGAGTTAGTTACATTAATTAAAAAAGTTACTTGATTATCCATCCATTTGAAAACTAGCTAATAATTGTGTGACTACCGCGGTTAAGACGTTCAAAATACTAAACACAATGGTGAAGAGGAAAACAATTACTAATTGAATCACCATTGACTTATTCCTGCTAGGTAAGATTGCAATACTTGATAGATGGTTAGTGCATAGTTTTTAATCTTAATATTTCCTGTATGTTGGAGTTAATAAGTTTGTTTTCAAACTTTTAGGAATTGAAAACCACAATATCCTGCAAGTTCAAGGCTAATATGATTTTATTGAAACCACATTTGCAATATGATAATTATAATATGATATGTAATTGTAATTCAGGAAGTAATATATTAAAACCTACAAACATAATGGAATGCTCTAACTCACTGAACATATAATTAGTATCAGTTTAATTACAGTTTGGTATTACAAATGATGTGAATTAGGTTATAAAGAGGTGATTAACGGAACTTTTCTTCAAGATTGATTCTAATGTCTGTCTAATACATTTATCAGTTTGAGGGCTTCAGTATTTTTTAAGGGGGCAATTGTGTTGAAAATAGTTTAATCTTGAAAAATTGTCAAATCTAACATTAAACAATGTTTGTTGGCATTTTCTCTCCCGCACATTATCAGGAAACAGGAAGGCATTTGGCCTATGCAGTTTACTCCAAATGTGCGCTTTTGTTTACAATCTCTAATTACTGCAGGCCTTTTTACCTCTTCTTCACTACACCGTTGATAGGTCTGAATAAATTGATAGCATTGATTTTACATACTAAACAGGTTGTCCATCTCCAGGGTATGGTTTAAAGCTCAGAAATTAGAAGCTCTAACGGCACAATCTAATAACCCACTTTTAGTGACTTTACGGACAGCAAGCCATATTGCACATTACTGTCAAAATGTTATATGACAATCTATATACTTCTTGGTTTTATGGGAGGTTTATTGTTTTTTTTTTTAAATACTCAGATATGTCAACCCTAAATATTAGTGCAGTAACAACCACATGCATCTTTTCTTTCAAAAGTTCTACAACTAACCAGTGGCGGCGATAAGAACCGGCGCCCCCCCGCAAGTTTGTTCATTGCCCCCCTCTCCCTTAGAACGTACGCAATAAACCGACTGTACCGTTCCGAAATTCGACTACAACTAACGAGTCATCAATATGAAAGTTTATTTGTTGACCTGATACATGATGCTAATTTTAAATTTTAATCTTCCCCTTCCGGACCGGATGTTTATCTTTTCGCCGGTCGGCGCCAGTGAGTCACCGCGATGAGCGACGTAGCGATAACTGCATTACTTATCGGCCAACGGTAAACAATACTCATACTTTGTATCATGACATTAAATAATAAATACTGCTCTCTAAAAAATAATGGTTATTGCCGTTTTGGATGCACGATGCACAATCTTGTCATCAAGAATTTTAAAGAAGACATTTTACCTTATTTTAGTAATTTCTTGACAATACTCATAAAAATATAGTTATGATAGGGGGGCCCGTCGCGGGTCCGGGTCCCGGTCAAGGCTCGCGGGCCCTCCTGCACCGCGGGCCCTGCGAGCCTGCTATTGCTGCCACTGCAACTAACTAACTATACACATACCAGTTGTTTCTGGATAAGAAAAAAAAATAAAAAATTTACAAGGAGACAGTGTTAGTATACATTACACAGTTCAACTCTAAACATTGGTTTGTATATGTTATTTTAACAACAACAAAAAAGAAGTAAATAAATTTCCTGTAGAAGAACAGTAACAAGTAACAGATAATTAGAAAACTTAGCAACACCATCTTATGAGTATTATTGAAATTATCACAACCTTGTACTTATTGATATTTATTATTTTAACAGGTACCTAAGAGCTACCAACTGAATGGACCAAGTGAACCTTCATACACGTCTCCATTACAAAGTGCAACCACAGATAAGCGTCCTCATAATGCACCAATATACTCAAATCTAGAACCTTTACCAGGTACACATTATATTTTTTGTCTTATTACTCAGTTTTTTTATTTTGAGTGGAGTGCCAAATATATAATCTGTGATGAATAGAATTTTTTTTTTTTTTTTTTTTTTTTTTTTACTTTAGGTATTGGTGTACAAATTTTGAATGCAATTGATGTTTTGTCTTTCATAGGATAATATTAATACCATTTTTTAAATTATATGTGATATTTTTCTTACACAAATTTTCTTAAATTTGTCTTCAACAAATTTATTATTATTAATTAAGTCCAACAAAGTCATAAATACGAGATAGTTGTTCTACAAAATCATAAGATTTAATTTCATATCTCTTAAAAAATGGGGAGGGGGTGAAAAAATTGGAATAATGAAAAATGATGGATTTGAAAGCATATAGTTCAAATGACTGTTATTTAAAAAAATTATATGTGGTTTACGTGAGTTGGGCACTGATTAGATTTAGGTCAAACTATGTTTAGAGGAATATTTAAAAATAATTGAGAATTTATTAGATAGATAGATTTGTATTGCATCCTATTGTTAAACTGGGTTTCAGCTCGTAATAATTTTAATTCATTTTAATAAAATCTTTGTACAGCTTATTTAGACCTAAAACATGTCAAATGTAACAATATGGATTTATATTAGGTTACATTAATTTTGCAATAATTATTATGTTTTTTATTATATTAAATTCATTTAAATATATACTATGTATAAATACAAATTAAAATGAAATCTTTTACAATACTGACTTTAAAAAAACCAAATATATAAAGATCTTGTAATGTGTTGTAAAATGTATCATGTGAACACACCTCTAAAGGTTTTAAATTATTTACATAACACTATTACGTTTCAGTTTCCAGTAACCATGGACGTAATGATCATTCATCAACTGTAACCTATAGTAATATTGAACCTTATAAACCAGAACAGGCAAGATATAGAAAAGCGGATTCACAAGCTCTATACAGTAATATCAGCAGTAATCCCACCTATAGTAATATTGGAACTTACGCCAATTTAGTAGGTAAGGAAAATCAGTTTTGTATTTTGTAATATGGGAAGTATTGTGAAGACGTGTAAACATTAAGTTTACTGTTTTTGTTGTTTTGAGTCTCAAGTAACAAGAATATATTTATGCCAATGTTATATTCACGCCTTTCTCTGCACATACTTGTTAATATGTTTTTTTTTTATTATGGGACATAAGGTAGGTTGTAACCCTCGAATTATTCAGAGGGAAGGGCAGTGGGTGAAGACTGGTAGTAAAGGAAAAGTTCTAGCTGAGTAGGACAAAATATATATTTTTATTAACCACTAGTAAGAAGGAAAACTCCAAACACGAAAACTGTTTCAATTGGACAAGGTTGTAATATTAAGTTCGGTGAAAAGAGAAATCAGTCAGAATAATCAAACTCCAATATATTCACAAATATAGTGAAACAATTTTTATCATAACAAATCTAATGCAATTGAATTGTCAGGATTCTATATTATAGTCTACTAATATACAGTCAAATTCAAAACTCAAGTTAAACTATGGCATTGGTGTAAATAAATTATAAATATTCTATAAATAGGACAAAAACGTGTATATAAACATACAAACAAACATAATTGTATGCTTTAAACTATCTGAAATCTAACAAAGGTGCAAATATGCAAAAGACGGTAAGCGAATATAATATTATTTATAGTTTGAGAAACATAAAAAAAGAATAAATAGTCTTTAGAGTTACTCTTGAGTGCACCAACTAAGGAAATTCATATATTTCCCCGGCTCTAAGATTTGCCATCTAATAATCCCATACCATAAATAAAGTCTATGTTTTTGTTGTTATTAGTATAAAAAAAGGACATAACTAAATAATAATTGCTAAATATTATGTCACCATTACTTATCAGTCAAAAGTTAGATGTCAATATGTGATAGTATGTAGCCATTTTTAAATACTGATAGATAGCTACAAAATATGTCTGTCGCTCCACTAGGATGTAAGCCGGACACAAGCCCTAAGCATGTTCATAGAAATAGTAGGATATTTGTTACATTTACAAACACACATACCTAAACACACACACACACACACACAAACACACACACACAAACACACATGCATTATAGAATTAACTAACCTATGATCAAAAGTACACAAATCATACAAACATTATTTACTTAGGCTATATAGACTATAGATTTTCCAAATATTACTGTATCAATAAATTCTTTTAATTTCATAAATTCGCTAAAGTTACATATAATTTCTTTCTTTCTGAATTTGTTAATACTCAGGTAATAGGAATAATTAAATAAAGTATATAATATTCACTTTGGTGTATATAAATATATTCCTAAACAGCTCATATTATCTTATAAATGAACGGGTTATATTGAATGTCCAATAATTAATTTTTTTAATCAGAAAATTTGTTACAACTTTTTTAATAGCATATATATATTTATTTTGCTATAATAAAACATTAACAATATAAATGAATTTAATATTCAAAAAGTTTAGTTAATTATTGAAAAAATAATAAAATCTTAAAGTCACATATCAAGTTCCAATAAACATTTGAACATAAACAGATGTAAAAGTGGGACATATAATATTTTGATTGTCACCTAGTGTCAACTGGAGATGTCTTTGTAGACTATATGTAGACAAATATTATCATTAAAAATGTAAAACTAAATTATTTATTTCCTAATTACTCGTAAAACATAACTTATATGGAGTTTGGTTAGTTTATTATTTTTTACATTTCACTTAGATGTATTCAACATTTCTATGAACCACCATTTTTAGATTAATAACTTTAAATGCCAGCTGTGGTCGCTTTGAAAAAAGTGATAGCCTACAGCTGCTCTTCAGAAATGACAGACTTAGTGTTTTTTTTGTTTTTTTTTTTAAATCTAGAGCATGTAATTTTCCTGGATACTAATTTTTTCCAAAATCAGAGTTGATGAATTTATTTTTTGTACTTTTTAAATTATAAATCTTCTTCTTTAATTAGAATGAGAAATCTTCTGGTAGAATGAGAAATCAATTTAAGTAGTTCCATTTATAATTAAAACTTTGATTCCAAGGTACAATGTACGTACTTTATTTATAGTTGCTGATTTTAATGTTATATTCTTAGATGATTTACCACCTCCTCCTCCGGAGCCTGCCGAGTATGGAGATTTTCCTCCACCTCCAACTGATCTTCCACCTCCCCCATCTCCTGTTAGCAGTAGTTATTCAGAACTGAGACGAGCAACACACCATTACCAACCTGATTATGGCACATATGCACCTTCTTCTCAGGTATGTGTCAGTTTAGTACAAACTATTTATTCTGTTCATATTTATGTAAATGCCAATTAAAAAACTGTAGTTTAATTATTAAAGTATTTATATATTTTAGAAGGGTTTAAGTTATTTGTTACATTATACATTTATTTGTCTTATTTTAGTTTTTACTTCACCGTTTCAAATATGGGTTTTCTGTTTCTAATATTCTGAAAAATAAAGTATTATGGAAATTTTACTGTAGTAAAATGTAGCAAAACCTTTAAACCACAATTCAGGTACCAATTAATCATCTTGGAACCGAACCACAAGTCGAACAGCCTTTATTTACCTTTAGCCCATTTATCACAAGTCTGTTTCTACTAGATATTGTTTATCTTGTGGCTAGGATGGCAGCTTACAGAATCCAGTGGCGCTATCATCAGATCAGCAAATATACCGGGATCATCGACATTTTGAGAATAGATATTCTTGAAAAAGTGCCAGAATGAATGATAAAAGTTACTGACCTTGACTTGCTATATCGTGTCAGCTGTGTTGACAGAGAAGGATGGTCTCAAGGTGAACCTAGATGATGTTCACTCTTAGTCGGGTTTTCTGCTTAGGTGTTTAAAACTTATATAGAAGTATTTTAAAGTAGATTCCAAATGAGTTAATGTTTAAAATAATTAATAAATCTTTTGAAGATATAAGCAAAATAAAAGTCTTTAAAGTTGCAGTTATGGCCTAATTATTCATAAGATTTACTCATGAGTTTTGGTAGAATATATTTACAAAGGTTTATAAACCCTTAAGAAGCATGCGAGAGATAAGATGTTTTTATGAAAAGCTACTGTTAACGAGTACTACCACTCCACGGTTCTAAAGCCCATGTTTCTTGGGTCTTTTCGGCCACTACCCTATCCTCCCCAATTAAACAGTATGTCCACCCACTTCAGTTTTCCGACAGCACAGTCTCTCGTTTCAGTCTTCTGACAGCGCATGATGTCAGCAACATGTTGGCAAGAGCGTTAGAGTGCCTCAACAATTGATGCCAATTGGAACAGTTTTTTTTTACCACCGATTAAGCATTATCTGGACATGGCGTGCCCATCTTATTCTTTTTGTTTTATTGTTGCACCTATGTTTTGACTCCTCTATAATAATGCATATAGTTCATCATTTGTCTTAATTGACCATCCTTCCATTGTCTTGACTCCTCCATATATACTTCTTAGAATTTTGCGTACACTCTTATCTTTTTAACCATTCTTCTTGTATTGAAGTCATGGTTGATTTCTGAAAATATTTATCTTGGTGTTTTAGTAAGGTTTATTGATTTGAATATAGACTGTAAGGCAAAATAGTATGTTTTCCTTATTATTGCTATTTCATCCTTTATTTTATTTGACATCTGATTTTCAGTTGAAGAAAAGAGGCTATCTAAAGTTAGTCATATTTTCAAATTCTGTATTTTTTATTTATACCGCTGGGACCATTTTTTCTCATCGATTCCTTTTCATAATCATATGCTCAGTTTATCCATGTTTATTTTAAGTCATTGGATCAGATGCTTTTTGTAGTGCAGAGAAAGTTTTTTTTTTTCAAAAAACAGTGTTTGCTTGTTCTTTATTGATGCTAAGACAATATCATCTTCATATACAATACATTGCAACAGCATGTTCATGATCGTTCCTCTAGGATTAATTGGCATTTATTTTATACATTTTTTCAGTGAAGAGCTAGAGCTTATCTATTGGTGCAATTGACATCCCATCTTAGTATATTTGTTTAAATTCTACTGCACATTTTCAACCATGCGTTTGAATATATTTATGTATATATTTCAGTTTTAGCAATTAAACAAGCCAAACACTACAACACAAAATATACAAATTTAAATTTCTTTCAACAGTGTAGTGTAGTCACATTCAAAATAATAAAGATTTTAACTAGAAATATACAAACTTCAAACGTTCAAATGTAACTAAATCAACATATTAAGATTGAATGTAAACTGAAGTAAGTTTATTAAATTGAAATGAAATTACCAAATTTACCAGGTTCAGTTTGAATTTCCAACTTCTTACATACTCTAATTATAGATTAAACTATTTTAAGTAAGGCTAAATATTTTGTTTTCATTCTAGGTGTCCTATAATTAAAACAATGTGAAAAATGTGGTTTTTTACCAGAGGACTCTTTTTTTAAATCTACTTTGTTTGGTAATCTATTCAAATTTTTGTTTCCCCTGTTTGCTGGCGATTAAATTTAACATTCATGTGAAGTTTCATGATTAATGGTTTATTTACAATTATTTCCACCAAAAGTACAAACTTTAAAATTTCTGATTGGAACTACTACCTTTAAAAAGATCTAAATAAAATAAATATTTGCATAAACAATGTACTGCGTTATCATAAAAGAATGGTGGGATTTCATTAATGCATACAAAGACAGTAGAGGAATTTTGTGGTGTTGTATTTGTATCAATGATAGCCTATAACCCAAAAGTTTGCTTAACAGCTGTTGTAACCTCAAAATTAGTTCTTGCATTGTTGTGGTATTGTGTTTTGTGTTTTCTGGAGTTTTCTGTGTGGAGTGTGTTATTATGTTCTCTAATAAAGAAAAAGCAAAGTATGTTTTGTTGTGACTGAATCCAATTTCAGTGCAATGTGCGTTTCGACGCGAATACAGAAAAGATCCACCACATGAAAATAACATATGATGTTGGTTCAAACAATTTGAAGAAACTGGATCAGTTCAAAAGCAGATATCATCTGGTAGGTCAAGTGTATCAGATTAAAAAGTTGAACTTAGACAATCTGCAATCAGAAGTCCTAAGAAGTCAATATCTCGATGAAGCCTAGAGTTAGGTATTCCAAAAACAACAATCCACAAAGTTTTACACAAAAGACTGAAATTACTCGCTTATAAAATCCAGCTATTGTAGGAATTGAAATGTGATGATGGTGCAAAACGTTTTAATTTCGCTGTTGAAATGTTGAACGAGATTGATGAAAACCAATCATGTTTAGATGATATAATTTTTTTTAGACGGAGCAAACATTTCATATTAATGGGTCTGTTAACAGACACAATTCACGCATATGGAGATCTGAAAACCCACATACAATTTGTGAGAAAATACGCGACTCGCCTAAAATTAATGTTTGGTGTGGTGTGATGAAAAATCGTCTGATAGGGCTTTACTTCTTTGCTGAAAAAACAATTTATGGAATTGTGTATCTCGATATGTTAATCAATTATTGTTTTCTTCAGCTGGATGAATTCGAAAACATTCAACAATTTCATTTCCAACAAGATGGCGCACCCCTGCACTTTGGTACATTTGTCACAGACACTTTGAATGAAAAGTTTGGACATCGATGCATAGGCCGACAAGGACCTATACGCTGGCCTTCAAGGAGTCCAGACCTGACCTTGCGATTTCTTCTTGTAAGGGTACATCAAAAACATTATTTATCGAGAAAAAATTAGTGACCTAATCACTTAAGGAACAGGATTAATGAAGCAATGAAAACCGTTAACAAAGACATGTTAACTAACGTTCGGGCAGAACTTGATTATCGATTGGACATTTGCCAAGCGACTAATTGCGCACATATCGAAATTTATTAGTTATGTAAAAAAACTGTTTCAGACGATGATTTAGATAAATAAACAACATCAGCTGTAAGTAATTCTGTTTTCATTTAAATCATGTTCAAAACCCCACCATTATTTTATGATAACCTTGTATTTATTACATTATAATTTATTTCAGGGGTCATCAACTTATGAATCAATCTATGAACCAATCAACCCAAGACCTCCAAGTGGGATGTCTTCACGTTCCAATTATTCTTTGTATACTCCTTACGTGAAAGGTAGTACAAGCAATGCTGGAGGACCACAAGAAGCTGAAGTGGATGCTCTTACTGACCTCTTAGTGCAGTCTATGGATTCTAGTGTGCCTGATTCTGATATATTTGGTAAGTAAATGATGATTTAGGTCTTTACGGTGTTTATAAATTTCAAAAAGTATTTCAATAATTAATTACAGGTGACTATTACTTCATAAATAACAATTGAGAGAGTTAGTGGCAACAATTTATTTAGTCTCTCAAAAGGGGGAACAAAATAAAACGAATAATGACTAATTGTTTATTTCAGAGTTATTTTCATTAAATTCAACATGTTTCAGAAGCTTAATAATCTCCTTTCATGTTTTAGCCAAATTTAAACATTTACGAAGCAGATTCTGAATGGTTTCCTAGCTTCAAACTGTTCTTTAGGCCCAATGGCACATCAGCATCATGCATTATTTTGATCAAGGTGATGCACTTGTGGGGAGAAGTGCACATTCACTGAACACATCCAGATGATGCTGAACGCCTCACAGTATGTGTCGGTCAAGAACCTCGACTTTTATGTAATTTGAATTACTTAAAAAATATAATAAGTAATACTTATCGATGTTGTGGAATTAAATAATTGTTTCATTATTTCTATTAATATAGAATTCCATGAAGCACCGACTGTTGTCACATTAAATCTTATCAATTTTATTTAATACTTTTTCTTCCAAATTAGGATACATGACTTTAGTAATGTCCATCCACATGCAACAATTTGTATTTTGTTCGGGTCATGATATTCTTCAAGAGTAGATTTCCATAAAATAGGACGCTCTCTTACTTCACTTGTGAAAATCTCAGTATCGAATTCCTCATCTATTTCACTTTACAACTTGCAACACTACGACACAACTCAATACTTCTACTACAATATAATAAAGCCAGTGAACTCATCCATAGCTTGTTACTATTAGATGCTAACACAAGTGTACTATGCACTGCTCCATTTGTTTTCATGTTACGACAAGGTACCAAGCATCAGCTTCACTGTAGCGTTTGTAAGAATCACTAAATTGGACACAGGAATGACACTGACACGTACATCAAGTGTCCATTGCACTAATTACTCCAAGTATTGTAGAATCCCAGTGTCATCTTGACGCAACATCAAAGTGACACATGATGCTCATATACACCGGTTCTTATACTTTACACCGTTGGACTTTTTGGGGATGATGGTTTATTTTATTGAGATTTTTTATTTTATTTTCTTCAGATTAACGTGGTTAGTCGGAAATTCCTTAGTGTTTACATTTACAACTTCTTTACACCATGATTAATCACTCTGTCTGAAGGCACATCTTACAGGATAACATTTCACTGTTGTAATAGATTTGAATCTTGATAACACTGTGCTTTCTGTTGAATGTCTCCATCTTATGAACTGGAATGAGACGACAGCTAGATGGCATCTATGCATACTTACTTACATTTCATTCATACTTTTCATTTCTTTTACACAGTTCATACTGACAATTAAATGTTTTGATTGTTATACCAGTTGAAATTAAAATCATGTACATCATTTTTTAATGACCTGGTGAACCAAAATGAGGAAAATGTAGAAGAATTAGACAGTCCAGATAGAAAGTGATAAATCAGAGTGTGAAGGGAAATTAGGAGCAAAGTGGAGAATTTCCAACTTCATATCTATAAATCAATTAATTGATTTTGTAAGTTCCTTTTTATAAATTATTTATTCATAATAGTTACTAACAATTATTACAGACAAGTAATTGATTCTGTAAATATTAAAAAAATTTTTTTTTCCATTTATAGATGCATCTTTCTAAAATAAAGACCAGTGAATTGTATTAAGTAGTTCATAATAAAACTGAAAAGAGACAGAAAATTGTATTATTTATTATATGTAACTGTTCTTTGTATATGTTTATTATGTTTATTGATTGATCTTGTTTAGGTGACTGTTGTAAATGTGGACAGCGAGTAGTTGGAGAAGGTTCAGGTTGTACAGCGATGGATAAGGTTTATCACATCAGCTGTTTTACTTGTTGCCACTGTGCTATACAACTTCAAGGAAAACCTTTTTACACGTTGGAAGGGAAACCATATTGTGAAGCAGGCTATTTGGTAATTATTAATTTAAACCGCTAAAGTAAAACATGGAACTAACTGTAGTTGGTTCATTGGACTAACTGTAGTCTCTTGTCGATTAATAATTTATATAACCTAGTACACATAGTGTCAAACAATTTATAAAGTTTTGTAGAAATTCAGTACCAGAGGGGATAGGTTGGTAGAAGTTTAAAAGTTGGAGGAATAAAAATCTTGTTTCAGGTTGGAATTTGGTCTCTTGTTATTTAACTTTTTCTTATGTTTTAACTCATTTTTCAATTTTTTCAACATATTTTTCGAGGTCAAACTTTTAAAGATTATTGCTTAAAAGTTTTTTTTTTACAGAACAAACAGACAAATCCACCTTCGTAAAGTTTTCTCCATTTGGTTATTAAAAAACTAACAAATATAGTAGATCTGATATTAGGCCTAAAAATGGAATTGCAATATCAAAATAAATTGCATAACAGTTGGTTAGTAAGTAATAGGTAAATAGACTAAGATTAACTAACTGGGCTTGCAAAACAAATTGTGTTTAATGTTATTTTGTATCAAATATAACACAAGTTTTGTTGAGCCATATTTTGTTTAGTTTTAGAGTAAACAATATTGAATATAAAAGCCATCTGCATTATTTGATTATATAAAGAGGTTTATGGTCCACCAGCAGTCTTTATTATTCTTTTAAATTATTAGTATAATGCAAACACCTAAAAAACATGACACTGTTCAAAACAGATTTGCATACACAAACATAACAATACTTTAAAAATGCTGCCCTGTTGTCTTTATAAAGTGTAGGTCCTACTACCTCTGTGGTTTTTTTTTTTTTTTTTTTTTTTTTTTTTTTTTTTTTTTTTTTTTTTTTTTTTTTGGTAAGACTGACTACTGATTTGATATTTTTGTGTGTTTCATATTTAGATTCCAAATGTCGTCCTGCTTGTTTGCTTTAAGTTATGTAAATTGTATAAGGTTTCATAAATAGAATTGCAAATGCTTTTATTAGGAGGATGTTTAACCAATTCTTAGAAATTTTTTATAATAAAATATGGTATTCCTATTGTATATCCAATATAGTATCTTTTATGTAAAAAATAATTGAAGAAAACTAATAAAATATGGCAAAATAAAAGATGTAACAAAATATTATAAAACAATGGTCAAGACGATAGTTAATAAAAAAAATTAATTTGATTTTATAAAATATAAAATTTGTAATCAATCTTTTAGTAAATAAAATTAGTTATTATATTATTTTAGTTTCCAGCTTGACAATATTTAATTATTTCCGATTTTGAAATAAATTAAAATATTATTGCACCAATTATGAAAGCAATTATGTTTTCTTTAGTCAAAGAGTATAATCAAACAAAAACCAAGCAATTAACACTTATTGTAGCCTATTATAATATGAATAATTTATTCTACACATATGGGAGAAAGTAATGTATTTAAATGACAAGTTTTATGAACTGAGATCCACCATTCTGACTGAAAGGAAATATAACTGTAAACAAGTTCAAGAGTAACTACCAGGCCTCCGCCATATAATTTAGTAGGGTTACTCTTTCACTTTAAACTCTAAATGACAGAACACTGAAGCCTATCTATTGTTAAGTGGCACATACACTCATACCACTTTATATATTTTACAATTTGTAAAACCAAGCAATATTTACTTATGATAATAAATAGGCTAGTTCATAAGAGAATAGAACATATATTTTTCTTTGGATCTATTTATTTATCTATATGTTTTTTACACAACTTGTCTGGTGAAATTGGTTATGAAGCTTTGTGTAGTTAGTAATCGCTAATCACCGATTACAATAGATGTATTACTCTTATTTTATTGCTTTTCTACGAACAGTATGTTGAAAACATCATCTGCAGCCGACGTACAAGTAGTGACATTTATATCTAGCCAATCTAGTGTCACGGTGGAATTAGCTTAAAAATAAAATAAATACCAAATATGTGTCATAGGCCTGATACATTTTTATGTTTTCTATAATGGAGTTCATCTTTATTTATCTAAATATGGAAAACCACTTATAATCCTTTTCTTTATTTTATACCTACAACTGATAAAGTACAGTATATATTTATTTCAAGGGAAAATATATTTTATGTATTTTTGTTTTTTAAATAAATCTTATTTTCATAGCTTATAGATGTGAGGAGTCTTATATTTGTAGAATGGGTACTATTTTAACCAGTTAACATAAAACTCTCCAAACGTAGACAGAAAATAAAGTTCCCATCAATCACACAACTTAGGTGGCTGAACTACACTTAAAAACAATCATAAAACTGATGTTTTTTCGATCACAATAAAATAAAACTAGCATTTCCCTTACTTATATCTACATAGTGTATTAGTGTTGTAAGAGTTTATAAGTCAATTTCTTTAAAAATATCAAACGTTAATTATTTAATTTGTGAATTTATTAATTACTGCATCAATCTCAATATTTTAAATAAAAGGGATTCAGAGTTCAGGCTCCAATCTGTACTTACCAGGCAGATTTCCGTGACACGTGAATGCTAGGATATACTCAATAAAAATTTACTCACTCATGTTTGTTAATTAAAATCTTTCTTTTATAGCCAGAATCTTTTGGTTTATAATTTGAATAAAACATTTTGTTATTGAACATACTATGCTAGATATACAGTCATTATGATAATAAGAAATATATATTTATCTTTTTAAACTCACATGTAAAGCTTACATATTAAAGTCTGGTTCACTGTCCAAATTTCTAAAACTTGATTACTTTAAGTTCACATAATTACAATAATTCTACTCACTCGTCTCGTGTCCAAAAAACCTATTCGATGTTAACAATCTTTTTCTTTAAAAACAAACATTTTACTGTATACAAAAATATTAATAACTCATGCCTTGAATCGCTCCATAACCAAAGGAACGCAGAGCGTTCAGAAGGCACGTCTACTCTCTATGAAAGCCAAGTTGGAAGAGATCCGGTTGTGTCGCCGAAACGGCACGCCTACTATTAACATGGCGGTCATTGGGCAATTTCCTAGAATTGTTATGTTTTCCGTTTGTAATTGCACCATCGTTTTGAGTTGTGGAGCAACCCGTTGGTATTTCAATTTTACCCTAGAGGGTGTTACATTGTATTGATATGTTGCGCTTAATTTAAACTTATTGATTTTAATTATTTGTTTTAAATGTTTTTCAATTAAAGTTTTTATGTTTATTATTAATTGTTTTAATTTTTTATGTGAGCTTCCTAATTATTAATATTATTAATTTAATTTCTTAAATACTTAAATTATTATTAATTTATTTTTTATTTGGTTGGAGATGTCCCATGCTTACAGTGTAATGATTCATGAGTATAGTTTCTCAGTCACGGTTGACGTACTATTGGAAATAGTTGTAGGAAAACTTTTTATATTTTTCATTTCTACAGTCTACAACTAATTAATGAACCCGATAATTATTAATCGAGATATAACAATAATAAATAATAATAGAACTCTGAAAACAAACTAGTGTTACCGAATCTACCAACTGAACATATGATAATGATAACTATAAGATCATATCTGAACTTGGGTTGGTCTATTGGCTTTTAAGTTCTTTAAAACTATTATAATTTATATAGCAAAAAAAAACCTATCTGTTTTGATACGAAATATTTTGTAAACTGAATCGAGATCCGATCTGATTCGATGATTTCGAAGTTTCACCAACTTCTAGTTTTCTGGAGGTGAAATTGGAAGTTTTTATAAAATCGGTAAGATCAGTTCCAATTATTAATTATTTAATTAGTAAAATTCAGTTCAAATTTTATTAAATTTTAAATATTAAATTAATTTTTTTTTTTTATTAGTAAGCAAAGGTTGAACTTTAGAACAGGAAGTAAGTTATATAAGCTAAGTATGTTAAAACCTAAACCTGGCTTGACTGTAGACTATTTATCTTAATATTTATATTCAAGTGTATATATATATATATATATATATATATATATATATATATATATATATATATATATAACTTAAAAGTTAAAAATCAGCGTTGCATATTGATTTATGACATATATTATATACGTTGAAGTGGATGTCAATATTTAATAATCAAGTATTACAGTAATATTATAATAGTTCATATTAAAATACTAAAATTTACGATTTGGTTTGGTTCCCACTTTAATAAATGATGTTCGGTTTTATAAATGGATTGTTGGTTCAGTTCAGATTTGGTTTTAGTTTGGATTAAAATTTTAAAATTCTCACACCCCTAGCTATTTCTATTTCCCTAGAAAGTATTTTAATATGATCTATATTTTTTTACAGGATACATTAGAGAAGTGCTCTGTTTGTCTAAGTCCTATATTAGACCGTATCCTAAGAGCTACAGGACGACCTTATCATCCACAGTGTTTCTGTTGTATTGTTTGTGGAAAATCACTTGATGGCATTCCATTCACTGTAGATGCTACCAATCAAATTCACTGCATCGAAGATTTTCATAAGTAAGTATATCTATAGTATAAATGAGTAGAAAGGGTTTTAATTCTTAAATTTTGAAAATACATAATTAATGTAGTCTTTACTGAAGACTGTGTAAAATGTTACGCTTTAACAAATAAATATTTGTTAAACTACTTTGGAAAATCTCTTTAAATACTTATTATGCTTTCCCTTCTATCCTCCATGTATCATTATGAGACTGAGCGAAGACAAATTTATATTTTAAAACATATTAAAAGATGTTTTATAATTTTAAATAAATTAATATACTGTTATTATTTCAATAAGTGTTTAACTAGCATAATACTTTAAATAATTGCAAAACATACTCACCGTATGTGATAACTACGAGTGAATGTGTAGTTTCCTTTTACACTACCACAATAGTCATTGTCATTTGTTAACATTTCCACCTTTTTATTGTCTAGCATAACCTCTTCCTTTCCCACACCGATCTTTCACACATCCTCTTCCTCTACTAGTTTCCAGTCTATACTCTTGACCTGCATATCCTCCTGCCATCTTTTTCTTGGGCTTCCCATATTTCTTCTTAACTTTTCTATATTCTCTCTAGTTCTCATCCAAGCATTATAATTTCACCCGTCTTTCTTACATGCTCAACGTTTCCTCTTGATTGTCTTTTCTAGCCAATCAACCTTAAGTTCTTCTTTCCTTATTTTATCACTTCTCGTAACATTTTCTATTTCTTTTAAAAATCTCATCTCTGTCGCCTGCAGCCTATTCAGATCCATCTCTCTTACCTACTTGACAGAAACTGATTGATAGTACACTTTATGCATTATTTTTTATGCTGCTTTCTCTATGTTCCATTGCCATGTTATATCTTTCATCATGTTGTAAAACTGGCTATCTTCCTCTATCTGTCTGTTCTTGTACCATTGGCGGTAATCTTGCTTTGTAGGTAATTGAACTCATACTCTTTCAAAATCCTTTCCTTTTTGGTTCATTGTTTCTATCTACCTTCAATATCTTACTTTTTTCAAATTTATATCCAATCCAAGCTTCCAAAATGCCCTTGTCCATTTTTACTAGTTCTCATTTCATGTCTTTTCTTAATTTCTTCCCATTCCATGACATCATCTGTATGTGCTAACACCTTCACTTCCTCTGCTTTTCTATGGCCTTTTACTTTTGTGATAATTTCATCTATTATGTTAAGAGGAAAGTTGATAAAACACTTCCTTGTCCCCTTTCAATTTGGAACCAATCAGGTTATTTCTCTTCCATTTTTACACTACCTTTGCACTTTTCATGTCTATAATACTTTCACTAATCTCTCTTCCTCTTGAACCCAGTAATATATATCTATATATTCTCTCTGCACCTGGTTATAAGCTTTTTTTAATATTATTAAAGCCCATCACAGTCTCTTTACCATACTCAACAAAAGATCGCATCCAGAGTCGATCTTCCTTATCTGAACCAAATTGTTGTTCCCTAGTAGGTAATTTACTTTAATATCCTTTTGATTTTTTGCACAATGTTAATGATATTGTCGCAATAACTACTCAATAACATTAAATTAATTACAACTATTTTTGAAAACTATATAATTTATTTTAACAGAAAATTTGCACCTCGTTGCTGTGTCTGCCAGTTGCCCATTATGCCTGAACCTGGGCAAGATGAAACAGTCAGAGTTGTAGCTTTGGACCGAAGTTTTCACATAGCCTGTTATAAATGTGAAGTAAGTTATTTGTGCATTACATCTATAGCTTGTCTGACAAAATACAATATGTGACAGAAACCTTGACTTTCAGAAGAAAATATTTTGTGATGAAATTTCAAGAATTTAAAAACATATTTAAAAACTTGAGCTTAATTGGAAATTGCGGGAGAAACCAGATGTTGACATTTTCAAATATAAAACAGTTTTTTTAAATTTTTTTAAGTTTTTTTTTTCAAAGGCAAATCAAATTTAAGATGATTTTATTCTTAGTTTTAGTGCATGTGTTCACTTAAACATTTGTTGATGACTTAAAACCAATTAGTTGTTAGGATAAAAAAAATCAATAAGAAATTGAATTTGAACTGTAGGTGTAATTCTTTCTTTTTGATGCTAAGATAGTTACATAGTAACCTAACCTAGGGTGTAATAATACATTATAAAACTGCTTTTGATAAAACATAATTTTTAGAAGTAAAAACAAAATATTAAGAAAATTACTATCACAACTATCATACGTAATATAAACAAATCACAAAATGAAAGCACAATTTTAAAATCGTTAGAATATTTGGAATTTGTGTTGTTGTTTCTTAAAGTATCATGGTTTCATTTTTGATAAAATACACACAAATTCCTTTTTTTTTTTAACGAGTTAAATTCTGTATGGTATACACACACACACACACACACACACACACACTCTTCTTTACTCAGTCATGATAAAGTGTAAATTATGTCATTTTGCTCAATATATCCCATACCCATACAGTAAGTGTGGTGTAGTTGTCATAACTTATCTAAGCCTGCCAAGAGGTTAATATAAATGTACACAGGACAAATTCATGGGAAGGATGCTACTGTTTAGATTTGTGTTTCTTATATATTGTGAGTCAGAGTACATGATACACAGGATGGCCACAGACAGTGGAAACCTTGGAAAATCTTGGCATTTAGTTAGTCAGGTAAAAATAGAGAATTGTGTAACAAGTCAGAAAAACGAAGTAAAAAAAAAACTTTTGAAAAACTTTCATCTCTTTGAAAAAGTCTTTTTTGAAAAAAAACTTTAAACTGCAATTTCTCGTAAACCCTTTGAGATTTCAAAGTTTTTTTTCAGGGTTTACTCTCCTTTCAATTCTGCATCTTTCGATACCCATTTTGAAAAAAAACTTTAAACTGCAATTACTCGTAAACCCTTTGAGATTTCAAAGTTTTTTTTTTTTCAGCGTTTACTCTCCTTTCAATTCTGCATTTTTCGATACCTATATCATTGGTATTGTTAATTGAAATTTTTACAAAAATTAGATAAAAATGGGAAAAAATTGAAATTTTAATAGCACCCCTCGACTCCAAATATAATTCTGCTTCTATTAAGCTATAGAAATTTTCAAAATTCAAAAACTCACTTTTTGGCCTTAAGTTTTACGTTTTTGCAAAGTTTGAAAATTGGCCGTTTTCACGAATTAATTACTCAGAAAATATAAGAGATATTTTCGAATTGAAAAAACCACAGTAAAATTTGAACTTTCTTCTTTCCACATGTAAAAGTTCATCTCATTACGATGTATAGTTAGGGAGCTACAGGCGTTTTAAAAAGGTATTGCAAGTGGCGAAATGTGAAATGTTAAAATCTGGTATTTTTATTGACATATAAATTGCAATAACTCTTTAACCATTTGTGATTTTAAAGTGATTTTTTTTCAGGTTTTACTCTCTTTTCAATTCTGCATCTTTCGATACCCATATCATTGGTATAGTTAAATGTTGAAATTTTTACAAAAAGTTAGATAAAAATGGAAAAATATTAAAAATTTTGAAATTTAATTTTGACTCCAAATTTAATTCTGCTTCTATTAAGCTATATAAAAAACTTTCAAAATTCAAAAACTCACTTTTTGGCCTAAAAAAGTTGCAAGGGGGGGGTTTTGTTATCAAAAACGTAAATTAAAATAGAGTAATAAAGTAACTAATATTTTAATTAATTTTTGTAGTTTACATTATATTTTGTAATTTTTTGATACTAACACCTATTTGTACTCATTTGTGTTTCATATAGTTAAAAATCTAAAAAACCTAGTTGATATGTTTTTTTTTCTCTCACTTAGGGTTATTGGGCAAAAATTAAGTAGGTGATCTGGCAAAATCTGTTGTAAGTATGTAATGGAAAGCTATTTTTGATTATATTTTGGATTAGAGTTCAACATCTGGGTAACATATTTAACATAATAGATGCTTGCCTCACTACTTTCTTCTTCTTTTTTATAAGAAATTTTCTTGCAATCCTCTTCTCCGCTTAGATCTGTTCTAGGAGCTATTCTTTAAACCTCTTCTTTGCATAATATTATCTCTTAAATTTATTCGGAATTTTCATGATTATATATTATTACAAAACATGTTCCAATGTGAACCCTATGTAATAATCTCCCTTACAATAATGTTGGGACGGAATTGTAATTATTTGTAATTGTTTTAATCAGTGTAAAAATTATCCTTAATCTTCTTAGTTCAATGAGCACACTATCCTGTGAGGAAAATGCTACACATAAAACAAACAATCAAAAGTTACATTTTTCCTGTTGTTTAAAGGTGGAAAAACACCTATAAACATTATATTAAACTCTTAGTAAAAGAGTATAAATAAAAGACCTTAAAGATCCCCCCGCCAACCATTGAATACTCTGTTACCTTCAGGTTCGGAAAAAAATAATAGTTACTCAAAAGAGATCTAACAGAAGAAATGAAAGAGAAGAGTCTAACCTTAGAGGAAACGAAGATCTAGGTAGGTGGGGTTTCTTGCATTTGCCACACCCATATTTATTTATTGTGCCCTGCAGGGAAAAAAGTTAGATGAAACCAATATTTGTTTGTAACTGGTTCTTTTGTTTCACTTTATTCCATAATATTAAATGTTTTAAAATTTTATAATTGTTTATTGTATTAAAGTTGCTATGTTGACACAACAGTGCAAAAAATAACTCCACATATTTTTTACATTTTTATATATAACTCTTTTACACAATGTTTGGATTAATATGTATTGATTTTCTTTACAGCATTTTTTGTGCTGATAAATATACACTGTATACAGTCTACACTACTAAGGATTGAAATAGTATATTGCTATATCGTGTTAATTGCATTTCATAACAAAAAATAGCACATTAATACCATTTTAACAATAGTTCCTTGCACAATTCGCGAAGGCAATGTTCCAGAAACAGGTACTCTGCCTTAGTCCGATAGTACTGCCTTGGCATCTAAGGCATTAACATTTTTTTAAAGTTGAACTGATATAATAACTACTAATATGTAATTACTATTTCTGTTTGGTTAAGAGAATATAAATTTATTTTTCAGGATTGTGGTCTAGTATTATCATCAGAAGCAGAAGGTCGTGGCTGTTACCCTCTGGATGACCATGTGCTTTGTAAAAGTTGTAATGCTAAGAGAGTGCAAGCTCTCACTTCTCACATGACAACAGAACTCTAGTCTGGTAAACCTTAGCTTTATCTAATGTGACAATAATTAACAATTACATATATTTTCCTATGTAAAATGATGTGTTTCAACTGCTTTTAAAATTTGATCTGAGGTGTCCATAAAATTTTATCCATCGTGGATTAAACATAGTTTGTTTTAACATAAACTTGTTTCAATTAGTTTTTACAGATCATTATTATTTATGATCCAGTATTGGAAGTTTTCTTTATAATATTAAATACAACTAAAACAGTTTTTATTCAAGAGAATGGTTAGCATATTTTCTTGGAGTGCTGGTCCCAACAAAACGTTTTGGCTAGATTACTTTTTTATCTATAGTAATAGAATGAGTGGATCACAATCAAATTAACAGTAAATGATATTACTTTGTCTTTGATAGAGTATGTTAAGTTAAGTTGTAGGATTGTTTTCAAAAGAATAAAGATTGTCTGCCTTAATAATCATACTTTTTGATTGATTTTATTCTAAATTGACAAGAACACTGGGTTTAACATTCCTAAACATGTCTCTTAGAAAATAAGTAGGAAGTGAGAATTTTAGCGGATTTAAAAGAAAAGTTTAAATTTAATTTCTAACAGTTTTTGGTTTACAAAACTTAAATTAAAATTGTTATTTGAATATTAATGAGAAATTGTAAGCTGTATAGTGGTAAATCAACTACTTCTCAGATAAAAATTGCGAGTTTCAGTAGGATTATTGTGTTCAAATCTATTATCTTTCCAGCTATAAAACAACAAAAAATACATTTGTCCAATTCTACAAGTAGAGAATTGTACATGACTTTAAGTGCATTAAAATTAGCTTATAACTGACAAATACTGTTGAAATTGAAATCTTCATGTTTAATTTCCTAAACAACCATATAACGTATTCTTAAGGGGCAATTGAGAGCTTACCCTTATAAAATCCAAATAAAGTTCAACTGGAATGATATATCTTCACTTTTGTGAAGTCAATATTCATAGACTTAATTTACATTCTCTTATATATTTACAGTTGTGTTATTTTTATAAGTACGTTTATAACTTTTAACATAAGTAAAACCTTCATTTTTTTACATTTTTTAGCATGTATGGGTGGTTGAACATAAATAACTTGCATAAGTGATCACATAATTTATTGTTTTAATGTGTAGTTAACAATTAATATCGCGTGAGCAGTGTCCAATAGTACCTTCTAAACGCTGAATACCTCTCCACCTCATGTATGTGTTATGAGAAGGGCCAGAGGACATCTCGTGGCTCACTGATAGTATATATAGAGTCAAAGTGTATAAGTATCAAAAAATAAATTATGTTTAGTAAATTAAAATTGTCACTTAATTTTGAAAGACCTGATACATGGCAAGAAAATGCAACCATTAATATTAAAAGTGTTACCATAATGATCAGTCTAACAATGTTAATTACCATGTGATTTTTATGATCAGTTGTTTTAAAATGAATATTTTCAGATGATGTTTACATAATTTCTTAAAACTAAAGTACAGAAAGTATTGTTTATTTAAAATTAATAACTTCATTATATAACAAATAAAGAGTAATTTTCTTCGAATACCTCATTTTTAAATTTTGTATTTATTGCATTTGTTCACAACTATTACTGCATTGTTTATTTAATTATATATTTATTTAATCTTTTTGTTTATTTTATTTTGTACACAAGTGTTTGTAATAATTCAAAATTAATTTTTCATTACAGATTTCTTGCGAACAAATACCATGCCCCGACATAATTAAGTAGTGAGGTATGTATTACATTTAAAAAATATATAATTAAAAAAAAAAAAAAAAGTTAATAGAAGACATTTTGTTTTAACAAAAGCAATGTGAGTCATATTAAGTTTTGCACAAATTTATTATAAGCAAATTTTCCATCATGAATCAAGTTATTTTATAATGTTGGTTAATTATGTAAATTGAGTCCTTGACACATGATTTTTCTTTCCTTAACTCACAAAAACATGTTTGGTTAATCTCATTTCAACTATGGACCAACATCTTAGAATAGCAAGATGTTAACTTTATCTTATTTTTTGGTTCAGCGAACCTTTCTTTCTAATCATTGGGATAGAATTAAATTAAATGTAAGTATATATATATATATATATATATATATATCATATGCTGGAAATATGATTTTAGCAACACTAACTATTAAGCATAAATTAACTTTTATATTATTTAAAAAAATCTGGCATAAGAATTGTAAAATACAAACTTGCAAAAAAGACTGGTAAGAACTTATTTAATAGCCTTTTCAGCAATTGGGAACATTTTGTTGGGTCATATTAGATCATATTTTCTTATCTTAAGTCTTGACCAAACTGAATTTTTGATTAGGAGAGGATACAACTCTCTCCCTATTTGTTAAAGTTAACCAAGTTATGATGGAAAATTTTACTTTAAGTAAATCTAGATCAGAGGTTTTAATCTTTTGATTTGTATTGTAACTGATGAGAAGCATCAATGAAGGTGGAGTAGATGTGAAACTAGTATGTGTAATTATTTGGAATTAGCCATAGATGTTGGAAGAAAATATATATTATTACCTCTTAATTAGAGTTATTATATATTTATCGGAGAATATAATCTTATATATCTTGTCTTGAAAGAATGTAGTAGAGATTTAAAAGTTTTGGGTATCTACATTTCTGACGATTATTACTCATTTTTATTCAGGTCTTAATTTAAAGAATTTATATTATGTTATTGCGCACATTAAATAATTTTATAATGTAAAAATTAAATATACAATGAGGTGTAATGTCATATTCAGTGTCAGGAAAGCTCATTTATAAAATTAAAGAGGAGGTAAAGTTAAAAAAGGAGATAAGTATAAAAACTAATGTATGGAATCTGCCAAATTTGATTCAAATGTAGAAAAGTCAGGCTAAAATGTAAAGTTACTGATTTCATTGTTTCACAAAAACAAGCACAATAGCTGTTAGCATAATACAATTAATTATAATAGTTTTAGAGTGTACAAACAAAAACTAGGCTTGCCAATAAATATATTATTCCCAGATATTATCTGGCCTTCAACTGCTAGTTGTTAAAGAATTATGTACAATATATTATTTTTCTGGCAATGATGACTGAAAGATTTTTCATCTTTTAATCTGGTTTTTTATATAGTATTTTGTAATCATGACATATTTTGTATTAAAACTTAGCCTATATCCGTGTTAATATGCAGCTGCTGCCATTAGAGATAAGAGAGCCATACAGAAATAAGTAATAATTATTCATATAAAATAAAATTATATTGTACATTTCTAGATAGTTTATTATATTTTAAAATACAGCTGCCAATAAAATGAACATAATATTTCCTCACAGCTGTTTTATTATTTTTTTATGTTGGTCTATTTGAAAATTTTTAATGGTGTTATCTTTGTCTAATTTTTAGGTTACAGTTAAAATTCAGACAAACTGCATATCTCTGTCAGTTCATTGGTAGATCTGTAGCCTAGGTAACAAATAATTTGTAACAAACTGTTTCAAACAGTCAACCATAAAATAGATCGATGGATTTTTCTATTATCAAACACAATTGTGTTATTGACACAAATATCTATGCTTATATTCATTTTGTTTGGTAGTTTCCAAAACAAACATAGTCTGATGTATGGTCCACTTGAGCCCTGTTAAAATCTGTAATGTATGTTTTGTTCAGATACAATTTATTTATTTTTTAATTCAAGAGTCTATTTTAACAAGATTATCTCTTTTATTAAGAATCCGGAAGCAATATATTTTGGTTTTATTATAGTTATCAAATGTAATTTATTTCTGGTGTGTATGGAGGGGGGGTCTGTCTTCACTCAAAATATCTTGTAAGAGATTTTTGAAGAAGTTAATAATTTTGAGTGTCAATTTAGAGTACCCCATAACCATTTTTTTAAAACAATCAAATATGAAAATGAATAATTGAAATTGAAAAATAAGTTTTCATTCCTCAAAATCAGACTTTAATAGATCACATTTTGATGAAATGTAAGTTTAATGACTAAAATAAATAGACTAAACCCATCAGTTATGGTTCTGGGGTTATTGCCAAAACACCAAAATGAGTCTGAACTGCCGTCAATAAAAATGTGTTACAGTTTGATTTTTTACTTGTAAAATACATATAAGGAAATGCAAGCTTTACAAATGATTTTACTCCTTTCTTTATATATTTATAAATTTGGAATAGTAAATTTTACAACTAGTGGGAAAAGTGATTTTTCCTGGTGCAAGTCGTATTTAAATTGCGAGTCGTAGATGAGCAATTTAAAGAGAACGAGCATCAGAAAAGAACATTTTCAAACGAGTTTTGAACACTATTTTTCACGATACTACAGCAAAAAATTATTTGATATAACTGTAAAAAAATATGATTATTACAAATTGAAACGTTTATTTACTCTTATTTACTACAAACAAACAAAAAAATTATGTTTTAAATCAAAATGTTACTTCATTGAGTAACAAATAGGCTTAGGCCTATATTTAACAAGAATTAAAATAATATAACAATATTCAAACGAACAATAAAAGACCTAGTTTTTATTTAAGTGGGTGTTAATTGTACAGGTTGTATTATTTTTAATGTTAACTCCTTTGTTAGAACTTGAACTGTTTCTTGGTTTTGTGAGATAGTGTTCTTCATCATAAAGTTTCCAAATTCAGATTCATCTTCACTTTCTTCAAAAATGTCATCTATTGTGAATGACTTGTTGTGGCTATTTTGATCAAGAAATGTTGTTCTTTCTGAGCTCGTAGATGGAGTAGGCTGTGCTTTGGTTGTGGTATGGGTAGTAGCAGTTTTAAATAGCTTTTTGGACACATTTATTTTTCTTGTTTCTGACTCCTCTATATTTACTTCGGCAACAGCCGGCGATCTCCACCTCTCCACCCACCGTGATGTTTTAAGGTCAGCAAATCGCCACCTCCTTCTATTAACATTGTAGCTGAGGAACGTCTGAATGAGTGCCCTGTGTAGCTTTCAGGGTTCTCCAAGCTAAGGTAAGCAGCAACTTTCTTTGGTAAGGCAGCATTGTCGTTTGTACCGACATTCAGGTTCACGTACTTACCTTGCCTATAAACCTCTTACTTGTCATGTTTTTAGGGCTAAAAGACATGTATCTATGAACGATGTTAATAGGCCTAAATGAACACTATTCATCTGCGATTGTGAAACTTTGGTTTGAATGTGTTTTGTTATTCTCGATAAATACTGTCAGGAAACTACCGTTGTCTATAACGTTATCATTTAGATTTAATAGTTTGTCTTTTCGACATGCTCCGAACAATCCAAAACATAGAGTGACTTTGATTACTAACCACTCATTGTCCGAAGCATCAATCATGAACTTTGTTATTTCATTAGCCCTAAAGACCTTAGATTTTTTTGGTGTGTATCTTACTGACTGACGTTTTAAAAAAGCAATACATTTTGCAAAACTAGAAAAGTCAATGTTTTCATTTATTTTAAAACAACTTTTGATCATGGAGTATTTACTCCACAAGGTATTCGGTTTGACAAGTTTAGAAAGTTCCGATAAATACACAAGTACTACCTCATCGCATAGTTTGCTAGATTTTATGCATTGTTTATTTAACCACTTACAGAATTTTTTGTATGATTCTTCATATTTACATTTAGATTTCGTCGGTAATAAGTCTTGACTTATTTCAGTAAATTTCTTCTTAAAAGCCTCTGGTAATTCTTCCATTTGTACATCAACTAAACACGAAGTAAAGTAAATACAACAACACAATGTTTTAAACAGATGGGCATTATTTCAATATTGTATTGTACTGTTAGGCTGATTTATAATCAGCTGATTTATTCTCACTAGTGCGGATATGACGAACTTTACCAGGCAATATACGCAGAAAAGCAACTGATATTCCAGTAGTATCGTGAAAAATAATTTTTTTTAAATAGATGTTTGCTGTACTACTCTAATTCAACACCAAATAAAAAAAATTAATCTGTAGACATTATCGGAACAAACATAGTTTTTTAATTAAAAGCTTAAGATAAATACAACTTAGATTTATTCAACAATGCTTTTTTGCTATTTGAAAATTTAGTCTACTTGTATATCTGTATTTTGTTTAATCTTTATAAGATATTATTTTATACAGTAATTGATAAAGCAGTTAAAAAACATGTAGTTAATAACTTAGAGTTAAAATTCTCTTATTGTAATATTATATTAATTTTATGTGATTGTGTATAAATTTTATTTTTCATGTTATCTATTATTTATGTTTATGTAGTATGTATGTGATGTTGCTCAAATAATAAAGTTTTGTTTTTAAGTTATATTGTTTTAGATTAAATATGTCAAATGCCTTGGTGGGATTAATACTCTTTGTGACTTTTCATTCCATGTTTGCCAATATGGCTTGACAGTTTTAATTATGATGATAGGGAGAATATAATTAATTTTCTAAAAATAATAACAGATATTAAAGTTGTAATCTTCATAGACCAATTTATAGAATACTTTATTTTTTATTTAGTAAAACAAAATTGTCAGTCATATTTATAGCTAGGTTATTTATTGATTTTTTTTTAAATAAAAATATTTTAAAATACATTTGTTTAAAAATTGCTAGATACTTGTAAAGAATATAGCTATTATTTTAATATAACCATTAGGTGACTTCATTTCAAAGAAAAATACTACCTGCAAGTTATATTTTTTCAACATTTTATAGGACAAAATTAGTTTAACAAAATTAATTATGTAGGCAATTTTGGATTAATTAGTACATTTTTATTACACTAGACATGAACTAAACTATATGGTCAAAAGATGAGGGGCAAACACTCTTTTTAAATCCATTATTTAACATTTTATTTTAATAATTCCTCAAAAATAAAAATAGTTGTTATTTCACCACTTGTGTATTATTATACATAATACTACAGTACTTAAATAATATTATCTATGTAAAATTTTATGTATTTGAGATCAGCTGATTTAAATTATGCTAGTTAACTCGCACACAAATTGTGTGTGACAAATGATCAATCTAGAATATAACAATTTTTTTTCTTAACCTATTTCAAAAATTGATGACAACTGAATTCAATTGCAATGTCACTCTTTTGGCAATTATTTGATTTGAATGTGATCGTAAAGAATAAGGAATATATGGTAAAAATTAAAAATTGTAAGTTTCTTACAGACCTTGCTTACTACACTCTAACTATAATAAAATAGTATCAGTTATTTAATAGAAATTACTACATTCAATACTCATCAGTTTTAATAATACAAGGGTGGGCTGAAAAGTAATGTTCACATGCTTGTAGAGCATTACGAAAAAAAAAAAAAAAAAAAAAAAAAAAAAAAAAAAAGAAAAGTAAAATGAGGCCTTTAACTACTTTATTATTATTATTGAAATAAATAATTTTCTTTAGCTTCAAAATTATATATTTATTTGACATAGTCGCCGTTATGTCAACACATTTTTCACAACGTGTAACAAGTTTTTTTAACCTGTCTCTAAAACATTCTTCTGACTTCTCGATTTCAGAACGTGACAGCTGCCTTCATCTCATCGTCCGAGGTGTAATTATTACCCTTGAGGTCTCTCTTGAGTAGAGGAAAAATTAGAAATCGCAAAGCTTGTGATCAGGGGGAGTAGAGAGGTGTGGAATCGGTTAAAATTTCAGGTTTTGCAGAGGATCGGCGTGGTACCCATCATTCTCAGATTTTACGGTATTACAATTGTTTAATAATGAAGCCGATATGTTCCTTTGATATTCTAATATGGTTTGCGATACGCTTTTGAGCGATTCACCGATTGTTTTGAATCAAATCGTCGATGTTCATTGTCTGTGGTAGTGATCAGACATCTGCTGTGTTTTTTGTCATCAATTTGGCTTTTTCAGGATTGCAACCTCAAAATTTTGCCATCCATCAATTCATTGTAGACCTATCAGCAGCAACATCACCATAAACAGCCTTTAAACAATGATGAACCCTCAGTACGAATCATATTTTCAGCAGTTAAAAATTCAATAACCGCGGGCTGTTTAACTCGCGTTAACATAGGCATGAGAACATGTCTTCCATACTTCTGCTACTCAAAACATACTGGTGAACGAAACTCCTTCAAACTGTGTAAACGTATAGAGGGGGATGTAACTCCTGAATGCCACCAGGTGTGTTTATGTAGGTCAATTTGTACGTGTTCCACAAGTATGTGTGTATTAATTTCACTGCGCCCTCGTATGTTGCTAACAGCAACACCAATTCACCTGATTTTGTACAATTCAAATGGGGAAAATGGTGATTTTCTCAGAATAATCTATTATAAAACCCAATGAATATAGGCTACCTTTTTGCAAATCTAAAAATTACACAATATTTCTTTGGAATCAATTTTTTAATTTAATCATAATTGATATAAGTCTTGAATAAAAGGGTCTTATAGTACAGTAGATATAGCATCAGATTTAGTTGAATCTACTTACTGTATCTCATAGCTTATGCTATATCTGTCATACAATATGTTTGCTCCACCCTAACATTCTTAAACATTGAATAATTCAATTAATAATGTAACTAAAAGAAAACAATTTTAGAAGTTTTTTTTCATAGCATCTTACGAGGTGCTACCATTGCTCAGTTTAATAAAAATTTAAAAAATTTTATTGTCGCTTTAATAGTTATTTTGATAAATAATAAAATAGATGACAACTGATTTATGTGCACAATAAAATGGCTGGGAAATTGTTTGATAATTTTAAAATTGGTTGATTTTCTACCATACCATAATTAATTAAGATGAAAGTGTGCAGGTATTGTCTAAATTGTATTTCTTAGTTTAATTTGGGGTTGGGATAAGAGTTGTTTTGGGGTTGAATGAGTGTTTTGAAATCTCTTAATGTTTGTAAACTGTTGTACGTAACAAATAAGTTAAAATATTCAATGCTTATCAATTGTCTTCTAATTTTATGTATATTTATAAATGTTATTTTTAATTGAAGAGGTTTATTTAAAAAAGAAATACATTTATTCGGAACATGATTATAGCTAAACATAATACTTTAAAGAAAATAACAAGATAGATGCAGAAAATTAAGTGACTGGTTGAATAATTACGTGATATAATTAATTGTGATTGCTTTTGAAATACTCTACTATATTTTGCAGTATAACCTCAAAATACTAATGATACAGGTCAGAAGGATCAAATTGTAAATTAATTTTTATTCTAGTTGATGATTCCATATTATCTCATTATTTTAATATGCAACCTGCAAAATAAAAAATATATATAAAGATTAAATTGAAGCTTTTCTCGTAATTATATGAATAGTCAAACTGAACATTCACCTGATTAAACTGAGAAAGTTATAGATTTGACATATAGTAACAGGCTTTTTTAATGACAGATTTTACTTTGGATTTTGGTGATAATATTATTATTTAATATCATTGAGATTGAGAATTGGTATTATTACACAAGAAAAACATTGTTGTCTATATGTTTTTAACAAATTTGTGGATTTTTAAGTTAAATTATTACTAAAATATAGAAGGAAATGGTTTTAAGGTTTCAAAATGTGGTAATAAAGGATTTCCACAAGGGAAAAACTTGCAAGGAAGCATTGTAATCTTTTGTACAATCATAAGTTACTGCTTGTCAATACAAGTATATTGGTTGATTTAAAATGTTTTCACTACCTGTACTTTTTTTTTTTTTTTTTTTTTTTTTTTTTTTGGATGATGGTAACTAAAATAAAATAGAAAGAAAGGGAATTTTTCAGTTACAAATCTGTCTTGTTACGTTTTATTTACTTTTTAAAATATACCTTGTAATTATTCCTTATATTGCATTTGTGACATCCAACCATTATGTATTTTTTTAACACCAGCCCATTTAAAAAAGTATATTATAAAATATTTTGCTTGTGTGGAGATTAAAGGTAGATTTATGTATAGATCCAACTTGCCAGCTAATAAGTTGTTTTGGTATTGAATGTGAATTATTGACAAATACAAATTTTTCTTCAATAACCAAATTCTCTGTACGGAGTTGATTGTGTAATTGTTGTTGAATTAACTCCACATTAAGCAGTGCCTGTGGCATTCATTCATTGAGATCAACCTTAACCTTGCACCCACAACTCATGTAATAACCTTATTTATAACTAAACTGTCTTGTTATTTAATAGTGAAAAGTGGAGAACATAATTTTATAACCACTTTTAAGATTAATACAGATAGTTTCTGAGCATTGCTTTTTCAATAAATTATGCATCCTATTAAGTCTGTCTATTCATGTTTCTTTCACTGGGTTTGAGAAACTGTAAGATTCAATTACTTACAATCTACAGAACTCCCAAAAAGTGCAAGGATAACCCATTAGTCAAAGGTGTAAGTTTATCACAGTGAGGACCCTCTGATTGAGGACTCAAATCCTGAATAACTCCATAGATCAAATTGTCCATATAAGCAATCCCAAAGTACCAAACAAAGAATGAACAGCTCCTTCAGAGTGACATTCAGGAAAGGTAAAAAAACTACTGCTCTTTGCCTCCACTTCAGAGGAAGGTCTAAAACTGTCCTCATATGTAGAATACACAATTCTCGTGGGACACACAACAGTAAAACCCGCAAGACAATACTGTGTACTTTCTTGTACAGTTTTAGCTCGGTGCTCAGCCTTAATGAATTCATTTGCCCATTTGATGCACTGTCATCACTTTTCACCTGGCGGACTACATGTCATATTCCATCTTGAGATCTCTAAAAGTTATAGTTTCCCCTAAAATTTGATAAAAAACAGTTCAAATATAACTATCAGCTTATTCTCCTCATGACATACCGGGATCCTAGTTGAAGTCTATCCAGAGAAAAGAAATATACTTTACAATAATTTGTTTTTTTATTTCATCCATAATTTTTGTAGCGTGTTTTTATATTTTTATTTTATTAATACAAATCATATTTCCCATCCCTTTCCCGATACCGATCCCTTTCCCGATAAAATGTTAAAATGGTACTTGAAATTTCACGATTTGTATTTATGGGATTGGTTTAATGGCAAGTTATCAAATAGTTGATAGGAACATGTTTTACAAAATAATATGATTTTATATACCTTATTATACTTAAAGGAAATTTGATTTAACAGCACAATTATTTCAGCCATAACAAAAAGACAATTCGTTCCCACCACATTGAAATATGTTTAGATTTTAAGGTTTGTGTGCTTTCATACGATACAGTGCTTTCTTGATTTAGATTATATTTTTGTAGCTCAATAAACATTTTAGGTTATGCAAGAATGATTTGTAGTCAAATATCTGGTCTTGGTTAATAAATTATTATTGTGAGTTCTTATGATTTATAATTTTTTACCTTGTGTTATAATTACTATATGTTTTATACCAGAGAAGAGGTAACATAAGTGGGAGAAATTTAGATAGAAATCATATAGTTTTTAAACTTCCATTGTTTCTAGAATTTGAAAGTTTGGTGACATTACAGGCAGAGAGGGGATTAACGACAAGTGTAACTGGCATATTCTATCTTAGGCTATGTAAAAAAAATACTAATATAGCTTTAAATGTTATATGCTTTATATTTATGTTGTAAATTCATGAAAATAAATGGAGACTTGTAAATTATCACCACTTAGATCTCGTTTATGGTTGTTAGTTTGGAAGAAGAAAAAATAAAGATAGAGAGAGAGAAAATTAATACTATGATTATAAAAAATTATATCATCTACCCTTCATGTGCAATAAAATCAACTCTCCAGTGTGGCATTGTTAGAGTCCATGTGAAAATATATACAAAAATATTTACATATCAAATAAGGTCACAGAATTGTGAGTTGCGTAATATAAATATCTACAAATCTATCTACTCCTAACATTGTATGAGAAATAAAAAGAAATTCTCATTGCAGTCCTTCTCAAACTATTAAAATGGAAAGGCTCTCCTATTTTACATTCTAATATCAGTAAAAATGTAATTGTAGGCTTTTAGACTTAATATATGATCTACGGAAACATTCTTTTTGGACCTTTTGTTGTTCAATTAGTAATTGGGCTTGACTTTGAATTTTATATAAGGAAGGATTGTTGTTACCGTTCCTGAAGAAGAAAAATTTCAAAACCTTTTACACAATATTTCTGATAGGTAATATTTTAAGCTCTTTAACAGAAATGTAGATTTATATTGGTTTTTCAACAAAATGATTCTAATAAAATGTTTTTATCAACTAATTGGTTGTTTTATTAAATATTTTGATGCTCATTCCTAAATTTAATACATAGATTGTTTTAATGTAAATCTATAAATGCAAAGTATATGGTTCTGATCTAATTTTTTCACAAAGTAAAACTTCCAACTTTTAGATATAATACTCTTGTCCGTACATTTATATATTTTTTTCATATTAGTTTGCTATCAAGCAACACTAAAGTATTTTATATTTTAAATTGTTTGAGTATTCATGCAATCACAAATGTCTAGATTCAAATGACTATTATTTGTGATTAAACCTGTAATTCAATGAAACAATAAAAAAGAAAGTCAATTAATTAATTTAGTTTTCCACATTTTATAAAATTTAAATATTGTTGGTAAACACACAGCTACTAGTTTAAAAGATATATCAATTTAAATGTGATGAAAAATGTCCGTTTTTAACAAATCCAGTTTTACAAATTCCTTTTTTAAAAGGTTTATAGCTCAGCAAGTAATAATCCAAATGATTTGAATATTTTTTGTGAATAGAGAAGAAAGTTAAAGTTTTCCAGTGGTTTTTTTTTTTTTTTTTTTTTTTTTTTTAATTTCAACTATCTCTTATGGTTTTGGAGAAATTAATTGTTAAAAACAGGCAATTTTCCACTTTTGCAAAATTAAAGGCAACCCTTGAACAATTTAGTAGAAGGCTGAAAAGCGATTCTTCGAATTACGATTAGGGATGTACTTCAAAAGGATTATATCCTAAAGCCTAATCCACACTGGGACTCAAAGTTGCACGTCTTTGTTGCTGGGCTGCCCCGATTTAATGTTGTGAGTCTGTTCGGGACTGCCCCGCGCAATGTATCGTGTCCACACTATAGAGGCAGTCAGACAGGAGTTAGCACTCGAGGGCGTTTCTCTTTCGCTACTTCTCCTTAATAAAAGTATAAATAAGAGTAATCAAAGAAGATGGTGGGTTCGGAAGTTGTTAAGTTCCAACAATAACAACAGCCAAGGTTTTTTAGATACACTAAGCCTAGAATATGGAATGAGATTTGTCAACTTTTTAAGGATGATGCCTAGTGACTTCAAACAGCTTCTTCAAATTGTTGCGCCAAAAGTGTTTTAACAAATTACCATGTTTAGAAATTAAATTTCTCCTACTGTGAAATTCGCAACCACACTCCGGTACCTTGCTAGTGGAGACTCCTTTACAAGTCTCATGTACACTTTCAAGATTTTCAAACAAAGTATATCTGTGTTTGTCCCAGAAGTGTGTGAAGCCGAAATAGAATGTCTGTGATATTTTTTTTTTGCGTCCACTATTTCCATAGTTGGTCTGTTGCTATTCCTCAGTGAATCCACAACGAACTGCCCAAAAATTGCGAAACTATCCCTTTTCGTCATTTGATCATTGATGCTTTTCACACACTGCAATGCCTTGTTCGTGAAGTAATCAACTCGTTTAAAAGTTTTTGGATGTGCTCGGAAGTTAGAAGCTGGCTTCACTTTGAGATTGCTCCTCCTCTGGTTGTACTAATTCTGATGAGTTGGAAGTTAGAGGATTTTCCTCCTGAAACAAATACATATTCAATAAATTTTGATTACTTAAAAGTTTGTAATACTATAAGTAAATGGAATGATATTGAATATTTAAAAGCAATGATAAATAGGAGAATATACACTACATATACATGAACAATTAAGTTCAAGCTTCAATATAAAATATTCATAAATTTGTAATGAATTATGTTACAACATACATTACAAATGTTTCAGATGCCCAGTACGAGTGGTGAATAGTTGAGCGTAGCCCAGGATTTTTCAAGAAAATGGAATTTCCCAAACTGTGTGGGCAGCATAGATGGAAAACATATACAGATCGTACCCCCAGAACACAATAGAAGTTTTTTTTTTAATTATAAGAGATTCTTCAGCATTGTTGTACTAGCTGTTGAAGATACAAACTACAATATTCTATATATGGACATTGGGTGTCATGAGAAATTTTCTGACAGAGGCGTCTTCAGTTTTACAATGCTTCATGAAAAAATGAATAATGGAACTTTGGGTTCGCCCCAACCTGTTCCGTTACCAGGATGAGAAAAACCTGTTCCGTATGTATTTGTTGCTGATGATATGTTTTCCTTATCGCGAAATTTAATGAAGCCCTACCCTGGTCGCAACACAGGGTTATTACCACATGAGAGGATATTCAACTACCGTTTAAGTTGTGCACGCCGCATTATTGAAAATGTATTCGGTATATAGGCGATGAAATTTCAGGTTATGTTGAAACCTATGGCACTGAACCCCAGTAAAGTTGAAAAGGTAGTTCTCGCATATGCCTATTTGCACAATTTTTTACGACATAATTAAAAAAATGCTTACATTCCAGTGGGTTATTTTGACATTGAAGATTCTGATGGCAACATGTTTCCTGGTGCATGGAGATTACAAATGCCTTCACAACTAAGTGGTCTACAAAGTGCGCTGAGGAGACCAGCGAACGACGTACAAGAGATAAGGAACTTATCGCGATTACTTTGCATCACCTGAAGGTTCAGTGCCTGGCAGAATGAAATGATTTGAATCAGTAAGATTGTGCCGATACATTTGATTTTATTATTTTCAACATTGAGACATTATGAATTTTATTATTGATAGAAATAAACTAGGTTAACTTGTTAAACATTTTTGGTTTTTAGGGATAATTTTTTATTGTAATAATACTTATTTTCTGAAGGAAAAAATTGAAGTTTTTAATTATTTTAGTTTTTCTTCCGAAAGCGGCCATGCTCCGATTTTGTTCAAATTTTGTAAATAGCTCCCATTTGGATAGAAAATAAGTATATTAAAACGATTTTTGGCGACTCAAAGGTTAAGCCTTTTTTTTCCTTGCCTCTACTAATTTCTTGTGTTCTCGCCTAAATTGGCTTTATAGTATGGATTTTTTATCAATTTCTGCGGCTGAGACTTCATATTTGTGAGATTAGTCTACTATAGCTTTGGCCCGTTTTTCACGATCTCGATAATCTAAACTTGTCATGTCCCACAAGCAATCGTTGATTTGTAGATCTTCAATCAACAACAGGGTCTTTTCAGCCGTCCACATGTTGAAAAAACAAATAAAAAGTAAAAAGGTAAAACAACTGTTCCAAATACAATCCACATGGTGGAATTAACGAGAGAGACTGGCAGATGTCCCCGAACATGCGTCCACACTTGAAATGTTGAGCAACATTGTATCTGTGAATCCTGTTTCGATGGGATTCAAAACCTTGTATCACCAAGACCCGCAATACAGGTTTCCAGATTCACAGGGACATGTTGCGGGGCTGAATTGTAATACTTTGAGACTCAGCCCTGCAACAATGACGTACAACATTGAGTCCCAGTGTGGATTAGAAAGTGAAAACATAGAGCCTAAATCTAAATTTAGAAAACATTTGTGAATGTAAACGTAATATAAATTTAGACATTTCAAAATTTTAGTAAAAGTAACATACTTCATAATGTTAACATAAGATCTTCTATAGAAATTGGAGTTTATAAACATACTGTATTTAAAATGTGACCAAAGGAGAGGGAAAGTCGAATAATTGATAAAAGATATCTTTATATTACTTTCAAAAATGGGTTAGGCGGGTTCAAAAAAAGGAGGGTAATTTGTCAAAATGGTTTGGGTGGTTTTAGAAACTAACTTGAAAAAGGGTGAAAATTTCAAGGGGTATTATATTTTTTTAAATAGGTTGTGTGAGGTTAGAAACTTATTTGAAAAAGTGTCAAAATTTGGGGGGTATCTTTTGGGCGTTTTTAAAAATGGCGCTTAGATACCTCACTAACATATACAACGCCATTTTTTGCACATAAAATTTCCCTGCAGCTTGGAAGGAGGCTGGTATTAGATTTCCCCAAGCCAGGGAAGGATAGACACTTGCCAGACTCATACAGACCTATAAGTTTGTTGAACACTATGACCAAAGTCTTGCTTAAGTATATCAATGAACACATACAACATCCTGAGACCGGAGCAATTTGGCTTCAGAACCTAATATTTCAAGACACTTCAACTGCTGAGGGCGGTTGAAAATGTAACCGAGGGCAACTGGTTCAGTCTTCGTGGACATAGAAAAGGCCTTCGATAGAGTGTGGCATGACGGTCTTATCCATAAACTAAGACACTACAATTTCCCAAACGGGATAATTCATATCATTAGATCATACCTGTCCGACCGTAAGTTTAGGGTTGATGTAGTGTAGACCAGAGAACAATAGAACAATACTGGCTGGCGTCCCACAAGGGTCCCTAATTGGGCCTGTGCTGTTCAACATGTAGATCAATGACATTTCAACACCCGAAAACACCAATGTGGCCATAAATTTTATGCAGATGACACCGTGATATCAGCAAAGTCATGGCAACCACATGTAATACACAGTAGGCTACAAAAATCACTAAATACTCTTGAACCATGGCTCACAACCTGGAGAGTGAAAGTGAATGTGTCAAAGTGCCAGGCTGTTGCTTTCCAAACAATACACCACTACTTCTATTCAACCAAAACATATACTGGACAGATCAAGTTAAGTACCTACGGGTCACCCTGGATAGGAAACTGAGATTGTCAGCCCATATAAACTACACTCTCAAAGAGCAAACATAAAACTCTTCCAGCTGTATCCATTGCTCAATAAAACAAGTTCTCTTTCAATAAGCATGGCCACTATGTTATATAAGTCGTTACTCATGAGTATGTCTGGGGACATGCTGGGGTCATCCACATCCGAAGACTACAACTATTCCAAAACAAAGTTTTGAGAATAGTGACTAAAGTACCAGTATGTACCAAACTTAGAATAATACACAAAGACTTGAATGTGCCTTTTATTAAACAACACATCCAACATTTAGCAGTGAACCTTTACAAGGGGGCACACTCACACCCCACATCTACACGGATTTCCTCACTTGGTAGATACAAAACAACATCTGATAAACACAAAGGACAGCTGTCCCTAATCCATGACGGACTACCTTCTGGCCCTAAAATGCCCACCACATCCTTATCACTGTGACCTTTTCTTAATTGTTATATCATCAAATCTGTTTCAGAAGCGGTAGAGGCAAAACATAGATGACTGAAACAAGACCATCAGTAGCCCAGGAGAAGATATTGCTTGCAACTTTGTTACAGTCGCAGCTATCACCACACGGTTGCATGCAGCATGTCTCTTTTGCAAGCTTATTTCAGTTTGAGTAGGCAACAGAAGAACATTATGCATGTAGGGCAATCCTATATTAAAATAACTAACAAGGTATTTCTAAGGTATTCCCACCCTTCACCTACACAACACTCCAAACAGGGACTCTGCATGATCTGTCGCAAGGTTTTCCCTATCTAGATTCTGTCCCATCTATGGATTTGTCTTGCTCTTCACGCAGTACATAATGTTCTTCTTTTTTCAACCATATCTTCTCGACACGTCCATAGAATGAGCTTACAAGCTTGGTATATAGAAAACCATTCCTGAATCCTTGTACTATGTGATAGGGGTCATAACAGGAAGTAAGGTGGTTTTTAGTAAGTAAGAATTTAACAGTATTGGGAAAATCGGATGTCTCCCTTTGTCATTTGAAGATTTTCCACCTCTCCTATGAAATTAAAAAAAAAAAAAGAAGAAAATACAAATGTTATTGGGAAAATGGAAATAACTCCGAATTTAATGAATATTTTTAATTTCTGAAGTGACGGTTCGATTCAGAATTAAATTCTGCATCTTTAGATGTTAATATAAATATAAAATAAGAAAAATAGTTTTTCTGCCTGTAAAAAAGTAAAGTTGAAAATAGTTCATTTTTAGCAATTAATTTCTCGGAATCTATAGAAGATATTTAAAATTTGAAAATACCCAATGAAAATTTGAACTTTCCTCTTTAAGAAAAATTTTAACAAAAAAAAAAATTCAAATATTCGGTTAAAGGCTTGTAAGTGACAAAATGTGTTTTGTTAAATATGGTCATTATTCATCAAGTTTAAACTAATATTTCTTTTACACAAATAGCAATACCGAAAAGATTTTTAAAGGAAAGGATCTCCTCTGGATTGATGTACATTCCATTAAAATTTAAAAAATATTTATTACTCGTTCATATTGTGTGCTGCTGTGTAGTGATTGTATGCTCAACTAATTATTAAATTCGTAGGTAAATAAATCTGTAAAGGATGTACTGCACTCTACAGTCTATACTACTGAACTAGCCTAAACTCTAAAAATAGAACACCATGGGCAGACTACAGATATTCCAAAACAAGGTTTTGAGAATAATCACTAAAGCACCAATGTGCACCAGAGTTAGGACCTTACATAAAGACCTAAATGTGCCGTTCATCAAACAACAGATCCAACCAATATCAACTAATCTTTACAAGGGGGCCCCACGCACACCCAACATCAACACTAATCTCTTCATTAGTTAGATATTTGACAAACACAGACGGCGGCTGTCCTTATTCACACAACCAGCCTTGAAGCCATGTGCATAGCCTGTTACATACCCAAATTTCGCCTCTTTGCTTTCTAGCTCTGCAGTGGCATAAGTCAAGCTGTCGCCACCATAACGCAGTTGCAAGCTTATTTAATCGAAAGCAGTTGCAAGCTTAAGTTGAAAGTAGTCTAATCTTGCAAGCTTATTTCAGTATGGAGTAGGCAGCAGAAGACTATGTAGCTTATAGCCCCTCCAATAAATTCACTAACAAGGTATTTGTAAGGTAACTCCCATCCTTCACCTTGCACGCCACATCTACCAAACCTGGGCTCCTGCATGATCTGTCGCGAGGATTTACCTGACTGGACTTTGTGAAGTCAGGTCTTTACCTCACCCTTCGCGCGGATAATAACTTTCTTTCCCCCCCATTTACAATCTCGTTATACCCATGGGGTTCTCAGCTTGGTAGATGGAAAGCCTTTTCTGTTTCCTCGCCCTAAGCGATAGGGGTACTAGCAGGAAGGAAAGTGGTTTTTACTGAGTAAGAATCGCACACCATTGGGAAGAGCTGATTACTCCTTTTGTCCTTTGAAGATTTTCCACCTATCCTGCGAAATTAAAAAACGGAAAAAAGATTCCGTTTTTCTCAATAAAGTGAGAAAAATTAATAGAATTTTCTTTTGGTATAAAGTCAGTCATTATAAAGTCAACAGCATAACATTTGACAAATACTTATCAGTTATGCTAGACATTTTTTATTAATATCAGTTTCTGTTGGAAGTCTTGCTACCTTGTAAAGAATGATATCTTTCTCATAATATAATTTATCCCTAATGTACGTAGAGTTTCCTATTCTGGGCATTTACAAATGTGGTGCAAAGATTTACAAAGGTGTTTCTTCTTTAAGATTTTTAGTTTTTGTGATAAACAATAATTGCCATAATCGTTAAAGTTAAATAATAGACGTTAAAGCCAATTGTGATAAATGGAGCCTTTCATAAAAGCATCATGACAGTTTTGTAAATATTATTTATTTTTACGATAACTAAGGAATCGATATTTTTGGAGAGATGAGAACAATTGGTTTTGTTTAGGTCGCTACAAGGCTACACTTGGACAAAATTTCATTCAAAACGTTAATATCGTAATAATGTTTTAAAAATATTTTGGTCTTTATTACAAACATCTACAATGGTATCATGGGAACAGGTCACTAAAGCAGCTAAAACAGTAACAATAAAAAGCCAAATACGTTAGCTATTTTCCTACAAAATTCTCATCTCATATGTTTTTCCTAGTCTTTTGATGGTATGTAAAAGATTGATCAGCATCTATCTAACATAATACGAAATTGAACAGTTCGGCTTTCATAGTGGGCAACCTTCAAAACACCTACTAATTAGAGTAATCAATAGTCACATAGATGGCTTCAACAAATTGCCTTTACACAATTAATTGCCATATTCCTGAATATCTTAAAACTTTTTTTTTTGTTTCAATTCAGTTTTTAAAAAATATCTAGGGTTCTATAAATCGAATCGGGACGAACAAATTTTCTAATTCTATTGAATGTCTCAAATTCTGTAGTTTAGAAATATTTAAAAAAGCTACTTAACCTAGAAAAAATGTACAAAAAAAAAAATTAAAAATTTTCATTTTTATTAATATATATGTGTGTACTAAATTTCATTTTGAAATATTAGATAAACATCCATAAAAATATATTTTCATAATAATTTATATTTGCCCATTTAAAAACAAACATTTTTTTTGTGTTGAAAAATGTACCTATTATTGAGGTTTTTTTTTATTAAAAAATAAATTTAAATTTAATAATTTTAAAGTACATTAATGTCATTTAAAACATATGTTAAAATTTTTTTATTCTTCTGAAAAAATGGTGAAGATATGAACTAAAATATTTTATTGCTAGTAATTGATAAGATTAAAAAAAAAAAAAAAATTAGGTTTCATTTTATAAATATTAAAATTATCATTTAATATATTGTTCCAACCTTTATTTTGGTCTCTATTCATATTCTAAATATATTACACTGTTATAATATTGGTTTGCAATAGAAATTTTATAACTGCGAACCAAAATAGATATTCTTTTTTACCGTATAAAGATAAAAAGTTCAATATCTATAGTTTTACTTATAGGCCTATATTAAAACCTACTTGTTTAAAAATTGTATGTTTTTTTAAAACAGATTTTTTAATTATCCTAAAAATGATTCTAGAAAACAAATAAAATTTACAACGAAAACTATTGTTTTTAGCCAAAAATGAAGAAATGTAATGAAACTAAAAAAAAAAAAAAATGAGTCATTGTATACTATCTTAAAGTACATACTTAAAGAAATCTACATTTTTTAAAAAACATTTTCAGCAAACCAAATTTTCACGAAAATACAAATTTTTGGTCATCTTCGCAATAAAATAAAATTTAATGCATGTATTTATGACCAGTAAAGGTACATTTTCAAAGATTTTTGTTACAATATTCTCATTCAAACTAAAGTTATTGTTTAAAAAAATTCCAATGACATTGATTTTTAATTTTATATTGAGATTTGGAGACAAAAAATATTTCTACCCCACACATATATAAAACACTGAAACCCCTACCACAAGTTTGGTACAATAACATAAACACAAATAAAATAAAATAAAATATTTATTTGCCTTATGTTATTATAATTTCCTGATGTACATTTCGGTAACTAAGTTCCCATCATCGGAGGGATCTCCGATGTATTATTTTATTTTATTTGTGTTTGTGTTATTGTACTTAACTTGTGGTAGGGGATTCAGTGTTTTATAGTGTTCACATTCACCACAGTGCTCATTGAACATCTACCACACATATATTATGTTGTACAAAGAATTAAAAATATTTTTCATCCTGACCAGACTTAATGAAACCAGACTTAATATTTAACAAAACACAATGTTCGGAACAAAATTCAAGTTCATCAAAAAGATTTTATTTTCAATACTGACTTATTAAGTCAGTGCAAATCAATTAAGACAGGTAATTAAAAAACTATGTAAAATATCTTAACCAGATGCTGTCATCTACAGAGGATATCATCATTATCTAGGAAACCTGATGCTGGATCCATTTGTAGAGTGCAGTTCTTCATCATACTGAGTGATGTAGGGATTCTTTAAATTGTGTGTGTAAAGAATCAAAACATTTTTGGCACATGGATAGCCAGAAGATGTGGGAGCAAGTCCCATTGCTGTTAATGGACTTTAACTCTATGGCCAGGGATGCTGGATAGATCCTCTGTCATACCATCAGATAATGGCCAGAGTGTTGTAAGGTGTTGACTTGCTTGTCATACACAGTTTTTGGTGTCAAATTGAACTTTTCTTCTTACTTTGAGATTGTGACTGGACAGAATGCTTTGTGGCGACAGACTGTGAATAAACACCCAGCGAATAAATATGTATTCAGTTTGCAGAAATTTTAATTTGAAAAGAATTGGTTTAATAGAAGGCCAAAGTTTGGTGTAACCTTAGAAAAAATCACAATGACGAACTGAAGAATCCTACAACTTATCAATTTTTCACAATAACGTTTTATCTTCTCATTTTATCATCGCAATTTATTAGCTCTTGTATCTAAAAAATAACTATTCCATGGGACACAATTTTCGTTATCAACTCAAAACTACTAGTTTTTAAAGTAATCCTTGGTAAAAATGCTACAAGACTAAAAAAATTCTGATTGTCTTTCGAAATCACAGCAGAATATTTAAATACGTAAATGTAACGTGATAAACATTATCTCATTTCTATTATCTCAGGTCGTAAATGGTGCGATTTGTAATTATTATTTGTTGAACACTTATAGTTAAAATTTTAAAGTGTCAACTGATAGGTTTCTTAATAGATTACTTGTAAATGAGTACATAAATAGGTCTCATTTTGTCAGTGTTTATCGCATCTTCTGTTAATTAACCAAGAAACTGAAAACATGTTGCGTAAGTATCAATTCAATTTTATACTTTCTTTAGAAGATTGACTATATGGTAATTATTCCGATTGGTTATTTGGAGTTTTAGTTGCGGAAATATTATTGCATCAGTATTACGTTTTCGAAAATTGTGAAAATTTGTAAATGAAAAATGTTATTTTTTGGTTATGTTCTTTGAATCTGTGCAAAAACATTACCCTAATCTTTCACGCACAATTTACACACATAACTTAATATTAACCAAACAATTTCTATATTACTTATATTGAAATTACATTGTACGAGAAAGAAAATTAAAAAAAAAACCCTAGGCCTATTACTCAGTGTATTTCTAATGAAATACTAAATATTTGGTGCGTTTTGCAATTCTCTCCTTTTTGTGAAATTAGCCTATTTTTAAAACAGATAAAGATATTTAAATAAAGTTCGCTTCGCTCTTGGTATAAACTCGTCTTAAGCGTGAGTCGTATTTTAGTAAAAAAGAATATATATATATATATATATATATATATATATATATATATATATATATATTTGCACTTTTGTGTTATTAATTTCACTATTTCACCACAACTTGAACTAAATTTTCAGAATCGAAATAAAGATAGACTATGTATTTTTGTGTGTGGTTTAAACCTCCCCGTTATCGAAAAAAAAGTAGTCAAATAGAGGATAAGAAAGATGAAAGAGAGGTATATAACTCAAGTCTACAGATTCATAGTCATTTATTTGTTTTCTAGAGTCCGTTCTAGGGTCAGTCTGTCTGTAAGTCGCAACCAGTCTTCACAGGCTAAAAGATAAATCCAATATATTTCAAAATTTGCATTTATATTCTTTGTATTGTCCCATATAAAAGAAAAATATAGTGGTAACAAAAAAAAAAAAAAAAGAAAAAAGACTTTGGACTAGTGAAAAGCAAAATAATTATGTATAAAAAAAAAGTTTTTGTAAATATTATGTGTAGGGTGTCAAATAAAACTAGAAGTTATTCTGATTGCGAAATTAATATGTTGGAGTTAGGTCAATTTAAAGTTTCAGATATCATGTCCCTTGAGCACGGCGTGACCTACAAATCCAGGAATCTTTACTCCTAACTGACCCCGTAACTGTTTTTTCCCTTGTTTAAAGGTGAAAAACTTTTCAATTATCATGACCTTGTAAAAATAAGAAAAGTGTATAAAATAACACTCTATATTCTAATAACATCAGGGTCCGAAAAGAACGAGAGTTAGACATGAGACATCTGATAGGATAGATGAGAAAGAGTGTAGATTCAGGTAAGGAAAGATGAAAGAGAGGGGGGGGGGTATAACCCAAAAGTGTAGATCCAGCTAGGTTCTTCGGGCTTGCCAAGTGAGTTTCTGAGTGCCTCGTTGATGTTCATTTTGTGTTCGACTAATAATGTTTTTACAGAAATTAAATGGTGAAACTAGTGATTTCTACTGGCCAAGCAAATCTGATATTCCTGATTGAGTGCTATGACATCTATAAAATATTATTAACGATTGTGATTCTGTTTTAAAATGCACAGCTCCGCAGTGATAAGATGCATTACAAAGGACAATACGTGTTGTATCTTGTTCGGTGATAACATTGTGCCTTTTAAAATATACTACTGTAGTATCGTTTTGGGCGATTAATCTTTTCATTTCACCTAAATTTAAATGGAATTGGTGAGAACTCGCGTCTCTACAGAGGCGATTTTTTGATTTTTACAAATAATTCACGATCTTGTATTTTTGGAAAGATGGAAATTTATACGTTTTGTTTGGGTAATTTAGGGGCTACATATGAGCAAAGTTTGATCAAATTAGTTAGAGCCAATTTTGAAAACTTGGAATTTTTTGTTCTCGTCTTCTTGTACCTATATATTTTCAAAAAAATTTAAATTAAAAGTCCCGAGATTTTGCTAAAATGTGTCCAGATAAAAAGTTCTGTAGTAGTCAGTTCACTATTTTGTGTTGTAGAGCACTGACGGCCATTATTCCCAAAAACCAATCCCTTGGACTCATGGGACCTCGAAATGGTTGTGTACAAAAATCGTTCTAAAACTAAAATCTTTACATAAAAACAAACGAAAAAGTATGTATAAATATATTTCTTAAAATGTTTCGTTTTCTATCTAGCCACCATTTTGTATTTTTAACAAACAAAAAACATCTTTTTAACGGTAAATGGCGTGGAGTTGAAATTTTGCATGCTTTTGAACGTTATAAAGATCCAATTTTGGAAAAATATTCAACCTATTTCCTTTACTCATTACAAAATAGCGGCTATATAAGCTTTTTAACGTCGATTATCTCTTTTAAATGTTTAAAGGCAATCGGTTGTTTATTTCTATCCAATTGAGTCTTTATAACACCTAAGTAGCAACTCCGTATCAATTACCGTTAAAAATAAATGATTTTTGTAAACACAAAATGGCGGCTAGATAGAGATCTAAGTATTTTAGTAAATATGTTAATATAAACTCATTGGTTTTTATGTGAGGAATAAGGATTTTTGGAGACACTTAAGGACCCAAAACCTTCTACCTAGGCTATGTGTAAGACTGTAAAGTAACTGAATCGCCGCAGTTAGAGGTTAGTGAAAACTGCAACGAAATCTCTTCAACCGTTTAGGTTGTAGAATCTGATTTTATGTTGGTCTGAATGATAACTTTTTTCGAATCTTTTAAATGTAGTCTACAAACTTTCAAAAAACGGGAAGAAAATTGGGTAATTAGCAAATAGGCACACATTACCGCGTATTTTGAAGTATTAGCAGTGACGAATTTATGAAACAATAAATTTACAGAGTTCAGACATTCTGTAGATAGAATATGTTATTTTTTTAAACACTGTTTCAGTTTCTGCTTATAATTTAATCGAAGTTATGAGACAGTGTCCAAATTTTTGGAAAACTTTGTATTGGAAAAAGTTACAATGCAATTTTAAAAGGTAATGCTCCAGGATTTTTTTGAGTTAAAACTACGGGTATTATGCAATTTTTGACATCCGCCATTTTTCCAATATGGTGCCCAGTTTGTAATTTTCTAATAGGTATCTCCTTTTTATGTGACGATTAGAAATAACGAATTATTTTGAAACTTTTTTATTCTTGGGTATTTTTCTATTATTTGGGTATTCTATTATTATTATTATTATATGGGTATTCAGGTGAAATTTTAACTAGAACTAAGGTAAAGGTGTAATAAAAAAGATACTGATAAGAAGCAAAAATCATATTTTTTCTTGTAATTGTTTAAAACACCTATTGGCTTAAATTACTACTGGCGTAATTATACTGGATCTATTACACTCTGTGAATAAGATATTATAGCCAAAATAAATATGTTATTTAGATATTATAGCCAATGTAGTGTTCTCACCGAGTGATGTTTAACCATACTTCTGATGATCTATGATGTGAAGGATGAAGTCGGATACGAAATAAAACAAACTCTTAAATATTATATCAGCATGGTTCAAGTCGGACATCTTAGGATTGGAACGGTCAGCCAGGAACACATTGCTAATTAATACAATTTAGTCTTAAATACATTAAATGTGTCACAAGGTGTAATAATAAAGAGATGGTGTAAGCTAGTGGATGTTTTAGACAATTATCAGAAAATTTTGATTTTTTATGGATAACTGTATTATTTCTCAGTCTACAGAACAAATAAAAATAACAGTAGTGATATTAAACCTTTACCCAAACTCTAGTTAAAATTTTACCTGAATTTGACTTTGAAAAGTAAGATTCTCTGGAAAATACTTTAGCGAATTTTTGAAACATCTAAGTGCATGTAACTCTTAAATTGTTGGAGATATAGAAAAATACCCAAGAATAAAAAAATTTCAAAATAATTCGTTATAATTAATATCTTCATAAAAAATGGCAGTTCCTATTACGAACTTGTCACCACATTGAAAAAATAGTTCATGCAACAAATACTGGGCGTGGGGGAGGTTATCGTTTAAAGTTTCTTTGTAAGTTAACGAATAGAATAGCGGTCACAATTGTTGGAATACCCTGTATATTAGGCTCTAGTCTAATTAGGACTTTCACAAGTTTCTTTAAATCTGGAAAACCCCTAAAATGTGTGTCAAAGAATTATCCTAAAACGAATTTTCTTCATTTTGGGGATTGATTTTTTCGACTTTTTACGAATTTCCTACACTGTAACTTGAATATTAACATTATTTCTTGACTTCTAACATGTAAATTCATTTCATTTTCTCTTTCTTTTAGGATTGGCATTATTTACAGCAGCTTTAATAGCTCTCTTCTCCATAACTGCCGCTACACCTGTAGAGTCCAGTGATGATGTTCAAAAAGAGGAAGTTAAAATTGATGACATTTTAGAAGAAGGGAAAGAGGAAGAGGAAGATGAAAACGAAGAAGAGGAGGAAGAAGATGAAGATTTCAATACGGATTTTGTAGAAAAAGGAGATGATGCAGCAGAGGAAGATGATGACGTTGCGGAGGAAGAAGAAGAAGACGACGAAGAATAAAACAAAACAGTATCGAGACAAACGCTTCAATGGTGTAATTAAATTAAATTTCATTGAAAACTAACATATCCTGCTTTATCCTTTCTTTCTATCCTTTGTTTTAGGTTTTATAATTAAAATCGCTTGTTATTTTGTTAAATAAACTTTAAATTGATTTTAATTTTAATATTATATTTTTACAAAAACTCGATCAAGCACCAGAAAAGTACTTTCAGTATGAGTTATGAACGAAACTTTCCATTATGATGCATACAATAATAATAACAACTTACTATCCATATCTATAGGTAGATTTCTCTGGTAGTAGGTTTAGTGATATGTCTGAAGCTTTTTTTCAATAACTTATCTCGTATGTTAGAATCATTTTCCGCAATCATTTTCAAACACGCAAATAAAACTGTAAAATTTGGCGATTTGTTTTGACAACTCTACTGTTAATTATTTAAGATCAGCTAAATTAAATTTCAAACGCACAAATGCATTGGGGGGAAAGAATTAATGCTCCTGGTGGGCAAACACGAAACAGAGCATTAGAAAGTCAGCTGATCGGTTTTCCTTTGCTCTAAATTTGAGATTGGGAAACGATCACTTCGTTGCTTTCAGCTGTTGTTGAAAACAGCTGCTTACGGTGCAGTATGATGAAATAGTAAAAATGTTAGGCAAAAGTGTAGAGACATCTTGTTACCTTTTTAATGTGTGAACCTAGGAAATAAAAAATCAGGACTCCTTTTTAGGCAATAAAAACGTACTTTTCTGAGTATAGGAGAACTTCGCTCATACTCCTAAAATGTGGGATTTTTTTGGGACAGTTAAAGAGTCATAAATGTACAGCCCCATCGAGTGAATCCTCTTTTTAAAAATCTTGGTAAAAAAAGAAAACCAGCAAAAAATAGAGGTTTCTTCCTCAAGACTAACAAAAATGGCGGCTGATTTAATCTTTAGATCTGTAGCTACGATTAAAATAACACTGTTATACTGTAGCCGGTAAGAAATTGCACGTAAAAGAAATTTAAATAAAATTAAAAATTGATTCCAACAACTTGATATTTTTTAGTAAAAATATTTTATTGGTACTTGCAAACATAATACTAAATAGTTAAAACATAGTTATTGATACTTACAGTCTGACCAGTCTCGAATGATGTGTATTGGATTAGTAGACACTTCGCTCTCGCACGCGCAAGGACGGACCGCCACACAATGGCGAGCTACCTGTCACTCAAGCAACACACCTAGTATGCTACTACGATTTTATACAAATTTTAGAATTGTTTTGTTACGATTATATTATCGGCATGTACATGAAATTACAAGAAAAATAAGTCCAAACTCGACCATATTACTGCAAAGTAAGGTATACTTATAAATATTTAAAAAAACTTCCTTCTGCGTTTCACAGCTTATTTAAAGCTTGTTTTGCAGACTTGAGACTGCCAAAGGCCGCATTAAAAGTTTTGTTACCTTGTCAGAACAAGAACTATTTAGAAAATCTTTGAAAACTTACACACAAAAAACATTTTGGGGCTGTTTTTCATATTATGGCCTATTAAAACTGGTATGATCGACAGAGTACAATACATACGTAGTGTAAGAACTAAACTTATTCCAGAGCTGAAAAGACTTAGACAGTATAATTGGAGTTAATATCTTGCACTCTGTCAAGCATCTGAAACTGTCAAGACTTTTACGTGGGAAAACTGTATTTTGGAAATCATTGGGCAATAGGGGAAAAAAAGTTAAGGGAAAAAGACTTCAAAACAAAGAAAAAGATAATTTCTCCCCCTAAATTAAAGTTTGGTTTCGTGATCTAGAATTGAAAGAAATGTGAAAAATAATTGTTTATTCAATGCAAAATAGAGTCGAAAAGGTGATAGAAGGAAAAGGAGGTGACATTAAGTATTAAAACACTTATTGTAACTACAACTGTGTAAAAAATAATAATTCCTAAAATTGGTTTTGTTCACATTAATTCGTATATTACATGTACATTTTTGTTTATGGATTTGTTGCTATAAAGGTATGAAACGGAAAAAATTCAAGTGCAGAATGTTTGCTATTTGTAACCACTTTTGTTTTTATCTCTAAAGTCGAAGTAGATAAGAGATCGCATTCACAAATAATAGTAACAGACATTCGTGCCTCTTTATATGAGCATATTATTTGTTTTGTTAAGTATCAGTGTTGATAATTTCAACAACACAAATACTGTTACTTTTGTTCAGCGTGCCTTCGCAGAATTTCAATTTATTAAAAAGGAATTAGGTCTAATTTTTGTGTCAATAACTTAAAAAATTTACATTGTATGTAAAAAAAGGTCACATATTATAAAAGACAGACAATGGATTGACCAAAAAGGGAGTTTATTTTACAATGCAAATGAAACAATATTAAATAATGTAACATTCGAAAATTACAACTGACGTTTTAAAAAAATATGAGTTTCGTTATAAATGTACATATATACAAAATTTATAAAATTTTGAGACCCTTATTGTAAAAACAATTATAAATGAAATTTAATTATTCTCTGGTGATATTCACACACTAAACTTTTATTTGTATTATAGTACTTAAGTCAAGCAGTCTTTGTTTCGTGATATTTAATGTGTCATTACAGCTGTTTCGGTATTACCAATACCATCGTCAGATGTCAAATCACTCACACGTAAACACTGATCTATTTTGTCACCTGATGATGGTATTGGTAATATCGAATCAGCTGTAATGACAGATTAAATATCACGAAACAAAGACTGATTGACGTAAGTACTATAATATAAATTTATTTACAAAACTGTCGTAAGGCAGTATGGAAATTACTAAACTACTAAATTAAGGTCATCCAGATTGCCCTTTCTTACGAAAATTCGTTGTAATTATTTCTGAAAAAACCGAATCATTCCTTTGAAATAATCTGCGTTAAAGGTTATAACTTGCTGTTAATCGGATCAACCGGTTTTTTACATAAATTGTGACAAAAATACCTTAGACATTTAAAAAAAAAGTTGTTAATTTGCTTCAAAATCAAGAGACATAATATCTGTTAAAGAAATTTTTCAACGTAGGTATATTTTTCTTAGTAATTGGAATTAAAAATTAATTGCTTTACGAAATTGTTACAACGTGGTAATAACATTGTAAGACACTATTTTTTAGAAACTATTATTATTATTAAAATTTTTCTATTTAACAAATTTATTCCAACTTTACAGTTACCACAAAAGTATAATTGATGTGACCAGCACATGACTTTTCGATTACTTTGAAAAAAACTTATTTTAAATTAGCACTTGGAGCTTTAATTACACAATTATTCATCAAGACCTGTTTAGGCTATAACATTTCAAATTTGTCGATTTGTTGCATTTATGAGGTATACGAGGGAAAGTTATGTTGAAAATCGTCATAGTAAAATAAAAAATTGATTAATTCATGATCCTTCATGTTTCATCCCTACTGAGTGGAGTTTCTTAAACCATACTTTTAAACCCAACTTGAATAGAAGAGTGAAAGGGTGGATGTTTTATTGAATCGCGTTCTGCCGTATAAAAAAATTAAGGTAATAGTTCAATTATATTATAAAATTCTTATTATACAAATTTTAAATTAAATTCGAAGTGTGGACTGCAGCATCCAAGGATTTGTTGGCTCAATTTAGAACCCTGATGTGTTCCACTCTGCCGAGTCCAGTAGTACCTAAACTGTTCTTTGTGTTTTTGAACAATTGACAAGTTTGTTTATTATGTATTGTTTACGCTTTATTTTATTGTGTGTGTGGTTTATAGAAGATTGGATGTTATTTATATTAGATATAAAAAAAAAGAATATAATTGAAATTAATAATAAAGCAACGTAAAAGCTCTATATTTCAGCGTACGCCCAATTAATAACAGAAGCTAATTTAATATTTATGTTCATCACACTTTGACTATCAGTAGTGCATTAACTTAACATATGTTTACTCTATACAGTTGTGTCATCTCTAACACCTAAACCATGTCATAATTAAAGTACGTATGGGGTACGCCATATTCCCAGTACTTGTAAGATATCACAATAGGGATATTATATTTATCACTTTCCATTTAAAATGACACATTTTATCACTTTATGTACTTGAGATATGACGTTTTTTTTGAAACTACATTTTGTCTAATCTTTCTGAGATGGAGTGTTTCGAGATAAAATATATTTCTTTTGTTATCATTTTCTTTTAGAAATCCCAGATGATGGTATTTTAAATCTGTATTTGATGACGAAGCGATAGGCTTTCGACGTTCGATGACAAAGCGATCGTGTTATATCGACGTTCGTTGTTAAAGCGATCGAGTTATATCGACGTTTGTTGTTAAAGCGATCGAGTTATATCGACGTTTGTTGTTAAAGCGATCGTGTTATATCGACGTTTGTTGTTAAAGCGATCGTGTTATATCGACGTTTGTTGTTAAAGCGATCGTGTTATATCGACGTTTGTTGTTAAAGCGATCGAGTTATATCGACGTTTGTTGTTAAAGCGATCGTGTTATATCGACGTTTGTTGTTAAAGCGATCGTGTTATATCGACGTTTGTTGTTAAAGCGATCGTGTTATATCGACGTTTGTTGTTAAAGCGATCGAGTTATATCGACGTTTGTTGTTAAAGCGATCGAGTTATATCGACGTTTGTTGTTAAAGCGATCGTGTTATATCGACGTTTGTTGTTAAAGCGATCGTGTTATATCGACGTTTGTTGTTAAAGCGATCGTGTTATATCGACGTTTGTTGTTAAAGCGATCGAGTTATATCGACGTTTGTTGTTAAAGCGATCGTGTTATATCGACGTTTGTTGTTAAAGCGATCGTGTTATATCGACGTTTGTTGTTAAAGCGATCGTGTTATATCGACGTACGTTGACAAAGCGATCGTGTTAAATCTACGTTTGTTGTTAAAGCGATTGTGTAATATCGTGAAATAAGGTGATAATTTTATTAATTTTTCCGATCATTATGAAAAAACTTCATTTTATTAAAACTATAATTTTAGCCAACACTAAACAAGTAATCTGAGAAATTTTAAGTTTGCTCAACAAATAGTTTTGAAATTAGATAAGCAAAGTTTACTAAATTTATGATAAACACGTTCTTTAAACATTAACTTTAAATTTATGGTTTAAAATCAACTTTAACAGTTTAATTGTTATTTTAAAGCTTTAATATGTTTTAAGAAGTAAACAGCGGAACTAAGATGCGATACAATTGTTATAATCAGCTGATAGAAGCAGTAAGAAATACATGTTCTTAAAAGAGAATCATAAGAAATGAGAATATCAAGAGTGAAAAGAGAGTAAAATGAGGATATAAGAGTAAGAAAGGTAATTGAAACAAAAATAGGGATAATATTGAAAGGATGGAGAGGTATGTTCGAAGTATTAGTGAAATGAGACTACTTGAGAATGTTATGTAGTTGAACGCACAACACAGATGAAAACGAGTTCGAGAAGATATTGGAAAGATGTTGAGAAGGCAATAAGTGCAGAAGACTTCTTCAATAATTTTTGAACGGATTAATTAGAAAAATGAAACTTTGGGAATGTCGTTGGATAAGTAGAACCTGCTTTTACAAAATTTCAATCCCAAACCTATAAAAACGCAGGTACTATTTATCTAAAGACATTTTCCTATTTCAATCCGTTTACAAATTACGGAAAGGGGTCCATACTTTTGAAACACCCGGTATATACATATGTTTTATTTCAATTTTCCTCGTGTATTTCTATTGGTAAAAATGTAGGTATAGCTAAAGGTAGAGTTTCCCTCTTACTAACTTTTTATTAAATATTTTGTAAGGAATTTAAAAATAAAAATTGGCTTTGGTATTGCACAACAAGACTCCCCAAGGAAAAGATTAGTAAAAACTGTTTCTGTTTTGACAGTTTTAGATGTAAGACGTTCAGTGATGTATAATATAAGATTTTTTTTTGTATAGATATAGTCTTAGGTCTCAAACGGAATGTTATCAAGATTTTCGTACTTTGTCGTTCAGTGGCGATTCTTCAATATACAGGGTGATCACAAAAATTGGTGTATTGGCCTACATCAAAACAAACAAAAAAGTATAGTTTGGGTTTACAGTATTTAATACAATTTTTTTAATCTGTTTCATTTCTACAAGAAAGAGCATATCTTAAAATACATTACATCCACCATTATTAAAACATTTGTCATGTTATGTTACTAACTTTTCTCTACTCCTTCAAAGAATAATATCACGTATGTTGATTATCACTTTCGCCTACCATTTTTGACATCGTCATATCGCTGGCCATCTAGGGATTGCTTCACATGCTAAATTCTAATTGGAATATCACAACGCAATTTTCTTAGTCTCACAATAACTTTCTGTATTTGTTGATTTACCTCATGATAAAAATCAATTAGCAAATAACTCATCTGGTCTGACATTTCTTGCGTTTAAAAAAGGAACAACAGGTAGTATTCCACATTTGGTGGGGTGTTGAATAAAGTTAAATATTTTATATGATTAAAACAAACTGAAAACATTCTACTTTAGGCTGTAATGGTATTTGTGAAACGTCAATGAACTAGGGAGAATTGCGCATATTAAGTGATACGATCGCAGCGCTACGGTGGCCGTGCAGTGAAACGGTACAGTTCGTAAGATCAACCTGACCCCTGTCCTTGAGATGCGCAGTCATTACTGAGCAGGTTGGTGTAGTGGGGGAAACACTGAACTCGGTCTTGCAGTGAGTTTTGTACTGTACGTTTCAAAAACATTTATTTTTTGTGTTGTATGGAAGGTGAAAACGTTAGGGAGAAAGTTGGTGGGAGTAAAATCCTCCATAGTAAATCTTATGAAATCATGTCAAATGTGTATCGTTTTATGAAACAAGAAGCCCAGGAGTTATAAATTTAATAAAAGTGAAAATCTGCGTCGTACAAGCAACTAGTGTTTCCGTTAGTTTCATTAAACGAATTTTAAAGGAAGAAAATGAATTTTTGCAGTCTTTTAGGTCTACGGAACCTTAATACACCTAATAAAAAAAGGAATAAAATAATAACGACATTGACGACGTCGACCTCTGTGTAGTGAGAAGATCTGTGAACGAATTTCACACAACGGCAGGTGAACAGCACACCTTAAAGTTGTTACTTAGAGCTTAAAAATAAATAAAAATTATCTGAAGTATATGGGTCTTGTAAAAAATAAAAATTCCGAACTTTCTAGAAAAAGGTTTAAAAAACTTCTTTTTTTTTTTTTTTTAGATCTTTTTCGGCATTTTGAAGTTTATGTAATGATTTTTCTGGTTAGCATGTTTGTCTTATTGTTTGTAAATCTGAGCGTAATATCAAATTTAAACAACATGGAAAATTACTCAATTTTTAAAATAGGCAGGAATTAAGAAATACGTATAACGATTTTTATGATTAAAAAGTTTGTCCAATTATTTTTTAACAAAACAAATACAACAAACAGACGATACGACGAGACGGGGAACATAACAAAATTTGACAGCGGAATGGAACTGAGTCAATGTTTTTATCAACAGTAGTAGTTATGACATCACTTCTCCGGCCTACAATATCCCCTAACGCACGTTATAAACGTCCAGGCTACACCTTACGGACTGCTCTTACTTTTAGGATATTGAGGATGTAGTTTTTCTGTTTAGTTTCGGTACAGTACAGAATGGTAATATTAATTCGTTTTTTTGGTAGCCCATTCATACATTCTGGTGTCCATAAATAGTTTTGAATTTACAGGTTTTGCCTTTTATAGAAAAATAAGATTTTCTAAAATAATTTAATGGAAGAGTTCATTATAAATCTCATTACTAATTATGATCGTACAACTAGTAAGTAAGCAAGAATATTTAGATGTATCTTCCACGCGTCGCCATTGATCTCATCTACAAACGTTGATAAACATGTATGGACAATATTAAAGGTATATATTTTGTTGATACTTTACAGTTAATTAACGCACCTAGACCTGGCTTCGTTAGCCTATATCAATCATGTTGTGTGTGGGAGTTCTACGTTATCATTTGCCAATGTCTGTCTCAATAAATTTCAATTGGATTTGATTAGTGTCAGTAAAGATAGATTGATTGTTAGATGTATGTTTAATAATGTGTCTGCTCAATGTATGGAATGTTTGCTATTTATAATGACGAAATTATATAACACAACTTACAATTAGGTCAGAATATGTTTGCAAACCTACCTCAATGAGTAAATTTCTTTTAGTTGAGTGAAATTGCGTACAGTAATCTTAATCTAAGTTTTTAGAAATTTTCTTCAATGAGAAAATCGCAACTCGACCAAAGTTAATTCTACTCCATTAAGTGAAAACCTGACTGAGGAAGGTTTGTGATGGTGCCAACCAAAACAATTTTAGATATAAAACAATGTAAACGATTTTCGTTGGACTGTAACATTCAGTTGTAGCAATGGGCGCTCTTAAATGATTTTGTCTGTAAAATGTATTATTTTATGATTTCATATAGTGTGAAACAATAAAACTTGGAATCATTTGACTGAGATAATGTATGTATTAATACTAGACATTATTCCGAAAATAGTGTATTTTTTTTTTCATTGGGGTTTAAAAAATGTGAATTTTAATTTTAACAAAATATATCTTTTTAACGATTTTGTCTGTAAAATGTATTAATTTTATGATTACATATAGTGTGAAACAATAAAACTTGGAATGATTTGATTGAGAAAATGAGTGAATTAATACTAGACATTATTCCGAAAATAGTGTATTTTTTTTTTCATTGGGGTTTAAAAAATGTGAATTTTAATTTTAACAAAATATATCTTTTTAACGATTTTGTCTGTAAAATGTATTAATTTTATGATTTCATATAGTGTGAAACAATAAAACTTGGAATGATTTGATTGAGATAATGAGTGAATTAATACTAGACATTATTCCGAAAATAGTGTATTTTTTTTTTCATTGGGGTTTAAAAAATGTGAATTTTAATTTTAACAAAATATATCTTTTTAACGATTTTGTCTGTAAAATGTATTAATTTTATGATTTCATATAGTGTGAAACAATAAAACTTGGAATGATTTGATTGAGATAATGAGTGAATTAATACTAGACATTATTCCGAAAATAGTGTATTTTTTTTTCATTGGGGTTTAAAAAATGTGAATTTTAATTTTAACAAAATATATCTTTTTAACGATTTTGTCTGTAAAATGTATTAATTTTATGATTTCATATAGTGTGAAACAATAAAACTTGGAATGATTTGATTGAGATAATGAGTGAATTAATACTAGACATTATTCCGAAAATAGTGTATTTTTTTTTTTCATTGGGGTTTAGAAAATGTGAATTTTAATTTTAACAAAATATATCTTTTTAACGATTTTGTCTGTAAAATGTATTAATTTTATGATTTCATATAGTGTGAAACAATAAAACTTGGAATGATTTGATTGAGATAATGAGTGAATTAATACTAGACATTATTCCGAAAATAGTGTATTTTTTTTTCATTGGGGTTTAAAAAATGTGAATTTTAATTTTAACAAAATATATCTTTTTAACGATTTTGTCTGTAAAATGTATTAATTTTATGTTTTCATATAGTGTGAAACAATAAAACTTGGAATGATTTGATTGAGATAATGAGTGAATTAATACAAGACATTATTCCGAAAATAAAGTATTTTTTTTCATTGGGGTTTAAAAAATGTGAATTTTAATTTTAACAAAATATATCTTTTTAACGATTTTGTCTGTAAAATGTATTAATTTTATGATTTCATATAGTGTGAAACAATAAAACTTGGAATGATTTGATTGAGATAATGAGTCAATTAATACTAGACATTATTCCGAAAAGAGTGTATTTTTTTTTTCATTGGGGTTTAGAAAATTAGAATTTTAATTTTAACAAAATATATCTTTTTAACGATTTTGTCTGTAAAATGTATTAATTTTATGATTTCATATAGTGTGAAACAATAAAACTTGGAATGATTTGATTGAGATAATGAGTGAATTAATACTAGACATTATTCCGAAAATAGTGTATTTTTTTTTCATTGGGGTTTAAAAAATGTGAATTTTAATTTTAACAAAATATATCTTTTTAACGATTTTGTCTGTAAAATGTATTAATTTTATGTTTTCATATAGTGTGAAACAATAAAACTTGGAATGATTTGATTGAGATAATGAGTGAATTAATACTAGACATTATTCCGAAAATAGTCTATTTTTTTTCATTGGGGTTTAAAAAATGTGAATTTTAATTTTAACAAAATATATCTTTTTAACGATTTTGTCTGTAAAATGTATTAATTTTATGATTTCATATAGTGTGAAACAATAAAACTTGGAATGATTTGATTGAGATAATGAGTGAATTAATACTAGACATTATTCCGAAAATAGTGTATTTTTTTTTCATTGGGGTTTAAAAAATGTGAATTTTAATTTTAACAAAATATATCTTTTTAACGATTTTGTCTGTAAAATGTATTAATTTTATGATTTCATATAGTGTGAAACAATAAAACTTGGAATGATTTGATTGAGATAATGAGTGAATTAATACTAGACATTATTCCGAAAATAGTCTATTTTTTTTTCATTGGGGTTTAAAAAATGTGAATTTTAATTTTAACAAAATATATCTTTATAACGATTTTGTCTGTAAAATGTATTAATTTTATGATTTCATATAGTGTGAAACAATAAAACTTGGAATGATTTGATTGAGATAATGAGTGAATTAATACTAGACATTATTCCGAAAATAGTGTATTTTTTTTTTCATTGGGGTTTAAAAAATGTGAATTTTAATTTTAACAAAATATATCTTTTTAACGATTTTGTCTGTAAAATGTATTAATTTTATGATTTCATATAGTGTGAAACAATAAAACTTGGAATGATTTGATTGAGATAATGAGTGAATTAATACTAGACATTATTCCGAAAATAGTGTATTTTTTTTTCATTGGGGTTTAAAAAATGTGAATTTTAATTTTAACAAAATATATCTTTATAACGATTTTGTCTGTAAAATGTATTAAATTTTTGATTTCATATAGTGTGAAACAATAAAACTTGGAATGATTTGATTGAGATAATGAGTAATTTAATACTAGACATTATTCCGAAAATAGTGTATTTTTTTTTCATTGGGGTTTAAAAAATGTGAATTTTAATTTTAACAAAATATATCTTTTTAACGATTTTGTCTGTAAAATGTATTAATTTTATGTTTTCATATAGTGTGAAACAATAAAACTTGGAATGATTTGATTGAGATAATGAGTGAATTAATACAAGACATTATTCCGAAAATAGAGTATTTTTTTTTTCATTGGGGTTTAAAAAATGTGAATTTTAATTTTAACAAAATATATCTTTTTAACGATTTTGTCTGTAAAATGTATTAATTTTATGATTTCATATAGTGTGAAACAATAAAACTTGGAATGATTTGATTGAGATAATGAGTGAATTAATACTAGACATTATTCCGAAAATAGTGTATTTTTTTTTTCATTGGGGTTTAGAAAATTAGAATTTTAATTTTAACAAAATATATCTTTTTAACGATTTTGTCTGTAAAATGTATTAATTTTATGATTTCATATAGTGTGAAACAATAAAACTTGGAATGATTTGATTGAGATAATGAGTGAATTAATACTAGACATTATTCCGAAAATAGTGTATTTTTTTTTCATTGGGGTTTAAAAAATGCGAATTTTAATTTTAACAAAATATATCTTTTTAACGATTTTGTCTGTAAAATGTATTAATTTTATGTTTTCATATAGTGTGAAACAATAAAACTTGGAATGATTTGATTGAGATAATGAGTGAATTAATACTAGACATTATTCCGAAAATAGAGTATTTTTTTTTCATTGGGGTTTAAAAAATGTGAATTTTAATTTTAACAAAATATATCTTTTTAACGATTTTGTCTGTAAAATGTATTAATTTTATGATTTCATATAGTGTGAAACAATAAAACTTGGAATGATTTGATTGAGATAATGAGTGAATTAATACTAGACATTATTCCGAAAATAGTGTATTTTTTTTTCATTGGGGTTTAAAAAATGTGAATTTTTTTTTTTAACAAAATATATCTTTTTAACGATTTTGTCTGTAAAATGTATTAATTTTATGATTTCATATAGTGTGAAACAATAAAACTTGGAATGATTTGATTGAGATAATGAGTGAATTAATACTAGACATTATTCCGAAAATAGTCTATTTTTTTTCATTGGGGTTTAAAAAATGTGAATTTTAATTTTAACAAAATATATCTTTTTAACGATTTTGTCTGTAAAATGTATTAATTTTATGATTTCATATAGTGTGAAACAATAAAACTTGGAATGATTTGATTGAGATAATGAGTGAATTAATACTAGACATTATTCCGAAAATAGTGTATTTTTTTTTCATTGGGGTTTAAAAAATGTGAATTTTAATTTTAACAAAATATATCTTTTTAACGATTTTGTCTGTAAAATGTATTAATTTTATGATTTCATATAGTGTGAAACAATAAAACTTGGAATGATTTGATTGAGATAATGAGTGAATTAATACTAGACATTATTCCGAAAATAGTCTATTTTTTTTTCATTGGGGTTTAAAAAATGTGAATTTTAATTTTAACAAAATATATCTTTATAACGATTTTGTCTGTAAAATGTATTAATTTTATGATTTCATATAGTGTGAAACAATAAAACTTGGAATGTTTTGATTGAGATAATGAGTGAATTAATACTAGACATTATTCCGAAAATAGTGTATTTTTTTTTTCATTGGGGTTTAAAAAATGTGAATTTTAATTTTAACAAAATATATCTTTTTAACGATTTTGTCTGTAAAATGTATTAATTTTATGATTTCATATAGTGTGAAACAATAAAACTTGGAATGATTTGATTGAGATAATGAGTGAATTAATACTAGACATTATTCCGAAAATAGTGTATTTTTTTTTCATTGGGGTTTAAAAAATGTGAATTTTAATTTTAACAAAATATATCTTTATAACGATTTTGTCTGTAAAATGTATTAAATTTTTGATTTCATATAGTGTGAAACAATAAAACTTGGAATGATTTGATTGAGATAATGAGTAATTTAATACTAGACATTATTCCGAAAATAGTGTATTTTTTTTTCATTGGGGTTTAAAAAATGTGAATTTTAATTTTAACAAAATATATCTTTTTAACGATTTTGTCTGTAAAATGTATTAATTTTATGTTTTCATATAGTGTGAAACAATAAAACTTGGAATGATTTGATTGAGATAATGAGTGAATTAATACAAGACATTATTCCGAAAATAGAGTATTTTTTTTTTCATTGGGGTTTAAAAAATGTGAATTTTAATTTTAACAAAATATATCTTTTTAACGATTTTGTCTGTAAAATGTATTAATTTTATGATTTCATATAGTGTGAAACAATAAAACTTGGAATGATTTGATTGAGATAATGAGTGAATTAATACTAGACATTATTCCGAAAATAGTGTATTTTTTTTTTCATTGGGGTTTAGAAAATTAGAATTTTAATTTTAACAAAATATATCTTTTTAACGATTTTGTCTGTAAAATGTATTAATTTTATGATTTCATATAGTGTGAAACAATAAAACTTGGAATGATTTGATTGAGATAATGAGTGAATTAATACTAGACATTATTCCGAAAATAGTGTATTTTTTTTTCATTGGGGTTTAAAAAATGCGAATTTTAATTTTAACAAAATATATCTTTTTAACGATTTTGTCTGTAAAATGTATTAATTTTATGTTTTCATATAGTGTGAAACAATAAAACTTGGAATGATTTGATTGAGATAATGAGTGAATTAATACTAGACATTATTCCGAAAATAGAGTATTTTTTTTTCATTGGGGTTTAAAAAATGTGAATTTTAATTTTAACAAAATATATCTTTTTAACGATTTTGTCTGTAAAATGTATTAATTTTATGATTTCATATAGTGTGAAACAATAAAACTTGGAATGATTTGATTGAGATAATGAGTGAATTAATACTAGACATTATTCCGAAAATAGTGTATTTTTTTTTCATTGGGGTTTAAAAAATGTGAATTTTAATTTTAACAAAATATATCTTTATAACGATTTTGTCTGTAAAATGTATTAATTTTATGATTTCATATAGTGTGAAACAATAAAACTTGGAATGATTTGATTGAGATAATGAGTGAATTAATACTAGACATTATTCCGAAAATAGTGTATTTTTTTTTTCATTGGGGTTTAAAAAATGTGAATTTTAATTTTAACAAAATATATCTTTTTAACGATTTTGTCTGTAAAATGTATTAATTTTATGATTTCATATAGTGTGAAACAATAAAACTTGGAATGATTTGATTGAGATAATGAGTGAATTAATACTAGACATTATTCCATAAATAGTCTATTTTTTTTTCATTGGGGTTTAAAAAATGTGAATTTTAATTTTAACAAAATATATCTTTTTAACGATTTTGTCTGTAAAATGTATTAATTTTATGATTTCATATAGTGTGAAACAATAAAACTTGGAATGATTTGATTGAGATAATGAGTGAATTAATACTAGACATTATTCCGAAAATAGTGTATTTTTTTTTCATTGGGGTTTAAAAAATGTGAATTTTAATTTTAACAAAATATATCTTTATAACGATTTTGTCTGTAAAATGTATTAAATTTTTGATTTCATATAGTGTGAAACAATAAAACTTGGAATGATTTGATTGAGATAATGAGTAATTTAATACTAGACATTATTCCGAAAATAGTGTATTTTTTTTTCATTGGGGTTTAAAAAATGTGAATTTTAATTTTAACAAAATATATCTTTTTAACGATTTTGTCTGTAAAATGTATTAATTTTATGATTTCATATAGTGTGAAACAATAAAACTTGGAATGATTTGATTGAGATAATGAGTGAATTAATACTAGACATTATTCCGAAAATAGTCTATTTTTTTTTCATTGGGGTTTAAAAAAATGTGAATTTTAATTTTAACAAAATATATCTTTTTAACGATTTTGTCTGTAAAATGTATTAATTTTATGATTTTATATAGTGTGAAACAATAAAACTTGGAATGATTTGATTGAGATAATGAGTGAATTAATACTAGACATTATTCCGAAAATAGTGTATTTTTTTTTTCATTGGGGTTTAAAAAATGTGAATATTAATTTTAACAAAATATATCTTTTTAACAATTTTGTCTGTAAAATGTATTAATTTTATGATTTCATATAGTGTGAAACAATAAAACTTGGAATGATTTGATTGAGATAATGAGTGAATTAATACTAGACATTATTCCGAAAATAGTGTATTTTTTTTTCATTGGGGTTTAAAAAATGTGAATTTTAATTTTAACAAAATATATCTTTTTAACGATTTTGTCTGTAAAATGTATTAATTTTATGATTTCATATAGTGTGAAACAATAAAACTTGGAATGATTTGATTGAGATAATGAGTGAATCAATACTAGACATTATTCCGAAAATAGAGTATTTTTTTTTTCATTGGGGTTTAAAAAATGTGAATTTTAATTTTAACAAAATATATCTTTTTAACGATTTTTTCTGTAAAATGTATTAATTTTTTGATTTCATATAGTGTGAAACAATAAAACTTGGAATGATTTGATTGAGATAATGAGTGAATTAATACTAGACATTATTCCGAAAATAGTGTATTTTTTTTTCATTGGGGTTTAAAAAATGTGAATTTTAATTTTAACAAAATATATCTTTTTAACGATTTTGTCTGTAAAATGTATTAATTTTATGATTTCATATAGTGTGAAACAATAAAACTTGGAATGATTTGATTGAGATAATGAGTGAAATTATACTAGCTACATTATTCCGAAAATAGTGTATTTTTTTTTCATTGGGGTTTAAAAAATGTGAATTTTAATTTTAACAAAATATATCTTTTTAACGATTTTGTCTGTAAAATGTATTAATTTTATGATTTCATATAGTGTGAAACAATAAAACTTGGAATGATTTGATTGAGATAATGAGTGAATTAATACTAGACATTATTCCGAAAATAGTGTATTTTTTTTTCATTGGGGTTTAGAAAATGTGAATTTTAATTTTAACAAAATATATCTTTTTAACGATTTTGTCTGTAAAATGTATTAATTTTATGATTTCATATAGTGTGAAACAATAAAACTTGGAATGATTTGATTGAGATAATGAGTGAATTAATACTAGACATTATTCCGAAAATAGTGTATTTTTTTTTCATTGGGGTTTAAAAAATGTGAATTTTAATTTTAACAAAATATATCTTTTTAACGATTTTGTCTGTAAAATGTATTAATTTTATGATTTCATATAGTGTGAAACAATAAAACTTGGAATGATTTGATTGAGATAATGAGTGAATTAATACTAGACATTATTCCGAAAATAGTGTATTTTTTTTTTCATTGGGGTTTAGAAAATGTGAATTTTAATTTTAACAAAATATATCTTTTTAACGATTTTGTCTGTAAAATGTATTTATTTTATGATTTCATATAGTGTGAAACAATAAAACTTGGAATGATTTGATTGAGATAATGAGTGAATTAATACTAGACATTATTCCGAAAATAGTCCATTTTTTTTTTCATTGGGGTTTAAAAAATGTGAATTTTAATTTTAACAAAATATATCTTTTTAACGATTTTGTCTGTAAAATGTATTAATTTTATGATTTCATATAGTGTGAAACAATAAAACTTGGAATGATTTGATTGAGATAATGAGTGAATTAATACTAGACATTATTCCGAAAATAGTGTATTTTTTTTCATTGGGGTTTAAAAAATTTGAATTTTAATTTTAACAAAATATATCTTTTTAACGATTTTGTCTGTAAAATGTATTAATTTTATGATTTCATATAGTGTGAAACAATAAAACTTGGAATGATTTGATTGAGATAATGAGTGAATTAATACTAGACATTATTCCGAAAATAGTGTATTTTTTTTTCATTGGGGTTTAAAAATGTGAATTTTAATTTTAACAAAATATATCTTTATAACGATTTTGTCTGTAAAATGTATTAATTTTATGATTTCATATAGTGTGAAACAATAAAACTTGGAATGATTTGATTGAGATAATGAGTGAATTAATACTAGACATTATTCCGAAAATAGTGTATTTTTTTTTCATTGGGGTTTAAAAAATGTGAATTTTAATTTTAACAAAATATATCTTTTTAACGATTTTGTTTGTAAAATGTATTAATTTTATGATTTCATATAGTGTGAAACAATAAAACTTGGAATGATTTGATTGAGATAATGAGTGAATTAATACTAGACATTATTCCGAAAATAGTCTATTTTTTTTCATTGGGGTTTAAAAAATGTGAATTTTAATTTTAACAAAATATATCTTTTTAACGATTTTGTTTGTAAAATGTATTAATTTTATGATTTCATATAGTGTGAAACAATAAAACTTGGAATGATTTGATTGAGATAATGAGTGAATTAATACTAGACATTATTCCGAAAATAGTCTATTTTTTTTCATTGGGGTTTAAAAAATGTGAATTTTAATTTTAACAAAATATATCTTTTTAACGATTTTGTCTGTAAAATGTATTAATTTTATGATTTCATATAGTGTGAAACAATAAAACTTGGAATGATTTGATTGAGATAATGAGTGAATTAATACTAGACATTATTCCGAAAATAGTGTATTTTTTTTTCATTGGGGTTTAAAAAATGTGAATATTAATTTTAACAAAATATATCTTTTTAACGATTTTGTCTGTAAAATGTATTAATTTTATGATTTCATATAGTGTGAAACAATAAAACTTGGAATGATTTGATTGAGATAATGAGTGAATTAATACTAGACATTATTCCGAAAATAGTCTATTTTTTTTTCATTGGGGTTTAAAAAATGTGAATTTTAATTTTAACAAAATATATCTTTATAACGATTTTGTCTGTAAAATGTATTAATTTTATGATTTCATATAGTGTGAAACAATAAAACTTGGAATGATTTGATTGAGATAATGAGTGAATTAATACTAGACATTATTCCGAAAATAGTGTATTTTTTTTTCATTGGGGTTTAAAAAATGTGAATTTTAATTTTAACAAAATATATCTTTATAACGATTTTGTCTGTAAAATGTATTAAATTTTTGATTTCATATAGTGTGAAACAATAAAACTTGGAATGATTTGATTGAGATAATGAGTAATTTAATACTAGACATTATTCCGAAAATAGTGTATTTTTTTTTCATTGGGGTTTAAAAAATGTGAATTTTAATTTTAACAAAATATATCTTTTTAACGATTTTGTCTGTAAAATGTATTAATTTTATGATTTCATATAGTGTGAAACAATAAAACTTGGAATGATTTGATTGAGATAATGAGTAAATTAATACTAGACATTATTCCGAAAATAGTGTATTTTTTTTTCATTGGGGTTTAAAAAATGTGAATTTTAATTTTAACAAAATATATCTTTTTAACGAATTTGTCTGTAAAATGTATTAATTTTATGTTTTCACATAGTGTGAAACAATAAAACTTGGAATGATTTGATTGAGATAATGAGTGAATTAATACTAGACATTATTCCGAAAATAGAGTATTTTTTTTTCATTGGGGTTTAAAAAATGTGAATTTTAATTTTAACAAAATATATCTTTTTAACGATTTTGACTGTAAAATGTATTAATTTTATGATTTCATATAGTGTGAAACAATAAAACTTGGAATGATTTGATTGAGATAATGAGTGAATTAATACTAGACATTATTCCGAAAATAGTGTATTTTTTTTTCATTGGGGTTTAAAAAATGTGAATTTTAATTTTAACAAAATATATCTTTTTAACGATTTTGTCTGTAAAATGTATTAATTTTATGATTTCATATAGTGTGAAACAATAAAACTTGGAATGATTTGATTGAGATAATGAGTGAATTAATACTAGACATTATTCCGAAAATAGTGTATTTTTTTTTCATTGGGGTTTAAAAAATGTGAATTTTAATTTTAACAAAATATATCTTTTTAACGATTTTGTCTGTAAAATGTATTAATTTTATGATTTCATATAGTGTGAAACAATAAAACTTGGAATGATTTGATTGAGATAATGAGTGAATTAATACTAGACATTATTCCGAAAATAGTCTATTTTTTTTTCATTGGGGTTTAAAAAATGTGAATTTTAATTTTAACAAAATATATCTTTTTAACGAATTTGTCTGTAAAATGTATTAATTTTATGATTTCATATAGTGTGAAACAATAAAACTTGGAATGATTTGATTGAGATAATGAGTGAATTAATATTAGACATTATTCCGAAAATAGTGTATTTTTTTTTTCATTGGGGTTTAGAAAATGTGAATTTTAATTTTAACAAAATATATCTTTTTAACGATTTTGTCTGTAAAATGTATTAATTTTATGATTTCATATAGTGTGAAACAATAAAACTTGGAATGATTTGATTGAGATAATGAGTGAATTAATACTAGACATTATTCCGAAAATAGTGTATTTTTTTTTTCATTGGGGTTTAGAAAATGTGAATTTTAATTTTAACAAAATATATCTTTTTAACGATTTTGTCTGTAAAATGTATTAATTTTATGATTTCATATAGTGTGAAACAATAAAACTTGGAATGATTTGATTGAGATAATGAGTGAATTAATATTAGACATTATTCCGAAAATAGTCTATTTTTTGAAAACTTAAAAACCCCGTCATTTTCGGTATGAGGTATTTTATTAAGACATAGTCTAATAAATTTAGGAACTAAATAGAAGTTGATTGATTTGTTACAGTTTATTAAAGTATATGTGCTGGTTAAAAGTGGTGCTAGCATGTACTCTTTTGTAAACTTTAAAACCTCGTTATTTTTGATAGGATGAACCTTTTGAGATCCGGTTTCCAGCACTGTGACCTACTAAAAAAGACCTTTAATACTTTTTATCGACTTATGCTCTCAAGTTTAACGGTCCTTTTCTTTATTGAATAAATGTTGATGCCCCCTCCCCACAATCGTTTGTACAGAAACTTTCGATAAATTTATTGATTTGTTTAATGTTATTGGGATTGGGTATATATTTAATTTTTCGTCCATTGTCATTAGACTTTAAGAAATTAGCACTCTTTTTATTAGTCTATTATTTGAAGTCAAATCTACTTCTTATTATACACTAAAATCTGAAAAATTTGCAAGAATATCTTAAAAAAAAGAACTCCCAATGATTTTTTTTTTTTCTAAGATGTTTTGATCACATCATTATAAAAGTCTAGTTAATGTTAAATTTATTATTTATTGTTATATTTGTGCAAACAATCTTTATTTTCGAAGAAATTTTTTTTTAATAGTAAAATTATTTATTATTTTCTTAGTCATCTTTATCTTTTTTAAACAAACTATAAATAAAACAATGCAGTAATTAAGTGTAAACACAGTAAGTACTGGGTGGAATTTCATATAAAGACAAAAATAACTTAAAACTAAATTTCACATAAAACTAACTATATTAGTGACAGCTGTGTAGCCGTTAGGGAGCTTAAGACAAAGGCATCTTCAATAATCTTGAGTTGTCTGAAGATGCTTAATGGTGAAACAAATCTCAGAAATAGTTTGTTTTACGTGAAACTTGGTTTTAAGTTATTTCTGCCTTAAACGCACTAACTTTCTCATATATTCATCCACAAATCTGAAAGTATTATTAGTAGGCATTACCCCCAAAAATGTTTCTACTACTTTTATTTTAAATTAAGTATTATTGAGTGTTGTGTATTTATTTTTGGAGATATGTTGATATAGAACGGTCACTTTATCAACTTTTTTTGGAAAGTTTATTTAGTTTTTGTTCTAACTTCTATCAGGAATAAATATTATTGAAATTGAGTTGATAATGACGGGGGGGGGGGATGAAGGTTCATTTTCGTTTTTCATTTTTATTCCTGAACACTATTTTTTTAATAGGGTTTTTGGACTTTGGTTTGTTTCATTAATCTTCAATTTCCTCCAAAATTTGATGGAAATAAGTAAATTTGTATAAATGATTTTAAATTTTTTATACAGCTCGATGGTTAGTTTTGATGTATTTAACTAATAACTCTAAAACCTGTATTTTTGTAGAGATATCGACTAAAACGTTTCCTTTGCGCCCTTAGGGGCTACATTTGAGTAAAATCGTAAAAAAAGAAACTTCTCAAGTAACGGCACAAATTTTATGAAAATCGGTCTTCTCTTTTGGGATACAAATCATTGCACAGGTACCAGACAATAATTTTAAAAAAATAATTTTTTTGTATGTCCTGATGTCCTGAAGTGATCTCAAAAACAAACTTTCCCCCAAAAACAACATTTAATTGTCGAATTATCAAACACTTGTGGTATATTATGTATACAGGGTGTCCCGAAAAAAGTGAACTGGCTATTCATTTTCAGATTATATACATCAAATAGAAAAAAAATCAAATAATATTCATCATTACTCCAGAAGTAGACAAGATAAATATTGAGTTCACATTTGGTATAAGCATTTTGTATGTTACGTTTTAAAAGTGTATCAAACCCAAAGACTTTTTTAAAAATAAATTTCAAAATGGCGGCCATTTAAAATTATTTTAAACGGTTTTGGAGATATCCGACGTTAAAAGGTTCAAATAATAATAAAACAAAAACAATGATGACAAATTATAATGGTAGGGTTCATTTAATATAAATTTCGTTATTAATAAGTGGTCGTCTAGAGCTGAGTTACTGAAACAAGAGAAGCGAGTGCACGCCATTTTCAATTATAAAGTAATATGACGATTAAAGAATACCTAAAGGCCGAGTTACTAACAAATTTATTTTCACATTTCATGGGCTTAGGAAATCGAAAACAACCTCTACGCAAGTACGATATCCGCCATAACATTAAGATAAGCACATGAAATTTAGTATAAGGGATTATAGTGTGCTCATATTGAAATTTAAAAAAAAACATCTAACTGAAAATGTCAAAATGGTGGTCATTTTAATGAGGTTTTATTTATACCTCACGTGTTTTTCCACATACATTAAATTAGATACAAATTTTCAGATTTCAATTCTGCATATAATCGTAGCAACATTTGAAAATATAATTCAAAATATCAAAATATGGGGTATTTTAATGAGGTTTTATTTATGTAACTTTTGTTTTTCCATTTAAAACTCACTAAATTACATACAAATTTGCAGATTTCAATTCATGAAATTTCAGATAAAATTTATTATCAAACACGTAATTTCGAATTATGACCTTTCAAGAAAATGTGAATTCCACTTAGTCACGAAATCCGGTAGAGCCCGTCACAGACGCGAGCGTAGCGAGTAGAGGCTCCATCACATATTGTGTACACTTTCGAGACCTTTTTAGTTTACACACATCAACTTGATTGGGCAGGGTAAGTACCATGATTGATTAGTTAATTTCTTTAATTTTGTATCCAGCTGTTTTAAAAGATGATATGATAGGTACATATTTCTTGGTTCTTATGTAAATACACTAAGAAGCAGTACCAGCCATATAACATGAAGACATTTTGTAATTACACTTCGGCACAGACAAGGTCTTTGGGTGCTCGGGGAATTCCTTTATCTCGACAATATTATTTTTAATATCGTAATTCTAACATGCGCCATAAGCAGCGCTGCACGCTGTCCAATAAAATGATTTATATTTTGGAACAACTCACAGAACTTTATTGTGTTACTGCTTTGGAAGCTAATTAAAGAAATAATAAAATCAGTCATAATAATAAATTAAATGAGAAAGAGTTGTAATTCAAGAATTTCTAATAAAACAATATTATATATGTAGGAAATTAAATATCGAGAAAGTTAGTGCAAAATATATGTTTAGGAAGTCAATAATGAAGGATGTTTGGTTATTTACCCTTTTCACTAAAGAGACAATATATATGTACGTGTACATTTTCTGATTTCTTAAATGAAATTAGTCTGAAAAGAAATAGTATAACCTTATTTCTCCAAAATTTTTTAAATGTTGTCTAAAAAATTTTAAAAAGGATTGTAATGGTTTTTCTATGCAAATGCCGCAATTATGAAAAGTTTTTTAGGCCTACACAATTTTAAAAAAAATGTTTATGTAAACACTGAAGTCAAATTGAAATTTATTGCATTAAAAAAACAAGTAATGTTTGGAAATTTGATATCAAATCGATGTGAAATTTAAATACCAGATCCAGTTGTAAAAAAATATTATACCGGGTTTTTCAAAGGCAAGATAAAACTTTAAATCATTGTGGTTTTGTATTTGTTGTCCAATGTCAAAGAAAAACTTCTTTTTTCCCATTTTGCTATATTTTACTGGGGTATAAATATAGTAAATAACATAACTTAGTCACTGTTAAACTATGTCACTTTATTGGAAATCCCATTAAAAACACTGCACTTACTTTTATACATAATATTTAAGTTTTGGAAATTGTAACATTTGGAATAAAATACAAAAAATTTAACATAAAAAATTAATTCGTTTTTAGAAATGTTTTTAGTACTGTGGAACTAACAGATAATGTCCTTAGAAGGGTAGTTCTGACAAGGCTGCCACTTACTCTAGCAACCTCATAGAAGTGACCATAGAAGGAAAAAGAATTTGAATATTTTTCCCGCCATTTTGGTAAATCAATTGTTCAATTTGATCAAAAAATGAACATAGTCATTTCTATACGCTTATTTAAATTTGAAATTGTTGTTCCTGAAGATTTTAAATTAAAATCATAACACTGAAGTACCACAGCCTGTCAAAGACTTCAGATGTCAGTTCATGAGTGGTCAGCATATCGATTTTCCGTCGCCAAAATTATACCCTTTACAAATTGGAATTGCAATTAATCATATATCCCCAGTTTCCTCATGATGTTGGGTTAACACAGTAATTTATCCCCCACGGAAATTCAAGACCCTCCTTCTCAGGACTCCTGCACAACAAGCCTTAACCTAAAAATCCACCGGTAGTTGATTTCCCTTGTTGTTTTCCAATCAATATTTTCAATTTTCAGTAGGTGTAAAAAACAACCCAACATAGAAAATAAGCTATCGCTTCCTCTTCGTATTGAATAAGGAAGTTTGCCCATTACTTATTATATACCGTACCTACATTGCACGATAACTACTCATTACTTCACGGTACGTATCCACTATGTGTTTGTACTCGTGTGATATCAACTTACGATAAAGTAACATGGAAAAGTTAATAATAGGTTTGGCAAAACCAGAGTAGGGAAACATGCAAGGTAGAGATAATGCCAGAGGTACTTTGCCATTATATTATTTAAATATACATAGGAATGTGTTCTTTATATAATTAATAATATGTTATACGCATCAAGTTAATAGAGACTTTGGTTTAGAATTAATTTGATATTATTAATCAATATGATTGCATTTCAAGAACTTATTGCTCAGAGACAATGTTATTGAAAATGAAAACACCCAACTGTGCAAGAAAACTCCTTTTTAGTAAACTCCCTTCTTAAATATAACTTTTACAACAGCTCTTTTAGCGAAATATTCGTTTAATAAGTTCCCTTTTAAAGTTTCTAATTAATTAATTTCAAGATGGTGATTCATTACATTTAACAATAAGTCATATGATCGTAGACTAAAAGCTGATATTAGATTAAAAGGAGAAATTTTGTGCAAATCGTTTCATATCTTTAAGTGGTAATATTAAGAAACAATGACAACTAAATGATAAATTATCGGTGAACAAAAATCTAATTTTAAAATTGACAAAATAGTCCATAATAATGTTGAAATAAGTAATCCAAAAGAGGTAGCATCTTCATTTAATATTTTTTCTTAAGTGCAGCACAAGATCTGAGATCTATATAAACAATATTAGCATAGATAGTGGTAATGAGAAATTGTTTCTCACTAATAGTCTATTAAATTCAATCTTTATTTTACCAATAACAAGAGGAGAGATTAAAAATTTTATCATTGGTTTAAAGTCGGAAATCGCACCAGGGTAAATACATTAATTATTAAAACAACACCAAACCATTTTTTACCTATCTTAAAGTATCTTTGCAATTTCAGTTTTTCCGAAGGCATTTTTCCTGATTGCTTAAAAACGGCTCTTGTCATACCGTTATTTAAAAAAGGCTACAAAAGCTCTTTGAGTAATTATAGGCCCATTTCTCTACAATATGTGTTTTCAAAGATACTATGAAATTCTTTTCAACATTTAAATATTGGTGTTGTGTCCAGTTTGGTTTTAGGGAAAAGTTATCAACAGAGCATGCATTAACTTCATTTTTGGAATCTGTCCATAATGGCATGAACGAGAATAATAAATGTTCTGCTTTATTTATTGATATAACAAAAGCATTTGACACAGTTGATCATTTGATATTGCTTGATAAGTTGTGGGTAGCGGGGATAAGAGGATCTTATAAATTGTTTAAAAGGCTTATAAATTGGTTCTTTCCGTTCCATCCCTAATTTCACTGCTGTTACGATAGCCACATTTTCATACCATATGATTTTTCTGTGTCTGCTTAATTCCAGAATTAACTAGTTTTGTTATTAGTTTAACAAATTATTTATTTTACATTTAGTCCTGTGTTGGTGTTTACACGTCCTTTACTATGCCTAATTAAATTTTTAACTTTATTCAACAATGGGAAGTATGAAAAATCGCCTACTGAAAATGCATCACACGTCAATTTGAAGCGCCTATAACTCCAAAACAACCGGATTTATCAAAAAATCATTAAAAAACAAAAACAAAAAAAGTTGCAGAAAAGTTCTGACATCCCATCCGTCCGGAAACATTAAACCAACTAAAATGTATGATGTTTATGGGAAAAATGTAATGATTTATTCTCTGGTACTGAAATAGGTGGGACTTTTTCATGAAGGTTGAAAATCTGCAAAATGAACTAAATGTGAGACGATTTTTGCTAAAAAAAGATTTGCTAAAAGAAGAAGATTTAAATGTGCGTCCAGTTAAAAATATTAGAAAGAACAGGCTACACAGCAACCCATCAGTTTCTGTCCATTTCCTATAAATTTCACATCACTTCTTCCCTGAAACTGTAGTGTCAAAATTGTTTCCATGTGCCTTGCGGGATGACAACACAAATTACGAGGGTTTCAATGATTTCAATTCTTAGGGAATGTTATGGTTTCAAATGAGAAGGAAAAGTTTAAAACAACATAAAGAGTAAAAAAAATTAATAATTAGCGTTTTGATTGTGAAAATATAGAAATCCAAATTGAGTTGTTTTATATATGTAAGGTTAATAATTAATTGAATCCCTCATTATTAATGTTTAAAAAAAAATTGTTATATTGGTAAGAGTGGTACAGTGTTTATGTTTCTGAATGAATGATATTCATATGTTTCATGAAAAGTGTGTAAATAATGATTATGTGTTGGCAATAATAAAAAAGAGAGATCTAACCCAAGACTAGATGAATATAAATGTACATCCAAATTGCAAAAATAACCTTAATTTTGTTTTATTATCTTGCATTATAATATCATCTGTATACTCCAATAAAAATTAACAATTTGTAATAAAAAATGTTTATTTTTGATTTCAGAAATTTGGGAATGGCGTCGGGCTGTCTTTTTAAAAGGCCTTCGACTGTTGGAAGAAGCTACAGGTTCTCCTCTTACCAGCAGAGTTAGCTTTGCTTCTCCAATGTAGCAGAAGTTGAGGCAATGGAAATGTAAGAATGAATTTATTTTTTTTCATTGTTAGAGATAGTTTCCATAATTTTACTGAGACAAACTTTAAAATTGGGGTGGCTACATTTTTGGGAACGTGTTGTGTGGAAAATAATTATTGAATACGTGAAATAGGTTAATGTTCCACGACTAAACTTGTACTTTTATTCTCGGTTGATAAAGTTTATTTGGCTAGTACACACTAGATCTAACTTCAATACAAAAATCTTAAAACTAAACCTTCATAGTTAATATCCACATCTCTGAAGTCCAAGTAAACATTGGAAATATCTATTAGAGTTTAACATTTCAAGAAATAATTTTACTTTTTATCAAATTAAGCTGTGATCAGGTTTTTAATTCTGAAAATAATTTTTCTATTTCATTTCTTGACTATTTTAAATTGTCTCAAATAATATATAATCATTCCAGATTGTAGAACATTCTATTTTATGGTTGTAAGTAACGCGATACAGTCAAATATTTTGTTCTATTTATGTTTACGAGGATCTTCGGAAACCAACCTCTGTTTTTGTCTAGAGCGAGAAGTAATAGGGGTAGCAGCACCACTCCTGTGGTAGTGTGTTCAGGAGCTCAGTGCGCGCCCAGCTGTGCTAGTGGTAAGGTTATGTTGCTATTTTTTTGCCTCTAATAATAACCATTCAAAATAAGCGCTGTAATAGAAAACTTTACGAAGTGCAAAGTGCATGTTGTTTTAAGATTTCTGATGGCAAAAATTTGTCAGCGGCAGGCACACATCGTGAACGCTCAAACAATAACGAGTGAAGATATTTTCATCAGTAGGTTTGTTTGTTTTTGAAGAACAAACATTTAAGATGAGGGAAGAAGTAGTAGGTCATTTGTAGTTAGTAATGAACTCATTCAGAAAATTGTCCTGAAAAATCAGCCTTTCACAATATGCGAACTTTCTAAACAATTCCACAGACTGTATTGTTACCAGAAGTTCAATGTTCAGTGGGTACCGAAAATTCTTTCCTAGAATCAAAATACTGGGCTATGTTTTAGATTTCGTTAGAATTTTGTTGAAATATATTTTTTTAAACTACGATGTTGCGCAAACATTTTAAAACTTCTCAAATCTCTGCCAATCTTCAATTTTTCTACTCTGAATGTGTAGGAAATTAACGACCCTTAGTTATGTCAAAAAGTATGGTGAAATAATTATAATTTTACATAACAAATTCATATGAGCTATTATTTTTATTTAATTTAACAAAAAGTTTTAGAAATCACCATCTTTCATAGGCTTACTTATTAGGTGACTAGATTTTCTGTAACCACAGTTATGCACAGTTTATAAAGTCAAGATATTTGTTTTTGTATTTCAACAAGTATTGTTTCTCTACAATTTCTAACTTTGAAAACCTTCAATACTTAAAAACAAACATCTAGACTTTATAAACTGTACATAACTGTGGTTACAAAAAATCGAGTCACTTATAAGTAAGCATATGAAAGATGACGATTTCTTAATTAAAAAAAAAATATATATATATATATATATATTTATTAATTATAAAAATTTCAAAATTAGATGTAGAATTAAATGAGTTTGATATTATAATGCATTTGAGAGATATTGTAGTTTGAAATGTATATAAATGCCGGTTTCAAATGCAATAGTTTTGTATTAAATACTCGTAACTCTGTAACTATTCATCTAAATATCTCGGAACGGTTTAAGATACCATGCCACATCCTTCGCCTATAATCCTTTACTGTTACAAGGAAGTAAAACTTTGGGTCTGTATCTCACAATCTGGCATGTTAGCGAAAAGTATATGAAAGTTATTTGTTTGTTTATTTAGTTTAATGCATGAGTTAATGTAGTTTAATGTTTTTACCTTGTTTATTTTAAAGTATTTTCAAATTTTTTTATAGTTCTCTATTTTTTTGTTTCAGAAGATACGATGTGTTACACATAAAAATGTAAACAAGAGTTCAGTGTTGTGTTTGGTTTTGTGATAGTGGCGAAACAAAAATTATATATAGTTTTATGTCAATTGTTTAATCTAACTACAAGTGGTTATGTAGTGAGATGTATTATATAAACAATTATTATATATCAATCATTGCATGTACTAGGAAGAAAAAATATTTGCAAAATTGTATTCATAAAAATTGTTTAATGAATAAAAGTAAAATAACAGAAAAATGTTTTTTTAATTTATTGAGTTATTCCTAACATATTTCCTGTTGGAGGAGGGGACAGCAAACAAAATGGCGTCCAAATGACGTCACAAAATGGCGGATGGAGTATGGTAAGGGGGTATAGAGAGGGGTATGGGAGAGGAAAGAGGCGGAGCAAGGGGCGGGACAAAGGCGAAGCAAGAAGCGGGGTATAGGCGAAGCAAGGGGCAGGGCAAGGGGTGGGGCTTAAGTCATCTGGTTAATACCCGCCACTTTTATTCTAAAGTGCCCCCGTTTCTACTGACATCTACCTCCTTTAACATTATATTCTCTGTATACTGCTGTAAAACGACAAAATCTTGTTACCAGGTGAATATGATTTGATAGTTGGTCTATCTGAATTGAAAACTAAATCGCAAATGACATCTACCTCCTTTAACATTATATTCACCGGATACTGCGGTAAAACGACAAAATTATGTTATTAGATGAACATGATTTGATAGGAGGTCCATCTGAATTGAAAACTAATTCGCTGTTGACATCTACCTCCTTTAACAATATGTTCTCCTGATATTATTTTTAAACCACAAAATCCTGATATCAAGTGAATATGATTTGATAGGAGGTCTATCAGAATTGAAAACTGAATCACAGTTAACATCCACCTCCTTTAACATTATATTCTCCTGATACTTCCCGTTTAAATTTACCTTGAAAAGTTACACAAGGGAGTAGGAGGGGGCAGTTCACAAAATGGCGTCCAATGACGTCACAAAATGGCGGATGGGGGTATGGAGAGGGGTATAGGAGGGGAAAGAGGCGGAGCAAAGACGAAGCAAGGGGCGGAGCAAAAACGAAGCAAGGGGCGGGGCAAAACTAAGCAAGGGGCGGGGCAGGTTGGAGCGGGGGCGGGGCAGGCTGGAGTGGGGGCGGGGCTTAAGTCACATAGTCACTTCCCAACACATTTGCTCGTCTCTACCGACATCTACCTCCTTTAACATTATATTCTCCGTATACTACGGTAAAACGACAAAATCATGTTATTAGGTGAATATGATTTGATAGGAGGTCCATCTGAATTGAAAACTGATTCGCCGTTGACATCTACCTCCTTTAACATTATATTCACCGGATACTGCGGTAAAACGACAAAATTATGTTATTAGATGAACATGATTTGATAGGAGGTCCATCTGAATTGAAAACTAATTCGCTGTTGACATCTACCTCCTTTAACAATATGTTCTCCTGATATTATTTTTAAACCACAAAATCCTGATATCAAGTGAATATGATTTGATAGGAGGTCTATCAGAATTGAAAACTGAATCACAGTTAACATCCACCTCCTTTAACATTATATTCTCCTGATACTTCCCGTTTAAATTTACCATGAAAAGTTACACAAGGGAGTAGGAGGGGGCAGTTCACAAAATGGCGTCCAATGACGTCACAAAATGGCGGATGGGGGTATGGAGAGGGGTATAGGAGGGGAAAGAGGCGGAGCAAAGACGAAGCAAGGGGCGGAGCAAAAACGAAGCAAGGGGCAGGGCAAAACTAAGAAAGGGGCGGGGCAGGCTGGAGTGGGGGCGGGGCTTAAGTCACATAGTCACTTCCCAACACATTTGCTCGTCTCTACCGACATCTACCTCCTTTAACATTATATTCTCCGTATACTACGGTAAAACGACAAAATCATGTTATTAGGTGAATATGATTTGATAGGAGGTCCATCTGAATTGAAAACTGATTCGCCGTTCACATCTACCTCCTTTAACATTATATTCTCTTGATATTGCTTTTAAACTACAAAATCCTGATATCAAGTGAATATGATTTGATAGGAGGTCTATCAGAATTGAAAATTGAATTACAGTTAATATCCACATACTTTAACATTATAGTCTCCTGATACTTTCCGTTTAAATTTTCTATGAAAAGTTACAAAAGGGAGTAGGAGGAGACAGCACACAAAATGGCGTCCAAATGATGTCACAAAATGGCGGATGGGGGTGTGGAGAGGGGTATGGGAGGTCCTCAAACATTATATATTCCTGATACTGTGGTAAAACGACAAAATCCTGTTATTAGGTAAATATGATTTGATTGGAGGTCTGTTTGAATTGGAAACTGAATCACAGTTAACATCCATGTACTTTTACATTATAATCTCCTGATATTGCTTTTAAGCCATAAAATCCTGTTATCCAGTTAATAGAAGTTGTTAGGATGTCTATCGGGATTGAAAAATTCATGGTAATTCTATAATGGAATCAAAGCAGCATTGACCTCTTTTAACATTATATTCTTCTGATACTTTTTAAAAGACACATAAACTTGATACCCAGAGAATAGAAGTTGTTAGGAGGTCTATCGGTATTAAAATAATCAAGGCATCTCTGATTTTTTTAATCCCATCTGCATTGACCTCTTTTAACATTATATTCCCCTGATACCTTGAAAAGTTACAAAAAACCTGTTATCCAGTGAATAAAAGTAGTTAGGAGGTCTATTGGTATTGAAATATGCATGGCAACTATGATGTTTGAATCACAGCTGCATTGACCTCCTTTAACATTATATTCTCCTGATACTTCCTGTTTTAATGTAAAAAAAGTGCTGTACTACCAGACATCAAACTAAGTAATAAATTTTTAATAAATATACTGGTATCTACTAAAAATAAAACGCATGCCAATTATTTCAATAAAAATATTTATTGATGTAATAAATATGTAAATACATGTAAAAAATGTTGTTTTAAACTAACAATTAAAAATATAATATATAAAATTACATTATTTTAATAATTCACTTTTGCACCACTGTTTTAGTCTTTTTCAATACAACACTCAAAAAACACTTGGACTTTATTCTATTGATGTCGTCGATGTTGAATAATGTGCTGCCATAATGAATCTGCAACAAAATTAAAATAGCAATTAAAACTATATAATTACTGTAATTGTAAAACTTTTTTGAAATGTAAACTTCTTTAGGCGCACCAGTTATAGAATACTATTAGCATGGGGTAAATGGGAATCAAGCGTCACAAACTATCTAATACATAAATACTAAAACTAATAATCGGTCAAAAATATTGTACAAACTTTCTCATACATAAATTCAAATGAAATGTAACATCAACCTCAAATTTGGTGTACGTATTTCATGGTCAATTGATTACTTGACTATCTATCTCTGAAATCGTAATATTTAATATACATTATAATATAAATTTAATTCTAAATCTCTATATAAATCATTTGTCAAAGAAAGTGTTCCTAATTCCGTCCCCCTTAAGTGTTGTGAGGAAAGGTGATTATTAGACAGTTCCAATGGTTATATATGAAATAAAATGATTATTTATTAAGTATAAACAGATCGTAGTTAATATAAAATGAATTATAAATATAAATAACTTATTAGTTTAGCCATCCAAACAAATATCACAAATAAATTTAATTAGGTCTTTGGTTTGATTGCAATTTTCGTGGTGCCACTGAAAACATTTTATGCAACAAATCCATTTTTCACCGGATTTGTTGGACGAATAATTCTTTCCACAGACAGGACACTGAGCGTCATCATTATCACTATCCTCATTGTCGGTCGACACGTAATCAATGTCACTTGATGATTTAGTTTTCTTCTTGGGTGCAGTTCGTTTAATTTTCTTAGGCAATGACGACTCAAGTCTCTTACGAGCCTTAATTTGTCGCGGGGTCACAGAAGAAGATGAAGAGTTTGTTGGTGGATTAGAATTGGTTGCAGGGGTTTTAGGCAATGACGATGAAAGTCTCTCACGAGTAGGAGCATTATTCTTGGAAAAAGCCTCTTCAATTTTTGTTTTGTGAGGAGAGCTTGTCACAAGAATAGCACATCCTCTCCTAGCAGATGTTGAAGCTTGGATGACTGGCACTGCCTTGATTTGTTGCGGGCTGACCGTAGAAGCAGATGGAGAGCTTGTTGAAGGATTAAAATCCATTTGTGTAGCAGGGGTCTCATTGACAGAGTGTGATTGAGTGTGTGCCACAAAATCCACATCACTGAATATGTTAGGGCTGTAAGGAATGATGTCAGTTTTACGAAATCCGTCAACTGCCGTTTCCATAGTCGCAGCTCTTACATACCCTTCGTTAAACAATTTAGTTAGTTGTAAATTAGTTACAACACGTCCAGGATTACTACTCAACCAGTTCTCGATAGCCTGGGCATAATATGTTTTTAAAGGGAACATAAAAACAAGATCCATTGGTTGCATTTTAGCAGTGGAGTGTGGAGGTAAACAAACAATTGAAACACCATTTTCACGTGCACAGCCGATAACATTGATATTCCGTGTGTGGGAATAATGTCCATCTAACACAAGAACGATTGGATCTTCTTTTGATGGTTTCACAGTAAACACAAAATAGTGAAACCATTTTTCAAAGAGCTCTGCAGTAATCCATCCAGTTTCGTGGACGGTTCCAACGGTGCCGGGGGGAGCTCCGTCCAATAGTTCTGCTTTCATCAGTTTACGTGGGAAGATCATCATTGGTTGTACATATTGTCCAGCAGCAGACATGCACGTAACAACTGTGACCAAAGATCCTCTTTCAGCCGAAGACATTTCATGAACCTCTCTCTTTCCTTTTGTAGCCACAATTTTTGAGATTTGTGTTGGACGACTGAAATGCCCGTCTCATCAACATTGAACACTTTCAATGGATTATAATTCACTTTGTCTAATTCTGGTTTTAAAATATTAAAAAATGTTTGAACATTGTATTTACTGAAGCCTTGGATTCTGGCTAATGACAATGGCTGAGGCTTCCTTAATGATAAATGAGGATGTCTTTAAAAAAAAGGCCATTCGACGCAAATCCTTCACTGTTAAACCATAGAAATTGTTTTCCACTTCTGCACAGTAGGACACTAATTCATCTTCTATATTTGATGGCAAAACCGGCTTTCTTCCAATTTTTTGTTTACTAATTCCTTAGCAGTCAAATCTCCTCCTTTTTTTATGTAGTCCCTTCAGTGTAGTTCGAGGAACATTTAAAGCTTTGCTTGCAGCCTTGTAGCCCATTTTCTTCGTTTTCACAGAATTTATGGCCTGGATCATCGCCTCTTTATCCCACGCTTTCCTGGGTGCCATCTGTAAAAATGAAACTACTTAGTTCCTAATTTCGCCCCCTAGACGAAATTAGGAACGACCACTTCCTCAATATAGCGGCCTCTACAACAACCCACGCTGACAAATTACTTTAAACTAACATATTACTATAAACTACCATGTACGTATAAAGGAATGAATCAATTATTATTAATATTTTGTATCTCTGTTGTTTCTGGAGGGAAATTTTTTTTTAAATTTTAAAATTGCCGATAACGGAAAAAAATATTAACTATCTCCTAAGGCCTGGTGTACTTTTAAAAGGACTTAGATGTTACACAATGTAATACCCAGAGGAAAAATCTTATTCTAGACCTTACGTAAAATCTAGATCCTTTCGTGTAAAATTTAAGGAAAATATAACTGCAAAATCGAAAGATATAGCTCGTTATACTTCACTCAATTGCAATTACGTAATTTAAAATGTTTATACATTATAATGCCCGTGTGATGTTTACATCTCTACAGTGTGTGTAAACAAATATGGAAACTGCTTAATATTTCAAAAAAATGCTTTAGTATCTACAGGGTGGTTCATAAATTTAGTTCAATATACAAAGTGTGTTCATTTTCATTCTTTCATTTAGTGATATAGTCAATAACATAGTAATACAGTTATAATCACTCACTACTAAATCAGGACGAGAGATATTAATTACTGGACACGGGCTGTTGTGGAAATACAAAAAATAAGGACAAGATAAGATTAAAAAAACTTGTTCAAACAGGCGACTTTTGAAAAGCTTTTGACAGCTAAATCAATTGAATTGCAAAATTATTGAACATTGAATCACTGTAACTTTAATTTTAAAGATATGAGAAAATTATTAAAAAAAGCTGGTTGAAAAGACCTACCAGAATCACATTTTGGAACATTATGTATATGAAATTACATTTTTATTCAAGAATTTCTAATAATATGTTAGTATATAATTTTAATAATTCGTGTACTGTAATTTAAGAAACATGAAAGCTTAGAAAACTCTGTACAGTATAGTTAATTGTCAATACATCTTGGCTTACTTTATTTACATCACAATATCCACATAATAAATTTAATTAACCCTGCGAGAGTGTTATATTATTTTACAAAATTGCGAATGTTAAAACGTCATAACTAGGTTGTTATTAAAGATAAATTCAAAATGATAATTCCCTTTAAGTATATTAAATTGACGTTTTAGTATATTTAAAAATAATAATAGCGTTAGATTTTAAGGAGGAAAATTACGTTTTGTTAATTTTTGGAACACCCTGTATATCTTACAAAACTTTTGTAACACCCTGTAGATAGCTCAGGTTAATAGCTTTAAAATGAGATGTCGAACATTGTTCCATCTAAATCGGTTCTTGAAATATTAAGCCGTTTCCATATTTTTTACATACACTGTAAAACGTGTTAATTAATTTTGGTACTTCAAAATATTTTATAGCAGTATTTAATACATATGTTTTCTACCCACTATTTTCGTATTTTTGAGTAATCTATTTAAATTCCGAGGATGGAATGCGGGGAGAAAGAAATGTTGTTCAATTTGTTATACAATAGTACCAAATTAAGTTTATTTTACTCCTAATCTTACATGGTAACATGGTTAGCAGTTTGCATGGTAACATAAATTAAAGGGGCAAGTCTTGAGAGAGTAAATGTAATAAATGCAATTACTTTATTTAATATTTGGAATGCAAATGACACGATTCGATGTTATAATTTAACTTACCGAGTACACGAAGTGGAGGATAAGTTTGGTAATCATAAAATAATTCAACCTTCTGTCCGTCGTCACTATAATCGTTTCCGCAGCTGTTTGTAGCACAATGGTGGCCACAAAATTAAGACAGAATGAGGTGGCAAATAATTCTATGGGTAGGATCAGTGTACAATTTGTAGAGTGTTGGCATTTCCTTGCAGGGAATTGCTAGAATTTCTATATTCGAAATTTGCTAAAAAAAAAATAAATAAAGGGAAATACACAAACCTACAATATTTGTCTTTTGTACATCGATAGCGAAACACTAGATCAGCGCAGTTTTAATATTTTGAAAGTACCATTAGTGTTTCTATATAAATCTTCAGAAAAAACACAACGAAAATTCCAAATTGGCTACCATTTTAATAATCGGTTGCTCACATTGTGTTACACCTCTTTACATTCTGTTGATGGAATACTTTTATTTTCAATGTGAAGTTGCGAACCCCCTAAAAAAAATTTCTGACTTTATCTTTGAAAAACTTTCATATTTATTTGAATTAAAAAAAAAAAAAAAAAAAAAAAAAAAAAAATGCATAGCCCCCATTGCGCTGTGTTAAAGGCTGTTTAGAATTATGTACATATAAGCTCCAAATTTCACTAAAACTAAACACAGGTTGATGCACGAATGGGTTGTGCAAGTACTAAATTAGTCTGGGAAGGACAGTTAAACAATAAATAACAATTTAAAATTTATTTATTTAAACTGTTACTAATAATGAACATGACAAGGACGAGCAAAGCTGGAAAGGTGATCGCCTAAGGCCTAAGGGATGATAACCTTATTGTTTTGGTATAATAAATTTACCATACTCCCTCAACCCTAACTCACCCTGCCTCGGGCAAGTCAGCAATGATAGAAGCACTTTATTACAAGTGGTTGTTAAGTTATATTTATCTGGCCTAGGTTTGTAACAAATAAATACATCTGATGTAAAGTTAAAACGCGTATCGTATTTGCTGTCTTCAAATTATGGTAGCATCACGAAGTATAAGGGCAGTTTGGTAAACGCAAACAAATATCGACCTCTGTTTTTTGGCCGTTCTTCTCGTTTCATGACCTTGGGAAACAAAAAAAGTGATATTCGACACGCCGTGCATCCTTTGATGTCCTTGTGGCCTGACGTAACGATGATAGCTGTCATAATAACATACGATTTCGCACTGCAATTTAATTTCAAACCCTAATATATTTTTTTAAAGTTTTGTAGGTCACGCCGTGTTCAAGTTAGAGGGAGGAAATGATATCTGACACTTTAAATTTATCCTAGAGACAACAAATTAATTTCTTCGTCAAATAAAAATACATATTCGTAATCAGAATTGGTTCTAATTTTGCTTAATAGCCCACACGTGATTTTTTAAATAGTTGTTCAACTGGATAATTTTTACCCCTTAACTACATCAAGGTAATTTTGTTACTGCTGTATTTTCCCTATATTTGGAACAATCCAAAGAATATAATAAATGTTGAGCTTGGCTTATGAGAAAAATTATACAGTATAACAAACACACAGAACACAATACTCACAAAAAATACACCTAAGTATCAGACGCGTTTCAACGACAAGGTCGTCCTCTTCAGTATACACGAGCTACACTGAAGTTATAGTTTGATTGGTGTAGTTCGTGTATCACTGAAGAGGACGACCTTGTCGTTGAAACGCGTCTGATACTTAGGCGTATTTTTTGTGAGAATTGTGTTCTGTGTGTTTGTTATACTGTACAATACAAAGAATATAAATGAAAAGTGTGACAAATTATCGTCTTTTCTGTGTAGACAGATTGCGACTTACAGACAGACAGACAGACAGACGGAAAGACAAGCGCGTGAAATTATAAGTGTCCTTGGTTTCCTACATATCCTATAAATCGATTAAATACGAGACCACAGAACTTATGTGGTCTGGTATATTAAACCCATACCCTCTCAGTGTTATAGGAATTAGGTTCGGTAAACATTTCATGCTCACTTATGTAGGTTTCCCTTGAAGACAAAAAGAAAATCTTTTCACTTACAAAACACCTGAGGACCTAAAAACCGAGAATACGAATCATTAAACGTTCTAAAAGAATTTAGTTTCACTTACAATGTTTATCCGATTTCAATCGATTATAACGATTTGGAAATATTCAGCCGTAGTTATGGACACTCGGTACCATAAATGATCCCTGGAACATGTTTACGATTTTCTAAGAAGCCGGTTACTACTAAATTTAACGATATTTATACTAACATAACCTATCAAAAGTTTACTTCCAGATATAGGTTAAATTTATTACCGCCCTGGACTAAATTAGTCGTTTCAGATTTGTAAAGTAACAAAACCTAACCTATAAAAAGGTTTCAGCAAGATTGTTATGACGGATCTACCAGAGAGCTAAATGAAGGAATGTTGTAGAGCGAGTGAGCAGACCAGTTCCAGCTATGCGATTAGTTCAATTTATAAATTATAAAATATGGCGCCAGTTTATGTTCGGCTGTTCTTTGAAGTTATTATATTCAAATCTTTACAGTTCAACTTTGTGAAACTAATGCTGTAATTCTTTAGGTTAGAGTATTTACGATTTAAGAGGGATAACAATCTGGTTGCCGAAATACTCAAGGAATAGTGGAAAACTTTGTTGTTTCGTTTAGCTTATTTTAGGTTAAATAAATGGCGATTATAAATAGAATATTGGCGTTTCAAAGATAATGAGGATAGGCGGATTTATAAAAATCAGTTGAGAAAAAACTTGTAAACTATTTACAGAATAAAATATGATTGTATAAGAATGTCTTTGATAATTTTGTATTAAGTATAAACTTACTTTGCTCGTACGTAGATTTTTTTTAAAATACTAAAATAACAAAAAATAAATTTGTGTTCTTGACAAGTTTAAATAAAACTTGGTATCCAGTGTAAAAAAGTAAAGAGACAATTTTTTAAACGGGGACAGATTATTTAAATTTATATCATTGACAAAAATATTATTGTACGAGTTACGTAACCAAGGTAAGGTCCTGTTTTTTTAAATACTTTTTTCACTTTTGTTTCACTTAGAAAGGAAAGTAACCCCAAATCCAAAAAAAAAACTATTAAATTTCCCAAAAGACAGAACAACTTTCTTTGAATCTGAGAATATGCATTAGTTACATAGTTACAAGCACTTAATTTTGAAAGAAAGTTTATTTATAAAACAATATATATAAAACTTAAAAATGTTACAAGCATTCAAAGTTGCAATGGCGGAAAAATCGCGTTAGCAATAAAACGGGGTAAAATGAGCGGTCGAAACTTTTCTATTATTTTTTTCCTGTAGAATACATCCAATAACGCACTTTAAACAGCATAATGTTGATAATAATAAACAATAACCAACAATTAACAAAATAACTTTGTAAATCTCAACTGATATTTATTCACTTTAAATGTTACAAAATTTAATTTTAAAATTTAAACAAATGTTTTCGATCATATATTACTAGTACATTAAATTTTGAAAGGATACCATTCTACAATAAATGTTCAAAGTGCTTCCCCTCTACAGATTGTCAATGCGCTAACCTCAAGTAATATCAGTTTATGAAAGTAGACCTAGTTTAAATCAGCTGTTTGCATTACGTTACGACAATACAGCTTATTAACTTCTCATTTCGCCTGTAAAATTAGGTTGTAGTAGTTCAAAATTGTTTTCTGGTGCGTTATTAGATGTATTCTGTAGGGAAATACAATAGAAAAGTTTCGAAGACGCATTTTACTCAGTTTTATTACTAACGCGATTTTTCCGTCATTGCAACTTAGAATACTTACAACTTAAAAACGAAGGTATTTATCGAAAAACAGCTTTCACCATAGCTTTTCTTGTAAAAATTTACATGAAAATTATGTACCACGTGTTAATCTTCCTATTCCAAAAATAAAGATTGGTTCAATATGGAGAATACAAGATGGAGGACAAAAATTTAAAAAACGTATATAATTTTTTAGACTACGTAGACCCGCATAGGTTTCTGCCTCCAAGTACCTTTCAATTATGCATTATAAAGCCGTTTCCATAATTAAAAATTACCCTGTATATAAATTTGTTTTAGAGTTAATGACTAAACAATTTAATTAATATATTAATATTTTTCAAAACAATTTTATCAAAATTTCACAATTAGTCGATAAGAGAGAATACTTCTATATCAACTATCTCTGAAAAAGAAATGCCTGCGGTAATAAAGAAAAAACTTTTTATCTTGCATAAAGAGCAGTTAAAAGAGAGAATGCGACTAATTTAAATAAAAGTAGGTTTTTTAATGTGTGTATGAGAAAGTTAGTGCAATACTATTGCACAGTTTTTTAAACGCTTTTTCTCGACCTTTTTATTATTCTTTCTTCCTGGACCACCGTGTAACGAGTGAATAACAGCAGTTTTATTTCTAATGTCAAACATACGCAAAGCTACACAGATTCTTGACAAGTTTTTTTAAACAGGTTCAAATTTTATTTTCAAGCTATATTACAAATTACATGTAAAATATCTCCTCAATTACGAACAGGTGGTGGGGTATATATTTTTTTCAGATTTGATCGCAAAAACAACTAACCGAGAAGGCCGCCATCTTTCCCCTTTAATTGCACCTTCAGCTTGGATGAATTAAAATTCCATTAGTGTGATAATTAATCCGTTCACATACTAGATATGCAAAATGATAACGCTGCCCATTAAGTCCAACATTGTATTACAACACTGCTATCGATTTTTATTACCGTTCTATTTTCGTAATAATCGATCTTTAAAAATTAGTGAACATTAAATACAAGAAAGCAAAATAGATAGTATAAACACTGTTTACTGAAGTAAAACTGATTTGGAATGTTTTTGGAGGAATCTAATCTAAAATAAATGGTGGAAAACATGGTACAAATTTAATTACTCACCCATTCTCAAAACTAGTTGTCACCAAATTTTTTAGAGAGGTAGTTGTGTCAAAAAGTAAAAATGAATCGAGGAGGACGCGTTTTAAAACAAAATTATATATTTAAGTAAAGAATAAACTTATTTTGCATCCTCAGCCTAAATCATGTTGACTAAAATCCAATGAAGGTTATTTTTTCATCGGTCACGGTTAGTTTTTATATTTTGCCAATTATTCTTGAACCGTAAATACTTGCTATTTTGCCCACGAGTTTAAGTTATATTTTACTAAAATTTGAACTAAATTGGTACAGCCGATTTTGAAAAATTACGTCGTTCATAACAGCAGATTGTTTGTTTTTAAATCTATAACTCACGAACTGGCATTTTATAGGGACAGATCAACATATTTTGTGTGAGTACATAAAGTACCGTTAACCAGATCTCAAAAACCCGTTCATTATTTTCTTTAAATCCAAGTTGACAAGACGGTTATATTTTAGACTGGAAATTAAAAATCGCAAATTTAGTGCATTCAGGATGTCAATAGTATTTTTGGTTTAAATATATAAACAAAATAAAAAAAAGTTTTTCTCATTTCTAAATTTGTTTTCCTCAAGTATTTCTTAAACCAGAAAAGTGTTCACGTAAACATTCCTCTTGGCATCTTTTTGCAAACTTTTGTGATACATTTTTGCAACAAAATTTTTAATAAATCAGATTTTATTTTGTAAAATTTTACGTGTAAGGGAAGAGATGAATTAAATTCGTTTCAGTTGTTTGTGCGATAGAGACTGCGTTTTAAAGATTTGGCATTTGAAATTAGGTTATCAATAATTTTTAATGTTGCGAGATTAAACTTTAACACTTTAAAATGCGGGACGCTACTTAAATACAACATTAATATGGTAGCATTTTAATTGTACAAATTCTGAAACTAAGCAATAATTAATACGTGATGTCTTGAGAACACGAATACATATTTAATTATCATTTTGTTAAAAATAGCGTTTCATATAAGAAAGCGTGAAAATCGGCAAAGGAATTTATAGTTTGTTATCTTAAAATAAATTAGTGTCATTTTTATAAACATCACGAACAAAATCGTTTTAGGGGAATATATTCTAGTAACACGAGATTCACAGCTGCTTATAAAAATGTATTCCTGCTTTTGTCAGTAATTCAGAGAGCATTATTTAAATCAACTTTGTTAAAAAAAAAGGGTGAGGTTCCTATAAAACCTAAAAGCTACAAAGAAAAAGCGCAGAACATTTTGTAATATTATTGCATCATTTCATAACATGGATGTTTCAATGTCGCATGTTTTGCAAATATTGATGTTGCCATAGAATAAATCAATTCAATTAAATTAGACGTAAAATAGATGTATATTTTTTTGGTGTAATTTATTTTAAAAAATTATTAATTTGATGCGAGTTTGAGATTTATTTGTTTTTCAAAATTTTATTTTTTATTAAAAATTTTATTATCCTACTAAATAAGATACCATACCTAAGCGCAAACTTTACTGTAAGGGCACTATTATTACAAGAACCATTTTGGAGTGAATTATAAGTTGGTAATATTAAATAATAATAATGTCTTTGTAGAAAGTTACACAAACAAAAAAATTTCATACATACAGGATTCTTTCTCATTATAAATGATAATACAATATGATTGTCTAAAGATCTAGAAAAAATGTATGTAAGTCCATAAAGGGTTGTATTACTCTACAGGAAATTCAAATCTGAAATAAATTTGGACATAATTCACTCCACTAAATATTTATTTGTTTAGATATTCATAAATAAATTCTACCAGATTTAGTGTATATACCTATTCAGGTGTAGTCATATTGCATATATTTCGCCTTAATTTGTTAACTGCCATAACAATTAAACCATTATGTTTATAGTTATATTTTATGACAAAGATAGGGACTTCTTGAAATCGTTTTTGCGCGAAAGATAATGATTTAAAAAAATAAGGTTAATATTATAAGATAAATTAAAACAAATTTATAATTTTAAAATGTTGATAAAAGAAACGAAAAAAAAAGAAAAGAATGATATTACAATATTTTGTTCAGGCAAAATAGCCAAGGATATACAGATTTTTATAAAAATAGATACATTTGAAAAGAGGCATAGACTTTCAATTTCTGAGTTTCCTTGGTTTATTTATTATAAGTGAAATGTAGAGTAGACGATTTTCTACAAAATCGATTAGGGTTGTTTTGATTAATTGTAGACTTCTAAAATAGTAATTCAAAAATAGTTTTTGAACTGTAGAGATGACAAACGTAGAATTAGAAAAACTAAAGACAAACAAATAAACATGAAAACTACAGAAAATACACCGCAAATTAACAAACATATAAAAGTATAGGAACTATATAGAAGAAGAAAATTTACTAAAAACTAACAATCAAAAGCAATAAAAAAAAATCAATATAGTAACAAACTTAAATGTAGAATAAAATGACATCAATTAACAACAACTGCAACTAAGTAACAATTTAATAGGGTTACAGACTATATAATTAAAATCTATAAAAATTATATAGATGTTTTAAAACTATATACAAATAAAATTTAATATAAAGTAATAAATAAACAGCAACGAAGATATAAAAATAACAAAATAACAAACCTATGAAAGTAACACAAACGAATTATTCACTTCTTTGGAAACATTTACCACAAACTAACAACCTTAAAGAAATAGAGTCTTGTACTACAACACTAACAATATTAAAGAAATAGATTCATCTACCACAAACAAACAACCATATAGATATAGATTCATGTTCCATAAACTAACAACCTTATAGAAATAGAGTCTTGTACTACAACACTAACAATATTACTTAAATAGATTCATGTAACACAAACAAACAACCTTATAGAAATTAACTCACTTACTACAAGCTAACAACCCTATAGAAATAGATTCATGTACCACTAACTAACACTGTTATAGAAATAGACTTTTGTACTACAACCCTAACAATATTACAGAAATGGACTCATATATCGCAATGTGACGATCATTTAAATAAAGATTGATGTACCACAAACTTTTAACCTTATAGAATTAGACTCATATACTACAAACTGTAAACCTTAAAGAAATAGACTCATATACCTCAAATTAATAATATTATAGGAATAGATTTATGCACCACAAACTAATAATATTATAGAAAGAGATTTATGTACCACAAACTAATAATATTATAGAAATAGACTCATGTATCACAAACTAATAATCTTATAGAAATTGACTTGTGTACCACAAACTAACAACTTTGTAAAAATATATGGAAGTGTAGGAAAATTTAACTATAAACTAACAATTTTGTTATATATAGCAGAATATATATTATTAACTTATTAGCTTATAAAAGAAGAAAATAGTTTACCATAAACTAACAAACATTTAAATATATCACATATTAACACTCTTGTATATCCGAGAACAAATAATCGACAAAGTAGTAAACTAAATATAACAAATGTTCCATGAAATATATAAACATATGAAAGCGTATGTAAATTTACAATAAACTAACATGTACCCGTAATATTAAAATATTTATATTGCAAAGAAAAATGTGCCACAAAATAACAAACAATAAAAATGATCACAAATTGCCATTCATATAAATCTGAGGAAAATTGTACAAGCTATCAAACTTATAAGTGGAGAAAAAGTAACCGTGATCTCTCTCTCTCTCTCTCTCTCTCTCTCTCTCTCTCTCTCTCTCTCTCTCTCTCTCTCTCTCTAGGAAAATATATGTAGGAAAATGTAGTATAAAATGACGAGACAGGTCATATCAATATATTTATTACATACTAACAAACATTTGAAAATAAAGACAAATGTAACAAACTAACAATGTTATAGAGTCAAGAGGTGTTTCAAAGAATTTCTACAGAAGTTCAGAAAATGTAGCACAAATCTACTGAACAATAAGAAACATGCAGTGTTTAAGAGTAATAAAAAAGCACAACATTAAACTTATTCTGTCTTATTAAAAGTATTTTAAACTTATTACTTTTATGTATTGATAATAATTTTTATGTCTTGGAATGGAGGTGCCATTGTCTTTGTAAACGATAATTTATGTAAGCAGTGAGGGGGGGGGCCTTGGTGGCAACTCGCAGAAGTCGCTTCGAGTGTCGGTAGGCCGCTCGCCGCGCCACTGTACGCTCCCTCCATCTTCCATAACTTTAGAATCAGTTCGAGTTTGATCCTTTATAGGTTAACACCGGTGGTTTTAACATCGTACAATTCGAATGAAAACAATGGTGAATGATTAAATGTGTAGTGTTTTTTGTGAGTTTTAAATGAAAAACTTATAATGTGTGCTAGTTTGGATATTTACATTAAATAGGTGAGCTTACAAATATATAATAGTGTAATTTAGTAATATTTTTAAGTGTTCGTTTTATGATCCTAGTGGTATGACATACGGTATAATTTGTGTACTCACCTTGTTTATACAATTGTAAATTCCTGAAGTTTTGTTTCAATATTGACTTTTTGACGTTTTTTAGAAGTAATAAAAGCATGGTAAAAGTTTATATGACGTGTATTGAACTCGTAAACAACAGGCCTATTGCAGGAAATGAAATAATTTTGACTTTCACTTACAATCAAACGAATAAAAGTCAAATTTGAATGAAGGATAACTTTAATTGTCACCAATAATAAAATATAATGCATGTAACATAATTAATCTAGCTTTGGAGGTTAGAGTTGTATTCAGTTGAATTCGTACACAAGACGTAATGATTTCAAACGTTTAATTGTTGACGAAAAAGTCAATTTAAATATAATAAAATTATTTTAAAATCAATAGAAAGCAAAAAAGCAACACTTTATATTATATAGTAATTTAAATTGCAATAAATAAACTAACCATGCTAATTTTTTTTATTACTCTATTAGTTTGGAAAACTTAAGGAATTTTGTTACTAATTTTATATTAGGTATACCTACTTTTTAATTAGATAGAATAAACATTAATTTTAAAGATTTTAATAGTTTATTTCACTACATTATCAACAGACGTATTTCGTTAATGTCTATTATGAAATTAACACGTTCTGTTATCATTTATGGAAAACATTATTATATTTTGGTCAAAGTTATGTACATACAAAGTTTAAACTTTTTTCAAGTTATATAGCCGTTAGGTTGGTACTGGATCGTGCATCAACACGTAACCATAACAGTTGTACCAACACACTTTTAGCGTCTATGATCTTCTACATTTGCCTCTCTCCAACCAAGATACAGTTTCTATGAACCCGTCTGCATCGTTTGAAATCTATTGCAGTAAGAACAATATAATGAACGATTCACGAAACGATTGTAAAAGATTTAACTTAATTTAGTTAATTCATTGGTATACTTTTAATTTGTCATTTTTGTATAGAATGAAAAGTATTGAGACCATAAATAAACGATTTTAAAACTTTTGGAGTCTCTGAATTCAAATTAATGTTAAAAAAAAATTCTCTTTTGATTACCTTTATACGTATAATTTCTTACGAAACCGAAACCGTCCCACAGCGATTTTAATGAAATTTGGTTTTCACTCGCTGTTTACAGGTCCTAATAAAAATCAGCGTCCTGACTTTAAAGTTGGAAATATCTATTAAAATGGAGGAAAACACAAAATTCAGATTTATTCAAAGCTACACGTTACCCATTATGTAATCAAAATTCACTATTTCCAAAATATTTTATGTAAAACAACTAAAAAAATAGTCCCAAATTCTGATCAAATATTTAAATTAATAATATACATCGGTTAAAAGGAAACTGTAGTTTGGGAATGATATGAAAAATTAATGTTAAAACTTACTTCAAAGAAATAACAATGTTGTATTTAATTTCTGCAGATTTTTTGTTTTCTTTTCGTAGTTAGTGAACTTTTACCCAATTATCAATTTAAAATAATATCAAATTGTTGACAACAAAATTTGTTAGATATGTTGTTTAAGCAATAAATCTATTATTTAAATTATCATTTCGGTGTAGCCTACATCCAGGACTTCAAAATATCCCCCCATTCCATATTTATTTATTAACAAGCTCTTAATAATTTGTAAACCATGCATTTGACTTTGTATGTTTAAAACTTATCTCGCTTTTGGTTAAATTAGTTACAGACCTACGGTTTTTACTCATGAAAGATAAATTAATCATTAAAAAAATATCTAACTAATATCAGATTAGTAGCCTTTTATTGAATTTTTGTAGCAGTTCAATTTAATTAAAAATTAGGAATCAAGTTCCAAAGTTTGAATATCAAGTCTGTAGATAATGGTGCTGATCCTAACTCTCGAAAGAAATGATCACCAAAACTTATAACTTAGGTTTCTATAAACTACAAAATAAAATCCATTGAGAACCTATAATGTGTTAGGAAATCCTGTTGGATGCAAAATAATATGATTACAGATCTCATTATGAAATCAAATTACCTGAGATTCAGTTTGGATATTCTAAATAAGGTCTAACAGTTATAGTCATTTTAAATTGAATCTACCACTTGACTCTAACTTTACCACTTCAGGGTTTTAGTTTACATGATCTGTCAATTCATAATTTGTGACTGAACAGATTTGCTTCAAAATAAATATATTGAAATAACTAGTATTTTACAAAAATGGAATTAAGTATTTATGCGGGTGAAATGTATTAAGCAGAAAGTGGTAATTTTATAAATTTTATTTCTCCTGGAATTGTCTCTACTAATTATGTTTTAGATTAGTAATAATTTATTTACCGTGACATTATTTTTTATAAAAAATATTATAATTCTTTAACCTACGATTCACAAGTAAATTTCTTAATCAGTTTTTAGTATATTTAAAAAAATAAAAATAAACTCTCTAAACCATGCTTTGGATTTTGGACAGATTGTTTCATCTGTTTCTAGGACATTTTATAGTTTTTTTTTTGTGTTTCTAAAGGCGAAATCCTCTTGTTACCATCACCTTATATAAAATGAAGAAAAGAACATAAAATAAAAACCCTCAACCTTCAAATAAACTAATAGCTTCAGGAAAAGAATCAGAGTTGGTATAGGAAATATAAAAGATAGAGATGTAATATAATCCAATACTATGTAAAAAAGTGTAAATCCAGCTAGGTCCTTCGGGATTAATAGGAAAAATTAAAAACTAAACAAATTATTATAACTTTAAAACAAAAAAAAAAAGAATCATTTAAATGAAAAACTGCTGTAAAATTCATAAAGAATCACACTCATATTGAAACATTCCAAGAAAATGTATTGTTGAATAAACTGGATTGTTTCATGAACTATTGAGAAAAGAAGAGAATCTTGTTTACTACTTTTCTAGTATCTTTAGGTACAAGGATTGTAGAAGGAAAACTATGATGATAAAAAGATTTTAAGCTCACTTTTAACAGCCTGGTGTTATTTTATAAATAATTCCGTCAAGAAAATCTTAAACATTCAAGAAAAGTCATTAAAAACAATCTAAACACTTTATTTTTTATAATTGAGTGCTAAATTTATTCTGAAGTTAGTTGTAACATCAATTAACGTTGTATTTATAAACAAATTAAAGGACACATACATTTGGTAAACTATATTTCTCCAGATCTCTGAAAATATGTATATTTTATTTGTAAGTTATCTGTAAATTACATGGATGTTTACTGTAAATGTCTGTTCGTGTCCGAGATTGTGCAATAATTATTTTGTTTCTTATATATTCTACGCTATATATCACTCTACTCAAACGATTGTTTAAAAGGTTAAACCAGTCTAATGGTTAATGTCAGACAGTTATACATACAAATAAATGCCTTAAGACTTAGAACAATTATTAATTCATAAAAGAAAATGGTGGAGTTAATAACCGGTGTAAGAAAAATGAACATTTATTTTCATTACATAACTGTGTTTTTATTAAATGCTGGAGCAGGTTTTATCCTCCGAGTTTAAAAGACTCTGCACTTCCTTAGTCCTAGTCGATTCAGTTTAGTTATCATGAGTCTTAGAACCTGATTGACTAGGTTATCTTCTCCTATTGGAATACTAGAAGACCAGGAGTCTTCTTTGCTCCAGTACTTTACTATATGTTCAGCTGTTTCTCTATGTTGACCACACAGTCTGTATTACAATCTCACGAGAATTTATGTTTTTTTTTAATGTTCCATGTTCAGTTACGAATCTTAAGATGTTCCTTTGTTTATACCTACTCAATGAGGTTACAAACATATCTTGTATTGTTTTGATTAGATTGGTAGAGTTTTTTCCTCGACGCCTCTCTCCAACAGTTATTTTTTACGTGTTATTTGTTTATTTGTAGGGGAAGTAAGGTTACCTGGTCGCACCTCAGCCATAAGCGCTTTTTATAATTTCCAGGACAGAAGGATAATCAATGTAATAGATGATAAGGTCTTATCTTAGAGAATAGTAGAACAGAAGGAGTGATACTCACATTTTACTGTTTAGTTACCTTGATATACCAACCTTCAGGAGATTGATAAAACGGCTCGGCATGTCGTAGAAGCCGCGCTACCCGGCCCCATACTTCTTGTACCACCGTCTACTGGCGCTCAGAGATAGTCTATTAGGGCTCGAGAATGTCCACTGGGGCTCAGAAAATGTCCACTGTGCCTCAGAGAAGGTCCACTGTGAAATAATACATGATTCAGTTTATTGTATAGTGAAATAATAGTTTACTTTATCTAGCTTTGAAATTTAGATAATAGTTATGGTTTATGTGGTCCCTTAGAGGGTCACTATAGTGAGAACGAACCGAGGGTCTCGGGCGTGTCAAAGCTATATCTACACTTTTTTTCATGGGGTTTTGATTTAGTTCCCTCTCTTTAATCTTTTCGTTTTGATCTCTCTTGGATTAGAGGTCTTTATTTTATCTTCTTTTCATATTTTTTTTCTAGGGCAATGATAACCGAGAGGTTTTTTGCCTTTAAACAACAAGGGTACAAATTACGGCATAGCAACAAATAAACTCATTGCGGAAATTTTTGTAGGTTAGTTTGAACAAATTCCGAGTAATTGCAACGTGTATTCTACTAGATTGAATTCTTTGAAACGTGTTGCGATTATAAAGATTTTTGTTGGTTTTTTTAATTAAAAATGATATAGTCAGCGTTTAATGTTTTCTTTCATATCCAAAACATATGTGTGAATAAATCACTTGAAATGGTTTTTTTATTGAATTTGTCTGAAGTGAAGAAATACTATAAATAATGACGCAGTTTTATTAATTATTAGAAATAAATTCTCCTGGTTTAATTGATTTACTCAATAAAAAACAAACTTGTACATCTGTTAGTGACCTATTGGTAGATTAAAGTTATCGGCCTATTGTAAAAATAATCAGTGATTTGACGCAATATGGGCTATACTGAACAACTGTCGTACTGTACAACTGTATTTGAACAGAAATATTTCATGTTTTAACTCGATAATTATCCAATTTTAAAAAAACATTATTTTCATGCAATTATGCTGTGCTGAACAGGTTTTAATAAACAAACATATTTTCTGTTTTTGGTTCCATAAAATGCTATAAATATTGTACAATTTTATTTTTGATTTGTTTGTAGATAAAATTTATTTCGACATAGGCTGTATTATTATTATTTACGTTTAGTTGACAGTGTACAAAAACATTTACTGTAAAAATACAATGGTTGTTTCGGCACTATTACCCATATCGTAAAAGTAGAGGTTTCACAAGCTTACGTTAATTTTTTAAAGGAAAATGTTAACGGTTTTGTATAATTGCTTTATTGATTATGGCATTTTTTTTTTCAGTTTACAAACATTTTTTACTTCTCTGCTAGATTGTATTAAATATAAATTGCTAAACGTGAAACGTACAGGAAAAACTTACCCCCCCCAACATAAAACTGTGTTTTCTTTCTTAATTTTATTGTGTTCAATGATCTTTAGCAAAGAAAGGTATTTTAGGTTTAGTTGTTGAACTTTGTATTTTATTTTAAATATATCATATGTAAAGAGTGTTGTAAAATATTGTTTTCAAAACTTCAGGAGGTGGTTTTCCACATCCGATCCAAGTTCCTATAAACGTGTGTCCGGAATTGCCTAGTTTCCCAGATATCAGCAATTTTGAATTTTTTACAAAATATGTTTTATTTTCCAAACGGTTTGACAAATTGAATTGAATCTTAATATACTCTTATACTAATATATTAACTAATATACTAATATAATATACTTAATATACTTATATACCTAATAAGGTTAAAAAGTATTTTAAAAAAAATACCAACTTAATACAATATTAAGAATTTTATACAACCCGTTATAGAATTTAAAAAGTCTAAATAATTGGAAAATAGGAAATGTTTATGAAAAATTATTTAATAACCCGCCATTTTTAAGCGAGTTAGTGGATTAGATTGGTTATTTAATTTTTTTAAAATGATTCCTAACTTATTAGGTACATTCCAAGTTTCAATTCAATCCATCGAACCGTTCTGGAGATAAAAAATAAAATGATGGATATCTGGAAAACTGGTAATTCTGGACGTATATATGTTTATAGAAACTTTTTCTTAGTTTTTATGCGGGTTTTTATACCCCCCTATGCCTGATAGACTAGTACACAGATAGACATTCTTACATAAAGTAGAATATATCACAATACTTAAAATTCCTTTCTTAAAGATTACACAACGCTACAACGTAAAAGTAAAACTGACTGGAATTTAAAAACCTCTACATAACACAATGTACCTACAAAGCGTTCACGTATGGACCGTGACTACCATTACATGAATAGTTTAGTTTTTGTCGTCGAAACAGGCGGACAGACGATGTATAATTCACGAGCCGAAGTTGCCACAGTAGCTCTGTCTATTGTATGCTAATCAGTGACATTTGAAACAATTGAATTTCAGATTTAGCTCTGCTATTTGACAATACAACATGCACAAAAATCTTAGGAACTGATCAAATCGCGACTCTAACAAATCTTCTGTACAAGGCTATTTACATGTATTTACATATACTATTTTATATACAGAAACGTCAGCAGGTATAAAAAGAGTTGGTTTTCAAATAATTTTTTGATTTTTAATATAGAAAGTTGTTGTAGGCTTGAAAACTAAGTAGGGAAATTGAAAAATTACTGGATGGAACGTTTCAGAATGAAAAGTTTTAGGTTAAACGGAGGAAAAAAACGCTAGGAAATGACGACCCTGTTTTCTTTGTTAGAGGAAAAATTTTCCATTCATGAACGTTTTTGAATTACTTTCTCTTATAAACGTTAAATATTACAAAATATTTAATAAATGTGCAAATTAAGAAGAAGAACATTAGGCTTAACCATTTGCAATGCAAGTCTGAAGAAGATTTCTGAAATTAATAAACGATTTTGCATTACCCTGATTGTCGTCTTTGACTCAAATAGTAGTTGGTTAGATTTTTGTCAAAATGAGCACGTGGGTACTTTATGATTTGGATTGATTAAAACAGGTCATATTCCGAAACATATCACCGGAAGTCCGAGCTCTAGGAGTCAATTAAAAATTTTAATTAGAGAAGGTCATGTGATATGTTGTTTAACACCGCATTTTTACGCTAAAAAATAGTACATTTGGAATTAAAAAAGGATGATTTATTAATTTGTTATTAATTTATTTTCTACAATATTTGTGGTCCCATTGTTTTAATTTTAACAATATTTCTGGTTATGGTAATTTAAACTCCTTTTCAGTTTTAAAAAATGCGGAAAAACATGAGAATTAGAACTTTTACTTGCGATATTAGGTACTTTATTGAGATATAGTCTAATTCATTTAGAAACTAAATACAGGGTGATTGTTATGTTACAGTTTATTAAATTAGATGTGCTGGTTAAAAGCGGTTCTAGCATTTACTCTTTTGTAATCTTTAAAACCTCGTTATTTTCGATAGGATGAACTTTTTGAAATCCGGTTTGCGGGACTGTCCTCTACTAACAAAGACCTTTAATTTGATGTACATATTGACCTATGCTCTAATTTAAGATTTTCTTCTGACTAACTCTGGGCCATCCCCCAATGGAGTTGCATAGCCAGTGAGCACATAAAACCAAGGTCTTTAGATCCAATATGGATATGCGTAGTTTCAATTTTCTAACTTAAACCAGTTAAAAAAGGTGGGGGAAAAGGAACTTAAAACTCACTCTGTATACTGCAAGGCAAATAGGGAATTCATATTTTCTGAAAATTACTTATAGCAATTTTGATAAATTCTGCTTAAAATCACTCTAAATTTCTAAATGGGAAGGTTTTAGAGGTCTGATAAAAGGAACTGAAAATATAAAGTATGTCAAAAAATAAAAATAATACACAGACCCATAAATCTTGTAGCCTATATTTCAAAATAAACCTACCATTTTTGATGAAGAAAAAACTATTAAAAAAATAAACCAATGTATCAAACTGTATTGAATTTGAAAATAAAACTCTATTACGTTTAATTAAACTCTAGACTTATTTTTATTGAATTTGTATCGTCTAAATTTTCACAATAAACACCATCTGAACGGGGTTCCCTACATAATATATATGTTTATTTCTTGCCGGATGTGTTCTTATTATTTTAATGGTGGTCACAGGAAATATTATTATGATGTTTAGAGTAAACGAACCTTTCGATGTGGGTATTCATGTCAACATCCCATTACTGGTGTGTATAGTTCGAAAGAAAATAAAACTCGATTTGTAAGATCGACTCACAATACTTGACTGTGAAAATACGAGTAGAAATACTCAAAATCGATGAGCAAGAAGAAAGGAAGAAGAAATTAAGAATGGAATAAATAGGAATGTTGATGCCTACATGTGAATGTATTGAGTTATTAAATTAGGGCGAAAGGTATGCAAAATGGTTGCACCCCTGTATACAATTTATCTATCCTCAGCCTGACTTGTGAATAATTATTTTTAAACTCAGCACGCAAACATTAGGCCTATATCAAGGTATTGAAAGGGAAGTTTTTATTTAAGATATAATTATTTCTTAACACACTGTAAAACTGTATTCATAAATTCCCTGTATTCTTATAAATTGGTGAAATAAATACAAATAAATGTAAACATAGGTTTAACCTAATAGTTACAATTTTAATTAATAGTTGCCTAGCCAGCTGTTTAAATGTCCTATAAAATAAATTTATCTCGCAGCTTTGACGTGAATTTATTTTTTATTAGGCAGTATGATATACAGATAAAAGAGTTTTTTTGACAAATTGCTTTTTAAGGATTCCATTTTGATGTCTAATTAATCAGATTTCTAACAACGAGCAGTTTGAGTACACGAATAGTAAACTTTCTAGAGATAATAATATTGTTTTCTATTTCGAATTTTGAGTTAGAATAAAATATCTCTACACTGTAACTAATTTATTTTAAATCGTAAACAATCAACGAAGGCAGATTGTAAATGTATAAACTCTTATTTATTGTGAGAGTTATAGTTCAGAAATTAGTCATGAAAAATAATTTTGTGAATAAAATAAATGTACTTATTTTAGAATTTATTGGGAGCTTTTTCTTTATAACGAAGAGATCAAATATTTCTACATTTAAACTGTTTAATGCCACTTAGCCACAATAGAACATACATTTCACCAAATTATAAATACACCAAAACTTAAAAAAAAAAAAAACCAAAATAGCTTTAAAGCATATAGAGATATTATATATGTCAGAATAACTGGTTATTATTTGTTACTGGACACGCAAAACAACAAACAGAAACTCACCTATAGTGAGTAAAATTTAACAATCCCTAAGACTCTAGCTGGATCTACACCTATGTTAATGAACACACAAACTGTTTTGTCTCTTTTAAATTTTGATTAAAGTTAATAGGTTTCGAGTTATTCGACGTTAAAAAGGTAGCCATTTTGAAAATATACGAAATAAATACTTTGTTTTTGATACCCGTATAAAAGTTACATTAAAAAAATACGTATACCAAATCTGAACTCAATATGCTATCTATTATCAAAGCTATAACTGATGTTTTATTAAAGAAACAAAATGGCGAATAGACGGAAAACTAAGCAAGACAGGAGTATATTAGTATAGCATGGCTTGTATATTAGTACCACACAATTAGTTCCTGAAGTTTGGTCTAGTCATGTCTGGACACCCTTATGGTTCACGGTTATGATAGAAATTCTATAATAGACTTTCTAGATATATCTTGAAAACTATGTTGTTACCCGAAGCAGTAATTTCATATCATTTATGATCAATTAATTGTGTGCAAATTGATTGTTAGAGTGGATGATAAAATTGATCTAAATGTTATAATTTGTCCTGTTGTATTTAAATTTGAAATGTAAACTCAGCTTAACAAACAGTCTTACTTGTTCGTTAACTAGAAAATTTAACTATAAATTTTACAAAGATGGTAATGAAGGTAGTTTTTTAAAAAAATTAATGATGTTTGATAACAATTCCACAATAGTACGTTTTTTGCTCATTGACATTTATATGACCATTTTCTGGCTACGAAATTTAATCCTGGGTTCATCTAGCCATTTTCCATCTTACTGGTAAATCGTGATTTTCCTACAAGTGGGGTTTGACACATTGGTTTGAGTCAAACCTTCACATTTAAACAAAATTTACTCAAAATAGATTAGGCCCTAAACTAATTTTAAGATATACCACTTTCTATGATGGTATATAAGTTTCATTATCATTTTTTGATTGTTGGAGATGTCCTTTGGAGGACACATTTGAGTAAAATTTGATTTAAAATAAATCGAAGTATTGGTTTTAAAAAGGCTACATTTTTTGTTTTGGTCTATACACGGTTTCCTCTAAATTTTTAGTTATCTAGTAAAATACATTTAAATACAAGACAAAAAATTCTCACATAATCGTAAGGTTTTGCACGAAAGACAGAAAAATCATTCCTAACCATATTTTTAGACTCAAAAGATATTCCCGCGTAAAATTTAAAAATATGTTTTTAACCCAACACTACCTCTTTGTGAGGAAGGAATACAGTTATTTAAAGAGTTAAATTCGACCATAGCAGGAGTAAATGTAGTGGGTGTAGCTGGAAGCTGGAGATAGTACAGTCGTAGTCACAGCCAGGCATTCTGCTTCGAATCAATTATGTTTTGAATGTAGTGGTCCATGACATGGCGCTTATGACGTCACGCTTTAGGCCTTTCACTCTTAACGCATGCGTACTAGACACTTCTTACCCCAAGCACTGGCCTTACTACTAGTTCTTGAAACGTCTGTCGAGTCCTCCGACATTTTCTAGTTGTACTGAGATCTTCCTTTCTGAAGTAGAGTATTAACTTCTCCTTTTTGTTTTTTTTTTGTGTGTGTAAATGTTTAATAATATACTTCAGCGTTATATATTCTAAATATTCCCATTTACGTCTGACATTCATTGTAAAAATATTTTTTCCTCTAGGATTCTTCAAATTCAGTGTATTTTACACCCATTTTCTCTCTCAGTTTGTGGATTTCGTACTGGCTTTTACATTAAATGAGTTGGAATTTCTCAATAGTTGAACTTAGCTTCTTAACTCCTTTGTTTTACGAACGGATGAAGATCTTCAGTTCATACCACTTTTGCACATATTTGTTGTACAGAGAAAGTTTTACAGTAATGAAATAATAATACTTGTTATGAAGAAGCTATTTTAGAGAACCAAAAAGAATACAGAAAAGGTAACAGGTGAATGGAAATTTGAGAAAATAAACTAGTTGGTTAACTATTTTGTGATAAATAACTGCCGGTTTAAGAATATTTTTTGCTCTTGATGGTATATCGGGTAATAAAGATATAATTATTTTTTAAAGTCAGTCTGAGGACGTGTTGAGATGCCGTAACACCGAAAAGTTAGTTTAAGAACCCCGAAAAACAGATGTGTCTTATAGGACCGAATATTAACAAGATGGAATCTTATAACCGTACCACAGCAACGAATATGATAAAATCCCATAGCTTCGAAAAGTTTTAGGATGTGTTGCACATGTCCGAAATGTCATGAGGGTCTTAACAGTGGAGGAAAAATAGAGAAGGGGTACGAGGCTTGACATTGGTTGGCGTGGGGGAGGTGCTGAAGAAGAGTAACACCCATCGCCACAAAACCTTAGTAACTCAACGAATCGTTGTCTAGTGAGTGTTGAAATAGAACGTTTATACATCACGTAATGACAACCTAGAGTTTTATTTAAGTATTAATTTCTAACTTTAAAGTAAAACTCAACATTTATAGGAGATTAATTGGGAGATCTTGGTCAATAATTAAGACTATATTATTTATTCATGTAGTCATTTATTTACTACATTCTAGAAAGAAAATCTTGTCTAGACGTCAAATTGCCCAGTTCACGATCAAAGTTTTGTCGAAAATACTGTTATCGTTCAACTGACCTAACCTAACCTAACCTATAACATTCTTCCGTTTCTGCGCCCCTGATACTCGGACTAATTTATAAATGGAAAAATTATGTAAATGGTAAATATAGTTATAAAAATTACATTATTTTGTTCAGTGAAAGGGTGGGCTTAATCTGATAGGCCGAGGACCAATCCCTCCCTTCTTACTGTCGCCAACCACTCTGCCTTATTCGGAGTTATAAGACAGTCGGTTACTTACTTTAGTGTTAGTGTCATAGTTTCGATAAATTCCCGTGTTTGTGCCACAACTCAGAATTCAATATATTCGAAACTATGGCACACATTCTATTTTCAGTTGAGTTTCTATGATTCGGAGCTATGGGTCTCCATGGTATTTCCAAGGGTTCAACCGTTTGGCAAAAAATTCGCTCTTCATCATTTCTTGTTAGGCCTAAAAATAACTAACCCATTTCTTCGATTCCTTCTCTTTACTCTCTGACATTTGTGTAGTATAGATCAAGTTATGCAAAGAGTTATAAATAAATTTATTTTTGATTTGATAATGCCTGACTATCTCTCGTTCATTACTACTGAAAGCAGGGAATAGTATTTAATCAAGTTCGGTATGTGAGTATATTTTAGTCATAATTCAAAAAATTTTCACCAAAACATCAAATTTCACCTTTTCAAAATCGACTTTAAGGAAAAAAATATTTGCTTGTCATCTCGAAATATGGTGGTTTGGGAAGACTTTGGCTTAAAATTTAAACTGGGTTTGATAACGTATGAACCAAGTGTCAAATATTTCAAGATAATGTCCATAATTCATTTTTATGTGTTAATAGATAATTTTATTACCGTTAATTTTGCAGAGAATATTTGTAAAATATCTTGTTCCCTTAGATTTTGAGTTTGTTAAGCGGGGAATGTTTATTTCTGGTATGTTAAATGAGGAATCTTAAATGGTAAAACGAAATTGGAATTATTTTTTTCTTTTCTGAGCGTTGAAAAAATAACAAATCTTCAGAAAAACGTCTACCAGTATGTGTTATGATTATTACAAACCTTCCGTAGTTGCTATAAACTAATTTTAATGTCGTTATCTCTCATTTCTTATTAGGATTTTTAATTTTGGATCTCACAATGTTTTTAAAATAGTTAAAAATTGCAACTGTAATGCCGTTAAAAAATGTACTGCTTACTGGAACTAAATTTTCCATCGGTTTTTGTGTTACTATATACGATTTTATCAATCCATTTAAATCATTTACCTACTATTTCCTATTGCCTTTCATTAGTGGCTACTTGTAGGGTTTTCTCTCTCTCTCTCTCTCTCTCTCTCTCTCTCTCTCTCTCTCTCTCTCTCTCTCTCTCTCTCTCTCTCTCTCTCTCTCTCTCTCTCTCTCTCTCTTATTTCATTTTATTTTTTTTATTATTTTTTTTTAAATCACAAAAGAATAATTTGAAGTGATTTTGGAATCGCTAAAGTCAGGTATATAACCAAAATTAAGTGATTAGCCAAATTTATTGGAGCATTGGGGGGGGGGGTGATATAAAAATATAGGAAGAGAACGGAGTTAAATTTAGTGCAATTTAAAAGAACTGTAGTTGACGTGGTTGCAGGATGTTATATTTGTCTAAATATCCATGATATATTTGGGATAAGAATTTAATATTTCTTTATTTTGAGCATTTTTTAATCATTGTTACTTTTTTTTGAAAATGTTTGTCTTTACGTCATATTTGTCAAATATATAAAAGAATATTTATTTTCATTGTCGAAAAAGACATTAAATTAATTTTTATTTAGAACTCTGAATATATTGCGATAATTGTTGAAAGAGATATCTTTTTCTATGAATTTCATTTCATGAATTTTCTAATTTTATTGCACTAAAAATATGTTCATTAGTTTGTGGGGGAAATGACGCAAAGAGAAGTAGACAATTTTGTTCACTGATTGTCGCTCAATAATTTGTTAAAATAATTGTATTTCTGAGATATTGTATTAGGAAAAGAGGAAACGTACCGTCTTTTTCGAGAATACATAAAGTAGTCATAAATTTAAACGAATCGTACAATTTAGTGCAGACATTCTTCTAAAGAGAAGAAAATAAGTCACAATCAAAATGAATGAAATGAAAGACACTTACAACAAAGACTGCTTTTTGAATAACAGCATCGACATATATTTGTTGAATTTATGACATATTCAATACAACCAAATCCCTTGTCTTGTGTATAGGTCAATGCGTTTGATATTTTAAATCATTTTCAGCAGAAAACTATTCGTTTCTTTAAACATACACTATTTCTAAATTGTGTTTTCTGTTTCAGTTCGTACGTGATCAAGATGCCGAGCACAGGGTCCACCAGTTCGGGGACATCCCGCGATGAACCGCGACAGCGAACACTTTCATCTACCGCCGCGTACCATCTACTCCATCGGGAATCAAGTTCGGCGTTCGTACCAGTCGTTCCGAGTCGAGCACTACATCTATACCAACCAGGAGATGAGCTGATGGCTATGATGGCGGATAAACGTAAAGAGTTAGCCTTACGGGAAGAAGCGGCATGTGTAGCAGCAGCCCACGCGGCGGCCGCCATGTTGCTTCCTCATCCTGCACCTCCGCCGGCGCCTTATCCACCGGGATTATTTCCTCCGGGTGCTTCACCTCCTGGTTTTGCGTTTCCCGGATCCGCTCCGCCTGTATTTCCTCCGACGGCAGGACCTCATTCTCACCTGGATCGTAGGCTTTTGAGAGCTCCTGGTCGCGCGTCTAGACCTAAGAAGCAGTTCATCTGTAAATTCTGTAACAGGCAGTTCACAAAGTCCTACAATTTGTTGATCCATGAACGGACGCATACTGATGAGCGTCCGTACTCTTGTGATATTTGTGGCAAAGCTTTCCGAAGACAGGACCATTTAAGAGATCATAGGTAAGTTGATTATCAATACCATAATAAGATACAAAAGTTGTTTAAATTTAGTAAAGTTATACCAATGCATAGATATCAATACATTATAATGTCAATCTTTTGAAACTCATTGTCTTCCAAAGACACTGATTTCAGTCAGTGTCTTTGATCTTTCACTCTAATCCGGACCTGACAGCTGGATAAGGTAAGCCCTACGTTCATAAGAAACACACCAAGCCAAACTTCAATGACAGCCATGAGCAATTATTGTTAAATGAAACCTCACAGACTTGCCAATAAAACCACTCGCTCAATAAATTGACTTTTCTAATAATCATTTTACAAACAACACTACTATTGTTTGGAATAACTGGACAATTTCCCAAAACCGCATTTAATGTATGTACTGTTGAAGATATAATTTCTTTATAAAATAATTAAATTTTTTATTAGAAAAGAGTACTTACTAGGATAAAGAATGTTCGACTAAGACGCAATTCCTAGTAACGCAACTAATATATTTAAAATTATTATATAAAATATAAATATAATAATACAAATTATATTTATATATACAGTAATATAAATATATTTAAATTTAGTTACAAGTTGTTAATAGCTGATGACGTATCAACTTGGAATTGTGAGAACCGCATATGATTAATATTTTTATCGTGTGAAATGTGCTCATTTTAATTACTTGAAGAACCCGCATTGAATGGTTTTTAAGCTGTTGTATCCCGTAGTTTTATTTTATTACATAATTACAGAATAAATAACACTGTAAGAAATGTTCTTTTTGTAAACGTAGTTTTACTTATGTTCATCAAAAATATCTTACAAAGAGATGTACTTCATTCCTAAAATCTAAAAACCAAGAAAATGTCTGAATGCATTCCTCTCTGTAAAACATTAATAATTTTCGTTGATTTTGGGAACTTCCTTACTAGATGGCTACAAACGTCAGCAAGTTTGTGTTACGTCAGCCTCTCGAGTTTCATCTTTAGTCTTATTTGAAAGGCCAGAGGGCGGAGTGGACGAACTGCCTCTAGAGCACTTGACCACACCCATCCTCACCTTCGGAACCCCATCGGTGGCTAAATTTATTTCTGACTCTGACTCTCTCTTCTTTTTTTCTACCCCTCCGCCTATTATTAGGGTCCTCATTGCTCAACACATTCCCGGATTTTCGCTTTGACAGCCTCTCTTTGTTGGACAGTAGCGAGATTAGTTCTCTTCACCTTTAGTCCGCTCAGTTGGCTAGTAGCATCGTCGAGTGAACCCATTTAGCCTGGTGTTACTAGATTTTTCAGAAGTTTACCCTCTCCTTTCGAGATCGGGGGAACGTCCCCTGTTCAATCTCAGCTCTTTATGCATTCTTGATTAGAAGCCTGATCAGTTGATTCAGGGCAAGAGACCGATAGGATGATAGAGGTGGATTGTCCACCGCGGGATGGGATCGCCAACCCACACCAATCATGGTAATTACTTAGTCCCGCTTTTGGTTGTTCTTCCCAAATTTTTCTCATTACTTCTGTAACTCATTACGTTACCTGGAACCAACTATTATAATCAATCTATCACAGCGATAAATTTCGATAAACCGTGACAAAAATTCTTGTAATTATTTAAATTAAAATGCATAAATTATATTTTTAAATAGTACCAGATTAATTCACTGGACTATACTGAAGTAACACATCATATTATCAAAATATATATTAAAATACATCACACATACACCATTGTTTAACTTAGGCAGAAGGATGTTTAACTGGCGAGTTTGAAATCTCAATCACGAAATGTATGTAAATTAAATGTTTACATTTACATGGCATAGAAGTTTGAATAGTTGAAGGTTAATTTTCTAAAGAATATATTATACGATAGGTTGGTTTAAAAGGAACTGAATTTATACAAAACTCTAACAAGTTGTGTCTCAAGAGGAACCCAACTCTGACATGTAAATCATCGTTTATACATTTGTACTGATTCTAATGATACAAAAATAATTACAACGAATGTCCGTTTTCAACTACTTCAGCTTAAAACAGTGTTTTTCTTCTTTTCTACAAGTGAATATCTCCACGCAATATTAACAATTTACATTCTTGAAATAATTTTTTAATAGCTGGGATGTTTGTTATGAAAATCTTCCTTATCACACAAGGTTTATCTTGGTAGTTCCTAAGATTTAGAGAGGTGGGTGGACCATTTCATCAACATTTAGGTCGATATCTCTTTAGAGTAAAATTTTATTTAGGGTAGCTGGTGTAAGACCAAATTAAAATTCCGATCTCAAATTCTATTCAATTGAATTTTGCTTAAAATTTATTTTCGAAGGTGCAAACAAATGTATAGCTTCGATTGTAATAATTAAAACCCGATAGAAGTCACAGTTCATTTGAATATTTTCCAAAATACCCACTAACAATAATAAACTTTTCCTTGCGTTTCAACACATGTGGGTCATAAATCTAGCTTCCAAGATTTTGATAAATTTATAAGTTTTCTTCGGCGTTCATAGTTCATATATTTTCTTACCAATAATTCCCGGATGGAGGTTTTTGGGGAGTTTTTAACCAAACCTAATCTAACCATTACATATTGTGAATCCTTAGAGAGTTTAATCAAACTGTTAGAGGCAATTTTGATAAAATTATAGTTTTGGTCTTAAACGAGCACCTTCCCTCTTAAACGTTTACCCTGACTGGTTTTTGGTTTTGTGTATTGGTTATATAAAATAGAATTGCGTAACGTTTATTTTTTTGTAATGCTTATATTTATTTACATGGTATTTTAATATTAAGGTTTGTATGCGGTCTATAATGACTGCATTACTACTAAAGAGTTCAGTTTATATTCATGCCAGATTTACTTCGTTTGTTGCAATGACTTCGGAAGGCTGTGGGCTTCTGTAGTGATTAATGTGCGCCTACCTACACAAAGCCTCTTAAATCGTAATCCACGTCCGACTAGTCGCGTCGCCATGGTGATGAATTGGATATTTTATGTCGCCAACCACGACTTTTCGTACAGTTTAAACAAGTGATTTATCATAGTCACAAGTCTTATTAATATCGATTGGTTAACTCGACTGATTTTATCGGATTAAGTGAATGTCTTGTTACAATGACTCCGGATTGCAACTTAGCTGACGCTCTTATTAAGATTTTCTAGATCTACTGGTCGTAACTACATCGTTTGATCTATCACCGCCAGTGAGGTACGTGACCTCTTGGAAGTTAGTGGGATTCAAATATATATACCAACAACATTTTATATGATTTATACGTGTGTTGTATGCTTCTAAATAAATTTGTTGATAATGAATTGAGATAAAAAAGGATACTAATTAAAACACACACACATTCTTTGTTTATAAATTTAAGAATATATGATATATATATATATATGATATATATATATATATATATGATATATATATATACCTGTATTAAGTGTATATAGAATGTAGAATTTATGTAATTTTTTAAAGATATCGTAGATAGTAGAAATTCATTGTAGATTACAAAACCGCTAAATTTTACATTTGTCCTACTCTAATTTTGTGTGTATCTGTGTGAGAGAGGGGAGCAAAATATTTAAATTTGATATATAGGGTGAATTATGTAACACATCAATTAGGTCTACCTGAAAATTTAGAGAGTTTATTCTAAAAATTGCGACCTAAGCGGAACTTCAACCATTTTCGAAATATTTACGTTTTGGTGATATTTGAGCTACTTTTTTTGATTTTGGAAGCACTGCTTTTCTTCCAAAATTTATACTGAGGGGAGGGGGAGAGGTACTTTGACCAATTATTTTAATTCATTGTCTACATCGACTTTAGAATCGAAAAATATTCCCTTTTAAAAAAGTAAAAAGTGCGTAAAAAATGGAAATATTTTGAAAACAGTATTCCGTCATTGTTTTTAGAATATCAAGAAAGATTTAAAAGATATGTCAAATGACTTCTTTTATATTTTAAAATTGATTCTTTTCAAAATTGAAAGACGTTAACTTAAATTTTTTGGAATGTCCCATAAGTTAGTGTGTTGAGTCTCTCATAAATGGTTTATGTGAAATAATCTTTTGGGAAAATGTATGGGAAAAGTAAAGGAAGGAATTGATTTTCTTCCACATAGTATTATTTCAAATTTTAAAAAATGTGAACTTGTGTTTTTTAACATATTATGGAATATGATATAAAGCTCAGTACCGTATTCACGTGATCAAATCCTGCGTGCTGATGGCTGAAACAGATATATGGAAATTTATAAAAATTCCAAGGATTTTTTAAATGTTTAAAAATTTTATGTTTGATTTGTCAGTCTAGATTTGAATTATTATTTCAAAAGATCGTGTTTTGCAAATTCACTCCGTTAAATTCATTTTAATTTTTAACTCCCAACTACGTCAATTCAAGTCCTAACGCACATCACAAAGTCCACACCTTAAGACAAGCAAAGTAATGCTTTAAAATATTTAGAATATCTCAGATTTTATTTAATTCGAAATATTCATTCGGTCATGACGACACGAACGTTGGTTACAATGAACAATAAAATCATTGGAACAAATATCCATCTTGTAAAAGTTGAAAACAAAGCCATATCAATTCGCGTATTTATACGACATGTTACATGTACGAGCGCGCGTGTACGCGTAGGCCTATACTGCATCCTCGGATGCTAATACATTATGTCAGAAGACATCATTCTGATATGAATCATTAAGAAAGTGTATCCAGTCGTTGGACACAGGTGGTCGTGTTTCGACTTGGTATCTCGACATCACCATGTGATGTATTGCTTCTCTGAACTCCAAATTGCCGCATATGTTTAGCCTGGTTGAGATGAAGCAATAGAACCGACCGAATAGTTGCCTTAAAATGCAACTCTTTCTGTTTTACAACTATATTAAAATTTCGGAATTTTGTAAGAGTTAGAATTATGCAAATGATAGGAACACTGCACGTTTATGAATTTAAACAGGATACAAGATTGTTTCCTAATTTGGAAAATGAGGAAATATATTTTCAAATTAAATGAAAATTTAAAATTGTTCTTTAATAAAACTTGGATGTATTATATATACTTGTTGGTTTTAGATTTTGCTTCATTGTTATTCTAATAAATGTAAAATCTGCATGTAGGTTCAAACTATGCATGGCATATAACTATTAATAAGAAACCTACAAACATGAAATTATAAATAAAAGTTTCAAAATAAAAAAAGTAAAACGGAAAACACGAATGGAATTACAATTAAAAATACAAAAACAAGTAAAAATATGAAAACAGAAAAAGTAAATTAAAGACAGACAAATGTAAATAACAAAACACATATATAGAAACAAAACAATATAAAAATTAAAGTAAAATTCAATGAAACAAACTACAAACACTAAAATATAATCAAGGACAAACGACAGGGAAGAAAATAAATAAAATACGTAAATAATCTTGATACAAAAACATGTGTATCAATTTATGTATCCAACTAAGCAAGAACGGAGAAAATTAACATAAAATGAACTGCTCAAAAACATTGCACAATCTTTCACACATGAACAAAATATTTATATGTATAAATAAAGTCTAAAATTGCTTCGCTTATGCTATAAATGCACCAAAGTTCATTTTTGTGTTTTTACAATAACTCCTGAACTATAGAATTTACTAATTTGCGATTTGTCATAAAGGTTTGGGTTATCAATATTTACAATTCGCTAAAATTTACATGAAATCAGTAAAGCAGTTTTTGAGAAATTGGTCTTTTATAACAGTTCTATGGCAGATTTTTATTTTACCGATAACCCGTTTTTTTGAGTGATTATGACCAATATGTTTAGTTAAGGTACATAGGGGTTACATATTAGCAACTTTGATCTAAAGCATTATATCTGTTTTTAAGAAAATCCTAATTTTGTATCTCTCTACTTATGGCAGCCACACCTAAATAATGTGTTAAAAAATAATAAGAAAGAAATTAACGAGATATGGCAAAAATATATCCACTTTCTAAATTTTTTAATAATCTGTCTACTTGTTGAATTTTCAAACAGACTTCCATCACAAAAGTCCGAGTCCTTTTTGAATTCTCAGAAGACCTGTAAATGGAATATCTTAAAAAACTCAATATATGATGTTTTGACCCATCATATAATTTTCTCTATATAAAGTATGTTAAGAATATAGAAACGAAAAACAGAAAATAGTCAATTAAACGTAGGCAAATATAAATTTAAAAAACAATAACAAATATAAAGGAAATTAAAGTAAATAAAACTATAAAAAAATTAAAAAAGTCCTCCATTTTTACTTAGCTTGTTCGTGAGTGGTTAGTCTGATGAAGAATGACTAAAACAATAATAATAAACAATAGATTCCTGCCAGATAGTACAGTTTAAAATGTTTACGAAAAATTAATAGCAAATGACAGAAACAAACATTTCAAACTGTATCTAAAAAAAATATAATTTTTTTTCAAAAATATAGTGAAATGAGCTATATTTCCGTTATTGGAAACTCGATGATATGCTTACAATTACTATTTTATAGAAGAAGTTGTAATGCATACCTGATTAATATCTTCATTTAACCAGATTTATTTTGCCTACGCGCAGCGAGAAAGTGTATGCGCTACTTTTATAGGTTATGTCATCCATTCAATATTACACATAGACAAAACAACTTATCCAAATCTTGAAACTGCGACGAGGTGTTTCGAGGCGGATACATATGATTTGTTGCCACCTTTAGGCAAAGAAATAATTGCGGTTCGTCCATGTAGGTTGGTATTGTTAACTAATTAACAACATACATCGTATTTCATAAACCACGCAACAGCTGCATTCACTTTTCGCCTTTCACTGAATCCACCATCCGGAACAACAATTTTACACCTCTTTTACTAACAAGAGTTGCTTAAGGCCATTTCTGAACGAATCCAGGGCGTAATAAAATATTTCTAATCAGTTTTAGAGCTATTAATGTCGGTAAATGTATTTTTTATAAGAGAATTTATCTGTAGGTATATGGGTTTGAGGTTATGAAATGCTGTCATGACCTGTTGACCATAGACAGTGTATTGCATCATACTGCATTTCAATGGTAAGAAATAATGAAACGCTGGGGTTTATTTAATATACGGGTGCGGGGAAAATGGCGGCAACACCTTATTATTTCGAGAGGGAATGAGTTATAAAAACGTGATTCGGGGTACATAACTTTAATATAGAAAATTATCATTTGGGTGTGACTCATACCCTTGATCCCCTTACCAACTCACAAATCCTGGAGAGGACAAGGCGGAATTTGTAAAAGTAAAACTTTATGAAACTTGAAAACGACGAATCAATTTTTGTCTTACTAATTATATATCTGGAAAAGTATTAAGATTTATGTATTAGGAACAGATTAAACAATTTTAAAAATAATGACTTTCTTTTCTGTCTGTTAAATTTTCGATACATATTATCTCAAATATGAGTGGTGCAATTGACTCAGAATTTTGTAATTTTGAATTAATGTCCAATTGACTGATTAAATTTTGGATCAAATCGGAAAGGGAAAGTCATTCTAACGCAGTATTTCTAAAATGTTTGATCCGAAAGACTTAAAATTTAAAGTTTGTTTCAAGTAGGCGACTCGTGAAATTAATAGATTTTGATTGAAATTACTTAAGATATAGCCGGTAAAATTAGGGTTTATACAAAAACTAATGAAAGTTTGTATTAAATGTTCGAATTAAATTAAAATTATTTATGGTTTTTAGTTAGGTACATGGATTTGTTAAATTCAAAATAAAGCAAAATATTTGAAATATATTTATTGATAGATTTTTATAAAACTGATTGTAAATAGGGCTTATTTATGTTTTTAAAGATCTTAGTTAGAATTTGACATTAGTTTTATTTAGGAATTTGGAAAATTCTGCCCAAATTAAAAATTTTGATTTATGCGAAACTTTAAAAGGTAGAGGCTTTCAATTATTGTATTATAAAATTTTAAGTACTAGAGCAAAAATTAAGCGTAAAAACATGAAAAATCATAAATCTACTGTGGAATTGGTAGATACATTTTATAATTAAATTATAAATTGTTAGAATAGTTTGAAAATAAAATATTTCTCTTTGTAGTCCGAACTTGATCCAAAATTTTGGTTAATTTACTTTTAGTACTGTAGGTTTGAGAAAAAGGTATAGCCATCGTCTTAAAATAAAATTTGTTTTTGAAAAACAATAAAGTTTACAAAAAAAATTAAAGTTATATAAAACAAGAAGTTGTGAAAAGAAAAATATCGTTTCCTTTTTATTTTGTTTTAAGAGTGGATTTTTTGACAAATTAGTTTTTATATTTTAAATTGCGTCTAAAATAAGCTAATTTTTTATCGTGGGATTCAAATAAATAAGGTTCACCCTTAATCATCCCCCCTCATTATATAACAGATTTTTGATAAGTATTTTCCGGAAAGTTAAATATTATAAGTATTCATTATAGTTTTATCTTTCATTCTTAACAATCGACGTTTGTTCTCTCCCTCTCTCTTTCCACACCTGACCTATACAAGTATTATTTGTCAGTCTAAAAGTTCCGCCCTCTTCTTCCACCCCTTCTCACACTTGCTGGGTGGTCTTCAGCAACCCTTACATTGATTTCACGGGATCCTTTACGCCCGACCATGTCCTTGCATACATATTACTCACTGCCTAAGGTCTAAAGCAAACACACCTGACAATGTGTCATCTCGAGATTCATAGACATCATCAGCTGATCTTCCTTGTAAAGTCATAATTTGTGGGAGAAATGTTAAACAAACAAACGGTAAGATCTATGTTGGAAATTACTTTTATAAAGTTATTTTCTAAAACATTGAGGGGAAAATGTAATGTTTTGTAATTATTAAGTCTGAGGTGCAAATAAGGAAATACTATTTCATTACATAAAAATAAATTAGGTATTTACTAAGTTTATAACAAATTGCAAGGAACAGCTGATTATTTTCATACAAGACTACAGCTGATAATTTTAATATAGGCCTACTTGAAGATTACTATTATTTCTATAAGTAATGACACTAAAGGTGAACAAAATACAGAAACATAATTTTGCTTGGATAATAATGAATCCATAATAATACACTCGTGATAACAACCTAATATATAACTACGGTCTGTCCATCCTCATCTGCCAATTTTATAGCTCAGGTGTTTATGAATTGATTGTTAGGCTATGATATTTCTCACTTTTAAACAACTTTGTCGAGTCATATTCTTTAAATTAGAGCAAATTTTGTTCGAAGAAAAAACTCACAAAACTATTTTCTCTACGATAAAATTTTCCTGAAATGTGACAGATTTCAAACTAAAAGTTTGAAACAACATCCTTACTTAATGTTGTTGGTTCAATAATTTCTTCTTTTTTAGTAATTTGAATTTAACGTTAACTAATTTTAATAAATTTGTTTATTTTAATTTTTCTTTTTACGTTTTCGTGGAAGTAAAATTAAGCTTTTCAAAGACCCTTACTCATTTCACAGCTAAGGAGTATTAACAACTCTTTTGAAAATATACATCAGATGGCTCCCCTCACTTTATTTTTTTCGGTATTGAATTCTCTAATGTACTGTATAGAAACTTGAAAAGAGTATTGTTACAATTCATTTAAGTTGCATAAGAATACTTTTATTAAATTTAATAAATAATTAATTATATATTTAATTTCTTGGTTAAATAATTTAGTTTAAATTATTCATTAAAATCATAAATAAAAGTGATTTTCACTAGTCTAAGGAAAATACTAAACATAGAGTTGGTAAACAATTTTAGAAGTTTATAATGAAGGTAGATTATATCAAATTTAATTCCAACGTCGTGATAGAATGTTTTATAAATCTCAAGTTAAACGTCAATGTACACAACTGTTAGAATTAAACAGTCAAAACGTTTGTATATTGCTTTTTATAACTTTTTACAAATGCTGGAAGCATGTTTAAACTTCTGGCATCTCAGCCCAAAAGACTGAAAATTTGAATCAAACTGACTTTTACCAACGTTTTCACTTGCTTTTGTAATGAAGTCATAACTCCTAATAGGCCTACAAGATCGTTCCTGGTTCATTAATTTAAAAAAATGTCTAGCTTAAATTCCCAGCAACTTATCTTCCGTTAACTGGTCTGTTTAATTTAGATCATTAATTACAGACGAATGTGTGATCTGATACTCTTCATTAATACAGATGATGTCCAGTTGTATGAGTTCTAAGCCTGTAAGAGTAGCCTATAGTCTGAGAGAGATGGGGGGGGGGGGGGCTAATGATCCATCAGGACAGCATTCCTTAGCGTAAGGAACGAGATCACCCCTCCCTTCTTACCCGGTCCTCTCTCCAACACAGCATAGTAATCGGCCGCAGAAGACGTCCTGGAATTGTAAAAGTTTTAGTCATCGCTGGAAAAAGAAAAAGGACGTTCTCCTCTGGTTTTTTCCCAGGAGATATAACTTTTTGATTTAAGTTTTTTTATTTTTTAACGCGTATGATTTGGAAACATTACATACGTTTATTTTTTATGAAGAAATAGGATTTTAATTAGGTATATGTGGTACTAATCAAACATAGTTGTTAAGACAGGTATTGTATTTACAGTTACAGTAAATAACGAAGATAAAAATTAGGCGAATGTAAATCCAACGTAAAAATGCAAACTCGTCTCTCGAAAATACGAAATCAATTTAAAAATACAACAATCTTATTAAATTTCCAAATTTTGAGTAATTCTAAATACTCGTATTGTAATTAATAAAATAACAGATGTTTAAACCATTTTCACTTTAATCCAGACTTGATTAAATTAAAATTTAATAATTTTATGAAACATCCATCTTGTATCGAACGTATAAATTTATTATCAAACTACTCCTTTTTGAAATAGTACATGGAAATATTTGTTATAAGCAGATGGACGTTATTAACTGTCTTCTCAGGTGTTTAAAAGTATATCAAAATTTTCAAGCTATTTTTCTTACTACGCAGATGTTTATTACTAATTTAACGATTTTCCTTTCCGTCTTTGTTTCGTGTAATTTTGTTAAAATGCAAAACATACAAATTTGACTTTGATTACTTTCATGTGCATACGTAATTGCAGAGAAAGTTTAGTGAACAAATTGAATTTTTCACAGAAATACGGTTTGGTGACACCCATAAAGTATTGTGGAATGTCGACTGACTATATTTGTGTACTGACCTACAGCCAAAATAGGTATATATATATATATATTTACAAAAAACAGTATACAAAATGTTTTAATAACAATCTAAATTTGAAACATCTAAAAATACTACTTTAATCAACTCTGTCGTAGGAATTTAATATGTAAGGACTTAAACAAAAGGTATTTTTATTTATATTTTGATCGTATATCTAGGGTTTGAAAACACAATCTAAATTAGGAGATAACTTTCATAAGAAAAATCTAAAAATATTAAAGAAAGTTATTTTGGTTGACCTTTTTTCCAAAAAAAAAAATCTGTTTGGGACAAGAGAAAATTTTTGTCACCAGAGCTGTTAATAATGGAACATGTTAAATTATTGTAATTTACTGTACTAATAAAATAAATGTATAAAATAATTCTTCTAGAATAATTAGTAAACAACGAAAATGAATTTGGAGAGTGATTTTAAATACTCTAATTCAATTAAACACTTTCTACTCCTAGGAAAAGTTTATGGCTCAAACAAAGCTAGCGATTATTTAAGTACAATTTAATTGTAGACTATTAAATTATTTCTAAAACAAACTTTCAAAAAATTGACCATTGAAAACCCTTTTATACATAGTTATCTCCTGACGAGGAAAATTTAGTAATTAAAAATATTTTTTATCTTACGATATAATTAGCTTCTACAGATATTAATTTCGTTAGTATATGGTTTTTGTAAATAACTCAATGAGAAAGATAATGCGATCATGTAGTACAGTTTGTTTCTTCAACTGTCCAGTTAGTTTTAGGGAATAGATTTTTCAACCAAAATAAATATGTGTTGTTTTTCCAAATAGGTATTCTGTTGAATTTAGGTATGCTTATTATTATACAGGGTGTTTGAAAAATCTGGAAAAGGCTTAATATTTCAAAATGTACGAGTCTTATGAGATAGAAATAAATGCAGTTATTCACATCCATAAAAGAACCATTTTATTTTCAATTTCAAGATGGCGGGCAACAATTTCAAACTCACCATAAAGTGGTTCTTTTACGGCTGTGAATAACTGCATTTATTTCTTTCTCATAAGAATACTGCATTTTGAAATATTAAGCCGTTTCCAGACTTTTCAAACACCCAGTATATGTTATATATATAGTATTATAAGATTGATGCCGAACAATTTATCAGGTATGCTTGAGAAATTAATACTATTTCTGTTTTAACTTTCAAATCGTGCAGGAAGGAAAGTATTGGGATAGTGCCAAAAACTCGATATGGCGTGTTTGATGACTTTATTCATTTTGTGAACATAGAAACAAATTTTGGACGTTTCCGGAATTTTGTCCGAATGTCTGTCGTTTAGAAAATATCTAGAAAGTCTATATTCTAAATAATTTTCGACCAAATTATATGAGGGTTGACTGAAAATAATTTGACAATGAAAGGTAATTTATCTTGTTAATTTTTTAAAATTGTGTGGTACGATTGAATCAGAACTCTTAAAAAAATAATGATGTGAAGCTGTCATGCTGTATTAAAATAGCTTTAAAAATGGTATGGATAGATTTACTAGTAAAAAATCTATGAAACGTTGTATTCAAAGAACTATTTTATATTTAATATTCTCAGAACGACAGAAATAAAAAATAAATCACACAAGTTAGAAATTTTGATTTTTAGAAAAGAAAAGGGAAAAAAGATATAAAAAGTAAAAATGTAAAATATAATTTTTTTAAAACAAATTTAGTCATATTTATAATAGTAATAATTTTTATTCCCATTCTTGAAATACACATTTCCCTCCCATATTTTACTAACTCAGAAATATTTACTGATCATTTTTACCAGTAAAGTGATCTGTATGTAAAATAAACAAAATACAACTGTAGAAATTATAGTAAAGTTCCTTACTGTACACTGATTAATATTTAAACAAAATAACTAAATAAACAACAATCAGAAATAAAAGCTACTACCCTCCTCATGGGCGTACCCAGCCAGGGGCAGGGGGGCAGCTGCCCCCCTGGAAGCAAAAAATAAATCTTTATTATACATTTTGTTGCTGGAATTTAATACAATTCTTGAAATAACAATTTTAATAATCAATTGTATATTGAATGACCATGGCTTGCCCCCTTGCCCACCCCCCTAGTTTTGATCCTGGGTACGCCCTTGACCCTCCTGTCAACAACGAACCCGCTACTAGTTAAAATTGGTTTTAAATAATAAAAAAACAATAAAATAAAAAATAACAAAACAATTAAATAACAAAAAATAATATTATGACACCCAACCTAAAACATAAATATTCAAGTAGCTTTTAATCCTTTATTGAAAACAACCAAGAGTTTACATTGGGACAGAATGATCTTACAGTTTGCAATTCTTTAAGATTGTCAGACAATTTACCAGTGTTTTAAACACAATAAGTAAAGAACAGTCTAAAAATTAATTTTTTTACATTTGAAAATTAAAATTTTGTATGGTTGTGCTTTTATATAAAATAATCTTAGGACTTTAAATACAAAAATATGTTTGATTGGTAATATATTTAATTCCTTATAAAGGGGAAAGGACCGTTCTATTATTATTTTTAAAATAATCAATATAAAATGATTTTGAGATGTCCTTAAATTATCTAGTAACGTTTTATAAGCCCCCCCAACATACTGCAGTATAGACTGAATTAAGACAAAATGAATAGTCATAACAAAGTTGTATTGCAGATATTCTGTAATTAATACAATTTTCTGATTGAAATTTTAATTTCCTTGTGACGATTATATTATGTTTATCCCGCTTTAGTTCTCCGTCCAGAGTGTCTATTTATTTCGATTGGCATGTATTCTGTGGAAGTTGACATTATAAATAAGGTTAATGCTCGGCATTGCTGAACCCACAATAACATTTACCACATCGATTTGCTAAAATCTTATTCAGATTACATGTTTTAAATTTAACTTCAGAAAGAATAGGGACACTGGCCAATTTTATGTGTTGCTAAAGCTTATATCTATTAACATTTATGTACACTAACCGGTTGATATTTGTATGAACTTTAAAGTCCACATTGGAGGTAGTATCTCAGTCATTGATGGCATGTACTTAATAATGACTATAAATCTTGAAAATACTTATAAAAAAATCTTTTAACTACTAAAGCATATATTGTTGTAATATTAGCCTTCAAAATTTTATTTATTTTGAAGAAAAAAAAGAATGAAATCCTACTTCCTGTTTTATAATTTAGGGTTTTTTTTCATCACGTTTTCTTTTGTTATTACTAAAATAAAATAGTTTTTTTTTTTTAATACAGAAATTAATCTGACGCCATCTTGAATGATAATATAATTTCTTCGATAACGAACTCTATTATTTCTTTCTTATTACCTTTTACTAAAATTGTGTAATGATAGCTAAAAAATTGCATTCTGAATTCAAATCAAATTTACAACTTTATTTTCACGACGTGATCATTCTGACAGGTTTCTTATCGTCTTCTTGTTGTTTCTAAACAGATTTTGAATTATCTCAGAAACTCACGTCTTCAAGACGTTACACTCAAAATTGTCACTAGTTTGGGTTATTTATTAATATCCAGAAACGTGAGAAAAGGGCTAATTAAAAATTAAAAAAATAATTAAAAACTTTCTAGGAAGTATATTTGATTCTGACCCACAATGTGCTGATTGATTTCCTAAAATAAGAAAATAAGAATAATAAATAATATTCAATTTTTGTTTAGTATATTGCTGTATTCTTTTTCTCAATACATTTTTAAAAAATCAGAAAAACCTTAAATTAGCAAGTTCAATTTAAATGTGTTTTCATGTTGCTAGTTTTTTGGTGTTATTTTTTACCAAATTTTTTAGAACAGATTTTAGTTTATAATTATTTCTTTACATATAAGTGTTTAAAAAAAGAAAATTCGATAAATTGAAAGTGAAGTTGTAAGGAGAAGTCTACCACAATAGATTTTAATAGGATGTTCCTACATTTGTATAATTTGTTTCTAAGATATTATAAAAACTAAAACAATAAATTGATAAAGATTTTAAAGAAAATTCTACCATTTTAGTTATTATTTTTTTTTTTAAATTGTGATTCTGATTTCTGTTTAATTTAATAATCTATTAGAGATTAACCATTGGATGGTCATTTAACTGTACATATTTCCCATCTTAATCAGATATTCAAAAACAAACTAAAAATCACATATAAATGCAAAAAGTCATAAATAAACGATTTCGCAATGTGGTCACACTATATCTTCTTGAATATAAACTAATATTTTTACCTCAGTTGCTCTTAAAATCTCGATCTCTCTTAATTTCTACGCCTCATAAGATATTAAATGACATCCAGTTTGGAATAATTTCATTTTAATAATTCATCTAACATATCATGAAACATATTTTTAATATAGTCGGTTTTTGAGAGATTTTTAGGAAATGAAAAATAGAAGTTAAAAATTCGTCTTCAAAAACACATCCGGGTGTATTTTTGAGTAAATTCTTTTTTTAAACGTGTGGCATTGCAAGTAGTAGTAATGAATTGATTACAAGATTCTTGACATCTTGAATTCGATCCCAGATAGTTGTTTTAATGGAGTTAATAATTTATTGGGTTTTCATGGAGTCAGTATTTTCCTCAGCTATTTATTTAAATCTAGATAGTATCCATAATTGTATTATAATCTGTTGTGAGGTTTGTGAAAAATCGAACTAAAACATAAACAAATCCCCCCCTTCCTGAGCTCATTTATAGTAAGTACAAGTATGGTAATATTTAGGTACCTTAACTGTATCTACACTTTTCTTCATCTAGTCTTGGAGTAAATTCCTTTCTTTCAATTGTCTAATCGGATCTCTTTTGACCAACTCTTGTTCTCTTCCGATACCGACGCTATTAGATTATTCGAAGGCTAGGTGTCGCTATTTAATACCCTTTTCTTCTTTTTTAAGGCAGGAAAAAATATTGGCTGTCTTATATTTGGGAAAAAATAGAAAACTTTTAGACTATCGCGCAATAATTAATTTAAGATAATAATGAAACGGTTGTTTTGCGTATCATCTGTCCTAAATTATTTTCTGTCAAACTCGTACTTTTCTATAGGTTATGTTACTTTTGGAATCTTAATTCGTTTATTGGTGATTCGTTCCCAAGTACTTTCAGTCGCATTTACACAAGCCAGTTAATCTCTCTCTCTCTCTCTCTCTCTCTCTCTCTCTCTCTCTCTCTCTCTCTCTCTCTCTCTCTCTCTCTCTCTCTCTCTCTCTCTCTCTCTCTCTCTCTCTCTCTCTCTCTCTCTCTCTCTCTCTCTTATAATATATAACAAATTCTCATTTAACATCCACGTATACACTGAAAGAGAAAATACGATCTGTTAACTGAAATCGCCATATAAATTCTTTACAGGTCATTTTATTAAATATATTTGCTAAGACTTGAAAGCTAGAAAGAGAGAGCAACTCTTGAAGCCCCGCTAATGGTAATTAATGTACGAGAGAGACAGAGAAGATAGAGGGGGGCTTCGGACCGCCGAAGACCGGCGTAAAACACTAGTTAACCTTGAAATCTCTCCACTAACCGACCTCCGGGACAACTCGCCTGACTCCCATAATATATCAACCAAATGTCATACAAATATCAGAGGGAATTTAATCGAAGACGCTATAAATTTTTATCTCGGAATATATACGACCAAAAGGTGTGTTCGAATCGAGAGGTCGCCAATTGGAGTCAGATCTAATTAAATCTCAGGCCTTGGAGGCAAAGCACGAACTGGAACGAGTTAAATTATTTAAATAGATTATATGTAGTGAAATTTATACGCAGTGAAATTATATGTAGTGCATAAGCTAATCTGAATAAATTAAAATTGTTTGTTGTAGTCGATTTACAGTTAATGTATTTTAATCATATTGGATATAATCCTCCCCCCTTCTTATAACAACATTCATTATCTCATTGGTGCATTTTATCTCAAAGTCCATAGGGTCCTAATAAAATATCTGTTGTGGCAGTTATATTACTTTCCAATTTCTTACGTCAATAATCGGTGCACAAACATTGTACAAATTTAGATAGAATAAAACTCGAACACAAGTTCTCACAAAAATTACGTTTACTTAACCAAACGCGTTTCAACGACAAAGTCGCTATTCTTAGTGATACAATAACTAAACTATAACTAACTTTTAGTTATTATAGCTCATGTATCACTGAGGATGGCGACTTTGTCGTTGAAACGCGTTAAATTCAGTAAACGTAATTTTTGTGAGAACTTGTGTTCCAGTTTTATTCTATCTAATATTAACTCACAAGTCAAGCTCAAAATTTATATTTATATTGCACAAAATCGAAAAAAAAAAAATCCCAAACGCGTAGTTATCAGTAAAAATTGAAAATAAAAAATGGACGCTATCATAGATTTTGTATATTATTTTAAACAATATTTAAGTATGGGTTAGACCCTTATAAATAAACTTGAAACGTTTGTGTCGTAACTTGTTTTATTTATAAATATTATAGGATGAAACCAAATTTACGGTGAACGATCAAGAAATAATTCTACGATAATTTTCTAATATCATTAATTTTCAATTTTCACCACAATCGGTAAATTTCACCAATCTATAGCTCGCGAATCGGAACTTTCAGAAAGATGACTACCAATACGTTTTGTTTATATTGAGTAAAATGTGATCCAAATTGATTTTGAGAAAATCACAATTTGTGTTTTTATCTTATGGCAGATGCCTTATATTTTGAGTTATCGCTAAAATGAAAAAAAAAAGTCCCATAAAATGAGATGAAAATAGGTTCATTCGTTTGGGCTAAGAGGACTGCACAGTCAACGGACAGATATAATTATCAAAACCTATTTTTTAACTAAGAGAACCACAAAAAGCGAAAAACTCGACCCCCGTTTTTTGTCTCAAATAATAACTTTCTCTATACTATCCGTATATGTGAGAAAGTAAAAAAAAAAAAAAAAAAAACATGTTTAAATTCGAACATTGATTCTTAAAAAAAAATGTTTAAATTCGAACTCTGCTTCTTAAGAAATACGTTTAAATTCGAAATCTGCTTCTTAAAAAAACACGTTTAAATTCGAAATCTGCTTCTTAAAAAACCGCGTTTAAATTCGAATTCTGCTGCTTAAAAATGCATTTAAATTATACTCTGGTTCTTAAAAAAACAGTTCTCTTTAAAGGGAAATCAGCTTTTTTTTTAAAAAAAAAAACAAAGTCAAACTCAACTTCTTAAAAAAACACGTTTAAATTCGAACTCCGCTTCTTGAAAAACACGTTTAAATATGAACTGAGCTTCTTGGAAAACACGTTTAAACTCAGCTTTTTAAAAAACAAGTTTCGTCAAAATCGTCAAACAAATTCAAAGTTTTGAAGGTTTTTGTATTCTTTTAACGTCTTTATTTCATTCAGTAAACCAAATGTGTGTATTGTGATGATAAACAAGGAACTGATATGTTCAAACCCACCCCCTATTCAAAATTAGAAAATTAGCTCTGTAGTTTGAATAAACATTTTCATAAATTCGAGTTTATACACCTCCTCACATACACATCTAATAAATGATTTTCACCATCATTTTAACAATACTTTAGAGATTTATCCCACCAAACTTTGGGAATCATTTAGACCACAATCAGTTTTCTCTCTTATTGCTATTGTGACATTTAGTCCAACACCTAATAATTTTGTGAAACTCTACATTTAAGAAAACTATAAAAAACTTTAGTGGTTGGACATTGCGAACCCTTCGGGCAACAGCATATTAAAATTTTGGTTCCATCAATATATACTTAATTTTTTATTTATAAATTTAATAGTCCTTAACTTTGCAAGTTCTCCCTGCCGTGCCTTGATATTTTGCTTGGCTGTACTTGTTCCGGAAATTGATGTGGACAGTGATTAGCGTTCTCGATGACAGAAATATGTGACGTCATCATTTCTTGTCTTACTGGCGTCCAACAAGAGAACTTCGTCCTCTTTCTACTTCAAATATTTTATTATTCTGCAAACTTGAATTATACATATAATAAATACACTTGTCCTTTTCTATTATATTGTTCTGTTACCTGAAAAAAAGAAAATGGAGTTACGTTTATGTCAGTTAGACGTTTTCAATTTAATTTCAATGTTTAACTCCCAAAAACTGAAAAAAATACCGCTTTTTCATTCGAAAACCGTAACAGATAGAAAAAAATCTTAGGACCAAAAAGATATTTTTAATGATCTTCAAGTTTTATTTCAATTTTTTTTTTATATATGTTAGTGAAATGTGATTGAAAAAGTGCAGAGCACGCACGATTGTTGATTTTCGTTGTTATTTTTAGGTGCTAGTTACACATATGCAAACTATCCCCTTTAAGTGAATTATAAAACACTAAATGAGAGTCAACTAAAAATCTTACTCTGACTCCAGATATTATATTTAAAAAAATTGAAAAACCAAATTGGGATCACGCAAAATTCATCCTTTTCTCACACATTTATTTGTTTTAATTTGCGTATTTTAATCGAGATGGCATCTGCCGGAACAAATCAAGTCTTACTATTAAAAGACTAAAAAATGCGCACCTTTTAAAATAGCTGAGTAGACATAAGTTGAAAATGTTGGAAAAACAATCAACATATACATGCAAATATACAAATGGGTGATTTATTTCATAATAATTATCTCTCCCCGCCACCAATTCCATACTTAGGTTAAAAATTGGAAATACTCAGCTGTTCTGTTGTATTAAGCTAATGTGTAATTTTGTAACTAGCGAAACCATGGTCGGCAAAGTTCAAATGAAAAAGTTGTTTCTAGAAAAATAATTGTTTTTTAATAATTAACATGAAACTCCACCAAGTACCAATTCTAAATGACTCGAAACAAGCAGCTCGTGTGTATACACTGGCGTGAAATAACTAATTTCCTTCCATGATGTCTAATTGAAGCACTTCAAAAATAATTTTCATTGATTTTTTTATATTAATGATAAAAGCTTCTAGCCTGAATTATTCCTTCCAAAGCTCTTTTAAGTGTTTTACTTCTGAATTGAGAGGTTTCGGGGTGTTGTCTATTTAACATTTTGTGGCTCTTTGATTAAAATGTTAAAAGACAGTTCTGAGTTTCTGTGTTTTCGTTATGTTTCTGTAATCTTTTGTGTATCAATTACATTTGAACCAAATTATTGAAAAAAAACTGCATTTCAGCTGTTGAGAAATCAATGATAATGAGAATACAGATAAATAGACATATTTCTTAAAATCTTCTTTTTGTACCAAAGGAAACCTAAAACGGATACATCTAAGAAAATCCAAACATAGATTTCTTCATCACCAGAGTACTTTCTCTCTTTTTATAGTGTGAGAACGAACTACTTTTTATGACTCATAGACGTAGAACAAAGCAGCTGCAGCATATTCGAAAGTTCAAGAGCCTAATTAGGAAATCATTCGTTCGAAGCAACTTTATCCCAAATACTGAAACTCAAACTCTTTAAGATCGACGGTAAAGTTTGGTTTAGATACTGGGAAAACTTTATTCAAAACCTGAATTCTTTAACACAAAAGTAAAAAGGTTAATGCAAACTTACTGACAGAAAAAAACTTACACTTCAATAACATAGAGTCGATAAGATATATTACTCTTAAAGATTTGATATTTATCTTCGGGCTAAAGCTATAGCGGGTAACATAGTATTAGAGATTTAAGGAAACGCAAGACCAAGACGAAAATATGTCATGCAGCAGTCTGTAATTTTTAGCAGTCTGTGGGACTTTTTCATAAACATCCAAACTGTCATTTTAAAAAACTCGAATTTTAAATTGTAAATATTACCTATTAATACACGTGCAAGCGGGAAATCGTTACTTAAAGTTGGAGTAATTAAAAAAAGTAGTTCCGTTTCAAAAAGTCAAATTTGTTCCTTAGATTTCGAAACCATACACATAAATCGAAACTCGCACACCAAAACACCTCGAATCTATAACACTTCTACGCAGAGACGATGTTGTTGAACTTTGTTTAAAAAAGTTAATGTCAGAATAAAATGAGTTTAGCATGATAACGTTTGACTTATAAGGAACATAGGAGAGTAGTGTCCGCGTGCAATGGGGCGTTCTTAATGGTAGGACTGTTACTGTACAGTCACGGATTCAGATCTGGGCTCGGGTCATTGTATAGTCAAGTAACAGGACAACTTGCATTTCCTCGTTCCTGTCTATGGACATAATATCTATAGAATGCTTATTTTGTTTTGTTTTTGTCTTTTATGTCCGTTGGAGTAATGAAAACGCAACGCTAGTAACCAGATTTGAACCTTTTCACAATTACTAACTACAATGAGTTATATACTCATTTATCAACTGAGTCACGCCAATTCTCAAATAAAAGCAGTTTGAATCACGATTTATATAGTATAAAGTTATTATCAATGTTGTCAGCTTTAAATAGCTTCAAATTTCCCGTAGTTCAAACAGCAAAAAAGTACTTTCGAAAGTCCAACACCACAATGGTGGGATAACTCCAGGAAATTCATCATTCAGCCAATGAAAAAAGACGAGATTATTTTATTTGCGCATTTTTACGCTGTTAATATACTAGTGATTTTTCGTCTTTAGATTTTTTAATAGATTTAGCAAATCGATCTTTGTAAAACTAAACGACTGTACGCTTGACGCAACGCTACACAATATCAAACACTAGGGTGGTACATACAAGGGTGTACTCATTAGGCGGTTGAAAACTCTTCTACTGCAAGGACGAAGTCACCGTAGAGTCACAGCCCCGGTTGACGCCTATCTCCTAGTATGCAAAGAAAAGATAATCATTTAATGGATTCATCGGAGATATCCATTTCTCAAATTTTGTACTAGCCATCATTTTAACTTTTTCAATCACTCCGTTATCCTTGCAAAAGTATTTGTCCACCATGAACCCAAACTCAACAACTTGAGAGCAGTGAAAAACCTATCACTTGATAATCTTTACAGAGGATTTCACAAAATCAGTACTATTCGGTAATTTAAAGTTGGAACAGCATTGGTTTTTAAATTTCCAAATCTCTTGGGCTTATAATTCAGTATGCTTTAATGGCTCAAGAAAGCAATCCTCAGAAAAATTATGAAACAGATGCAAGTATTTTGTATATCAACTATACCATTTCTCTTGCAGGCTCCACTGCTGTTCCAAATTTAAATTTTTATATATATATATATATATTTTTAAATAGGAAATGTATAAAACGTACCTCCTTTCCTTTCAAATATCTGTTTGTGTTAGTACAACTAGATACAACACTGTTAGTCATACTCGAACTGGTCACTCAAAATTCACAAAACAAAAGACCTTCGGGGTTTTTTTTATAGAGCAGGGGAAATTCTTATGGAACTTTCTTACCCAGGGTGTTCCTCGACTAAAACCTCTTCCTCTCTCTCATTCTCTCTTTGAGACCTATGATACTATTATCACAACTTCAGGATCGCCGGTGGGCATTACTTCATGGTGAGACCGATCTCCCATTTAAATTCAAGTTCTGTTCTCTATATTCCTTTATAAAAGACTGCTAATGCATTTTCTTAATTGCTGATGCTTCTTTTTAACAACTTTGTGATGTAGGCTTCTGTCATATTCTATTTCGCCTCGCTCTCCAGCATTGTGTTGTCTGGTGTAAGATCTGCTTTCCTTTTCCTTTCTCTGCATTGTGCATTTGAACAGTGTGTGATGGACGTTGTCTTGTAACTTCTGTGGGACCTTCGGTATTGCTTCGCCCATACTCACTATAGTGTACTCCTGAAGGGTTAAAACAAGTACTAAACAATGGAGCTAATTAGTAAGGTAAAATTTTTAGCGGTGAAAGTTTTTAAAACCGTTCAAATTTCATATTTTTTCTATGTATCCTTGTTTTTCCTCATTCACTTGTTACAGCACGGTTTCGTGTTTTGAAATCTGTAGTACCTGTTTAGCGTAATCGCTATTTTAAAGCCGAAAAGAAAAACAACATTTAACGTACATTATTCGGCCTAGTTGCAAAGAACCATATTCCTAAATTTCATAACAATCGGTAGAAACGTTTGGTCGTAATTACGTAACAAATATAAAGACGAACTGTTTAAAACAACATCGCTTCGCTTGGTTAACTAAACTTCGCGTAATAAAGAGCGTGTTTTTAATATTTTAATTAAAAGAATTATATTTTATTTTGTGTTGTCTGTTTACAAATTTCATTGAGTCATGGTATTTTTAAATACTTTTTACCGCGGAAGCTTCTTTAGTTTGAGGAAGTAAGGACTTTCGCATAATAATAAAGTTACTGCATTTAACTTTTACAGAAGTGTCTTTTTGATTTATTCAACGACAGGAAAGTTTAAAGATTATGTTAATCAAGTGAGCTGAGTCAAATAAGCATAAGAATAGTTGATTTAGCGAAACCTGTCTTGCCGCGTCTTGAATTTTAGGCATATGACTATGTTTATGGTTATTTGTGAGTGTGAGTGAGTATGCGCGCGCGCGTATGTTTGTGTTCAAAGAAACTCAATTATATTGTTACTAAAAAATACAATACATATATCTATGAATAAGTTACGTTTTCAAACATACTTTTGAATTAGTCTTGTTTAGTTTTACAAGTATTTCTGTCTCTACCTTCAAAAAGGAATTTACACTTTGTAAATTCGTAGACATTTATTCAAACTACTTACAGTGCTGGTTTTGGTGTAATTTTGTAGCAAATACATCAAGTTTGTTAGGTTCAATGTGGCTTCCATTGATCATTTTGCAAACATCCCATGTGAAGTCTATTTCCTGCCAAACCCGCAGCATGTCAGGCGTAACATCTTCAACTGCGGCGTAGATTCTTGCTCTGAGCTCAGCGAGAGAAACCGGTAAGGGTGCTTTATGAAATTTATCCTTGATGAAGCTACAGAAATAAAAATTGATAGGTGTCAGATCTAGATCGGCCCACCTCGACCTAATCACCTTGAAAACGATGATTGAGGAAATCTCGCACCTCGGTGAGGTAGTGCAACAGTGCACCATTTTGCTGAAAGTTTATGCGCTGTTCTTAGGCGTCATCATCAATCTGTGGGAATAAAAGGTTTTCCAGTATATCTAGGTACACTATTCCGTTGAAAGTTTTCTCTTGAGCAAAGATAGAGCTGTAAACTTTGCTGTTACTTAAGCTACAAAAGAGGTTAACTTTGGAGCAATCACTAACATGTTCCAAGGATTTTCACTGCCCCAAATACGACAGTGTGTGTATTCATTTTTTATCACTTACATGGAAAGTTCACTCATCACTGAAGATTAAGTTTGTAAAAAAAATCCTTATTAGCAACCCTATCAGTGTGTTTTAATTCTTGCACCATTGTTAATCTGTACAGTTTAAGATGCAAAACGTTTTCTCAACACATTCCAAACAGAAGAACGTAGACACCCAATTCGCTAGAAGCATGCCGGGTTGATTTTATAGATAGTATGTTAACAAAACTTTGTCTCACTTCCTCTACCACATCGTTAGATATACGGGGACGCCCTGGGGATTTCTTATGACTTACTGAACACCATATCAAAACACAACAAAACACTTATGCTACTCATAAATGGTACTGGGAGGATCTTTGCCATACTTGGTGCGAAAATTCCATTACATAATTGTCGTAATTTTATTCTTCAAACCAAAACACACAGTGAGCTACAACTGTCGCTAGCGCTTGAGGTGGTGCTATTCGGTACTATTCACTACATGAGACAAAACTTGATTTTTTACGCTACAAAATTTCACCAACAATCAGCTCTGTAAGTAGTTTGAATACATTTATATGAGTTTCACAGTTGTAAAGTCATTTTTGAAGCACCCTGTACATTGAAAGCAATTTGGGACCTACCATATTTGATTGAGGGCTCAGATCGAAAATATTACATATAAAAATGAATTGTTATTTGAAAGTAAAATGACCCTCAGCTCAGTTGGAGTTTTAGAGGTCAGATTAGTACACATTTAATGGTCGGCAAGCCTCGTGCGTCAACATTTTTCTCTCGTTAGAAAAAGTGCCACTTTGCTCACTAGTTGCACAAATAACTATTTGACGTCCAGTTGATTTCAATTCTTTATTAACTGAGGTTAGTTTTTCATGATTAGTCTCTAGCGGATAGAAATTAAATAAGTTAATGTTCGTAAAATTAACTTTAATTCGAACATATAACATGTACCATCTACATAATAGATACCATGTATTTGAAAGAAAATGATTTTTTTAAGTCTAAATAATAAAAGCTTAGAGCTTGCAAAATAGAAGGTACATCCTTTTAGCATTATGAATGAAAATGAAAGCAAATTCTTTTATTGATATTACGCTCAAGGTTTTTAAGCAAATCTCTTGGATTTATTCAGCAGTAAACTCATTTTTAAGTTGTTCGAATATTTCAATCTTGTTTCCATGACGACGGAAAACATGCATGTAAGAAATGTTAAACATTACATCCATCAATCCTCTCTGATTTCTAGTGACGCAGTGTTTTTACCTTACAATTAGGAACAAATCCTTCCTGTAATTTTATTGGATTGATATCACCTTGAAATCTCTGTAAACATCTGTTTAGTTCAGTTAAACTTAATACGCTCATTTCTTTCCTTAAGTTGTTTTCTTGAGTAATTTTTTTTCATGTTGAAGATTTTCCTATTCCTCATTTGCATGTAATTTTTTAACAAATATTTCTCAATATTTGACAATATGTTACCAATGGTTTCATCTTCCATTTGAACTAATTTTTTAAGAAAAAAAAAATTGCAATAGTTCTTACGATAAGACCCTTGTGCCAAGAACACGTTTTGAGTGGTTTGAAAAAACTGTATACATGTGTTTAGCATTCAGGCAGACAGAATTGTTTTTTCATTTTATTCTAATTTGCTATATAGATTATTTTTAGTATTGTCTTGCACAATTTTAAATACCAGAAAAATCTTTCAAAGAGTTTCAAAATGGTGGCTGTTTAAAATCGTTATTGGCCACAATATTTCAATAATTAAATTAAAATACCTTATATTATTTAAACGTCTGCCGACCGTGATACCACTTAATGATAACCTACTGCATCTATTGAAACCTTTTTTTTAGGGTTTTACGATAAGAAGCCGAAATTAAAATTTCAGTCCTTGGATTTCCTAACCAAACCTAAGTGATATCTCGAAAACGATTACACCTTTTTCAGTTTTGATTCAACCACTGCACTTTGAAATAAAATATACGGCGTTAAACTACGAGTTTATGACGCTCTTCTTATCAAAACTTTTAAGTCGACGCCTAACTCTGAAACCTACTGATATCTCTAAAACGGTCAAATATTTTTTAGTTTTGATTCAACCGCTAATTTTAGAAGAAAAAAAGACGGTGTTAAAAGATACACCTTGAACACCTTCGTATTAAGATTTTTGAAGTTGACTCCTACATGCCCTAAGATTTCCAAACCTTAAAACGCTAGTTTTTTACATTCATAAAGGTGGTTAAAAACAATCAGATATGAAATGTAAAAAATAGGGAGGTGGATTTTAAAACCACTTTGTATATAATTTATAAAATAAATGAGCTACTTGTTAGTAAATCCAGAAAAGTAGTACAAGTATATAAATACAAATCACACTCGTGTTATGGTATTTGGAGAAGTGTTTAGTTTTGGTATTCTATAACCATTTCTTCTGAAATAAGGACTACCGCTGGGATTTTTTTTTTAAATTTATTTAAAACAAATAAGTTACAAGTAAATATAAAATAACTGGAAACAAAGTTATCTATAATATTACCCTTGTGAAAATTAACTGTCACAAAAATAACATTAACAGTATAGACTTCAAAGTATTTTGGATAATTCATAAAACATTTGTTTTACATGCTTCAAGGTGTAGGAGATTTTTCTTGTTAGCAGAAACATACACTTGTATAAATGTAAAGTATTATTATTATAAAACGAGGGAAATAAGTTTTCCTATCAGGCATAAACATGTTATAATCTAGCTACACTTATAAGCGTTCTCTTTAACGTTTTGCTTTACACTCAATATAGCTAATGATACAAAAAGCTAGATTTTTAAATAATTAAAATCAATATAAACGACAATCTATCGAGTATGATTAATTTTTAATTAAATTAAATTGAAGGAAAATAAATATTTAAGTATTTTATTAAAATCGTTAACATATAAAATGAACACTATTTTCAGTTCCAAAATCACAATGAAATTTTAGTATTTCCTATTTTAATAAGTGTTCAAAATGTCGCCAATTTTGACGTCTATATAGACATGCAATTTTTACATTTACCTACACACATTTTATAATAACTTGTGGTAAAATGTTTCACATAATACGCATTTTAGAGTTCTAATATCTTATTTTCAATAGAAATATGCAAAATTCACCCTTCACTTTGAACGTGTGTTAAAATATTTCCATAAATATGAGGATTTCAAAACACGAAAAGCAAGAATATTTTGTATCCAACCGAGGCCAAAATATAACAAGTTATAAATTCGAATCACATAAAACTAAGTCACGAGGGGAAACACGTAATCTTGCGAGCCTCACCTCCCACCAGATATTTTATTCAAATTGATGTATACTTCTTTACCACCTACACCCATTCACATTTTCATATTGAACGCTCAACTTCGTGATTCGAAAATAAATTAAATCGCAGATTAAGGTGTGACCGGAAGTCTACGATTTTGTTTAATTCAAGCGAAATATTTTCGTGTTTTATGTGATTTGTTGTTTTTACGTGTTAGAATTTGTATGATTTGGAGGTTACAAGTGTCAGATTGTGATATATCTAGTGATAAAGTGAAGGAAGTTGTGTAGAATAATAATTATATGGAAGAACGTTTTGCGATATCCCTCAAATAAATCATTTGTAGTTGTTGAGCATTGTTGTTCCACCTTTGATATTATTCATTATATTTCTTGAGTATTTTAGAAAGAATTCTTGTCTTTTAATTTTCGCCAACCCAAACGTTATTCCTACTTTTTGCTATATATAGCGTGTTTAAAAATATATAGCATTTACCAAATGTAAAATCATTCTTTATGTGAAACATCGTGGAAGGGGACATTTGTATTGAAAAATCAAGCTTTATATTTGACAAGCTTTGTTGAAATGGAATTTTATGGATACTGTATAAAAAATTCATTAGTATTTCTTGAACATTGCTGGAAGTTTTTTTTTAGTGTTATTCTGTCAATAGAATAATTCATTGTTTAAGAAGATTTTTATAATAATTCATTTTGTGTTATACATATTTAAAATCATTCACAAGTATGTTGGATATTGTTGAAAAGGAATCCCAGTTATTCAGAATGGAGATTTTGTTGTATTGTTGAAAGAAGATCTTTTAAGTTATTAAGCTTGCACAATTGTTAATTATTTGTTGCATATTGTTGATAGAGGTTTTTTAGCGTTATTCTGTCAATTTATTGTTTGAGAATATTTTTATAAAAGTTCTTCTTGTGTTATTCTACTTATTTAAAATCATTCACAGGTATGTTGGATATTGTTGAAAAGGAGTGCCAGTTATTCTGAGTACAAAATTTGTTTGCAGTGATGAAAGAAGATCTTTTAAGTTGTTAAGCTCGCACAATTGTTAATTATTTGTTATATATTGTTGATAGAGTTTTTTGTAGCGGGTTTCTGTCAATTCATTGTTTGAGAAGATTTTTTATAAAAGTTCTTCGTGTTATTCTACTTATTTAAAATCATTCACAGGTATGTTGGATATTGTTGAAAAGGAGTCCCAGTTATTCTGAGTATAAAATTTGTTTGCAGTGATGAAAGAAGATCTTTTAAGTTATTAAGCTCGCACAATTGTTAATTATTTGTTATATATTGTTGATAGAGTTTTTTGTAGCGGGTTTCTGTCAATTCATTGTTTGAGAAGATTTTTATAAAAGTTCTTCATGTTATTCTACTTATTTAAAATCATTCACAAGTATGTTGGGTATTGTTGAAAAGGAGTCCCAGTTATTCTGAGTATAAAATTTGTTTGCAGTGATGAAAGAAGATCTTTTAAGTTATTATGCTTGCACAATTATTAATTAGTGTTGCATATTGTTGAAAGAGTTTTTTTTCAGCGTTATCCTGTCAATAGAATAATTTTCTTCCTCTCTTTTTTTGATTTAGTTAAATTTATTTTGTATGGAGTTAAATGAAAGATAGAACATTCATAATTGTAATTTCGCCCCTTGTGTGAATGTAGTGTTTTCCCACTCTGGTTTAATAAATATCATTTAGAAACTTTGTCAGAGTAATCAAGAGAAACTAATTCCCAACAACATTATTTTACATTCTATATTTCAGAAAGGAGCTTTAGATGCCAAACTAACGCATAGCCTTCGGCAACGTAACGTAGTTTGATTTGTAATTAATACAGGTTGAGCGAGCTCAGTGGTTGAACTGGACCGAGGACGATGGCTCGGGAGTTAGGAATGCGCCTACACTCACACTCTTGGACAAAGACTTCGCATTGCAGTGATTGTGAAATAAGGATTATTGTAATCGCAGCCACTACACACCACAAAGGACGAAACAAACACACATACAAAGGGAATAAAATTGAATTAATTTTGCTCTTGTGACACGCCTAACTGTGGTAACACCCGCATCCTGGTTTTGTTATTCAATGAGCTTCCTTTACCTTTGCACAGTTCAATATGTCGTAATAATTTATGTTGTAATAAAAAATATGCGTTTTATAATGAAGCAATTGTACTCTGTTGGACGTCCAAGGTCTTATAAATCAAAATGTAGGACTGTTACAGTGGAGGTTTCAAATAAATTGTACTGTTGCTTTTCTTTGGTTAAATTGTAAACGTATTTTGACCTTTAGAATGAATTACTTTATATTGTACAATAACATTTTATTATTCTCCATTCAATGGTGCACAAAATATCCTTCATATCAGACGCGCATGTAAAGATAAAAACATAATAAAACTCATTTGATGACAAAATGACTTTTTTGTATTAAAAAAAAAAAAAAAAAATAGATCTTTTATTGCATTCAAAATTCATTTTCATATATATTTATATTTTAGCAGATTTGATAGTGAATTTGAATTGCAAACATTATAATTGATTTTTAATCACTAATTGATTGACAACACAAAACTAATTTAGAAGGGATTTTGGAGAATTACTTTTGAGATCTTCTGTAAAAAAGAAGAATTTTTTTTTTTTTACCTTTGAGAAAAATTAAATAAAAATCCAATTATTACATTTCCCTGTTTTACTAGAAAATGATGAATAAAAGTAATTAAATCAAATATTTTTTAAATGTCTCTATATTTTCCAAACAAGCCCACATACTCAATTTAAACAAACTCATTCGTACTGTTTATGTTGTACCTTGACAGACACAGACATTAATCCAAACAACAATGATCAGCCGTATGTATATTGGGTTCGAAAGTCCGACTCTGGAGTTGGAATCTTTAACTCTGGAGTCGAGTGTGTACGTGACGTTTGGATTAGCACTAGTGGGTAGAATCATAAAAACTCTCTTGTTCTCTTTAATCTCTCTTTTACCTCTCTGACTTCTTTCACTCATCTCTTCCTTTCGCTTGTCTCTGGTACTACCTCTCTTTTTTCTTCTCTCCTATCACTCTTCATCTCATCTTTCTTCTCATTTCCCCTCTCCACTCTCCCATATCTTCCATTTTCTCCTCTTTAGATCATCGCTTCCCCCCCCCTCTCTCTCTCTCTCTCCTCTTCATCACTTATTCCTTCTATCTGGATGACTTTCTCTTGATAGTTCTCTGTTATCTTTCTCTCGATTTTCTCGTACTTTCTATCCTCACATTCTCTCTTCATTTTTTCTCATCTGTTCCCCCATCTCTTTCTAACTCTAACTTCTCTCGTTTCTTTTTCTTTTCTGTGCTTTTTCTTCTCGTTTTTTTCTTCAGCCCCTCAATCTTTCTCAACCTGACAACAAAAACTTTCGTAGACTTAAATCTTAATTGTATAGAAGACTTAATATCTTTACCCATCCCAAGATATAATTAAACAGTCTTTCATGTGTTTTTACATTCACAGTTAAATGTTTTACTGTGTTACTACCTGCATTACAATAAAACCATTCAGGAAGGAAGATTGCGTGAAAACCCAAGAAGTACATCAGTAAAAACAACTATAAAAAACATTTTCCTATTGTTAGCAGTAGCTACAGGTTTAGCTTCTATTGTTAACCTACCGTTCTAGCAGCTGGCTATAACTATTTCTAATTATAGCTATTTTAATCTAGCCGTAATAAAAGTAAAATTATTGCCTTCTGTATTTTTATGAGGCGCTGTTTTTACTTGACGAGGCCGACGCATGCAAGACCGACTGAGTTGATAGATAATGATGCCATTATGGCAACTACCAGACCACGCGAGGGCTTTCTGTCTTGTGCTCACAGCTGGGTTTTTCATAAAACGTAAACAATGTCAGGAGGAAAAAAATATATATAAATAATTATTTAAATCGCGTTAGAACCTCCAAAACACACGAAACATATTTTTAAAAAACAGATTTATATTGTAAATAATTGTTAAGAGTTAACTAATTTAATAATGCTGTATAATCAAAATTTATAGTTAACTTTAATATAAGTAACTTATGAATTAAAAATCGTATAAATAGTTTCATAGTGTTAGAAAAGAAAAGGGAATTTGTAAATAAACTATTTACAAACATTGCACAAACTTTCTCACTCACTCATCACCAAAACCAAATAAAATCCAACAAAACAAAGTCACCAAAAAGTCACTTTGATAGTTTAGTCAAAAAAATGAATATTAACTATAGGCACCGTTGAAAAAATATTTACAGGGTGATTTGAAAGAAGTGTGATTGCTGTTATATTCAATAAGTACATTAGTTACTATAAAACTTTAAAAGGTAACCGCCCAGGACTTTTTGAGTTAAAACTAGAGGCATTATAAATTTTTTTATATCACTCATGTTTTCAATATGGCATTCAGCTTTAAATTTTGTTATTGGAACCCTTACTTTTTATGGCGATTTTCGATAAAACATATTATTTTTAGACTTTTATTTTTGGGAGCTCTCAAAGTTGTAAAAATACAAGGTAAATTTTTCGTACCTTAAATAGTTGATCCGAATTTAAAATTTAAATATGGATAGACTGTAAAAACATTAAAAGTTTTTTAATCATTTTTTGTTTTTTAAATCATATAGTAGGGCTAAAATATGACAACATTTTTGTAATTTTAATTTTATTGGCAATACACTTTATAAATATCAGGTAGTTAATTAATACTCTTTATTCCCTAAATCAGCTGTTATGGAAATTTTACAACGCAAAGTAGTTTCAAAAAATAATGTTGAGATTTTTGGAAGAGGCGATTCTTTTATAGAACCGACTTCTTTTATAGAACTTTTCTGGCAATTACTGGCTTTGTCCAGTTTGTAACTACTGGATGTATTAGACCTTATGAATAAGATATTATATAAAAAAATGTATTTACAGTGCTTAATAATACAATACATAATTATTTGATAAGGTGTAATACATTATTTAGTAAAATAAAGAGTTGGAGTAAGTTAGTGGATGTTTTAGAAAATTGTTATTTTTGTTTTTTATCGCTAACTATGCTTCAGCCTACAGAACAAATAAAAATAACAGTGTTATTACACCTTTTATCGTAGCTTTATAGTTTAAATTTCTCCTGAATTTGGGTTTAAAAAAAATAGATATTAAATATTTAATGGGTTTTAAATATTTAAATGCCTGTACTTCCTAAACTGTTAAAGATATTAAAAAATACCCATGAATATAAAAGTCTTAAAAAAATGTATTTATTAAAAAAAATAAATAGTAGGTTACCATAAGAAAATTTACAGCTGACCATATATTGGCAAAATGGGAAATATGAAGAATTGGATAATACCTCCAGTTTTAACTCAAATGATTCTGGGGTGTAACTTTTTAAATTTTTGTACTTATCAAATAAAAGTCGTCGATTTAAACACAAGGGTGAGTTGCTTTGTGTAATAAAATCTAACTTTTTATCCCCTTGTTGCTTATAATCGCTTATAATAAAAAGAAGAGATATAAAAGAAAGACCCCTAACCTAATAGGTACAAGGTCGAAAAAGAACAAGAGTTGTTAAAGAAAAATTTAATAAGTAAGATGAAAGAGAGAAATCTTACTCAATATACATGCAAAATTGTGTAGATCCAGCTAGGTCCATTCCAATAGAGTTTTTAGTGACGAGGATCGAGTTTTATTTTTGTTTTTCTTTTTTTTTGAAAATTATTCCTGAACACTGGTTTGAGTCATAAATTTGTACATTTTACTTCAATTTTAACGAAATTTTTAAAGCTGATTTTGTAAATTTAATAATTTTAAAACAGCCCCACGACCGGTTTTTTTTTGCCGATAATATATAGTTAATTAATGAACCGATATATTTTAGAGCGATATCAACCCATACGATTTGTTTGAGTCCTCAAAGGCTACATTTAAGTAAAATTTGATTAAAATCGTTAGTAATGAGTTTGATAAAATCGTAGGTTTGTGTTTTTTCGTGGTAGCTAATTGGGAAAAATTCCGACATATCCAAAATATGCCTACATACTAAATTTGATTAAAATCGGTTCACGCGTTGTTATCCGCCAAACAAGAGATCGATTTTTGACCAATCACATAACTTTCTCTGTATTACGTACATGTGAGAAACCAAAATTATTTTGTTTCTAATTTAATTAAAAGTATTTGTATGTGTAAAAATATTCAAATTTTACCATTTATCAGCTGTGGTACGTAAATATAAGTTTACCAGCATCTTATATCTCTTCTTTTTAAAGTTTATAGATATTTACATTTTGAAGGTAAAACTTGATATTTATTGTGTAAAAAGAAGTTGTCTTTTAGATCTAAGAGAAAATTCAAAAAAAACTTTGGAGGTTAACCGACAGTGTATTTTACCTCTGCAGCAAAAATGTTTGAAGCAATTTTCGTGCTATTTAAAATAATCCCAGTTTTTATTAGTTTAGTTAAGCACTTAAAAACTGGAATTTTCCTTTAAAAAAATTATCAAAAAATATTTGATTAAATTAGTAAGCGGTCTTTTAAAAGAAATAGCAATGAAAAGTTTAGAAGTGACAAGATTTTTAACTTTAAATAAAGTTTTGAACTTATTTACACACAATTCTGTATTTCTAAGGACAATGAGATATGATTAAACACACAATATTCTCAAAATTATCCGTGTTCGTAGCGTACATTTAGTGACCGTTAGAAGAGTTTAATGAAAACGGTATTCTACCTAACCGTTAAAGCTGAAGATGTGATACTTAAAGTGGTTTTCTGTATAGCTCTCAAACACACCTTTATCAATTTTCTCCGAATCATTTATTGACGTCTATAAACTTTTAAAATCCAGTAATAGGTTAAGTAATAATTATTATTTTAACTTTCTCAGAACACTCTGGAGATAGCTACAAGGAAATACCATGTTTTGTATTTATAAACACAGCCAACGTTGTCTAATGGGCTATCGGGTTGAGGGGAAGGGGGGGGATTATTAAAATATTTCCAAAGGTTATTTGTACCAGCCGTCAGTTAATAACGGATAATTGCTCGGTCATTATACCTTGATGAATGGCTTCCCATTTGTCCTTCACCATCCTCTGATTAGACCTGCCTAAAATATTAATCAGGTCCGAACTTCCAGTACAGTCAAATTAGATATGCACAGGAGAAAACAAATCTTCCGTGAGATGCGATCGTTTCCCGCTTTTCAAAGTTTGTAGGGTATAATAAATATACAGAGTGTCTAGAAAATACTGTACCAAATTTCACCAGGTTATAGGTGAATATAAGAAAAAAAGTTTCAATAAACATAAGTCTGAAAATGTTTAGTTATCGATTTATCCGCCATTTTGTTTCGTTTTAATAAACACTAATTTTGAAAATAGAAAAGATATTGAACTCGAATTTGGTGTACATGTATGTTACGTAACTTTTCACCCCTGTACTAAAAACTAGAACGTTTTTGCATATTTCCAAAATGGCGGCCCTTCAAAAATTTTAATGTTAAATATCTCTAAAACCGCTAATTTTACAAAAGCATTTCAGGAAACAAAAAAGTTACTCTTTTAATGATAAAAATGAGTTTTAAATTTTTTTTAAAAAGTTTAAAATATAATCGAGTTATCAACTAAAAACATTATATAATAGTTATCTATAAAACACAAATTATAGGAGTGCTATTTATAAATACTTCAAATTTCTTCCTACGACAAAAATTCAGCCAAATTAGTAAATCTTTGGTTTTACTTCAGTTTTTATAATACAGAATGTTTCCAAACAATAATTTTAAAATATGTTTCCTTGGGTCAAAATAAATAAAAAAAGTTCTTTTAAACATATGTCCTAAAATGCTTAGTTTTCCGTCTATCTGCCATTTTGACTTTTTTTTTTTAGAAAAAAACATTTATATAAATAATTCAGGTACCCATTCCAAATTTGGTATACATATTATTTTATGTGACCTTTTATAAATGTACGAAAAACTAGGATTTTGTTTAGAATTTTTTCAAAATGGCGGCCGTTTACAATTTTTTGTAATGTTAATTTTTTTAAATATATTTGACAAAAATTTTTAAACTGCAGCCATTTTGAAAAGATGAAAAACAAGTTCCTGCTATTTTCAAAAAAATATGTACACCGAATTTGGACTCGATATATAATTTGTTACTAAAAATATATATTTTTTTATAAAAAACACAAAATGGCGGACAAACAGATAACACATGATATATGTTCACAGGAACGTTTTTTTACTTATTTTGACCCAAGGAACCTTGTCCTGACGTTTTTGAACGTAGTTCGGAAACACTCTGTGTATAAAATTGGTTTAGTTCTGATTTAAAAAAAAAATTGCTATCTAGGCAGATCAGAAAATATTTGCTTGTCCGTTTGTCAATGACTCTGCATACGGTTAAATTTTCTTCCAATCTTCCGAAACTGAGCATAGCTATTTCTATTAATAACACCAATGTATGCAAAAATTAAAAACATTTAATCTTTCCAAAATAGCAACTATCTGCTCAATATTTTACCTTTAAATCCAGTAATAAAGTACATTTTGCACTATATGATACTAAAATCTATTATCGGCGAAATAAGAGAGTTATTTCTAAGTAAATTCGTTTTAACTTTTAAAATTACAAATTGAAGCAAAATAAGTACCAATCAACCAAGCAGCAGTTTCAATTTAGTTTTATTTTAGGTGAAGTTTAACTTGTGGTATTATTTCCATATCTTTGTTTTAAATCTTGTTTTAAATTTGGTTGCAAAATAATGTTATCCTTAATATCTTTTAAAATATTGATTCTGTCATAAAAATATTGATGTAACGGAACTGGCTTTCTCTATACTGTGTACAGATGGAATTTATGTTTGAAACAGTTGTAGAAATCAATAATTTGAAAGAGTCGACTTGAAAATAAATATTTAAAAAATGATTAAATTTTGGTAAAAAAAAATTAGAAAAATCTGTTAAAAAAACATTTCGAAAATTAATGTTTATAAAAAATTGTATATTCGTTTACTTTTTGTGTAAGTTCAAAAAAACGTAACATTCAATATGAATTTTCTTTGAACAACAAACTCAGTAGTTTCTTCCTTTTTTAGACCTTGTAAATCTGGTAATGAGTTACAAAAACTAGCTAATTCGGAAATCCATCTATCCCTGAAGATATGTTATTTTTCATCTGTTTATATTATATCAGCAGATCTTTATATACAATCTTTTCAGACAAAAATAACTTTTTGAGAAATTTATTCCCTGTCGAGACAGTTTTTATCTGATTTGACTGTACTATTGACCAGAAGAGGCTATTGGGAAAATGCAAATCCAACCTCTTTTTGGAATGTTGATTTGTACAGAAGCCTATGTTTACAAACCTTAAACATTTCCTTTGGCGGAGGAATCTTTCTTCTCTTAATTGGACTAATTGGTGTTCACCAAAGATTACAAACGGTAGCTAAATGAGAACCTAGAGGACATTAAAATACCTAAGTAACTTCGGAATTTAAGTACCATGATCTTTAAACATCAAAACATCTTTATCAAACCCGTCTTTCCGAATCGTAGGTTCTAACAACTGTAATGACGTATACTTTAGGTTTTTTTGACAAATAAATAAGTTTTTTAATCCGGCTCTTAATTAAAAATTTAATAGATTTGAATATATAATTGGGTCTTCGCTTTAAGATTTTATTATATAATATTTTGAAGTCAGAAGCTTCGTTTAGAATGTGAATCCATTGAAAAACTTTATTTTGTTTTTGGGGTTGAGTAGCGAATTTATGGATATTGTGCATTAGAGTAAAGTTTGATGTTTGACCTGAATGGCTATTCCTGAATCTGAAAGAATTTTGGTTTCTGATCCTTTTCAGCGAATAAAATAGGAATAAAGAACATCTTGCTTCAGATCTCGCTCATTAGTACAAAATACATTCTAGAAAACGATGACAATGATTACAGACTATATTCAGTCTGCTGACAAACTATGCCTGAATGTCATCAAAACATATACATCGCTTACACATCTTCTGAACTGTCTGTTATGTTAGAAAGAAGCTGTCGTGGATGATCATCAATTTGGATCATGTAAACCTTTCATAAAAGAAGAAATATTATGAAAAAGTATTTTGAAAGCAAGATGAAATAACTTTGGGTCTCAATGGTGGTTGTGGATCCAGGGTGTCCAAACAAAATAAATACGGAAAAATTTACCTGAGGTCAAAAGTTCCATTAATCTTTTTAATGTTTACATAAGATAAGTGCAATTCGGGGTAAGATAAGTGAGGTAAAAAGAATTTACCTCTTTAGATTTCACTTCATCAAAAACAAAGAAAGCTTAAAAGATAAATAAACATGTTCAATTTCGGTATTAGTAAATTTAAAATCAAATTTTAAAATGTAATACTTGAATTTATTTCGCATTAGTTTAAAGGCCTAGAGAGGAAAAAAATTGAAACAATTAGATAAGTTGAGTAGTTGGTTAGAACATTTTAAAAACGATTATTTATTCGTGAAAGATCAGTTGTAATAATCAAATAATATTCAATCTGTATCAATTCTATTTATTTAAAGTTTTAGACTGACAAATATTTAAGTAGAAACTTAAATTTATATAAATTAGGAATAAATATTTTATTTGAAGATAAAATAAATAAATCTTTTAGATACAACTTTTGGATACAGAAAGTTCTCCCCTTCACTTATTAATTTTTTTTTTAATCCAGTACTATTTAATCGAAATAATCCATTATTTAAAAATATCTTGCGAGTCAACCCCTTTGTATCTTCATTCACTGGGAAAATCAGTTATTTTTCTGAATTTTATTTCAAAAATGAAAAAATCGAGGCTGTAAGGTTGGTATTAATTTCTTTAGCAAAACATTTATAATAAAAATACCCTAGTTGTAGAAGAAAAATAAATTTAGATTGGCAACAGTTATTGATGTCTCCTGTTTTCTATGGATGATTTAGTAGTTAACAAATTGTAAATTGCAGATATTTGTATGTGAAATGTTTGACAATTATAACTTTTAACACTTTTTTAAAACGTCAGAATTGTAGGGTTTATAAACCATCAGTTTATGATTTGTGGTTTTACACTCTAAATCACTGGTGTTCTTAAAAGAAAAAAAACTCACATTGATCAGCGTAGGGTCTCGATATTTTGTTTTTGCACACTCGGCATCTGTCCTTGTTGTAATATGATGCCATCCAGGTTTTCTGTTAGGTCATCTAAAAATATTGTTTCATTTTGTGGGCCCAAAATTAAATGCAAAATTCTAGTCTTCCTATTGATTTGATCAAATCGGTTAGGGTTAGACGAAGCTACTTGTATCATGATGAGTCACAATAGAACAAAAGTGCACAAGAAAGTTAATGCAAGGAGTCTTAGTTCAGCTAACCTCAATAAGTTTGCAATGCAGTAAGCCAGGACTTTCTTTCAGCGGTTATTGACATGTACCTTCTAAGAAATATAATACAATATCTTTTGTTCCGACTCAGTTTGAATTGCAGAATAAATTAACGAGTTCAAGACAAAGCCAGAGTTGATTATTGCAAGCCATGTACAAGAGAATTGTTATAGCTACTGGCTACAGTGGGCCCGGAAATAAGGGCCTGGTCTTTGTTAGGGTTTTAATTATTGTTAGGCTTGGTGCAAGAAAGAGGGCATTAATATGAAAGTGCCTCTAGAGTTGGTCGTACTTATAGAAAGGATTAAAATAATCATCAAAGAAGTTCCGACAATCATTATTCATTATTACGTTTTAACAAAGGAAAGAAAATGTGATTTTTTTTTTTTTTTTTTTTTTTTACAAAACCGTACTTCTTGCTTTCATGTTTGAGATATTTTGATATCAAACGTTTATCTCATTGTAATAATGAGATTGATCAATCTGTAAAAAAATTGTTTCTATTATTATTTTTAAATTTATTGTGGTTGACTTATGAATTATCTTTATTGTGTAGTTTTTTTAAATTAAAATTTGGTAAAATTTTCAAACGTTACAGCGCAGATATGACCAATTTCTTCTTTTTTGTTTGTTTTAATAGGCCGATTGTAGCTTAGGATCCTCCTAGTTCTTGAAGTGTTGTACATTTCAGAAATAGTTTTGGTCTAACATGAACCAGACGTAACATACAGAATATATTTTATAACTGAATAAGTTGTAAGAGGACACTATTGCACTAGTTTAAGGCGTGAATCAGACTTAGGGACAGACGGGTTTCAACCACAAGTATCGTCATATGCCATTGTGGCATGTAGGCCTACCAACATGAAAATTTTTAATGTTAATAAATAATATAAATAAACAGGTTGTTTTCAGAGTATATTAAGTTGTTAAAAAAAGTTTCCCGCCTGTTTTTTAAAAACCTTAATTCGGCAAAACATCTTCACAAGAATAAATATAGAGAGGCTGTGGTTGCTAAGGAAGTGATTTTGTTTTTTAAAGTAAAAACTCTCGATCATCGTTGCCTTATAAAAAACCAAGAAAAGAACATGTAAGACCCCTAGCTCTAATAGTGTCAGAGTCAGAAAAGAACAACAGTTGGTTAAGATAGATGAAAGAGAGGGATCTAACCCAAGACTACATGAAAAAATGTATTTCTAGCTACATCGCCTCGGTATTGCTATGCACTTAATCACTAAAAGTGAGCCTCTATGGGTAAATAAGTGAACTGAATCTCCAAGTTAAACTAAAAAAGACAGACTACTACCTAGTTTAGAAAAGATATGTGTAGGCCTAAACCTAACATCCGCGGCTTCTCTTTGTACATTATCTCGCCTAAGTCAACAATCAGCTGCAATATTGACAGACTATTATTGCTGACGCATTCTATGGATTCATTCTAAGAAACAATTAATTTTAAAACCAATATTACAGCATGAGATAAGTACATAGCAAGGTTAAGAAAATACAGCTGACAAAAGGAATGGAATAAATATAAAAATATGTTGACATCTGATTTAATCAATATTATCTAATCGGCATTAATATATATTATAGTATTAATATTATTATTGTTACCGAATGAATATATATTTTTTTAATGTTTCGATTTGAAGCTAACGAGTTAAAGCAAAATATTAAAAAAATCTTTAAAAAAGGATTAGTCAGCTTATTTTTGTATTTTTCAACAGTAATTTTCATTTATATGTGGTTTGTAATGTTTACTGAAACATCCATTTTACTGAAATCGCTTTAACCTGTTGAGGAGTAAGTCAGTTTGATTCCAAAAAAGTACAAACGTCCGAAGACTTTTTTCCCCATAGAGGAGAGACGTGCCGTGTATAAAACGTTTAGAAAAATGTGTTGTATTGACCTGTCCTATATTTCTACACATTCTTTCGTGTAATCTCTGATGACATGGCTTCTAGCGGCTAACAGAGGTAAGAGGGTTGGTATTTGACGCGTTTTTCGTCAGTAAAGCTTTCGCACGCTTCTTATCAGTAAACATAGTTTTTAGTGAAATGTCTTTGAGGATTTTTGTATTGTTTGTAAAAAGGAAATATTTCTTATTTTGTTGATAGTTTTTAACAGTTTTGCTTTAAAAATGGATTGTCGGAGTGAGGAAGTTTATTATTTTAATTTCCAAAATTTAACTGAAGTGAAATATGTAAAATAAGTTTAAACAATGTTTTTTGTAATTTTTTATGTATCAATACAATTTACATATTACAAATATATATATATATATATATATATATATATATATAAATAAAATATCAATAATTTTAAATTAAAGTCTTACTCCTTCATTGGAGGGGGGGGGGTTAATCAAACGAATAAGGGTTTAAAAAACCCAAGATTGTTTTTCAAAATGTTTTTAAAAATTAAAAAAATAATAAAGAGGAGAGAATTTTTTGAAAAAATGGAAATAAAAATCATGAAGAAGAGAGAAAAATTTTTAAAACGAAAAATGAAAAACGGATAAAACCATGAAGAGGAAGAAGAATGAATGAATTTTAGTTTAATTTATTGTACAGAGCATCAAGTAATACGTCTTAAGACCTCCTAAGGTTAACTTCCATGCCGGTGTTCGTAGTTTATTTTTAGTGTAGCTGTCGTCATAGTGACGAATCTTTTACGATTTTCTCATAACCTACATAACCGATTTCAATACAATTTGCTTTGTTATAATAGTTATGTTACTCGACTTTTATTAATCGTTGACCATAACATATGTTGTTGTAATTTAAATGTCGCTTGTATTAAAAGGTTTTCTGAAAACTCACCAAATAGTTCATTGTGACCTGTATTAAAATATGAAATAAACATTGCAAATATTTGTTTTCTACAATAAAATATTAGATTTATATCGCTAAACAACAAAGTTATTCAGACAGACGTAAAATTAGTAAGTAGGCCAGCACAATCATTTAAGTACGCGGAAACGTTATTAGTTTTCATTCTAATGATTTGATTTTTTGAAGCGGTTTTTAGGAAGGCTCATCAGTTACGAGTTAACATCCCCTCCAAAGCCGGGGCAGTAAACCGATGTCATCAGGAATCAAATACAAACATGTGAATACCGATACAATCAGCTAGGATCTGTAAGTGAATGGAGCGAATTTATAAGATATTTACGCGCATGACTTCATAGTACGAGCTACGTGACGAGTTTTGTATTGTAGATGAGGTTAAACATTTTCGTTTTTCACGTTAGTCAATAAATTGTGTCTTATTTTCCAGAATAAATAAATAGAAATAATTTAATGATGTATCGGTGTGGACATATTTATTTTCTACGACAAAGATTATAACTTATGACGAGCCATAAATCCTGGTCTTGACTTGCTCAAGGTCTCTCTGTACTCGTGAGTAGAATTTAATGGAGTTAAAAAGAAATCTTGTTGAAGATGTTCGGTGTGAAAGTTACTTTTTTGAATTCAAATATCCTAAATTTTAATTCCCAAACCTTGGAAATAGTTTTAACGAATACAAACAAGCGTCGTCATAGTAACATAGCTCACTTTTCATTCTACTATCCATATTAACAACATTAAATACTACATTTGACCTCGATTTTTTGTACCATTACATCACAAAACAATAAAATTATAAATCTTTCCGAAAAAAACCTTTATAATATCGTTCTTGGTCTTAAAACTAATCTTTCTTGAATTTTATGTACAAATTATAATAAAATCAATGCCAAAGCACATAACTATAAAACAAATAAAGGATATGTTAATAAAGTGAACTTTTAAATGTTACATTTTTCCGGTTACTATAGCAACCAATATTTTTAAATAAACGTAATTGTTGTCAATGTAGTAGAACGCAAATGAGTCTTGGGGTTGTTGAGTTTTCAACATGAATGTCGCAATTGGGGTCCTTAATATGGATAAATTACGAGACCAACCAAAGCCGAGTTGGGGGTTCATATTCAAAGATGAACAGCAAATAAATTATAAAATAAATAAATAGTTTTTAATTTACATCCCTTACGACAGTTTTTTCCCTTAACTACATGTTTCGGTGTCATTGACAGCATCATCAGGTCTTCAAGAAACGTTATATTATACACATACATGGATTATAAACACAAATTACAAACTTTTTAACATGTTTTCCCTGTTTTATTTCTAAATTTTATGAAATTAGTTCCAGATTTCAGGTTAGCACTGAAGAAATTAGGCAAGATTTAAATTATTAATATAAAACTTCTAGAGAATATGCTTAAAAAATATTATTAATTATAGAATTCAAAAATATTAATTATTGTTGATTCTTTCTTGTTGATACAAACAGGGGTTAAGATTCTTTTTCATTTTTTCGATTTACTCCCGAAAATCATTTTTTCACCCTTGCGATGTTGTACTTTAGTTTGTTATATTTTTTCAACACAAATTAATCGAAATCTGTTTGGCTTTTTAGAGAAATATTCGGCCTTAAGATGTCGACTTAGGTTTTTGCTTTTTAACTGACAATTTCTAAAACCAGATTTTGTGGATCTGGTGACAAATTTTGTTTGTTTTCCAATCTTTTTAATAGAAATTTAAAAATGTTATAATCGAAAGGCGATTTTAAGATAATCTGGTTGTTGTTTTTTGTAAATAGTGTGGGGATAATTTTACATACCAATTAAAAAACTTTACTTAGCTTAGCAGTCGAACGGGCACGCTCAGCTCAGTGTGTTTTAAGCTCCCGGCATATGTTGTGTAATAAGAAAATCAAACAACAATACCTCAAAATGCAAAAATGTACGACATGTAATTGTGCATTTTAAGAACTACAAAGTAATGTAGAATTAACAAACGTTTACTTAGGATATACAAAGCTACGTGTCTGAGTCTAAGTCATTATACTTAGAGGCAGCCGAACATACAAATCATACAAACGTGAGCGCGCATAAGTTTCACTTCCGTTCAGTGTTTCAAACTAAAAACAACAGCTCCGGTAAAACTGTGTACTATCAAAATTGTATATTTTTTACTTTTTCATATACTACAAGAACAAATTATTATGATAGTTAATTTTTTTTTAATTTAAGTATTTTTATTTAGGTCAAATGTTAAAATTTGTTTTATTTCCTAAATGTTGGTATATTATATTATAATTATATTTTATAATTTTATAAACTCCAAATAATATGAAAATATTTTGTGTTTTAAAAAAAATTATTCTTTAACCTAAGTTTTTCTTGACATAATCTTCAGCACAATTAAATTTTTATTATACCAAAATTTAATGGTCGATTTATTGATCCAGCTTTTTAATCTTTTAATGTCTTTCACTTTAAACTTTTTTTGTAATAAGTCACAGATTTTATTTATATATGAAAACTTGAGATAGTATAAAAACGTTTAATAAGTTTTGATATTTAAGTAATGAATGTATGCGCAATTTATTTCAATAAATAATTGCGCATTATACCTTTCAAACGTTCACTGACGCACTTAAATCTAGACTATTTTATAGTTGAAATACTGCATGCTAGTGGAACAAGCAGTACAGTTCAAGTTGGCAACACTGTAGAGAAACCGGTCGTACAGCCTCCGGGGTACCTGTGATCCTGTGATACTCTAGTACCTGAGATTGTGGTCTCACAGATACAGGGATGTTCACACCCTTCTCCTACCTTCTCGAAACACCCCTGAAATTACCTAATAGTCTGGGGAAAAGTTAAATTGGAAAAAGAAAGAAAGGATTCGTCATAAGGAAAATTACTTGTGGCAGAAAGAATTGTATGTTATTTAATTTTGATTAATGATGCCGAGGATAATTAGGTTATCAATGTGGAGCATGTTAATGGATTACTAATACGAAATGTACTGTGCATACATTTTCTAACATATATGAGCGTCACTTGGGCAGTAATATTAGAGTTGCTTTGTAGAAGGAGGAAGGAAAGCTCCAAGATTCAAATGTGTGTGAAGGACTACCCCATTATTAATTATAATAAAATAAAAAACATACAAAAATGTAATTTATTATATTTTAAATTCAAAATTATAAATAACCGGTGAGTGATACAGCATTCATATCATGATTTTCGAACTCATCACACCAAAATAGATGAGAGAGAGCTAATTTTATCAAAAAAGTTTTTTTTCATCGTTGGCCTGTGTTATTTTAAAATTTCTCAACCATAGTGAATAATAATTTAGGTTTAAGCGTTAGAATTATTAAAAACAATAGTGTAAAAATGTTTACCTTTTTTTGTCAATGTTAGAAGGATTAAAGATTATTTTCGTCCAAGAAAATCTATTGACGAAGATTAATCAAATTGTTTATGATTTTGATTCTTGAATCAAACTGATCAACTTTTTATGAGTATTGGTTTCAACTAGTATCAATACACAATATCGCTTGAATAAAACGCCAGCTTGTATATTAATAATGAGGGTTTTAAAAAAAAACTTTAAAAACATATTGAAGTGAAATTGTCCGATCCTTCTCCTTCTTGAAATTACATCTATGTTAATAAATAGATACACAAAGGAATATGCTGGAATGTAACCATTACTTAAAACTAAAATTTAATAACAGTGGTTCAATGTTTATTTTAGTTTATTTGCGCTAATCCCAAATTAAATCAGTTTTCTTTGTCATGTTTATAAACTTGGTTTTAATGTCTGTTTTTGATGAGTTTTTACAAGTAACTCTAAAGTTGAGGATGTTTGGCGATTGTGACCTTTATTTAGGCCTTATTATCTATGTTTGAGGAAAATTAATCAAATCGGCGGAGCCTTTTACAAGAAAATTGTATTTTGTGTTGTTTTATTTTTACAAATAGGCTACCAGTCGTCAATTGTAAGTTTCGTCATTTAATTTTTTTATAAGAGTTACTATAATTTCCAACCTCTTCTTCAAAATAAGGATATGAATTTTTATAAACATTGCGTAGGCTATACGTTTTTAGTGACTGTCATTTTACTAAAGCACCAATTGAATGCTGTATAACTAAACTTGTTTTAATAACAAATAGACAATTAAACAGAAAAAAAAACCTGTTAAAATAAAAATCACATTTTCCGTAACAAGTTTCATAATAATAACGATTACAGGAACAATTTAGGTCATTTGTTTTTTTCAAGAAATTATACAATCCTTACGATGGTTTCTGGGCTACTACCTGTTTTGGATATAATAGACAGGAGCTAGTCTGGGGTTGCCGACAAGGGTGTTTTTTTCTACCATCAGAGGGAAAAGGGGATAACACGCTGTGACAAAACATATCAGGTGGAAGTCTACTACCTAAGGTAACTTTCCTTTTAAAAGTTGTTTTGATTTACTGTAGTTCAACAACAATATATATTTTAAGTACAGTCAAGTTAAACAAAAATGGTCAGGAAACGAAATTATTCCGCGAAAATTCCTCTAAGTGTCTTCAGGAAAATAGTGAAATATCAATTTATTAATATCAAACGAATATGGGTTTAAAAAACTCAAAAAAATGTTTTCAAAAATTTAGAAAAAGAGAATATTGTTTGAAAAAAATATAAAAAAATGGAAAAAAATTAAGAAGAAGAAGGAGGAGAGAGAGAATTATTTTAACAGAAGTAAAAAATGGAAAAAAATCATGAAGAAGAGAGAGAAATGTTTTTGCAAAAAAATAAAAACTGATAAAATCAAGAAGAAGAAATAAGTTTTTTCTTATAAACCTTCCACTGTAAAATATTTTGCCTGTAAGCTATTCCAGTATTTTCAAATCACCTTAAAAAAACGAAAATGTTATAAATTTCTCGTTTCATCTTTAAAGGTATAAGCGTAGTTATATGAATTGTTAAATAGAATCTTTTTTCCAAAACCTGTTAATAATTTTCATATGAGCAAAGGATTTCACAAAGAAGCTTGTATTGTTTAAATGTGACAAGATTGTCATTGTGCATGTGTGTTACAGAGTTACGATAAATCTTGGAAAATATCAATATTTGTCTTCGTGCAAAAATTGTTGGTTCTGAAGTGTTTAGAAAGATAGTTTCTGTTTGTATACTTTTTAAGTCTGAGAAGTCTACACATTGTTTCCAAATTTATTATAAAAAAGAGGGAAGTTGTTTTACTCAATCTGTTTGTTGTTACTAATTTCGAAAACTACTGATCCAATTTCAATAAAACTGCATGGTTGTCTATAACCAATAGCAAAATTAAGTTTCCGACAACAAAAAACTTAAATCTTTTAAGATCTCTTTAAATCTTACTTTTAGCTATAAAGTCGACCTGACAAAATATATTTTAATACAAATTCCTACAACCCAAGGTACCACCTTTCCCCATCAACGGTCAAGATTCAGAATAATTAATCACACAACCTACAATTCAGACCAAAAACAGTAAATTGAATAGATTTAATTTTAGTACTCCAAGAAACAAGATTCGTTTATGAGTAACGTATAAAAAGAAGGGAAGATGCATTTACTCATGTATTTAAAATTGTATTTATGAAAAAGTGTTAAGGTCACTGTCTTTAGCAAATACACACAAGGATTTTGTAGAAATTGAGTGGCGTTTTAAAACATTTCATACGAAAATGCTGGACAAAATGTGTAAATAAATCTAAATTAACTATTCCACTATTTACTTTCGGTGAGTAGGACATTCTATCTTTGACAATGTTGTCATGGAGAGTTTAATTGGATAGAAGAGAACATCGACAATACAAGAGTGACAATGTGTAAAGCCGGTTCAAATTAATATCTAACATTAAGAAAGAAGATTATTTATCAAATACAACATCAGATGAAAATGATATTCTGTAAGCTTCTTTCATTTCTAATAGATACATAGAAAACCAGTTATTGAATATTAGATCTGGTGTAATCTTTTAAAATATTCAAGAGTGATGACTCGATGATCTAGTATCAGATGTTTAAATTAAATAATACAAGAAATTACGAACTTTCTACTGAAGTCTGTATGTTTGAAAAACGTCTGCTATAAACTCTGTTTAAAATATGGCGAAGTTTTCTACTACTATATACAGAGTTTTACGAAAAAGGTGGACAGACTATTAATTTTCAGATTTTATACATCTAAACGAGCAAACAATGTTAAATAACATTAGTCTATCCGCCATTTTGTTCTTCTAGAAAAAAACATTATAACTTCCGAAATAAATAAGATTTGGAATAAGCATTTTGTATGTTACGTTTTACAAGTATACCAAACACAAAGACTTTATTTTTATAATATATAAAATGGCGGCCGTTTAAAACTTTTAACGTCGAATATCTTCAAAACTGTTAACTTTAATACAAATTTTGAAAATGCTTTTTTGTAAAAGATAATGAGTGGGATTTCAACTATATGTTAGTTTTCATTTTTTGTTTCTTTTGGTGTATATACTCTGATAAATGAATAGCCATACCACCTTTTATGGGTCACTGTATATATTTAATCAATTGCAAACATTTGATCGTAAAAAATGTGAGGGATATCGACAAAAAGAAAAGCCATCTTTAGAGCATAATTTCTATAGATCGTTCAACATTCTCTCCACTGATAGTATAGTTTAGATTTCATATATTTATTTTTTGTCAATAAGCTGAGAATCTGTATATTTTTTATTCTATTTAGCATTTTTTTCCTTCCAATAGCTAAATATTGACATTTAGGAGATTTTTGTATAGAAAAATAATGATATTAAAGAGAGGTAAAATATCTTGATTAATGTTTACCACCGCAAAATAATTCTGTTTTATTGTGTCATTATTTTATATGTAATGGAACCATAAAGTAAGCCATAGGGGCTCTTTTTTTCTACATAATTCTACTAATATATATATATATCTTTAAGTAATTTTTCTTCTCTCTTTTCTTTATATGTGCATTGGTCATAAATTTTGCATATATCAATACTGTATTATACTTTTGTGCAAGTACAGCATAATTGATAATTACTTCAGTTGGTACAGTAATTAAGTTTAGTTTTAATTTATATCAAAATTATACTATGGGAAACATTTTAAAAATAAATAAAGTAGTAAAATACAAAAACAGGAAGTATTTGTATTTATTCAATTTTACACCGTTTTAATATTTAAATTATTCCATTTATGAGCTCTTCCTGAGTCAGCTACGTGTTTCAACTTATTTATAAATATTTACATTCCTTAGCCACCAATTAAATAGATTGTTTTCAACAGTACCGACAACTTCAATAATTTTACTTGTATTTCCATCCTCAAGTCTTAATGCTCAATGTGAAGCCCGTGAAGTATTACATCGCCAACGGCAATTTGGAGTGGCAATTGAAGCGGTCTTGCAATCTCGTGTCGTAGATGAGGTCTTGATGAGGTAAGACCACCTAAACCTAAATTGCAGATAATTGCAGTCCTCGTAGATTGGACAAGCCAATGCTTTTACCACTTGGGCAGCTGCAATTGCTTTTCTTTTTGTAGGTTGTCAAGTGTGGGAAAATCGCTCCGCGTTGAGAGGCGGCCTCGTATTATTTTTTGTGATAAGTAAAAAATAGTTTTGAGTAAATAAACATTCTAATATATACATCATTAGATATTTTTACACTTTTCCATCTCTCACAGAAAGAGAAGGGGAAAAGATAATCGTACTTCCTAATTTATCTCTCCTTCTTTCTGCTTCATACGTGTTAGTTACATTATTTATTTAGGTCTCGGACAATCCGTTTTAATGTGATGGTATTCCAGGCAATCTCATCTACTTGGACATTATATACCTATTTATTAAAACGGAATCTTGTGTATGGAAAAGAACGGCTTTAAATATTTCATCTCGTCAGTTTTTTTTAACGACAATATCTACTGTTTTACTGCATTCTCTATTTCGTTTTATTTACTCATATATCCATTTTAAAGTCCTCTGAGGCCAAAAGTGTTAATGTTTTCTGTTGTCGCCTGTGCAGTGTTGCACAACGCGTGGACACACTTTTCAAATTTAATATGTGAGCATATTTTTTCCACAGCTCGGGACTTTTTAAAATTTTGTTCGATAACATAAAATTTGGGGGTTACTACCATAAGAAAAAAGAAAAATTACGTATTACTCAAAATCTTCTGCAATGATTATAATCAAATTTTGTTCAAATGTAGCCTCTCAGGTTAACAAAATGCAGGTTCGTGAATTATTGTTAAAAATAATAAAAAAATAATAATAAAATAGCTTTGGGGCTAAAAGACGTAATTTCTCAAAATCAGCTCTACCTATTTCGTTTAAATTTGAGTGAAATGTAAAAATTACTTATCCAAAACTATGTGCAAACTTTCAAGGTAAGAAAACGGTTTAGGAATAATTGCTATAAAACCAAAATGTAGATCACACCTCCCCCCCCGTTATTAACATATCAAATATAATTAAATACGATGTACGTTGAGGACTATCAACGCTATATATATTTTTCAAAGACGGCGTTCATTCTTTTTAGTTTTTTTCAGTATATTGACTACGTTATACAATTCAATTGTTTCTGACGCCACTATTCCTTTAACCGGAATATTCTTTTCTGTATTTTTTCCTCTGGTATTTCCCTCCTATTCTTGGTGTTTTCGTTCGTCTGACCCTTTACATCTGCTATGGTCTTTCTGTACTAGGGTTTATCGTTAATTTCTAAACATGTAGCTGTTTTCTCCGACATAACTTAACCTATCTTCTTTCTGTAACAGGCTCTATCATCAATTTCTATGGCTGTAGCTGTTTTTTCCCAAGTTTGCTTACTTCTCTAATCCAAAGTATCTGAAACTTTTGATTTTCTTCATAATACTAGAAGAGTCAAAATATCAGATTTGTACGATTAAAAATATTCATCTTTCATTATGAGTGACAATGAAAATCCTCATTGATTTCCAATTGAATTTAATTTCGAGAAATAAAGGAGTTTCCTCGAGACGTACAAGTAATAACATTGCTCTTTCGTTACTGTTCCAATCCTCAACTCCGTTACTCTAACTTCTTGTTCCTCATGTCACAGCTGAGGTAATGGTTGATTTTAGTTTAACTTTCACTCTATGACTGAGATGATACGAGTCTACAACCTGCGGACTTTCAAACTGGAACAGATTCGATAAGGTTTTTAAAGAATTACTTTTATTGTTATAGTTTTCAGTAGAATTGGAGAAAAAATGTGAAAGTTAGTGTCAGAAACGTGGTTGAAAGTGTCAGGGAGTATATAGTTTTATAAATATAAATAAAGAAATAAAATAATGTTTTTATAGTTAAAATGTAGGTATAAATAAAATTCTTCTTAATAACTTTTTAAATTAGTGATATATTTTTAACTTTATTACTGGGTTTGCTACCCCTCCCCCAGGAAGATATTATTAAATACTACATAAAAATTGTAAATGTCTGTACTTTGCAATCACGTACCAGCCCTAATTTACAATTCAATCAATTAGTTTTCCTAAATCTCGTTATACATACGTTCATTGGTTTACGCAGGCTAGTGTATGTATCTACTCAAACAGGCTGTATACTATACAAGCGGAAAATCTACCTGGAAATATTTTGATATATTAAATAAATTTGAACTGTACTGTTGCAGTTTTTTGTTTAACAATGGTGTCTCATATATCTGCACTTATAGATGGTCTGGGACACAAAATAACTTTTGAATGGATGAAGATAAAGTTTTAAAACTTTGAAGATGTTTTTATAATTTAAAAGAAGGAACTTTGAAAACTTTTTAGTAGCTAACTATTGGGACACTATTTTCCGTTAAATCAAAAATTATAAAACAGAGAAGTTCTCTACGATAATTTTAAATAAATTGACGGCTACAAATATAAATTCGCTAGTGATGACATTTACACCCTCCAGTTTGCATAGACATGTGTAATGTCAAGAAACGAGTTTGTTAATGCATTTTTATTTGATCAGCTTTTCAAATTTATAAATTTAAATAAATACAAATTTCTGTTACTGTGTCCCCTTCTCCCAAATTATTTCCAAACTCATGTTCAGCTTACTTATTAGAGTTTCAAGAAAATTGTGTATACATAAATAATGTGAAAAAAGCACATATTTTCTCACGTACCTATATAATGAAATATTATCCAAAAAAAAGTAAGTAATGGTGAAATACTAATAATATTATTAATAATAATAATATGTAGACACATTGTTTTAATTTCACTACAAAAAATAAATAATGATAATTTCTAGAAACATTGCACTAACTTTTTCCACAAAATAAATAAAATATAAGAATAAAAATAATAATTATAATGCGTAAAACATTGCACTAACTTTCTAAAAAATATATAAAAATCATCGTTGCCATCTTTCCCGAAAACTTAAGAAATGCTAGTTATTGTCTGAAATAAAAAAAAGAAGTAAATAGGTTTTTCTATACGGAAAATTTTCTACAGAAGTTACGTTCTCAATAAAATGAGGCTGTCTTTAATAACAGATTTGTACAAAAATGTCTAAACTTGCTTCGTTTGTACCATATCTCCGTAAATTATTCTTAAACTTTAATTTACTTTTACTCGTGATTTTGTTGCAGGTAAAATACCCTTACAAACCAAAATTGATCAAAATCGGTTCTCTCTTTTTGTCGTTGGTTTTTAGAGCACTGCATAGATGACAGACCGATAGATATAATTCCAAACACTACTTTTGGGCACCAAAATGCATATTTCCGAAAAAAACTGAACATCGATTTTGTTACCTTCTTTATACTCTGTCCATGTGATAAAGTAAAACTAAATTTTACTCACGATTTTTAAATTATTAAAAAAATTAAATAAAATTATAAAATTTCACGTCACTATATTTAAATTGATTTATTATAGTGTTATATCCTTATTTTGTTAAGAACTTCAATTCAAAATTCGCGATTTGGAATTTTTCTTCTGGGCCATGTTATTGTCGTATCTACCCAGTCATTATTCAGTAACCCTTCCTGGATTTAATACCCTTAGCTTTAATCCTGCTCAACCAGCAATAGTAGTTTAATACATTTAATATTTAAACAACTGTCAACCTGATGTACTTTGCAGAAGAACGCGGAAGAGAGTACAAATATCAAGTTATTCTGACCTTTACAGGCACATGGGCAGGTCTTAAGACGACTGTACCTACGAGACAAAGGTCTAAATGCGTAGGCATACTTGCCAATATATATTTAACACGATGTTGCCGTACTGTCTTCGACCTGTTGTCACTTTCTATTACTTGGGTGGTTAAAAGTATCGACCATGATTAAACTCGATTATACATGCTCAGTGACAAGAGATTTCTAATTGTACACCCCGCAGAAGCCATCACTGGCCTATTGTTCATCCGATTCATTTACATTGAATAGTGAACCTTGTTTCTTGCATTATGATTAGCGACCGACGACTGGTAATAATTAAGGTTGTTTAGAATAGGAAAAAATATGAATCCTTATTGGCTCAAGTTTATAGAGCCGCTTTCGCCGGGAGACTTCAACGAGCGGTTAGAAAGGTAGTTCAGGTAAATGATGTAGATGTTTTATCAGTGTGTTGGTAATTATTTTAAATATAAATCTGATTAAGTGTTATGATCTGATTTTTAGGTGCAGCTAATAGTATTTATATTATTTTAAGAACACTTTATATTCTTGGTCTCTGAGGGTTGTGGCGAAGAAATAAAATGATAAAATTGAGCTTAGTTAATTTCAATGAATATTATCGCTGAAATATTAGTTTAGATGTCCTTGAGCACAATCAAATGGTTTCTGAAAATTTCTGTTGTGTAGGTAACGCTCTACATATCAAACAGGTAGACCAATGTTGATCGAATTTGTGTATGTGGGCATAATGTAATCAGAATTTCGATGTACGTTTTGTTTTTCAATAACTAAAAATGAGAAGATACCCAAATTCCGGTTATCTCATAATTGACACTAACAATTTTAATAAAATTTTAGTCAAATGTAGCCTTTAAAAGGACCCAAACAAATCGTCTCCAAAAAAATAAGGACCCAATCAAGTATTGATTGTCGTCTCCAAAAACAAGGACCCAAACAAATCGTTTCCAAAAAATAACGATTCTAGTGCTTTCAGTTTTTTAAAAAATGAAATGAAGAATGTGCTTCCATAAAATAATGCACAATTGGAATTTATAAAATCGGGGTAAGCGTAAATTCCTTACAATTATGGAAAACATGAAGATTCTTAAGAGAAACGCGAATTAACAGAAATTTAATTAATGTGTGTGGTTTGAAACATACGGAAATGAATATGTCATCCGTCAGAATAAACCATTTTTGTTTTACTTGTCATTTGACACATTGATTTAGATTGGCATATTTAGATTTAGATTATTATGTTTAAAAAATTGATAGAAATAGGTATAGTGATTTTGAGATACTCGAATCTTTATGACGGAGCGAACGGTTTATTTTAGCCTATTAACTGATAACTTCAGAATTGAAATGTTCAACCTAAATTTTATCAAAATAAATTGAAATTAGTTTTGAGAAATCATAATTTTAATTTTTGGTCTTACGGGAGCTTTTCCATTGAATGGTATTTGGTTGTGTTAAGATTTGTGCAATATTTGCTCTCCGTTTATTTTCTAAACGAGTTCTGGAATGAAATTAATTATTTTTATTTAATTTTGTTCGCTCCTTTTTTTTTAAAAAAAACAAACAAATCTTGCTGGATAAATTCGCGATAAATCATGGAAAAGTATACCGTATAAAAGAGCATTATTACGTTTAAACCACAGATGTTTAAATAAATATTTTAAGTTTCGTGGACAAAACGTAGCCTACCTTAGTAAAGAAGCTGAAAGATGTCCTAGTTGAGAAGAACCAGATAGTGTTTCTTATACAGTTATGGAATAAGAACGCTGACTTCGTAAAAATTAGAATATTAAAGAATATCATGAATTATTGTAAAAATAGTTTTTGGGAATCTTTCTAAACAACTATTCTTTATAAATTTGCAACTTATTTTAACTACAACTTTTAAGGTTATTTTAATTAAAATAAGAGTAAAAACTAACAAAAAAAATTATATATATATAATAATAATTCGTAGAGAGTTTGAAGAAGAAGAAGAAGAAGGAGAAAAAATATCAATTCTAGATTTTAAGAAAAATATATCTAATTATCAAATTACCCTCAATTACTTAGAGGTGAAATTTTGTTGAAATGAGTGAAAAATTATTAATTATAAACTTGAAACATATAATGTTTTAAGAAGAAGAAAACAAAACAAAAACGCATATCGTAATTAGTTTAATTGTTTTCTAATTTTTGTGAAAAAAATATCCAACGTGTCTCCAAACTACCATTAGATATTTTTATAAATACCAAAAGTCTTCTATATTTAGCATATTTGTGTAAAAAAATAAAACGAATAAAAATAATAAACACTTTATATTTCGAATTACCATTATTTTAAAATTAACAATAGTTGCATAAAGTCGTACCGCAACTCCTTTCAGATATAGTAATTCAAATATTTAAATCCTCCCACTGTACAGATTTGTTTATAATCTATTCCAATATTGCACGTATCGTCCATAACTGGCCCGTTGAATGTCACTGGCGCCATCGGTTCTGTGAACCTCTATTAGTTTTTATCATTAACCTTAAACAATTTTGACGTTGGTAACTAGACATAGCCTACATTGAATAGACGAAAATATCGAGTTAAGTTGCATGTTACTCTTGAAAAAATATGCGTATATATATATATATATATATATATATATATATATATATATATATATATATATATATATATGTTTTATAGAACATATGATTAGGTTAAACCGATTGTATGTAGATATATTGCCCTAACAAGTAACGTGTTCTTCAGTGTATAAGACTGGCTCTTTTTAAATAATTTATAATTTTAAACATCCAATCTTCTTACGATACTTTAGAAATTAGTTTCCTAAAAAGAAATTGACCACCAAAGTACAAGTCCTTATTACTCAATTCTTCATCCTACATTCACCTCCCATTCGTCCAATCTTAAAGACAAGTTAGGAAATTCAATTATGCTGTCAATTAAACCTCATGCAGGCGGCTCTATCTACCGACACCTGCCAACCAAATTAATATATATTTAAAATTCTACCGTAAAAGTAACTTCCAGTCTTATTATATAGGCTTAATCGCTTCCTTGTTTTAAATTAGGTTTATTATTTTGCACTTCGTATGCAAATTCGAATTTAACAAGTTTAAATTTATGTGCATTTATGTGTAAATTTTATGATTGGGAGAAGGAAACAAGGTGCGGAGGGGGGGGGGGGTAAACGTTATGACCTGGTGAAAGAGAGTATCATGCCGACATTTAGTGCTAAGAAATTGTTACTAATGAAAGTGAAAATAGATAACTATTTAGAACTTTTATTACAAGAATGTAAAATGTAGGGGGTGAGATATAAAATGAGTTTCTTACAGTGTTTAAAATTTTATAATTTAGGCAATGCAATTTGAACTATTAATAGCTGTCAATAAAATGGACATAGTGTTATCTTAAATAATAAAAAAAGTAACATTCTTTTTAAATTATAACGATGTTGTCCTCACTTGACACATTTTTGGAAATTTATAGAACAAATTAATAGTTTAATAACAAATTCAAGTTTAACGCATTTTACAACACAGTGAAAGAGTTTTATTATATTCTATTGATAAACAAAAGATTTTAAAATTTTGTTGCCTTTTTGAATTTTTAGAGTACATAATACAAATCAATATTGTTTTATATATTTTAATAAGAACTATTTATTTTTAATTTACTTTAAAGCGCTGTGCTGTTTATTTTATTGATTAAGTAATTTATATATTATTCCTTATGACATTGTTACGTTACTAACAATTAAGTAAACGTCATATTAAAAATGATAAAATGATTTTTACTTTTATGGTTAAAGAATTTACATTCATTCACACACGCACAGATACCATAATAAATTTTTATTCAAGAGAATGACAGTGGATTAAAGATTTTTTTGTAATAAATATATCCTGTTACTTAATAAAATAATAACAATACATGAATAAAAAACTGTTATTAAAGAAATTCTTTTGGAAACTTTTGAATTTAGGTACTTTCATAAGGGGTGAGTTTTAGCCCCCTCCACTTTTTCCCTCAGATGTTATTTTCACATCAACATTAAACGATACACCTAAAATATAATCTTTTATAATTTTAGGGTTCAGCTTTAAAATTACAAATAATAATTAGGCTATGTGACACACCATTCAGTACCATCGTTTAACTGTAAAAATGATAGCGCAAACAGAACTCAAAATCATTTAAAGTATCAAAAATAATTCTGTATATATATAGAGTGTTCCATAACTGTGGAACCTGTCTTTGCGTGATTTATTAATATTGAGTAAATTTTATTTGAAATGGAAAATCTTAACACAAGTTGCAAGTTGCAAGTTGTTAAAAACCATGTAATGAAAATGAAAATTACAGTATTATTAATTAAATGGTGTAAGCCTAACTAAACGAACTTTCTGTTCATTCATTTTAACTGTTCTAACATAAAAAGGTTATATAGAACTACTTAAACACTACAAACGTAATGAACTTTTAAAAAACACAAACTCTCACACTTTTAAATTAATAAATAACAACACATATGGTTTTTTTATGAAAAACTATTACCGTATTACAGAAAAGTTTCATTTTCGTATTTCAGTTCGTTAAAAAAAACGGAGGGGGTCACATACGTTTGAACACTCTGTATATATTTCCAAAAATACATATGCGTTACATGGTTTAAGACGTTTTTAGATTTTAAAGCCGATAATAAAAACGCAATTAAAATAAATTGTTTTGCTTTTAAAATATACATTTGTTTACATTTTTATGGATGTAACCTATATCTTGTATTTTTAGTTAAAAAATGTACATCTTGTAAGTGAAATATTTTTATTCTGTTAATACCTTCGGCTTTGGTTGGAAAACTATTTATAAAATATATTTTTCATTTCCGATACCACCATTGTTCTTAGAGTAGAAATATGGACCTACACCATGTTTTAAACTATCCACTAACTTTGGAATTTTAAAGGTAACCTCAAAATTTTAAAGTGTAAACTTTTACATTTTTAAAGGTTAGTGTTTTAGAGTCTGTATTGAAAAGTTTATACGAGAGAGATCATCTGGGAAAATCCGTAGTTAAAGTATGGGGAGGGGGAAATTGAAAATCATCCTGTATATGGAACGAAATAAAATTTTTATGTTAATGCTAATTTTTGTTGAAGTTATTGTTTTTACGTAGACAATCAGGTTATGGAATGTGTTACATCAATCAAAAACTAAAATTATATGGTAAAGTCCAGTTACAAATTATACTAATAGGCTATTAGTTAATTATTTTTTTTTGCAAATGAATTATCGTACAATTGACTTAAATTGATTTTTTAACGCTCTTTCAGATAATAGGTTTAAGTCATATCTTTAAAAAGCATGACGTTCCTATTAAAATTTATTTTTTAAAGAAAGTTAAAATTCCGATTGTTTGGTTTTTGTCAAAAAAACTGTCCAATCACTAATACTCATCAAAGTGTAGTAAAATAAGTGTCACAGTTGAAACGAAAAAATTCAGTAGCCTATATGAATGGACTTTCACATTGTGTGCTGAGCGTCAGGAGTGGTGTATAAACAGTCTTTCCAATAATAAGCTATTTCCTGAAGAGGTAATTTTAAACCCGCTAACTGCGGTGGATCTAAAAGCAGATATTATAAATAAACAAATACAAACTATCTTGACTTAAATTATTGTTTACTCTGCTTACACAAATTCAACTTTATTAGCGTCTTGCATGCAGCCTGCATAGCGGTATGCAGGTCGACACCACAGGTGGGATGGGCGAGGTTTGCTTCTACATTGTTCACAAAGCTCTTGACATGTTAAATAGACTATAAAGAGATTTTATGAATAAAATGTAAGAATAATTTGGCTAGATGATCTGGTTGTAGTCACGCGATGAAATCTGAGCGTCTCGAATTGCTTGCGTGCGCGTGTGTGCGTGCGTGCGTGAGTTACTAGTTCTTGCATACAATCATGACAGCTCGCTTTTATTCTTTCAGTTTTAAAAGTGACTTTTTTGGTTTGTTTGGACAGGGTTTGGACACCTAATCTTTTCGTATTCGTTATGCTTGTAAGTGTTGGGTTAGGTCAGGTTAGGTGTTTCTAGAAGTGGTCAGCTTTTATAACAACGTTTGTAAATGAAAATTCAAGCTTATGTTCCAGCATTTCGATATTTGTAAACATGATATAAAATAATTTAAGCAAAAACATTCCCATGATTTCACTAAAAAAATGTGAAAATTAGTTTTATAACTATATTCTTCCTATGTGAAAACTCGATATTTCCTGAACAAATAAATAGTTGATTTAACTTTCTTCATTGTGTTTATTTCTTTTGTAAAATAAATATACATCTCGAAATATTGAATGAATACACCCCTTTCCTGCTAATATTAAGGGCTATTTTAATCAATTCAAATTATACCTTTACACGAATAACGAAAAGATTTTCGTACAACACAACTGTAATATATACAGGATGTTGCAAAATTATATTTCCAAACTTCAGGAGATGTTTTCCCACATCAAAATTTTAAAAAAAAGTTCCTGTGAACATATGTCCGAAATTGCCTAGTTTGCTAGATATCCATCATTTTGTTTCTTTAACAAATATTGTTATTTCCAGAACGGTTTGATGGATTGAACTGAAACTTGGCATGATACCTAATAGAGCAAAGAACAGTTTATGTAAAAATAATCAGTCTAATTTAGTAACTCTTTTCAAAATGGCAGCTTCAAATTAAAGAAATCTAAATAACTCAAAAACGTAACAAAATTAAGTAGACAAAACCGATGAAGGTAATCTATTGAACAGTGCATTTGAAAATGACGCCACGACCAACCATTTTAAAAATTGTAGAGATCAGTTTATTATAATTACTTTGAACAAATCTGTAGAGAGACTACCTTACGTCATTCCTGGATTGATTTGAAACTTCTCTGACATTTTATTTCAAACTTTAACTTTGCTTTTCGTACAAATTTAACAATTTTTTAAAGATTCCATTCATTACCGTAATTGGTGGTTTAAAAGTGTACAATATTAAGAAACTGATTAAATTTAGATATCAACTATCTAGCTCGTACGTCGGTGAAATACATACGAATTAAATTTTCTGTATAAAAAGAATCCGTCAATGTTTTAGATACAAACTGGAACTGCTCTGTTCTCCAGACATAATCGTGTAGACAGTTAAAACAATGAAAAAATATATTACAATAATGACGCATTAATTACCAATTAAATAATCTAGGGCATCGTTAGACAGACAGACATATGCAAATTGAAAAGTTAATGCAATGCAGTGGTGAAATAAAGATGTTGTCATTACACACAGGAAATGTTTCGCTACTCGCTTAGTATCATTCACATTCATCTGCTCAAGTAGCTGCAACACATGTTAATTAAAACAAAACAAAACCCTGAACATTATATCTTAGACTGATACAATGACTGACCTCTGGTGGCGGAACGGAAACTATACTACACCGCCTTCTTAATACCTCTTTTCCGCCACTTCATGATATGCTAACTAGTTCACACGATGCTAAAAAACACTTGTTGAAACGTTTTCAAAGATAGATGTTTTTAGTTGTCGAATAATTGTTTTCCACTGTGCTAACAACTAAATAAACAAATGCTTTGCATACGCGGTCGGAGAATCCTCAGGAGCCTTCCGGTTAAATGTATCATTTAAGATTAGGTTGAGGAACTATGTAGTCCTTGTGTATCGAAATGAATTACTCCGAATTTGAATAAACGGAGTTTTCCAATTAATCATATTTATAGTAGAATCATTTACGGTTTTATTTGTTTATTTTTATGTCCGTAGACAAAAACAATTTCATAGACATAGTCAATTTAAAATATTACACAAACAATAGAACAAATAAATTTAAAAAAAGTTCAATAGTCAGTCAATACACACTACACAAATTACAAAACACAAAACAACATTTCACACAATAATTCCAATAATCAACCGAAAAACCAACAAAATAGTGACCGACAAAAGTAAATTAATATTAACATACACAATACAGATACATTTAAGTATAATTACAATACTAAAATCAGTCCTATATACAGGGTGTCCCGTAAGTATTGACCAAAACTTCACGAGGTTATACTATAGGTAAAAACAAACAATTTTCACCATATAATGTATAGTCCTATCTTGCTTAGTTTTCTGTCTATCTGTCTGTATGTGTTTTTTAGAAAAAAATTTCTATCTTAAAAATGGTTTGAGATATCAAGTTGAAACTTTTTACATTTAATGACCTTATTAGTGTACATCTTAGATAAAAGTTTCAAAATAATATCATTTACAGAAACAAAATGGCGGTCATTTAAAATGTTCAAATCCTAATAACTTTAAAACGAGTGATGTTACAAAAAAAGACAAGATACATAAAAAATAGCCCCTTTTAATACAAGCATTTTGGTACCTGGTTTATTGATCTAAGATAAGTAGTAACAGAAATAAGTAAGATGTTTTAATGTTGTGTGTGATTTGATTTTGAAAATACATTGCAATTATGAATAAAACACATACCTTTACTTGGGAAATCTTACTTATTTCTGTTACTACTTATCTTAGATCAATAAACCAGGTACCAAAATGTTTGTATTAAAAGGGGCTATTTTTTATGCATCTTGTCTTTTTTTTGTAACATCACTCGTTTTAAAGTTATTAGGATTTGAACATTTTAAATGACCGCCATTTTGTTTCTGTAAATGATATTATTTTGAAACTTTTATCTAAGATGCACACTAATAAGGTGATTAAATGTAAAAAGTTTCAACTTGATATCTCAAACCATTTTTAAGATAGAAATTTTTTTCTAAAAAACACATACAGACAGATAGACAGAAAACTAAGCAAGATAGGACTATACATTATATGGTGAAAATTGTTTGTTTTTACCTATAGTATAACCTCGTGAAGTTTTGGTCAATACTTACGGGACACCCTGTATAAATTTAGGTAAAATGAGAGAAAGGGACCACATGCATCATGTCAAGGGCCCGGCATAGAGTGCACAAACTCCTCCACAGAGTAAAAGGATCTAGACAATAATAGTTGTTTAAAGTTGTTTTTAAAGGGTAAAAATCCTTATTGTTTTTAATTCTTTGTGGGAGCTAATTTACAGTCTAACACCACCCTGGGAAGGAAGTTTGCTATATGAATTCAATCTGTGCTGTCCAGAACGATAATTATTAGCTTGTCTGGTTCTATAACTTACTATCTATATCTTTATTTTGGATATACTAACATTTGAACCTGTAGTAGAGTATCACCTCAAGTATATATTCAGGGGTGTAAGAACTCCAAACTCTTTAAATCAACCCTACATGACTCAGCTTTTTAAAAACCTGCTATAAGCCTTATACGTTTTTTGTGGCAGGATAAAAACTGCATATTCCGAACTGACAAATACCCTCAAGATACGGCTATAGTAGGTTGTTAGTAGAAACGCATGATTACAATACAAACTCAATTTTCTAAGTGCATGTAAGTACGCCCTTACCGACTCAACCCATGTCAACTTGTTGTCAATACGAAAGAAACTCTAAAAAAATTCCACTGTTGATCTCTTTTAGTACATTCTCATCCAGCATGACACTTGGTGTCTGCTTTCAGCTATATTTCAAGTTAAAAACACGTACATTGCTTATTTGAATATGGTCAAATTATTTTCAGCTAAGTATTGACTTGTAACATTGATTTGTAGAAAAGCTTTATGCTCGAAATTTTGAACTGAGTCTGCTTAGAGACTTAGTTGTGTCATCAGCAAATTGAATTATGCTGTCTGCATACACTGAAGAATAGGTCGTTAATATAAATTAAAAACAACATCGGCCCGAGAACTGATCCTTGAGGGACTCATATCTCAGCTGGGTTAGTTTTTGGGTTTCATTGTATTTTTCTTTCCTGTAGCTATTAACATAAAACTCAGTGTCTAGAACAATAAAACAAACTATTAATAAAGTAAAAACAGGATTAATGATTATATATGGAGCGAAAATTATTAAAAGAATAGAAATATGAGAAGAGAAGATATTTGGCCTGCCTTCAATAACGGCGTTGGTATGGGGAAGAAAAAACCAATAACAAATTAGATAATTTGTATGGCGAGCCTGAGTGATCAGCATAATCATGGAAAAGCGATCCAGGTTACTAAATCATGTTTCGACAAAGAAAACAAGGATGCATTATTTTGGGTGACTGGTAAGCACAAGAAATAATATTCGAACACCCAAGAAAGGAAAGATTTCTGAAGGTCGTGATGCGCATCTTCACCATCCATCCACCTTAATATTTTTTAAACATCCTTATCTATCTTGTCATGGCCGAATGTAAAACTTAACCTAAAAAACTATTACTTTTATCGAGTGATATTATACTTCCACTTTTTGTTTCATGGTTGTAAAGTTTAAATATCGGTGTTTACCTTCACATCTTCTAGGATTAATTTTATAACAACAACAACGCGATGTCTCGTCTATTTCAATTTAATTTCCAACGAATTCCTTTTAACTTTATAACCGGGTTAAGATTTATTCAAAGCGTATATACTTTATAGCTTGCGTCATGGTTTCTTTTTAATTTTCGGTTTGTATGAGGGTTATTATTTCGAGTATTTTTACACAAAAACGCCACAAGTCAAAATTACAGTAGCCAAAAACGTTCACACCATGAAAGTATAAGAAATTGGAACTAATTTTATAGGATTCTTGAATTTTAAAAGAATGAAATGGGTCGAAGTTGATTCACTTTTTGTCTTTAAACATACCTTTATTTTTGTCTTGTGTCTATGATAAGATTGTGAATAATCTAGAAACAGGTTGTTTTGCAATGTCACATTGTACCTCAATATATTTTTCAAACTCTATCTGTACTAGCTGCTGTTAGTGAAGTCGATATTAAACTCGATTTGATTACAGTCAATATCCGAGTCCTGGTGGACATCCAATGACACCGCAAGGCTAGAAGTTATTGTAAACAGGATTATTTTCACGCGGTTATTTGTCATTACGATGTCGTTAGAATTTATCGTAATTGATATTTAGGGTGTTTTGGGTCCATAAGTCTTCGCAACTCCTTTATATACTCTACTGTTTATTTTTATGTTTTTTTCCGCCAATTCCAAAGTCCTTGAAATAATTACGGTACAATATTTTGGTCTGCTATACCAAAATCTACGTTCAATCACTTTTCAGAACGAAACCAAAAAATGCTCGCGGCGTAAAGCGCAAAAATTACCATCCGCATTTGCGCGCTCTCACGAACCGCCTGAGTCACCGTTTATAATTGTCACTAAATATATGCTCCACCCAACGACACTAGTCCCGTTTCTATGCCCCCAATAATTCCAAGTTATTACGAGATAAAATCATTCACATTATTAGATCGCGGGTATCACTAATGTAAATCCGTAATATAAAACGCCAAAACAATGTTTTTTTGGGGGGTCAGGAGACTACTTTATAACAGTTAGTTTTTCGTTTACTTTCTAGAAATAAACGACCGTTATAACTATGAAATGCGTTGCCATAGCAACGATGTGAGTGTTTTTTACGAATTTGGTGATTTGAAAAGTTATTAAAAAAATAAATACTCAAAAGCATGTCAGTGTCCTGGAAGTCATCCAGTAAATTAAAAAAAAATTTAATTTGGTATTCATCTCGTTCGAAACACTTAATATGTTTTATCTTAAAATATAGATAATACTCGCTTCTCTCGTCTGGGTAACGCTCCACTGGCGAGGCTTCTATTTGACAATGGAACTTTAAAATAATTATCATAATAATAATTAAAAAAACAAGTTGTGCTTTAAGAGTACGTGGCTTTAAAAAAATATATTAATTTCCTTGATAGAATGGATTTTATTCTTTTCTATAAAAGTTTTGACATCTAACAGAAATTGGTAGCAATATAAAAAGAGGTTGACCGCTAATCTAATCTCAATTTGATTTTATGGTTAGTGTGAATCTACTGTTATAAAATTCGTAAAATTGGTTGCTATGGTAACGAATGTCAAAATGGCGGATTAGTTAAATTGCAGAATTTTATATAAATTATGATACATTATTAAATGTTCCCTATTTAATTGGTGTCCTAAACAAGTTCTTAATAGAAATAGCTCTCCTAATTTGAATTATAACTTATGAACTAAACAAGTGGTGGATTTATAGAGAAATCCAAATCATAAATAATACTCGTGTTTATTTATAACATTTTAAAATGACGTACTGTTAAATTAACTTTACAATGTTTGTGACTGCATTAGCAGATTTCCTGACTACTCGATAACACGAACCTGATATGTGAGAAACTATTTCCGAGAGCGGTCAATAGAATTGACCCCTGCATTTGTACAATGTGTACTTGCGTGTAATACTAGTATAAAATATACAACTTCTGAGTTCAGAATAAACAGTTCTGTTTATAGAGAAAATTATTTGGAATTTTTTTAAAACGAAGAAGTTGCGCTTTTATAAATTGGTACAGTGGGTGGTGTTTAATTCTTTCCACACCAATGTTTTTGTAATAATTGATAAATGAAGAACAGCTGTGTTGTATACGGTATAGAGCTTCCATTTATGTGTAATGTTGTCCATATATTAAATATATTTTGTTGAGTAAATAAATTATATTCTTCAGTGTTATTCATTAACTAAATGCGAAATAATTTTAGACTAAAAATTTGATATTGTTTTATTTTAGGAAGATTTCTCACACCTATTATTAAATAATTTGATTTATTGTTGTGACTATTTTTTACAGTAACCTTCAAAGTCATGGAAATGACAGTCTTTCTTCCCCTAGCGTTAAAGTCACAATGCTGCACTATACAAGAACATATTTAATATGTGTGTTGTTTTATAATAAGTGAAATGACTAATTTTTTTCCCATTCTTTGTTTCAGATATATCCACAGCAAGGAAAAGCCCTTCAAGTGTGGAGAATGCGGCAAAGGGTTCTGCCAGTCCCGGACTCTTGCAGTCCACAAGATTCTCCATCTGGAAGAATCACCTCATAAATGTCCAGTATGTAGCCGAAGCTTCAACCAACGTTCCAACTTGAAGACACACCTTCTTACACATACTGATCACAAGCCTTACGAGTGTAATTCTTGTGGGAAGGTATTCCGTAGAAATTGTGATTTAAGACGTCACGCTTTAACTCATGCTGTTGGTGATGTTCCTCCAGATGTTTTGTCAGAATCTCATCCTTTGGGTTCAGCCCCTGAAAACTTACACCGGGATCCAATCTCCGGTACTTCCCCGAATGATAGTAGATCGTCAGAAGAGAATTCCAGAGCTGCATCCTCGGAGCGTTGCTTAGTTCCATCGGAACCCTACGGTTACAGGAGACGTACTCCTTCTCCTCTTGCTTTACACCGAAGGCAATCTCCTTCACCCTACCGTCGACAGTCACCTTCACCTATTCCAATGTTCCGTCGGCAATCTCCATCACCGTTGCCTACAAACCGTTGCTCTTCGCCCCAACCTGGAAATAGTCGTGCTTCTCCAACATTCCGAAGGCAATCACCTTCACCATTACCACTCTACCGTCGACAGACATCTTCTCCAACGCTCATGTACCGACGGCAATCACAATCACCCGTCCACATATTCCGACGACACTCACCTTCATCTATTCCATTATTCCGTAGGAATTCCCCATCGACTACAACAAGACGAAGATCACCGTCACCAAATCAAACAAAATGTCATCATCAGGACCCATTATCATCTTCATCTTATACAATGCGTCCTCCGGATTGCCACCCACAGATACAAGTACGGCGTGACCTCCACGTCCCGCTTCCACCGTCATCGACTATCACAAGTAGCCAAGAGGCAGCTGTTTTAGGTTTAGGCATCTTCAGACGTAGATTACCCGAGCCTCCGGACATTTTGTCTAGACCATCAACATCATCTTCCCCTTCTAGGAGATTAACATCATCTTTGACAATTACGAGGACGACATTGCCACCACAAATTGAACCTGTTCAGGTAGACGATCCGGGTCCTTCGACATCAAAACCAGCTCCCCCTGTACCTCCGCCTCCTCCAGTTAAGAAACAAGGTTTTAGTATAGAGGAAATCATGCGCCGCTAGCTGAAGCGGGGAGAGGGGGAAGTAATCTATGTAATTACACACGAATGATTACTCCGTCCATGATTACAGCGTTATTATCCCCAAAGATGAATAGTATTTTCATGAAGGCTTGGAATGCGAGATGAGTCGCAGACGCTGATTGAAGTTTCAACAATTTCAGCTTCACCTAATCCCACAACCAACGTTTCTTTTGTATAACTTAATTTAATACTTGTATTTAACACTAACTCCGGATTAAACGAATAGATTAACATTTTAATCGAGCTCCAGACTATACACAGATTATTACTTTTTGTTGATGTATATAATAATAAATGTATTACATATTATGTGCCTTAAATTATGTGTAAATATTTCATTACAATTTATAATATTTGTGATTAGTAGGCGATCTCAGAGATGTTGTTAAAAATATGTGATTCGTTATATACAAGTATACATTTCGCTGATTGAATTGAGCATACAATTAATTACAAAGACTACAGATGTAGATTTTTTGTATATTAGTGTATCTATTGAGTGTATTTATTTGTGTGGATTGAGGATTGTATATATTTTTCAACCACTTGTGCAATTTTCGTGTACTTTTTATTTTATTAACCAAAATCAAATACAAGGGATTCTGTTGAAGAATTTTATTTACAAAACTGTATTTAGTTAATGATATTTAGAACTTTAAAGTTACTGTTATAAAGTGTACCGTGTACACTGCAATAATTTGTAAAAGTACAATATACAAATTATTTAAGTTGAACAGAGCACTGTATAGTTACTACGATTTTATAATAAATTATGTATTTTATGAATATAATGACTTGAAATCAATATAGAGATGGAAATAAGTCTGGTGTGTTTTTTAGGAATGATGAATGTGGTCCATTAAATAATATCCTTTTATACTTGTACAGATTAATGTTATTTTTACTGTTCTGAGTGGTATTATTTTATATTAAAATAATATTAAATTATATTGAGATTTTGTATATAAAATTGTACGTTTATGTTTTATTTATATGTATGGTATGCAGTTAAAACAAACAAAAATGGTGGATGTCAGAGGAGCATTATGACTTGTGAGTTTTCTCTGAATTATAAAATTAAATGTTATACTTTTTGTAATTAAGTTTGAAAGAAGGATATATTTTTTAGTGAATTTCTAATAGAAACCCCCCAGCAGACCATAAAATATTCACTGATTCTATTCATATAAGTAATTTGGCACTCTTTTAGGCTCAGAGTATATATTGTGTTACAATACGTAGTTGTGGTCCGATTCTGTTCAAATTTATTATTCAGACACGGTTTTAGAAACTATGAAATGTGTTCGGTTGTCAGAAAAGTAGATTAACAATTGGCAGAAAACTTTTGGGGAGTATATTGTTGAACTTCGTGCAATAATTAGTTTGTAGACATTTAAAATCTGCAAACAACGACGTCCAAACGTGTTTTTAACGATAAACAATGAACAAGATATTATTTTTTTTAATTCATCGAAATATTCCTCAAAATTACAACAACAAAAATAGGGCTTTATAAATTTACTATTTTGGTTTAAACTAAAAATTTACAATAAGGAAAACAAGGATCCCAAACCATACAAAAATAGAACCAAACAAAGTATTATTATATTACCTTTAATATGCATTTTGATGACATATTTTAGCTATAAACCTCTGAGGATGATAACCATTCACATTCTTAATTCTGTTTCTTGTATTTGTGGTTCGTGGATCCTAGTTTTCCTTGTGAATATCGTAGCACTACATCACGTTGATATGATTTTATAAAATAGTCGCGAAATTTCAAATCGGTTGGAAACGGAATTAATCCTTCTTATTTAAGACCTAGGAGACTTTTAAGCTCATTTTATGCAACTGGCAATCAACGTAAGTCAATACCAATGTCGAGGTTGGCAGTAGATAAAAATAACAATGAAATTCGTGAAAAGTAGTCTTATAAGAAGCTTGCTGAATATTATGCAAAATAATGCAGAGAGTTAAGTATTTTAGATTGTTTTTACAAAATCGTAGGAAGAAATGATTGTCTAGAGCTGAATACAAAAATATTCGAAGCAGTTCTTGTTTATTGTGAAACAAGTGTAGTGTTTTTAGTACAATTAAATATTCTGTTTTGTCTATTTTTAACTAGATAAGATTTGAGTCACCGCTGAAAATAAAATATCCTCCAAGTAATGTTTCAAGTGTAGTGTTTACTACAATTTGGACAACCTGCACGCCCCCTATAGTCTGTGTTGCGATTCACCTGAATTGTAACACTACCAATTATTTCGGAGGGGAGGGGTAACTTAGAACTGTAAATTTAAACAAAAAATCTTTCTGAAAACTAGAAATCTAACTACTGGAACTATCACATCGGTCATTCTTAATAAAAGGAAAACTTGCTTATAATCTCTTCACGATTCCATTAATTTATCACCCCCCCCCCCATATAGGAAGTATCAATTCATCGTATATTTTATTTTTAGCCTTTTAAGCTGAAATGTACTCTACAAGCACACAAACTTTTTTTTTAAATTTAGTAGTTATTTGAACTTTTTATGATGCAGAAAAATAGTTTGATTCTAGTGAGTTTTCATTAATTCTCGTTATAATTTTATTGTTAGTTTAAATAAAAATTTCTCTTGTATTTCTTGAGAAATGTTTAATAAATTTCACTGTCCACCATCCTAAAACTAGTAGATGAATACAATTGTGGTTTTCAAACCATTAACTAGATGAAGACGTGTAAACTTTTTGATCGAAAACGATTTAGATAAAAATGAATTGCAGACACAAGAAGGATATCAATTTTTTTTTATGTAAGAAAAAGTCAGTACATTGATTTTTTAAATTTTCAAACCCTAAAAAATATTAAATTTTATCAATTAGATTATTCACTCAATACGTTCCAAAAAAATAACCATTACCATTTAACTTCAAGTACACAGACTTGAAACTAATTTAAATTGTTTGAATTTATTTAGAACTATTTAACGATACAATCTAAGAGGGTGGGTGTAACACTCTAGATAGTAGTCTTGGGTGTAAGTAAGATATATAGAGCTGCAGTATCTTCTAACAGATTAGATATTGACGTAATTTAGTGTTAATTGGAAGAAGTCTGGCCGACTCCTCCCCAAGACAAGAAAAACGGGTGCAGCCCACTTCCACTTGCACATAGCAATCTCGGGATTCTGTTGTCGAGGACAAACCTTGACTTGAGAGCAGTGTTTCTTTTATTTAATTTGCAATTTTGCGATATAATAAATGCAAAAACAATGTAAGAAATATTTATACTCGTTGAAATAAGTATAAATTAAATTTTAGAACAGATGTTTTGTAAAATTTAGGAAAACTTATTTTAACATCCGAGAGGAACGAGGTGAAATCTGTTTGACAGTAAAAAATAAATTGCTACAGTTTAAATTTCAAAGTGTTTTTATTTTGTGCATCTGATTTATGGTGAAAGTTTGAGCATGGATATAAAATCTGTTAATGTAGGAGACGTAATATTGTAATTTTAAATGAAGCTTTAATTTAATTCTCTTGATTTTCTATGTGTGTAGACGACACACTTAACCTGATTTTTTTGTTACAAACTTGCTTAGGAGAAATTCCATAAACAAATCTGGACGATTGTATTGGTTGTTGGTAAAGCAGTGACCACAGGGTGGATTTTCATTTTCACAAATCTCTGTCTTTGTTTGAACTTCACTGATTTTCTAAAGCTTGTTTTTAAATCCAGAGAAGAAGTTATTTCTACTTTTTGGCTGTAAGAAATGTAAACGAAAGAAAATATCGAAATTTAAATAAATCTTGTTTAAATAATAAACTATCCAATGATTTTGGTAGATACATCATTGATTAAGGACAATGTTTGTGCTTTCATTTATATTAGAAATCAAACATTTTTACTTTCCTTGAGTTTGTATGTCACGAATATAAATTAAATATTTTGCGTCTTTTTTTTACTTTTAAATAGCTTTTACTTATTATTATTGTCTGACATACCTATTTCAACTTATTTCTATTAATTTAAAGGAAAAATTACATTTTTTCATAACAAGAATATCAACTTACGTCGAGAAATCTTGTCACACCGTTAGGTAATGACTTGAAATAATAGTAAACCATTTTTAAACAAAAATTGTAAATATAAAAGTCTCGTACAAAATCGAGATTAAATATTTAATCTTAAATGCAAGACATTTATTTTCAATTACTTTATTTTGAGGTTAATTTCAAATTTGAATTAAAATATGAGCGCTTAAACGACATATTATACAGCTAAGTTAAAACATACAAAGGACAATAAACGAAGCCGAAGGCAGTGCCCTATACAAGAGAAGCGGCCAACAATAATGTTATCTTTGTAAAAATTATCCAGAATTATTATTTTGAATTCTGAGCTTCCATTAAAACCTGAAATTTAAAATCCTGAAACAAAGTATGTTTTAGTAAAATACATAATGATTACTATTTTATCACGTCAGATAATTATTTGAGTGTTCATTCTATATAAAACCAGAAAATACATTAATTTGTTTTTAAGAAAATGCCTAAAATGGACCAATACTTTAGTCATTTGAATTTCATTTAGATTTGTTTAATTTTTAAACACAGTTTTTTTAAATTAAATTAATTTTCTGTACGTATTAAAACAAAGTGAACACGGATTAGAGCAATACCAATTCAGTTTCACCTTACAAAAATTATATTTCCTAATACAACTTTGAAAAGCCCTCTAACGTCTACCAAACCTTCACACTAAAATTGTTTGTGTAGGTGTGAAACCAATGTTTGTTTATATTTATATTTTAAACTTATATGATAGTGTTTGTACAGTATAAGAGGTTATATGACTTTATGGAAATGTTTTTCTCAATAATTATAGGTTAGAGTGTTATGTTTTGTAATTTCAGTAAGTTTTTGATTTCCATGTTGTTTTACATGTTTATTTTTTTGTTTTTTTTAAATAAGAAAATGTAAATTAAATTAAAGGAAATAAAATGTTTTTGAGTAAAATGGTTTTTACGTTTATTATGTGTTTATCATTTTTTTTCTAAACGCTATTTTGCTGTTTCATTTAAAGAATGTGTGGAAAATCAAGGTGACATTTTTTAGTTATAATAAAGGAGTCAAATTGATGTTCAGAACTTAAAATAATCTACACGTGTCAAGTGTTTGGGTCAATATGCTTAAGAATTTATTAAATTTAATGTCTGTGCATCAGCAGTAATTATAAAACATTATTTAACCATTTTTAAGGACAATTGATTGAAACCTATAGATTCTTTAGCTGCTAATTTTACAAGTTTATAATTTAAAATTTGGAAGCACGTCCCCAAATACAATTATCGTTTTAAATGAATCCAAAGCTTAAATTTTACTAAACTTTAGGTTCCAAATAGTCTTAAAGAAACACAATTTTAATATATCGCCCAAAAATTAACAATTTTGAAATAATTATTAAACTAAAAACAAATATTACCACCATTAAAAGTTGAAATTTTCAATCAAATTTTTGTGTAAAATTAATATAAAAGTTATTAATTTAATCCAATGAGCAACATGTCAAGTTAAAGCGCAGGATTAACTGGCAAGAAATAAAAGTGAACATTCACAACTGTCACTTAAATTTGATATCATATTAAAAATCAATAAGCTGTATTTTAAATTTAATCATTATATTCAAGAACATTTTTCTGCTCTGATCACTTTACAGTGTTTATTTATTTCAGATTTCAACAGCAAAAGTATTTCGAATGGAGAGCCCTTTCAAAAATGTCTTTTTTTGTGATACAAAATAATCCAATTTTTGAGAGCCTTATTTTGGTGTGTTATGTTATGTATGTATTTTTGTTTTATTTTTTTATAATTAGATTTTGATTTTTGGTTTTGTTTAATATAAGTTATTCGGTGAATTTCTGGCTGTTTATAGCTCGACCTCACACTGAGACGAGGAGTCTTATAGAGACTCTTTCAAATATGTATTTGTATATCTTCAAATTATATTAGTGAAACTATAAATAAAATAAACTTGCCCAAGATTTCCATATAAGCAATCTCTGTACCAGTAGATTCCAGAGCATTCCATTTGTTCTGAATGAAAGTAAATATTTGCACATTATCGTGGATAAAAACACATACCTTATATAGATTAAATATTTTAATAACTTTTTGATTCCTGTAAAATATTCACTCTTATTTCAAAAGATCAGTTTAAACGATTTTCATGAAATTTTGTGTTAAATGATAGAACTAACATTGTAAAGTCTCACAAAATTATTTGGTCTATGATACAGGCTTATATCTAAAATTGGAAGTTGAAAATACCTTTAATACTTTATTTAAACCAATTGAAATAAACCGATGTTCACGAAATGTATGTTATTAAAGTTTTCGTATAATAAAGGGGCGGGGGAAATGTAACAATAAGGCATATAAACGAAATAGAAGTTCAATACTTTGATTTAATTTTGTAGATGGACTGACAAAAGATTTATATTATATAAGATTTATACTAACAATTAGGTAAATGTGTCCCTAAAATTTCTGCAGCCTAACACTACAGCAAAAACCCATACGATCTTCCAGCTTACACGAGTCTAAATCGCCTGCATTATGTCTCAGACGCAATTTTCATAGAAACCTCTGAAACGATTTTCAAGAAAACTTTTTTAAATTATACAGTTATGAAGGATTATGACGTGAAATTCCCAGTCAAAAATATTTACATAGCAGATTATACAGGGTTTTTGTAAAATATATTGCCATAATTTGAGAGGTGATAAGGGACATCAAAAGAAGAAAACAATTGAATCTATGTCCTATAACGCTTCTTTTGACGTTTTCCCGCCATTTTGTGTTTAGCAACAATATAATTATAACTTCACAACCAAACTTTGCAGAACGTTTTATTCCATTCATTTGTAGTTCATCAACAAACCATAATTTGTCACTTAATGGTTTCAAAAAAGGGTGCAAATTTTTTTATTTTTCTGAAATTTAACTTTACAATTTTCTAATGGCCGCCATTTTGAAACGGTTAAATGAAAAATTAAAAGATGTAAAAAAATACAAATTAATGGTATGCAACGTATTTAAAAATTTTGTCTTAATATCTCTACTCGTTTTGGATTTAACGAAAAAAACAACAAAACGGTGGACAGACGGAATAAAGCGTTATTATAAAGTTTTTTGTTTCTTTCGATGTACGCTATTATCCCCCGAGGTTTGTTAAACCATTTTATGAACCAGTATAGTTTACACTGATCTTTCATCAATGCTCTTAGTGTTTGGACAGTTTGTTCAAACCTAAATTGACCCAGATTACGCCAGATGTATATAAAACAACACAAAGTAATAACAACATTCCAAAATAAATAAATAAATGAAAACATAAAAATAATATTTCGTTGGAACTCAATACCACCAAACTTTCTTCAACCTTCGAAGAACAGTTTTAGTGATAAATCGCCAAGTGTTGACGGGTCGAACCTCCATCTTTCTTTTGCAATTATTGATGTCCAACATCCGCAGGTGTTTCAGAGGTTAGAAAAGTACATTTGCATAATAAACACCTGAGTCTTACTGCGCCAGTTTCGAACAATAGAAGGTAATTATCATAAAGTAAGGTCTCCGCTTCTTACTATTTATCTACATAATTAAAACAATATTTATGAATGAACTAGCTGGTTTTGCGCAGCTTTTCTGCGCATTGTCAAACAGAGAGACATTGGGAATAGAAACAGTTATTGAGTAATATTGTAAACATTCAAATTGAGAACACTCGCGCAGTTAATACGCTGGCGTGATATTTTACAAGGCAAACTCAACGCCTGCCTACGGTAGGGACGGCAGCAGAAGGTGCCGTAAAAGGCAAATTTCCAAACTACATAAAGAAGCACAAGAAGAAAGAAAAAAAATCAAAAATTTAATAATTTAAAAGTAACCCACATTCATTTTTAAGTGACTAAAATATTCAGCTAATAGTCAAATCTAGTTGACATGGAAAAATTGACTGTATGGAATTCAGTTAATATTCCAGCTAGTAGAAAGATTTTTTTCTCTAATTTTAGGGTTACGGCTGTTAAAAAATATTTTCTTTCCTTAAAATCTAACAATAAGAAGATACAGGTTTAAAGCAGAAAATAAACTTAAGGGAACTATTATGGGACACACAGGTGAGAATTTAAACACAAAACAGTAATTAAAACTGTATCCATTTTGAAATTTAGCGACTTTCATTAACTTGTTCAACGGTTTTTAAAGCCTAGTCTACAGTAATATATTTCAATTAATTCAGATAAGTTGGCAGCACTGGAGTCCATAGTTGTAATTAGAAAACATTTTTTGTTCTTTGTGTATAATTTTTATATACTATATATCTACTAATAAAATAGGGTACATTATGACTCATACAAAGTGTCGGAGTTTCCAGTGTTACAAACCCAATAACAATAAATATCTCGCTTCTTAATTAAACTTTTTCGAACTGTAGAAAAAAAATTAGAATTAAAAAAAGTCGAGAGAAACTCAAATTCCACAGCACTATACGAAAAACTTTTCAGTGGGCGTTTCGACGACCGCAATGTTATCCTCACTAAGTAGTAAATACAACTCTACTTCCATTTTTATATTTTAAAAAGTACCGAAGAACTAACTGTTACTTTGGTTTAAAAACAGTTTGGTACAGTGGTTTCGTTTCAAATATTTCCCTACAAAATTATTAAATAATGTTTTTTTGAAACCTAACCTAACCTAACTATTTTAATAGAAATAAATGAAAATTTTTAATATTTGTTTTGTTTAACCCCTTCATTTTACGCCCATTAGATTAATGAAGACGGAAGAGTAAGTAACACAACGTCATCAGCTGGGCAAAAATTTGCATAAACTTTAACGGTTCCCTAGTCCGAACTGCAGCGAGATAAACGAGCCCTTTACCAAATGCGCTACGCTGCTCCTAAATTTTGATTTATCACTCGACAGATATGCTTAAATTTTAAATTACAGATGAAGTGAAAAAGTCTGGAAATATGCCCAAAATATGCCAGAAATCAAATTGTTGTACGGAATCATTGGATATTTTGGTACGCAGGTTTCAACCAAATTTCATCAAAATCGGTCGAGACAATTTTTTTTATTATTTCATGTAGAGAAAGTTTTTGATTTACGAAAATTCTAAACTTAAAAATCCTACAAGTATTATTTAAATAGGTTTCAGTAATTTTCTTTCCCGAGTAAATTACAAACATTTCCACTTTGGTTATATTAGCCTGCAACTTAATTTCAAAGACCCTAGGAAACTACTATGTTTATAATAACAAAAATTAAATTTGTGTAAAAACCAAAATATAAAACGTTTAACACTGCCCTATATTTAAGTCACTATTTCAATCTGTTACAAACATATACTTTACAAGTTGTAATGTTGTCATGAATACAAAACCCAATGTTAGTACACAGTTCACATTGCTTCGCTCATATCAAAACCTCGACTATAAACTGGTTTGACAGTACAACCGAGGTCAGTATAAAAGATGTAAAATAAATTCTACTTCGGTGTCTTTGATGTATTAAATAAGCCTAAGAACTTATTATACAAAGAAATCGTAATATGATTTGCTAGCAATCGCAACGCACGGTAGTGGGGTTTCAGTCCTTTAGCGGTTATAAAAATTAATATACGGTCCAACTGGACGCAAATCCTTGTAAATGAGTGGAGTTTTTTTTTTTTTACGTTTTTATGGTCATGCTAAGGGCTGACTAATTTATGCATCCTGTTGCCGGACAGAACGTGTTTTCAATATCATAAAGGAGGACCGGAGACCAGGTTAAGTCTGTATCATTCTATCTGAAGAATGTTAGGTTATACTCCATCTCACTCTATCTAAAGAATGTTAGGTTGTTCTCCTACTCTGTCGCACACAGATCCTGTTTCTCTGCCTCCGGTCACCACTATTACTCACATCAAAAACATTCGCCCTAAACTCGGTTACTTGTGAGGTTTAATTAAAAATCCGAACTGCGTCTTCGATGGCCATGAACTAGCTTGTCCACGTGATTAAAATATCCGTGACTCAATTTTTACCTTCTCTACCAACTTACAATTTACTATAGCATTATACATACGTCTTCGTATATGCCCTATAAAATTTCATCTATACTTTTACTTTCATGTACGTAGTATAGAGAAAGTTATATGATGGGTAAAAAAATCAAGTTTTTCTACGAATTATAAGTTTTGATGTTTCTTGAACCCCAAAAAGTTAACAATATGAAACACTGAAACCCCTACCACAAGTTTGCTACAATAATACACACACAAATAAAATATTTATTTGCCTTATGTTATTATAATTCATATTGTTCACATTCACCACAGTGCTCATTGAACATCTACCCAAAAAGTTGTTTTAGTTTGTTGGAATATTTTTGCTATATCTCTAAGGTTTTATTTATTTTTTTCTTTAACTGATAATTTGGGAATTGTTTGGATAAAACTAAAATTCTCATTTAAAAAAATGTATTTTCTAAAATATAGCCAAACTAGTCTTTATCACTTTACCAAAATACACTTCTCTCATACTTTACTGAAGATGGCATCATTGTAGTTGAAACGGGTTTCAATATTTAGGAGAAATTGTGTTCAATTTAAATTTTAAAACATCTCACAAGTGAAACTCAATATTTATTTACAAGTATTGATGTTTAAAAAATAAAATAACAAATAAAGGTAATTTTAAAATTTGTTTAACTTTTTGAAGAAATTTTAACTTAAAATGACAGTTAAACTTTAATCCTTCTGTAACATTATCAATTTTATATCTCTTAAAAACAAGTACCGAGTCTCCTCATACTGCGGCGTTCAAACTAAAACCTTATATAATTTTGAAACCAACTTTCAATTCTAAATAACTTTTCAATTAGACATCAACTATTAATATATTTTCTTTTAATAATTGATAGGCTTAATATGTTTCTTAGCGGTGAAATGTCAAACTTACATGGGGAGAATATGGATTTCTTGGAAACTATTGAAAGAATGTAAGAAATATATTCAGTCCCAATTAGCATTTAAAATATACGCTAATTTTGTCTTTAATGAAACATCAAAAAAATTGTCTTTTTCTTTATCATTTAAAATTTTAAGAAAATGCCCGAAATTTGTGGAAAAATTTTAATGTATTTTTCAGCTCAAAATATTATTATAGTTCAGGAACTATTACGCTTATCAAAAAAGTTTCCAGTTCTAATTATCACTCAAACCAAGTACCAACTATGCCTTTGATAAAACATATGTTATTGTTGAAAACTTTTTTAATTAGTTAATTTTTTTTTAAATCTGAAGACAGAAATTGTTATAACTTGGGAATAAAGGAAATAATTGTAATCAAACATAAACTAAAATCTGACAGATAACGTTCTTAAATAAGGGGGGGGGGCAGTACGAAAAGGCGATCACGATTAAGACAGAGAAACGTTGGGGTTTATAATTGTAAAGATTTACAAAGTTTATGTTGGTGTAACCTTACTGATTGCTTTCTATAAAATGATACATTTATTGTTCCTTTACTTCCCTGAGCAATCTTGTATAAAAAGTTTGTATGTAAACTATTAAAGTTTACAGCTGTTTCGCCTGTTTGTCATCATCAGAACATGTAGAACACTTATCGCATTACAATATGTTAAAATAATTTAAAAAAACAAACACATTTAGAAATTGCATTTAAACTTAATAAGAAATACATTTGTAACACTATTAATTCTGTCACATTGAGTAACTGTCCACCTTCATATTGTCTGACTGTATTGTAATGTGGTGGATGTTCTATTTGTTCTGATGATGTCTGACAAACAGGTGAAACAGCCGTAAACTTTACTCGTTTACTAAGATTGCTTAGGTAAGTAAAAGATTTATAAATATATAATTTACAAAATATTTTACTGATATAACCATTTTTTGATACAATTCAAATTGACTTCTTACTGGATTTTGTTACTGCCCCAAATCCGAAAAACAATATCCGTATGCTGTTGATTTTGTCCTAGCGTACAATAACAATAAAAAAATGTATCCTCGAGACTTACAATTCGTGAGGGTTTTTTGCGTACATGTGCGGCAATGTAGAAAGTTAAAAAGTTGGGATGAACATTTTCAAAATCATTACTAGATTTGTCTCTAATTTTACGAGTTGCCACCGAACTGTAGGCATATTAACTAGTTCATATAATAGGCAAAGATTCATTAAAACATTGACTGAAACGTTTACTTGACAGAGATGGATAAGTATAAAAACACTCGTAACAAGTTTACGTGTTATTTATCACTAATAAGGAAACATTTATAATTAATCTTTTAAATTGGTTTCTCAGTTACTTTTTAATCTTTTTCGCAATTATTCGTAACCGGAATTTCTATTTACGTGATGATACGCTGTTTGGTTTGAGTCATTCAACTCAATTGTTAATCAATTGACAAATTTTGATCGACTGCAAAATCAAACTTAACAAAGATTATATTTCAACAATAATTCTAAACTGGTAATTTGATAGGACTATGTTATTTAGGTATTAAGTAAAATGTCATAATACAGATTTTGACTAAAAAAATTGTAATTTTATTAAGTTCTTACTCGATTAAAAGTCATTGCAATTTACGAGTAGGGTGTTTATCAGTATAATTAAGTTGCAAACCATCTACATTGAAAAATCAGATTTTTAAATGACCTACTGTAGCATGGGAATCCGCGGATGAAAGACTTAAAAATAAACACCAGCTCATTCAGTCACTAGCCCTAATAATCTGCTCATGTTTTACCAATACTTATCCTATCTCCATAATGAAGAATGGAACTTAACTTGGAGTGTAGTCGTTGGACTTGTTATTTGAAAATGCAAACGATACCAACGAGTCACCCTCCTTGTTTATTGATTGCAAAAACCGTTAAGCAATCATTCAGATGAAGAGCAGTGTTATTATCGAGGATGCCAAGAGATGTTTCTTAAATCGATACATTAAGGCTCCTTGAGGAATGGCTGAAGTTGAAGTAAGCTAGTTTGGCTGGCTAAATTGATAAACGGAAGAGTGAAACTTTGGAAAGTTGAGCACTAAACATACTGTAAGTGCAAACTGTAAGTGTAAACATGTAAAAATATATACAGACTCATAGGTAGATAAATCAGCTGTGGGTTTCTTCAATCAAAAGACAGGTACTAATCTCAGCAAAGGCTGTATCGATTACAGATACCGAATGAATAGTCATAGATACAGCATTATCCTCCTATCTGTAGACTGCAAGTAGAAGAGAGAGAAATTTCATTTTTACAAACTCAAAGTCAGCCATCGTTGCTTTGTGGAGTACAGAGTTCAGCGAATACTCTTTTTACATAAACAAATAGAAGATCTTATTGTCCCATCTCGTGAAAAAGGAAACAAATCGAATTCCAATGTACTTCAGTTAAATAGTAATGGATGGTAATAAACGAGATACCAAACCAGACTGTAAATTTCGGACCTATTTTACTTCCTCAACACTAGTTGAGTAAGTTCAAAATGGCAGCATCCAACAAGCTATGAATAGAATGTTTTAAATATTGGAGAGACGAGCAGAGTTGTTTGGAATTCAGCCAGAGCTCACAGACTCTACACTTTACTGAAAGTTACAGCTATATATGTTTCAAAACTGGAACTCATTGTTTCCGGCCACTATCTTCAATCATCTAAGAGATTCACCTGTTTGAAAAAATACAGAAACTCTGGATGACAACTTGCTGGAATGTTCACGTCCAAACCTTGCAAGATGTTTACTGTGGTTGAGAAAGGTCAAATAGACATTGAAGAATAAGAAAATGTGGAGAGTGGCGGCTGCATTATATTATGAACATCGGAATACTTGATCCTGTTTCAAGAAGTAACATGCTAGAAAGCTATAATGTCAAGTAATAAGATATAATTTTCAAATTATACTGACAAATTTCAGTAATAATTGTGTACGTATTTGATCTTTCTGGTTGCCCCGCAAGGACGTACAAATGACCTTGTACATTTTCCTTGGCCATTTTGCAAAACATTTGAAATGTTTTTTGCTGTTTTACAGCTTTTAATGTAAGTATGAAAAGTGAAAGTTGATTTTAAAAGAAATATTACACATTATGATTTCTATACTTTGTTTAAGTTAAAGGTTAATTATGAATCCCATTATTATATAACATTCATTGTTTCTGATGCAGAATTTACATAATTACTCTGTGAACAATTTGTTGTCAATATTACTGTCTTTTTAACATTCTTAGTTGATGTGTTTTAGAGTGACTTCTAAAGTTAAAGATATTGCAATATAATATCCTACTTACGGAAAAATATACAAGCGATCTGTAAACTATTTTAGTAAACTAATTTACGTTTCTGACTTGTTATATAATTGTATTTAAAGTTTTGAAAATAAGGCAGTCGTAATTTGTTATTTCTAGAAACGTTCTTTTGTTGGCTTAAAGTGTAGTAGAGTATCCATTCAACTAGTTTTCGGTGTAAAACTGTTAAAAAAATAATTTGGCAATATAGTTAAATTTTAAGAGAACAAAGTTGTTTGTTATAAAAATTGTTGTATATAAAACTTGAGATGGGTTATATTACAATCGTTCCATGTCTCTTTTAAGTTATGAGGGAATTTTTACGATATTTTGCCCACTTTTCGAAAAAACAACAAAAACGTATGTAATAAAACTGTTTCTAAATAAGTGCTACCATTTTGTCTAATCAGACAAGCCAACATAACAGTTTATATTTAGTTGGTTTTGAAAGAGACTAATAGATGGGACTTAAATGAGGATATATTGTATTGTCGGAGTTGTTAATAATATATAACTCTCAATGAATTAGTTTTATACGTAAGATAGAAAACAAACACTCAAATGTAAGTTACAAAAGTAAAATGTAGTCCTATGAGAGTATGTACATTTTTATTTATTTTATAAGGCAACTTGTTGGCTTGTGCAATTTGGAACAGAGAGTTGAATTGATACAAATGTCTCTAATCTTGAATTTACAATTAACAATTAAAAATAATACCCCATTCCAAACTGCAAAAATCTACATCATTTTGACTATAAATATGTGACAGTCGCTTTTCACCCCCAACTCTTAACGGCGTACGCACCTACAGGTATAAAATAGTATTGCGCCAAGGTAAAGTGACTAGAAAATTGCGTGCAAGCATGTACAATTTTACTTATGGTAATCATATTTAAAATTTTATACTCGTTAATACAACGGAGAATTTTTACGAAATCTTAAAATTAGTGGAAATTAGATAAACGTTACAGCTATTTTCGGTTTTGAAGTAGTGGCTTAAAGTAGTGTTTTCCTATTCGTAGAGGTTGATAATTAAAATTTTTAGTTTTCTATAAAATATGATAAGGATGTTCATTAATAAATTTAAGCCTTCGACATTAATTTATCTTTTTCCTATGAAAAATTGCAAAATTTCAGTCGCAATAAATGTAAGCCTTCTACATTAATTTATCTTTTTCCTATGAAAAGTTGCAAAATTTCAGTCGGCATATGGATCAGTCCTTAATTTAGGTCAAAAAATTGAATCATTCCATGAGACCCCCCCCCCACATCAAACGACTTAAAAACATGATTAAATAGGAGAATCCGAAGTTTTGAGTAATGCATAACATACATTTGAGTAATGTTGTATGTAGACGGACTGACAGCATTCCGAATGTGTTCTTGCAGCGTAAAGAGGTATAACAATCGATATCAAAATTTAAATACCATAACAATACTATCTGTTCACTGTATAAGAAACCTAGTTGGCAGGCAATATATTTAATTTATCATAAATGTAGATTCGCCCTTTGGTTGTCATACTAACCTATAATTTGCAGCCTCTTAACATTTTCCAATAACACTGAAGGTATGTCATTTGTTTAGAAAGAAATATCATGTACATTTAGACCTAGAGGTAATTCTGAGCAATAAATAGGTATCTAATTCTTTTTATTTTATTATATGTTGAACGGCCAATGGGAAAAAGAAATATAATAATAAAAAGTGTTTCAAACAATATCAAATCGATAAGAAATCAAAATAACTCCAGAACATGTGAGATTTATAATCTAATAACTAATATTTGGCATGTAGTACAGGTTAGGTTCGCTTAGTTTTAATAATTTTAAAAAAACACCCATTATCATAATTTAATGAAATAAATTGTTTGCACATTGTAGTAACATAGTTACCATAGTCAAAAGTTTATTATTAATAAAACACTAATTACTACAAACAGTTATACAAGTGTGGTTCATCTCCCACTAATGCCTCTAGTTAGTTTAACCAATGGATTAAATATAAAAATTTTGTTTTATTAAATTGAGATAATGCGTGTTTGTTTTTTAATCTATAAGTTCACTACAGTATACTGAAAAGTGTAGTGAATAAATGATTATTATATTTTATTACTTTTCATCAGAAAATAATATTCACAGTGTGTAAACAAAATCGAACTAACCTAACCTAACCTACCCTTGTTTATTGGACAAAAATTCAATAACGTATATTTAAAGTTATTGGATAACTATGGATTATTCACGTTATTAATATAGTTTTATCGAATATTTACCATGATTTGAGCATATACAAACTAATACACGACGTTTCGAGATATGGATCAACTTTCGTTATCAAGTGATAAATTTAGAATATTAGAAATATAAAAAGAGCCTAACATAGCCTAGCGATATTTTGGAAACAAAATTAAAACTAGTAATCTAAACATGTTTATTGTTTCTCAACCGATTTTGATGATATCGTTAATTTAAGTGAAACAGAACAACATAAGGACGAGAACAATTCATAACATAGTAAGTTATTTTTATCATTATTCAGTAACATTCTCAGTTGCTTCAATCATCAAAACGCGACGTTATTAAAAATTCAAATATAAATTTTATACATTTGAAAATAACTTTATTATTCAACCAAAGTTTAATGTTCACGACAAAACTCGTATATTCCATAAGAGCATTGCGACCAAAAATGGTTTCCAAACGACTTACAACCCAATGAAACATCCGTATTGAAATATTTAACAATTTCTATAAAAATAAAATAAAACATTTAATACCAAATAATGCTGTTTGACTGGAAACATTACCTAAAGAAACGGGTTTTTAAAAAGGATGTTTCCAAATTAGGCATTTAGGCTCAAATCAAGTAACAAGTGCTGTCCACAATCTGGCCAACCAGTTCTGTTTTGCAAACTTAACACGTCGGCAATTGTTATCTAATGTCTAATTATGTAGGGCTATGACTTTAAGAATTATTGATTTCGTTATATTTTATAGTAGACATGAAATTAAACTTATTCCCAGAATTATTGGTCACCTCAGAATTTTTTTTAAATAACTAGATACACTTGTCCAAAATATATTTTATATCTTATAATTAGATACACTAATATATCTTCAAGTTCATACCAAAATTGCAAGTTTTACCAAAATAAGGAAATAAAAAAGTCGTTTGTTTCAATTATGAGTTTTCCGTGCCTTTTTATTGATAACAATAAGTATGGAAAAGGTTTAGGATACGAGAGGACTGTTTAAAATATAATATGTTAAAATTTTTTTGGAATATATGGAGTACGTCTTGCCTCCCTTTGCAACTGCCTCTTTCCTTCTCAATTTTCGCTTTTGCGTTCCTGAAAGACACGTGTTCATTTCGGTTAATGTTGAAATGTTCGACACCATTCTCACTTTTCAGTCCAAGTTGGGTCGATCCTTCAAGAGTCTAACAAAGGACTCTATTGGTCTTACTGTAATGATTGAAAAGTGGGTTCCATGTAGTTTGGTTAAACCATTGTTTCCTCCAACTCCATTTAGTTGTCACTCCCCGGGTTGTCTTTTGTGAGTTCCCAAACTCGGCTTTGTGTGCTAGGGAAATAAACGGCCTATCCATGGAAAGCCTAGCATGCATTGGTAAGGCTGTTAAGACTGGATGTCGTCTGGTATCAAGAGTCCGAATATTAAGGCTAAGCTCTTCTGAGGCACACAACCCTCCGCATATGCTGTTCTGCCTTGGCTTGGAATAAGAGCGTTGATTCATTGATGCTGCATCCCAAAGTGTTCAACCACACCGATACGTTGCCCACGCTGCACCACGTGGAGACGTGTAATTCCGCACGTGAATAGCATAGAGATCCCATCTCACCACACTGAATCGCATAGAGATTCCCATCTCACCACACTGAATCGCATAGAGATCCCCATCTCACCACACTGAATCGCATATAGATCCCCATCTTACCACACTGAATCGCATAGAGATCCCCATCTCACCACACTGAATCGCATAGAGATCCCCATTTCACCACACTGAATCGCATAGAAATCCCCATCTTACCGCACTGAATATCATAGAGATCCCCATCTCTCCACATTGAATCGCATAGAGATCCCCATCTCACGACACTGAATCGCATAGGGATCCCCATCTTACCACACTGAATCACATAGAGATCCCCATATATCCACATTGAATCGCATAGAGATCCCCATCTCACCACACTGAATCGCATAGAGCTCCCCATCTTACCACACTGAATCGTATAGAGATCCCCATTTCACCAAACTGAATCGCATAGAGCTCCCCCTCTCACCACACTGAATCGCATAGAGCTCCCCCTCTCACCACACTGAATCGCATAGAGATCCCTATTTCACCACACTGAATCGCATAGAGATCCCCATCCCACCAAACTCTAGAAAGAATGAAGGAGGATCCATGGATAGGCTCTTCGCAGATTCACATGTGGCTTATTTTGCCGTGAAATTGCAAAATGAAACCACGAAGTTTCATTTAAAACAACAAAAATAACAAACGGATGGTAAGTTAGTTCGTATCCAGTGTTTCAATAATCATGGACATATGGAGTTTTAAAATTTTTTTAACTACAAAAATTAACTAGACAGAAATGTAACTTAATTTAAGAATTACTCTAAATTTTTCTTGTAGAAATTAAAAATTAAGAAAGGTAATGACAAAATTTGTTTTGTATAAAAACAGTTAGAGTGCGTGCACAAGAGCCTAGTCGACATCAAGAGATTAGTCGACACAGTTACAACATTTATTAAATCTGTGTAAGGATTGAGTAAGTACCAGGAAGGTGTACATTAATTCCTTTTACACATTAAATCCTAAGCTTCTAAATAAGAGGAGTTGCGTGGCGTAACCTGTTAAGGTGTCTTTTTCGCAGGACAGATTCATGGGGTCGATCACATTTTGGTCTTTCGTGCATCTGGGTACATCTAGGTTAAATAATGTTCCTAATGATAAATAAAGTCATGTGTAATATTCCATGATATATGAAACAAACGGAGAGACAAGATAGTGTAAATATATTTTTTTATTATCAAAGAAAATTCAAATGTATACTTTCCCGAAACAATTGTAGTACATATTTTTCCATCATTATAAATCTTCCTTAATTTTGGCAATTATTATTACGCCATAATTATAAATAATGAAGAATATTTAAACATGTTAGTTAGTTGTGAAAACCAATAAAGTTGTTATTTTTTCAGAGTAGGTGTCTTATACAGACCGTGACTATTGCGTACTTAGAATGTGACGTCAAGTTGTGTTACATTTTTATTAGTATCGTCTTTTGTATAACAAAATAAGCGATGTTCCCCATCTCTTGTTTCCATATTTCTAAGTTTGTAGAAGACTATTGAAAATTTGAAAAAAAAGTTTTAGTTATAGTTTCAATTACAATTTCGTTAATAAAATGGTTATTTTCAACTGTATAGTGTTTCTAATTTTAAGATCACTTGCAATATATAATATATTATACCTACTTGTAAACAAAACTATGTATATGATTTTTTAGTATCACTCAACACATTATAGTTTATGCTAATTTCATAAATAAATAGTTTGTTTTGCATATCTAATTGTAATATCCAGTATTTTAATGTAGGCGTACAACTTTACCTTCTGTAACAGAGATTAAGGTTAAGCCAAAATACAGATGTTAATGTTTATTTAAAGTTTTTTTTTCATTTATGTCCACATTCTATACTTAAATAAAATCTGACGAAAATTTCAATTTATCATGTAATGAAAAATTAAATATAGTAACAAGTAAATAATCAAAGGTTTCTATTTTTGAAAGAAATAGAGTCTAAATAAATGATACTAAAAATTCAGTTTTTTAGTGCTACCAACCTAGTTTTTAATTTTATTTTCATAGTACGATAACCTATTTTTTAAACTAATTGTAGTGAAAGGTTTTTGTAAAAAAAATTTCTGACAACCTTAATCAATTATTATACAATCTTGTTGAGCACTGTGGTGAAATTCACAATAATAATTCGAATTTTCCCCTAACCACAATCACTAGAAAACAATCACTAGTAGATATGTCATTTTATTTCATTAGTAGATATGTAAGGTTAGATTTAGTTTATAAGCAAGACCCTCCGATGATGATAACCATGTTATCGAAATGTACATCAGGGCATTAAGTGGAAATAATTGATAAAGAACAATTAATCAAATAATTGTGTTTTATTAAGTTTCTAGTGATTGTGGTTAGGGGCAAATTCGAATTATTATTGTTAATCAATTATTGTTGGGGTAGTACAAGAAATAACATTTAGGTTAATTATTATTATAAATGGAAGTTCGGACTAAATGAAAAGACATTTTTTAAAAAACAAGGAATTGTGACACAAAAAATATATCGTAGACTTACCTAAATTTTTCTTTGTTCAAATTTTACTCTCATGAAAACGACAAACCTTGTCCATTGCATCCTTTTGAGTTTTTCCAATCTGAAATGTTGAAATTTTTAATAAATACTTTTTTCATGGTACAATAACCTATTTTTACAAAATAACATTTTGGAGTGTAGCGAATTAATGCGTTGACCGATTTTGATTAATGGTTTTTAAAGGGCTTTAATTTGAAATATCACAAACCATATGTGTCCGTTACAAATTTTTGAGATAGAGGGGGTTTTGAATTATATATATATATATATATATATATATATATATATATATATATAGAGAGAGAGAGAGAGAGAGAGAGAGATTTTAAGGTTCTCCTTAAAAGTGAGTAACTTTCCCAAGAACACATTAGGTATTTTAAATAGTAGAGGTAGTAAATTTTCAAAACATCACTTTGTATGTAGATGTGATAAAGTTTGTGGAGGGTTTATTTCTAATCAGTAATTTGTACACCTACAATTTTTTTCCTTCTCCAAGATAAATTTTAAAAAGAAGGAATAATGTTTTCAAACAATTTATAACGTATTTAAATATGTTAATTAGACTCCAGACTTAGAATTTTATACGGGGAATGTACAAGTCTGGATAAGAACACAGACAAAAAGAAAAGTTGATTATGAATAATTGGCACGATCTAACCTAAAAAAAAAATAATAAGAAGTGCGGATAACATGCACGTAATAGAAAAGTGGATGGCATTTACACGGCTAAGCGGCGTACGGGCATCAGATAAATAGCGACATGGAACGAATGTAGTGGACACCTGAAGTTGACTTAGAAGAACGATTCGCTTTAACTGCTAATCTTCATAATCCAAACATATTTGTAGCAAGAAGCGACGTAAGCAGGATGTGGATGAAGTCACATGTAAATTATGCGTCCATGGATCCAACGCGATAAGAAAATTTTTCTATTGTGAGTGGAATTAAAAGAGAAAAGTATTGGGCAACTGTATTGCATTTATGTTTGTTTTATTTGATCAAAGACTAAAATTAGTATAAATTTACTTGTAAAATTATTCTTATGTGTTTACGTTGCTCTTTTCAGATTGTAAATTCAAAATTTTAATACAAGGTACAGTATTCTAAAATTAAATACAAACAAAAATAATTATGTTTGTGTTAAGTTAAAAACACATTTTTTTAAAAATTATCAGAATTAAACAAAAATAATAATTTAAAAAAGTTGCTTCTAACCTAATTTTAGTTTTTTTAGACAATTATCAAGAAATTATGTTTTAATTTTTTGTCAATAACTCGATTATCCTTTGACTTACAGAAAAAATAAAAAATAATTTTATTTGTAGTTAAGAGAGGCAATTTGCATTTTTTGTTGTAAAATTAATAGTTTTCAAGACATTCAACATTAAAAATTTTTAACGTCCTCCAATTTGAAAATAATACAAATAAAGACTTCATTTTTTGCACACTTGTAAAACATTACATAAAGAATATGAATGAGAAATCTGAACTCAATATCTTAACTACTTCAAAAGCTATAATTTTTAAATATAAAATGGCAGATTGTCTGACGCCGAAGCAGTTTCGAACACATTCTAATAGGAACTTTTTTATTTATTTTTATGTAATGAATCCTCTTCAGGAGCTTGTAAAATTATTTCAGAAACACCCTGTATATACTGGTAAACAATGGTAATTAATTTTGTATTTCCTAATATGTTTTACGGTTATAAATATGGTGTTTATTAAAGAGCTTAGCAAGTGGAAGCTAATTCAAAGATAACACCTACAAGACCCACCAGCGTAGCAAGTAGAATCCGACATATATAAGTCCCGTAGAATATGGTGATCAGGGTATGTGTGAGACCCCATTGTTACAATCAAATCCAATAAATAGCTGCCCAGTATTGTGCTTATATACCCACACACAACGTACTTTATGACATCTTGAGCTTTGCCTTGTAAAACCTGTCAGGCTACTTTAAACATCAATGTAATTGAATTAATAAAACCTAACGCCCCACAGATCGTAAAATATTTAATAAATTGGATATGATTTCATCTCCTATATTTTAATACCACTAGCGATTATTAAATTATTTGTACACACACAAACTTGCATTCGTGTGTGCTTAAAACGACAAAGCACACGTAAAGAAAATTTTGAGTAATTTGTAAGTAACAAAATAATCTTGATATACTGACACAATTAATCTTAATTTAGTTTTCCCCCAATTTATTAGTGAACAGTACCTAATTTTGTTTTTCTGTTACATTCATCTTGATTTATATATACAGCGTCTAAGTTCAATTTTTACTTTAGATTTTTTTTTAAAATTTTCAATTTACTGTACTCACAAACTGTATTTTATTTATTTATTTTTTTTTACATGCGGCTTGGCACTTCATTAATGTTCACAATCCACCAACATTTCATCGATATTGCATTGGCCTACATTGAGATATTTGGCATTCTAATATTGCGAATAAATGATCAATACAAGTGCAGACAATTTCATAAAAGAAAACATCGAAGCCCACCAGAGTTATGCATTCCAGATGCATAAGCATCCAGGGAAGAATTTTTATGAACATCAGATCATCTTTGTTAACAACTCAAAATAAAGTTGTGCATAAACATTAAATTAAACTAGACTTTTACAGTTAAGAATTATAAAAGTTTTGCGTATTTTTGTAGTTATTTCATTAAATATGTATTCGTATTTTATTAATATTATATTAATTACAACACATAAGTATTTTCTTTGGCTTTACTTTAACAATTGTCATACATTAACAATAAGCCATAAAAACTGTTTAGTTTTGCGAGATGTCAACGTGAATACTCACAGATAAAGTAAGCACTATATAAGTTAACCTAAAAATAATTTAAAACAACTGTTATAAATCTCAGTGGAACACCTTATCATTGGTCCACAGACGAGCAAGGAGGAAATAGGAAAGAAATCCAGAGTTTTGACGGCTGGATACGACTCGTGCAATGTCCTCCCTTTTAATTTAGTTAATTTTAGTTGGTCAAGTTTGCCAAATTCACAGTGGGAGGTAAGTTATTACTATTGATGCTCCCGAGATTTCGTGAAGGCCTATGAAACAGTCGAATCGTTATATATACATATATATTTAAATGGGTGAGTTGAAAATCGATATACTGCCTTAGTCACCCATATTATCGATACTGTTGTGTCCAAATAGTTTTATAATTAGTTTATAAGTCCTCCAAAATAATTAATTGTAATTAACTAATTAAGATCTGGTAATATGCAGTGATGTTTGGTCAGATAGGAATAAGCAACTTAACCGACCTTAAAGGTTTTCCTTCGTTAGCCCTACTGTCATATCTCAAACCATATCCCCGTTATTAAGTAGTGATTCCCCCCCCAACCCTAAATCACAGCAACGTTTATTTAATTTTTGTCTGTTGGATGACTGTCAAAAACGATTTTGATTCAGTATTGTTCATAAATTTTCGTAAATTTTTGTAATGTTTGTAAATCTAAAGGTAACTCTTTGTTATTAATCTCAATATTTATATTTATTTTATTTAATAACATTATAGGATTATTACCATATATTTTTTAATTATTTTTTTTATTATTCATTCATAGTTTCAACATTAATAATAATAATACATAAAATATAGCTTTATTCTATTCTAAATAGTCCTATAATCTGGAGTTTTGGGAGAGAATGTGTCGTATTCTTTCTTATTATATGCGAACACTTTAATATAAGACAGTTAGTGCAATCTTTATGCACGGTTTATTCCCCTAATTTCGAGGTTACGTAGTTACGAATCACGTATAATATTTCTAATGGCTCGGTAGGATACCTCAAAGACCTGAGTGAAAGTTTGTTACAGCATTTAGACTGGAGTTATTCAACCATATGGTTATCCTTTAAAACCGAATTTATTGATCGAACTTATTCAAATTCAAGGATTACAAACATTAAAACCTTTAAGAAGATTAGAAAGATCAATTTCTTATATTCTTTATCAGATGCGATCAATAAATTAGGGGAAGAGCTGTGCTTGCTTCTCTTTGTTAGCTTATTACATAAATTAGGGAATTAAAAATAAATACAGATTTATATTCTACAACAAAGGAAAAATATACCGTTTATGTACCATTTGTAAATTCGTTAAAAAAAAAAATCAAGTTTCACCCCCCCCCCTTTAAAAGGAATAAGTTTATCTGATTCAGATTAATCAACAATGAAACATACAATTTCACAATTATTTACTGTTATTTTTCTCTTCTCTTACGAAAACGAAAATTGGACTAATTAAAAAATAATATAAACAAGTATTTAATAGAACTCTTAAAATTAAAATAATTTGACACTTTACTGGAAACGAAGTAAAGTGTAAAAACATAGGTTTTTCCATACCTGTGTTTATATAAAAAAATTTAATTTTAATTTTCACTAGTAGAACACGTCCTGAAAGTTTCTCCGTTTTTTCCAGAATCACGTTGTATTGGTTTGTTGTTAGCTGTTATCAGTGATCAAATAGCAACCCACTCTTTCGTCAAATTCCTCCCTCCAACAATACCTTCACTAAACGTATATGTGCTAATACACTATGATCTCTTATTACAGTTTAATCACAGATAATAATCAACACACAGACGCACAGTCTCTTCTCATTTCATACAAAGTCTCTTCTTCACACTCTCTTGACTGGATTTAAATTTTCAATTACAATTATCTATCAGAAGATTCACGCTTGGGAATAAATTAATACCGTAATACGATCTGTACGTTGGCCATTGTTGTAGATTTAACGGTCCTGCGGTAGTCGCCTCTCCTTGAATGTACAGCGTTCAAGGCTCCTATTGTCCTACACCATCAATGTCGTTAAGAGTAGAGTCAAAGATGCCGCCGGGATGTTGGGAATTAAAGTAATTAGGTTTATATTATTAAAAAAAAAAAAAAAAATCATCTTCCATGTCGGGTTGTTAATGGCGTTATACATGATATGCTGATAGAACATTTATTTATCTCATCATATAAAGGAGATTATATTAATTTTAACAAATAGATCTACTAGTTCATCAACAAGTGGCAGACTGGAGAGAAGCAAATATATTGATTTTAAGTAAAATAATTTATTACAAAAGGTGATCAAAATTTTCACTACTGGGATCTCTAAAACTACACAACGTTTGACAAACTTTAAAACTTTCCTATTTGTTAGTGGGATTTAAAAATAAGCTACTTTGAAAACAAAACGAAATTTTCATCTAGCAGTCTACTTATTATTTTTTTTTTAGTGCAACTTTTTTTATGGTTTTTATGGATGGAGTATATAATTTTAGGAGCATTTTTATTTTCTCACATACGGAGTGCAAATAATGTCTCTTACAACCCCCTATTTTTTCCCACAGTTTTTCCTCATATCGAATTTATGATGTTTTAAAATTTTCAACCTCCATCTTAAATCCGCCATATATTATTTTAGTCAAATTTTTTTAATGAAGAAATGTTGTTTTGATACAAGATTTAACATCGTTGTGTTCAACTTTAAGTTCAGTGGCCTAAATGTTTTTTTTTTTATATCTCTCTGTTATCTCCAGTTATTCACGAAAATCTTTAGATGTTTTGATACAAGATTTAACTTCGTTGTGTTCAACCCTAAGTTCAGTGGCCTAAATGTTTTTTATATCTCTCTCTCCTATCTCCAGTTATGTTGTTTTGATACAAGATTTAACATCGTTGTTCAACTCTAAGTTCAATGGCCTAAATGTTTTTTATATCTCTCTCTCTCTCCTATCTCCAGTTATGTTGTTTTGATACAAGATTTAACATAGAGTTGTTCAACCCTAAGTTCAGTGGCCTAAATGTTTTTTTATCTCTCTCTCCTATCTCCAGTTATGTTGTTTTGATACAAGATTTAATATCGTTGTTCAACTCTAAGTTCAGTGGCCTAAATGTTTTTTATATCTCTCTCTCTCTCCTATCTCCAGTTATGTTGTTTTGATACAAGATTTAACATAGTTGTGTTCAACCCTAAGTTCAGTGGCCTAAATGTTTTTTCTCTCTCTCCTATCTCCAGTTATGTTGTTTTGATACAAGATTTAACATCGTTGTGTTCAACCCTAAGTTCAGTGGCCTAAATGTTATTTTTTATATAACTCTCTCCTGTCTCCAGTTATGTTGTTTTGATACAAGATTTAACATAGTTGTGTTCAACCCTAAGTTCAGTGGCCTAAATGTTTTTTTATCTCTCTCTCCTATCTCCAGTTATGTTGTTTTGATACAAGATTTAACATCGTTGTGTTCTACCCTAAGTTCAGTGGCCTAAATGTTTTTTTATCTCTCTCTCCTATCTCCAGTTATGTTGTTTTGATACAAGATTTAACATCGTTGTGTTCAACCCTAAGTTCAGTATCCTAAATGTTATTTTTTATATAACTCTCTCCTGTCTCCAGTTATGTTGTTTTGATACAAGATTTAACATAGTTGTGTTCAACCCTAAGTTCAGTGGCCTAAATGTTTTTTTATCTCTCTCTCCTATCTCCAGTTATGTTGTTTTGATACAAGATTTAACATCGTTGTGTTCTACCCTAAGTTCAGTGGCCTAAATGTTTTTTATATCTCTCTCTCCTATCTCCAGTTATGTTGTTTTGATACAAGATTTAACATAGTTGTGTTCAACCCTAAGTTCAGTGGCCTAAATGTTTTTTATATCTCTCTCTCCTATCTCCAGTTATGTTGTTTTGATACAAGATTTAACATCGTTGTGTTCAACCCTAAGTTCAGCGGCCTAAATGTTTTTTATATCTCTCTCTCCTATCTCCAGTTATGTTGTTTTGATACAAGATTTAACATCGTTGTGTTCTACCCTAAGTTCAGTGGCCTAAACTTTTTTTTATATCTCTCTCTCCTATCTCCAGTTATGGTGTTTTGATACAAGATTTAACATAGTTGTGTTCAACCCTAAGTTCAGTGGCCTAAATGTTTTTTTATCTCTCTCTCCTATCTCCAGTTATGTTGTTTTGATACAAGATTTAACATCGTTGTGTTCTACCCTAAGTTCAGTGGCCTAAACTTTTTTTTATATCTCTCTCTCCTATCTCCAGTTATGGTGTTTTGATACAAGATTTAACATCGTTGTGTTCTACCCTAAGTTCAGTGGCCTAAACTTTTTTTTATATCTCTCTCTCCTATCTCCAGTTATGTTGTTTTGATACAAGATTTAACATCGTTGTGTTCTACCCTAAGTTCAGTGGCCTAAATGTTTTTTATATCTCTCTCTCCTATCTCCAGTTATGTTGTTTTGATACAAGATTTAACATAGTTGTGTTCAACCCTAAGTTCAGTGGCCTAAATGTTTTTTATATCTCTCTCTCCTATCTCCAGTTATGTTGTTTTGATACAAGATTTAACATCGTTGTGTTCAACCCTAAGTTCAGTGGCCTAAATGTTTTTTATATCTCTCTCTCCTATCTCCAGTTATGTTGTTTTGATACAAGATTTAACATCGTTGTGTTCTACCCTAAGTTCAGTGGCCTAAACTTTTTTTTATATCTCTCTCTCCTATCTCCAGTTATGGTGTTTTGATACAAGATTTAATATCGTCGTTCAACCCTAAGTTTAGTGGCCTAAATGTTTTTTATATCTCTTGCCTATCTCCATTTATTCACGAAAATCTATAGGAAATAAAGAAAATGTAACTTTTTCCTATAGCCTACTGAAATTTTTAAGGTTTTGATTTTATGAGTTAAATGTTACTGTAGTAAAAAATAAATTACTTATTAAATTTATGGCACAAGCCAATGTTTAAATATTTAAATATATATTTTTAATTTTTGGCATAAAGTTGATAATTATCTTGTAGTTCAACTTATTTTCAAAAGAAATAAAATATATTTTTTTATGAGGTAGATATTTTTGAGTATCCTAACGAATTATTTTTTTGATAGAATTTGGTTTTGTTAATTAATGAGTGAATAAATGTGTGGAATGTTTTTAACCGTTTATTTCGTAAGCCTAAACTTTACTATCTACAGCTCACGAAAGTTCACAAAATAGTCATTCTTGCTAATTGGTTAGAACATACATCAGTTTTCCCACGGCCTCTACTGTTTTGAAACACAACAAAAGAAGTAATCACTCAATTATTACCTACAAAGTTACACCCTCTTCCATTGAAAAAATAAACATGGCTTATTTTAAAACAGCTGTATTACATCAGGTCTGAAATGAACAGTAGTTAAAAAAAAATCATATAAAATGGGCGTTGTCATAAAACAAATAATTGGCCGCCATATTGGTAAATATTTTGAAAAAAAGGATGTTTCCCATTTAAAGTAATTTACTATTCATGTAGTTTTAGAGATTTCAACAGTTGGCTATCTTGATTGAATCAGTCTGTATACATATCATACCTTTGGTCCTCAAAAATGACGGTTTTTGTTTATTGGTTAAAAAAAAACTTCAAAATTATCGAGGCAGAAGTTATGAAAAACTTCTTTTTTTTTTACAAATAGTTCCTCTTAATTTCGTTCAAATGTTTAGATTAATGACTCCAACAATTGGGTTAAAGAGAAAATGGACGTTGACTGCTGTAATTAAAAACTCAAATCCAATGGAATTGAATTTACGTTTGGGAAATTTAACGGAAGAAAAAATTCACAAAAAGTTGATAATTCTTAATTATAAAAGTAAAGTTGTAAATTACTGCTAAAATATAGACAATAATTTAACGAAAAACATAGAAATTTTCTTACTAATCTTTACATTTGTATTCATTAGCGATAATTTAAATAACTTTCTATTGAAATAGTCATTTAATGCCAAACGAATAATTATAAAGTCTAATATTGATAGTAAATTGTTATCGACTATATTTAACGTGTCTTGCAAAAGAAGTGACAACTACAAATTAAAGAAATATCGAGTACATGAAGTTTGATCAAAATCAGATAAGACGTTCAAAAGTTATTGTGTGTTATACTTTCATTTTCATACAAAGTCATTCCCCTAAATTATTCATTGTAGACTTCAAACACAAAGCATTTAAAAACGTTAGAGTTCACCCCCTCTAATTTGAGTAGTGGGGGTTTAAAAGTTTCAAATAAAAAGAGGCTCATGTAACTCTTCATTTAAGTCAGCGTTTTTACTCAAGAAACGATGAAGCAAACGGAACTCAAAAATCTTTTACCGTTTTCAAAATATTAAAATATTTGTCATGTTTGATTTGAGATTAGTTTTTAACTTTAAATTAGTCTGGGTACAAACAGAATTAAAATAACTTGTCTTGTTTTCAAGTATATTTGTTATTTTTTTTATTAATAGGGTTATGCATATTTTATAGGCCTACTGAAAAAAATTGTATCTTAAAGAGTATTTTGTACCATAGGCTTGTATTCGAAAACTAATCCTAAACCGAGTATCTGTTCTAATTTGAAGAAAAGGAAAATTAACCTCAAATCATCACAAAAATGGATTTTCCGAAACTATAAACGATTTTTGAGTTCCGATTGAATTATGGTTTTTTAGTGAAAAAAAACGGATCTTTTGTATTTGAAATGTTAAAGTTGAATTAGGCGAACCACAAAATTGTATAAATTAAAAAATAATGTTTTGAAGTTTATAAAGAATAGTTTATAAAGGTTTATGTGACAAATAATCTGTAAAAATTTGTAGAAAATAGGAAAGGGGGGGGGACAGTTACTTTATACCAACTAGATATATGTATTTATAAAAAATAAGAGGTCAATTATAAATGGTGTTTTGGGTCGCATAAATAGCGATACTATCGCATTTAACTGTTTTGACCTTTATAATTTTTTAATAGATATTTTTTTTTCAAATTTACAACTAGCAAATAAAACTAAAATTCTAACCTTCAGTTATTTGGACCACTTCATCTCATGTTAACATAGAACGTTTATATAGATTGAACATTCGGCTGCTCTAGAATAGAAGGTCACGTGTAAACTACGATTATAGATTTGGAAATCGGTGTTTTGGATCGTACCAGTAATTTGATCCTTTCTAACAATAACTATATCATCAATTTGCCACAGCCGCAGGTGTTCGTTTGTGGTCTGAATGTTGTGAAGTGTTTTATCCTTGGCAACAGTTGTTTTAATCCTTAAGGTTTCGATACGCTATCCTGAATATTTCTTATAGGGAGTTTAGTAACTTATTGTGTCAGGGTGCGATTGTGGAATGTTTTATTTGAATAAGGGGAAAACAACTGAGAGATGGGGGGGGGGGTAAACGTTACAATGATACACTTCTTTACACACTTGTACGCAAAACCAAATCCCAATTTCTAAAATAGAAGTTTTTTGTACATTTTTATTCTATGAAAAAAAAACATGAAACTTTAATCTGAAATATTTGTTTTTTAAACCGACCGAGGTATTAATTCTGGGATGTATTGACCCTCAAAAATTTTATTTTTTGAAAACATCATTTTTAGAGAGAAAATAAATTATTTTTATCTAACCATTTTTTTTTATTAATTGTTTCGTTGCAGTAAAAAGTGAATTATCAAAGTGAAAAATATTATAAAAAAATGTCGAACCCTTAGAAGATTAGATTACATTAAAACATTTTAGCTCGAAAACTTGTTTTTTGAGAAACGAGATGTTGAAGGTCAGGAAATCTCCAATTATTTTGAAGCTTAAATTAAAGTTGTGTTAAAGAACGTTTCAAATAAAAGTTTGTTATTTTTAAACATTGTGTAAGTTTATACAAATTTATATATAGAGTGATTTTTTGAAAACTTACCACCTCTATTATTTATAAGACGGTGATATGCATAACCTGTTTAGGGAGAATCTTAGAATATCTATTTACAAAATCAAAAACCCTCCTCGATCCCACCACACCAATCTCAAAAATCTGAAATGGACACATGGTTTGTGATACCTCAATTTAAAGCCCTTTAGAAACCATGAGTTTCTGTTGTAAAAAAATTAAAATTTGCCAACGCATTTGTACGTTACACTCAAAAATATCACTTTAAAGTTATTTTATAGAATAAAAAAAATGTCGCACAATGAAAATATCTTAGTTTATGACACTGAGTTCTTATCATAAACTAATTATAATGAAAGTTTCTAGCGAAAATAAAATTGCTATACCAGTTCTGACAACCTAAATCAATTATTTTTGAGGCAGTACAAGAAATTACATTTATGTTAATTGTTAGAAATGAAAGTTCGGACTAATTGAAAAAATATTCTCAAAAATCATGGAAAGGAGATACGAAAGAAATATTATAGACTTACCTAAATTTTTCTGTGTTCTAGTTTTATTGTCATGTAAACGTTAAAACTTGTCCATTGCATGCTGTTCACTTTGTCTAATCTTAAATAATTAACTTTGTAATAAATACTGTTTTCATAGCGCGATAACGTTTTTTATAGAATTCTAAAAAATAACATTTCTGAGCGTAGCGAACGAATACGTTGGGCGATTTTTATTTTCTTACAACAGAAACTAATGATTTTTACTGGTTTTAATTTGAAGTATCCCAAGTCTTATGTGTCCATTACATATTTTTGAGATGGGTGGTGGGAAGGGGGGTGGTATTTTTAATTTTGTAAATAGATTTTCTAAGGTTGCCCTTAAAGGTGAATAACAGGTTCTGAAAACAGATTATTCATATCACTTTCCGTCTTTTATATAATAGTGATTACACGTTTTCAAAAAATCACTCTATATAAGTTACTTGTTTATACAAAAAATAAATAACCTTCAAATGAACCTGGATAACACAGATCAAACAAAGGAATAATAACGAGATTTTTCTTTAGTATTACGAGTAAATAACTTCTATCTAAAACAATTTCCTTCAAAGCTTGTCATTTTGAGATATTCACTTGTTTCTGTTTAAATTTGCACAGTTTGGCTAGAAATCCTCATATTTCACTAAAATTTAGCAAAAATAAGTTTGGGTTGCTTTTGAAACATTCGACTTCAAGGCAGCGAAATTAGGGTTCATTTCCACCTTTCGACTGATAGCATCTGGCTCGGAATTTGGATCTCATATTTCAGGAGATCTAACTTTTTTCATATCCAGGAGATCCAGGAGTTTAACTTTTAGTGGATAGGTTCTCATTTAAATTTTAACCCTATTATACTTTATCAAAGAGTGTGATTGGACTTGCAGAATTAAAATCTTTGCATGTTGATCTATCACAGAGTTTTTAAAATTAAATTATTATTACAAATAGGCCTATCATTAAAAAAAATCAACGCGTAAAAGTACCTCAATTCCGTCTTTGAAATTTTTCTTTGTGTTTCTCATCACAGTTGTTTCGCCGATCAATGCGGCATCTTCAGATGAAAATTACAGAATATTGTACAAAATATACGTACACTAATGTTCAATATAGATACCCAATTTAAGCATTCAGTGTTTGTGTTATGTAATTTTCAACTGATTATTGATCGGTGAAATAACTGTAGTGAGAAACACAAAGAATAAATTTCAAAGAAGGACAAAAGGTATTTTATACGCATATATAAGTATTTAGCAATTCGGGGGCAAAACTGAAAAAAATTTAATAATTAAAAAGAAATCATAGATCAATGGATTTCTTTAACTAAAGAAAACGTAAATTGCCGTATTTGAACACGTTTTCAGTTCTTTGTAACCTTTTAATAAAATTTAATTATTCTTTTTTTATTATCTAGGCCTACAATTTAACAGATACTTCCTGGACTTCAATTTAGTGGTTTTCTAGATAAAAGAATTTTTTATAGAGAATAAAATACAAATTATTAAAATATCAATTTGAAATAGGTTAAAACTATTAAAAATTTATCACTTTAAAACTGTTTTGCTGGTTTATAAAGAACTAAACGCTATTTTAAAAAATATATCGTACTTTGACGTAAGTACGATTTGTGACCCACATATGTTTGCTTTAACGTGAAATTTACCTGTTTTCTTTAAGTTTCGGAATTAATGGAGCTCATTCTAAACTACATTACCATACAGGTATCAAAACCGGTCGGAACCAATATTTTACGATTCAACAGTGTTGTTTATATTCTAACCTAACGTTTATTCTTTTTTTCTCGTTATGTTGGCAATAATATCTATGCAAATATATTTCTTATAAAGCTCTGGGATTGAATGGAGTAAGTTCCAATTTCCGGTCTTCAACTGTGTAATTTATTTAATATTCGAAATAGATTTGAAGAACGGACAAAATCTTCCGTGATTTTTTATACTTTCAGAAATAGATCTTTAATTTCTCTACCCACTACAATCTTTCAGTATAAGATTTTTTTTTCTTACTGGCAGCAAAAAATAAGTTTATATAAATTTACCTACAGTAAAAATTTCTTAGTATAAAAAAATTAACATTTAATAAAAGGACATAAATATCGCGCAAACATTTTTGCACACCAATACGCAAAATCATATAATAATCAAGATCAACATTTAGGGGATGGGGGCAGATCTAAAACTAAAATAAAATTTCGCTTTCGTTCAATGAATATTGGCGAAATGATCACATAGAGCCGATTCATAGCCTATTGATCACCAACTCCCTAAAAATGCTGGTTTTGAATTTATCTGTTAAATAAAAGAGTCAAGCGTATGTTAAAACCAAACGACTTAAAATCTCTAGGTTTAAGGATAGTTATTGTTATAAATTTGATGTCTTTTAAGCTGCCTAGCACCGACATAATAATGTTTTCGTCAAATAAACATACATATTCGTAATCGGAATAATTTGTAGTTTTATTTGATACCCCACACATGATATTTCAAAAAAAAAAGTTATTCCAATGTAGATTTTGCCCTTTATCTACCCCAAGGTCATTTTTTTATTACAGCTATATTTGTCCTATATGTGGACAATTCAAAAAGTGCAAAGTTTGAAATATTTAGGATTTATCGTCTTGTCTGTGTAAACTGGTTGAGACTTAATAGACAGCCAGACGCCTGGACACGCACATGAAATTATAAGGGTCCTTGGTTTTAATTACGGACCATAAAAAGAGAAATAAATGAAAATGCAATCTATTGAATTGTTAGTCTCGCCTCTCACAAAAAAATGTTTTAAAAACTTATACCTTACGAATTTCTCAGTGTGATTTCAACTCGAAATCTTAATGATTTCAAAAGATGTAATTATTTTACACAAAATGGCCGACAAATGGAAAAGTAAACATTTCCGAACATATGTTTACACAATTTTTTTTCTATATTCTAACCCATATAACCACCACTAAAATTTTGGCACGTAATTTTCTGAACACTCTGTATAAACTACGACTTATATCGTACAATTTAAATAAGGATCGCCAAAAGAACAATTCAACTTTCTTTAGTTGAATTTCCATTGCACGTGCAGGTCAAAGTATTGTTCATTCATAAAATATGTTTTCTATGTTTTTCTTAGAACAAACTCTTTTTTGTGCGCTCTGGTACAGTTATAACCATGACAACAATATGGGTATGTTATTAAGGACATAATGTGAACGTATTGCAGATGGTAAATTAACTTGAAGAAATAAGTTTCAAACAGCTGAAATTTCAATAAATAAATTTTGATCGTAGAAAAAATACAGAAATTTAAAACAGTACATAATTCATCGGTCATTGTATGGCCTAATGGTAAAATTTTAAAAAATGAATCGATCACCATATTGAAGTTTATGAAACCATTGCTTCTCAATAATATTTTCAATGCTGCTCAAAACGGTTTATTTCAACAATAAAATTGGAATATTTCGGTCGTTAAATTGGTAAAACACACGTACCAAAATTATTTATGTACACGAAAATCACGAAAATTCTGTTTCATATTTTTAACTTTTTTAGGAAGTAATTTGTATTTTAAGCTATACACGTTTAGGGCTAATTCAATTGAAATTTATATTGTTCAGGATGTAAATGCAAACACTATTTTGAATAGATAAATATTTCACTAAAAATTTCTGGCAAATGTTGCAATTAATTTTCAGAAAATTAAATATATCCAAACATCCTAAGAAACCAGTTTTTTGAGTGAAGGGTGGATCTTATTTATAGATACAAAATGCCGTCCAAAATATTTTGTTTTTATGTAACTTTATTTATACGATATGTTTCTAATTAGTATACTTTCCTGATTCTAACCATTAGCAAGAATAATGTAGGATGTAGAACGGAAGTCGTGATGGGTACCGGATATCGTAATCGGAAGGTAATTGTTGCTTTAATAATTGAACACATGAATGGACAGTTTGGAACTATGAAATCGCATGACTACGTTAGTTATTCGCGTGATAATGATCGCTGATCAGCCGAGTTTCGTGTTGATTGCGCCATTTTTAATTTCAGTTTACTTTTTATAAAGTCTGGGTAAACAGCCAAAAAATAAGTATTGCTGATAAGTTCATAATATTAACGTTATTCCTTAGAATTTGTAAAGTTATAAAAGATATTTTACATGTCAAACTAGACTTTCGTAGGTCGTACCTTTACTTAATACTTGCTCTAATCCTCAAGGACCAGGTAAGGATTTTTAACTTTTCGAACTGTTAAAAATCAATGCATTCAGTAATAATTTTACAGAATTGTTTTCACAATCAAATCTATAGTAATGATTCAGACAATTCTGGGTTTTGTTTAAGAAATTCAAAGAGCATAAACTTTCTCACAAACCCATTCGTCGCTAAAAATGTTGTACCGGAGTCTGTCAAAAAAATTAAAATTTACCGTGGACGTCTAAGATTTTACAAATTGTTTCGAACAATATTGATATATTTAAATAAGGTTTCATTTGTATCATCAACTCTTCTTAATAAAAATATTAAGAATTCAAGTATAAATGGCGACGATCTAGGTTCGTTTTTGTTTTTTGAAAATTATTCCTTAACGATCATTTTTTAGTATTTACAAATATTCACATTGGTTAAGTCATTAATATTTAAGTTACACCAAATTTTGAGTGCAAGCAGTAGAACCAATATACGTTTTGTTTGGGTATTTAAGGGATATAGTTGAGAAAAAGTTGAACAAAAACTTAGGGGTCGATTTTGGTAAATGTTTACTTTATGTTTTTGTCTTACGGCAGATACCCACCAATTTTGAGTTACAGGGATGACGGAATATAAGGTCAAAATATCCCCACATAACAAATATCTAGAGTACTGTACTAAGTAGACAACAGACCACGTTCTTGGACTTATAGGACCTCATAGCGGATTAAGCGATATCAATTTTCTAACTATTTAAGAAACAACCTTTTTAAAATACGTCATCACTCTTGTGATACATTTTACTTGTAATTTTATCTGCAGTTACCTCATGACTTAAAAGAGAGGAAGAGAGAGAGAGAGAGAGAGAGAGAGAGAGAGAGAGAGAGAGAGAGAGAGAGAGAGAGAGAACTTTATGAAAAACGTTTTCCTAGAAGTGAGCGTTTGGGTGTGAACAACACTGAATCAATCAACACTAAATTAACTGTTACATGTGGGTTTATACAATGTTGTGTCAGAAAGTTGTTTTTAAATAAAATACACGATGTCATAAAGTAGTCTTACTACTAAAATTACCTTTAGAAATTAAATCAATTGTAAAAAGGTCCTGTCAAAAGCAGCACCCCTTCCTATTGTTCAGAAGTTTGCAGTGTAATTGTGATTTATAAGACCCACATCGCGAGCGGTGTAGGTGGGAATAGTACAGTCAAATTTAACAAAACACGAACAGAACAGGACCTTTATTAACTTCTTTTGGTTAGATTCTATAATCGTTCTGAAGGAAAGTGATTTGTGCACTACTCTAATATCCTTTAGCTTTAGCGTATACAGTTTTTACTATTTGTTGCATTTTTTAAATGGTGGACAACAAAATAGTTCTTTATAAATTGTTATTACCTATAAACTAAAATTACGCTAAATAAAAAAAAAAAAAATAGCCACTTTCTCAAGTGCTGGTGGACAAAACAACTATCTGTTATAAGTTTGCTGAGTGTTTATGTGATTTTTACAAAGTGGTTTTAAGCAAATTCATCTGCCTTCCATACATTTTTCGATGTTTTGATTTTTTATTATTTGGACTTATGTACGTTTAAAACAAAACTTGTTTAATATACTTGCTTCTTTCTTTTTTTTTTAGTTTTAATTGGGAAATAATATACAGCAAAAATTGAGAACCTTAACATGTAGATTAATCTTATTTTATTACAAGGGCTTATTGTGCTCTTGAAAGTAAAATTGATGGTTTGATGTCTCTAGATTTCCCAAGGAAGACTCGTAAGCTCTGTAACCTTCAGAATCTTCCCGACAAGGCTATCGAGACATTTGAAGATCAGGTGCTCTCCGCAGGTGACCTCTATGCAGGGGCTCCACAGTCAATACGCCCTAACTTAACCTAACTCTCAACCTAAGTTACCACCATCCTTATATTGCCCTTGTCTAATGAACGAATATTTTCACGTGGACGAAGGACATTATAGAAGGCGTGAAGTGAAAGTTACCCATCCTTTAACTGAACTAATTATTCACTTCCTTTCATGCTGTTTTCGAATCAAGTGTTGAAGACTTATAACCACACAGTATCACATCAACGTTTCACAGCCCTCAGAATTTGTCTACAAGTATCATCATCATGAGCATATTATACACCATTGTAAAAAAGTTTCATGGTAACGGCATTGATATTTTCAAAACAATATTTGGAGAAAATCGGAAGAAAATTGTAACTCTTAGAGAGAGCACACATTCAATAATCTTGCCTGAGCAAATCAAGTAATAAATATAGAAATCAAATTTGAAAGATAGACTTGGAGTGGATGGAATACCTTCTCTATTTTGGTTTAATTTTTAAGGAGACTCTGCACATTTCTCTCAGAATTATTTTCAACCTGGCAATAAATTCTGTTGTTTCCAATTAATTGGACAGAAGCATTGTCACAATTATTTCTAAAATTAACAAAGCGAAAAAGGTTGATGACTTTCATCCTATCTCGCTTCGCTGTTTTCCTTATAAAAATGTTTTGAATCTTATCCCATAATCATAATTTCGTTATGAAAAAACATCAACAGTCACTAATTAACTTTATTGTTGACAGGTAATTTATTTGGATTTCAGGAAGATCATTAACAGTATTTCTTATGAAATCTCCTTTGAATTAAATTTCAAAATAAGGAATTGTCAACTCACTGCTGTTATTAATTTACCCTATATAGTGATTCAACGATCAAGAGGATATTGGTCAAATTAGTTCGGTAAGGTTCAAAAATTGATCATTGGCCCTTTTTATTTTATTTTTGACTCTGCTGGAAAGATCGGTTTTTACTTTACCGATGATTCAAGTATATTCAGGAAGATTAATTCTGTCCCTTATTGTGGATAAGTTGTTGATGATGGACTGATACTCAAGAATAAAGTCGAGATATCGCATTCTTCAGGAAGCACTTAATTTCCTGATTAAGTTTAATTGTATTGATATAGTGAGATATTTAGTTAATTTTTGATTCTGAATTAAAATTTAATCATGATATTGATTCTATTTTTATATTCACTTTCAGGATGATTGGTTTTATCACAACTCAAAGATCAAGGACACGAGATTCTACCTTTGTAAATATAGATCTTGCAATATACAGTTCTGATGTAGCATTGTTACAACAGTCAAGACCTCCTTAGGTTGGAGAACACACAGAGAAGATTTGCTCCCTTGCTGTGCTGGAAGAATATAAAGCATAATGTTATTTTTGATTCGTTGCAAGACAGAAGATACTCTCAAGACTTTATGTGTTGCTAAACTAGTTCGAGGGGACATTGATTGTCCCGAACTTTTAGCGCAGGTTCCTTCTCATGTTGCTCCTCACAGTTTGAGGAAACAAAATGAATGAGAAATGGAAATACTGTATTTAAAGCTCACACTATAGCAAAATAAAATTAATTAGGACTCTGTTATTTCTGTGTACAATATATTGTTGTATATGATATTAATATTATCATTGTTTGTTTCATGTTTGCTAGTATAAATTGACTGTTTTTAGCTAAGTGCTGTTAGCTGTCAATTTCAAAAATAAATAAATATACACTGCTTGCGTGCGTTATACACAAGATTACACACATCTTGGGGCCTCTTTTTGGGCGGGGAATATTTTATAGTATAACCAAAATTTTTGTTCTTTCTGTTGTTATTCTTTTAAATAATCAATTCATTTTCATAATTTATTCACACCCTGTTTAAGAATTTGAACGACCTCTCAAATATGTTCTAGAACATGAGCTGTTCACGTTTAACGTCGCGTGTCAAGATCTCCCAATGACGACTTCTAAAATTGCTAAATTTCTAACATGTAAATTAGCTAAAACTGAAATATGCCTTAGGATTTCAAGAATGGAGAGGTTTTATATAGAAGTTCATAATGGAACAAATAAACCCTTCAAAAAATGTCACTGAACATAACACTGGTTTAAATTTATATTGAATGTATTCTATCCCACCGACTGACGGACTGACTTGGGTTCGTTCAACTTGAAGGGCAACGATATAAATAATGCTTTGAATAACTTATTAATATTCAAACATGGCTTTAGTGTAATGCTTGCAGAAGCATATCTTCAGAGATTGTATGAAACTTAATTATAAATGCGGGAAGTGAGGTCTATTCAATAGACGTTGGAAATTAATGACATCAAATAGTTTTTAAAAGTTTTATACTATCCCATGAACAAAAAAGGCTAAGAAATAAACTCATTTAAACATAGTCTAACCGAGTCCATCTGTCTATGAGGTTTAGAACTTATAAGTTTTAAAAAATTACGATTTTTCTCAAAGTTATAACTATTGTGATTATATTTTTTCTCAAACACAACTCCTTATAGTTCCAAAATAGTCATAAATTAACAGAAAATTCTCTATCTGAGGTTGTTGGTTTAACAGCGAAAATAAACTAAATGTTAGAAGTGAAATTCACCCGGAAATAGTTTACTTCATAATTTAGGAAAGTGAATTCGATAAAATATTTGTGATATGTAAAGATTTAGTGAATTAACGTAACAAACAGCATGTTAAAAAGTTTGAGGAAAAAAGAAAATTAAAATGAACCTTAACGGCTGTCACTAGAATTTTTCTATTTTAAAATTTCGTTCCGAATAAATAAAATTGTCCCCTATGAAGTGGTGTTTAACATTCTCTGTTATATCTTAATAGAATATAAAACGTATAAAATATACGAATATGTTTTTAATATTAAGATTTTTATCTAATGTGAGTATCAAATGTCGAAGCCTTGGCAATCGCAAAGCAGCATTAGAATCCTTGAAAAATAATGACGTTTTATTTGCATGCTAACTGTAATATGGTGCCACCATAAAAAGGATATGATATCGCACAATTTACGTTCACGTTTTAAAGGGGGGGGGTTACCAAGTTATTTGGTTTATTTTAGCTCCAATTACATAACGAGAATAATTTGGGGCATCACGTAAAAATTGTATGTACTTCCTAGTCTTTTTCCAAGATCTACAGTAACACTCTAGAGTGGTGCGTATTTGAGTTCTCCGAAACCCCTCTCGAAAAAAGAATCACTAACTTATTTCCATAATATATACATGTTTTTGTTTAAAGATAAATTCACCAATTATCATAGTTAAAAAAAAATTCGAACAACTCACGTGTTCTTAAAGTAGGTCTTCTCTTGTCTCACTGTACAGACAATTTAACTACTTGTCCTCTTGTAGACTATACCATTTATTAGAAGGTTTGATGTCACTCTGAGGTGTTCATTTATAGTGACTACTAGCTTGGGAATCCCGAGTGAATCTGTATCTATCTATTTTATGTAGTCTTGTGTTAGATCAATCTTTCTGCGTCTCCTTACCAGCAACTGATTTTTTCCGATCCTGCTCTATTAGAATATTTGAGGATTATGAGTCTTTGTTTTACGTCCTTCCTTCCTTTTTTTATAAAGTGATGATGACTGAGAGGATTTTCGCTTTTATTCAAATACAAGAAGAAAAAAAAAAGTTTTCAATGTCATGAGATGATTCTTCATTTTTTATTCACACTGTTATCAGCAAAAGTCGAAATAGGTTAACTCTGGTATATCTGGTTAATTCTACTACAGCAGATATGGCGTTACATCGGGTACTGCCTTCTGCAATTTATTCTGCCACCACTCATCTCTGTAAACCACTGTTCTCTCCAGTTCTTTACACCCAACTTAATGCATTTTCTGCGATTTACTCCTCCTACATTTTTCTTAGCTAGCCTCTTGATCTTTTGTCTATTCATTTGTCCTGTAGTGCTCTCTTTGTGTTTTCATTCCTTGCAGTTTAACAAATTCTAATACAGGTAATACCATGAATATGTTAATACATATTCATGGTAAAATTCATAATTGAATTTGTTTCCCAGAGTCCGTTATAGTTGTCCGCTTTTAATATTCTTCGACAGTTTATATTTTTAATTGTATTTCTAGAAAAAATTATTTAGTGTAAAAAAAAACCCATATTTCTACTAATCTATTAACTTGTATTACATATTAGTGTTTAAAAACTTTTTATTAAAGACAGGCATTCGGCAATTTATTTTCTACTCACTGCATAATGCAATGCTTTCAATATTATTTTCATTTAGGAGATTCGATGAGACACAACTGAATTCTCATGCTTACACGAAAGTTACCTAATTGGAATTATTTATTTTCCACTCTGAATTTCTCTCACAGTAAAACCGGGAAGTTGTCATTACATAAATTGGAATCAATACTTTGGCATCTTCTCTTACAGATATCTGTTTCATTACATCTTCTCTGATCCGATTCCAATCTCAATGCTTGAGTGAGTCCTATCTGCAGAAATGGGAACGTTATTTATTGGGCGCATATTTACATAACAACTATTCGTACCTTATGCTTTGCTTTCTGATTACATCATTGTATTGCGAAATAAGCTCTTAACTTTTGGAGCCCCTAGCAAGCGCCCCTCGATTGATTTAGATCACTTGTGAAATTATTTCTGTTGTAGCAAGAACAGGTATTCCGAAAGACTCTGTAAATGCTTCGTAAATGATTTGATTTTCTTCTTCTTCAAAATCGCTTTAGATGCAATGAAACTACTAGTGTTGTTTATGAATATTGTTATAAGTATTCCATTTTTATTAAACAAAAGACGAATATTTATTTGACAGACATATATTTTAAATACTCCATAAAACGGTAAAACCAAAGAAAACAATAGCAGATTAAGACTTATTTTGCGTTTTAAATTCAATTTTGAGCATTACAATTCGAAATACAAAATAGAGTTTCATAGTACAAATGTATTGTAAAGAAGAACGAGATTGTTACAAACAGGATATTTTGAAATATTTTAAAATTAAGCCGTTTGAAATAAATACTCCGGACTTACAATAAATGACTTCGGGTGTTTAGTCGTTCATTATGATAGTTTTATTAAACTATTATTTCTGAAGTACTTATCATTTTAAATTTGATGAAAGGATTTTTTTTTGTTATTAGTCCTAAAATGGATAAATAGTTGGATTAAATTTCAAAATAATTTTCGAGAAAAATGATCCACAAGTTGAAATGAACAAGTTCGCCATAACAGGCAAATGCAGCGACGTTTTAAATTATTCTACAATATTTCTAATTATCTTAGAAATAATCTAAGTAGTCGTAATAAAGAAGCCATAACCGAGCCAACTAAAATACCGCTTTCATAGGGTGCGTAGAACAAGCAGCCCTAAAGTATATAATTAGGGATGGAACCTTTGACCTCAGAAGGGCGTAATATTAAACAATTATCTTAAATAGTTTGAAGTTTATGTCCGTGTTCCGTACTAAACTCTAGTCCCTCAGTGCGCATGCGTAAAGATGGAGAAAGAGCTGAGAAAAAACTAGAACAGAAAAACCTGTTGCTGTGATCTAAAAAGTTAATTAACAGAAGTCCTGATTTATGGTCTGTATCGCTGGCTCTAATTAAAGCTTGGATACGAGAGCACTCCTACTCATAGCGTCGGATTTTCTTAAACTTGAGTTTTTTTTATCAAAACCTAAATGAGATGTAAATGTTTTTGTTTAACTAAACCTACGGCCATATTTTAATAATAAAAGAGCGCGACTAAAGTAAGAAAAACAATTAATCTTTACTAATCACGTGAGACTGTAATGAGACTGTACAAAAGTAATTTATCTACTTACTTGTAGTTAAAAATGTCTCTGCTATTCAAGTCTGTAGACACTAGCATTAGATCTTGTGAAAATTATATAATTATATCGCGAGCGCAAAGAACGATTTTGACCAATTTTGGGATACTTCAACCGTATCTCCAGATATTTTTATTTCATTTTATTTTTTAACTCAATATTTGGGGTATCTATCATAAAATTAAAACACAAAATATCAATTTCGCAAAAATTAACTCAACCAATTTGACTGAAACTTTGGTTTAATATAGCCTTAAGGGCGTTACAAAAAATATTGTTCTACTCCGCAAAAATGTTGGTTATTTCCGCATTTTAAAAAAGTAAAAAAAAAATTAAAAAAATACTAGTCAAGTTAATTTTATTTTTTGTTTTTCATTTCTAAGTATTTTAGTGTTTTTTTTTTTTGTGTGAAATATTATTAATTTTATGTGTGATGTTTTGAGGAATTTAAACACACAAATTTTGTTTCGGGTCCATAACTTGAAAGCCCAATAAAGATATTTGTAGAAAGTCATGAAAATCGGTTCATCCATTTATATTGTAAAGACAAAATCGCATTATGTGTAAAAATTTCCATTTTTTATGGCATTTGTGATACGCTTTATTGAAATAGAAATCGGTAAAAAACTTCATCTTGACTTCACGTTTTTGGATCACCTTCACTCGCTCCTATCGCGGTTGCCAATCAACCTCTTTATTTCTGGAATAAGTTATATTTATTGTACCATTCTTTCAGGAATTAATTATCTAAGGAAATTTTTCTATAATTTTGAAATTTTTAGAAGTTTTAAAATTAATGGAATGCAGAAAAGGAGTATTCATCTTTAAAAAAGGATGAGAGATACAAGCTAGAACTTAACCTTTTGAAAAACCGAAACTCGAAACTACACTCACACAGAAAAACAAAAGAGTTTAATTCATTTTTTAAAGTCTTCAGTATTTGAAAGTATTTTACAGTGGTTGATGAGACAAAATACAATCTGAAAGCTAAAGATTGATGATACAAAACGAACAAAAGAAATAATATAAATGAAAGGCGTACACTAAAGAAAATTTAAAAAAAAGATTTAACCAAAACAGTAATACTTTTATTAATCCAAAAAAAAAATATAAAACAGTAATAAAACAATCCAAAATAACAATATAATCCATCAATATAACAAATTTGTTGTAGCAAAACTAACCATACCCAACATTTTATCAAATGTAATTAAATTATGTAATAAACGAAATAATAATAATAATAATAATATTTATTTCTTCACAAAATACACTAATAATTCCAAAACAAAGATGAAAGGAATACTCAATATAAAACAGGAGACATACATTGAACAAGGACATAAATCGGGAAAACTAAAGAAAAGGAAAACGTTTATTAAACTTATCGTTTTATCGACAGTTTATAAAGCATAATTATGTAAACAAAATTAACCTATCTCTGTAGATACTATTCTTGATTATTGGAAAACTAATTGTTCAATTTTATTTAATATTGTTAAAAGAAACTTTTATAGAGTGTGTAACCTCAATGTCACCAAACTATTAAAAATCATCTTCTTATAACAACACATTACATAAAACAACATTGCTGTAACTTTGACAATAGTTGAATTTTGTACAAATCTAGATCATTGAACTGACCCTGGACCACTTGAATCAAGCCGTCGTCGTCTTCGAATGACGGAGATTTATACGAAATGATCCTGAAGAATCCAGATTGTGCACAAAAAGACAAAAACTTCGCGGAATCTCTGCAAGCTTAAAGACAAAACATGTTGGTAAAAATCTGGTTTGTCTTGATATTTGGAAAGCTTGCAATTACACTTAAGTACATTCAACTCCGAGACAGACGGACAGACAATACTCGCCGCCTGACAGTGGCTTCGTAATCACTGTTATTTATCTTTCAAAGACCGGACAATCATTTGAGGTTAGTACTCAATATGCATTGACCATACATGGAATTCAAATAAGTATTTATAGCAAGTTAGTATGGGTGAATACGTCATTTTCTTCAAATAGACGTACGACGTATATCCGCAACGGAAATATAATTAATACAATAATATGAGCCAACCACTGTATTGGATTGTATTTTTTATCGTTCTTGTCTCTCATTAGTTTATGACATGGTCTATAAAACATTTGGTGTGTTTACTGCTTGAATGAGCGACATTTTAAAAGCAGTAAATATAATATGTAGAGCGATGAAAATAATAGATGTCTGAATACCATCCTCGCCTCATTACAGTACAGAGTCTAAAAATATTTAAAAAAATTAATGTGAGCAGACTAAGTGTACGTTGTTTAACTGAATTTATAAACTGTTGATTAATATTAGCAGAGGTAAATAATGGTAACTCCTTTAGTCTGCTGATATTTTAGATTACTCACAGGTGTCTTTACCACAAGACGATGAACACAGTTGTTACAGCTTCCTCCTTGATATTCCAATGTCAATAAGTCTCCAAATCCTCATCCCCAGTCGCTATTCTAAGTATCCAGGCCTTCAGCCCAAGATTGTTGTAGTAACCTCCCGAAAAGTTCTCTTTTAATCGAGGATAGAGGTCATTTAACGGATCCTCAAATTGACAAACAACTTTGTTGAATCTAGCCTGTAGGATGAAATACTGTGGCCACTATAAGAGTTGGATTTCGTATATGTCTCTATGTCTATACGTAATTCTATGGAGTTATAATTCAGACTTCCTATTGAGAAGTCGCTATTTTGAGGAACCGGATGTTGTCTAGTAACTCTATTTGTAAGAGGACCTAAGAGCTAAATGCTACGAGAGTTGGACAAGTTACGTTTACGAGAAAAATTATAACGGTCTCTTTGCTGGAATGTTTATTTACTCTTAGTGTTGGTTTCACAATAAGGAATTCAAAAACCTAGAGGGTGTTTCTTTTAAAACGCAACCCGAAACCAACATAAAAAAAAATATATTTAAAGCAATTTCAAGTTCAAAAGTTACATTCTTATTTCCCTTAGTTTATTTCGCATCAGCGGGTATCCATTCTTGCTAATCCGTTGCATTTTGTTAGCAGTTATTTGATTTTTGTTTAACAAACAGAGAGTATTTATCATAAAGTACTATTTCAAAATAAATGCAATTGCCGCCTGCAAGGAATACTTTCACAGGAAGCTCCCCGACGTAATACACCTAGAAAATCAGCCCTACATAGATCAATGCAAAAATTTGAAGAAACAGGTTTTTGCGAGAACTCAAAAACATGTCCTTGAAGAAGAGTGATTGCAAGATGTAAGGATGAGTTTGCAACACACAAAATCTCATTCCATTTTCAGAATTACTAAATTACTTGGTTTAAAGCCTTACACAACTTATAAGTCTCATAAAATTAACCCCTAGTAATGCAATGCTCCTAGATTTCACTACTACCATTGGGTTCAACGATTCACTCGAGAAAGCGTGACAGTTTTAGGCAATAGAATTTACACTTGAGTGGCTGTGTCAACAGCAAAATTAGTTGTCATTGGACCCCTGAAAACCGTTATGTGTTCCAATACCAAAACCTTCATAACAACGGCGCTCCAAAAAAGAGCGGTGTATGGTACGCGCTCTTTCGCAACCGCATTGTTGGTCCAATATGTTTCTAAAGAACTTTAAATTCAGTGCTCTTCCAAGAAATCTTTCACTAGTTTGTTGCTCCGTTGGAAACAAATTAATGGTTAAGTGGTTTTCAAAAATCGAAGTAATATGACCTAAACAATATCTGCTTTTAAGGGTTTTTTGCCGAAGAAATGATTGGATAAGAATTATATCCAACTAGATTTCTAGCTGTTTCCCCTTTAGATGTAGTTTTATGTGTTTATTTAAAAGGAAAATAGTTTGAAATAAATCCACAAAATATTCATGAGTAAAGAACAAACATTGCCAATATTATTTTAGGAATCAAGAAACCCACTGCAAAAAAGTCACTAATAATGTGAGAAAAAGAGCTAAAATTTAAATGTCAGCTGTGAAATAAGTTTTTTTAACATGTTAAAGCTATATTTCGTTAAACTAAAGATTTGTAACAACAAAATGTTATGCGTTATTTTTACTTGTAAAGATTCTGTCCCGTTAAAAAAACCCCTACTTATAGCAATGTGGTATAAAATAGTCTTAAGCAGCTATATTTTTTAAAGTCAGCAACAGATATCAAATATTCACAAAAAATATTGGTCTCTATTTTTCATTAGTGTCCAACTAAATTTCATTTAGTATGTTTTGCTGCTGGGAAGGCCAACATTTAAAAAACAAGAATGGACATTGAAGATTGGCAACATAATAGATGTTTTTATAAACTTATTTAAGAACATTTGTGACTTCAATAAATAATTTAAAAAATGAAAAAATGCTCTTATCTTCAGGTTCTAACACGTAACCACGCAATAAAACGCCATTGATTCTCAATTAAGCGTTAAATTTGAAAATATGAGAATAAGCAGACAATTTTACATGTGTAAGTTCATTGCTCAACCAAAAACTAAAATTTGGTCAACGCGTTTCCATTTGAACTACCAATAAACTAACAATATCTTCCCTTTGTATCAGAAAAATTACTTTTCAAATTTGAAACGCCGTATATGGAAACAAATGTTTAAGGAGCTCTGTAGGTAGCTAAAGTAGACACATTTAAAATGACAAGTCACACGTATTTATATGTAAATTTAAAAGTTGAAATATTAAGTCGACCCGTTACTTTATTCCATTCTGTACATACACTGAATATATTTATGCATAAATCAAATATTAAAATTTGAAGATAAAAATCTTTTTAGGCAGGTTTCTGTCTTGACGGACTGCAATAGTTTATTATATTTTTGATAATTTGTTGTAAGTAAAATCGTGTTGTAAACTTGAAATGATTAAAAACAGCAGATTTTATTGTCAAAAATTATGCTAACCTTTAAAAATGTTATCTACGGTATTATGAACCTGCTATTTCATTATTCCCTAACAAGTCACACCCAACAATAAACTCATGCCATGCACTAAAAGCAATTTAATTGCACGCACTAATTGAAATATAAAGAATGACAGTCCACATTGGGGTTGTATAATTAACTTTAATTGGTGTAAAAGTGCAATAAAAAAACATATAACCGCTCTTTATTTTTAGTTTTTTATAACCGGACGTCGAGTGTTGCTTTACATACCACCATTAACTTTATCAGTATGGTTTTAGAGATGCATTAAACCTAACCTAACCTGTTTTTGTCAAGTGATTTTAACGCCTCCTACACGTAAGATTGGTGATTAGCAAGTGTTTGTACAATTCTTGTTGAAATAGTATATCTTTGTAATTTATGTTAGATTTATTGAAAACTTAAAGTAAATTATGCAAGCGGCCTGTTGTAGTAAATTCTACAGTGCTAAATAACTTCTTCTGTTGATTTTGGATAAATAAATATGGCAACTTCTTTCTCCGCTCTATGGGTTCGAACCTTCTCTTGCCAACATTGTAATTATTCATGTATAGTTTCTGTTATAGTTTTGTTTATTATTATAATCCAAATAAATAACGTCATTTTATTAATAAAAAAAAAAGATAAAATATTTAATGACGTACTAACCTTCCAATAACCTACATTTCAAACTAATTTGCATAGCTATTAGGAATATAATCATCACTTACAAAAACTACAAAATGTTCATATGATGTAATTTAATAAACAGTGTAAAAATTATGCACAACCTTTCTCACACAACTATCCATACAACCACAACACAAAACCAAATAGTAGCCAAACTGGGCTTTAGAGCTGCACAGAGGACAGAAGACAGCGGTTCCAAAATTACTTTTTTGATTCAGAGGACCTCAAAGCGAACAATTCCCTGGTATTTTGACCCACCATTTAACTTTTATATACCACGTATATATGAGAAATAAATAATAGGGTCAAGCGTATGCTATAAGACAGGAATTAGGGTCCTTAGGCATATAAGGAAGGTTAGTTTTGTAAAGTCAAAGTCTTTTAAAAGGCAATTTAAATTGTACAGACAGACATGCGCGTGAAATTATAAAGGTCCTTGGTTTTAACTACGAACCCTACTAATAAAGTAATCAATTAAAATGCAATCTATCTTTTAATGGCTATTGAATTGTTTATCTCAGATCTCACAAAAACTACTTTTGCACGCTACGTATTACATATTGTGAGGTTAAATTAAATTGTATTCGTCGTTCTAAAAATTATAATATGTGATTTCGCACTACAATTTAATTTCAAATCTATTTTTTTTTTTTTATAATTTTTTTTCTTCAGATTTTTAGGTCACGCCATGTTCAAGTTTATCCGAGCGCCAAAATATTATTGTTTTCGTTAAATAAACATATATATTCGTAATCACAATAACGTATAATTTTATTTGATACCCCACACATAATATTCTTCAAAAAAAGAACTCGATAGTTTTATCCCCTTAAACTACCTCAAGATCTTTTTTGTGTCAATTATATTTTCCTTATATGTGGGGAAAATACAAAAATGCAAAGTTAGAAATATATAGCATTTATCAGTCTTGTGGGTGTAGACGGATTGCGAATTTATTACAGACACGCGCTTTAAATTAATGGTCCTGGTTTTAACTACGATAACTACTATGAATATATTCAAAATCTTTCAATAAACGTAAGTTTCAAAACTTTTGATTCTTTTCTTTAGGATCCGGAATTGATGTTAAGTTACGTCAGGTTTAATTGATGTTAAATTCGAACTCATTCCTCCAAAAACTACATTGTAAGGGGTGTCATGGAAACAGATGATTTATTCAAATTTTCATGAATTTTAATCCTACATCTCTCAGTTCAGAAGTCAGAATTTTGAATCATTCGCGATACATTTTTAATTAATCAATATTCTTATTACTCTATAAAAATTATATCCTTGTAACTTGATGTTGGTTCATTTTTTTTTAAATACACAAGTACGTTAGTTAGTTCAAGTGGTAATGTCCCTCGCTATTTGATGACACCGAATGTCTTTGGTTTTACTTTATTTGTAAAAAACTCTCACTGCTTCCAGGATTTGACTTTTGGGAGCATCACATAAGATAAGCTACCTAGCCTAGATCAACAGCTTCTTAACAGCCGACAAGGGTCTCTTATCTCTCGAGACTTGTTCAAACTAAGGGTTTAACTAAATAAACTTAACCAAAAGTAAGAGATAGCCTCTCCTCTCATATCTGTTCCATTCAAATATGTAGTGTGTATTAATATGCGTACTAAATAGTAATTCATAATTTATTCAATAAGGTTTTACTGCCCATCTCGACAAACAATAGGCTATTTAGTTAGTTCTGAATTGAAAATAGAGTTATTACAACCGGGATCATACTAGACTTGCAACCAAAGCAATAAAATGTGCATTGATTACAATCTAAACGTCCAATAATCACGAAATGTAAAATAAACATTGTTTTTGTTCGTCTCTAATTTGAGAATTATCTGTGGAAAATTCTCACAAATTTTGATACAAACATTGTTTTATCTTCAAATGGTTTGGACGTGTTTCAAAATAAATCGCAAAATCGGAAGTTGGTTTTATTACAAAATTCAGTTAGGTCATATTTTGTAATATATAAACAGTAAGTGCTTTATGTATGCAATTATTGATATTTGAAAAGACTAAGTTGATGTCAATGAGAGATAAATAGTTTTTAGTGGAAGTAAAAAAATACAAAAAATCTGTTATTTAACGAGACTATGAAAGGGAGTAATTATTTTCAGTTTTAATTTTTTTAAGTAAATTAAATACAGATATTGTAGGTTTGTTATATAGAAAGTATAGTGTAAGTTTGGTATAAAAAACCAACTTACACCAGTTTTTATATACTGACTGCAATAAGTTTGGTAGTTAAAAATGTAAGAAAATCACAAGTTTTTTAGTGGACTTAGAAGTTGATTTAGCAACAATATTTTATTGCTAAATCTGTAATACGAAAGCATAATAACGTAAAAAAAAAAAAAAAAACTAAAATCAGACATACAGTTTTGATGGCAACTCATATTTTTGGTTTATGTTTGACGAAATTTACTAATTTCATTTTAGCATATCGTGAATTAAACCGTATGAATAACGAGTGGTATTGGGAAAAAAACTGAAAAAATATAAGTCAAATGAATGAAAATATGTTTGACTGTCTATATAGTACGATTATTTCTTCGTGCCACGGAAACTAAATTTGTAGTGAAATTCGGCAAACATAGTAGACAGACGAGAAATGTGATTTAAAATCTATCTCATGAATATTTCAGTTATTTGTTGTAATTCCATTAATTTCTGTACACGATAAATACATCAATTTTATCTTAACTGCAAGGTTAAATTTTCTTTTTTTTTCCCTTTTAAAATATATCATACGCAATGCTTTAATATAATACGGATGTGAACGTATAGGGTCCCATGACAATCCGCTCCCATTCCCTCAAAACGTATGGATTGTAATGCGATATTTTCACTAATGAAGACCAGATGGACGAAGTTAAGCATCAGCTGATTTATTACAACATGTGTTCTACATGAATTACTGTTTACGTTGAAATGTTTAAAGACGTGCTTGATATTTTAATAACTGAAATGGTTCTCTATTTGACTGCTAAACAATTTATAAAAGTTTACGAGTTGCAGATAGTGTAGATAGTAAATACGTTTATTTGGAGGAATTTATTCTAATTTCAAAATGGTATTACGTTATTCCAGGAGGAATGAAAAGTTGTGAAAGTTATTTTTAAATTATTTATTTTTAATAGTTAAGGAAATACCAAATTTTATTAGAACAATTACAATAAAACTTGATTTTTGTTTTATTTCTTAGTTTTTCTCTACGTATTGCAAAAGTAATTTGAAATATTTATTTATTTGAGTAAGTGTGCGCTGGACGAATATATTTTATACTAGCATCTACTGTCATATTAATAAACTGTTTTAACAGCCAGAAACCGTTTAAAAACATAAAAATAATAACTCTAAAGCAACAGCAACACGTGGAGCAACAGCAACACGTGAAGCAACAGCAACACGTGAAGCAACAGCAGCATTAGCAGAACAGAGCAAACGCCAATCTGGCGAAGAACAGCCATCTTGAGTAATGCTAACGCGGGTCCAGGATGGAAATCCCAACGAGGTTTAGACAAAAGAGGAAGGGTTTTAGTGGGTCGTACAGGTAGTACATCCCCACACACCAGTCAGTCGGTCTCGCTGGGCCACTGATGGTGCGGATGCGTATTTCCCCCCTCTTCGGATAAAAAAAAATATATAAAAAAAATAAATAAAAATAAATAAATAAACTGATTTAACAGCCAGATACCGTTTAAAAACATAAAAATAATAACTCTAAACAAAAATTTTACAATGTAAAATTTATTCTTATTTTTTAAATTGTAACCACTACATTACTGTTTTCTAATAATTATACCTACAAATAAGGTTATAGATTAGAAACTCAACTTAGACACAACACTACTATCAAATGTCCAAGGAGCAGTCTGGCGATATTCACAATAAGGAAAACAAAAATTTCTGAACCACAAAAACAAGAAACAAAACTAAGATTTGTAATGAATCCAGTACGTTTATTTAAGTACATTTCGATGGCATAGTCATCATCCTGAGAGGTTTACAGCTAAACTAAGCAAAAACTAAAGCTAAGTCCATGTAGCGCCCCAACCAGCCAATCACAAAGAGGCACTACTTTATGTCTATATTTATTTGTAATTGACTAAAAATTAATGCATTGACATATTATGGAGTGTTTCTAAACTAGACTACATTTTTTTATATTTGTTTTATTATATGTGGTTCAAACGACACTTATGGTTTTCATAAAATATGAATGAGTTAAAAGATAACAATAATTTTTAAAGTTTTCTTCGAAATATTTTGTTGTATTCTTGTATGTAAAGGTACATTTCCAGTAGTAAAATATTAAGTGCTTTTACACGAATGTTTAAACCACTGTAACAAGTAGTGTCCTCTTTGTTATTCTTTTGGAATTGCACACTTAAAATAAAGTCTTAACGCATAATTGGAACACCGATGGAAAAGTGTAGTAAAAAGAGTCCAGCTGTTTAGACTGTAGATACATAATATGAATATGCCGATATACAAAGACTTTTTTTGTGGATTTTGAATGAAGTAATCAAGTTGTTTTCCTAAATTCTGAAAGCCGTTTAGATACAATAAAGATGGTGTGTAAAAGTTGTATCTAAAAATCTAAATTAAAGTGAAATCAATAACGATGGAATAAAAAGATATAAAAGAAAGAAGATACAATAAATTGTCGCAATTGGTGGATGTAACCGATACAATTAATTGACGTCGAAAATAATGAAAAGATAATGATGGAACGAAGTGTGGCAGATGTAACATTACGCAAACTGATCAGATAAGATAGCCTAATCGACAAACTGATCATAAACAGGTATTTACTGTATAAACAAATTACCCAGAACAAATTGATTGAATAAGTTATTAACGACGATGAAATTGAGTATTGAAAACACTTAAAAAGGAATCAAACACTCTTCTCTCACCTGCCCGTTGCGTTGCACATAAGAATGATGTTAATTTCTTTCCCCAGCTGTTTTGCCAGGTAGTTGAGTTATTCCACTGTATTTGAGGAAGATATCTCTCCTTTGTAGATCCTATAATTCACAGCAGGTGAATCCTATATTCCAAGGAGCCACAGGTTTCATAATAATTAGAATGAAGGATATCTTCTACTATGATCTGTTATTGTACACGCTCGGAAAGGGCAAAATATGGGCAAGCAATTACCAATTATTCTCTTGTAGGGCAACACCTGCCTTGAATTTACCCCGAAGCAGTAGTCATGTCGGTACCACCCCCGCTCCAGTGGCACGTTCAGAACAAATACTGAAGGAGGAATACATTAATTCGGTTTTGGAGAGGAAGTTGAAGGTGTATATAAAATGTAGGATATGTGGGTAAATGCAGTGTTGAAGTATGTGTTCTACAATAGTTATGGTGGTAATTTAAGAATAAATATAAGCATTTAAAGAAGGTGTACGGTAAAAATTAATGATCAATAAATACAAAATCTAATTGTTATTTTCGTAGTATATAAGATTTTGAAACATAAAGGAAAACTCATAAATAAATACATCTGATTATCTATATTTATTTGTAACGGCATCAAATGAACTTGAATGCACACTTCTCCAAAATTTTTACAGTATAAACGGTGGGCCTACATCCTTGGTACCTCCTCCACTATTGTTTTTAAGTGGAGAAATATTTGTTATAAATTTGTTTTAAAGAGTTTTAAAGATATTTTACGGAATAAATAAAAATACCAACTGTTAAGTCTCATTTATAAAAATCAACAGAGAACAAATCCAAAAACCCTACTCAGGAGCGTACTTTTTCACTATTTTACTTGCCGAGTATACGAAGTAGAGTGTACGTTTGATAATTGCAAAAAAATTCAGACTTAGTTTTTTAACGTTTCGAGTTTCCTGGTTTCAAGAAACCGAAAAGTGATTTCCGACATCCGGTACTTTCGTTGTCGTTGTCGTCGTAGTTCTCAATGACGGTATCGTAGTTGTCATTGTCGTTGTTGTAATTGTTGTTGTCTTTGTCATAGTTGTTGTCGTCATTGTGGTTGTTGTAATTGTTGTTATCGTTGTTGTCATTGTCATCATTGTTGTTATTCTTGTTGTCGTTATTGTCATTGTCATCATTGTTGTTATCCTTGTTATCATTGTCGTACGTTAGGACGATAGCGAATAGGAACATACAATTTAATATAGGGGACTATATGTGCTCATATATAAGTCTATTTTAATTAAGAGAAATATAAAATAAATAAATAAAATGTCAAAATAGTTGCCATCTTAAACAGTTTTTTTTTTTTTTTTTTTTTTTTTCATATTTCGCGAGTTATTCAACATATAACACAGTAAATTAGATACATATTTGTAGATTTCAATTCTGTGAGTAATTGCAGCAACATCACTTCTCTACTATGGTCAAAATGTATTTTCGAATCCTAAACTCCCAAGATATCTGTATAGTTATGAGATCGGGCACGGCCAAGTGACCATTCCCGAGTGTAGCGAGTAAGACAGCTTTGATGCCAATAGGACCGGGACATTGGTAAGATCGATGCGAGTGGAGACTGATATACATTTACGAGGCTCGTTAAGCCTAGCCGACGTCAAGAAAATGTTGTGCATACATATTTATGACATTTAGAAAACTTATAAGACCTCTACTCTTGAACAAACTTACTCTACTGGGTAACACTGCTTGGTCTATCAATACAATTTAACATTTCCTATAAAGCCCAAGGAGCCAAATACATTTAGAGAACTACATTCTATGTTGGGCTGGTTAAGTATCATGGTTGTGCCCATCAATATGTTTTTGTTCTTTTCTTCGGTATAATTGTGATTAAATATTTAAGTGAACACTTACCAGATTTAATTTTTAATTTATTAAAATTAAATTTGTAGGCTAAGTTTTGACATGTTCATTAATTAGATTAATTTAAGATAGGGAAAAGAAACTTACTCTCGTAAGTCAGCCTTAGATTTATTATTTTGTTCTGTGCAGCAACTAGCCTGCGTCCTTTCAGAAAATTACGGATTTTGTCAACAATGCTATTCTTCTCATTCCCAGGATGTTAAATATTGAAAACATTTCTTTTTCTTAGACTCTATTATAATGTGTAATAGTGAAAGAGGATGAGACTTGCAGATTCATTCTGTCCGCATTGCTGATAAGTTAAATTTTTTTCTACAATATCATCTTTTTTGCCATCTGGTTTCTACTAGACGAAAATATATTTTCAAAGAACAGAAGACTGTCATTGCTAATCACGGGGGGGGGGGAGAAGCTAGACTGTATTTGCACTGATAGCAAGCTTGCTATTATTGCTAAAAATAACAGGTGTGTAGCTTTACTTGTACATGTAGAAGCTCTCTGCGCTAAAGGTTTGGACATATCTTAAAACAATAGTGCGATGTCAACAAAATTCAATCCTACGAAGTAAATCGCCGAGAGTTTAGAAACTGGTTTCTGAACGAAGTCAAAGATAAAGATGAATGATTTTTTCATCCCTTTTCGAACCTCAGACCGGAGTGTTGTAACCATTTATAAAAGACATTAGTGAACGGTTAAATGAATGTTTACTTATAAAAAATGTAGAGTGGCTCAGACGTTTTACATTTGCAACATACAAATTGGGACAACTAAATAGGTTAAATTTACATTTACAACGCAAAAATTATATTGTTTTCGTCATTGTATAGTTTTGTTACGTCTTTTATAACTGAGCTTACATTTTTTCAAACAATGTTTCCCAGAAGAGATTATCTCAATTCATTCAAATGCAAAAGCAAGTAAAAAAGCGTAACAAGGCACTCAAGTTTGAAAAATACAAGAATTTAAAAGTCGGTTTGCTACTTTTGGGGTTGATTAAAAAAACTGAATTATTTTTATTTACTGATATTTTCACAATTTCTGTTCAAGAATTAATCCCTTACCCGTCTGAAATCCAAATAGAAATAATAGACCTACAGAAAAATTCTACACTTAAAAGTAAATGAAAGAAAAAAAGATTTCTAATAAAACTTACCTAGTTTTTGAAATTCTTTAGAAATACTAATTTAGAAACTTACGTGTCTTAGTTCTGCTTGTAGATACTCTTGTAGATTTGGTTCTACGTATGACTGTTAACAAACAATTTCCATTAGGAACACAATTAAGATGAAATACTGTTTTAAACATGAAGGATGCGCACCTGAACAATTTGCTTATCAGTTTAAAAATTAATCCAAATATAGAATAAATTCCGAAGCCACGTTATATTTTCGTGTTTAGTATTAGTTTTTATATTAAAAATTAAAATAAAATTCATATATATATGCCTACAGAATCTATCATAATCTGTTTTTCGTTTTTATATTTAATTTCGATACGCGGAAATAATAATTTCAACTCTTAATGTAATAATAGTTGTTATTAATAAAACGTTACTATTTTCATCTGTATCTGATTTACTGTACATTAATAAATTTATAAATCTGAATCCTAAAGTTTTGTTTGTTCATTTTGAGCGTCCAAAACTGAATTTTTTTATTGTTTTGAAAAATATTATAATGCAGTAAGTATAAAACTGAAAGACCAAAGAAAGTAAAATCATTACAAGTACGTTTATGATAAAGTTTTTATTTTATGAATAATGTATAGCATATGGACCTATGTGTACACTGATTTTAAAAAGGCTCTTCATGTGGAACGCTTAACGTTTAAACCAGTGATAAAAGTGGCTCATGGAGCAAAAAGGTTTGCCAACACTGATATAAAGGAATGTCCTGATTTAACGTATATGGACATACGTTCTCTAGAAAACTGAAAAAATATTAACTTATTTCTTTTTTTAAAATTTAGGTATAACGGTATTGTATTTCTTATGCAGTTTAACGCCAAAGTTTGTGTCACAAGCTTTTATATTTTATCACAATTTGTTTTTTATTGTTTATGTTTATTTTGAAATATATATTGTCGGTTTCATTTTAATTTTTCGACTGATATTCCCGAACCATGTTTTATCCAAGTTGGTCAAGAATACATTTCGTCCGCTCTAGATTTGCGTATGAAAAAGTTACTGCGTAGTTCATTACTTTAACATATCTTTGAATGAAACTAAAATTTATTAAAACAAATAACCTTTCAACTAGAAAGTATGTCCAATAAACAAACTGTAAATATCCTACTAGTTTCGACCTTTACCTACCGCAATTTCACATTTTGTTTACATCTATAGAACCTTGTTTATAAATCCCGCCATTTTGTTTCAGCCATGTCATGCAGATTCTAATAGGTGTATAAACTGTTGTTTAAGCATCCAATTTAAACAGCACATGACGTTAAAGCAACTTTGTATACGGTAAATGATTTACATAACACGTTGCCTTTGCGCACTAACCTAAAATATACATATTTTTACTATAAAACATCAGTATTATGTAATATACTGACATCTTGGGTATTATTTATTCCTTCTTGATATGAAGGTGTTTTATTAATTAAAAGATAGTTTTAACCATAAGTACTACTACGTTCACAGCATGAGGTTGTGAGAAGTTAATTTTCCATTAGAAGTGTACAGTTGCAAATACCAGTTTTAAGTATTAAAATCGTAAGAACTTGTTTTTTGTATTATTTTTTCACATATCCATTATAGAGCGAGGGTTGTGAAGAGTCAACAAAATCAATAAGCACAAAAATAGTAGTTTTTGGACTGGTGGGCATTGCAAAAACGAGTATATACAATTTTTATCAAACGTTTTGACCATAATAGATGTTTTTCTCACTTTTTTGATAATTCAAAGTTTGGGGTACTGTTACGATCTCACTGGAATCTTGCAATCTGTTGAGATTCAATGATCAGCTGTAACTTGAGTGAAGGATGAAGCCTATGACGTAGCAGATAGGCCTCACATCATTCTGTGGTATGCCCACAGTTTGACTGGACTTGTGTTGTGTCCCCCATTTTTCAGTTATTTAATTCACCGGTTTATTTTAATTATTATGTCGGCATACGTTTCAGTTAAAGGCGTTCTCAATTGACGAGAAGACCTAATAATGACTTTCACAGTGGAACTTCTAGTTCTAACTCAAAAACCTTTTAAAGTTTCTTTGTAACTTTTGTACTTATCGAATAAAACAGCGGTCATATCTACCTCATACAGTCTGACCGCTATTTGACATGTATATATACGTTTTTTTTTTAGTGAAATAGCTACAAATTTGTTCATAATGTATTTGCTTTTGTGTGTGGAAATGGAATGAGAATGTCTTTTTTACAGTTTATTTAAAGCTCTTAAATGAAATGCAGAACATTGCAGTGAATTCGATATTTAACATTCTTATATAACACACTTCTACTTTTTTTTAAAGGTGTGAATGAAATGAAAATTTAACCTAGACACTTGACGACGCATTTTCGGCCCATCACATAACTTTTTCTATAATTCTCTTATGTTATATTGTGTAATGTAAATGTTTTATACAAAAATAAGGTCTACAAAGAAACTAACGTTTCCAACTTTTGGATTTTTTTATTACAGTTAATAACAAAAATGGAGGAGAGGACTGGAATTTCCTGATCACACTGTACACATGAACCATTCTCATCAGTAATAATTGAAATATCAACCAAATGCAAAGAAGATTTATGCTGCCCGTATCACTTACAGTTTCCTATAAAGTGCTCCAGAGTATTAGGGCTAATTAGAGGCTATCTAGATGCGCAGAAACACGGGGCATACTAGAATACTAAACAGTCCAGATAACAATACATCTCAGTTAATTAAGCTTATCTCGCACCTGCGTATTGTAACACCATGTAGTCTGCTAACATAATGAGTTGCATACTCGTTCCTTGTCTGTCCGTCTGTCTAGCTGTAATTGCTCGTTTCCTGTTTCGTGAATTGAATATCAAGTTGTAAGATTTTGCAAAGTGCATTTTTTTTCTCGCTTATAAAAGTAATTGTAATCTAGATATTGTAAACACTTAAGGACATGAAAAGTTGATTATTTATCTTTTTATAAGAAGAAAAACAGCAAAGGTTAACATGGAGTAATAAATGTTAATTGATTCAAACATAATAAACTTGTATTTTCTGTGTGCAATGTACAGAAATATGTATTACGTGTTTGGGGGAAAGAAGAGTGTGTGGATTACATAAATTTCTTACAGTAAACGCTTGAGAATTCACAATTAATATTTTATTGAAATCGTCTATGTAGTTTCGTAGTTATTCAAGCTTTGGTAAACGTTGGAAGGTAAATTTAAAAATGGCGGACACTTTAAATAGTGCTGTTAGCTTTTGGTGTTAGTTTTTAATAATTAATTCCACTTAATTTCTATGTATAACAGTTCTAATGTTTGTCCCCTTCAATATAAGGTTACAGTTAAAGAAACATAAGTCGTGTTATTGTACTAAATTGTGAAATTGGTACAACAATTCACCTTTATTTATATGTATTACAGTTCTAGTGCTTGTTCCATTGGAAATAATCCCCTTACACACCTTTGTAGTCTTTTTTTTCAATGGCAAAGGCATAAAGAATTTTCTGTCAGATTTTTGAACACATCAACAGTTTTCTTTACTGTATCAACTGACTAAAAACGTGTTCCTTTAAGAATAGATTTCATTTTAGATATTTCTAACTTTTGTTTGAAACATTTTTCTTCAAGCTTGACCATTTTAAGATATTCACTGATATAATTTAGGCCTAATTTACGCACCTTATGTGTATTTATCATAACGAACAAAAAATAAAAGAAGAAAACAATTGTCAGAAAGAAAGTTTGTAGTTCAAAATATAAAATTGAAAGGCGTAAAGAGGAAACAGTAAATTTCTTTTACGTACATACTTTGAAATTTAAACCTTTACATTTTCCAAAATTAAATAGAATTTAATGATTTGAAATTAAACAAAGTGATTTTGAGATATTCAATCTTATGTTGGTATTATATTCAACATTAAAACCTTATATAGACTTTATATTCAATACTTAGGCGTATTTTTTTATGAGAATTGTGTTTGTTATACTGTATAATTTTTCTCATAAGTCAAGCTCAACATTTAATATTTATATTCAATGTTATAGCAATATTTTTTCAACTTTATAGCAACCTTATATTCAACCTTATATCGATCGACCTTATATTCAACCTCATAGCGACCTTATATTCAACCTTATAAAGTCAATTCACTTGATTCACTTGATTTATATTCAATTTTTAATGAATAATTCTCCTGAACTAGTGTTTATGAGGAAATATTAAACATTTGGTGAGTTATTGAGCGCTAAGATCGAAATAATCAAAACTGGTTACGAGAAATTGAATGTTTGGTTTTCTTGTAACAGACGACCAACAATTTTGAGTTATTATAGATATGAAATATTTTGTTTAAGCTTGGGAATATTAAGAAAATATGATTAAATTTCAAATGTCAGGCGAATCGGTCAAACAGTTTAATGTAAATACCGAACCAGGCTGATGACATGAATCAGACAGACAGATAAAAGTCTGACAAGATTTCATTAAATGTTTGTTCTATTACAAAATGAAGACAATTTTTTCACGAAAACTTTATTATCGCTATAGGCCTACTATGAAGAAAGTAAAACTGTCAAAGAATTATAACTGATATCCACGCTCACTCAATCACCAAGAAGGACCTACAGATTTAGTTCCATGATTATTTCTGTTGTTTTTGGAGGTTTCTTTAGAAATTATTGTCACGCTACACAAGAATTCTACGCTACATTTATACTAAATATCAATAAACGTGAGTCATGCTTGTTGAGTCCAATCACTGAAAACCTTGGGACAGAGTAGAGTGAAGTTGATGGGGGAAATGGTGTCGTAAAACTTGATTCGTTATAAATTGATTCAATCAAGTGGTCTTAGCAAGTTAGAATGTCGATTTTTGAGATAAATACCATTTTTCGAAAATATGTTGCAAGTTTTTGAGAAAATTACCGATTTTAAAAACCTTCTTTTATTTCTAAAAATTTACGAGTTTTGAAAAAAAATTTTTTTTTTAATATTACGATTTTTGAAAAATCCCAATTTTATATAAAATAGAGATTTTTAAAACACAATTTTTAATAAAATTCAGATTTTAAAAAAAATTCTGATTGAGATCAACAAATATATTTTTAAACATTTTTGATTTTTTTAAATGCAGTAGGCCTACTGTATTTGAAAAAAAGAAGGAAAACATTTGAGTGTAAAAAGAAGGTTTTTGTAATTATATCTGTAAGGCTTCTTCGTCTGTGCAGTTCTCTACATTCTAAACGTCTGGACGGATTTTAATCAAATTTTGTATTTGGGTATATTTTGACCATATCTCTGAGCGCTATTTTAAATTTTTTGAAAACTCTACATTTTCGGGTACCTGATATAAGAAAAAAATTACTATTTTCTCAGAATAGTTCTAACGATTTTAGTCACGTTTGGTTCTACTAAACAATACTTAGAGGGTGTATTATAACAAATTTGATCAAAATCCTTCGAGCGATTCTAAAAAAAAATCGTAATTTTTCTTTTATCAAGTACACCCAAACTTTGAGGTGTTTTAAGACACTCTGTATATAAAATGAATCTTGACAAGACATTAATAGTTTCAATAAAATACGATCTACCCTTAGGACGAGTTACTGTCACAAGGGTAGCAAATGACATAATAATACTTGACATATATACTGCGCTAAACACAATGTAATCTAAGGCACTGTACTTGGTTTATAGTCCCTCTATATTGTCCACGTTTCAATGAGGCTTCCTGAGTAATATACTTTCCCAGAAGAGCGACAAAACTGGATGTAAACGTATCTAAATTGTAGCCGCAAGGGAGCAGACATCCGCGAAGGCTTTTCGTAATTAGTAGTCGGTTTGAGCTAATTGCTCACATTCTAATGAAGTAACCTGTCATGCACACAAAACTTCTACTTTTAGCGAAAAGTTCGTCACGCTAGAAGGAGGAAAAAGTTTATATGCGTGACAGATTTGATGGTTTTTAATTTTGTTTTTAGTTCTATGTAGTAGTTAAATCTCGATTTTCTTTATGTAGTATTGGGTTAGTCCTTTCTTTTATCTCCTATTAGGTCTTGTTTGAATATATCTTGTTCTGCTCCAATACTGACAATGTTAGACACTCAAGGCTTCACTATTGTGACTATGAACGTGGCAATTCTGAAGGACCCTGGCTGTATCTATAACTTTCTTCATGTAGTATTGGGTTAGAGACCTTTCAGTTTTCCTATTAGATTTTACTTGACCAACTCTTGATCTATTTCTTCCGTCGCTATTAGAATTATCGATGTCTAGGAATCTTTAATTTATGTTCTTTTATTACTGTTTTTTATAAAGTGATAATGACCGAGAGGTTTTTCGCTTTCAAACATCAGGAAAACACAAAAACGTTAATAGTAGGCCTACTCACTTAACTTATTTTTAATTGCAAATCTCCGGTTTATAAACAAAAAGCAGTTCATTATGAACGGTTTAGCTATACCATCGTCGTTCTAGTTCATTTCAAATCACTCAGCGTTGTATACTGGGTGTTCCGTAATTTTTAAACGTATTGAAAGAGTAAAAAGAAATTTGGGAATGTCTTTGGATAAATAGGACCAACTTTAAAAAAAATCTGATTTCTGTCTTGAGATGTGTCATTAAATAAATGTACAACATTTTAAATACGACCTTGTTATAATCCGATATCCGCACATTCTTAAAATTGTGATACGATCAAATTATGTTATTTCCATTAAAAAAAATTGAAATGGGACCAAATTACAACGTTATAAGATCTGTTTCAAAACAAATTATCAGGAATCAATTCATTTGGACCTTATCTACCCTTATTGAAGGAAGAGAAAGTTTTCAAGCCAAACGAAACAAGTTATGGAAACAATTTAGACTGGACTGGTGTTGCTAGTCTCTTAAAATGTTATCAAATTAATATTAAATGTTGAGCTTGACTTATGAGAAAAATTATACAGTATAACAAACACACAGAACACAATTCTCATAAAAAAATACGCCAAAGTATCAGACGCGTTTCAACGACAAGGTCGTCCTCTTCAGTGATACACCAGCTACACCAATCAAACTATAACTGAATCTAACGTTGCGCCGAACCCTATATTTATACAAACTGAAGGGGGCGTGGCTTATCATTTTACAATGCCAAGGCGATAGTACGCGCCACGTGTCAATTTAAGATTTAACATATAGCTGATACAAAATAATTGAACTAACCCTACATTTAACATTGTACATTAAATTTTACATTAATATAGAAATTTGTATAGGTCCTAGATCATTATTTACAATTATGTCCCTTTTACTTATTAATATAAAAAAATCTATGTATTTATACAAACTCAAGGGGGCCGTGATACGTCTGATAGGCGTATTTTTTTATGAGAATTGTGTTCTGTGTGTTTGTTATACTGTTATCAAATTAGTTTATTTTGCGTTCAACGTTTTGTGCCTATTTCTTATCAACGTTCATTAGACTTAAAATAGGTGCTGTACCTAACACTTAAGTGGATATCCACGAAAGTTTAAAGTTCTTATGTATTTTTAATTGAGTTTTTATTAAAATTTGAGTTACCCTTTCAGGACCTCTCCCTTCCAGGTTCTATTTAACCACTCCCGAAGTTTCATTTTTCAATTCAATCCGTTCAAAAATTACGGAAGTACTTTTTGTATAGTCAGTATAAGTGTTATTTTTCAACAGGGCAAAATATGTCATATCCTTAAGAAATCGAAAACATTCTAGGGTTATAAAAACATATATCAAGTTTTGAGTTATTATTTACGTGAAAGTATTGAGCGATATACAAAATGCTTACTGTATACACTATACAAATATGTACAGAGTGTTTAAAAATGATGGTGACAATGTCATTATTTTGGAACGAATAACGGAGAAACACGAATTGAGAGACACCTTCTGTAACTACCTTCTGTATAGCCTACAACCAAATTCCTCCATCCCAAAAATCGTTATGCATCTTTTTATCATATAAAAATAGTATATTTTAAGATGATTTTAATATGGTTTAATTCTATTTTAATGGTATCTGACATCTGCTATCTTTTGTGTAAATAAAAAGTATTACACGACGTTTCGAGAGTATAAATCAACTCTCGTTATCATGTGTAAAACTGAGAAAAACTCCAACCTAGCACCTGACAACGGGAGTTTATTTATACTCTCGAAACGTCGTATATTAATTTTTATACACACAAATGATGTCAAATGTCCCATTAAACCGTATTAATAATATTAACATTATCATTGTCAAATAATTTAAGAACCAGAATGATTTTAGTTTTCGTAGTTTTTTTAATGCGCTACTGTTTATAGTGACTGTTAAAATTATGAAATTTTAAAATTTTTAGTTCTAAAACCAAGACTCAGCTTCTATTCCAAACATTTAAGGAATAAAGTGGTATTAAAATAATTAGGTAAAGCAAGTCAGGTTAGACATTTTTAACTGAGAATTGTGTTTACGATATTAGATCCTAAATCTAGGAATGAAAAATCTTCACTTCACTAATTCTATTTATGTCATGGTCTTAGTATTATTAATTAAAATTATTTTGTTATTAGAAGTGTAGGCTATAAGGTTGAATATTTTAAATTTTCAGTAACTTTTTATAATTATTATACTATTAATAGTTACATTTGTAAATGAACAAAATATAATTTTTTGGAGGGGGATTACTTTGTATAATAAAAGTATTTCTATTTTTTTAATAGATGTATCAAGTTTTTTCTCTTTTCATTATTCTCTCAAGTTTTCATAATTAATTATTAAATATAAATAATAGTAAGAGAACTGTATGTTATAGAGCTAAATATATTATTTATTATCAGGAAAAGTAACGCGCATATATATATATATATATATATATATATATATATATATATATTTGTAAAAACAATTGAAATGAATCTTCATTATTCTCTCAAGTTTTCATAATTATTAAATATAAATAATAGTAAAAGAACTGTATGTTATAGAGCTAAATGTATTATTTATTATCAGGAAGAGTAACGCATATCATATATTTTTTTGTAAAAACAAGTGAAATGAACCTTCATTATTCTCTCAAGTTTTCATAATTATTATATATAAAAAATAGTAAAAGAACTGTATGTTATAGAGCTAAATATATTATTTAATATCAGGAAGAGTAACGCATATCATATTTTTTTTGGGTAAAATCAAGTGAAAGGAATCTTCATTATTCTCTCAAGTTTACATAATTATTATATATAAATAATAGTAAAAGAACTGTATGTTATAGAGCTAAATATATTATTTATTATCAGGAAGAGTAACGCATATCATATTTATTATTATTATTTTTTTTTTTTTGTAAAAACAAGTGAAAAGAATCTTCATTATTCTCTCAATTTTTCATAATTATTATATATAAATAATAGTAAAAGAACTGTATGTTATAGAGCTATTCATTATCAGGAAGAGTAACGCATATCATATTTTGTTTTGTAAAAACAAGTGCAATGAATCTCTTATACTGACGGTGTGATAGAAGTATTAGGTTATTACTGACGTCAAGACGAAGTGACATCGAAAGAATCGAATCGTGATGAGGAATGGAGTGCAGGCGGCTCGCTCTGGCCTGTGGTTACCGACAATAATTGAAATCTTGCATAACTTTTGTAAACGTGCTTTGCTCAGGCCCATCATTCACGATGCTCTATCCTTGTGCACTGAAAATACGTTCGATCTTCTATTTATTATAGTCTAAACTTTTAATTAAAATTTTCTTTTAGGTTAAACAATATATGCGTGGTTTCGATTCAGTTGGAAGGTTTGATTTTCTGCTATAAATCGATTATTACTTATCCTTTACGAATTTCCATTACAACAGGAATAAAACACAACGATCGAACTTAAGTTCTAACTGTAGAGTCCAGAAAATCACGTGTAATAGATTTTACTTCAGGCCAACATACTTTTAACTTTAGACACAACTACGTAATAGAAAATATTTAAAATTTCAATTTACAAGTCGAAAAAATAAGAAAATGCTAACGATAATTATTTTTTTCAAATACTTCAACTTGGAGTAGTGTTTTCTATACTATCCATATCCAAATATAATTTAAAGTATGAGTTTTTAACAAATAATTTTAAATATCCATAAGCAAATTCGTGCCTACTCCATCAGTTTATATTTGCGATAAAAAATTGATAAAATTGCAAAGATAGAAAGGATCATGTTCGTCCTGATTGGACTTTATGTGATCAATTGTCGATTGTAAATCTACAATAAATAATAGGGTCAAACGTGTGCTAAAACTACACCACTTAGTTATTTTTATGAAGTCGTAGTCTTTTAAGTGGCATAGCGCCGCCATATTAATTTCTTCGTCTAACTTGTAACTCACTCACAATACTACCAACAATAAAATTATCAACTCGATCGTTTTTTTTATTGGTCTTTTTTGTTACCACTATATTTATTCGTGGGACAAAATAAAGAATATAAATGCAAAGTTTGAAACATACGCTTTCTTGTCTGTGTGTGTGTGTGTAAGCTGGTTTTAACTTCTAGACAGATACGCGCGTGAAATTATAGTGATCCTGGGTTTTAATACGAACACTAATAAAGAGAAATTAATGAAAATACAATCCATCTTTTAATGGTTATTGGATGTTTGTCTCACATCTCACAAAAAAAGCTTTTAAAACTTATACTCTGCACATTTCTCATTTTGTGGTTTAATTAAGTTGTATTCGTTATACGAAAAAATATCATATATGATTTCACGCTGTAATTTAATTTCAAATCAATTTTTCTTTCAGATTTAGAGGTTACGCATTATTCAAGTTAGAGAGAGAGGGGACATGATATCTGGCACTTTAAGTTTAGACTAGCGTCAATATATTAACTTTTACATCATACACATTCGTAATCAGAATAACTTATATTTTTTATTTGATACCCCACACATAATATATCCAAAAAAAAATTTAACTCGTTAGTTTTTGCCCGTTTAATACCCCAAGGTTATTTTTTGTGTCAGCTATATTTTCCTTATATGTGGGACAATACAAAAGTGCAAAGTTTGAAATATATAACCACGAAAAATCGGGTTAAAAGTTCTGGGCTGAAAAGTAAAAATAAAGCATAGAAATTTAATTAACTCAATATTATCCCAACTGATTTTGGTGAAGTACTAATTTTGAATTATTATTTATGTTTTTTCTGTTGATTATATCACATTTGCTCAAAAATATTTGAAGAAAATTTTGAAAAGGTAAATACATAAAAAAAGAAATGTTCTTTTGATAATATCGTTCTTACTTCATTGTCTGTCTATCTATATGTTTGTGTTTTTTTTCATAATAATTAATATGTCAATAATGATACAAGCTACAACTTTCAGATTTTTCAGTTATTACGCCTAACTGTGTAATTTAATTTAAATGATATTATTTCAACCATTTAAAAATGGCGAAAATTTTTTTTGTCAAATATAGAGTTTTATAGTTATAGGGTTTTGAAACGTTCGTCATTTTGAAATGTTTAAAGTAATAAGATTGGAAAAAATACACCATTAGGCATTAATAACTGCAAAATCAGAAAGTTGTGATTCTTGAGATATTAATTATGTAAAAAACCACAAAAAGACAGATGCACGACAAAGTGAGACAGGCCATTTAGTCGAGAAACTTGTTTTTTATTTTGAAGTGTAGAACCATTTCCTTAATTTTCTGCAGAGTTTTTGAGCATGGAACAAAATGAGGGCGAGAATTCGTCAAAGCGAGGTGAAAAAAAAATAGGAATTAAAATCTTGATCTTGTCTATACTTAACGTTGGTACTGTATTACCTAAATCAATACACACATAAATGTCTGTAAAAGCAAATTACAGTTCAAAAGTAATTTCAAAATACATGACGGATTCAACATTGTTATACTTTGACCTTTGGCTCAATGTTAAATTTTAATTACGTACCGTACTAAAAAACGACTTTTATCAGTGGATTTATTTGTATTTGTTTTTCAAATGAATAATTGTCAGTCAATCCCTTTTAATATTTAAACATATTTGACTTAACCCCAAGGTGGCAAGAGACAGGGTTCGTTATGCCAAAAGGTTATCTTTACCTTAATGACAAGATATTTTCTCCTTTAACAGTGGGTAAAAATTGAAATTTAACAAAAGCAGTATCTCAAAAAATACTTATTTGATCATCATTATGTCCTTGCACATTCGTTACGTGTCCGTGGTGAAAAGAGTCTTTAATTTTTTACCAGAATCAAAATTGAGAAGAACATTTTAAATATACTAAGCCTGTAGGAACTTAAATTTAATGAGAGGTAATTTATTAGAATAACTGTACAATTTAATTACATTTAGGTTAACTAACTAGATCTACCAAAAAGCATAATAATTATATATTTTTCTGGTTAAGCACGTACAGGTTTATAGTTATGTCTTTCCCACTTTTACGATAAAACTGTCGTAAAAACGTTCCCACACAAACAATCAAAATGGTAAAACAAAAATTGAATAGATTATATCAGTAATCTGTAGTTTATTATTTAAATCTGGATTTTTGGTTTCTCGAATATATAGAGAAAGTTATGTGATGGGTCCAAAAACTAATTTGAGTTTTTTGCGGATATATCCTTTTTGAGATCCTTGAGTAAAAAAAAAGTATAATTGTATATTATACGGATCCCCTTTTTATAGATCAAACAGTAACTATTAAAATAATAGTGTAATTTTATTATAGGCTACATATAATCACCTAACCTAACCTAACCTATTAGGTTAGGTTAGGTCATGTTATACATTCAAACAGACTTTTGAAATTATTCAGTTTAAAACCAACATAAGTTAATAAATCAGCAAAATAACAACACAAACCGATATTAAATACAAAGAATGATTCTCGTAAGAGTGTTCCAATAGCTCTGACCTTGAAAGTATTGCAGTGGGGCGAATGAAAGTCACATTTATGTTACTTTTTTTGTATTTATGACAGTAGACAGAACCTAAAAATATTCGAAAAAAGATCCTTCCAGTTTTGAACTTACAAATGGGGGGGGGGGAGTTTCGTATTGTACACAAGTATCAAAAGGGGTTTTGAAAAGTTGTCCGTCTATCTGGTGTTTGCCATTTGGGGAGTGATCTAAAACCTAAACATGTTGACAGATTTTAATCAAATTTGGCATGTGGAGGGGGATAATTTGGTGAAATGTTTGGACTTTTTTTTGTTGATAACCGAAACTCAAAATATCGAGGTAGCTACAATAAGGAAAAACATAAAATTACAATTTACTTAAAATATGCTTTAGCAAGTGGCCTCTAAGGTCCTAAACCAGACGTATTGGTTGCCATCTTTCTAGTAATACCGGTTAGTGTGTTACCGATAAAAAATTGTTTTTACATCGGTCATGAGATTGTTATAAAACACGTAATATTTCAAAATCTGCTCTACTGATTAAGTTCTAATTTTCATGAAAACTAATCCAAACCCATGTACAATTGAATACTATTTCGGTTCAGGAATAATTGGCAAAAAAATAAAAGAAATAAATAAATAATAATAATAATAACCTCTTTCGTCAGCAGTAAAACTAGTCCAAGTTTAAGCCCTATTAAAAAATATAAATATTTTTTCAAAGATGGTGTCCATGGTGTATTTTCATTTTTTGACGGAACGCTACCGAACTGTCATTGTTGGTGACGGAGAGTTTTGGTTGGTTTTTAGAACTAGACGAGTGAGAAGTTTTGCGCTATATTTTGCACTATTTGTAAAGCATATGATGACGTACTAGTTAGTTAAAAACTATCAAGGCTATCCAGGACTTCTTGATCACACTGTATCACACCATCTAATACATATATAAAGCAACTCATAAATCTGGTAGAATCGGCCTCTGCAATTTATGTAAAACAACTTAAAATTTAATGATACATTTGCCTTATTTATGTTCCGTGATACCACTTACGAATTGACACTTAATTTCGAAAACATGATTGCATCGTCTTTCATCAAATTTATTACGTAAAATTAAGTTACAAACGGAGGTCGTAATCACGCCCGAGGGACAGAGTTCCGAAGAGTAACGTAGGAGGTCAAAAAATAAGATGGAACGGATTTATGTAGGAAGGAAAATGTAAATTGTATTTCTTTCCAGTATGTAAACCACGAAAACAATGTAAAACACAATGTAAGGGCAGTTTAAATGTGAAAGTTCACAATAATAGATTTCATTAGCCGTAGCCCACTATATATACCGACAAGCTATAAGTTCAAACTCGCCAAGCTACACTTTCTTAGCCTTAAACTTTGAAATCTGTTTATATTTTACAATATATTACGGAAATATATTATTCAGATATTAAATTCTATTAGATTCACATTTTTTGTGAAAAATATTGAACATAATTAGACATAAAAATTGTCATTTTATAGTTTTGTTATTGAAAAATGAGGCGATTAGTTATTAGATAATTTAAGTATCGTTACGTTAGGTTAGATTAGGTTAGGTTAAGTTAAGTTAAGTCAGATTAGGTATGGAATACTTAAAATTTAAGTTCCTAAAATTCCTATTTAAGTATTGTTAGGTTACGTTAGGTTATGACAGGTTAGGTTAACTTAGGAATATTTTTAATTAGTCGCCAGAAATCATGTTATTGCAATCTTTTTAATTATTTACGACAAGTGTTTCGGACCTAATATACATCCATCGTCAGGTCTTCATAATACAATAATATACAAATACGAATCCATATGATACAATTTCAAAAATAAAACTCACTGTCGTAAAGGTATCTTTAGTAGCTCTCATAGTTCACCACTGGTGTCACACAATGCACTGAGTTAATGATTTCTTACTGGCAGATAAAGGTCTTATCAACTCATAAGTGGTAGCTGCTATGAATTGTTTTTTATCCTTTAGTTTAGATCCTGTGCGTTCTGTTTCACTTTTATAAATTTGGTACTCTTCTATCAGACCAATGTATTTGCTTTCATTGCAGTTATGCAAAATCTGCATATTTTTATTCATGTTGGAGCTCAACGCATACAAATAATGAGACATCCCAGTAAATCCCGGTACCTTCAAAAGATTGTGTTTTATGATTGTGTTAAATATCTGTGTTTTATGATATCTGACGATGGACGAATATTAATTCCGAAACACGTGTCGTAAATATTAAAAAAGATTAAAATAACAGGATTCTGGCAGTAGGTGGATATAAATTTATTATCAACCGAAAAATAATTGGAGTAAATTCTACTGCTACACCTAGCATTGCTATTTCTTTAGACGCGATTCTGATTAAATCCATTTTTAAATGTGTTACGTACTGGTTTTTCCTGTATTGAATCGTCTAAGTAACACTTCCCTCTCTATTACCTAAAGGCTCCGTCTTATTCAGTATTGTTTGAAAATTTGGTTATGGAAACTAACCAATACTCGTAGTATAGCAGAGCAGTATCAGCAGAAGTTCAAACAATCCTAGAAGTGGTAGAAAAATGTACTCCAATATATATTTTCCTTACAACAACGTTTTAATTTGTTACTCCTGTATCCTCACATGCAAACAAACACTTCAAGTCAGGAAATATTTGCAAGACACATTGATGTTTTCCCCAAACTATTTGTAAATAATTGGATTAGAATGTTCCTTACAACATGTGATAAATTCATTTTTGTATACGTGGTATAAAAGTTGATTAACAGGTTCAGTTGAAGTATAGGGTTCCTCAAGGATCAGTTCTCAGGCTAGTAGTATTTTTAATTTATTTAAAAGACCTATCGGCATTAATAAATGTTGATAAATTAATTCAGTGTGCTGACGATATAATTATGACTTTTCAAGCTAACTACATGAAAATCTTAGAACAAGAGGTCTTTTTACAATAATTAACGCTCAAACCAGTACTTCAGGAAATCCTTAAAAAACTAAGTCCATGGGATTTTAATTTAAAGCATGACTTAAACTAGATACCACGTGTATTTCTAGAATTAGAAAAAGTAAACTGAGCAAAGTTATTAATAATAAGCTTTCCTGGAATAATCAAGCTTAATCCAGGAATATTTCCACAAGGAAATTTAAAGCAATATTGCACACCCACTATTATTTTAACTGGTTACTACGGGTTATCCCCATCTCAGCTATGGAATTCTCCTCTGGAGGAATTCACCTGTCTGAATATTTACTCAGAATATTTGTCCCACAGATGAAAGCTAGGTTTGTAGCAGGACTAACGAAATTCCAGTCGTGTAAAAATGCGTTTAGTGAACTTGGAATTCTTACACTTCAAAGTATTTACACACTTGAAATGATTCTCTACTTCAAATTTAAATGTGATCACGTCCAGAACAAGGACGTACACAATTATAGCAACAGACAAGCCGGTAAGTATCGTTCTAAACAGCACAGATTAAAGCTTTTACAATAAACTTCCTTTTACAGTAAATTATGAGACTTTTAAAAGCAGCCTTAGTTAACTACTGCTATCTGGATAGTTTTATTCAGTGAAGGAGTTTGTGCACCAGAAGGTGATCTCTTGTAGCAATCTCCAGTGTTGTATTAAATCTCAAAATTAGAGGCAGTCGACAATTTAAAATAAAAAATGAATTATATTAAAAATTAAATTTCGAATTATAGTTTATTGATTTTTAAATTGTAGAGGGGGTGTATATTGATGTTTATTAATTGGAAAAAGAATAAATAATGTACTTAGTGTAATGTACTGTCTCCATGGTTTTGTATTGTATTGTGTGACTGCACTGTATTTTAATTTATTGTATAAGAATTTTAATGTTAATATTATTGATTGATTTGATTTTTTTGTTATGTTTGTGATTGTTTTTTGGTGTTTAAATTTGACTTGTTTATGAGGTAACTTATGTAAAAATTAAACTTTTGTCTACAAGTTAAAATAAATTAAATGAAATTACTTTGTATATGTGGATGTATATATTAGTTTTCACTAAATGGCCTAAGTCATTTATATATATATATATATATATATATATATATATATATATATATATATACAGAGTGTAAAATAAGTTGTGATACACCTCGATATAATTTAAATGGATTGCTATATCAAAGCTCTACCGTGCCTATTACGGAGTTTAAGGTTTCATCAAACACAAACGGTCGAACCAACTGGTTGTTAAATATTTCTGCCCAAACGTGTACTTTTGAAGCGCGTTGCGTATGAGCTTCAATATACCAATGTGAATTTCTATCCAATAACGACAGTTGTGCCTATTGACATTGCCGTTTGTCATGAAAGTAGGCTCATCAATAAAAACTATTCTATTTAGTAAACCAGGTTCTGTGTCTTACCCATCATAGTGTCGCAAAATTCAACCCAACGATCAAAACGTCTTCACTAAGTTCTTGCACTAGATGTACTTTAAAAGATTTAAATTTATTAACTAGAAGGATTTTTTTTACCGAAGAATGGCTGATTTCGTGCTCCAAAGCTGCTCTTCGCGTTATTAAGTTGGGATTTTCAACGAAGGACTGTATGACATCTAATAATTTATCTTAATTATTGAAGGAGGCCTATCTGACCTTGGTCTGTTTTGTATACTATGTGTCTCAGTGAAGCTTTGAACTATCCTTGCCACTGCACACCTTGATATCGGATTGATGCAGTTTGGAAACTCACCATTAAATAAGTTTGCAACCTCACTATATGATCTCATATATTATATGAGATCATATATGCTATACTATATGCCCCTCCCCCCCGGTTCAAAACAGGGGCAAAACTTTTTAACCTATCTTAAACATCAGAAAAAGTGGTATAATAGGTATGGTAGAGGTTTTCCGTTGATATAGCAATCCATTAAAATTATATCAAGACTTAATTTTTTACACTCAGTATATGAATAAGTATGTATTTTTACACACAACTAAATAATTGTTTACACATTAAATACAAATTACACATCTTTTTGAATAATACATTTTATTTCAAATTTGTATATTATTATTTATCATTTTAGTTTTCTTTTTCTGTAGATTCCCGTGGTTTTGGAATGACATCTTATATTCCAAACATGTCTTACAGCCCAAACAGGTTGAGAAATTTCTAACAAAATTTGGATGTGGATGAATTTTTAACATAACTTCAGGTGTTTCAAATTTATTACTGTTTTTGTTGATAACTCAAAAATTTACCATAAGAAAACACAATTATTCGTTTTGTTATAGTCGTTTACAGCTTAAACGATTTTAATTAAATTTTGGCAAACCAATATTTTTCTTCAATTATTTGTGCTTTTGATTATCAGTATCGATTTTAGTTTTCATATTTTCTGAGAACCAAAGACAATACCAAATCTAGACCGTGTAACTTTACCAAATAACAACGCGGATAAACCAATTTTGAGCTTTACTTGTGAGACGGTATAATTGTGTTTTATTTCGATATATTGCAATTACTAACACTTTTTGTGAGACTGTATAATTGTGTTTTATCTCGATATTATGTAATTACTAACACTTTTTGTGAGACTGTATAATTGTGTTTTATTTCGATATTATGTAATTACTAACACTCTTTGTCAAACTGTATACTTGTGTTTTGTCTCGATATATTGTAATTCCTAACACTTTTTGTGAAACTGTATACTTGTGTTTTATCTCGATATTATGTAATTACTAACACTTTTTGTGAGACTGTATACTTGTGTTTTATCTCGATATTATGTAATAACTAACACTTTTTGTGAGACTGTATACTTGTGTTTTATCTCGATATTATGTAATTACTAACACTTTTTGTGAGACTGTATACTTGTGTTTTGTCTCGATATATTGTAATTCCTAACACTTTTTGTGAAACTGTATACTTGTGTTTTATCTCGATATTATGTAATTACTAACACTTTTTGTGAGACTGTATACTTGTGTTTTATCTCGATATTATGTAATAACTAACACTTTTTGTGAGACTGTATACTTGTGTTTTATCTCGATATTATGTAATTACTAACACTTTTTGTGAGACTGTATACTTGTGTTTTATCTCGATATTATGTAATTACTAACACTTTTTGTGAGACTGTATACTTGTGTTTTATCTCGATATTATGTAATTACTAACACTTTTTGTGAGACGGTATCTTGTGTTTTAATTCAATATTATCCAATTCCTAACACTTAATAGAATAAAACTTGAACACAGCTTCTCACAAATTGTACGTTTATTTATTCAAACGAGTTTTAACAGCAAAGACGCCATCTTCAGTGATACACGAGCTACATAAATGGAGTTGTAGTTTAGTTATTGTAGCTCGTGCATCACTAAAGATGGGATACTTTGTCGTTGAAATGCGTTTAAAAAAGTAAATATATTTTTTGTGAGAATTTGTGTTCAAGTTTTATTCTAACAAGTATACCAATTTGGAGTCAATATATTAATACGAATAAGGATGCAGTAAATTTAAATGTAATTCCATTCCGCTTTAACCAAGAATTCCGTAGGATTAAGAAAAGCGTGGGTTCAAGTCTAACCAATATTCACATCTTGGACGCAGGCTGCATTGCTTGATGGACGTGACGGAATGCCATGGGCCAAAATTAGTTTTGAGTTAGGGAGATTAATCTGAGAAATCATAAGATAAATTCTCTCCCTATACAGACGCTTGGTTTGTTAGCAAATTTTATACATACAAATGTTTCCTTATAATATTCCTATCAATGAATTTCGGGCAAATGATTTGAGCTAGAAATTTGGTGCAAACTTTTATCTCATTAATTTGTCTTTCAAGAAGTAAAAAACAATTTTTACTCAAATTTATGGACCTCAAAGAGGCATATTTCATCATAATTATCTATTAAACAATATTTTAACAAAACATTTGTTTATCACACACCATTACAAAATGGCTGCTTATAAAATCTGCTAGTTGAATCATCTGGTTACATGCGTATTAACTTGTGTAAATTGATATTTTGTTGGAAGTTTTAAACAAACAATAAATACGACATACATGAAACATAGTTGAAGAAAAAATATGAACTTGATAAAAATGTTTGAAATAGTAGAATTTTGGAATGTATCAGCTTTGAAGTATTTTGAATAGAAAAATAGTTTTTGTGAGGTCGTATATGTGGTCCGGATATCTGTCATGGAATTTGTGCAAGAATTTGTACTTTCTATAAATTTTAATAGCCTACTGTTTTTGTCTGATTGTTTTGTTCAGTGTACGACGTAAGTTAGTTTTTTTTTTTTTTTTACAATTTTGTTTTGAAGGTCGTCTTTGAGATGCGGATATCTGACACAGAATTTGTACTTTCTACCATTTGCATACTATTTCAATTCAGTGGAACGACGAAAGTTCGTCTATGTGCTACGGATATCTGTCATAGATTTTGATCCCAATTTGTACTTCCGAATACTAAATGCGATATTGTTTTTGTAATTGTTTCCTTCATTGTTCAACATAAGTTAGTTTTTCTACAATTTTGTATTAATGACCGTCTATGTGCTACGGATATCTGTCACATATTTTGATCAGAATTTATACATTTCATAGATTTCAGTGTACGATATAACTCTATTTATTTACAATTTTGTTTTATATCCCGAGAAACTCAGATAACCGCAAACATATTTCTAATAAATTTCTAAGACATACCTACTTAAAAAAATTGTAATGTAAGAAATAACTTTTTTTCCTTATTGTGATTAAATTTAAATTTCCAGTTTAGAATCCAGTAGAATTACACACAATTTTTCTAAACGCTAAGCGTTGGTTAACAATGCAGGCTTATGAAATAAACGCATACACAATCATGCATACACAATGATATATATCATTGTTACTCAGATAATTCTAAATAACAGGCTTATATAATAATTTTTAAAATACCTTTACGTGGAGGTAAGTCATATTTACGACAGTTTTTTTCTTAAACATTTTTCAAATCGTAACTTTCAAAATCTGAATTGGAAAAAATGTGCATAATATTATTCAGAAATTTTTTTTTTAAACTAAATAAAATGTTGCTATAAACACAATAAAAAGGGATTAACACGAGCTGTTGAGTAAAACGCACAATTCTAAAGCATTGCCACTATTGAAAAATAATATTTTAAATTACTATCGATTTAAAAAATAAAAATATAAATCTCAGCCATCATTGTACTAAATTTGAGAATATGAGGAAATCATGTAATGACTATATATCTTTAGTAAACATCTACATATTTGTCATAATTAAAATGCTATCAGTTTAAGAATAGCAAATCACGTCGCAACTAAGAACAGTAGCAGAACTTAATAAAATTGAACAAAAATTGTATAGTTTTAACAATTTTATTACTTCTGGAACACCAGTAATTCTTTAATTACTATTATATTTTGTGTAAAATTTCTTTACTTCCAAGTTCCTCAATGTAGTTTGTTTTTTAGAACATTAAAATTATACTGTTTGCAGTTGTACATAAAAGAGAGTAGCTTACACTCAGTACCTAATTTCACCCCCAATAAAGCCTAAACAATCTCTTTTGGATGTTAATTATATTAAACATAAAACACTAGAAGAAAGAGAAAGAACGCTATAAAAGTATTTTAATGGCTTTTATCTTCCCGGATTCCTTCAGCAATAACCGTAGGCGTTAATGTACGTTGATAAAAAACAGTGTAGCTATAAAAGTGCTCAAGTAATTGTTAAAAACCAAATGAAGGTAGACCTGTTCCCCCTCCATTGTTAAAATATGACGCGACCAACAATGTTGACAAGGCTTTCAAATTAACGATGCCACAGTCAAATACAATTGACTATTATGTTAGTTGGTGATTTCTTTTACGAAAATCGCGTTCGGAATTTACTTCCTGTGTTCCGTTTTTCAACCTATTGGAGAAATAAAATTTGTCTATTTTAATTGATCAAAAATAGTTGCCAAATTTAATACGTTATTGTTTTAAAAATAACGTGGCGTAATTTTGAAACGGAAAATCTAATCCCTTTTGTCAACGAACCAGTTACGCACCTTCACAGTGGACTTTATTCAAAAATTAATAACGTTAGCTTTAAAAATATAGAAATAATAATGAGAAGTAAATTACCAAAAACATTCGTCCACGCAAAGATTTATGATTATTTTTAGCAGCATTTATTTTGGATTCTAGACCAATATTGATAGTATAAATTGATAAAATGTATCCCTGATGTTAATTACAAAAATTATGTTAAAGTAAATATTTTGAATGGCAGATTCTTGTGTTCCCAAGTAGAAATATATTTCAATTCAGTAAAATCGGATGAAAAATCTTCTCAAAACTTAAAAAATTCGAAATGAAAACAAAGTACGGACTCTGACCTAATCCAAAACAACTCGAATTCATAGTTATAAGATCCCTATTCACAGTTATTTAAGGGCCGTATCGCCGACATAATAGTAGAGATTAAAGATATATTTTTGCAGTTACATCTAATTAATACATTTTGTATAACCGACATCTTAATTATATGCCGTGAGGGTTGACGATCCTATCGCCCGGTGGACAAATCCACCGCAATCAGAATATGTGTCTCTTAGCCTGAAGCAACTGATAAGGCTTCTAGCTAAGAATGCTTAGATAAAGAGCCGGATGAGAGGGGACAGGGAGAGTTTCCACCTATCTCGGAAGAAGAGGACGAACTTCTGAAAAATCCAGAACACCAATCTTCTCTGATTCACTGGACATTGCTACTAGGCGACTGAGCTGACTAAAGGTGAAGAGAAGTATTCTCACTACTGCCCAACAAATGGAGGCTGTCAAAGTCAGACTCCGGAAAAGTGGTGAGCAATGGGACCTTAACAAGTGGCAGGAGCAGGAAAAAAGAAGAGGAAGTCAGAGTCGTGAGCTGATGGAAGTTTTGAGATGGGGATGGATGTGGTCAGGTGCTTTAGAGTCGATTCGGCCACTCCGCCCTCTGCTGAGGGCCGTTCAAAGAGGCCAGAAGTGAAACTCGAGATTTTGACGTAACAAAACTCACCGTCATTTTGTCATTTGGTAAGAAAGTTCCCACTTACAGTGACATCCTCGCCAATAAAATAACTGTTGTTCTCGACGACTAGTTTTAAACTAAGTTTGCCTTTAAGCAAGGTGAAGACATCAAGGATATGCTAATGAATAATATCGAGCTCACGGAGAATGGAGTTTTTCCTTCAGGAGTTACATGTTCTTCCTGCTTCAACGATGCAACAAAGCGTTGGTTGGAGTCAATGATTGATAACTTTAAGCTACTACGTGAAGAAAATAAGTTAATCACAGGATTGAGGAAGGACATTCTGAAGAATACAAGCATGTTTCTTGGGGCGCACACCATGCTTCTGAAGCTGTCCTAACTGAAGTCTTGGAGATACTTGTCCAGTATAAACCTACTCTAAGGTACAGGAATGGAAGGTTCTTTCGACAAAGGAAAATCCAAAGGACTGTGGATTTGCTTATATAAGTTATGAAACGGGACACTGCAACTTTTGCTAACATTTGCCTAACACTCTGATTCATGCATTGAGATCCCGTTTGTGGGTTATATAAATAGTCTGAAGAGACTGTTAAACTTATCTTAGAATGTAAAAGGCTCGAGGGTAGGAGAATGGCCATATGTTTACAACCAGGCGATTCTGATGCTAACATCGGGCGCAAAATCCTAAGCCTCATTGAAAGCACAGGTATCAGCTTACCTTACTATTATTATTTATTTCTGTTGCTGTTGACAAACATAATTCGCATAGCAAGAGTCACATAAAAAAATTAAAATTAAATTTATAATAATTAAAATAACTTATATTACAAGTAATTCACAAGTATTTTAAATACAGTTTACATTCCTGCATTAGTCAATCACATATTTACAAACATATAATTACACAATACAATATAACAAATATATACATATATATATATATATATATATATATATATATATATATATATATATATATTACATACACACAAATACATATTTAACAAGTAAGGCTATAACTGAGACAAATGCAGGGCAGATACTGGATCAATTTATCCATAAGTCATACCCGACATTAGCAGAATTGGTTTGAGTATTTCTGGCCAGATATTCTTCCACAGAGTAGAATGCATTTTCTAGAAGGTAGCCTCTGAGTGAACTCTTGAAACTCTGGATAGAATCCGTTTTTTAAATTTTTTCCGGTAGTGCATTGAACAATTTAATACCCGAGTAATATATTCCACGTTCAAAAAATTTTAGTCTGTGGACAGGATATTGCAATAGTTTTTGATGGATAGGGTATTTGTGGTGGTGCTAGTAGAACCTTGGTGTACAATAAGCTTAGGTTGACGTACAAGAATCTTGGGTTCTCATATCTCAATAATCTAATCTAATATAGAGACCTCCAAAGACTCGAACGAGCGAGATGAGTGGTGGTTGATTAAATATCCAGATCTTGAGTTGTCAACAAGAATGTAACGATATGGAGGATTACTGGATTCAGTGCGTTCTCTTTAAGGGTTGTTTAAATGACAGGACTGGGTAAGGATTCTATCAACTTGTTTTACTGTACTGGCACTAGAGTGAACACAAGATAACGGTGAGCCCCGTCACACCAACACGTCTTAGCTAATGTTTCCAATCAATCATTGTTCCAAATAAACATAATCAAAATTAAGACATAATATTAACGTCAGTAGCACACTAAGCTTTGGACTTAACATCGGATTAGATTTCTCTTAATTGGACAACATAAGAATAAAATTATAAATACACAACTACATTCAGATCAATCATTTCTGTTTGATGAGGATTTACATTTATTAACGTCATTAACTAAGATTTAAAAATATTATGAATCAAATTATTGTGGCCATTCCTTAAGACTTCCATCGTATCATCGACCTACATAGTTTTTAAATCAGTTTTAGTTAAAATTCATTATCGTGGCAATTCAATTATACTTAAAAATCAATTCTATCACGATCCTTTAAAAAACATCATTTCTGTGAGTTTCAACAAAAACAGAAACTAACTTTTAATTGTAACTTATATTAAAAACAACCCTCTAAATTTGTTTCGATAAATAATATATAACACACATTGAAGTTTCTGCTAACTTCAAACCTGCTAAAGTTTGATTTGTTAGGTCCAGTTAAAATCTGAAAACTGGTTTTTATAACAATATGAAATAATCTTGTTTAACTCTAATCTCAAATTTAATCCTCATTTCTACTTAATTCCAATGCAAAATCTAAACAATTTTTTTAGACACCCAATTAAATAAAATGTTCAAAAACATCATTTTGAAAATGTTCTAAATATATCGTATGAAAAACGAAAACAAAGAAAACCATATTTTTTACACTATTACAATTTTTATGTATTATGTAATTAGAAAGTAAATCTGGGTGCAATTAATATATCGACGAATTTTTAACAGAATTAATTTGAGGTGAACGGTGCCGAGATTACTCAATATAAAAACCTCGGATTATACGGAATAAAGAATGAAGAATCAAAGAAAGAAAGGAAATACAAATGAATTCCCGGTGTTCATTTTTTAATTTGTTATCTGAATAGTAAATAAAAGAGTGACTAGTCAGTCATAAATATTCGGCCATAAAAAACAATATATCTGAATATATTATGACCTTTTAAAAACACTTTATTTTTAATACCGGCGGATAAGGTTTTTTTTGTAATTTCACCAAAACCGTTGTTACAAGCATTTTGACAAAGAGGCCCTCTAAAAGAGTCTACACATCAAAGTGATTTTCTTTTGAGAAAACAATTAATTTAACAAGAAATTTTACAACGCTTAGCTGTCTAAAAAGAAATTTCTACATAAACCTTTTAGAGCCAAAATACTGATAATATCAAAGTTGAAGAGCTTATTACAACCTCAACTATAATATAAAAAGGTTATATGTTTAAAGGTTATTAACATAATAATTGTTTTATAATACAAAATTTTTTTGGGACTCGACGACAAAAATTAGCTAGCAACACATCAATAAGTGATCAAAAATATCTAAAATTACCAAAACTGTACAACGTTCAGGTGATTCCAAGGTAAAATGTTCTTCCTCCTTTATGTTTTTATTTGTATAGTTTATTTCCTAGAGCAGTAAAACTTTGTAAATTAAAAAGGGCCATCAATAGACAGACTATAAATTCATGATTCATTAAATTTATTTTTAAAGAGTCAAAATTGAGATTTTACAAATTTCTTATAATATGTAAAAACTTTAATCAACAGCTTTGAAATTAATTTTGAATATATATATATATATATATATTTAGAATGAAACTTTTCTCAGTTATTAAGGGTTCAATGAAAGAAATATTGTTTAAAGTCATTTTTCAAATTAATTAATAAAATATTATTTAATCTGCTTGAAGCGTAAGACTAATTTTAGAGTAGACCTTAGATTCTTTAGATTTAACGCTGTAGTTCAGAACAGATTACTAATTATCTTATAAACTGCTCTTATAACTTTCTTTTTTGATTATGAATTGTTTTTAAAATTAACCCAATACGGTAAAAGTTTCATTGCTATATATGTAGTTGCTTATAAAATACTTACGTCCTTACTCTGATCATATTATTACGAAACGTCGATTTTTTGTTATAAATGCCGTTATATTTCTTGTACTTTAGTTGGTTTTTTATTTAACTTATATTTTCGAATATATAATCGAAATTAGTGAAACTTATTTTTATAAAGTAGACGGTTCACAAGGTTTTTTATTGTTTGTAACAAATAAATCTCAGTCCGATATTTTATGAAATTGCGATTTACGTTAGGGTCGCCAAAATCTACGTCAGTATAGTTATATTTAGTAATAGAGTTAGGAACCAAACAAAATTTAGTAACAATTTTAAGCAAAATGGGACAACAGGTTTCTGACAATTCAGTGCTATCGAATGTACAGTACAATGTTCTTAGGTAGTCCGATGTTGTTGGAATCGGGAGGGGGGGGAGCCTCAAGCGGACATATCCATGATAATCTTTGCATAAATTATTCCCATCACCTTATTTTCTCTCTCTCTGTTTGAAGTGAAAAAAAATCCCTCTTGTTTTATTTAAACGTTAAACGCTGGTCATATACTAAATAAATAATAATTGTTTACATAAACCGGTGAATATTCCTTTTCATTCTGAATAAATTTAAAACAAACATAAATACAAATTGAGTGAAGTTGGTGGTACGGTACCTACTAGTCCTGGAATATAAAAATCATCATGGTTTTTTCCCCCGAGGATTTTAAAAATGCATTACGCACTTCCGTACGAGGTCCCTGGTGTGTGGGACTCCCCGGTTCATCCGGAATACCCGCTAAAGTCCCACCTCCTATATCTAGGACCTTAATAACCCCCACAGAACAACCTGTCGATAGGCACCATAGTTTATTGAATCTCTTAATTGTGCTTATCGTTACTGTTGAAAAATCTAATCGGCTCTACATTCGGTTTTTTATAAGTATGGGAGACTCGTTGGGAATTGTATATTTTGTTGAAAGGTCAAAATCAAAAATTTTAATATTGACAGTCATTTCGTTATACTTCATAGTTGAGAGTTGTGTTCATTACTCAAATAACAGTTGATAGTTGCTAAATGGAGTAACACAAAAGATATGAGCAATACATTGTTTAAAATGGGTGAAATTTAAAAAAAATGTCTTCATATTTTCTAAATTTCAATAGTTTTCCTCTTGGGCACGCAAGAGCCTCTCATATCAAATTAAAAGAGTTTAGCAGTCGATAACATATTTGTATACAAACGACAGAAGAGTGGCATGCTGGAAATAGTTTTTGTTTATTTAGACAATGAAACCTAAAGACGGTAAAAAACTAAGATCCAAAAAAAATTAAATAACATATTATTGTTGACTGTACTATTCAACAGGGTAAGCAGAATCAAAAACAACAATTTTTTTCTTGTTGCATAACTTTCTACGATTTAGAACATTAAAACAAAATCAGAGAGACAAAAAAACAATGCGTAAATTGTTTTAAAAAAATACCCGAAAATGGAATCGAATTAACGAAGGGGATAGCTATTAATTAGAACAAACCTTCAGCAATGTAAAAGCTTCCATATGCCTCCTCCTACACAGGATGAAACAAGCAGCCTACAATTAGAACAGAAACATTAAAACTAAATATTTTACTCATTATAATTTTTAATGTAGAATTTATTACTAACTCTAGTAATTGACAAACACCATATTCAAGGGAGGGGGGCTACTTTGACTAGCCTACTAGTATTTTCATGCTTGACTAGCCTACTAGTAATTATATTCTTGACTAACCTACTAGTATTTTCATGCTTGACTAGCCTACTAGTATTTATATGCTTGACTAGCCTACTAGAATTTTCATGCTTGACTAGCCTACTAGTATTTCCATGCTTGACTAGCCTACTAGTATTTCCATGCTTGACTAGCCTACTAGTATTTTCATGCTTGACTAGCCTACTAGTATTTATATGCTTGACTAGCCTACTAGTATTTTCATGCTTGACTGGCCTACTAGTATTTCCATGCTTGACTAGCCTACTAGTATTTATATGCTTCACTAGTCTACTTGTATTTTTATACTTGACTAGCCTACTAATATTTCCATGCTTGACTAGCCTACTAGTATTTTCATGCTTGACTAGCCTACTAGTATTGTCATGCTTGACTAGCCTAATACTATTTATATGCTTGACTATCCTACTAGTATATTATGCTTGAAAAGCCTATTAGTATTTTCATGCTTGACTAGCCTACTAGTATTTTTATGCTTGACTAGCCTACTAGAATTTTTCATGCTTGACTAGCCTAGTAATTGAAATTAAACAAAACGTAATGAGAAATTTGAGTTCAGCATTTTAAGAAATACAGTGTCATGTGGATAGACTAATGATAGTTCTGTTTATTGCCTAAACGATAACTTCCGTAATTTTAAACCTAATATTATGAAAGAAGAAGAAGATTCAAAATAAGTAGAAGTAGTCTAATTTCGTTAGAAAATATAAAACAAAATCCTATTTTCCTTTTTAAATATACGCTACATTACTTTCAGCAAAAAAAAAAAAAAAAAAAAATTATATATTTTTTTATTCTCATATTTGTGTTATTAAAGAAAAAAAACAAACCTAATGTAACCATCCAATTTAATGTCTTTTTACACAATCTCTATGCTTGTCTGCAGATGTTATTGGAGCTTACTTTGGTTGAATCTATTTTATTAAAATTCAGTATTTTGAGGGTTTTTATAGTTCTAGGAGAATATGAATACAACTAAATTCAGATTAGCTCTATATTAGCACTAAATATTTTGATTAAACCTAACATCAACGTAGATTCCAAGGATTCAAACAAAGTAAGAGTAAAAATAAATAAATAAAAAACATAATCAGAAAATTTCTGCAAATAACTAGAAAATAAAACCTGAACTTTACCAATTGTTTTTCAAATTTTGTATCTGGGGCTACTTAGGTCTGGGAGTATGCCTCCAAAATAAGATTATTAATTATGAAAATCTCAAATTACCTACCATGAGAAAAAGAAAATCAAAATACCGCTTTTATTGAGTTTTTAGATACATTTTTGCTTACGCCCTAGGACTAAATTATATTAAAATGATCACAATCTCTCAAAAATTGCACTTATTCGCGAAATCGACCCTACCTTTTAAATTAAATGTAAAAGAAAACTATGGGTTGAGAGTTAATTTTAGCAAGAAAAAACAACAAAAAAATAAAACAAAAATAATAAATACAAAAGCAAAAAACTGATTTCGGTGGAACTTGATTGTACTGTGGGAACCCTAATAGTCTCATGTATATTGAATACGTGGTTAGCAATCCCAAAGAACCTAGCTGGATCCTTTCTTCGTATAGTATTGGGTAGGATTTTTCCCATCAGATCCTCTCTTGTTCATTTTCTACGCTGACACTATTAGAATATTCTAAGATTATGGATTTTTATTTTATGTTCTTTTCTTCCTTTTCATATAGTAATATTTACCGAAAGTTTGAAAAAAAAGGCGAAAAATTGTAAAAATAAAATCAATTTGTTTTTTCTAAATACCTAAGAAGTATGAATAACTTTTAGTTCTTTATTTATTTTCACTGTCAAATTTATTAAACCGAAGAGAACCGCTGATGGAGGAAGTCTTCTCAATTAAATTTATTTCTCATTTTAATATCTCCAACACTCTTATTTACGACCTGAAGAACTTCCGGGTTCTTCACTCGAGAGTCTGCTCGTCCATTCAAAACACAAACTAGGGTTAGTTAAGGGTATTATCATATTTCATTTTTTTTTTCATATTTCGTGACCTAAAGTATTATCTTATATTTTCAATTAGCAAATTGAAAATAATGTGAAACGTGTATTAAAAGTAGTAGTAAGCGTTGCTCCTTATACAGTTTATATAGGTGGCTATAAAAAGCGTTTTGTGTGACTGGTCAGGTGTGCTCCGGCCGGTTATCACAGCAGGCAGTCTGAATATACTGTGTCAAATGAAGGAAGATCAATGAAGTTGATTTTATAGCATTAGGCAGCTAAATATACATTGTGCACTGTATAAAGAACTGAGTGATTACAGAGTGATTTAGTAAGTTAATTTGGAAAACCTTTTATATGATGCGAAAAGAGTGCTGTATTAATGAATGAGAAATATTGAATTTGTGCGTTAATTGGTCCAAGAAAAATGTTACACTGTATTCGCAAAACGTGAAATAATAAAGAGTTATTTATAAAATGATTTTTTACTCACGTCAATCGATCCTTATTAGTTTTTCTTCTTTTAACACTAAAATACTATTTCTAACCAAATGTTCGTCATCAGGATCGAATAAGGATCGATTGACATGACTAAAAGAAAAAAATAATAATGGCGGAGTTAAAAATAAAGAGTTGTTTGTGGTCGGTGATGGATTGCGATTGTTGTCGCTCTAATACCGTGTTTGTTATGTAAAGGCAGTAAGTTTGAAAGGGTAAAAAAAGGAATTAAGAAAGTGATCAACTATTATATCAGTTATAATACGACAAAGTACATTTGTTTTTAAATTTTAAAAATAACAAATATCAGAAACTAAGTGTCGTTGTGTATGAAAGTGTATTTGAAGAGGTTTAAAGTGCAATGTTTTGGGATTTTTGTATTGACAATAAATTGACAAGGGTTGATCAGATACTAAAAATTTGTGGAAAATTAGTGGGGGTTCTTTGTACATACAAATTTGAAGTTATAATGCAATTCTAATATAATATTAACAGTTTACTACTGTTTGTATATACGTATCTCAGCTGCGGAATCCTTCTTTGGGGACATTCTCCAGTTCGGAATATGCAAGTTTTTGTCCTGCAAAAAAAGTTATAAGGCTTACTAGCAGGACTTAAAAACCATGAATTATGTAGGGTTGCGTTTAGGGAGTTTTGAGTTTTTACATTTCTAAACATATATATATATATATATATATATATATATATATATATATATATGCAGTACTTTAAGTGATATTCTTCTTCAAATTTACGTATAATGATCATATCCAAAATAAAGATATTCACAGTTATAATGACAGGCAAGCTAAGTAATTATCGTGCTATACAGCAAACCCAAGCTGGTACTTAGACTGATAAATAAACTCCCACAGAGTTACAAGCCTTCAGGATTTTTTAAACTTTTAAAATCAGCCTTAGACAATTACTCAAAGTCGTTGTATTTTGTGGAGGAGTTTGTGCGCTGTATCCCGGCTTTGATAAAGCGATCTTTACTTTAACATAACGTAGAAACAAAATTACTCCCTGTATTAGATTTGATACCCTCTGTCTGTGAGTAGGATAATTATTAAGAGTTTAATTTATATTAATATGTCATATATATATATATATATATATATATATATATATATATATATGTATATAATATATATATATATATATAAGTATAAAAAACTGCACACAGACAGAGTTAAAAGAGAATTCTTCTTTCCTTTCCTTGACCAAAACACTTTGAATATATTGGGGTTATTCCCAAATTTGGGAAATAAAGAGGTCTATATGTTATAAAATTTTTCTTTAACTCGGGATTTTCGTACTGATCTATACATCACAATATCCCAAATTCCAAAGCCGGGGATTGAGTAATTAGTTGTTACAGTAATAACAAACTAGGCTTGTAATTATTGTTCTCTGAGGGTGGCCTAAACATTGGAACTGAGCTGAAATGGTATTAGAATATATAATCACTAATTGGCAACTTGGGTTGATAGCTTAGCTTTAAGAGCGCATATTCATTTTGAAGCGGGTTCTTCAATCGCTTGATCATTGCTTTTATTTTCTTACGGAAGTTTAAAAAAATTTAAATCTAAATAGTTCAAAAAGTTTGAAATAGCAGTCGCTATTTTGAAACGTATTATTGTATTAGATTGGTTTTTTTTTCCAAAATAGTCTTTTACCTTTTTAAGTATCATGTCAAGTTTCAATTCAATCCGACAAACCGTTCTAGAGATAAAACATATTTTTGCGAAAATAATATAATGGCTGATATCTGGCAAACTAGGCCATTCCAGAGATATGTTTATAAAAAACGTTTCTTTAGTTTTATTGTGGGAAACCACTTTCTGAAGTTTGGAAACACAATTTTTCCAAACTCTGTATAATGTATAATTAACATAATAGATATTACAAATATATTTTGTTTTTACGTATATTTGAAGCATTTCGGAATTTATTTTATCTTCAGACAATTGCTCCTAGGAGGTCGTTATCACATTAAAATTAAACATACAAAAAGGACACATGTAAAATTGAAAAACACGAAATTTAAACTGTACGATAAAATAAATATATTGTGGAAATAACAGCAATAAACACAAAAGGTAAGAACAAAATATAATTTTGACATAGATGCTTTACCATATTGGGTTTAAAATATAAATATTATCAATTTACTTACTAGTCTTATAATAATTACCAAGGATTATTTAAAAGGACTATTTTACTGCTTTTATTGATATATAATTTAAGTTTAATTGTTTTTTCCTGATTTTTCTTTTTTGAACTAAATTAGACAATCAATGCCTAATCCTTATTTTCAAAAATAAATAACTTCTTATTTTTAATAAAACTGAGGAAATTAAACCATTTTAAAACTTCACTTACATACTTACACTAATTTGTCTTCAATTAAATTATCAGCTTCCATAATAATTTAACGTATTACTATAATACTGAGTTATGACACATGACATAATGTTTATTCTATTAAATGAGACGACAACATGTTAATTGGTTACCAAAATAACAACTAATATAGACTATCAGAGCTCTTGCATCTGTAAAATATCGAGAGATTACAAGAGGATGGAAAACCACATCATCAATCGAGTATGGTTCTTCTTAACATTCGCACATATAAGAGTACTCTTGTCTGTTGACAATAGCATACTCTAAATTTCTATTGCTTCTCATTTTAATATTTACATAAATTTATTATACTTCCTTTAATTGAATGCCTATAAATAGTTTTGTTCTCCCCTTTAATATACGATGATCATAATATCTTATATGGAAAAAATGTTAACTATATTAAATAAAAGTTTCAGTTAACAGCGCATCTGTGATCAAGAAACTCTGATTTCTTAAGATTATGTTCTTTTCAAAATCAGCCAGTTCCAACTTATCAAATAAAAAAATACTAGATAAAAGTTTGTCTTCTAATGTTGCGTAATGAGAACTGTTCCTATCTACCCAATATTCTTATAAACCAATAGTAGACCTAAGTAAATATTGTATAACTTTAAACGTTAAGTGCAGATTCGCAGAAACTTTTACAAATTTAAATTTTCTGAAAGTATAAACGTTTTAAGAAACTACAGAGTGCCGAAAGGTGGAAGTGAGATTAGCAAATAGAAAAGTAATGAGTAAAACGTTTGTTAACACTGCATATTTACATTACCTAAAAACCATTGATATCTCAGTTTAAAATAAACATTGCTTCTCATTTGTAGTATTCAAGAATTATTCGGCAGACAGCTATTTTTGTTGCTATTTCAAAATGTAAAAAGTACGGTCATAATCGCTTTATATGGTAAACGAAAGAAGTAAAGAACATAAAGATTTTAAATTTATCGGTTTTAACGCTTATACGTTTTTACCAGCTAGTATTGTTAAATTAAACCATATTTGAAGTGAATATACGACAACACTGCATATTTACATTACCTAAAAACCATTGATATCTCAGTTTAAAATAAACATTGCTTCTCATTTGTAGTATTCAAGAATTATTCGGCAGACAGCTATTTTTGTTGCTATTTCAAAATGTAAAAAGTACGGTCATAATCGCTTTATATGGTAAACGAAAGAAGTAAAGAACATAAAGATTTTAAATTTATCGGTTTTAACGCTTATACGTTTTTACCAGCTAGTATTGTTAAATTAAACCATATTTGAAGTGAATATACGACCTAGACCGGGAATTGAACCCAGTACAATTAAAATATTAATTTCAATGTCGTTTCTAACGATGTAATTAATTTGGTAACTTAAAAATAGCAGCAAAAATAAAGTCAAGTGGGAGGTGTACGCCCTGTGCTGTAAAGCCAAAGGTCCTGAGTTCAATTCTAAGTCTAAGTCGTATATTATTCACTTGAAATATTATTTAATAAAATAAATCCCCTAACCCTCGAGCATCGGGGTTGGATGAGAACAAGAGTGGGCACGAGAAACCTAAAAGGAAAGATGAAAGAGAGGGATGTAACCCAAGACTACACGTCCTGATAGGTTTCCGAAATACATAGCACGTTCTTACTATAGTGTCCTCTGAGGGTGGCACTCGGTTAACATGCTTATATGAAATCCCTTAACCTCGAGCATCGGGGTTGGATGAGAACAAGAGTGGGCACGAGAAACCTAAAAGGAAAGATGAAAGAGAGGGATGTAACCCAAGACTACACGTCCTGATAGGTTTCCGAAATACATAGCACGTTCTTACTATAGTGTCCTCTGAGGGTGGCACTCGGTTAACATGCTTATATGAAATCCCCTAACCTCGAGCATCGGGGTTGGATGAGAACAAGAGTGGGCACGAGAAACCTAAAAGGAAAGATGAAAGAGAGGGATGTAACCCAAGACTACACGTCCTGATAGGTTTCCGAAATACATAGCACGTTCTTACTATAGTGTCCTCTGAGGGTGGCACTCGGTTAACATGCTTATATGAAATCCCCTAACCCTCAAGCATCGGGGTTGGATGAGAACAAGAGTGGGCACGAGAAACCTAAAAGGAAAGATGAAAGAGAGGGATGTAACCCAAGACTACACGTCCTGATAGGTTTCCGAAATACATAGCACGTTCTTACTATAGTGTCCTCTGAGGGTGGCACTCGGTTAACATGCTTATATGAAATCCCCTAACCTCGAGCATCGGGGTTGGATGAGAACAAGAGTGGGCACGAGAAACCTAAAAGGAAAGATGAAAGAGAGGGATGTAACCCAAGACTACACGTCCTGATAGGTTTCCGAAATACATAGCACGTTCTTACTATAGTGACCTCTGAGGGTGGCACTCGGTTAACATGCTTATATGAAATCCCCTAACCTCGAGCATCGGGTTGGATGAGAACAAGAGTGGGCACGAGAAACCTAAAAGGAAAGATGAAAGAGAGGGATGTAACCCAAGACTACAGGTCCTGATAGGTTTCCGAAATACATAGCACGTTCTTACTATAGTGTCCTCTGAGGGTGGCACTCGGTTAACATGCTTATATGAAATCCCCTAACCTCGAGCATCGGGTTGGATGAGAACAAGAGTGGGCACGAGAAACCTAAAAGGAAAGATGAAAGAGAGGGATGTAACCCAAGACTACACGTCCTGATAGGTTTCCGAAATACATAGCACGTTCTTACTATAGTGACCTCTGAGGGTGGCACTCGGTTAACATGCTTATATGAAATCCCCTAACCCTCAAGCATCGGGGTTGGATGAGAACAAGAGTGGGCACGAGAAACCTAAAAGGAAAGATGAAAGAGAGGGATGTAACCCAAGACTACAGGTCCTGATAGGTTTCCGAAATACATAGCACGTTCTTACTATAGTGTCCTCTGAGGGTGGCACTCGGTTAACATGCTTATATGAAATCCCCTAACCCTCAAGCATCGGGGTTGGATGAGAACAAGAGTGGGCACGAGAAACCTAAAAGGAAAGATGAAAGAGAGGGATGTAACCCAAGACTACACGTCCTGATAGGTTTCCGAAATACATAGCACGTTCTTACTATAGTGACCTCTGAGGGTGGCACTCGGTTAACATGCTTATATGAAATCCCCTAACCCTCAAGCATCGGGGTTGGATGAGAACAAGAGTGGGCACGAGAAACCTAAAAGGAAAGATGAAAGAGAGGGATGTAACCCAAGACTACAGGTCCTGATAGGTTTCCGAAATACATAGCACGTTCTTACTATAGTGACCTCTGAGGGTGGCACTCGGTTAACATGCTTATATGATAAGACACGAATTAATTTTATTGATTTTCTATGTATGCGCTTGATTACGTCTTTAATTTTAATATTAACAAATTCGGAGCACTCAACTTCACAAAATGACCGTAGATTCATTATAATATGTAACTACTGAAAAGAACCGCCATTTTGAAAATGTACAACCATTTATTTTAAACAGCAATCATATTCAACTAATAGTAAAACACGGCGAAATTCGACTAAATATTAAAAAAAAATCCGAATTAACAGCAACAAAATCCGAATTAACAGTTGAAATCGTAGATCTAAGATTTCAACTGTTATTGCTGTTAATTCGGATTTTTTTTTAAATTTGGAGGTTATGGTTTATAAAATTTCATTTGCCTAATTCACTATTGATCATATTAAAAATACTTGGGTTTAATGGTGTAGATTTTTAAACTGGAACAAAGTAACCTTTCGTGGACATTTTTATAACATAATATGGGTCGACATTTATTAAAAAGGTCGAAATCAGTTTAGAAACAAATCAAAATCTGCCTTAATTTTAAAATTTACCGACCAATTTTCTGGTTATCGAACTTGTCCAATCATTTGTAAAACAAGTCTACAATTTCGCGCCACACATTTGAGAAAAGTTGGACTAGGATTGCGACCCATAGAGCAACACATACTAACACATCCAAATATGTATTACGACGGTAATTTTGGAATTCTGTATATACAGTGTGGTTTTTCTTCCCCTCCCCCCCTATTTCTTCCACATTTTATATCATTGTTTTCTAACCAATACCAACCATTAAATTTTAAAACACTAACTTTATAAGTGTTTGGGAATTTTAGGGGATCACTTTAGGTAGGACAAAACTTCAAAATTTCAATGCGACATATCGTTTTAACACTACCATTTCATTCTAAAAACAGTGGTTGAATAAAAACTGAAAAATGTTTTACAGTTTTCGATGTATAAGTAGGTTTAGGTTAAGTTATACTATTTCGAAATCTGTAATACCTATTTCAGTTTCGATTCAACCAGTGATTTAAAAAATAGTGTGTTTAACGATAAGTTACATGACCGCCTTCTTATTAAAACGTTTAAGTCGACTTCAAAATCTTAAACAAACTGATATCTCAAAACGGTAAATTTTTTTTCAGTTTTGATTCAACCACTGTAAGACATTGCTATACGATGTCGCATCACCAACTTCACATTTAGATTATTGAAGTTGACTCCTAAATCCCCGACCTAGATACAGGGTGCGGCAAAAGTTTGGAATATATTTTTTCCTCGGCTTCTAATTGACGTAGGATGACGCTAAACAGTGCATTAGAAAGCTCTTGATTAGAGTAAAGTACAAGGTGCATCGTAACTGCAACAAAATATAAAAGTGTATCAAAATTCAAAAAAATTGAGCTTTTCCAATGTAAACGTATTGATATTTCTTCATTTTCGTTTTGTCCTCCATTAAAAAATATAATTATTTTCACGATTAGAGTTATGGAAATGTTTAAGTATTTCATATTTATAGCGGGAATACTAGGCTTGTAATTAACATAACACATCATGTTACCTCTCTATAGAAAGCGGTTTTTCTTGTATATCGAGAGATTAACACACAAAATTTTTGAAAAGTACTACTGTTTATAAATTGAATTTTAAAATTAGTATTATCATGCTCATTCTTACATTGAAAAAAGCTCAGAAAATAGTTTTCTTTTTAAATTTTGACACACTATATACTTTGATTACAATTTCGGTATACCATGTAGGTAGAGCTCTCATTAAGAGCTTTCTAACATCCTTCTACATCAATTAGAAGATGAGAAAAATTATATTCCTTACTTTTGTCTTACTCTGTAGACTATGTGTAAATAAAAAAAAAAAATAATAAAAAAATTGTAAAATACTTTTTATTATTTTTTTAATCACTATACTTTATCTAAATTGTGAATAAACGATAAATTAAATAATCTTTTAGGTCCTCAATCGCATGTGGACAAAAATTATGTATTAAACACTTTTTCGGCACAAAAATCAAATATAAAAAATTATAATTATTAACAAATATAATATTTTCTGGGTTATTCCTACATGGGTGAAAATAAAGCGTTTACAATCAAAGTTTATTTTGTAAAGACCGCAGTGTAAAAAACCAAACATGTATAAACACTATTACTTACTACGAATATCATTGACCCTCACACTTGAACCCTTTACAGTTCTGTAACATAAACATTTTTCCCACGCATTAACTTTCTCAGAAGTAACGCAGTCTTGACAAAACATATTGACCACTAAAAACTATGAATCCATCACTCCAAAGACAAGAAGAGCAAAACAGTTTACGGTGTTCCTCAGGGCTAGTGTTTGGGTCCCTCTTTATTTACACAAAGCCCGGTCACAGCTGTTACCGCTTTCAATGGCCAAGTGATTGTCAACAAACCCAAAGTGAAAGGCTTCATTACTACTCAGGAAATACGGGACTGTTTTTGACTTTTTGCTTCCATCAAAAGATCAATTTAGTCCGTAATAACTCAAAGTGACAACCGTTGTTGACTGTTGAACCGAGTCTTTTAAAATAAACGAAAATATAATTAATATACACAGTGTTTGAAAGGACCCACTGGCACTTCTAATATAGCTATTAGTTTAAAAAATATATAGCTCTGTCCGCGTTGAACTATTGAAGTAAACTAGTATTTTTAGTAAGTGTAAATAAGCTAACAGTTAAAACTTTGAAATTTTTCGTTTAAGTTATTACCTTTGTTGCCCATTAACTCATAATATAACAAATTCTATTCTGAGTAAAAATAGAAACAAATGAAAATAGTGCAGAACATAAGAACAAAATAAAACGAAAAACATACACTTCTGAGTGGAGAAGGAGAATATTACCTTGCAAAACACGATTTTGTAGTAGCCTAACTGTAAAGTCTCCGAAATATTATTATAAATGTATAACCTATGCAACTTTCAAATGACTGTACCGACGTACAAGTGAAGACAGATAATTCATTACAAGACAACAGGGTAGTACACTGTTAAATATAGGGTATCTCGACAGAAACCGGCTAAACTTGAGCTTTTATGTGCTTAAAAAAAAGAAAACTTTACCTGAAATGATTAAAAAATACATATTCTCCTTCCCTTTAAATTCTGTTTTCTCACAATGAAATAGTTTTTTAAAAAGAAAAACAAAACAAAACAAAACTTTTACACTCAAAATTCTTTGTTATAAAAATATCCGCTTTGTCAGTCATTGAAGTAAAGTTAATAGTTTTTTAATGGGCGTCCATCTGTCTATCAGTCTGTCAGTCATATTTCCGTCCTTGGACTGACCCCAAATCTTTCCTTTTATTATTCGGATAACTCAAAGAGAACCTGTCATAAGAAATAAACTTTGCTCAAACATTTCAACAGAGCATTCATACATAACCAAAACATATACGGGTAAGAAATAATTTGTTTAAAAACCTTCAATTATTTAATATATTTTGATACTTTCCAATTTACTGAAGAATTTCAAAATAATTCTTTTCTGAAAATCAGCTCTGCTGATGTCGATAAAACTTTGCAACATAATGTCGATGACACAACATAATTCCAATGCAATACCAAAAAGAACAAGTAGCGGAAAATATTAGTTGGATTCGTTGAAAAAAACAAAAAGAAAAGAAACCATGACATGCGATATTAAAAACATGATATACAGATAAATTGACGGCAAATGACTGTAGCTAACAATAAGATAAAAAGTTCATATAAACTTAGTTCTGAAAAGCTTTGTGTTCTGCTGTCAGCCATTTTGTGTTTTAAAAAGAACAAACAAACAAAGAGATATGATATTAAGTGAAAGTTTGATATTCGCATTATTTATGAAACCCATACATTATTTTCAAAATGCGAATATTTAAAATCTTTAATGTTGAATAGAAAAGCAACGGCTTTCTAATTTTAACGAAACACAAAAAAAAAACAATTTTTCCCTACCTCAAAAGATAACCTGGTTTTCGAAAAAACGTAAAAATGTAATTTCTTGGCAAATTGTCTGCAACACCTAAGAATAGATTAAAACAAAACATTTTAATTTTCAATTTTTATGTATTTTTATTCCCATCAATTAACGCCGAATAAAATTTTTGTAATTGTGTTTTTCGACTACATTTTTGGGGTTTTACAATAATTTTCTTAAATCTACAAGAAAGGTTCTGGGACCTATTTCTTACAAATTTTCTGGTCACAAAACATACAGAACCTCCTGATTTGCGTCGGTGGATCAGAAATCCGCAAGCAGTAACGAAACGTTTTTGGACCTACGTTTATATAAACTTTTTATCTTATTTTTAACTATAGAATCATTTACAGAGTTCTGAATCACCATTTATAAAACGCTGATTTTATTATAATCTAATGTTTGTATTTAATTAAGAATTGTGTTGAGTTTCAACGCAAGTGAAATAGTTTGTGCAATGTTTGCGCATTATTAAGTTCCATAACATATAATTCCACCCGTATTAAGAAGAAATAATATCTTAAATTCCAGACCCACTACAGGCACTGCATTATTACAGATTCCGAGTTGCAAACGTCATCTGCTGTTTATTTACAAATAAATAGGCTTTCATTCCTTCATTTCCTGTGACTTGGCCCTCATAGATTTTTTAAATTATGAACATCCATTTACTTCGCTCTGTTAATTGAATTGACTTATGCGGGCCTCGTATTTATAAAACAAGTTATTAGGACATTAAAATATCAGCAATACAGAAAGTAATTGGTTTTGTTTTCTTGTTATTTACACCACAAAAAGAAGCTATTATTTGTGACTTTAGAATTAGTCTTATTGCAATATGAAAACATTATCAAATTTTAAATCAGCGGTTGAAAAGATAAAAGCTATAAGCTACAATCAAAACAGCAGGTCCTAATTAATTTTTCCAAGTCGCATCTTGAAATATTCACGTTTACCAATTCCGTGGGGGCAAGTAAGATTTTTTGGATTAAGCATCAATTTTTGAGTCATTTGAGACATCTGTTCCAGATGAAATTTGTGAAAACAGTTTTCTCACTCTAGTTTTTTTTTCATCTCAAACTCTTAAGCGATTTAGCTAAAAATCTAACCATACTAAAAGACACACTTGTTACATTAAATTTTAAAATGTTTAGTCAATCAGATTATCCGTTTTGAAGATAAATTTGACATAAAATGACAGACCAGTTAGATAGTGTTCTAAAAATAGAACAAATGTATTGGTTAAAACTATAGAACTATCGAAAATGGGATATCGAATTTGTCCGCATGGCAGTATGTTTCTTACTTGAATTAATTAATAATTAGAAAGTTATATATAAAACGTCAAGTATTACAATTAACAGTTTGAAAATAATCAGTTATTTTAGTCAGCTGATAAAAAGAAGTAACTAGTTCATCTAGGATTCTTAAAAGTAAGAATATATCGATTTACAACTTCAAACTAGTAGAGTTACTATTTTATCCTCAAAAAATATATATATATATATATTTATTGCATATCTTGTAAAATTCGTTTAAAAACATAAGCTTTCAACTATAAAGTCTAAAAATAATTAATTTTGACCAGCTTTAAAACCCGCATTAATGCTCCAACATATTTTCTACGTCCCAAAGTAAGAGGGGGGGGGGGGGGGTTAAAAACAACATAAAAATAGAAAAAGAAAAATTCAATAATAATTTAATTAGTTAGAATTTTAATTGAATTTTAATGAAAGTTATCACGTAAACTCGTTAAATATGGTTGAAAATTTTCAAAATGACGGGTCGTTTTTTAGTTATCTAGATCTTGTTGGTAGCTACGCTGTCTACACCGATAAAATAACTGATAAACCAAAATAGGAAAATAATTAGTGCGCTATCAAACGTTAGTGTACAGCTTACAGAATTGTATGTGTTCTCACTGGCCAAGAGTTCGGGGAAAGGTTGGTGTTTATTCAGACATTAGCAGTTTAGGAGGTCGGACGGACCTCACACAGGCGATCCAAGTGTTTACACTGTACTGTGTTAACGGATACAAGTGTACAAATAACGACCTCTCAGACCCATAGCACTTTGGAGACTTATAACTTATACAGGGTGTCTTGAAAAAATTGAAGATAGAGAATTCAACCGGCTAAAATTAGCTTGGATTTGTGTTCATTCCAACATGATTGGACGAATTTGTTTTTGTGTCTTCCTATATCAGTTTGATTCGAGACCTTGACCTGAGTGTTATGCAGACCACAAAATGAGGTATTATTGGCTCATGTATTAGTAAATACCTGAGATCCGCAAAGATTTACACTGACGCCTCGGTAGATTTTGAGGGGTTAACTTTAGAGCAGGGTATTTTAACAAAAGAACTTGTGAAAGATATTATGTGCGAGCAATCATAGCTTGCACTATGGATATGGAGTTATGCGTTTAATTGTTTCAAACGTACAAGGGGTTCTAAATTTCTGGATAAACACGTTCGCATTCTCACGAACATAAAGGCTGCCTTTCAAAGCCGCATTGGAAATGTCACCCGTACGAGCGCCTTAGTACTTCCTTCCTAGATGTAAGAAATAAAGAGTCTTTCTGGAGAGAATAATTCAGGTCAGTAACCACAAAAAGACATGTCAGACAGCGTTCTAAGTGTATACATAGAACGAGCAATGCCTCTTTTACGACTTGGACCACGGTTCGTCATGTAGATCTATAACGCAGGTGTACCACATTGTTTGGGAGAAAAGGAAAATTTATAGAACACAATTTTCCAAGAAGTTCATTGAGAGGACTCGTTGATTGATTATGTTTGGAGTTTAAAGGGCCTTTTAGAGACCAGCCCTGGTACTGCGAGCTAAGGCGAGTGTACAACTAAAACCTTCTCATTCTAGCTTAGTAGGTTTGTTACCCTTACGAGTTTGAGTGATCCACTTTCAATGATAGTTCCCCAAGAATTTGTAATTCAAAAACCTTTCTCCTTTTATTGGTCAGAGCCTCACAATTGAAAATTATGTGCTTTGCAATCTTTTAATCCTTCCGCATAATCTACACTCAGTTTCGCCATGATAGGCTCCTATCCTGTGGAAATGCACTCTCAGACCACAGTGTCCCGTAATCTGTGGAGTTGTTGCCTACTTCAGGTCATTATCGACTTCTCAGGATTACTTGAGGGCATGTACTAAAGTAATAATTTACTATGTTTGTGCCCCTTAAGGCTTTGCTACGTATGTGATTAGGAGGAGAGCTCCTTCCTCCAGATAAGAATTTGGAGTGCTATATCTTCCTCCTCGAAGTACAGTACTTCCCCTACAATTATCTCCTGAATCGCATCCGATTGTTCTTCTGTTAAAATTTTCTCCGGATAGCTTAAAAAACTATCGCCATCTTGTAAGCTTTTAGGACATCCTTAATGGACAAATCTTCAACCTTGCGATCCTGACTCTTATCCATCCTGGCATTGTAGCTAGGTCTTTTCCTTCCCTCTACTCTTGATGAGCTCCCATCAGACCTGGTTCTTTTGGGTTGTTGACTAGCCGAGTTCTTTACTCACTTGTTTGGGTTGAATGTCTCTCCATATAGGTATATCTCGTGGTTTTCTGTTTCTAGACAAGTACTTACGGCTGTCGGAGATGTAAGATATAAAGGACATGCTATTGGCATTGCCGGATGCTAGTTGCCTGTTCTAATTAATAAGAAGTTTTAATTTTTTTGTTTAAAAGTGAAAACTCTCCTAAAAAATGAAGTAATAAATATAAAATAAATTCTCTAGCCTTCGAATACACTAATAGCGCCAAGGTCGTTTGGTTAATAGAGAACTGATATGAATGATTAAAGAGAGGGACCTAATCCAAGACTACATGAAAAAAGTTTAAGTCCAGCTGGCCTCTCTGGATTACCATCCCTGTACTGTACTCACTATAAGCACACACAAAAAGTGGTATAATAAAACCTCTGTGGGTCGATAAGAAGTAAAAAGGTAGAATTATATGAAAGACCGACCGATCAATTGTTTCAAAACGCAGCCATTTTGATATTATGCAACTCTTTTAGTATATGACAGCAATGTCCCCCAGAATCACCACTCTTCCATCCTCTATCAAGACATACATTGCGTATCACAAAGCTCATAATATACTCGTCCTGCTATAATATCTTCATAAGCAATTCTCACTCTACTTAATATAAGTTAAGTACCGCATATTTAAATAACACAAACCTACTCAGAGACTAATTTAAATCAATGCCAATGTACAACTAAGAGTTGATTAAGTTGACGGTAATTCATTGATGGTTATGTAGGCTTCTCTTGACTATGAAATTGGCTTCATGCTGAGTAGGTTATAACGCATTACTGACAAACTGAAACGTGTGGGTTTTATGGTTTATAAACATTATGAACGGAAATGCGGGTCAAAAATAAAGTGATATTTTGTCTGTCCTTCGATTAGTTTTAACTGTTGAATGGTAAATGAGTACTTGAGATCATCAGTGGTGGATTGGTGAATTGGTGGAGTTTTCCGACACGTTTTCACTGTACTTTTTGGCCTCTGTCTCTCGTCCACTCAGTATATTTGGGTAACTATTCAATCGATTTGAAAGAAATTTTGTATGCAAATTGTTATGGATTTATTTAAAAAGTTGTCGCTACCTATTGTTAAGGAAAAAAAGGTACAATTCATATTTCCTTGGGGACTTTGATTAAATATTTTTCAAATGTACGCTCGCAAATAAAATGTATTCTATTGGTCACTATTTTACAAAAAAATCAGATCTCCCTGATTAACAAAATAGGGCAGGTTGGGTTAGGTTAGGTTTGGTTATGTTTTTTATGTATAAGAAATAAATTTATTTTTACTTTAAAGGAAGGTAAATTCAAACGTGAATAGATACAAAACTACGTAATATCTTGAGATATTAATGAAGATTCAATAAGAAATAAGAATAAACTATGGAAATTATAAACAGCTTGTAATTTGTTTGAAGGTTCTTTGTTCAATTTATTTACGAGCTCAGAAAGACATGTTTAGAATTTGTGGTGGCTCGGCGATGAACAATATTATGTGTTACACTCCTATAAAACTCCATAACGTTTCGTTAGGTTACGTTGCGATAATTTAGGTTAGGTTAGATTATTGATTTCTATGTATAGGAAATAGTTTTATTTTTACTTTAAAAGAAGGTAAATTCAAAGATGAATAGATACAAAACTACACACTTTCTTGAGATATTAATGAAGAATCAATTAAGAATAAACCATGGAAATTATAAACAGCTTGTAATTTGTTAAAATATATTTTTTTTCCAATTTATTTAGGTGCTCCAGATAGACACATTTAGAATTTAGGGGTGGGGGGGGGGCTTCGCGCTAAAAAATATTGTCACACTACTATAATACTCCATTTAGTTTTCTATAAAAAAACAATCACACAAACTTCTTGACTTTATAACAATAAGTAAATAAGAAAGTAAAAATAACAAAAATCTCAACTGAATCTACCGACCTATTTTCCAAGCTTGGGGTTGATCAGACCGCGCCGCGCACGACGATCACACCTGCGTGCATGAATCATACCCGAACTGATTATCAGTTGTACTCAGCCGCACTCCGCCCCCCGCGCCTCAAGCTCTACAATAAGTGATTTCAAACCGATCACGAGCTAATTCCGTCCATCTGTAATAAGTTAGATCCAGAGCTATTCAATTTACATGTTCCCCATACTTTGTAATCAAACTTTTTTTCCATTTACATAGATTGGAAACTTGTCATTATAAAGACGTTTGCTATTTATCTGCTCAATAGGTGTATTTTAAATATATATTTTGATGTGCAGTTGTGTAAAAGGATTTCATTATGAGTACATATTTTATAATAAACAAAAACATTACAACCCATAAATAAAACTAAAAACTAATCAAAATATTAGTGTTTTTATATCTTAACTACCCCCAAGGTCATCTTTTTTGTTAACGCTATATTAATCCTATATAATACAAAAGAATATAATTACAAAGTTTAAATATATTAGATTTATGTCTTGTCTGTGTATACTTGTTGCAACTTACAGACAAACAAACAAACAGAGACGCGTGAAAATATGAAGGTCCTTGGTTTTACTTGCGGACTCTAATAAAGAGAAATCAATGAAAATGCAATCCATCTTTTAATCATTATTGAATTGTTTGTCTCACAATTCACAAAAACTGCGTTTAAAACTTATATGCAACGTATTTTTCATTGTGTGGTTAAATTAAGTTGTATTCTTCATACAACAAACTATAATATATGATTTCGCACTGCGATGTAATTTTAAATTCAAATAAATATATATATTTTTTTTAGATTTGTAGGTCACGCCGTGTTCAAACTAGAGTGGAGATGTTATTTGACATTTTAAATTTAGTCTTGCGCCAACATATTATTGTTTCGTTAAATAAACATACATATTCATAATCAGTATTACCTTTAGTTTTATTTAATACGCCACACAATATTAAAAAATAATTCAACTCGATAGTTTTTATCTCTTAACGATCCCAAGGTCATTTCTTGTTAACGTTATATTATTCCTATATGTGGGACAATACAAAGTTTGAAATATGTAGGATTTATCGTCTTCTCTGTGTAGATTGGTTGCGACTTACAAGACAGACATGTGTGGGAAAATATAAGTATCCTTGTTTTTACCTGAGGACCTCAAAACGAGAATCAACCTTAATTCTTGTCATTTAAAAAAATCTATTTTTTAATGAAATACGATTTTCGCTCTGGACGAGTTTATTTATGGGACAAGAAAAATAACTTTAGACTTTGTAAAAATAATTTTCTATTTTTTTTTCTTAATGATAAAATATTCATAAGGACCAATCTATATCATCTTCTATAAGAAATATATGGGGTGAATCTCAGTAAAACAAAAAAATTAATTATAGAAACATGGAAATATTTTGGAAACTGGGGAAATATTTTTTATTAGTGTTTAATTTTGAGAATGGGTGTGTGGAAATTTGTTACATTGTTTTTTATACTTTATTTATTTGAATAGTCAGGCTTAGTACTCTTAAAACAGCTTCCTACCTCAAAAGTTAAATACTAATTCTCATCATAAGCTTTAGAATTATTAATTTCTATGGTGTAGTTTTTATTCACTAAATAAGAAAAGTTGACCCCTACTTTCGAAACGTCTAGCATACAAAGATGGTGTTAAATGTTTGAACAAACATATGAATAAAAAGATAAGCAATTCCGTTCTGTAATATAGTGTAAAACTATTTTGATTCTTTCTCCGATGGATCATCTCTGATGGATATTATTGAAGAGGAATATTTTAAACTAAGAAGAAGAGGAGAGGCAAGGTAGAGTGGGGCTAGGTGTCAATGAAAGAGTGGCAGGAATAGAAAATGCTTTCGGCTGACAGAGTTTGCTACAGGGAGATAAAGGACATTAGTAAAGTCGATTAAAAAACATATAAATAAAAAATGTAATTATTTAATGCTTATCATCTGGTATATTTTTGTTATCTTGGCCTGTCATGATAAGCAAACTTTGACAGGCTTTTTCGTCTTGTTACTTTACATATCGCTGTATCAATGACCCGGGCCTCGAAGCTGTGAATATATTAATAACCTCCCACTCTCTTCACTTGGGTCGGTGATTCGACTATAAAGGGCTTTGGAGCTGGACGGTACTTGCTAATTTAGGGGCTGAAATTATAAGTTAAAAAGGCAAATAACTTTCATTTGTCTAAGAGATCTTACTTTGGTACAATGTTGGGCTTATTACTTTTTGTCTGAATCAACGTGTTGTAAATTTATTACTAAATAAAACGTAATAATAAAACTGCTATTTTAAAAATGTTATTTGAATTTTTCTGAATTTTAAGATTTCGATAAAGGGTAAAAAAAGAGAGGTGTATGATATTATTACAGATGGGGGCGGCACGTCGGATATAGCTTTTTTATTCATGTGTACTGTAACGTAAATCACATGAAAAAGCGGGTAAATTTTGTTTTAACAATTACAATTTTTCCCATATGGTAAATATGTATTGTTACTATCCACCTGATTTTAGTACAAAATATCGTTTTTCCCCATAATTTCGTAACTCCTTTACAACGCATGTCACTTTTTATCTATCACAATTCATAATTTCTGTCCGAAAACAGAGATTCAAAATGACGATTTTATGGCATTTTGAGGTTATTTCGACAACTATTTAAGTAAAATCTATCGATGTTTTTGTGTTTTTGTTCATCCGCGAAAATAGTTCTGTTTTAAAAACTGTTAAACTAGATGTCATTTAGAATCAATGATGTCGAGTATTACCACTAGACCTAGTTAAAGAACTACAGCTCAAGAAAGGTCATTATAACATATATTTACCTTACTTGACCTATAGTTCTTTTACTAGGTCTGGTAAGGTAAATATACAATCCTTCAGAGACCTAGTAGTCGTGAATCTTAAAGCATGAAGCGTAGTAATATGAACCTGTAAAACGTAAATATGCATGCGCACCAAGAATGATTTCAATATGCGTATTATATTGAAAATGTTAAAAATTGCTCAATTTGGATGATTTAAATTGAAATAAAGTATTGTGAAAGATAAAAAGTGGCCTGTGTTGTAAAGGAGTTAGGAAATGATGGAACAAACTGTATTTGGAAGACGAATTGCCGATATTATGCACTAAAATCACGTGGACAGCAACAATACATATTTACCTCTCATATTACATATAAACTAGATAAATAAATATAGTAGTAGTGATCTGCCCATTAGTAAATAACTCTTCTATGATAGAACATTTCCATCCTATCTCTTTCGAATACGTCTACACATTAACAGAGGAAAAACTCCGCAAATACGCAATGAAACAACTTCTTTTAGTATTCACAAACACACGAAGCGGTTTCTACGAAATGATTTGGGTTTTTTCCTGACAACAAAACACTTTCTCTTCGAAGGTAAAACCGGACAAAACACTTTATCATTAAAAAAAAACTCTAAGTCGACAGAAAGACGTTCTTCAAAGCCTAAGTTATTAATATGTTAATAATAGAACAGCTCTGATATTAATCCCCGAGCAATACAATTAAAGAGATTTGAAAAGAAAAGGTTGGAGCTAGGAACTAGTCTGCGTTGCAGGTGTGCTGAGCACGAATTGGCAACGTCGCTCGATCCCGATTGCTAGAGGCACATTCAACTAATGAACTATAACAATTGAGCTAGCCTACCCACGCGCCTCAAGTCCACCGTGCTCTGTCTGCTATTACTAGACCAAGATAGTAGATATCCTAAGTTATAAATATAGAGCAAACCTTAGGGAAACGCAGAAGAGAATAATTATAAAGAAATCGCTTTAAGTTTTTGACTCAGTTTAACGGTTCATGGTCTTAAGGAATTCAGAAACAACATCTGTACGTAATCATGATAGGTTAAGTTAGGTTAGGTTGGGTTAAGTTAGGTTGGGTTAGGTTAGGTTAGGTTAGCTATTGGAACATATATCTGTTGGAATCCCCCCTCAATAAAAACCTAAACAAAACAACTTCAAATTGGGGTTTCCAATGTTTGCCATTCTGGATCTACACAAAACTTTTTCATCTGAGTGTATGTACCAATTTGGGCACACAAACAAAATATTTCTAAGCCCATTTTAGGGTTAATATTATTAAACTCAAAATGCCTCAGACAGTCGCAGGGTAAATAAGATATAACACTTCTCTTTTTACTTGTTACAACGAGGAACAGTTCTGTGTTGGAAAACGTGTGTTAAAGTTTGGAATAAAATAGGCATTGACATGACAACTGTTGTGGTATCTGATTACAGGATAGGGCTATCCATAATCACAGCTTAGTACAGTAAGTAGAGATAATAATATCCAGCGGTTTAACCTGTTAAACCTATTTTAGTTTATACGCTTTGAAGATGTCAACTTTCAACACCAAATCATTTAATTATGCCTTTAATAATAATAACGACTTTATACGATTAAAATTAATTAAATTATCGTCAAAATTATAAGAAGAGAATATATTTGCACTTGTATTGACCACTTCAGAGAGCGAGGACCCTGAAGATGGGGAAAATATTCCGAAACGCGTCAAAACGTAAATTAAGTCAAGTGACGGATAAGAAAAAGGTTGTTACTAATATACTGATGCTATTATGTCTGTTCAAAATAAGTAATGGTGTTGGTATACCCGACATAAAGTGGAATGAAAATAAATCAACTTTATCAAATGGAAAAATATAGTGGTAACAAATAAAACTAGAAATTATTCTGATTACGAATATTTATGTTTAATTGACGAAGAAATTAATATGTGGGGCTAGGCTCCTTAAAAATCTTCGACTTTATAAAAATAACTGTCCCCTATATGCCTACGGACTTAAGTCGTGTGATTTTATTGTGTAATAATTATATACGTTTTATTTTATTTGAAAGTGTAAACATAATTTACATTAAATTTGAATTTCATCAACAAACTATGTTTACATTATTTTTAATTTGAAGTTGTTTCATTTTTGTTTGCATTATTTATATAATAAATATTTGTTTATAAAAACATTATTGTTATTTTAATTTTTACTATAGATAAGAGATTATTTTTACACAAAACTTGGTTCTATCAATTTACATAAGTACAGTACAGAAGTATTTTTTTCTTAGGTTATAGTTTTAATTTTAGTTTCCAACATACCACTAGGTTACTAGGCTTGATAACGGAAGTTGATTTAAACTCTCAAAACATCTTGTATTAGTTTTTATATACATAACAGATGGGAGATGTCGTATTAAACCCATATTAATAATATGAACAATTCATCGTTATAAAATAACTTTTAAACCAAAAAGTACAGTTTAACCTTAAAACGTCATTTATCAAAAATATCTCAAGATACCTCAGGTAAGAATTTTCCCAAATCAAATGCTTTCTGAATCAATCCCTTCAACCAGGCTCAAAGCATCCCGGTTTTTCTCTTATCAAATCTAGCAACTATGATTCTAATAAACAATTAATTTTATGCATTTTAGTTTCCCGCCTAAGTTGTAAACATTTAAACACTATTTTCCTGTATGAACACATTCAGCTAGTAAATGGAAATGGAGATATATTGTTCTTGAACTCCATGTAGCTTTACGACAGTTCTATGATTTCAATGAGTTAAATCCTGACTTCAACCACTTCTCGTTACTATTCAAAGTCTCTTCCGTTCATACTCCGTTTCAAATCGAATACATTGTTTCTTATGAATCAGTACGAAAGGGGATATGAATTGAGAACTTAAAATTTCGTGTAAGGTTTATTTTTGTTCAATGACTATGAAATTGGTTTACCTACCTTCATACATTCGTTGAATTCGTGGTTTCCATAAGGTGGAGTTTATGGATACTGTTAGGTCTTTCGTGGCAAAAAAAACAAACACAATGTTTCTAAAATTTACTCACAAATAACGTTTAAATGTTAACATTTCATTATATTACATACACGTATATTTTCTGTTACGTCATTTTACCTCAGATTGGTTAGCTTTTTAAAACATGAGAAACATTTAGAGCGCTATAGTTTTTTTTCAAATAAATATGAAAAATATTTTGTTTAGTACACCTAAACTGACCTTTTTATAAAATCAAACTCTCTATGAATACCAGAGGGAGAATGTTACGAAAATAAACATTGTTTAATTATCTGTGGTGAAGTAATAATAATTATTATGTGACTTACCAAACGGCACACATAACCGATGAATTTACATTTTCTTGCGTCCTTTTGGGGTATTTTTACAGTTTGGAGTGTACATCCTCTCATTCAGTTGCATTTTTGTAAAGTTTTCAACAAATTTAGGATAAACATGGGTTTGTTAATGATATAAACATCAGAAAATCATGCTCAATTTTTAGCAGTTTTTTGGCGATTTTCACTTATAAAATCAAAATTTTGTTTGATTTTTAACATATTTGAGATTGACTTAGTTTTGTACAACAACTTGATTTTGTTTTTATCATGTTTTCAAAAAATGTAATACACAAACACTGATATGAAAATACTTGTATTTGGGGGAGGGAATTTTTAGCTTGTTTCTGGTAATTTTACAGGATGTGATAGAAGAGTTGTCTAAAAAGTTAAGGACAGTTATAACTGTTAATCATCTACAGATGTGGTATTTGCAACAAGCTATTAAGTTTTTGCTATACAAAATATGCGTTGAACTTTCAAAAAGAAACCTAATATTTTTTCATTATGTGTCCAAGATTATCTATAACAAATCTGAACAAATGTTCAAACATCAGGATCTATCAAGAATTTTTGAATTTTTGAACAGTTTAAAATTTAAAAATCAATTTCTCAGAACGCAATAGACAACTGAAGGAGTATTATATTTTATATAAAACGAATCAGTCATTAACATACTTTCTATCTTTAGAAATGCGTGAATAAAAATTACATGTTTTTTTGTTTTCTTTATCTTGAGATAGATAGATCCATGGATACTGATATCATGGACCAATAGGTGTATTTTTTCATTTCTACTGGAAAGTCTAACAGCATCAATAGTTCTTAAGTTACATCTTGTCTTTTTCAGTTATGGCGTGAAAGCAAGCGGCATAAATTTAGGCGTTGGAATGTTATCAGTTTATTTTTCCTTGTTGTTCAAAGGTGGAAAATAAAAGGGCATTAAATAAATACGCCCTAGTCCTTGAATAATTTAACAGTCAGTGTCGGAAAATAACAAGAGTTGGTTAAGAGAGATCTGATAGAAAAGATAAAAGTGAGGGATCTAACCCAAGACTATATGAAGGAATGTGTAGATCTAGCTAGGCTATATTGGGTATGTCACACCCATAGCTCCTGAGGAGTGTTATTAGTGTAGTACAAACAAATTAAGACAAAAGTCTATCTAATAAATATAAAATAAACACTACTTAAATGTTTTCAACTTATCTATGTAGAAAACGAAAGGTTAAAAAAGATTCCGAGTTTAATGTTAAATAGTTTAAATTAACTACAATGAATTATGAAATTCAAAAAATTATACCTATGAAAGAAATTCAGTTAAGTTAGTCAAACCATGTATATTGCAGTTCAGTGGGGAGACAGAATCACAGACATACATACGTAATTCCAAAAATCATCACATGTAATTAAAAAATTTACATACGGATTGTTCCGTTAAGTCTGATATCGATTGTTCATAAAACCTTTCTTTACATTAAATATTTATAAAATATTAAAAATAAATTCGTTTGATTTCAAGTTACATGTAAAAAATATATTAATCAATACTAATAAATTTTTTTTTCCAAATCGGGCATCACTGGCAATATCTTTGTTTAGTTCCAAATATAATTTTTGCCCGCTAGGTATCAGCACATAGTGGACTGTGTAACTAGCGCCTTCATTTCTTGGTAACGCTTTTAACAATACACTTCTGGTCTACAATTGCATTTAGCTTCCTGCAGGCAAACTGATAGTCTTATTCCTTAATTTTCATGTTGGAAATGGTTATATTGTCATGAAATGTATGCCACAATCATCCTTTGTAGCCTTTCATTTTTGAAAAATCATGTTAAATGTATAAAGATCCAAAGCATTTCCTTAACTAATAATATTGTAACCTATACATTGGTCGCAGATTTTTAACTAAAAAAACCAACTAAAATCTTAATTTCTACCCGTTTTTAAGTAAATTTTTAATTTTAAGATCTGAAATATAATCGTTACTTATTTACACCTACGCTATTATTTAAGATTTATAAAAAAATAGTCCTAAATACTACTTTATTTTTTTAAACAAAAATCAATGTTTTAGTTTTATGTGCGTTCTTTTTACTAGAAAATAAAATTAAACGAAGAGTTTGTATATTTATTTGTGAGAAATTTGTATATCCCTTTTTAAGAGAAAGAAGCAGATCAAAAATTTTCTCTCAGAAGTTGTTTTTATCAAAATGTAAACAAAATCATTAAAACGCGTTTGATAAAATACTCATTTTTTATTAATTTATTTATTGAACTAAATACTCGTCACTAAACAACAATTACTTACGTACCAACCTTTGGTAAGAAAAAAACTATCTAGATTTTACATTTTGGTATGATGCGTTTTGGATGTACATAAACACCTAAAATTGTTGCAGCTTTAAAAGAGTATGTTGACCTCTAGTCCTTACAACTTACAACTGTAATGTTTTTACATTAAATAAATATTAAATTTTTAGTCAAGTTAATTAATAGTATTTAAAGTTACCGCCTTTTGGTAGTTGTACCCATAAACATTTATTCGAGACTAAGTACTATGTTATAGGATAACGTTTGTATAGATACAAATAAACAGTTTCAGTTTCAATACATTTTTTAATTACATTTTCTTACCTAAAACATCAAAATTGCTTTCGTAGAAGTCAATTTATTATTATGTAGGCCTGCTAATTTTAATGAAACTCGCTTTCGTTGTGTTTTGAGTCAATGAACTCGATTTTGTCACTTATTTTCGTGTATTAAAAATAACCTCAACAGTAGATTTTTTATTAACCCCTACCTTGTAACGACAATTTAGCGTGTACACATAATCCGTGTTGTTTTTGTTTTGTACAATAGATGACCGCGTATTTTAAATTGTATATTAGGTAAAGTTATATTTGAGATGTCGATGAAATAAAATATACATAGTCACTACTTATTTTAAAAATATAAAGCAGAGACAATTAGAATACACAGTGATTTTTCGTAAACTTATCACCTCTATTAGAGAGATATCTCTTCTGTTTCGGGACATTTATTCACTTTTAGGGAGAGAACCTTAGAAACTTGAGTAGAAAGTATTTTAAAACCCCCCTCCCACCACCTTATCTCAAAACTTGCGTAACAACAACATGTGATATGTAAAATTAAATCACTTTAAAAACCATAAATTTGTATTTAATGAAAATAAAAATAGGGTTTCGCACTATGAAAATAGTTTAGTTGATGGCACTAAGGACAACAGCTACAATAATAAAATTATTATTAGGGTAGTACAAAAATAATATTTAGGTTAATTGTTAAAAATGGAAGTCCGGACTAAATGCAAAGACTTTCTCAAAAATCAAGAAAAGGTGCCAAGAACAAATTGGAACCACTCCTAACCTAACTTTTTCTTTGTTCCAGTTTTACTCTCCTAAAAACAAAACTTCTCCATTGGATGCTGTTGACTTCGTCATAAATATTGAACTTTGTAATAAATAGGCTACTAATTTAAAAGTGCGATAACTTATATTTTAATATCTAGAAAATATTATTTTTGACCATAGCGAACGAATGCTGTGGTGAATAACTGTTCCGAGTACAGATTATACATATCTCTTTCCATCTTTTAAATAATAGAATTGGTAAGTTTTCAAAAAATCTCTAAGTATATAATAAAACATATTCATAATTAAAATAGAGTGTTGTCAAAGAAGAATATTTTAGTAAAAACAACCGATTAAGGAAAATGGTTTTACACAAATTCTATATGTAATGATTTGTAGCGCGGATATGGTTTACAGACATAATGCAATTAATTTCCAGTCCTCGTTTTTCCTCACTAAAGAGAATTATTTGCTACATAATATATATATATATATATATATATATATATATATAACGTTTAAATCTTAATTTACTAAAACGATTTTGATAATTTTTTTTTTTAATTTCAAGGTTTTATTTTAAAATATACTCGATCGAGACTTGTGAATTTCATTTGTAAACCATGTATCTCCAAAATGATTGCAAATTGTAAAACTCTGTATTCAAGTTTAAATGTAATTTTATATAAAATTCACTAATCAAAATACACGTTTGAATTTTAAACCAACCCCACTTAAAAAGCAGATTAGCCGAATTTTTAATAAAAAGTGCAAACATAATTCTCTAACTTGCTTACAGACACAAAAAATCATTTTCACTCCCTTTAAGTAAATATTATTTTTGTAAGTTTCACTATAAAAATTAAATATGAAAATTCTTTTAACTTAAAAAAAGCCCATGTGGTTTTGATACAATTTTAATAAAATGGAAATAGTCAATCAGTATCCAAAATATTGTAATTCAAGTTTGAAAATAGTGAAATTTGTGTTAGTTTTTTTTTAAATGGTAAAATATAAATTACAAAGATGCTATCTCTTACCATATTGAGTGAAGTAAAATCCAATGAATGCAAGAACTGCGTAATTTGAGGTTAAGTTCTCGAAGCTTTAATGTATCAAACACTGCAGGACTCTCATAGTCTTCCTTGAAAATAATAAATTATTAGTAAAAAGAGATATTAGTTTTCTGTCTCTCATAGCATTGCTTTATTTGATTCTGTCTGTTTTGTGTCCGCTAAACAAACCATAATTATAATTAAAAAAGAAACTAAAACCGACATTAATATATCATTTAGTACATTAACAAATTTATCAATTATTGCTCTAAAGTCCAATTTATTCAGATGTGAAAACATTTGTAACAATATAGGCTAATTCAATAACTACTTTATGGATTATTTTCCAATAGAAGTGGAAAAAATCGCGACTGTTAGTGCATAGAATACACCTTCCAGAGTAACAGATATAGGGATAGCAATATATAGGGTTGGGAAATAAGCCCTGTACAAATTGCAATATCTCAGCTTCTAGTTGGCGCAGTTAGATGATATACATCAATGGAAAACTCTTGATTGGGTTTGCCAAAACTATACAGAGTGTGCCAAAACTCAGGTTCCATACACAGGGTGTTTCGAAATCATAAAACCTATTTTGGGTCCTTCTAATTAAAATGGAAGCATATCAATGTTTCCCCCCTCAGTTTCTCAATGTTTTTACTTAAATATCTCTTTATTTTGTGAAAACAGAAACTTTTTATTTTAATTAGATACTAAGTTATGACGAATCAAATTTCATACTTTTATTTCATTTTTACTCGGTTATTATACAAGATAAATATTTACATGACAACTCTTTAAATAAACGTTTTTGCTATCTGATAATGTAACTAAGTATTGTTTTTGTGTGTTAATATATTTTTTTTTGAAAATACAATAATTATTTTATTTTATGCACAATACAAAACTAAAAAAACAAAAATTATAAGCTGTACTAAAACTGATTATGTAAGAAACATTAACCATAAAAGACTTCGGAGCATCCGTGTTGATCTGTTCAAAATATCCACCAATGACTGGACAATGGCCCCAAACGTGTATAAAACGAATGTATAGGTTTACTTTTAATTTCGTCTCAATTTACAGTATTGCTCGTTATATTTTTTTCTTTTGGGTCATTCACATTTGATCTCATTAACTTTCATTTTCAAATAGCCCCACAGGAAATAATTCAAAGGATTTAAATTTGAGGACCTAGTGGGCATTCAGTAGCAATCCATCTGTTGGGATAACTTGATGTATTTCGAACTTCTAGAGTATAATGAGCCAGGATTTCAAAATGAAACCTAAAGTCATTGAACTGTATATTTGGCAAAGTTGCATAATCGAGGGTGCGATTCTGTTTTGGAGCAATTCAAAAGTTTGTTTGAGCTTTTTACTAATCTGTATATATTTCTTTTTAATGTCTGAATTTTCCCCTATAACTTTTTTAAGGGTGAAAAGTCGATTCGGAAGAAGGTATGGAAGTAATTATTTCGATTAATATTGTTTTCAATGTTTAAAAACTAGTAAATAGAAATTTGTTCTTCTTGATACACAATTAGATTACATTAAGAAACGGTTAATGAAGACCCCACGAAAATTATTGGAGCCGAGTCGGTTGTGTACACTTTAAGCTACACCCGTGGGCGTCTAGACATCTTTCGTTTGGGGTAGGCCGTAGGGGGGGGGGGGTGAAGTGGTCTAAAACTAAATTTTTTCTAAATTTTATATGTCGCCTACATATAAAAAAAGTGGGACCATATAATAATAATTAGTATCCGTATACAAATTAACTAACATTAACTAAGCTAGACTTCCAAATATTTCATAAAGTAATTTTTTAAATACCGTATTGTTAAAAAACGTTTCTTGTACATAAACAATAGGTATTTATATATGTTTTACATAAATATTATAACATGTAAAATTTAAAAAATATATATATCCAGGATTGAAAAAGGGTCCGCCAAATAAATATATATCTAAAATACGTATTCTACAAGTAAATAGGTGGATTTTCACAAAATCACAATTTTAATAGTTTTTTTTAAATGTCCAAATAGATTCCGAGGATCTAAAAACAAAAGTACTGGAGAGCAAAAAAGGGTAAACAAATTATTGAAAATTTCATAAGTAAAAAAACAACGAGTTTTGCATATTACACTTACCTATATACATTGTCCTAACATAACCCTCTCTTCAACTCTAGGAAAGTTTTATGTGATTTTTTTACTTTTTAAGACAACCTAGATGTTCACTCCGTGTACTGTTTGAATCCAAAAATTCTTTTTACTTAATTTTTTTTTTCAATCAATTCTTGATATTTTTAATGTCCAAGTACCCCCCCACTCTTTAACATAACCCCTATTTTATAAAAGGGAAATAAAAAATACAGTTTTGGTGATTAGGAATGTTTAATTGAGTCTAAAAACAAATAAAGAGTACACAATCATTGCACAAACTTTATCATACAGCCATACAAAACACCAAACACCAATCAAGCTTAAATATAAAAGGACAACTGACAAAGACAAAACTCAAAATATCCACTTTTTCAAAATAAATTTAACTCTATGCATCACATTTTTCTAAGATAAAGTGACCAAGACCTAAACAATAAAGTGTTTAGGTTAGGTTGTCATCTCACAAAAAATGTTAAATAGAATTAAAAAAATTCTGAAACACGAACATTGCAGTAAGAGTGCAAATATATCAAACTTGACGCAAACAATTTCAATAAAGCATGTGATTATGTAAAAATATTCCATAGTTTAAGATTTTGTTGATTAAAAAAAGAAAGAGAAATTATGTGTGTTTTGGATTCATTTTTGTATTTTCAAAATTATCAAAATAAATACTAACATTTTATCAAAATCGCTTTAGTCAATTTTGAGTTATTTCCAATTTTATAAAGACGCCTATCTTTCCTTACTCCTTTTAAAAAAGTTATTGTTCAATAACTTTCGAACTGATTTTTTTTTTGGGAGATGGTGACTATTCTTTTTGTATGAGACCTTAGATTCTATATTTTAGCAAAATTTGATCAAAATCGTTATCGAAAAAAAATTTAAGCATTGTAATTTAATGAGAAGTGGTCGTAGAGGAAACTTTTTTGTCAATTTGTTTACCTACTTTCAAGTGAACATAATATGTAAGAATTTGTTTATCAAGGTAGTGTCCTTTTTTATTTTATTTTATTTAATTTTTTTCATTTCTTGTATACCATATCTTTTTAACCAGATTCCGTACAAAGGTTATTAAAATGTCATTCTCAATCAAATTTTTTTTTTTCCTTTTCATAAAATAATATTCAACTCAATGTTGAAATATCATAAATGAGTGACGTCGTTGTAGATCCAGCCCTGATTTAGTGGAAAAAATAACAAATCGGGAATGACAAAATATGACAAATATCACTAGAAATATTTATGACAAATTTTAAGTTAAAGAAAAAACTTTTTTTTAAATTCTAGTGATACAACAAATACTACATTTTCATAGTATCGTTAGGACTGCAATGAATCAGGTAGAAATTAAATAGATATCATTCCAAAATAAAATTATTTTGGGTTCATGCAGCCTTAGAACGGATATTTCCGTAAAAACTAAAAATATTTTTAAAGCGAAATTGATATTTCGACTAATCATATAACTAACAGTCTATTCAACGTACTATGAAAAACTTAAGAGAGACTGACAAATCTTTCTCAAGAACTTATTTCATCAAATAAAGTTAAATAAATACTTATAGAGACCATAATTATTTTATTTATTTTAGGATTATAGTTCATAAAACTCTAGTTTACATATTTTAAACTGTGTAATAATAAAAGTAAATAGTTTAAACAAACACTGTGCAATTACTTTGTTTAACAAAATGGTTTGTTAGTTCAACCATTTTCCACCAGATGTCAACACGGAATGGTTAATTTCATTCAGCCTTCACCGGTTGTCTAGGCTTTTAGTCACACATTCGTGCCACACTGTTGAATTTCAGGCGAACTCAATGTAAAACATTGTTGCAGATTAGTTATAGCAATAATGTAATAAATATAATCTGTTTTAACTTAATTTTGGGTCATACTGATTTCAGGTGAACTCTTTGATGGACCACGTAGAAGTGCAGGTAAAAAAGTCTCAACTCGCAACAATTAGTTCAAACAGTTTCAAAATGGCGACCGTTTATAGTAGTTTTAGTAGCTAGTTTACCAATATATTTTCTCTATAATACCTTATATTATATCAAAATATTTTGCACATAATAGACGTAAATATATAGCGCTAATACAATTATAGTCAAAAGAGGTATTTCGGAAATTTACACCTGAATAGTCAATGTCTACAATTCTTATTAAACTCAAAACGGTCGCAGAAATACATAAACGTTACATTCAGATCATAGTAATTTCAGTTTTGATATTTTGTAAAGCGATTGTTTTTTTCTATTAAGGAAATTTGCGTTAGCTGCGTGATGACATTGTTATTTCATCGATTGAACCCGTAATATAATATAAAACACCTAAAATGGATGATCAGGGTTTCAACAATCAATAAAAAGTCATGTCTTTTTTACATTTCTCTATTTTCTCATTGTTTTTCTTATAATCGAAAAGTAGATGAGTACATTTTCTTCTTCAATTTTAAACGACATTCTTTTTACTATTTTAAACATTATATCAAACAAATATTAAAGAAATCAATCTTATTTTTTAGTGCATAATTAAACAACCGAAGGAAGATTAAGTGAAAACATCATGGAAATAGATTCGTTTGTGATGTAGGGACGGCCCATTTGGACAAAAGAAAACCTCATATTTTTTGTTTGGGTTTGGTCTTAGATAAAACAACTTATTAACTTGTTTTTATAAATAAAATTATTTTGTCTACAGTTCTGTTGTTAACGAAGTGGCATTTTGTTCATTTAAATTAGTTTGCAAAACAGCTGATTTCTCAACAGTTTCACTTTGCACACTACTTTGCTCACTCCCAATGGCAACCGAACAAAACGAAATTTAGGTTAAGTTTATTTGAATTGATTTATAATATACTGGAAATGTCCCGTATGTATGTTAGATTAATTCTTACATGTAAAATAACATAAATAAACAACGTTTTAAGTTGAAAAGGAAGTAATTATGCATAAAGATGATTGACAGTGTATGTACACGGAGAGTATTTTTCGTTTGCCGAGTTTTGAAGTTGGCAATCACGTTTCCTCAACAATACACCTAAGTTATTTGTAATATTCATAAATAACCTCAGTTTTGACGTGAGGTTGAACACTACTGTATTAAATTAATGTTTTATTAAATTAATTGTGTTACTGCTGAAGTATGTTTTTTATTTGTCACAAAATAACAACTCGGCAAGCCTCGTGCGTCAACATTTTTCTCTCGTTTAAAAAAGTGCCACTTTGCTCACTAGTTGCACAAATAACTAATTATCGTATATATGGATAGAAAAGAAGGAAAATAAAAAATTGCATTTCAAAATGTAAATAGATATGACAAAAAATTTTAACCCTTAGTAAACCAGTAAAAACCAATTCTTAAAAAACTTTAAATCTCAAATTTAAATCACGTAAAATTTAATAATCTTAGATAACAGTTTTATTTCAAGTATAGCTGAAATTACAAAATTTATACTTAAATTTTACAGTTTCCAAATACCATTTGTTATTGATAAATTTAAATGCTTACTGCAGCTGGTAGCTTTCAAATTTTTAGGTTATAAAATTTTATTTTATTTTATTTTTAGGTTGGTGTTGTAGACAACTACTAAGAAATTAAGTTTTTAGTTTTTGCCCATAATTCGGATATCCTTTAGCGTAGTGAAAAAAATACAAAAATCAATTCAATTGTCATAAAAAAAGTAAACTTTGTGTTTCTAGTAAATTTTTTGTAAAGTTAATGGTTTTAGAGATACTTAACGTTAAAACTTTAAAAGGCCGCCATTTTTTTGTATCTTAGTAATAGGCTATGTAACAAATTTGTAGGCCTATACCAAATTTGAACTCAATATCTTATCTAGGTAATTCTAAATATATAAAGATTTTATGTAAAAAAAAAGGAGATAAATGGGAATCGAAACGTTTTCGGGCATAGGTTTATTGGAATTTTTATCTAAGAAACAATTCTACAAAGCCGATCAAAAGAGTTCCGGGACACTCTGTTTATCGTATCAAAGAACAGCTACATTGGGCGTATTGCTAGATTCAACAAATTAGATTTACCGTTATTGAACGGTTAAAAAAAACTGACGTAAAGGATTAATTTTCAACGAGACAAAACAACCTAACATAATCATATCGTTCCACTTATCGGCTAGTCGATAAATAGAACCGGAAATCTATCAAAATCGTTTAAAACCGACGCAAAATATTAATTATAAAATGTCCTCACTGCATATCTAAAGGAATCGATGAATTTACTCTAGATTTATTATAAATTCATCGCTCATCGATCTTGAGTATCGGTGGATTTGTCTGATTGGACTCTATTCAGAGATGTTCCAAAATTGTCTTGAATTTACCAACATGCCCAATGTGATTTAACGTACATTTAACGACCATTTTGAAGAGAGAGATATTTGTTAAATTAAAATCTTTCGATGTTTTTAGAAATGCTTTTGATGGATTTCACGAATCAATAACTTGATTCACAGCTGACTTTAGCAACATGACTTATAACATATGTCCATGGAATTAAAACTAATAGTATCCTATTGTTTCATTAAATTTATCAGCTGAAGACAAGTTATAAAAATATTCAGCTGTTAAATGCAGTATGGTGTGATTAATTGAATATCATATGATTGTTTAATGTTATTGAAATAGAAATTCGTAATTTCAGATTAATCATAAATCATCAAAATGTGAGAGACATTTGTATCTGATTTATCATCAACTAAGCTTTGAACCGTAATAGCTTGCCATTTTACTTTTCAGTCACATTAATTTTAAGAAGATTCGAACCGATTTTGATTCATTATTTCTTTGTACTCTCTAACATTATAAAAAATGTACTCTCTCCATTCGTTGTATAGGCCTAAAGTGAATTTATGTGAAGAGTCAAAAAATCGATATATCGATTTTGAAGTCATTTGTGTACAAATGAGTGGTTTCCCAAAAAATGCTTTTGATGGATTTCCCGAATCAATAGCTTGATTCACAGCTGAGTTTAGCAACATGACTTATAACATATGTCCATGGAATTAAAGCTAATTGTATCCTATTGTTTCATTAAATTTATCAGCTGAAGACAAGTTATAAAAATAATCAGCTGTTAAATGCAGTATGGTGTGATTAATTGAATATCCATATGATTGTCTAATGTTATTGAAATAGAAATTCGTAATTTCGGATTAATCAATAATTATCAATATGTGAGAAATGTTTGCATCTGATTTATCATCAACTAAGATTTTGAAACAAACATGCTAATGTTTTATAGCTTGCCATTTTGCTTTTTAACCAAAATAATTTTAAGAAGATTCGATTCGATTTTAATCCATTTTTTTATTTTTACTCTCCAACATATTAGTAGTATAAAGTGAATTATGTGACGAGTCAAAAAATCGATATATCGATTTTGAAGTCATTTGTGTACAAATGAGTGGTTTCCCATTTTTTACTTCATGTGAAAGATACATTTTCTCAAAATTGGCTCTTCATATTATTATATCGTTCAAATTTTCGTGAATTTGAGAACATTAATGACCCAAACTTATAACTAATCAAATAGTTACTGTTGAGGAATAAGTGACAAAAAAATCAATATTGATCACCGTCGTTAAAAACAGACTTTAATGAAAAACGATTAACCTTTTGGATGCTTATGGAACAAGCATCCAAGTATTGGAGGCATAAATATATAAATTCTTCTCAAGTTTTGTCGGTGTTGTTTTTAATTTATCCTCTTCAGTGTATGCAGACAGCATAATTCAATTTGCTGATGACACAACTTTGAGTTTCCAAGCAGAATAGTTCGAAATTTAGAGCATAAGGTTTTTCTACAAGTATTGTTACAAGCCAATATTTTGCTGAAACTAATTTGACCATAAATTCAAATAAGGTTTTTATCTTGAAATATAGCTCAAACCAGACACCAAGTGTCATGCTGGATGAGAGTGTACTTGAAGAGTTCAACAGTCCAAAGTTTTTAGGGTTTTGTATTGACAAGTCGACATGGGTTGATCACATATCAAATATTTGTGCTGGAATCAGTAAGGGAATATATGTACTTAGGAAATTCTTTTGGGGAGATTTGTTAGTCCAAATATGCAAAGAAATTTTGTCCTGCAAAAAAGAACTATAAGTCTTACTTGAGGTGATATTCTACTACAGGTTTAAATGTGAGCATATCTAAAATAAAGATATAGATAGTTATAGAACCAGACAAGCTGGTAATTATCGTGCTGGACAGCACAGATTAAATTTATGTAGCAAACTTCCTTCCCAGGCTGGTGCTAGACTGATAAATATGCTCCCACAGATAATTAAAAGCCATCCGAATTTTTAACTATTTGAAAATTACCCTACACAACTACTATTGTCTAGATTCTAGATCATTTTACTCTATGGATGAGTTTGTGCACTGTATGTATGTCGGGGTTTAGACATGACGGGTTTTGTCTAATTCTCTCCTTTGTATTTATATTGTTGTAATTATACTTAAATGTGTCTGTATTGTGTACGTTAATATTAATTTACATTTGTCGGTCACTACTGTGTTGGTTTTTTGGTTAATTCATTATTGGAATTATTTTGTGAAATGCTGTTTTGAGTTTTGTATTTTATCTAGTGTGTATTGACCGACTATTCAACAGTTTTTGTTGATTTATTTGTTGTATTGTTGATCTAATATTTGTAATTGACTATGTCTATAAAATTGTTTTTGTCTACGGCCTTAAAAATAAATAAAAATTAAAGCAATTAACACGGATAAAGTGTAAGAGTCTTTGTAAGTTTATTTTATAACAAATTTATTATGAGAAATAAAATACCTTTAAACTCCTGCCATTTGTAAACCGACTTCATCCTTAAAATTTTATTGAGGAGATTACAATAAACAAAAAAAGCTTTAAAAATTAGTAAAATATGTTTTCAAAATCCAGTTTTTTTTTATTGGTAGGTCTTCAGTACAAAATGGTTCTTGTACTTTATATGTATAAAGATTTGTCTCATGATTTGATAAAGACAGATAATGTATAAATTGCAGATATACACACTTAGAGAATTAAGTGAGCTTATAAATTGTATAACGGTTCAACCTGTCTGCTTTCCTGTCAAACCATAAAAAGGATATTTTGTATTGATCGTATAAATAGATAAAACTATCTACATCTTCCTTCATTTTTTTCAATAAAAAATTAAGAGATTGTTTAATCAATTGACAATATAATTTTTTTAATAATAAATCGCAATCTTCATTAGTTTAATTAACACTATTCATATGAAATTTTGATAAAATATTATTTATATGAACTTAAAATTTAAAACCATGGTAGACGGCTTTTAACTCAAAATTTGGGTTGTTTTTATAATTGTAACTGATCCTTTCTGAAGTTCCAATTTGTGTACGATTGGTACAAATATCTATTTTCTAAATAATTGGATTCCTGAGCCAGGAATTCAAAAAATCAACTGTTTTAAAAAAATTAATTAACTTTGAACAGTACTTCCATTAAAATTTTGTGAAAATTATAAATCTTACGGGATTTTAAACAATAAAAAATATTTTAAGGCATCGGCTATTATTTTCTTTAATTCAGAAACCATTCTCGTAACCCTAAATAATTATAAATCAATTAATATTCACTTTATACTGAGAATGTTATTTTAACCTATGATTTCTACCCATTGAGTGCACTAAACAAATATGTTGTATTTTTATAAAGTTTCCTATTTAATATACATCTCTGGTTTGTTAAAAGATGGTGTCATTTCTTTTAAGAGGGGATGTTGCACTTTAACGCCGCGGCCTAGATGTCTGATACGGAAAGTTTACAATTTTATAAGGAAACATACGAAAAATGTTAAAAAATCTCGATATTAGAAATTTACCATTTGAAAAAAATTAGTTCTAACAAAATTGGATAAAGTATGATGGAAAAAGTTTACTAGTGGGAGCAAGTTTGCGCAGGTTGTTAGGAGCATTAAATGTTCAACTTGGAATTCCTACTATAGGTCCTGCTGACCCAAGAGCTCATATTACACTCATCATGAGTAGAAAAACAACCTTAAAATACCAATTTTAAACCTGAGTAATCACTAGGTGTTTGAAAAAGACATATTACTTAAAAATAGACAAGTCATATATATATATATTTTGGTTTACGAAAGTGGATGTATATTTTTTTTTAATCAAAATTTTGTCTCTACGTAATACAGAGTACCATAAGAGGCCTATAATAATTCTAAATTTAGAGACAACTTGGTTTACAAAGAGATGTGAAGGGAGCCATGGTCAATAAATATGTCCAAAGACCTTTGCAACCGTTCTGCCTGGAGGGAAAATGTTCTTTTTATGTTCCTAATATGTCATGACTGATGGCTTGTAACTCAAGAAAATGCCGCTCAAATAAGGAAAAGTTGGGACTATAGTGTTTGACATTTTGTAAAATAAAATATAACCCCAGAAGGAGTGTTTCTACCTGACCAGTGCTACTGTATGTATTTATGACTGTCACTACCCTCATTTTGACGGTTATAGTTTACAACAGTTGAACTTTCTCTTTACTCTTTCTCAAGATTATTAGGCCTACCATTTATTTTTAACGAAAATAATTTAGAATGTGTATATTGTAAATAACAAATGTTACCAAGTATGATCCTCCTACATAAGGCTTTCGAAAGAAAATATTTAAAAATAAAAACCTGGTACAGTTGGAAAAACGGTTTTTAGAATACAAATTTTCATGTTACAACTTTTGTCTCTTGCCTTTTTTTTTCTTCATAAACTTTTCGTAAAAACGTCTTCCTTATTATACACCTTCTATATAAATTGGCGTTTAAATAGCTGAAAATATAAAGAAGTTATCTAGCAGTCAAAGAATCTTACCATATAGAAATATCATTTCATTTGGTTGTGGTTGTTAATACCACAAGTCTAAGCCACAATAAAACACAGTACATAACACATACATCACATTAATGATTCCTTTATACAAATAAGTGTATCAGGGAATTAATAAACAGTAAAATAGAGAAATATTAAACAAAATAAATAACATTTTTAATTAAGTTATAATATAAGAATCGTTCCATGAAATAAAAATTACAAAGACTCTAAGTTTAAAGTATATAAAATAAATTGCTTCACCAGCAAAAGCAATCCCGGGTATAAATGAAGCTCCTAAAACCTTCCATGGTCAAGGTACTCCCCCACAGAGTAAAAAGATTCAGACATTAAAAATTGTCTAAGGCTATTTTTAAAAGTTTGAGGATTTTTAAACATTCGAGTAGCTTATTGTACAGGTCCACACCAGATTAAGATGGTAGTTTCCTATATACCTGTGCTGACCAAATTGCAAACAAACTCCCGAATCAAAATTCACCATTCAGAACAACATGACACTTAAATTTTGTAAATAAAATTATTTCCAAAATATACATGCATGAAAGTGTCAATATATTCATTTCCCGAAATTAATTCCTACAATGTTGAGAGTTATTTATTCCAGCGACAAATCATACTGACTTTTTCTGCAATATAAAAAGCCTTTCCACTTGCTGAACCCATAAATCACCCCATAAAATGATGCCATAGTTCAGGTAAGAAAGAACAAACCCATAGTAAACTATTAAAATTGTGTGTAGGCTACAATAACTTCTAAGATTTCTTAAAATGAAAATCACTGAACATACTTTTTTTTACATATGTAATCGACAAGACACCTCCAACATAGTCTATTATCAATAACTAAACCTAGAAATTATACAGAATCCATCTCCTCTACTATGTTGTCACATAGACTAGGCAATAATTACTGAACAGCTAGTTAGGGGAGGGTGCTTATTTCTCAACCTCTTTTATTGTAACACAGTTCTTGATTAGTTGAACTTAGTTTCGTCATTATTTATTGTCTCAAATGAATCAGAACCGAGATAAAACAATTTTCAACTATTGCTAAGCTTTCTGTGTAATATTGAAGATACACAATTTCTCATTTACACAACGATACCTAATAACGCAAATATAAAAGCTTTAAAGCAACAATGTGTTTATCAATCAATTGATTTAAAAAAAGAGAAAGTTCTTGAATGGAATTAGTAAACTGTGATCACAATAGAACCGTTGTGTTTATGAGTAACAGTTGAAATAAAAACGTACTCTCAGTTGCAAAAATACTGACGTTAATATAAACCTAAAAGTAATCCGATTATATCGTAACTTTTCCTTGCTTAATTCTGCGTTGATTAATACCAAAGATGATGTTTTATTTTAATTCTATATTACTTTTATTACGGTTAAAATATTTAATAAGGTTCTAATTAATATGGTAATAATTTTAAAATCCATTGGTCTTAATTGCATAAAAATTCAAATATGACTCAAACTAATTCTAAATAGCGCCTATTGTTTTTGTTTTTTTTTTCGTGGTAAATATCTCAGATCATGCACAAATATAAAATAATTGTAAATTGTATTAATTAAACAAGTGTCATTAATTTGTCCTTTTGGTCCTTTCCATCCAAATTGGCTTTTGCTATTACGTTTAAATTTTGGGTGAAATATAAAGGGTTGTTACTTCATGTACAAGTAACGTGATTTACTAAAAGTAATTTGTAAAATACTTACCGGTATATAAAAACAAAATGTATTATTAATTAAGTTTGTGCAGCAGTTATCCATGAAATAGTGAATTTTTTATTTCAAGGTTAGGTTATTTCATGTACAAGAAACATGATTCACTAGTAATTTTAATATACGGAAATTAAAACAAACCCTCATCTTTATTAAGTAGTGAATTTTTGATTTCAAGGTTTGTTTAGGTTAGGTTAGGTAATTTCATATACAAAAAAGATGATTCAGTAGTAATTGTTAAAATACGGAAATAAAAACAAACCCTCATATTTATTAAATTTATGCAGCATTTATTGCACTAACTACTTCACATTTTATGAGAAATAGTGAACTTTTGATTTCAATGTTAGGTTAGGTTAGGTTATTTCATGTACGAGAAAGATGATTCAGTAGTAAATGTTAAAATACGGAAATAAAAACAAACCCTCATATTTATTAAGTTTGTGCAGCATTTATATACTTCACAATTTATGAGAAATAGTGAATTTTTGATTTCAAGGTTTGGTTAGGTTAGGTAAGTTAGGATAGGTTAGGTAAGTTAGGTTAGGTTAGGTTATTTCATGTACAAGATAGATGATTCAGTAGTAATTATTGTTAAAATACGTAAATAAAAACAAACCATCATATTTATTAAGTTTATGAAGCATTTATTTACTTTAAATTTTATGAGAAACAGTGAATTTTTTATTTCAAGGTTTGGTTAGGTTAGGTTAGGTTAGGTTAGGTAATTTCATGTACCTACAAGAAAGATGATTGAGTAGTAATTGTTAAAATACGGATATAAAAACAAACCTTCAAATTTATTAAGTTTGTGCAGCATTTATTTCACACTTTATGAGAAATAGTGAATTTTTGATTTCAAGTTTTGGTTAGGTTAGGTAAGTTAGGTTAGGTTAGGTTATTTCATGTACAAGAAAGATGATTCAGTAGGAATTGTTAAAATATGGAAATAAAAACAAACCCTCATATTTATTAAGTTTATGCAGCATTTATTTACTTCACATTTTATGAGAAATAGTGAATTTTTTATTTCAAGGTTTGGTTAGGTTAGGTTAGGTTAGGTTAGGTTATTTTAGGTAATTTCATGTACCTACAAGAAAGATGATTCAGTAGTAATTGTTAAAATACGGATATAAAAACAAACCTTCAAATTTATTAAGTTTGTGCAGCATTTATTTCACATTTTATGAGAAATAGTGAATTTTTGATTTCAAGGTTTGGTTAGGTTAGGTTAGGTTAGGTAATTTCATGTACCTACAAGAAAGATGATTCAGTAGTAATTGTTAAAATACGGATATAAAAACAAACCCTCATATTTATTAAGTTTGTGCAGCATTAATTTTCTTCACATTTTATGAGAAAAAGTGAATTTTTGATTTCAAGGTTTGGTTAGGTTAGGTGATTTCATGTACCTACAAGAAAGATGATTCAGTAGTAATTGTTAAAATACGGATATAAAAACAACCCCTCATATTTATTAAGTTTTTGCAGCATTTATTTACTTCTCATTTTATGAGAAATAGTGAATTTGATTTTAAGGTATGGTTAGGTTATGTTATTTCATATTACACAAGAAAAATAATATGAATAAAAGTTAACAAAAGTCATAAATTGACAACTGAATATCAGTCCTATAAAAGCAATGCACTAATTCTATTTACGGTATAAGTTGATTGTCTATGCCTATCTAAATTGCTTCAGATAATATAAATGTTTGTGTATCAGCTGATTGCATTACACACAGGTACAATAAAACAAGATAATATGATCACTCAACAAAGTTGCAAATTGTTGTTTTTAGAGCTTACAAGGCGACTAAGTAAGAAAACTCAAGTATGAATAACCTTGATTACAGAACCTTTAAAGATAGATAAAACAATTAAAATCTTCCTAAATCTAATATATTTTAATAACTTGATTTCTCATATTTCTGAAGAAACGCCAAACTGATTTTTATGAATTTGATGTATTGTAAGCTTAACTGTATGATCTACGAAGAAGTTAAGAAACACTAAAGGGCCTACAATATTACCAAATTGTACTAGTTGCGTTGTTCTCAGAAGAACCGCGGAACCGATTGTGATCAAATTAGAGTATATACAATTTGTAATATAGGACAAAAGTCACAGCAATCCTACACTGAGCCCTTTACAGAATTCATATTGAATGGAAATTAGTTTTAATTATATATTCGTTCTTTAAAAAAACTTTAGTGAAGATCTAATGACAGTACTCTGTCGAAACTAGTAATCATTAAAAAAAAAAGAATGAACGAATACCAGAAGATTGCAGACGGTCAAATTAAGGTAATAATTTATTTAGTTTCCAGCCCTGGGCTATTAGTCTATGTTGGTTTTTTTCATATATACTCTAGGTTTAACAATTGATAATGAAAGTTGATTTATAATCTCGAAACTTCGTGTATTAGTTTTTATATAAACAAATGATCCGATTAAACCATAGTAATAATATGAACAATCATTATCAAAAACTTTAAAACTTTAGTTATTGTGTTATGAAAACTGCAAACATAACCTGCATAATAGACCTTTCACATTTTTCTTTCAGTAGTACACATCTCATGATATTTGTAAGGTTAGGTAATTTTCGTGATATAAAAAATGTGGGGTAAATTGTTGGTTTAGAAGTAAACAGGTGTAATGAAAAATATTGAAACTTGAAAAGTGGTTAATATGATATACGAGAGGCGGTCAAAACGTAGGTTGCATATGTTTGTATGGTTTTTTGTTAAAGGTACATTTTGGTAACATCTGTTGGTAACATTGTTTAAACTTCTGTAAAATATAATGACGGTCTCAAATATATTGAAAATTCAGCTTTTATTGTTATTCCTGGAGATGAATTCGATGTCCAAGTTCCGGTGCACTAGATACCTGGGGGGGGGGAGTCGCTGATGCCAAATTCGAGAAGAGCACCCCAAAAACGCCCCTGATACGATTTTCTGTTCGTTTGCGCGAATGTTACAGGAAAACTCCCAGGGATGACGTCGATGTCCAGGCTTCGGTGTGCACTAGGTACACGGGAGGTGGTCGCCGATGCCAGATTTGGAATCAGCGACCCAAAAAACCCCGGGTAAGAAGTCTCATTTGAGAGTGAATTTCAGGAAAAGTCTCGGAAATGACGTTCATAAGCAATCCTAAACTCCTAATCAGCGATAGATCAATTTGGAGGTCAAATTCGGAATCAGCGACATCGAAAACCCCCGGGAACTTAATGAGTCCATTCTAGGTGTTTTTAACCAAGTTATGAATTTTTTAAAAGTGTTTTAAGAAAATGCATTTCGCACTGCACAAATGCAATTTTGAACAAAAACATATACAAAGTAAGTACTTTTTTCAGATAATATTAGTAAGCGAATGCAAAAAACCTCATCTCAATCCGTCTTTGTGTTCAAATTTCGGAGATTCTAGCTCTTTTGTGCTTTATTTAATCGCCTAAAACGATTTTACAGTTCTTGCTTCGTTATGACATATTTATAACGAATATTATAATATTATAATATTTATAATATGTCTTTTTCAAAATGGAGCTGTAACTGTAGACCAAATTTTGTAGAATATTTTATACTATTAGTCTGCAAGTGTACAACAAAATCTGATAAATTTTCACTTTGCCTAACCTTTTCAAAACAGCCGTCATTAAAAATGTTTGATGCTAAATATAAACTGTTTATTTCATAAACTACTCATACAATTTAAATTAAACTTTTTAGTGCTGGGCAAAGGGATTTTTTTTAATTTCTGTAGTATCTTGAAGGATAGCCGAGGTATTTGTTAAAAAGATATATATACTGTATATATATATATATATATAAAGGGTGTTTCAGGAAGAAAGGTACTTCATGAACTGATCTAAATAAAGCTTCGTTTTCCTTTTGTAGGTAATTATGTGTTTTTTTCAAAAAATAATGATAACCTTGAAAATTAATAAGATTACGAGTTTAAAATTAGTAGAACTATGCACATATTTTATGTTACTTTTTACTAGTTAACAAAAAAGCAAAACTTTATTATGTAAATTTTAAATGACGTCATTTAAAATATTTAATGCTAAATTTCAACAAAATCGTTCGTTTTACGAAAAACATAAAATATGAAAATATTTTAACAACAAATACAATAGTTTAAACATTTTTTTAGACGTCAAAGGATAATAAAGTTATTGACAAAAAACCGAAAACATATTTTCTTATATTGTCTACAACAACCAAAATTAGCCTAAAAACAAAATATTTTTTAATTTGTTAATGTTTATCTCAGGAAACCATACTTTCTTAGGTTTGGCGTGAAATAACTTTACTCGAAATCTTAATAATTTATCATTATTTTTAGAAAATACAAAATGACTGACAAACTGAAAACGAAGCGTTTCTGGACCTATGTTTATTTGGATTTAAAAAAATTGTTAGCCGTAAAATATTTATAGAAACAAAAATTCTAGTCGTTTGCTAGAAACCTGAGCTTTTCTTGGTCTTCTAACAGACAAATCTACCAAGATTTACTTCTACTTACCAAGATTTGTTTTCTCCATATTTCAACTACTTATTAATATAAAATAAGATTAAAGATATCATTTTGTTCAACAATAAAAAGATTAAACAAATGTTTATTTTGCAAAATCAATGGTTTTCGAGTTATTGCTGGGGTTAAACCATTTTTAATGTACGCCATTTTGAAATTTTGAAGTTAAACACAATCAGATTTGTAGTATATTGAATACTGATAGTATAATCTACTCTTTTTGATATTTTTAACTCAATATATTCAGGACATAGACCTTGTATAGAGATGGTAGACCATTTTCCAATTTTAAAAAATTTGATTTTCTGAAAAACATTTGATTCAGTTTCATCAAACTAATCACCGTGAAATACTTCTGTGACGAAATGAATATGAACCGAAAGTCAGTCTAGAAAGTTTGTAAAGACTTAATTTTGAAGAAAGTGAACAAATAAAAGAATTGTTAGCGTGAGAAGTAGCCAAGAAGCTCCGAGGGTGTGACTTACTTTCTTTGCTTACTAGTGACCTCGGCTATTATATTGAAAGTGACGTTTTATTGGGGGGTTGTAAACCCCAAGGCCAAATGTCTATCCCTACTGACCCATATACAGTCGACAATGTTTTGTTTTCAAAAAAATACGACCATTCCCTTTCATGCTAGTTACCAGTTTTCAAAATATTTTATAAACTCTCGTCATAGTGAATTTCACGGATTTAGTTCACTTTCATGGGTTTTTAAGCGGATTTAAAGCGGTTGTGTGGAGTAAAAAATTGTGCAGTCTAAATCGGTAACAACATATTTTGTTGAAGAAATTGTGAATCTGAAAATAAGTGTTACATTCATGAAATGAACACTATTGTTTAGCTGCTCAAAATAATTTATGACGAAAATAATATCACAATTTTACAATAATTATTAAGATAAAAAAAGACATATTCTTGTTTCGATAGGATTAAATAAACGCACGAAATGTATGCAGTGGTACAATATATACAGGGTGTATATAAAGTAAGGAATACACCGAAAAAATGGTTAACATAAAAGTTGATATTCTATATAATATTATGTCCATAGCAGCAGAGTACCTTTTAGTTTACTACTTTTATTAGAGTCATGTGGTACAAGATATTACTATATTTTTTTAATCTGAGTTTAGTTTACACGAACTACCATTAATTTTAGCAGGAAACTTTAATGTGAATTTTCCAAAAGATAAATCAATGCCATTTGATTTCATTCCTTAGATTTCAGTTCCATATTAATAACAACCCCACTACAACTAGATATGGAACGATAATAGATGCAGTATTCATTAGGGTCATCATAGACTTTCATAAAAGGGAAGAAAAGGACGTAAAATAAAGACACCTAGTACTCGAATACTGTAATATAGTCAGAGTTTGAGAATTCTCACAAATTGTTACTTTGTGATTTTGTACGAAAATCATTTAAATTGGGTATATTGCAAAAATTGACAAACGTTGAAATATCGTTTAGGGTATCAAAATAATCCAATACGCTGCTCACAGTTGACACGATGACCGTGATGGCATTCGAACTTTTTGCTGTTTTTTATGTATCATCTTGGTTTATCATGAAACTTGCTATTAACTACATACAGATTATAGATTCATGTAGGTTTTGTAAAAGAAGGCACAACATAAACACTGTTTTTACTGCTTCAATATTAAAATTGTTTAACTATTTTTGCATATCATCCCTCAGCGAATAATACACCTTAATGTACTTTTTAAATTTGAATAGATTCCCCCCCCCCCTAGTTCTTTAAATACGAAAATCCTTTCGGTCATCATCGCCTTATAAAAAAGGGAAGAAAAGGGTGTGAAATCTTAAAAACCTAGCACTTGAATACTCATAACATCACCGTCGGAAGAGAGCAAGAGTTAGGCAAGAGAGAAATCTAACCCAAGACTACATGAAAAAAAGTGTAGATCCAGTTTTGTCCCTTGGGATTGCCACGCCCTTATTCACCATAAGTGAGTCCCTGAGGGCTCTAATGTGATACAGGTATTATCGTTAAATAGTAATTTCGATTTCGTGTGAATAACTCTTTATTTTGAAGTGTAGAATACAATACGGGGACATTTGTTACAGATTTTAAAGTTGTACACTATGAGTTACTGTGGAAATTGTAGGGGTTACATGTTAAAATTTATTCCTGATAGTAACTGGTCGATATTTTAGTAAACTAACTTGTTCAATTGTTGTAAAGCCTAGTCCAGGAATTAAATTTCATTTAAATCTGACTAGAGTTATGACCACAAATACGTTTGCTATCATTAAAAACGTTAAAAATTACACCAAATTTTTCTAGTTCTACAATTGCTGGTCATACAATTAATTGTCTGAAGTGATGGTAATAAGGGTTACGTCTTCATATGAGAGATAATACTAGGTAAAATTTATTTTCCTTATTACAGCAATTGGTTGCTTTGTTGGATATTCACGATACTGAAGAAACCATTATTAACCTAAAAACTTTGTTAAGTTTAGGCCTTTCTCAGTAAGTATCCATGCATAATATGTCGACAACAAACAAACACATGGGCAAACAATGAGTAAAAGTGTGTCCAAACGTTTTGTTGTGACATCTGCGACCTTGACACACTGCCTCACTGTGGGAATCCTACCTGCTATCAGCTGATTTGTCACACTTGCAATTTTACTATAACTTGATTCAAAGAATTAGACAAACACAACTCCATAAGTCACTTTCCCTTTTGTCAACAGGTATTTATTCAAACCTTGGATTGTTAAGGTACAAAAGACAGCGTGAAGGACAAAGAAAAGTGCAGGAGACAATGGGGAAGAGGGTGAAATGACCGAGAGTAATTAATTAATTCTAACCTCAAAGTACTCTTAATGCGGGTTCTAGGCAGATATGGAGCATTATGGGGGGGAGTAGGAAGTAAGTAGTACGTTTTAATAAATCGAATATTTCTCGTCAACGAACATTCCGAGAAGCAAACTAACTTGGTCTCGCCATATTTCTCCATAGAGCAACCCAGACAGAGGGCTGATATTAAGAAATGCACCAGAGAATATGCTCTTCTTAAACGAGATTCTTGAAGAACTGAAGCTACAGACCGAGGTCGACAAACGAGCTGACTTGGCATTCAAAATTAAACATCCTTAACACTGAGGCAAGTTAGAAGAGTTGGTACAGTAAGTTCTTTTATAAACCTGCTGCGTTATAAACAGTCGAGGTCAAAAGCCCATGTATTCAACTGATGAAATTGAGATTAGAGTTGAGGAGCCATGTTTGAGAATGAATGGTTTCTAGGTTGTATAATAAACCCCTATACCAGGAGACTGAATAACAAGAATATAAACAGAAACACGTGATTATACAAACAGCTTAATATACTATTTATCTCCATCGATTTAACATTTCTCTTTTAAAAATTCTAATTATCACATTTACGTTATATAGTGAAAGTTATGTTGTGAATCAAACATCTAGTGTCGCGGAAACATCATCTGTTTGTAACATGTCTGTTAGGCTTCACACGTCTATCACTGTCGTTTGTATGTTATAAAATGTACAAGAGAGGTTTACGTGTATTGCATCATACAAGAATTGGTGTTAATGGCCAACGAATTTGAAAGATTAATGCAAAGAATTGTACAAAAGGAATTGTTTGGTAATTAGATGTAATTTGTTTATTAGACGATTATGTTTTATAAGAAAATTACGAGTGGCAAGATTGATAACCCTGAAACCTTAAAAGAAATATCATTCTATATTCAGGGTTGTGGTAGAAGGATCAAAATGTCCTTATAGCCATATATTACATTCGTTGTCTCAGTTTCAACGCATCAGTTGATCATATAATAAAAAATAGTAGTAATAATAAAATATATTTAAAAATTACAACAGATGACGATGAAAAGACGGAGAGTAATTAATTAATTCTAACCTCAAAGTACTCTTAATGTGGATTCTAGGCAGATATGGAGCATATGGGGGGGGGGTAGTAAGTAAGTAGTACGTTTTTATAAATTGAATATTTCTCGTCAACGAACATTCCAAGAAGCAAAGCTAACTTAGTCTCGCCATATTTCTCCTCTTTTTTATTCCACAATCGTAATTTTTAGGGCAGGAAGGTAAAACTAAGGATCCTAACAATTGCATGCGCATGTCTGTCCTTCTTTCGCAACCAGTCTACACATTTTTATATAATCCTATATATCAAACTTTGCAATTATAGTCTTTGTAATGTCCCATATAGAGCGATTTAGTTTGGGTAAGTCCGGCACGGTTCAATATTTTTTAACCATTACAGATAGAGCTACAAAGCTTTGCACATTGTTAATGGATACCAAATCCTATTTTAGTACTTATTCAGTGGACGGCCTCAAGGAGTAAGCAGGGAATCTTAAATAAGAGCATAGTTCGAGTTGTACATCGAATTAAAGGCCTTTATGAGTAGAACACAATGATACCGCAAACCCAACCTCAAAAGGTTCACCCTAGCTTAAATAGCTTGGGGTTTAAAGTTCATATTAACTACAACGTCAGGTATGTTGAAAACAGCTTAATAATGTTTACTAGGTTATGAAATGAAAACTTTGTAAATCAATATCTCGCTTAAAAAAAAATTCTGTGACTACTCACTAGCTTTTTACCTCCAATGGTTGACGGCAATCCAGGAGTCAAAAGGTAATATTAAATGGAAGCATAGGTTGATATGTACATCAAATTAATAGTCTGTATTAGTAGAGTACAATGCCGCAAATAACAACTACTGAAAGCAAGTATGTTTGCTGTTTGCGGAAATTCCCACTATCAATCACAAACAACTTTCTCTGTTAGGTCTCTCATGGTTGATCCATTTCCTTTGTTTCATTTAATATGAACTTTAAACCCACGCTATTTTAGCTAGGGTGAACCTTTCGAGATTGGGTTTGCGGCATTGTATTCTACTCATAAAGGCCTTTAATTCGATATACAAATGTACAGCTATGCTCTCGTTTAAGATTTCCTACTTACTCCATGTGGGTCGTCCCCCTGGAAAGGTAGCGGTCCACTGAATACGTACTAAAATAGGATTAGGTCTCCATTAACAATGTGCAAAGCTTTGTAGCTCTATCTGTACCGTTTAAAAAATATTAAGCCGTCCCGGCACTTATTTAACAAGCGGTATAGAAAAATATAGTGGACACAAAAAAATTACCTTGGGGTAATTACGAGGCAAGAACTATCGAGTTGAAAGAAATTACGTTTAAAATATTATGTGGGGGGGGGATATCAAATAAAACTAGATGTTATTCTGATTACTAATGTGTATGTTTATTTGAAGAAATTAATATGTTTGCCCTTATATCAAATTTAGTGTCAGATATCATGTCCCTTGCTCTCCCACTCAAACTTGAACACGGAACATGGCGTGACCTGCAAATCTGAAAAAATGTTTGGGCTAGACATTAGATTGCGGTGTAAAATAATATATTTTGTATGACGAATATAACCTCATTTAATCTTACTATGCCTAGCGCTATAAGTTTTACCAGCAGTTTTTGTGCTATGTGATACAAACAATTCAATACCCATTCAAAGATGGATTGTGTATTCATTGATTTCTCTTTATTAGTAAGTAGGTAAGACCAAATACCCTTATAATTTCACGCGCTTGTCTGTACAATTTAAACTGCCGCTTAAAATACATAAATTTTATACAAATATATGCAAACTGTCCTGTCCCTATACACCACCGGATCCTATGTCGTCTGGTTTTAGCAGACCCTTGACCCTTTTACAATATTTTAATCCTTACAATATTCGTGTTTTACAAATTTGCTAAATATTATACTTCTTATCATATATTTTATAGTTTAATATACATTTCGATATTTTATACACATTGTAAAGCTACTACAAAACAAACTATTAAAATTTAGTTGTTGATTATTGTAGGATTTAGAAATACAAAATTATGCGTAAGATATGTTTTTACAAATGTCAAATTTTATACATTTCCTATGAAATTATAAAATAAATTTCTTAAAATAACTTTGATTTTTCAAGCGAAATTTTACAAAGTTCTCACCTTTCAGTAGGGAGGACATTTTTAAAACTGGAAATTTGAGACAATTATTATTTAAGTATTATAATAAAACTTAAACACAAATATTACGTTTATTTTATTCAAACTCGTTTCAACGACAAAGTCGCCATCTTCAGTGATGCACGAGCTACAATAACTTACAAAGTTCTCACCTTTCAGTAGGGAGGACATTTTTAAAACTGGAAATTTGAGACAATTATTATTTAACTATTATAATAAAACTTAAACACAAATATTACGTTTATTTTATTGAAACTCGTTTCAACGACAAAGTCGCCATCTTCAGTGATGCACGAGCTACAATAACTAAACTATAACTTAAATATAATATAATACTATTGTTATTAAATATAATAAACTTATTATTAACTGAACTTTCTAAAAACTATACTTTTTAACCGTTCCTAGAGCTCCGGAACTGTTTGGACTCGCTGTCAATCCTTAATAATATTTAAACACGTTGTTTTCACTTTCAAACTTGAACAAGTCGCTGGCACGCCCCGTGCTATTATTAACTGTTTATCTCTGCTCTGTTTAGTTATACAAAATGTTATTATATTGTCTCACAGCAGGAGTCTAAAGTGACTTTAACACTTGATCTGATTAATACTACTCTAAGATCTGTATCTCCCCTACCGGCAATAGATGGAACCTCCCACAATGCATGCTAAATCTGATCTTCATTTAGATTGCAAATCTGAAAAGCTTCTATGTTCAACTCCATTTTATGCCACCCTACACAGCCCCGCCTCCCGTTTGTAAACTAAAGGGTGTTTTATTCTCTTTCAAACGACATGTGAAATTTTTAGACGCGTCATCCATTGTCGTTGATTGAAATGGTAGGTAGTATTTTATACCCTTTTTTGAGTTTCCTTTTCTACGTTTCTTTATGTTTACTTTCAATGTATATCTGTGTCTGTCTCTTTTCCCTCTCAAACTGTTTTTTATTGAAATTTGGTATACAATCTTTACCATTGGTTGTTGAAAATGATATGAACAAGTTCGCGAGCCAACAAATATGATATTGGTTTTCAAAACCATTTATCACTCTTGCGGTCACATTTTTGTTCAATTTAAACTAAATTACGTCCATTAAAAAATTGGATAATAAGAAGTTGATTTTTATCTAATTTGAGAAATTTAATAAATATTTTTAGTTTTGAAATAAGAGTTTAGAAATCGGGGATGAATTGTACAATTTCACCACCAAAATTATTGAGAACGACTTAAAAAAACAAACCAGCAGTTTTACCTGTAGAAACTATGCATCCGGAGAGGCTCCGATTTTTGTAAGAATTTGTTCTGCGATAGACCTAAAAAAAAATGTTTTAAAGTGTTGTTTAACAAAGTTTTAGATGACCCCTAGAAATTTTCAATAGTGGAAACATAAGATGAAAAACATTATGGAAATAGTTCATCTAAACATTGGTAGCAGAACTTTCGATGTAATATACCGTTATACCAGAGGAATAGATAAATCCAGGTCGAATATAAAAATGAAATTAGGACTTCAGCAACATTTTGAAAGTATAACATGTTAAGAAACACAGAGCGAACATTGGAAAACGAAAAACGAATTTTTCTCATTTTAAACTTTTTTTAAATCGCAATAAACAGTAAATTTAACTTTAAAGTGGGACAATTTTTATTTTGAACACCGTCACTTAAATCTCTAAGCGGTTGAATTTAACTCCTCAAATTTTTTAATTTTTGATGTGTGAAGTCGGTCAATACATAATTTGAAAGCTCGTTGAAATGTACTTTCACTAGTGCGACACTTTTTTAATTTGAACCAACAGTTTTAGATAAATTGTGTTATAAATGTAATAAGTTGATTAAAGGTTCAAAATGAAGACCTCTTAATTCCATCCCATAATACGATTACATGCTGGAGAATATCTGGAATGATTTGATATCATTCGTTACGATACATTGATGGGTATCAGGAAACGCCCTGGGTTGAGTATAATTTAATTTTAAGTGAGGTCTACAGAACCTCTCTTCCCAATCCAATGCCTTTGGTATTGCTGAACAGCGAGAGCGTAGTGCGATAGAACTCAATCTCAGGCCTGTTGCAATATTAACTAGTCTCCTAAAAACTATTTCTTCAAGAAAATTATCCGGCAGGAAAACATCTACAGAGATGTTAGTTATCAAAAATTCCATCCCAAAGATTAATTTTTCCGGGTGCTGTGTTATCAAGAACTAGAAATATTTTGGAACTGGATTCGAACCAATAACGATAATAATAATAATAATTAACTGCACCATTTACGATAAAAACACTCGTCCAAAGATAAAATTTAAAAAATAAAATTCGGATAATTAATCACTAGTTTACATACTGCTATCAGTTAGTTCTTTTATATTTTTTACGGATGAAATTTGAGTTTTATTTCAAAATTCATTTATTACTAGTTCTCACTAAACCAGATATAACCAGTTACATCGCATTCAGGGTGTGATTGAGAAAAAATATGACTCAGAGCCCCCTCTGGGTGTTCGGTGTTTCAATTTCTACTAGATAGAGATCCGAAATGCTGTAACTCTTCTACTTATTCTAAAAAATACTTTCGATTAAAGTTGTTATCTGAATGTTGTGCAATTATTAAATCCTTTCTGTAATAGAGTATAACATAATTTCGAAAAATTACACAAGTAACAAATAAACTTTACTTCTCTCACAAGGTACGAACCTATTCGCTGGAGATAAATTTGTTGGTGTAAAAAGGGAGTGAAATTACTTTACATTCTAAAGATAACACATTCTAGAGATAAGACATTCTAAAGATAACACATTCTAGAGATGAGACATTCTAGAGATTACACATCCTAGAGGTGTCACATTCTAGAGATGACATATTCTAGAGATGACATATTCTAGAAATAACACATTCTAGAGATAACACATTCTTTCAATTTTCAAAGTCTGTATCATCAATCATCGTTGTAAAACTATTGTTAAATCTTACAAGAAATATAAAACACATTCTTAGAAAAATACAGTCTAGTAACTGTATAAATCAATTTCTCTAAAACTGTTGTCCAAATTTGAAAACTGAGATAATGTTTGAAAGAGATATTAACTAGCCTTTCAATATATGTGTGGCCTTACCCTTTAACAATTTAAATTTGAGGGGTTCTTTTCAACAACGCTTAGGAATGACGGTGTTCGAAATAAGTATTGAAATTTCAACCGTCGAATATCATTTACTATATAGTCTATGCGATAAAAAAATTAATAATACAATTTAAAATAAATAAAAAGTTAAATTTAAGGAAACGCAACTAATTTCTTTTCGGTATGCTAATTACTATTATTACTATTTTAAGAAATCGGTAAAAATTACATCGAAAATCCGTTGCGTTTGAATTTAAGTTCATTAAAAGCCTAAAACACAATTAGTATACATACGACTGTTTTGTCTGTCCACTCTGTGTCTTTGGTATTTAAATGGAATAAGATAGGTTAGGTTAGGTTCTATAAATGTAAGGTTAGGTCGATATTTTCATTTCATCTGGATTAGGTAAAATTAGGCAGGTAGCTAAACGTTTAAGAACAAAAATTTGATTTACTCAAAATCGGCTCTAAAGTGTTTCATTAAATTTAGCCCTAAAGATCATAAGCGTTATATTAACGTCCGTTTTTCAACATATTTTCTTTCAGAAGTTATCAGTAAACAACCATCCTCAGCCAAAGATTAGAAATTGAAGTGATTAGGTCTATCGATTGTGATCATATTTGTTGTATCGTGAAGTTTATTATTATTATAAAGAAGTGGGTTTTATCTCCTTAGACACTTCAGCCTATAAGATGTTTTGTGTCCTTCAAGTAGACATACCTAACTAGCTTATATCTATTCCCTTGGTTACGGTCAGGATTTTCCTAGCCAGGTTGCTTGTTACTTCAAAGGTCGCATCTGGGCTCCTAATTCTTCACATTTTCGAAGTATTTTTCTGCACTTTCAAGATGTTGAATACACAATCTACATTTTAAGTTTCCTTGGAGTAATCCCATGGTGTTAAGGTCCTCCTCGAAAGCACCATGGCCTGATACGAAGCTTAAGATTTTCCTCAGATTTCGTTTACTTGAAGTGCCGAATTTAGGCAGTTTCAGATCTGGTTGGACCAGTAATCCGTATAGTTTTCCCGTGGAGTATTTTGTCCATCGTTCCTCAATTTATGAGTTTAGCCATTGTTTTACTTAGATACCTATTAAACAAATGACACCAGTGTGTCAAATTGTAAGTAACAATTTCAAGGTAACTTTTTTTTTAAACATACAAAAATTTATTTACTTGACAGTCATTAGTATTGTTGAGTATTGAAGAAGGCATTTGATCAATTATAGTGAGTATGGATCGGGAAAGAAAGATTTTAGTTGGATCTACAACTTTCTTTTTACGTAAACTTGGGTTGGATCCCTTTCTATCATCGTTGCAATTAGGTCTCTCCTGATCAATTCTTTTAATTTTCCGACCTTGATGCTCTTGAGTATTCGAGAGCTAGGGGTCTTTATTTTATAGTTTTTTCTTTCTTTTTTGATGAGCTGATTGTGCCGAAAAGTTTGTCGCGTTTAAACAAGTAGGAACAAACAATTTTTCAATATTGGCAGCACTGTTAAAACTTATTCAAGCAGGGAATAAATTGTTAAACTTATTTATTTGTTTTTACACCAACAATTTGAATTTGTATGTATTATAGTTAGAAACTAGACTATATAACTATTTATTGTTTAAAGCAACAATGCTTCTCACATCCATCTTCTGTTTTAAAACCCTAAATTCAATGTGTATAAAACATAAGCCGCTCCATTTGTCTCTAATATTATATGTAAAGTATTATTAAAAGAATATTTAGCCAAAAACACTTCTCTGATTTATTCACAGTTTACCCCTTGGCGTGAAATCAAAGGGCGGTGATGTGGGCGGAGCTTCTAGGGGTTGATGCCCAGATCGGCGCCGGCGTCGATGTGATCGTGGGCGGGGAACGTCGCGACGCAAAGATATTGACGTAAGGTGGCATAAGTGTATATATCTTATAATTACTCCGTAGTATTATACGAATACATTCCTACTTTACACATGCTCAAATGTCATATTCAGACTCTTCATTTGTGAAATTAAAGTAGTTTATACAATTCTCTATTACAGAATCTTTCGTCAAGCTGAATGTCCGGAATTTATTTTTGTTCTCTATGAGCTCGATTACATACCTACATATTAGTAATAATATTACAATATCCACAGACAGAGATAACATGGGAACTATGTAACAACTTACTATATAGTTTAATGTTGTAATCCTCAAAATGTCCACCTCTCTATTGTGACTGATCTTCAGGATACAAGTTATTTTCGGCATGGCGTTTTTGTCCTCTGTGCGTAACCAAGATAGAAACTGCAAAAACAAATAGATAAACATGAAATATGATATAGAGGACTATAGTGTGCGCATATAGAACTATTGAAATTTTAAAATTTTTAATGAAAATGTCAAAATGGCGACAATATTAAACAGGTTATTTTCATATCTCTTGTGTTATACTAGATTATATTCAAATACATAATGTAGATTACATTCACTTCTGTATGTAATGGTACCAACCCCAAATGTTAAATAATAACAAATAGCGAAGTAATGGTCAAAAATGTTATTTGAAATTATTGAGATCTCTACAGAAAATATAGTAATCGTATAGTTACGAAATCCAGCAGGGCCGCAACAACAACACAAGCGTAGCGAGTGAAGACGTTTTAATATATATGAGGCCCGTTAAAGCCTAGTCTAGTGACATACAGTTACTACGTTCAGAAACACACGTGTAACAACTGTTTCAAACAAAATTACTCTATTGAATAAGACCTCTTGATCTACCAATACAATTTAACATTTCCTACAAGGCCCGATATACCAATAAAGGATTTGTTTGTATTACATTGTAATGGTACTGGGTAAGTACCATAACGAACTCTTCAGATTATTGAGAACATTGTAACTGGTAATATTTACCTGGATGTGCTGGAAAACTCTTTAATGGCACGATCACAGAAAGATATGAACATAGAGATTCCATTTAAAGAAGCTGGAACCTCCACATTTTTATTAAGAGGTTACTTACATTTTACCTCAATTGCATCATAACTGCTTTGGGTGGACTGGACTGATTAGTCTGGCTTTGTTTGACGCACTTGGATTTCCTCCATAGAGCTCTTGATCTATCAATCAATTGGGCCCATTAGGCCCAAGAAACCTTATTTGGGTGTTAAATTTAAAGGATCTGCTTGTATTAATATTTATGATGGGCTGAGTAGGTACCACGATGTCACGCATTATTTTTTTAAAAATATTATATTCAACGATTACTAAATATAACTTACATACTAAATTTGACTAAAATTTAACGACTTATATTTTAGATTTTCACGTTAATTTTGAGGTTATGTTTTTAATAAATGTTTTCTAGTTATAGGCCTAGTAGAACAATTTGGACTATTATTGGAGGTAGAATTGAGGCTACGCAAAATGAGATATTGTGTAATTTTTTAAGGGAAAAGTAAGTTCTTTGAAAATCTGTCTACATTTTTAAATTTACTGATAAAAGTGTTTGAATAACTATCCTGTCCAACGAGACAGAAACCAAGTATTGTACTAAATTTGGCCAAAATTGGAACCTCTAATATACGTGTACGGGATTTGGACCCATAGATGATTAAAAAAGAATGGTTGGAACAGTAGTTGATGTTGAGATACAGACGGGATGTTGTACTACTGACGGGATGTTTCAGTTGGTAAATTATTGCCTTAATGGAATATGGACGAAAAAAATTGAGACTTGTATACAAGGATACGGACATATGTATCTGTAGGTACAGACAGGCAGCTATGACTCTTAACTAATTCGCGTTACAATTATGGTTGGAGGATATGTTACGCTTTGCTGGGTTCCTGGATATGCTCGGATTAGTAAAAGTAAATTTAGAGACATACTTATAAACTAATCTTCAGCTGTGAAAATAATAGGATCAGAGGCTGTTCTGTGCCATATCCAAGAGGCTGATTGTGGAAGTCATCATTACTTGGGTTCGGAAAAAGCACGAGAGTGTGGAAAATTATCTCAGGTTATGAATGAGCAAACTCACTTCTTGCCCTCTCTGACCTAATCTAACCTAACCTAATCTAACAAAACCTAACCTAACATAATCTAACCTAACCTGACCTCTCCTTAGGTAGAGTGAGCTAAGTAGTAAGCTAGATTCGTGTACGACGTTTTCACCTAAAAAAAACATATGCCAGGGTAAACATATTCTCGGGAAATCCACTGTGTAAGAAATGTAGCCTGCAAAAAACCTACTTTTTTATTTTTCTTCCCGGAACATCCTCAGCTTATCATTTTTTTTAACCCCCCCCTTTCAAATGTGTTGATTGCTACGATCACGTCGAATTAACGTGTATTCCTAAGTACCTCGGCCAGGATTGTTACTTTGCGACTTCGACAGATTTCTGAACGTAAACTAATTTCATTTTCACGTAGAAACTATTCGCTGAAAAGATAAATATCAAGAGTGCCGATTAATTGAAGAATGTGATCGTCCTACTCGTCTTGACATTCAATTCAGGAATTCCGTTCACTCTATTATTAAAAAGGAGAGAAAAACTAATATATAAATACGAACTATTATGACATTAATAATAAATTGAACAGTTTTAGTACAAGAAACCTGCAGAGATTTAACTAGTATTACTTTTGTAATGTAGCGATTTTTTAGATTAAAACTATTTACGTTCCACGATAGAATTAGGGGTTATTAAATGCAGATTTTTAAGTTAAAAAGAAAGCTCTATCGTAATTGTGTGATAGGACAATGCTAAATAAAATTACTTTTGGAATATAAAAACCAGATATTTTGAAATTTCCCTATTGATTTTTCTGAGTATAGTTTAAATTTACAGAATGGACATTAGTGTTGAAGCTTTAAGTTGACATCGAATAGTAAACCTTAGACAAATTTAACAATTCATGAATATTCACGCTGTTCCGATAATGTCGAGAGTACAATATTTACCTACACAGCGTTCTGGTTTCTTCACTTACATAGTGTACGAACAATTTCAATATGGCGTCTGTACGTGAGCACGATAACGGCCAACAAATAACCAACTTATGATGGGGTTATGTAAGTATCACGGTAACCTCCACCAACTTGTTTCAAATATCAGGCGACAGTTAGATTATATCATTTTTGTTCTTTTGGTTCAGATAATTCAATAATATTCGAGGGAAAATACTTGAGATATTCGACCTTCAAATTTCAGTGACCTTGATTTAAATTTCTCTTTTTAACATTTAACTCCGAAACTGTTATTTTTGTAGTCATGACAACGATTACTTAATTTTTTGTTTTGTCTATGGGCGTGTGAGGTAGATATAACATGGTTTTGCATTGTTTATTGACACTATATAAGTTGAGCTGAATCTACCCCTTTTGGTTCAGATAATTCAATAATATTTGAGTGAAAATGTTTGAGATATTCGACCTTCAAATTTCAGTGACCTTGATTTAAATTTCTCTTTTTAACATTTAACTCCGAAACTGTTATTTTTGTAGTCATGACAACGATTACTTAATTTATTGTTTTGTCTATGGGTGTGTGAGGTAGATAGAACAAGGTTTTGCATTGTTTATTGACACTATATAATTTGAGCTGAATCTACCCCTTTTGGTTCAGATAATTCAATAATATTTGAGTGAAAATATTTGAGATATTCGACCTTCAAATTTCAGTGACCTTGATTTAAATTTCTCTTTTTAACATTTAACTCCGAAACTGTTATTTTTGTAGTCATGACAACGATTACTTAATTTTTTGTTTTTTTCTATGGGTGTGTGAGGTAGATAGAACAAGGTTTTGCATTGTTTATTGACACTATATAAGTTGAGCTGAATCTACCCCTTTTGGTTCAGATAAATCAATAATATTTGAGTGAAAATACTTGAGATATTCGACCTTCAAATTTCAGTGACCTTGATTTAAATTTCTCTTTTTAACATTTAACTCAGAAAATGTTATTTTTGTAGTCATGACAAAGATTACTTAATTTTTTGTTTTGTCTATGGGTGTGTGAGGTAGATAGAACATGGTTTTGCATTGTTTATTGACACTATATAAGTTTAGCTGAATCTACCCCTTTTGGTTCAGATAATTCAATAATATTTGAGTGAAAATACTTGAGATATTTGACCTTCAAATTTCAGTGACCTTGATTTAAATTTCTCTTTTTAACATTTAACTCCGAAACTGTTATTTTTGTAGTCATGACAACGATTACTTAATTTTTTGTTTTGTCTATGGGTGTGTGAGGTAGATAGAACATGGTTTTGCATTGTTTATTGGACTCTATATAAGTTGAGCTGAATCTACCTATTTTGGTTCAGATAATTCAATAATATTTGAGTGAAAATATTTGAGATATTCGACCTTCAAATTTCAGTGACCTTGATTTAAATTTCTCTTTTTAACATTTAACTCCGAAACTGTTATTTTTGTAGTCATGACAACGATTACTTAATTTTTTGTTTTTTTCTATGGGTGTGTGAGGTAGATAGAACAAGGTTTTGCATTGTTTATTGACACTATATAAGTTGAGCTGAATCTACCCTTTTGGTTCAGATAATTCAATAATATTTGAGTGAAAATATTTGAGATATTCGACCTTCAAATTTCAGTGACCTTGATTTAAATTTCTCTTTTTAACATTTAACTCCGAAACTGTTATTTTTGTAGTCATGACAACGATTACTTAATTTTTTGTTTTGTCTATGGGTGTGTGAGGTAGATAGAACAAGGTTTTGCATTGTTTATTGACACTATATACGTTGAGCTGAATCTACCCCTTTTGGTTCAGATAATTCAATAATATTTGAGTGAAAATATTTGAGATATTCGACCTTCAAATTTCAGTGACCTTGATTTAAATTTCTCTTTTTAACATTTAACTCCGAAACTGTTATTTTTGTAGTCATGACAACGATTACTTAATTTTTTGTTTTTTTCTATGGGTGTGTGAGGTAGATAGAACAAGGTTTTGCATTGTTTATTGACACTATATAAGTTGAGCTGAATCTACCCTTTTGGTTCAGATAATTCAATAATATTTGAGTGAAAATATTTGAGATATTCGACCTTCAAATTTCAGTGACCTTGATTTAAATTTCTCTTTTTAACATTTAACTCCGAAACTGTTATTTTTGTAGTCATGACAACGATTACTTAATTTTTTGTTTTGTCTATGGGCGTGTGAGGTAGATATAACATGGTTTTGCATTGTTTATTGGACTCTATATAAGTTGAGCTGAATCTACCCCTTTTGGTTCAGATAATTATTCAATAATATTTGACTGAAAATATTTGAGATATTCGACCTTCAAATTTCAGTGACCTTGATTTAAATTTCTCTTTTTAACATTTAACTCCGAAACTGTTATTTTTGTAGTCATGACAACGATTACTTAATTTTTTGTTTTTGTCTATGGGTGTGTGAGGTAGATAGAACATGGTTTTGCATTGTTTATTGGACTCTATATAAGTTGAGCTGAATCTACTCCTGACAAATACTATACGTTTTAATTAAGCGATAATCTTATCTCAGTTTTACGGCTTATAAAGCAAACAAAGGATCCGCAAACATTTATATAGTTCACAGTAATATAGATACAGAAACAAGACGGGATTGTACCGTAACGTATTTAGTTGTTTAAGTAATAAGATTACAACCTGGTCGTTTTTCGTAGGTTTTTTTTTAAGGTTAGTTGAATATTTGTGTTGATCATCGTAAAATAATTGGTAAAATTCAAGCATAATATTACCAACTGTAAACTTAGAACCAAATGAACTGTCTCATAATTCGTCTATAAAATATAATTCGTCTATTTACCTTTTTCAAATATACGTAGTATATATACTACGTATATATAAATAATGAAACAAAGAAATACTACGAATATTTGAAAGAGGTAAATTTAATGTGTCATTACTTTTTTTATCAAGACAAAATTAAATTTAAAAAATCGTTAAATTTAGCATTTTGAATCGTTCTCAAAATAAATTCATCTCAATTTCCCTTCATATTATTTTGCTTTGTAATATTTTAATTTTTAAACATTGGACAATATATAAACCAATAATTTTATAATTATAATCATGAATTAAAAAAATTAAATAAATTTTGATGAAATACAGATTCTCCATATTTTAAAGTACTCCAAATACATGTCGTTATTTGTTCCTTAAATTTTACAGCATGTGCGATTATTGAACTTAATTATTTCCGAAAGAATGAATATGTCCATTTTTGTTGTTGATTATAGTTTTAATTCTAAAACAAAGAAAACTACGTCAAATATATTTCATTATTTGTTGTTTAAAATGCATGTTAGTTTACTGAACTTCAAATTGTCTCCGAATGAATGAAGAAGCACTATATCCATTTTTGTTGTTGACTTTTTTCAATTGTAAAACAGAGGAATCAGTCGTAGCCAGACAGAGTATCAAAAATTAAGTAAACGACAATATCGAAGCAAAATACATTGATTGGATAAATATTTGTTTAGGATATTGTCAACTTCTTAGCTTCATTAAAACACCCCTTCTTTGATGGGGATGTAGTTAATTGTCGGACTTTAGTACCCGTCTAACCAATAACAGAAGCGTCGGGACGGCGACAGTGGAGGTCTAACTACCGGCGTCGTTTTATTACCCCTACAAAACAAACACTGACTCATGGGCACAGATTGCGCTTGATCAACGCACGTACGAAACCAACATTATCTGAAAGCACCCTAAAACTTTTAGGTTAGGTTTGATCAGTTCTTTGCACTGTGTGTGAACAAGTAGTTTGTTAACTTTCTCAGACTATATTCATTTAAAAAACATTGTTTATTTTGAAAAATTTAGTACAGATGTTTTTGATTGCTTTTTATATTTGTATAATAAATAGTTTTTGTTGGAAATAAACAATGCAAAAATATTACACAAACTTCCTCATAGGCCTACGTCGATTTATAATCGAAATACTAAACAACCAAAACTTCTCATCTTGTCTATTGGGTAATAAAAAAGAAATTGGCAAGTTATTAAACATTAGAGAGATATGTTTGATATAGTACGTTTCATAAAGATTGGTTAAAATATGATATTTTTCGGGAAACAGAAGGAAAAAAAATAGCCCAAGAACATATATACATATCAAATTTGCTTTCATGCGCTCACTTATAGTAAATAAGGGTGTGGCAAACCCAAGGGTACTAGCGGAATCTAACCATTTTTTCATGTAGGCTTGGATTAGATACTACTCTTTCATCTTTTCTCTCACTTTCATTATGTAAAATAAGACATAAAACTTTTATCAGGAGGAAGATATTTAATATTTTAATTCGATTTAGAAATGTTTTGTTTTGTTCCCATTTGGAGTTAGAGTAATCTGATATTAACAATTTAAAATAAACATGTGTAAACTTTAAGGTTATGTCATAACTCACTGAATAAAAGTAACAATATTGATCCATTTGTAATTTATTAGTAAACATATTTGTTTCTAAATTTTTTTAGGAAGTGTAATAACTTTATAACTTAAAAAATGACCTATATAGTATAGAAATTATAATGGATTTTTGATAAACTTTAGGATAAAATTCTTCTTATGAAAATTAACAACCATATTCAATTTCGAGTCAAAATATTCGAAACATAACTTTAGAAAAATAGGCTTTGTAGAAATAAGTCAATGAGTTGTAGACATTTAACCTTTTTAGTTATTTCTAGTTCTTTTAGATATGTGAGATTGAACGCCATGTTGAAACCGATTTGTCTATAAATTTAATTTGATTACGCATGTTCTTCTATGTATCCGAATAAATAAAATAATTGCATTCATCTCATAGTAATTTACGTCTTTATTTAACTCTCTATTCGTAATGAAATGTTACAGACCCACTCAACAGTTCACTCACCCTTAAACTATAAACACTTTACAACTTGCAAATACAAAATATCAGGTTTTACTGTAAAAATAAAATTTGATTAAGAAGAGTAATTTCGTGAGGAGAGAGAGAGTAAACGGTAACAGATTACGAGGGTTTGGCTGTAGAGCGTGGCAACATAAGAACGAATGCAAACATCGTAAATACTGTGCCCTCTTCATTAGCCTTAGCTACTTTATTGCCTAAAAGTTGACATTGGACTAATTTACGTCGAGATAAAGCTCACGGCTTGTCATAAATTGCAACCATGGGCCGGACTCTGGACTCACTCTACATTCTCGTCCCTCAACATCTGTAGCCTATTCACACCCTATCTGTCCAAATAATTATTTTGACTGTCACATAACAGTTTATTTATCAATATTGTTTAAAATCTCACCCTACTTAAATACCCTTTTTCTTAACCGACCTGGCGTGTTTATGGGATTTTTTTTATTTACTACGACGCTCCTTGAGTGTGCGGTAAATATGGTAACCTGATTCAAATTTGTTGTCAATTTATTGACCGATTTATGGGCTAAAGTAACTTGGACAAGATCAAATTGTAATTCAAATATTAATGATGTGGTTATGTTTCCAGAAAAAACATGGAAAATATGAATGGCACATATTTAGTTGTACCTGTTAATAGAAATGGGAACAATGAATTTTATGTATTAATCTAAATATTCTATTCTTTAGTTTCCATTACTCTGGGGATCTTGGAAGCCAGTCCATGAAGTTGCTGCCATGACCTATCCAACGGTTGGGAAGATCTCGATTTAAAAATGCTTCCGTCATTTTAGTATAATGAGGAGGAGCTCCATTCTGCTGCAAAAATAGTCCCTCATCTCCGACTGAGTAAGATGAAAAACTATGTGATCAGTTAATATTGATACGTCCAGTCATTGTCTTTCGTGGACACCGTCCTTTGTGACTGCAGCCCAAACAGTTATACCCTTTGATTTCAAGATAGAAGGTATTTCTTTTACCATTATATGAGACTATAAGGTACAATCTGATAATGTAAAAATAGTAATATGTTTATTTTGAAAGAGATTAAAAATAAATTACGCTGTTGTTTTTTTGGAATACTATATAAAAGGTTATTGCAACCTTCTATAATAGCTACAGTTAAAAATTTTTGAACATCGAATAAAAGGACATTATGAAGCTGGTTATGTTAGGTAAGGTTATGTAATTTTAGGTTAGGTTAGACTATTTTATTTTAGGTTAGGTTAGGAAAGGTTAGGTAAGATTAAAAATAAATTAATTATGCTGTTGTTTTTCGGAATACTATATAAAAGGTTATTGCAACCTTCTATAATAGCTACAGTTAAAATGATTCGAACATCGAATCAAAGGACATTATGAAGCTGGTTATGTTAGGTAAGGTTATGTAATTTTAGGTTAGGTTAGATTAGTTTATTTTAGGTTAGGTTAGGTAAGGTTATGTTAGATTAGGTTGTAAAATACAAATGATCCCTTTTCGTACTATGTATATAGTTATAATTTTTATTTTTTACTTTCTCACATATACGTATTATACAGAAAATTTTGGATGAGTCAAACTTAATATCAGCTCATTTAACTCTTACTCTTGTGAGTATGGTAAAGCGATTAGAAAGGCTAACCAAGAATCCTGTAGTGCATTCTCTCAAGAAGTGGAGAGCTTAAGGGGTTCTGCAAGGGTCACCACTTAAGACAAAGAAATGATTGACTTCTTCAGTATTACGGATATCTTTAGCGTTGTCATAGAAACAACAAATTGCTATAATCGGGAAAATAAACTAGAGTTTTTGCTATCTCTCTTATGAAGATTTTGCCCCTTATTTCCTCCAGCTTTTTATCTTACATATAAAATTTATTTACTTTTACTACACACACACAGTAGTCTGAAGAAATTTTTTGGATAGGTTTCTAATCGATATTGAGATTTTTGCTGATATATCTGTTTTGACGTTCACTTGAATAGAAAACAAATGTGGGTTTCTGGATTGATGTCTGTCTGGCGTCTGTTATAGATTCAGTGTTGAAGAGATTAACGCGTGGACCGATTTTTAAAGTATTTAGTATGTAGAATTTTTTGTTATATCTAAGATTTAAAAAAAAATATTTTGATGATAACTCACCGTTTCGGGTGTAAATGATTTTGATAAAATTTTGCTCACCTATAACCTCTAAGAACCCAAACAAAACGTATTGGTCTTCGAAAACGTCGGTTCATAAATTATCTTCAAAAACCGGTCATAGGGATACAAATTTCGTAGTTTCTCAAAATCAATTCTATAGTTTAAAATTGTAGTAAAATGTGGAAACAGGAACCCAAACCTGTGGGCAAAATCTCAAGTAAATAAATGTTACTTTGTGGCCTAAATGACAATATAAATGCCTACATATATAAATATAAATTTGTTAACATGAAATATCTATAAAACATATTAATTAAAAAAAATACAAGAGACAATTACTACAATAATATAATACATATTATTATTAGGTGTGTCTTTGTCTTTTAAGCTACAGAAAGAATAAGAAAATATTTTGTCTTTTGTAAATTATTTTGTAAAACGAACAGTTTTTTAATATTCGACGTTAAAAAGTTTACATAGGCGCCATTTTGAAATAAGTAAACAAAAACGGTTGATTATTTTTTTTCAAAATGGAACTTTATAACATTTTAAATATAGGATTTAAATATAAATAGTGTACAAATATTGCACAAACTTTAATCATCTCCAAAACAAAATAAAAACGAACCGAAACCAACCTTCACAAAAAAAGTCAGTTCATTAGTTGTCAAACTTCAAAATGAGAACATGAACTGTGAACTATGACTATGAACTATAGACTCTCTTTAAAATTTTTATATATTTAAAGAGGCTAAACTTGCTTTCCTTGTGTCATAAACACTTTCACATTTATCCGCCCTTCCGTGGAAAGAGAACTTCCGTGTCCATTTTTTATAATGGAACTTTTAAAGCAGTATGCAAAATTTCAACTCCATATCATTTACCGTTAACAACATAAAAAAGTTTTGTTAAAAACACGAAATGGCGGCTAGATACGAAACATTTTAGGAATTATGTTTAGATTTACTTTTTCATTGGTTTTGATGTGGGGATAAGCTCTTAAAGTGTTTTAACCATTTTTGGAAACACGCTGTATGTCATTAAGCCTGATTTTAATCAAAATCGATTTACCTGTTTATGACACAAGCAAAGCAAGTATAGGCCTATATTTAAATATATTTTTAAACACAGTTCAGTTTCACGTTTTGACCGACAACTACCCAATTTACATAATACAATTCTCTGTGAAATTATTTTAAATTTCATAAGTGGTGAAAAATGTTCTAACGACACTGGGAGTCTGATACTACCAATAGTGTGAGATTCTTACTCACTAAAAACCACCTTCCTTCCTGTTAGCAGGTACTCTTAATCACATAGGATAAGGAATAAGGAATAGTTTTCCATGTACCAAACTTTTAAGTTCTTTTCAAGGATAAATTAAATGTGAAAGTGTTTATGACACAAGGAAAGCAAGTTTAACCCCTTTAAATATAAAATACTAGAGTCTATAAAAAATAGAGAGTCTATAGTTCATAGTTCATAGTTCACGTTCTCATTTTGAAGTTTGTCAACTAATGAACTGACTTTTTTTTGTGACGGTTGGTTTCGATTCGTTTTAATCTTGATTCGGAGATGATTAAAGTTTGTGCAATATTTGTAGACTACACTATTTATATTTAAATCCTTTATCAATCCTAAATAAAAACAATTAAGAATATTCACAGTTTCGAAACTTAAATACGCCGAACAAATATTTCAAACGCCATTTTCCAAGATAAAATACATTCCGTACATAAAGTGAATTGTTTATATCTCAGCCATTTTCTAGAGGGTTGTGGGTGGGTGGATCAATGTAGCGCCGTCCGGGGTTGCTACCCCCAAGCTTCTATCTGCATGCAAATCCATCCCACAAAGGAAGCAATTACAGAATACAACGAGAGATAAACTAATAACCTGAGAGAACGCACAACGAAGCGACACTTTGACATCCTTTACCGTATTCAAAATTGCTTTTTAATGCAATTCGTTGTTACTCTTATATATTGTTAATTTCATTACGAGCTACGGATGAATATTCCATCGCGTAATTTCTTTATGTAAAAGGAGAGTTTAACTTTTTCTTGTTAAAAAAACGAAATTGTTTTAAGCTTTTATATTGGTGAATGTTTTGAATATTCATTAAAATTAGTATTAATGATTAATTTCCATAATTAAAATGAAAATAATAAGAAATTTATTGTTCAATATCCAATTCATAGATGTTTTTAGTTGATAAATCGATAGAAAATTTTAATTAATGTCTTATATTAAAAAAAACAAACTCACAGTAAGCAAACATATGTAATATGACTTTTGCCTATCTCTATATAAAGGGTGTTTCCAAAAATTGTTTCAAAACTATAAGAGTTCCTAACATCAAAACCAATAAAAAAAGTTCATAAAACCATATTTACTAAAATATATAGATTTATATACAGCCGAAATTTTGTGTTTTCAAAAAAAAAAAAAAATCTTTTCAACAATAAATGATTTAGAGTTAATATTTTTAATGCTACTTAGTGTTGTAAAGACACAATATAAGAAAAATATAATCAACCAATTTCCTTTACTCGTATAAAATAAACTTGTTTAACGCCGAATATTGCAAAATTTAACTAAATATTTTTCCTTTTTAACGACTAACATAATTTTTTTTAAACCCAAGAACACGCTTAGAACTAAAATTTGAACAGGAAAAGATAATGAATTATTTTGTTTATCAAAATGGATTAGTTGAGGAGGCCAGTGATGTCACCTAACCTCAATCCCCTCAAAGTTTTCCAATTAGATGATCTGAAGACAAAGGATATCATGGAACAGCTACGTGAGTTCTGCAGTCAATGAGAAGAAGCCTAGATTTATGTATTTTAAATGAGGGCCGACACTTTGAAGACTCCTATAGTTTCGTTCATACAGATTTTGTAATCCACTATTTTCTTGTGAAATAAGTTTCTGTCCAAAACAAAATGATCATTATTTTTTTCAAACTAAAATTTTAGTTCTAGGCTAATCTTGGGTGTTGTAGAAAATTACCAATAATTAATGTTTCCAATTTTTTATCGATAACTCAGTTATACTTCAATCTACAGAAAGATTAAAAACAATAATTATTTGTCGTTAAAAAGGAAAATATTTGTCTCGTGGAAAAAAATTTAATTTAGCGGTTTTGATGTATTAGACGTTAAAAAAATTTGTCACCATTTTAAAATTGAGCATAGGAAATCGGTTGATTATTTTTATCAAATTGAGTCTTTATAACATTAAGTAGGATGCAAAATTTCAACTCTGTCATTTACCATTAAAAATATATAATTTTATGTTAAAAAAAAACAAAATGGCAGAAGGAAAGAAAAGTAAACATTTAGGCAATAAATTTATTTAAAGATTTTTATTGCTTTTTGATATGAGGAATAAGCTCCTGAAGTTTTGGAGCGATATTTGGAAACATCCTATATACAACTAACAATACGCAAAAAATGGGCTTAATTTGTGTTTTAAATTAAGAAGAAGAAAAATCCTACAAATTGTGTCAAACGGCCATTTTGCAAATCTGTTGTCATTTTAATTTCTCCCATATACGTGGTTATACATATACAAAGAGAAAGATAAGTGCTGTGTAAAAAAATCCGTACAGAATTTTGTGTGGATAATAAATATAATTTGAAGTAACTAGAGTAAAACAAAAGTGTTTTTTGGAATGTCTGATATCTGTGGATCTCAAATCTTTCAAATGCGTGGACATGATTTAAAGTTTTTCTTTTTCTTTTGTGGATCACTATTTTCTGTATACTACGTATTATGTAAGAAAGTAAAAACGTAGACATGAAAATTACGTTTTTTAAAGTACCTATTTATAAAAAAAAAAGAATAAAACTAAAAATCGAGCTCCGTAGTGCACAATTAAAGAAAGGAATAAGTGAAAACAGCATTAAAATCGAATCAGTTGTTCGGGCCGCAGAGACATTACATTCAGACATCCAATTTTTGTTTTGTTTTTAGTGGCTTTAATATCATTTAAGTGACAATGAAAAGTTCTTTTTTCTTTTCCAAATTTTGACCGTCATGTACACACTTTGAAATCGGGTACATAAGACTCTAGTTTTTCTCAAATGCGTACAATAGTTGTGCTAAATCTATAGTCCACAATTTTTGAAAGTTTCGTTGCAATATTAGGTCCAGGTCTGTATATTAGGATAGTTGAGTAAAGCCAGAGATCATTTCACATTTAATTTTCAATATGGTATCATTTTCCAAATAATTTTTTTTTTAAATTGTGATTTAAAAGGGAAGTTTATAATTTATTAAGAACCTCTGAAATATGCCAAAAATATATAGGGTGCTTCTACAACTTTGTAAATTTATTTAGGCTACTAACAGAATTGCTTTTGGAGTCATTGTGTATCAAAATATATCAGTAGTTTAGTTTAATATGATATCAATTGGTCATTTTGGTGACATTTCATCAAAGTGTCGCAGTAGCATGTCAGGCGTAACGTCTTCAACTGCGGAATAGATTCTTGTTCTGAGCTCAGCGAGAGAAGCAGGTAAGGGTGGTTTATAAACTTTATGCTTGATAAAGCTACAGAAATTAAAGTCGAGAAGTATAAGATACGCTGATCAAGGTGGTCATACAATCGGCGCACTTCGACCTATTGTACCTGGAAAGCGGTTATTGAGGAAATCCCGGTAAGGTAGTGCGATTGTGCGCCATCTTGCTGGAAGAGAATGCGGCGTTCTTGTTCCTTCTAATCAATCTGTGGGATTAAAAGGTTTTTCCAGCATATCTAGGTACACTATTCTTTGATGGTTTTGTATTGAAAAAGAAAGGACCGTAAACTATCCTATTGCTTAAGTGATAATAGACGTTAACTTTTGAGCTATCACGAACATGTTTCAAGGATTGTCGTGGATTTTCACTGCCCCAAATCCGAAAGTTGTGTGCATTAACTTCATCACTGAAGACTATTTGTGCAATGAAATCCTGGTCTTCATCTAATCGATGTAACATTTTCGCACAAAACTCCTTACGAGCAACTCAGTGTCTTTTAGTTCTTGAACCATTGTTAATCTGTACAGTTTGAAATGTAAAACTTCTCCCAACACACCCCATGTAGAACGTAGACGCCCAGCTCGCTAGAAGCACGGCGAGTTAATTTTTATAGATCTGTTAACAAAGTTTTGTCTCATTCTATGACATCGTCAGACAACACGAGGACGTCTTGAGGATTTCTTATAGCTTCAAAAAAACTCAAAAAATGGAGGGCTAACTTGGGGGGACCTTTGGCATACTCAGTATGAAAATTCTTTGCAGAATGATCGAAGATTTCAATTCTTAATCAAACACACAGCGAGAGCGTTCGGGAGCAGCGCTTCCTGTGGTGCTATTCGGTACTCACTACCATACTCAAAACTTGATTTATTGTACTACAAGATGACATCAAAAGCAGCTCTGTTAGTTTTAATAAATTTACAAAATTAAGTCCTTTTTGAAGCATCCTCTACATGAAAATGTTTTCCCTACTATTTTAAATTTTCAAAACAATTTTATTATTACTCTTATTTTGAATATGTCTTACAATTAGAAATAAGCTTCTTATCATTTTTGCTGTCGTCTATGTTTCGCTTACCTTTGACAACGCCAAAATTCCTAACTTCCAAAAGGTACAATGTTAAAAACACATTAAAAACGACAATTTCAGCAAAACAAAAAAAAAAAAAAAAAAAAAAACAATCTGCGCTGATCGATCAATTTAAAATTAACCCTAACATCGGCCACTTTTTGTAATCTATTACGGATTAAAGAGATAAAATGAACACGTATTCTTAATGACAGACATACTGAAACAGTGTTTTGTAATGCACACTCTACTCTATCGTAAGTGGGTGAGGTTATCAATGTACCTGGTTTACACATTAACGATTATATACACGCCATATGGCATCTGGCATCGGCAGCTGAACGGATTAAATTCATTCAATACGGACAAATGGTTTTGTTTCATCATATTTATCACCTTATAAAGATTTTATTAAAATTCGCGGATATGATAAAGATTATTGTTTGTTTGGATAAAATTTAAAGTACTGTTTTTGGCTACTCGGTATTTGACATACGAGAACTGGACGTAAAATTATGAAATGTGCAGCGATCATGGTTTCTAAGATATCTTCTGACGGTTAATTCAGATTTGTGTGTATCTTTTTTAGCTGTTGTAATGTTACCACTTTTCACAATATTCAATGAAAAAGTTTGTTTTTAAAATGATTTTTTAATCGGAAAAATTGGTTTAAAACTAATTTTCATACATTTATCATTCTATAAAATTATCCAATGTTCACCACAGTTGTTAGACAGAGTGATTGATATAACTGTGATCCCTGTTTTATTCAATAAATACAAAAATTACAAATTGAATTTAAACTAGAGGTATTACGACATTTTTTTATATCTTCCACCATTCCAATATGGTGGCCCGTAAGTAATTTTCTAATAGGCGAAATTAAATATAACACATTATCGAAAGATTTTTTTTTTTTTTTTTATAAAAGATATTTTTCTATACCTCCAGCCTTTAAGCTACAGTCACTTAAACGTTTTTAAAAAAAATCTAAATTTAAGCATTTTTCAGAGTCGATTTTTCTTAATTTTCAAAACGAAATTGAGGGTAAATGTAACTAGGACTAAGAAATAGGTGTAATACACAAGTGATATTTTTTTTTTGTTTTGTAGTCACAGGAACATGGTTATCGATACAAAATGAAAATCATAATTTTCTCGTAATTTTCTAAAACATCCACTGACTTACATCAGCTTTTTATTGTTACTAAAGTATTACACCTTGTGAATTAAGGACAAATTGTATTATTAAGCACTGTTAATACATTTGTTATAGCTATAATATTTTATTCAGAAGGTTTAATACATCCAGTAGCAATTGTTAATTAGTGTAAGCCAGTAGATATTTTAGACAATTGCAGAAAATTATGATTTTTTTCTATCGATAACTTTGTTATTCCTCAGCCTAAAGAACAAATAAAAATAACACTGATGTTATTTCCTCGTTCTAGTTAAAATTTCATCTAAATTGGAGTTTAAAAATAAGGATATTCGTCTTGGGGAAAACGCTTGAATTTGCGATTTTTTAAAACAAAATTGCCTGCTGCTCCTATACAGTTGGAGATTACGAATAAGAATAAAAAAGCCTTAATTTAATGTGTATTATATAAAATCGTTATAAAAAATTTAGAACTAGTCGCCATATTAAAAAATTGGTGGGTGGTATGATCAAATTTGGTAAAACCACTATTTTGAAATCAAAAAATCCAGGGGTTACATTTTAAAGTGTGTTTTGTAACTTTCAAACTTTACAATTAAAACAGCGGCTTCAATTTAAAACAAACTATTTGGCAGAATGAAACGTGGTTTATTTATTCAAACATGTTTCAACGACACAGTTACCATCTTCAGTGATGCACGAGCTGGTTTATAATTTACTTATTATAGCTGAATATGACGACTTTGTTGTTGAAACACGTTTGAATAAATAAACATACTATTTGTGAGATATTGTGTTAAAGTTTTATTCTATCAAGTATAACCAAATCACAAGTCAAGCTGAATATTGATTTATATTTATTACAGATATTGTATTATAATATTTTGAACAAGTTTTATAACTAAATAAAGATTTAGGCTTGTGTTAAAACCACACAACTTAGAGTCCGAAAACTTTTAAGCGTCCTAACGCCATCATATTAATTTCTTCGTCAAATCAACATACATATTCCTAATCAGAATAACTTTTAGTTTTATCTGATACCCCGTACATAATATTTCCAAAAATAAAATTGTCAACAATAGTTTTTGCTCCTTAACTATTCTCAATTTTTTTTGTTATCGCTATATTTTTGTACATGAGGGATAATATAAAGAATATATAAATGCAAATATTGAAATATATAGGATTTTTCGTCTTGTTTGTGTGGACGGGTTGCGACATACAGAGAGACAGACGGACAGACACGTGCGTGAAATTATAAGAGTCTTTGGTTTTATCTACGGACCCTAATAAAGAGAAACTAATGAAAATGCAATCCATCTTTACTGGCTATTGAATTCTTTGTATTACATCTCACAAACTAATTTTAAAACTTATAGGTTACGCATTTCTCGTTGAATGATTAAATTAAAACATATATATATATATATATATATATATATATATATATATATTCGTCATATAAAAAACTGTAATTTATGATTTCGCACTGCAATCTAATTTCAAATCCAAATATTTTTTGTTTGTTTTAGTTTTATACGTCACGGTGTGTTCACGATAGAGGGTGGAGGAGAAATATTTGATACTTTAAATTTGGCCTAGTTCGAACATATTAATTTTTTCGTTCAATAAACATACATATTCGTAATCAGAATAACTTCCAGTTTTATTTGAAACCACGCACATAAAATAAATAAAAATAAAATTTTCAACTCTATAGTTTTTGCCTTTTAACTAGTGGTAAGATTATTTTGGTTACCGCTATATTTTTCCTGTCTGTGTGATTGGTTCTAAATGTCTAGTCAGCTGTTAATATTTTAGTCGATATTTAGATTTTCACTTCTGAGTGAGAATTCCGCAATGTTTATGGGGATGTATCCTTTTTGAGAGTCCTTCCTACTAAAACTATTTTTTGAGATATCTCTTCTTATCTATCTGTCTAACAAAAGTGAATTGGTTTTATTATATTTTAAACATATTATCTCTTTTTAAATTATTTATTTATTTATTTCCTACTCTTTCTTATTAGTCTTTCTTGTTTCTATTGATAGGCATAGTAATACTTGTATTAATAGCTTTAATGTTATTTATTAGTTTTAAATGTTATCTTTCTGTATTTTTTAAAATCCTTTTAAATATTATTGTCATATCTTACATAGCTTTGTCTTGTTTTGGAATAGCTTTAATGTTATTTATTAGTTTTAATTGTTACTATTGATTGTAGTCTTTTTGCATTTTTAAAAATCCTTTTAAATATTATTCTTATATTTTAACATAGCTATGTCTTGTTTTGGAATAGCTTTAATGTTATTTATTAGTTTTAAATGTTATTTGAATGTAGTCTTTCTGTATTTAAAAAAATCCTTTTAAATATTATTGCCATATCTTACATAGCTTTGTCTTATTTTGGAATAGCTTTAATGTTATTTATTAGTTTTAATTGTTACTATTGATTGTAGTCTTTCTGCAAAAAAAAAAAAATCCTTTTAAATATTATTCTCATATTTAACATAGCTTTGTCTTGTTTTGGAATAGCTTTAATGTTATTTATTAGTTTAAAAAGTTATTTGATTATAGTCTTTCTGCATTTAAAAAAATCTTTTTAAATATTATTGTCATATCTTACATAGCTTTGTCTTGTTTTGGAATAGCTTTAATGTTATTTATTAGTTTAAAAAGTTATTTGATTGTAGTCTTTCTGTATTTTTTAAAATCCTTTTAAATATTATTGTCATATCTTACATACCTTTGTCTTGTTTTGGAATAACTTTAATGTTATTTATTAGTTTTAAATGTTATTTGATTGTAGGCTTCTGCATTTTTTTAAATCCTTTTAAATATTATTATCATATCTTACATAGCTTTGTCTTGTTTTGTAGGCAAATGAAACTACAAGTACTACGTTTAAAAACATGGAAAACAATGTAACTATGAAACTGTAGTAATTATTATAATTTCAGACCTTGAACATATTGGTAAATTTTAAAACCATAATGCTCCAACGTTATGGTAACTTTAATTCAGGCATTCTATACATTTACTTGAAGATTGCTAAATAAAGTTTAGAAACACAATTCTTGAAAATATGCGTCATTTCACGTTAACATATGTTTAATTGTAGTGATAAGGAAATTTACCAAAAATGAGATCACTGAGGAGTTAAAATGTTCTTGATTTTACCGTAAAGGAGGATGTTACGTAATAGTATAGTATAAAGCTTAGATCACCGTGTTTGGGTTATTCATAGATTATTGGTGTTATAAACAGTAAAATACTAGATGCTGAGACCATAAAGATAGTAGAGGACTTGTACACCGGGAAATGTGGAGTGATTATTTACTGAGGTACGACAATTATTCATTTATTTTATTTTATTTATAATTTTTACTCTTTCACATATACACAATGGAGAGAGAGAGAGAGAGAGAGAGAGAGAGAGAGAGAGAGAGAGAGAGAGAGAGAGAGAGAGAGAGAGAGAGAGAGAGAGAGAGAGAGAGAGAGAGAGAGAGAGAGAGAGAGAGAGTTGTGGGATGGGTAAAAATATTGTTTTGGTGTTCCCCGAGTCCAAAAAAAGTAATTTATGTTTACATGTATTGCGTACTGATCTTCTAAAATGTTCTGAATCAAATTTGGTTTGTGAACATATTATGGACTTTTAATAATTTTATTGATAATTCAAAATTTTGGGTTAGCTGTCATAATACAAAATAAATATTTTCTCAAAATTGGCACTAGCGATTTTTTGTTTTATTTTTTAAAGAAATTTTAAAGTTTTGTTTTCTTCTTTCACAGCCAAAATGTTTCAAAAAAAATATTATTAAAAACTATGTGCATATAGATATGTTGTTTATAATTTAATATATCACCTTTAGAAGATTAAAATGATAATTTGAAAATATATATAAAACAAGGAAAAAAGACAAAAAATAAGAACTAAATTAAGTAGAAAATAAAATAAATTTTGCACCTCTAGGGCTAGCCCGATTTGGTCACATTTTGATCAAATGTATTCTTTAAGGACTCAAAGTAATCGTCATCATATCTCCAAAAAATCCAGTTAGTGAGTTAACGGTGAAAACCTAATCGGTTATAGAACTGTTATAAAAGAAGGATTTTATCATAATTTACTTTATATATTTCATTCACATTTCAGTGAAATGTGAGAACTACAAAATCCAGTTAGCGAGTTAACGGTGAAAACCTAATCGGTTATAGAACTGTTATTAAAGACGGATTTTACCATAATTTAATTTACATATTTCATTACATTTCAGTGAAATGTGAGAACTACAAAATCCAGTTATTGAATTAACGGTGAAAACCTAATCGGTTATAGAACTGTTATAAAAGACGGATTTTATCATAATTTACTTTACATATTTCATTACGTTTTAGTGAAATGTGAGAACTACAAAATCCAGTTAGCGAGTTAACGGTGAAAACCTAATCGGTTATAGAACTGTTATAAAAGAAGGATTTTATCATAATTTACTTTATATATTTCATTCACATTTCAGTGAAATGTGAGAACTACAAAATCCAGTTAGCGAGTTAACGGTGAAAACCTAATCGGTTATAGAACTGTTATAAAAGACGGATTTTACCATAATTTACTTTACATATTTCATTACATTTCAGTGAAATGTGAGAACTACAAAATCCAGTTAGCGAGTTAACGGTGAAAACCTAATCGGTTATAGAACTGTTATAAATGACGGATTTTATCATAATTTACTTTATATATTTCATTCACATTTTAGCGAAATGTGAGAACTACCCATGTGACACATCTAAGTAAAATATATTAGCCGGTGCAGAAATAATTCTCAAAAAAAATTGTCTTCATGAATACGATTTATAATAATTTTCACTTTTTTACTGATAAAATGATTCTCGGCCGTCTGTCCGTGGTTTGTCCACAAAAAACATGATGTTCGGATTAAGGAATATAATGTGATCATGTAAAATACTACTGAAATTCAAAAAATCTAATTTAAAATATCAAAATGTAATGTTTTACAATTTTGTGTTATATCTATTATTATGTTATTCAACATATAAAAAAATGAATTAAATAAAAACTATAGATTTCAATTCTGCATATTATGAAACCAACCCAAATTTCTACTGTAACAAATAGGGAAGTTATTGCTAATAATGTAATTTCATACATTGATATCCCAAGAAAATGTAGTAATATTATATTGACGAAATGCGATAAGATCTAGACACCGGCACGAGCGTAAGCAGTGAAAGTTTCTTCATAGCTTTGATGTCCGCCAAGCACGAGATAATGACAAAAGCGAAGCGAGTGAAACAGTTTAATATATATCCTACACATCTACGCGTCCAGATAGGGTCTAGCTGCCACGAAGGAAGTAGTGGTACACAATTACTAGAGTCAGAAAATCTGTGTAATAACCTATTTCACACAAACGTATACTGGATAAGAACTCTTGATCTTGGTCAACAAACTAATACAATTGTAAAACCAAGCTTATATAACGAATTTGTCAATATCAAAAAAAAAATTATATATTCTAGAGTATTCATTATTTTTATTATTTATTTATTTATTTATTATTATTATTTTTTTTTATTACAACTGAGTACAAACCACTCTAGTAATTTACATTTAATAATATATACACTTTGAGGGAAAATAACCCATTGGTCATTACTCCCTTAATGTCTAAAGTCCAATGGTTTTATTCGTTTCAGTCTTCTAATTAAACCAGTTGTATCCATCAATCTGCGTATCTCCGGATGCTCATGTTGTTCAATGCGTTGTCTGTGCTTGCTTGCTTGCTTACTTTTTTATTTCTTCTCTAACCGTATCTATTTTCAAATCCCTATGCAAGTTGTCATTTCTTATATACCATGGTGCATCAACAATACATCACCTTATATTAGCACCTTATTTTGAAAGTTTTGTATGTTTTTCATTCTAGACTTCTTTGTACAACCCCATGGCTGTAATCCGTAGGTCCACACCGGCTTTAAGACTTGCTTGTATATGAGCATTTTGGTATGGATTGATAATTGGGAATTCCTTCCCAGAAGCCAATACATATTTCTGAATTTTAATTTTAACTCTTGAACTTTCTTTTTAAAGTGTTCCTTCCATTTCAATTTCAAGTCCAAAGTCATTCCCAGGTATTTCGCGGTATTAACATGGGGAACTTGTTCAGAATTGATTAAAATTGGTGGGTGATAATCAATCTTTAAGTTGGTAAAGTTAAGATTGGCAATCCATTTAAACCAATACGCCACTTCTTGGTCCATCTGCTCACCGCATTGGAGGCCCTCTGGAGCTTCCCTGCAGCTTCCTCAATTTTCTTCCCAGTTGCTAGTATTGCAGGGAGAGTATTCATTGACACGCTCTAAAGTTAGTAAGTAGTAGTAATACCAAATTACTCCCATGGGTAAGCTCGATGGACAGTTAATAGTACTCATTGTTGACGTGGGAGAGATTAGAAAACAACAGTGTTGGAAACTTCAGTAGGTCGCAATAATTACAACAAAACCAATGAACAAACATATTCTGCGGGGGGCACACCTACTAGCCCCCCTGCTATTTAGTTGGATACAAATCAATGAGGACGGATTTATTGGACGAGGGCCAATGATTACAACTTATTTCACAATATTACACCTTCATGTGTGTAAGGTTTAAAGAACAAAACATTTCCATTTATTATGACTTTCTTAGTTATTTGTAATATTGTATCCGTTGAAGCATAAAAGTCATCATTACTCTTGGATACAACTTAGAGAACTATACACATACACCTTTTAGGGTATATACAGAGTGTATCTGAAAAGTTTGGACAATCTTAGGGAGCACGCTCCTATAAACATATCTCCAAAGAATGTTTCATCATGGCCTTATGGTACTTTCAATTTTTTCATTTTAAAGTTTTATCACTTGATAAAGAGAGTTGATATTTACTCTCGAAACGTCGTGTATTTTTTTACGTACACAAACGTCCAATTTAACTATATTAATAATCGGTCTATCTTTGTTTTTCATAAACATAATATGGAAAATGATGAGTTTGATATAAACGCAACACTTTATTTTTTACTTTTTCAAAATGGCGGTAGTTTAAAATATTTTGTTGAATATATCGAAAGCCAGTAGCTTTACAACAAAATTACAAGTGATAAAATATTTTGATTTGTTAACGACAAACGCAATCATATTAATGTGGTTTAATTTGACAACTGTATGGAAAACAAAACGAATGGATTTCATATTATTTCAAAGCTACGATGTTGAAAAATGAGGAAGATAGAAAGTACGTTCACAGTTTCAAAGTTGTTGAGTTATTAAGTCAATAAAGTTTTATTGTCATTTGTAATTAATTTTTTTTTAATTCCCATTTACAATTGTATGGATAACAAAACGAATGGATTTCATGTTATTTCATAACTACCATGTTGAAAAATGAGGAAGATAGAAAGTACGTTCACAGTGTCAAAGTTGTTGAGTTATTAAGTCAATAAAGTTTTATTGTCATTTGTAATTAAATTTTTTAAAATTCAAATTTACAATTGTATGGATAACAAAACGAATGGATTTCATATTATTTCATAACTACGATGTTGAAAAATGAGGAAGATAGAAAGTACGTTCACAGTTTCAAAGTTGTTGAGTTTTTAAGTCAATAAAGTTTTATTGTCATTTGTAATTAATTTTTTTGAAATTCCTATTTACAATTAATTGTATGGATAACAAAACGAATGTATTTCATATTACTTCATAACTACGATGTTGAAAAATGAGGAAGATAGAAAGTACGTTCACAGTTTCAAAGTTGTTGAGTTTTTAAGTCAATAAAGTTTTATTGTCATTTGTAATTAATTTTTTTGAAATTCCCATTTACAATCAATTGTATGGATAACAAAACGAATGTATTTCATATTACTTCATAACTACGATGTTGAAAAATGAGGAAGATAGAAAGTACGTTCACAGTTTCAAAGTTGTTGAGTTTTTAAGTCAATAAAGTTTGATTGTCATTTGTAATTAAATTTTTTGAAATTCCCATTTACAATTAATTGTATGGATAACAAAACGAATGGATTTCATATTACTTCATAACTACGATGTTGAAAAATGAGGAAGATAGAAAGTACGTTCACAGTTTCAAAGTTGTTGAGTTTTTAAGTCAATAAAGTTTTATTGTCATTTGTAATTAAATTTTTTTAAATTCCCATTTACAATTGTATGGATAACAAAACGAATGGATTTCATATTATTTCATAACTACGATGTTGAAAAACGAGGAAGATAGAAAGTACGTTCACAGTTTCAAAGTTGTTGAGTTATTAAGTCAATAAAGTTTTATTGTCATTTGTAATTAAATTTTTTTAAATTCCCATTTACAATTGTATGGATAACAAAACGAATGGATTTCATATTATTTCATAACTACGATGTTGAAAAATGAGGAAGATAGAAAGTACGTTCACAGTTTCAAAGTTGTTGAGTTATTAAGTCAATAAAGTTTTATTGTCGTTTGTAATTAATTTTTATTAAATTCCCATTTACAATTGTATGGATAACAAAACGAATGTATTTCATATTATTTCATAACTACGATGTTGAAAAATGAGGAAGATAGAAAGTACGTTTACAGTTTCAAAGTTGTTGAGTTTTTAAGTCAATAAAGTTTGATTGTCATTTGTAATTAAATTTTTTGAAATTCCCATTTACAATTAATTGTATGGATAACAAAACGAATGGATTTCATATTATTTCAAAACTGCGATGTTGAAAAATGAGGAAGATAGAAAGTACGTTCACAGTTTCAAAGTTGTTGAGTTATTAAGTCAATAAAGTTTTATTGTCATTTGTAATTAAATTTTTTTAAATTCCCATTTACAATTGTATGGAAAACAAAACGAATGGATTTCATATTATTTCAAAACTGCGATGTTGAAAAATGAGGAAGATAGAAAGTACGTTCACAGTTTCAAAGTTGTCGAGTTATTAAGTCAATAAAGTTTTATTGTCATTTGTAATTATTTTTTTTTAAATTCCCATTTACAACTGTATGGATAACAAAACGAATGGATTTCATATTATTTCAAAACTACGATGTTGAAAAATGAGGAAGATAGAAAGTACGTTCACAGTTTCAAAGTTGTTGAGTTAAGTCAATAAAGTTATATTGAGTCATTTGTAATTAAAAAAAATTTTAAATTCCCATTTAGGAAAGATTAAATTAACATTTGTTTAGCTGATACTGACATTTCTTAATTCTAAGCCGGCTTATTTTATCACTTTTTGACTTCTAATTCGTTACCCACCCTTTTTGGAGAATGATTAGATCAGGGTTAAAATATCTAAATGTGTTTGCACCCACTGATACACAAAATTATGTTATGATTTCTCTGTTACTCCAGTTATAAAGTTTTATAAACTTAGCTGATTTATAAAACTGTCATATTAGCTTAAGTGTTATACAAGATAGTTATTTTTGTTATATACAGCCGCTTGTACCATTCCTACTTTAAACATGTCGATATATTATAGTGAACTTTGAGCCTTGTCATTCAAAATAAATTTAACCAAACACATATACAAGTATTCCTATATTTTCAATCAATTCCTACATTTAACATATAATTTAATTTTACTAAGTGCTCTTCCAGATACCTTATACGTTAGTTTAAAATACATTTAGATACATGGTATTCCATGTGTCACCTCTGGTAGGTAAACTGATAAAACAGATGCTATGTAATATTTAAAAAAATTAAATTAAAAATTCCACTCTGATTAAAAAACAACTCTATAAAAATAGACTTCCAACTTTATTTCGATATCTACAAGTGGGTTAGACCCACATGAAGCATCATTTAATCAACTAAAGGATGTCCCAAGAAAACAAACAGAAACTTTCAGGACGTATTTTAGTTTTTAAATATATTTTTTTCATCTGCCACTAGTTTTTTTCAGTTTTAGTTTTTAAATATATCGTCACCTATTAGAGTTAAAATTTTTTTTTTGTTAAAGTATAACTTAAATTAAAAAGAGTTTGTATATATTTTATAAATAACGAATTTAAAATAAATTTAACATTCTATTCAACTTTTTTTTTCCAACTGGTCCTTACAATTTAGTTTAGTATCTAGGGTCATGATTAGTTATTTGACCGCTTTTCACTTTGGAGTTTTAACCTCGGTTTCGGTAGTGACTTTATTGGCGGCTTTCTAACGTTGAAAGGATGTAAAAAATAGATTCAAGATGCACAGTTTCTATTAAGTATTTGTTTTACAAAGTCCCTTAATTGGGGCCAGGAGGTAAAAGTTATATTGAGCAAAGAAGACAATATTTCAATGGAAAAAACCTTGCAGTAATCATCGCCTTATAACAAACGAGAGCATAAAATAGAGACTCCTAGCCCTCGAATACTATAAAGGTGTAATGGTTGGGCGGGAAGGTCAAGAGATATCTGTTAGGAAAGATTGAAATAGAGAGATCAAACTCAAGACCAAATAAAGAGAGGTGTAGATCCAGGTAGGATACTATAGGATTACCACACCAGTACAAACTACAAGTAGGGGAAGAAGACAATTTGTCTAACATAAAGATATGGCACTCCAGTTGGGTGGCAAAGGATACGACAGTGTCACGTATTTATTTAAAAACAACACCGTACTTTAAGAGAGAACACACACACTCCGGGCAGTAATGTAAACATTTTGAAAGTTATCTGGTTTTAAAAGTCTCTTCTGACAGATTTGTTGTCCAGTTCAGTGCCTTCACATTACTTGCAATAAGATATGAAATTTATGAAACCAAAGAATGTAAACAACTTAAGCTTGGGCCATGTGGTCCAAATTCAAAATAAGTGACCATGTGTATGTGTATTTTTGTTTGTTTTTATTTTCTTACATATACATAAGAAAGAGAAATTTATGTAATGGGTCAAAAAATGGATGATGCTGTTATCGAGATATCAGTTTTAACTCCATATGTGGTTTTTGGAATGCTGTTAAAATATGGAGTGTTGCGAGATTTTGGCTTTATCGAAAAACTTTTACCCCCCATTTTGTTCCAATGACTGAAGAATTATCAGATGTCAAAATATTAAAAAAAAAAAAACAACACAAAATTATGATTTTCTCAAAACTGGCTAAAACAATTTTGATCAAATGTTGCTCGAATCTAGCCTCTAAGGATCTAAATAATACGTTTTAGTTGTCATCTGTCCAAAAATCCCAGTTCGAGCATTAGAGTTAAAATAAACAAAAACAAAACCGGACTGCTGTAAAGACATATTCTCAAAATTATCTCTACATATTTCGTTCAAATTTTAGTAAAACGTGTATATTAATGACCCAAAAATAATTACGGTTCTAGAGTACTGTGAAAAAACACACAAAAAAATGTACTTTAACTGCCGTTATTAAAATCTTTTAAGCAAATACGCATTTATGGCACAATGGAAGCAAATTTAAGACCTCAGTAATTTATATAGTTCATAAATATTGGTGTATGTTTTCAAATTATTGTCAGACTAAGTTTCGGATAATGGAGTTCCAGCATTCTCGGGAAAGCCAAAATATTGTGTCGCACCGCAGAAAACATACATAGGCCTAAATATATATATAGTCGATATATCGCGAGGTATCCTTAGACCACCTTGCTTATTTTCCATGTTGTGTGTAAGTAATTTATAATGTATAATTTCTCCGAACTTGTTTATTACAATTAAGTCATTAAGAACTGGTTTCTTGGAGTGGTATTTGGTTTGGTAGGGAATAATTAAGACCTCTTTAGGAAATGGGAAAGCACGTTTTCCTACAGAATGCCTAACATAGGTTAGCAAACCCTAATCCTGTAATTAATTAAATTGGATTGACTCGAAGCAACCATAACGCGTTGCAAGCGCCCACGGTTCATTTTCATTCTTTGACTGACAACTACTGAACTGATATTTTTTGTGACGAGTAGTTTTGTTTGATTTTGCGGATGAGGAGGGAAAACGTGTGCGCAATTTTATTCACTCCGTTTATTTCTAATCGAAATTGAAAATTGAAAAACAGTAAACTCATTAAAAGTTCAAAAGTTTATGCTGCAGAGACAACTTCAAACTGATAACTACTCTTACGGACACCTATCTATTATTTACAGAGTTTTTTTTTAATGTTTTGAAACGGAAAAATATTAAATTTGTTTCAATATTTGAATTCCTCTCCGAATTTTTCTCTAGATAATTGTGTACTGATTTAACCCAGAAGATCTCTTGATAATTTAATTGCTAATCTATTTAGGTCCATTCTCTTGCTAAAAGGTAAATTTCCTTTTCTTTATAGTCGTCTTTATGTTTTCAAATTTTTACTTTATTGTAGTCTATTCAAATATTCACTTTTTAAATTAGCAGTTTTTTATCAAAATTAAGATTAGTTTCAATGAGAGTTTGTAATACGTGTGCCATGTTTTTACCATTTTTAACCAATAAGTTAAATTTAGCAACTATTCAAATTCATTGACGATAAAAGAGAAAAATCTGTTTTTTTTTTTTTTTTTTTTATTTTTTATTTTTTATTTTTTTTTAGATTCTGTATAATTAACACTCCAACTGTAAATTTCAAAAATATAATGAAACTCAATGTTCTCACGGATGCTGGGCACAAATTTCATCTATATTTTTTACAGAAGTTTAATTATTCTGTAAATGAAAAGAAATAGTCTAAAGGGAATGTTAGAGCCCCTTCCCCAAGCCTAACTTCTTTTCATTTCCACCGACACTTTAAGAATAGATTTTATTGTTTCACAGAAATTACGTTTTGTACCTGTTGTAGTTTATTTTATTTGGTGCTATTAAAGGATACAGCCACCGCATCCAAAGGATCAATTGAGGCAACTCGCGTCAGACCCTTAGAGTGGAGCACGTCCTTACATCTTAATACTGAGTAACAAGGGACCAGGTTGTAATCTTTTATTGAAGCATCTCAAAGGAGAACAAAGGTATTTACTGCCTCCGGAAAGAGCTGGAAGAGGTTGCCGGTGGTCGCTGTAAATCCTTTTTCTATACTGTCAATATATCTCGACGTAAATGTCAAATAAAATAGAGGTAAACAAATCAAGCTGTTGTAAAACAAAGTTCTAGGCTACCTATAAACCTGTTTGGAAGTAATATATAGGTTTTGTGTGGAAATAGAATGCTTGGCGTAGAAGGAGGGGGAGGGGACAGTTTTATAATTTTCTCTATAACCACAAATTTATGGAATTACGGCATAATTTATATATTTTTATTTCGTAAGAGGTTGAAAATCTTTAAGACACTGGGAATCCTGTACTTCTAATAGTGTGAGATTTTTATTCATCAAAAATCACCTTCTTCATGTTAGTACACCTATTGCGTAGGATAAGGATTCGGAAATGGTTTCCATGTACCAGGCTGATAAGTTTTTATATAAATATATTTATTTGTTTAAGTAATACAGCGTCAGAATGGAAATGATGATTTTGACAAAATTGGTTTATGGTTTCCTTTAGTTGAAGATTTCTGTAATGAGTTAAAATTACCCAAATCTGAATTCGAAGCCGATTTGTTTTTTCACATAAATATAATTAATTGTCTTACATATAAATAGAGGGATTTAAGTGGAATAGTGGTTAGGTTAGGTTAGTTTATGTTATAATAATAGGTGCTGGGTTCAATCACGGTGGATGCTCAAACATTTACGGTGTTGACCCAACATAGTGGAAAATTTATAAGCGACAATTGGTAGTGAATTCTAATTGAGAAAGTTAAAACAACTCTGACGGGAATTTTGATGTGATAACCATTCAACAGTTGAAATCAAATAGGCTTAAGACAATTACACAAAAGAACACGTTCTCAAAATTTTGCTACAGTGTATCTGAAACGTATTGGTCGTCACATATTAAAAAATGCTGGTTCGAAATGTAAGAGTATAAAAAGCAGATAACTGTACTTGAGAATTTCATAATACGACCGATTTTGATGAAATTTTGATTCCATGTCAAGATTAATAACTTGACACTGAGAAAACTCAAAACGAAATAATACATTGTGATTCGGATACAGCAATCTTTCAGGAATGATTCTATAGCTAAAAATAAGATAAAAAGTTCGTAGGTCCAAAAAACGTTTTGTTAGCGAGTTACGGCTAGAGAAAGATTTCGTCTGGATTTCTGATCCAACGGTAAATATGCAGCCATATTGAATTTCACAGGGCATAAATTACAACGCAAATTCGATGGTTCCATACGTTTTGTGACCTGAAAAATTGTAAAAAATAGGACCCAGAACCGTATCTCTTGAAGTTTCTGGAAAAAAATTTGTAAAATCCCCAAAAATGTAGTCAGAAAAAACAATTCCGAAAATTTATTTCTGAGTTAATTGATGTGAATAAACCAAATAAAAAGTAATGCGAAGCAAATAGGAACTTTTTTATTAATAACTTTTTTTCATTCTTAAGGCCTAAAATAAAATAAAATTTTGGAGATACAAAATTACCAGAATTAAAAAGTTTTGTTTTTAATGTGTTCTTCGGTGTTATAGCCAATTACCAAGAATTTTAATTTTTAAGTTTTTGTCGATAAGTCGGTTATCTTTTGATCTACAGAAAAAATTTAAAAAGGCATTTTGTTTTTCCCTGAAAGAAGGAAACCATTTCAGGCCAACAAATAGGCCTAACATTGAAGCAATTAACAATTATTATTAGAGATAGGAGAGAGAGAGGGAGAGAGAGAGAGAGAGAGAGAAGAGAGAGAGAGAGAGAGAGAGAGAGAGAGAGAGAGAGAGAGAGAGAGAGAGAGAGAGAGGAGAGAGAGAGAGAGAGAGAGAGAGAGAGAGAGAGAGAGAGAGAGAGAGAGAGAGAGAGAGAGCGAGAGAGAGAGAGAGAGAGAAGAGAGAGAGAAGAAAATGAATAAATAATTATTTTTAAACAGAGATATGTTTAAAATATACAGCAAATAATCAAAACCCGTTCACGTTTGTAGACACAGATAGATAAGAAGAGATATCATTAAAAAACCGTTTTAGTATGAAGGACCCTCAAATCCAAGACATGTAACAAGACACCACTATAAATATTGCGGAATTCTCACTTAGATGTGAAAATCTAAATATCGACTAAAAACGTAACAGCTGACTGTCATACTTTTTAAAGTCCGTAAGAAAGTCCAAGAATCCTTATAATTTCAAACAGATTACTGTTCGTCTTTCTACCTCTAAGTAGCAACCAGTCTACACAGAAAAGACGATCAATCCTATATATTTCAAACTCTCTATTTACATTATTTGTATTGTATCACATGTAGGAAAAAGATATAACCCAAAAATGACCTTGGGGTAGTTAAATGGCAAAGACTATCGAGTTGAAAAATTTATTTTTGGAAAATATTATGTGTGGGGTATCAAATAAAAACTAGAAGTTATTCTAATTACGAAAATGTATGTTTTTTTGACGAAGAAATTAATATGTTGGCGGTAGGATGCTAAAAGACTTTGACTTTATAAAAATAACTGTCCGTATTTATGTCTACGGACCCAAATTTGTGTAGTTTTAGCATACGCTGATCTTTTTATTGATTATAAAACTCTCGAACCATCTTATTTATGAGAGATGGTGACCAATATCGTTTGTTTTGTTCCTTAGAACAAAAGTTGATAACAGAGTTTAATAAAATCGTAACTTTCTGTTTTTTCCTTACCCGTAAATCTAATGGAAAAGTTGAAAAACAAAAGCACAAGATTTGGGCAAATTATATCCACATAAAAATTTTTATTATAATAGAAAGATGCTAAACAGACATTTGGATTCAAAATGAATATATCGGCAAAATAATTCCGAGACATAAATTGTTTGACCAATCACATAGTTTCTCTAAAACTAAAAATTATTATAAAGACCAAACAATACTAAAGGTAAACGTCAGAGCACTCAAAACTGACTGCCAAGCTATTCCAAGTCTAACTCAATTTAACCCTCAATTGTACTTGCATTAATTTTGCTATTACATGACCTGAACAACAAAGCAGTAGAAGATCAAACTTCTCAAATCAAATCAGTCTATTAATATGAAACATGATTAGACTGTAAGCAGATGCTGTTCGCTATGGGGTAACATCCCCTACAGCTCCGGGGCATTCATCTCGAAGGGTTAACAGTTATTTTAAAACAAAAAATTACTATTCACTGAATACTTTTGTTTCAGTGTTAAACCGTAAATATTGTTTTACAACTTTTCGTTTTCAAAATACGTTTCACTTTTGTTCTATTCTTAAGACAACCAACAGAAAAACAAAATTGTTATTTTAGGTAATAAATTAACCATTCGTGGCGGTTTAAATTTTTTTTGAATTTGTTTTCTTAAAATGTTGGAGATACAGTTAAGGGTCTAAAACCATAAATACCAGACCTACAAAAGTTTACTACTAAAACATTTGATTTCCTTTTCATCTGATTTTATTTTCTCGGATGTAGTATACAGGGTAATTGAAACATATGTGATCACGGTTTTATTTGATAAGTACAAAATTACAAAAAAAAATATATATATATATTTAAAGATAACTCTCAGAATGTTTGAGTGAAAACTAGAGTTATTAAGAATTTTTTTATATAATCCACAAATTTTCCAATATGTCAGCCAGTTCATAATTTTCTTATCCTCCTTTTAATATTGCGATTTAGATATAATGGGTTATTTTAGACTTAATAGTTCTTGGGTTTTTTATATCATTAACCGTTTTAAAGTACAGGATTTTAAATGTTTCAAAAATTCGCAAATTCAACCATTTTCAAGAAACGATATTTCTTCTTTTTTTTTCAAAGCCAAAGCTTGATAAATTTTTACCTAGAGCTAAGGTAAAAGGTGTAATAACACTTGTTATTTTTATTTGTTTTGTAGGCTGAGAAATAACAGTTATCAATAGAAAATAAAAATCCTAATAATTTTTCTAGAATATCCACTGGTGACACTAGTTTTTTGTTATCACTAAATGTATTACACCTTGCGAATTAAGAACAAATTGTATTATTAAGCACTGTTAATACATTTGTTTCGGCTATAATAACTTATTCACACGGTGTAATACATACGGTAATAATTAAGAATTTGTGTAAACCAGTGTACATGATTCGAGAATTACCAGAAAATTATGATTTTTGTTTTTTTATCGATAACAGAACAAATAAAACAGTAGTGTTATTAAACCTTTTTAGCTCTAGTTAAAATTTCACCTCAATTTGGCTTTGAAAAAATAGAAACGTTTTCTCTGGAAAATGATTGAATTTGCGAAATTTTTACTCAAATAACATTTTGAAAAATCTGTCAACAATTTTGATAAAATGTCCTCACTTGCGATGAACCTCACTTGGGGTTAAGGACCCAAACAAAATGTATTGCTCATAATTTTTTCCAAAATTGACGTTTCTTGAGTCATCGTAAAGTAAAGATTCGATCATGGAGCTATTATAATTACACGTAAAAATGACAATTTTTTTTTATTAAAAAAAGGGCACTCTTTGCCTTGATAAATAAATTCTTCCATATGTTCACTAGAAATTAGGTAAAAAACTGACAATTAAATAAAAAGTTTATTTTACGACCACTTCTCATTAAATTACAATGCTTTAAATTTTTTTAGAAAATGGCCAACTGTGGCTGTAAAAATGAAAATTATTTTGTAAATATGACTACCGATTTCTAGTGTAAAGTCACATACTTTGTCCAATTTTCGAGAAGATCTGATGATTCTTCTTACCTCATATTTTGAATCAATCTTGAAAAAAAATCATAAATCCAGAAATTCGGTTGTTTTTTATGGTTAGGAATACTTATAATGTTACTATACATTTCGATAGTCCTTTCGTTTCCGAGTATTTTAAATCTTTAATTTTTCCTACGACCCATAGAGTCGATGATATTGAAAAAATATTGTAGCGATTCACTCAAAATGTATTTAAAATGTACTTTTTATGCACTTTTCTAGCGAATCTCCAGTCCGATTTCGCTCAGTTGTACCACTCAGTCGTTTCCGGTTTCCCACTCAGTTGTACCAAAAGAAAAAAAAAGAAAATAAAATCAACTTCCCAGTTACATCACTTTTTTGGACTAATCGTGTGATAGTGATGAAGAACTTTTTTTAGAAACTTTTATTCTAATTGTATCTGTTAATATACAAAATTAGCTTATATTAAATAAAACTCTGATTTTTCACGACCCAGTGTCTGAAACTTTCCAATCTAAGGTTTTATTGTTTGGATTAAAACTCTTACTTATTATCTTCTCGATTTAAGATTTTGGAAACTGAAAATAACGTTTATGTTTAAATTTGAAAGAATCCTAAACACGTAGACTATGGAAACCTATACAATATATTGTATATTTGGTAATACAACCCGTTTTTTAAAAGTTGAATAAGAGTTCTGTGCAAGTATTGTCTACTACTTGTTTACGGCGTCATTTGTTTGTATTGGAATGTATGAATAAATACGTTTATATGTATATAAAACGGGAAGTATGTTTCCAATTTCAAACTGTTTAAACATTTTCCAGCACCAAAATTACTGGTTCTATCTTATTATTGCTCTCCATTGTCGTCTCTGCATCCACGGACTTCCATCAACTTCCCTTTCCCTCTCATTCTGAAACACTTTAATCCAGTTCTTTCTTTTTTCTGTCATCCTGTTTATATCCATCTGATGTTTTTACATTGTAATCTAGATTTTGTCATTATCCTTTTGTGTTCATTCCGTTATATTTGTGTTTTATGAATAAAATCAATAATTGGATTTTACACTTTTATCATCTCTGTTAACTTTCTATGTTTTCCTTAAAAGTTAAATCCCTCATCTTTACTGTCTTTAATTTTGTTTTTAAAGATGTGAGCCAAACGTCTTAATTAATACTTCTACGTTTGTTTTGACTATTTTTATTTCAGTCTCTGTAATTTTTTTGTTTCATAAAACGCATTTAGAACTAATTAAATATCCTGGAAATTTTGGATCTCTTTTCTTTATATAGTTTACAATTTATTTGTACTTGGCGTGGTACAATGACTTGGTGAATTCGTGTTTCCACTAAGATCGCAATTTTTATTTATCTCTATCAGTTTTAGTAATATATTCTATGTCTTCAGTGTATTGAGCCAAAAGTAACTAATAATCAGCACTTTGCAAACACCAAAGAGTAATATCATTTACTGAAATGAATATATTCTTGCACTTTTTCTTCTAAATCCCTTAAGTTTTGTTTTTGTATAAATATTAACTATGTGAGTTATAGGGTATAACCTTGGTGCAATCCTTTTGTAACTTGAAATCTAGATAACAAGTAAATACATAATTTAAATTTTTTTATAGAATTTCTGTTTAAATTTTAATTGTTTAAAAAATATATTTTTGGGTTTTTTAAATGCCGCCTGATTTTAAAGTTACCCCCAGAGTATTGTAGGGTTTTTTTAGATATAAAAAACTAGATAACTAGTGTGTGCTCAAACTCATTATTTTAATAACTATAAAACGTATTTAGTTTGACTTCAATAATGGAACTGTTATTCTTCTTTTATTGCTACGCTACAGCTCTTTGAGTATAAATCCCATCATAAGCTGTTTATCACAATAATTTAAAAATTAATAAAACATAACAAATTATTCAGAAAACACTAGTAAAAGTTTTCACTTATCACTTCTCATTTCTTATCAATCAGATGTTGTAGGAAGAAAATATTACCTACTGTGAATCCATCCACAAAAATAGAAAAGAAAATTGCGTTGTGTACTATCGAATAAACTAAAATATATAATATATTTAATAATTATAAAAGTGTACAACTGAACAAACCCACCAAGGTCGGGAGTGCAAAGTCCTTTAAAATCGAGGGTTTTAACAGCTTTTTGTTTGTTCCGTTTGTCCGGTTGAAAGTTATGTAAAATCCTGTTATTTTATGGCTTTAAAACAGTATCTTTTGAAAATAAATCGCTTTACAAGTTCGTAGACCTTTTTGTCCCGTGGTAGAACATTCACCCTAGACTAGTCGCAACAAGAGGTGACTGCCCTGCAATTTTATGTAAGGTCTATGAACTTGGCCTCAGTGTTTAAGGGTTGGTGGTGGTAATAAATCAGTATTTTATAGTATATTGACAAGTGTATGAAACTGTTGAGGGTGCATTGCCCGGGAGAACATTTTGGTAGTTTACAACCGAGTAGGATGGTTTTGTGCATTATAATGACGGTCTACTAAAACTAGAAGACAAGTTTGAACTTAATATAATATACAAAGGAAAACAACTTTAGATAGAAAATGATTGCAACTTTCTACAGATAAATTATTACATAAATGGAAATAGAATTGATTATGAATTTTTAATAGAAAATGATCAACGAATGCCCTTAGCATATTGTTATCAAATTATGTTGAAAGTTTTATGTTATAAAATTAGCCCAATATGAAATGACTAGACCTGCCGACTTCGTAATTACCAAATTTAACTGAAATAAAAGTTATATTTATAAATAATTAAGTTAATTTAGCTGATGAAATGACTAGACCTGCCGACTTCATAATTACCAAATTTAACTGAAATAAAAGTTATATTTATAAATAATTAAGTTAATTTAGCTGATTTCTATTTATTTTCATTACCTTTTATTTACAGGAAACGTGTGACATTATAATTTATTTTAAAATTTTACAAAAATTTATATACATATGCCACATACTATAATATTATTACACAATTTAACAAATTAATATGTGAAACATTTATAACATTGTCTGCGTATAACAAACAGATTATGTTAGGGTACTCCTAGAACAGCAAGGGAGTAGAAATCACTTTCGCTTGGGAAAACACCAACTATGGAAATGTATCTTTATTTTTAACATTTATAACTTAACATAAAACCTTTGAATGTAGAGTATAGATAATTATTAGGTCCTGTACCTGATAAGGATATAGCATTTTTCTATTCCGTACATAATTTAAAGGAAAAGGAAAATTGAAAAGAAAGAGAGATGTTTAAAAACAAAAGGAAAAGAAGAAAATTATACAATATGAACTTTAAAATAACACCTCATCTATAACTTAACATAAAACCTTTGAATGTAGAGTATAGATAATTATTAGGTCCTGTACCTGATAAAGATATAGAATTTTTCTATTCCGTACATAATTTAAAGGAAAAAGAAAATTGAAAAGAAAGAGAGATGTTTAAAAACAAAAGGAAAAAGAAGAAAATTATACAATATGAACTTTAAAATAACACCTTAACTTAAAATTAAGTAAATGCTTCCTATTTTTGAGACAATGAGACGAATTCTTACACTCGAGAAGATAAACTATTGCGATATAGGAGAGAGCCCAACATAACTTGTAAATGTTCGTCTGGACAATCAGAAAAACAAATCTAGTAAAATTAAACTTAAATAGGTAGGAAACAATAGGGTTTACAGACGCTTAAAATCTTACTTATCCTTTTGAAATTTGTGGATAGCATACTTGTCGCAATTTTGAATATGGCAGACTTATATTGTAAATACATATTTGTGTTTTTGTAAATTTACTAATAACTAATTGTTTTAATAAATATTGAGCATAGTATTGACTTGTGAGATAATATTAGATAAAATACAACTCGAACACAAGATCTCACAAAAATTACGTTTACTTAATCAATCGCGTTTCAACGACAAAGTCGCCATCCTCAGTGAAAAAAATAACTAAACTATAACTGTGTATAAGTTATATTTTAGTTATTGTAGCTCTTTTTACTGAAGATGGTGACTTTGTCGTTGTAAAAATAAACGTAATTTTTGTGAGATCTTGGGTTCAAGTTTTATTCTATCTAAAGAAATTGTTACCTTTAGATTTAATACAGATTTGAGGTTTTGGCGTGAGAAATGAAATATAGTTTGTTTTCTGCTCTTAGGTTACATTGGAGCAACATTTTAACATAATCGTTAGAGAGATTTTATTAAAATCAACATTTTGTGTTTTTGTGTGAAGTCAAGGTACTTCTAAATTATTGTTAGATTAGACGATTATCCATTATAATATTTAGTGGTGTATTATTAAATCTAAAACAACACTAGGACCTAATTTTGAAGATAAATCATTGTTGATGGACATACAGACAAATTTGTGTAATAATCACTTTTTTGGGTTAAAGAGACTTAATTATATCCACTATTATAGTAACATAAATTTTATTTAACATCAGAATTATTTCTGTGTTAAATAATTATCAATACTTTAGTTGTTAGTGCTTTTGACTAATTAAATCCATTTTGTAGGTACAGGTAAACTATATTATTCTAGCAATTTAATAATCTTTGCAGTGAACATTGTAGTTTCTTATTGTGTAAAATATAAAATGTGTCAATAATGAAATAGTTGTCTAAATAGAATTAATAATAATCGCAGTATTTTCTTACCGCAAGTACCTCTAATCAAATAATGAAAATAATTCCCAGATATTTCCAAAATATGCCCACAAACTGTACGAGTTTGGACTGTAGTTCTAAACAAACGACAAATGCCAGACTACCAGACAGACAGATAAAGAGCTATAATTCCCCATACCGATTTTTCGACGATGATTTTTTTCACGTGTCACTTAGTTGTATACTTGGTATATATGATAAAGCAAAGAGAAAAACCCTTAGTGAGGTAACCTACCTGGATCTACACAGTTCTTCAACTAGTCTTAGATAAGCTCCACTCTTTCATCTGTCCTATCATATCTTTAAATCAATTACGAACGCTAGCTGACTCACATATTTTCTATTTTGCTAGGAATAAATTTCTAATAACCGAAATATTAACTAAAACATTTTCTATACTATTTTTTTTTTTACTTTTGTTATTATTTATATATACCTGTTTCTCATTGTATGTTAATGAGAAATCACAATAATTATCACAATGATATGAAAAACTTATGCAATTCAAATAGGATATATATATATATATATATATATATATATACACACATTTTAGAACCCGGCGACATTTTACTGTAGTGACCATGTATTAGCTATTTCCACAGGAAATACATTATTAATCATTGACGTCGTTTCTACTAAAGACAAGTTATTTTTAGATTGAAACCAAAGAATCCTAAACAAAATTCTCCACCGCTTGTTTCCACTTTACAGATAGCTACTGGTCAAAGCAACAGGTACCCTAAACTGTCACTCTAGTGATATACTATAGTCGGCGCTTTGAACCCTCCTGTCAGTCCTCCCTTGCCCCTTGTCTGGATCATATTTTGCAAAAAGGTTGCTGGCAAAACCCATTTACACTTCTTGACAACTTTCACATTAACAAAACGTGACCACTCATCCTGTTTGCTTCATTTTACAATAAGTAAACATATTTTAGAAAATGTAGGGTTAGTTCTCCGGCACTTGTGGGTGTTTAAAATAAATAGAGCAAATTTTAGAAGTCAGAAAATAAATGTGATTAAGTAAAAAAGCTATTAAAATATTTTTTCTACAACTCTGTCTAAAGAACAGGTTCGAAAACAGCTGATTACTACTCAACGAGGAAAAAAATTCATTGCAAGAAAATTAGCATTGATTAAATGTGATTATTTATAGAACGCTGAATATACCAACTGATTCTGGTTTATTATTGTTCGCCAGCTCACTGAACAATAAACTGACTCAACTTCTTGAATGCATTTATAGGCCTTGTTGTTCAATAACTCCACCAGAAGAAATGTGTGTATATATAAACGAGTGGTTTAAAAAATCAATACACATCTATACTAAATACATCTGTAGGGGGGGGGGGGTTTACTTTAAACCTTTCAGATCTTAAAAACTATTGAACCGATTTCAATGAAAATTGGTAACATCATAGATTGCGTTCAGAAGAAGGTTTTAACGTTGAGTTTTTCGATATCCCAATTAGTTGAGTTTTGATAATAAAAAGGTTTTCCTTTATATCTTTTCCATAAGGAAATGATAGCAGTAAAGGTCGATCTTTGGTCAGTAATCACAGCACCTACTGAACCGATCTAAATGAAACTTTGCAGCTTGGAGCAGTATATTTGAAGAAACTAAGTTATTACAAAAAAATATAAATCTGTAGTCAATAAATAACTAATACTCATAACAGCTGATAAGGTACATCTGCTATAATATAATTAAACACAATGATAGGTTAGGTTTAAGTTAAGACCCGTGTGAAACATTTTGGTAAGTGTTTTAAACTTAATTTTATTTGTACATACAAATTTAGTTACCATAGCAACCAATATAATAATACACAGTTAAATTAGCTGATTAGGTCCTACAACTAGGCCAATGGTCACGCTAATCTTGGAAACTAATAGGTAGATTTTTATGTAATTTCATATTGTTATAGTGCTTAAGGAACAGGTTTACCACTTTCTCTCATCTCCAAGAAAAATGAGTTTCATGATTAAAAACTGCACTTAAATTTCAAACGATTTCCCCTAAGTTTAACATTTAGGCGTAATATTTGATCAAAAACGTCAGTTTTACTGAGTGTTCAAATAATCAGCGAAGTTGAGGCTATAATTACAATTACTTTTGTTGAATCTGTAAAAGTGTTGATGAATCATTATATATTTTAATAAAGATGTATATATATTTGTATATAAAAAATAATCTTCTCAAAAACTAAAATTATTTGAGCTAATTTCGATTCCTATTGTAATATATACCATGTAGCTAATTTAATTATCAATGACGAATCGGAAATTCGTTGGCGAAGTAGAGAACATTTTTGAAACAGCTGTTTTTGAGCTGTTATTTTGTTTAGACTGCTGATTTTTGCAACAATTAAGAACACACACAACTGATGCCATTGCAGTAAACATGTAGCAGTGGGCAGTTCAATATCCTACTTTTGTTATGAAAGTTTTTTTAAAATAATAATGAGCCTATAATTCTTACTCAACGGTTATTTCGTAACAATTTCCAAGTTCCTCGTCAAAGCTCTGTTCCTTGTCGGAATACTATTAAAAGGAGGATGAACAATTTCAGAAATAATCATCTGCATTAAAAGTGAAACCAACTGTTGGCCTAGCTGTCCATAGGCCAGACAATGTCGAAAATGTGCACGTATCTGTACTGTAAAGTAAACCGATCAACCAGGAAAGAATCTGCCGCCTTAAGAGTTTCAAAAACAAGTTTACAACGAATTTTACATCTTGATTTGAATTTTCATCCTTATACAAGTTAGCAGTTACACACAAGTTCAATCCTGCAGATCCTAAATTACGACACCTCATTGATGACGAAAATATTTTGAAATGTTTAATAATGTCTAATGAAGCTCATTTTGAGATATCTGGTAAAGTAAACACTCAAAATTGTCGTTACTGGTCAAGGAAATCGTAAGGAAATCCATCAACGACCTCTGCATAGAACGATTTACTGTATGTTGTTACACTTTTTAGTTATTGGGGCTTATTTATTTTATAATCAAAATGGTCCAACACTGTTGCATCACTGTTACATTATCACAACAACTGTTATTCTGAATAAAGAACTATACGTGGAAATGATTCAGAAATTTTTAGTTCTTCGAAGCAACAGTTTCGAAAAGAAATGGACTTCTTACGGAATACTAACTGCGCACACGGCAAATGTGTCAATAACTGTTTTCTGAAGATTGTTTACGTTTTGGTGATCTCGCATCCAGGACCCGGTTATGAGGCTACCCTTAAGAACAAAGTTTTTGTTACAAAAACTCACGCCATTGCCGATTTAAATGCCTGCTAAAGGAAAGTACTTACTGCAATACCAAGTCCATTTTCAGAAAAGATTTCCTATAAGGTTATTTTATTTTGTAAACTGTCAGGTTTTATTGATCCACCATACATAGTTTTTTTTAAACCGCTCACATATTATTTATCGGATGGTGTAAATTTCATATACACGAATCACGGTCTTAACGCAAGGACTGTTCTAAGGATCAAGGATAAGGGCTGCTCCAAAGCTTCATTTTTTCCTATGTAGATTCACTAAAATTGTGGATCGATAAAAATTTTATTAATTTTTTCTTCCATACTTTATACTTATGAGAAGGAAAAAATCACACGTTACTTTTCAAAAAGTTCCTCTGAAAGATTACTATAGACAAGAGACTGTATTCCAATAAAACTTATAATAATAATAATAAGTTAAATATTTTCACTAACGAGTCAACCTATATTGTTGTCGTTTCTAAAACTATTAAACACATAAAATGGTCCAAAATTATCCTCATAGTTATAATCGATATTTAAGTAGTAAACCAGATGTTTCACGTAGGAGCCAACACAAATTCAAAATGGGTAAATTACGATTCCTAAGCATCACTATATTCTACCTGCATATAACGGAACAAACTTTAGATACCCTTTTCAGATTTCACTTCCAGGCTACCAAGCATATCAACTAACATGACATGTTTCCTAACAGAAGTTATTGTAGGCAGTTTATTTTGACAAAACTCCGTCAAAAATTGGGGACAGAGTGGTTGTAATAAAACAATAAATCACAAAGACAGTTGCTGTTGAAATGTGTGGGAACAAGGGGAGCCTACTGTACAGGCAATAATTCTGTCTAAAACTATAGCCGGGACAAATTGAAAAACAATTTATTGCCTTAGTACTCTCATATAACCAGGTAAAATTTTAGTTTAGGTATTCTAAAGCTCTACTGTGTTTGTTACTTCTCTTTTCTGGATCTTAATTTTAGTTTAGAGAATAAATTTTAGAAGAAAAAAACAATTATTTATAAGATAGAAACAAACAGAATTGTTATTGAAGAATTACAGACGTGGCTCTTAATTCTACAAAAATTAATTCTTCAATTCTGAGATTCGTCTTGTATTTTAAATGGGAGAATAAAATACAGAAGGGTTCTACTTATTTCAATATCGAGAAGGCAGTAGAAAACAATGTAGTTTGTAGCTCCTCCAATAAATTCACTAACAAAGTATTTGTAAGGTAACTTCACCATGCACGCCACATGCACCTAACCTAAGCTCCTGCATGATCTGTCGTTAGGTTATAACTGACTGGACTCTGTCCCAGCCAGATCTTCATCTCGCCCTTCGCGCAGATACATAACGTCTTCTTGTCTCCACATTTACAATTTCGACATGTCCATAGACAGAGCGTTTCAGCTTGGTACATGGAAAACCTTTCCTGTTTCCTTGTCCTACGCGATAGGGGTACTAACAGTAAGGGAAGTAGTTTTTAGGGAGTAAGAATCTCACATTAACAGTAAGATCGTACGTCTCCCTAACTTCTTTTGAAAAAATTCTACCTATCCTGCGAAATTTAAAAAAAAAATGCTCCAATCTTTTTCCACCAAGGTTTTGCGAATTTTGTTGTTACCTTCAAGGGTTGATGGTGCTCCATCATGGTACTTACAAAGCCCGATATTACAATGTAGTAGAAGAAGATCCTTTAAGTATAATTCTCAAAAGTTGGTTTCCTAGGCCTTGTAGGAAATGTTAAATTGTTTAAAACAGTTGTTTCACAGGTTTTCTGAAGGTCGGTTTCACAGGTTATCAGTCGGTAGCTGGCCTTGAAAATGTGTACATATTGAAAAGTCTTCACTCCCTTCGCTCGTGTCAATCTACTGGTCCTCGACGCAGTACCTACATTTGTGAAGAAGTTACACTCGTGTCAACGACTCTGTCTTACCAGATCTTGTTACTATACGAATCTCATATTTTCTTGGGAAGTAAAGTTTTATAAATTACATTTTTGACAATAACTTCGATAATTGTAATCTTGGAGAGGGGTTGAACTACATACACAATTGAAATCTGTAAATTTTAAAGTAATTTAATGTGTGATAAGTCGAATAATACACGAGATATGAACAAAAATATGTTTAAAATTGCCGCCATCTTGATATTTTCGGTTGTCAATTGTTTGATTTTTTAAATTTCAATAGAGTTCTATATCAGCACACTTTAGTCCCTATACCAAATTTGTTGCTCGTATCTTATTTTTGTAACAGCTCTTAGCTTACGTATAGAAGACATTTTGAAAATCAGTTTTTGGGTTTCCTGGGGTTATGAAGAGTAAAGATCAGATTCAAATAAAGTGAAGTGGGTTTATTGCAAAAATCTGAATACCAAATTTCAAGAAAATTAGTATGTTGCCGAACTCTTATAACAAACTTCAGGGTATTGTTCCTTGAGTAAACACTACCAGAGTAGGCTATATCTTGTTACGTTGTCCGTCTGTCTATTCGCATGTGATTACAAAAAAAAAAGTGTTTTTCTAAACGGCCCTACAGAATTGAATTTGGGTACATTGTTGTCATTGTTTAAAAAATAGGAGGGAAATAACCTTCAGAATATCATGTGTATGAATCTTAGTTTCAGCACACACTGTAGATAGCTCCAATCAAGAGTTGTCCGTGATGTATCTTCGTACTTACGTCAACTAGAAGCTGAGCTGTTGCATTATATGGAGATTTGCCCAATCCTGTCTATATGAATATTGCAGTACACAGACAAATATACTTATTCAAAGTGATTTACACATGGAATTAGTGTTATTTCAAATCTAATTTGCTGACAATAATTTATACATAAAGAAAGACGAACAAACTCAATCTATTTAGTAAAAAAGTATTTATATATTATTAATTAGATTAAACTTTTCTATTCCTCTTATTTGTTTTTACAAAACCCATCATTAAGTAATGACTCAGTTTGGAACTATTATCCTAACCGCTTCCACTATGCATTTAGCGCTACATGATTTCGTATCTCCAAAGTCCCATTGAGATTCTGAGAACAGATCGGTCAGCTGTCCACACTAGTTCTGTTTAGTGTTCTGTACAACTAGCTAGATATTCCCAGATGTCAACCTCTACACGTGTTCCATGAAACCCATACTTCACGAGAAGGTGTTAAGAGGAGAAGGGGGGGGGGTGTTAAGTTGAGTAATGGTGTACAGTTGATGAAATCAAGTCTGCACAAATATTTTGCTCCCAAACCTAACCTAACCTTAATATGTTATTTATGTTGGAACACATTAAAAGAAACTATGGACTGAACGCAGAAGCTACAGTTAGTAAATATGTCTAGTCGGTTGGAAGAACACGTAACTTGTCTAGTGAAAAACTTGTCTAATATAAAGAAAGGTACATTTAACTAATTTAACATTGAAGGAATAATTAAATTATTTATTTTATTTTCACTCCATTTTCCACTTCTTTTAGACCTTCGATTCTCACCAGGGGGTAATTTAATTAATAAATTCACAACAATGTTTATACATGCCTAACATTGGTAAGTTCGTTTCCGCTATCAAGTATATTTCATTTTGGAGGGAAATTACAAATTATAAATACATTTAATTTTTCATTTAAGTTCCCCTATTTTGTTGGTCGTTTGAATATCTAAAGAACAAAGGAATTAGAAAGGGCAAATTAATATTCTATGATCTCGCGGGTAGCAGTTTTATTTTAACTACGAAATGTTTCTAAAACCATCCCAAGAAGCCAAGCAATCCATTTCACATTACTATAACCAATAAGAGCTTCTCATTATCTAAGGTAAATTTTTTTCTTTTCTTACCTTTGTGAATTTGCATTGTCAAATATTCTTTCAGAAATCTCTCTCTGGAAGTAATGTAAGAGATCGAGTTAATTGAGTCCAAAAGTGAGATTATAAAAACTCATTGGCTGCAAAAATTCTCCCACTCTCAAAGGATGACAGTTATCCTTCCCATCCTTCTGAAATATAAGAAAAGTTTTTGATTAATTGTTTCCTAATATTTCAAATTTTACACAGCAACCCTTACATTTTTTTCCCTTATCAGTTAATTCAGAATCGTCACTAATTACTACCATTAAACTCTGGTATCACCAAGCAATTCGTATATCAAACATCCAATAAATCTGTTTTAGAACAAAATCTGATAATTACACCCTTAATTCAACCGTTGTTTCTTCTACAAAATTGGTTCCATTATACTTGTATAACTAAAAGCCACTCTGCTCTTTCTTACAATGAATCGAAGAAAGGAAAAATAAAGACACCAATTGCTAGAGAATATTTCTGATAGACAGCTCTCTAGATTGGACAAGTTTCTAAACAAAGGACTTTCAAGGTCTACACCTGAAATTCACAAAACGTTAGATTAGAGATTCAGCCTGGTGGAAAGCGAAGATAGGTGTTTCCACGAACCACACATTATGGCGCTTAAAACTATTTTTCTGTCACCATCTTACACTGTAACACCATCATTATGGTTTTCCTACACTAAAATCTAAACTTATTCTCTCAAAATTGACAATAATGTTTGACACTGGCATTCTGGTGTTTCTTCATGATTTCTGCCAGTGCCGAGGATATTTCCTTTAAATAAATGAACCAACGTGTCACCCTTATTGTTTTCTGTAAAGTGTATTGGAGAACCTACGGTTTGTAAGATTTAGCCTGATTTCAGTCATTAAGTTGCGCAGTCGTTTCTGAGTTGGATGATGTAGTGGGGGAAACACTGAGGTCAATCTTGCAGTGAGTTTTGTATTGTACGTTCGTTGTTGTACGTGGATTTCCAAAACATTTGTTTGTTTTGTTATGATGGAAAGTTGATGGAGTAAAGTCCTCTATAGTCAATATCGCGAAATGTATTTCGTTTTATGAAACAAGAAAGAGAGAACGGAGGAGCTATTAATTTAACGAATATTTGCTTAAGTACCAAATTTATTAAAAACCGAATCTACTACTCAAAACGAATGTTTTTCTTGAAATTTGCTGCCATTTGGAAATTTATATATCGATGTTTTAATGTTTGTCCAATTGTTTATAAAAAAAAAAAAAAACAAACGGGCGATTAGACGAGACAGCAACATGACAAACGTTGACAGCGGAATGAAGCTGAGTTAATGTCTTTCAGTAGTTCGCATCGCTTCTCCTCCTGCCTGCAACTTTCCCTAAAGCGCCTTATGAAAGTCCGGGTTACTCCTTACGGACTGTAGACTATACCTGCTAACCTAACTGGAGCTTGTGGAGTTTGGAAACTTTAACATACTAAATTGGGCAATTCTCTCTTTATAGGTTAAAACATTTGCGTTAGCTTGACAATTTGCAGTTATGGCGTGGTCTTGTAACCGAAAGTGTATCAAATTTTCTTTTCTTTTCACAAATACCCATTGCAATCAATAGGATTCATATCTTGTTTGAACCGGTAAAATGAAGCATCCCTTCTGTCAATTGTTCTTAAGGTTTTTTAAGATCTGGATTTTTTTTTTTTTTTATTGATTTTTTTTTTAAATTTATTTATTTATTATTTTTTTTTTTACAATTACGTACTTTCTTAGGAGACAATTTTTTCCTTGGTTTTTAAAGGTAAAAATCTCTACGTCATTATCGCTTTATTTTTAAAAAAAGGAAGAAATGAACGTAAAATGCAGACCTTTAGCCCTGGAATACTATAATAGTGTCAGTTTTGGTCAAGAGAAACCGGATAGGAAAGATGAAGATGAGGGATCTAATTCAAAACAACATTTAAAATGTGTAGATCCAGCTAGGTTCTCGCGGGATTGTCAAGTAAATGCTCATTAAAGTGGGAAATGCATTTATATATTGGTTTGCATCCTGACGAATTTAAAAAAAATCAATTGAAGATGATGTTTGATACTGATTTTTAATTCATTATAGTAATAATCCATTGTCTCTTAGAAACTTTACTTATTACTTGTTATAAAACTACAGAGCTGATTTTGATTAAATTTGTTTTAATGTGGACAGCTCAAATTTTGACCTATTTAGACGATATTTAAAATTCATTAAGCAATTCTTTAAAAAGTACTTTACATTTAATTTGATTTACATCGGTTTGAGGATTTTAGAGGTATAGAGACTAGGCTATTTAGAGAGGCAGACAGATGGACGGTTAAATCTTATTGTGCAATTCTATAAAAGTAATGCAAAGCTCCACAAATTGTAGCTACTTGGAATTCATTCATTAAAACAGGAAGCTTAGATAAATAAGGCTCCTACATTTTGTACTGCTTTCATCAATACAATCACATTTACTGTCGTCATCCTGAACAATAAATTCATTGTAGGTGTCCTGAATTCGTCATCAAATTCCATATCAAAATCAGAAGTTAGGTTCAGCCACTGTATGCATATTGTTGTCACTAAATCCACATCCGGTTATAAACAGATGCTGTGATTAAACAGTATCGTCTCTTAACAGTTGGTAACATGAAAACCAACTTCTATCAACAACTGATATTAAATTAGTTATTAATTCATGTTATTATCTCCCTATGTTCTATAACTATTATGACCCACAGTTAAATACAGACGAAACTCAATGCTTGAATTTAGTTATTTAACATTGTTTGAAGCATTTTTTTATAAATTCTATATACATTTAAAACAAACGACTACTATGAAGTGGTGTATATATTTTTATTAAGAATAACCAAAATAATAAGTTGATATGAAAATTATTTTTAATAATTGTAATTTATTTTATCATAGACAATTTTTTAAAAAATATTAAATAAAATCCACATTTTCTATTAATAAAATCCACATTTTTAAACTTAATCACAAAATATATAGTTTTTACACACAAAAATTTAATTATTATACACTATTATAAAAAGTGCTTATCAGGAGACCAGCCGCCCAATATTTCCAGGGCATTTTTTTACATTTTCTATCCACATGTTCATTATAATAAAATAAACGTAAGGTTTGTTGCATATAAACTTACTCCGATTACCACGGCTATTTACTTATGAAAAATGTATAATTACTTTGTATTTCTGATATCTTGTACTTTTTAAAGTTCAAAGTATCTGTAATAACACTCCTCTGTATTAAGAGAAAACTTACAAATTAATGTGTGGAAATACTGTATACGTACTTTTTTCTTATTAAAAAAAAAAATTATTTCCCCAAAATATTGAAATTTCACTGACTTTCTCTCTTAGCAATACTTTCTCTAAAGTATTCACCATATAAAATTTACACAACACATATATTATTTTTGTCTTTTAACTGTTTATTTTATTATTGCCAAGTAAAAATTTCAAGAATTACTTATAATAGATAAATTTTCTAATGCAAAGGGTATTTGTTCCAATCTGGTAAGCTACCTAACACTATGTTTGCACTTAAATAACTGCTTCCAAATTTTTGTGAGTTTTCCTAATTTAAAACTTCACGGTAAAACTAAATTTAAATCAATTTTTATTAACATTTATTTCGTAACTGTATGGATCTATTAAAATTTATAGAATGTTGCTTTTTGTGTAGCTTAATAGATTATGTTTATTTGTAATCAATTGATATCTGTGTGGTTGTTTTCTTTCTAAATTATACCAATTTTTTATATTTTGTTAAGTACCTACTTTTAATATGTCATAAAACTAATAGATCATAATATTGTTTTTTTTGCTGATATTGAATTGACCGAGTTGCTATTTTGAATGGTTTTTTAGTTAAAAAAAGAAGCAGGGTGTAGTTTTTAGTGCTTCTTTTTTTGCAATCTTTATACATAATTATGTGTTTAAATATACATTTTAAGTTAGAACATGTTAGATCACATTTTCGTCGTTTATGTAATTATAAAATACGGTTTAACAATCATATGACAAATATACTTCAACATTCTTTAGGATTAAAATCAAACACCCAATATCACAATTCAATAAAACAAGATTTAATTCCTTCTGTACTTTTCAGTAATAGAGTATTTGTTTAATACTGAACCTCTGAAGATGGTAACTATGTAACTGAAATGTACATAATGAAATAAATCTTCTTCTTTTGAATTTTGGTTTTGTGTGTTTGATTTTAATCTTTATGTTCGCTACAGTGTGCTTAAAAGCGTAGTATTCTTTCTTTACTATTCTGCTTTACTTAACAATTAAGAAGCCTTAATATCAAAATAGTTTACAGTGGATGAATGACTAATTAGACATCTTGCCCGTGGCTGGATGTCTGTAAGTGTGTCAGTGTGAGTAAGAGTTTTGTTATGTAGCAGCAGTCTTCAATCGTTTTACAAACTATAGTATACAATTTGTTTCATATTTACAGTCAAACGCAAGTATATTGTTGAGTTAAGGGATAAAATTGGATGAAGTAGGTCGTAACCATTAAATGCTTTCCGGTGTTGCTTTTTACACTAGACTGTATGATATCTTGCAGCGACAAAAACTATAACTATAAAATTTTATTCATGACTTTTTAAAATTTAAATTCCATTTTACAAAAATTCTATTCGATTATTCATTTTGGGTGTTCTATATAATTAGCAGGAATACGGATTTGGAAATACCAGTCCACGTTTTATTTTTTATTTAAAGCTAAGATAGAAAAGAAGCATTTGTCAGATACAACCTTATCACAAAATGGCGGGTGATAAGGTGTTAGGCATAAGTATTTATTGCAGATAAAAAAAAAATCGTCTTTAGATGTTATGGTATTAGGGTTACCTTATCTAAAGCTATTAGGAGAAAATGGCTACCGACATGAGCAAAACAAACATTGGTATGTCGTTCTAAAATGCAGGCTGACTTTTTAGAAATTCGGTGAAAACATCCAAAGCACTTGTTATAAGCCCTTCTACAAACGTGCTATATTTAAAGGAAACTTATCAAAGAATTAATTATTATTATTATTTAAGAATTACTAATGTGGCTTATTTTTCAGAAGAAATTAAATCTCTATAAAAAATATGTAAAATTAGTGTCAGGATCTCAAAACGTATAGGAAAATCTGATCAGGATGTACAACAACAAAATTTCTTTTTTTTCTTTTTCTTTTTTTTTATAACATTTCGGATTTTTCTAAGCATTTAATAAAGGCGAAAAGTTAGATAAATATATATCTTTAACGTTTTGCTAAATAGTTGCACTTTTTTTCAAGTTTAAAACAAAAATTCGAACTTCTTTATTCCCAATTATCACACGATATTAGTTAAAATTGTTAATTCATTTGTACGTTTACGCTATAGAGACAATCTATTTGGACATTGAACAATTTGTTTGGGAGTTGTTCTTAGATTATCAAATCTTTTTTTTCGTATGTGATAAGTGAGAACATAAAATGCTTGTAGTTACTACTTTCAAGAAGCCCTTCAGGGGCTCACTTTAGTGAGTACGGGGTTTGTCAATCCCGAGGGAACCTAGCTGGATCTTCACTTTCTCTCATCTAATATTGTGCTAAATCTTTCACTTTAGTATTTCTATCAGGTGTATCTTGACAAATTCTTGTTATTTCCCGACTCTGTTTCCACTAGAGTGGAGAGATCTTCACTTTATGTTATTTTCTTCCTATTTTACATGTTCAAGGCGCTTTTAAAAAACAATGTAAGATAACCTTTATATACGATTGTGTTAGGCAACCCTAAAAAATATTTCCTACTTGTATACATTATTCCCTTCTAATTTAAATCCTTTTTTTCTTTATTTTTTTTAAAATATTAGTGTCACAGTTTTTATTATAAATATTTCAGTTCTTTCGTATTTAATTTTCCTACAGGTTAGGTGATTCTCCTTAAAAACCAGTCTCTGCTAACATCAGGATTCTTCATATGTTTTCAAAAATGTGGTACTCCATAATCACATACAAAACTGTGTATTTCCACAAACACATTTTGGATTTTCCGTAAGAATAATTAAACCATACACACAGCTTAATAAATCTGTGGAAAATTGAGATGGTTCAATACCAGGCCGTGTGAATACTTATGTTACATAGTCATTATTCTGTTATATTTTTAACTACCATTCTTTTTCCTCAGAGGAACTGCCACCATGTAGTCTTTTCCGCTATAATAATTCTCAGTTAAATATTACGTGAAATGCTACTATAATGTTACGCCCCACATTATGTCCGAGTACTAAATATGTTTTAATTTCTCTCCCAAGTACTTACTTCATGATGGCTTTCTTTTATCTCTACTCCTTGATGCGTATATCTGAAGCACTTTTATCTTAAGCGATACCAAAAAAATGTTATTACTTTTAAGACTTCTATAAAAAAAAATACTTATCTGTTAGAACCATTAAATTAACCTATTCTCATCGATCATTGCTCATTTCCCCCCCCCCACAAGTTGCTGCTTTGGTCAGCTACAAAATCACGCCTTACATAATAAGCATACCTTGATTCTACAGTGTCAACTAAAATAAAGCGACTCATGAAAGAGGTTGTTCTACAATAATAGTCATAGAACTGATACCTCTTGACATCTACAGTTCTTGACTACCCCTTTATTAGTTCTTTACGGTGCGTAAACTCTAGTCTTTGCTACCATATGCGCGTTAGGGGAAGTTGCAGGCGGGAGGAGAAATGATCTCATAACTACTACTGCTAATGTTTTGTCCATTCCGCTGTCAACGTTTGTCATGTTGCAGTCTTGTCTGTTTGTCGTCTTTGTTTTGTTCCAAACAACTGGACAAACTTTTTAAAAAGAATTTTTTTTTTTAATTTGTTGTTTATAGTTCGAATAAAACTGGAAAGTACTGAGGTTGGGGTGTGGGGGAACGATGTTGCCAAATAAAATTTCATTATTTTCATTAATTCTTAGTAATATGAGTAATGATTTAAAAAAAAACCGTTTAAATTTAATTTCAGATTATTTATTCTATGTTCATTTCAGTGTTTAATTACTAACATTTTTTACCTAAGGATATTTTGTCACTTCCGTAGAATTGTCAACATGGGACAGCTACTGATAACAATGCTCGCCTTCCATTCGTCCAGAAGGCTACGAACCCCTGACACCATAATTATCCACTTTTACTTCCATAGAATTCCTTTCCAGTTTAAACCAGACTATAGGCTCAGATTTACAAACAATTAGACTAACTTACTAACCAGAAAAATCATTATTAAAATATCAAAATGGCGGCAAATTACAAAAAAAAATTTAGTTTTTAAAACTATTTAGTAGTAGGTTCGATTTTCATTAAATTTTTTATTTAAACTCATTCGTCTCGGCTACTTGTGTCATAAAACGATACACATTTGATATTATTTCGCGAGATTACCTATGAAGGACTTTACTCCCACCAACTTTCTTCCTGACGTTGTCGGTTGTACGTAAATCGCGCCCGGTCTAGAAATTGTCTACCTGTCGGAACAAACCTGCCCCATGAGTCACACCTCCACCAGCTGAGGCGTAGTTTTGCATTCCAATGTTTGGCCCTTCGATCACTGCCTACCCCAGAGTATGACATCTGTATAACCTAACTTAACCTAACCTAAATGTCGAAAGATTACTTTTGTCCTTTAGCAAGTCCACAGCCTGAATAAAGTGTGATGGGAATCAGTTTATTTGTTTAACTTCTACATAAATATCCCGTTGCAGCAAACCTGGGCACTCAAAAATGTTCATGAAAAAAAATCGAATCATTTACTTAGGGTTTTTATATTTTTCACATATGTTAGATATGGTGGAACTTTTTAAACATTTTGAAGTAGACATATTTGAGGCGGCGGAGGAATGTCTTGACCCTTGTAAATTTCTTCGATCGTCGAAGGAATTCCGTTTTAGCCAAAAATACTCCAGGTAGAGACTGTACTGGGCGCGATTTTCACTGGGCGCGATTTACAGGACACCGACGTTTTCACCTTCCATCACAACACAACAAACCAATGTTTTTAAATTACACGTATAACTAAAAAACCCACAGTATAAAACTCACTGCAAGACTAAGCTCAGTGTCTACACCAACCAGCCCACAGATGACTGCAGATCTCTATGACCGAAGTCAGGTTACACCTAAGAACTGTACATACTATCAACTCATTGGTTCTACACGTGTCTTTCTGCTACTCTGGAAGAGATTTCTCATAGTTAATTGTTCTCTCCTGAATCCATCTTATTTAAATTTCCTAATACGATTTATTTATCACAGATAAGCATAATTAAATTTTCTTAATAACGAACCAAAACCAATAATAAACTTTCAAATAAAAATTAATAAATCCCTTGACATAATAGATTACACATAGGGTACTGAGCACACGCATCAATAAATATTATTTACCAATTTCCAAGCTGCGTTTAATAACCTAATATACATCTACAAATTTTAAGGGAAACAAACCTTTTTGACACCTTTCTATAAATTTATTAACTTACTAATTTTGTTTAAGGTTTCAAAATGTATACGGTTGAAATAGCATTAAACTCAAGAGTTTTATGTTGATTCATCGGATTTTTGTTCAGATAATTTAAAAATAAACAATATTTTTTTTTTATGACAAACAAATTTTATTTCTGCCATCGATAAGCGGAAAAATATTTAATATACAATGGACCTTATTGGGACAAAATAACTCCTATGGGTAAAGTTTCAATAGTTAAGAGTTTCCATAATAATTAGATGTCTATAAATGTAATTCCCTAACAAAATTAAATAAAACCAGGGTGTGCTACCTATTTATCTCTACCGCGTTATACGAGTAAATAAACGATATATCTGCAACATTTTAAAATAATTTATATAATTCCCAGACATAAGAAAAACAGTTTCCCCACTCGAGATGGAATCAAGTAGCCATTAGTTAGAGTACATTGGGCTAAGTTCTCCTATATATTGTGAGTAATTATTTCAAGTAGGTTTATCTATGCTTCAAATTCTGATAACTTTTAATGGGGAGGCAATTAGTCGTAAAACAAATCTTAATTGTAGTGTTAATATTTTCGTCGTAGGTTTCTTTATCATATTTTACTGAGGTAAAAAAACTACTTGCATACGGAGAAGAGGCATGAACGTTTGTCAAAGGGAGGTTTTATTTAGGAAGTTCAGAATTCGTATTACTCCGTTACTATTTGTCTCTGATGTTGAAGGTTGGCCTCGAGGATAACTGTCGAGACAGCAAAATGTCCTTCATTTTATAAAAAAATTAATAAAATGTATTAAACTCATTGTTTGGAGTTAGGCATTTTAACTCGCGATCAGGAAGCGTTGTACGGGTTTCACGGGGTCTTCCTGCGGTCGGCAATTAGAATATCTATCCTCTCACACAATAACAGTAAGCGATATAAACTGTGCAAAATGTAAACAATAAAATACAAAACAACACAGCGTGAAACCCCACAAATAAAGTAAGAATTATATGAATTAACTTTAAAATAATTTAAAACAGTTGTTATAAATTCTTAAACAAAACAACAAAATGAAATTTATTTGAGAATTTTAACTGTTTAATTCTGCGAGATGTAAGAAATCAATCACAACAAAGCGTGAAGGCACAAATAAAGTAAACCTAAAAATAATTTAAGACAACTGTTGTAAACTTTCAAACAAAACAACAAAATGAAATTTATTTGAGAATTTAAACTGTTTAATTTTGCGAGATGTAAGAAATCAATCACAACACAACGTGAATCTGCACAAATAAAGTGAGCATTATATAAGTTAACCTAAATACAATTTTTAAAAAATCTGTTATAACTACGAAACGACAAACGAAACGAAACGATGCCTATTTAAGAATTTATAATAGTTGTTAAAAATTATTTTTGTTTTTAAGCATGTTAATCACCCAATCGTGTATTTTAAATGGTATTTTATCCACCTAGTTTCGATAGAAGGTGATGTCGGGGGATTTTAGAAAATAAAGATGCGAAACCCAAACATATTTCACCCAATAAACAAGAAACAAACAAAAAAAGTAGAAGCGTAAATAAAAAGGTACTAAATTGCGGATTTTGTTTAACTTGAAATAAAAGGGTCAAGCGTGTGGGACCACATGACTTTGGGCCCATAGATATTTAGGGAGAGTTATTTTTATAAAGTCAAATTCTTTTAAGCGGCAGTTTAAATTGACAGACAGACACACGCATTAGTAATAAGAGTCCTTGGTTTTATCTACGAACCCTAATAAAGAGAAATCAATGAAAATGGAATCCATCTTTCAATGGCTATTGAATTGTTTGTCTCACATCCAACAAAAACGGCTTTTAAAACTTATACACTAGGCTACCCATTATGATTGTGTGGTTAAATTAAATAGTATTCGTCATACAAAAAAACTGTATTATATAATTTCTGACTGTTATTTAATTTTAAACCCAAATACTTTTTCATGAAATAATATTTTTTTTCAGTTTTGTAGGTCACGCCATTTCATTTTGAAGGGCGGGTGAGGAGAAATAATATATGACTTTAAATTTGCGCTAGGACCAACATATTAATTTATTCGTTAAATAAACATATATAAACTAAATCAAAATAACTTTTAGTTTTGTTTGATATCCTATACATAATATTAAAAAAAAAAAAAAGAAAAAAAATATAACTACAGCTTTTGACCTTTAATACAAAAAATATAAAAGCAAAATTTTAAATATATAAGATTGCCTAAGTATATAAACTGGTTGCTATTTACAAACAGACACAATCGTGAAATTATAAGGGTCCTCGGTTTTACATACGAACCCTAAAAACATAAATAAAGTAAATATATAGTTCAATTAATATATCTATGTTGCATTTGTCTACAAAACGGTGGCCCATGAAAAAAACGGAGTTGTGAAATGAGTTTACTAATAAGGAATAAATATCGTAAAAAGTATAATTTGTATGTCGACTACAACTAGTGATATATTTGAATTCTCCATTCGTTTCTATCCCCACCGTTGAAGTCTTAGCACAAAATATATTCATTCTGAACTTGAATCAAACTTCAAAACTGAGTCGTTCTGACAACTCGTTCCCGCGTTGATTAGTTGCCAACCACTTCATCTTCACGTCAACATTTGAGCGATTTGATTCAAAACCTAATCATCCAGTTAAACACCAACATCGAATGAAACTATAGATATTATGTCACTCGGACCACCAACTTTCAATAACCAAGGACAGCCATTGAAAAAGAAGTATAATCACAACGCAACATAAATCAAATTGAATAAAACGTATTTGGCACATTTATACCTCACGACTGATATCATTTTGGATAAGTTCCTTAATATCAGTTAAATTTAGAGAAGCGGCAATAAATTGTGTGCGCTGTAATAGTAGGCCTAATAAAACGCATGGCATATGACAAAGTCCACCGCCTGCTACCACTGATAAGCGGCAAGCGGTAAATTCCCGGAACCGGGACCTTTATCCTTCTTTATTTTTAATGACAGTTAACCAGAAAGCGGTTCAACGTTATCTTCTTCAGCTTTGAAGGATTTAAAACGATTAGTATACATTTCTAGGAAATAAACTGTTTGGAATCTTTGTTTGAACAATACTAGGTTATTGATTTTAGAATTGGATTGTTTTGGGATAATGGGTTTAAATATTAAGAAACTCATGTATTCAATAAGCAAATACTGTAGCGCGTAATCTATTTTATACTCGGCAAATTTTCTTTTAAAGTGATTTTTACGTTAGTAAAATAGTAAAGTTATATCCCTAGTTTGAACCTCTGTCTTCAAAATTCTATAATTGGCGGAGATAATCAGGTGTGGTTATATAGATTTAAAAAAATAGAAAAACAGTTTCTATAGATATATGCCCAGAAACGCGTCTTTCCCGAGCTAATCGCCATTTTGTTTTTTCATTAAATAATGTATATTTCTAGAACGGTGTAACCGATTGAGTAGAAATTTTACACGGTATTCATCAATGAGACTTGGTTTAAAAAAACCAATAATTTGTTTTAAAATAGAGTCCATTTAAAAAAATTAAGTGAATTATTTTCATTAGAAATATTTAAATGCCGCCATTTTGAAACGAATTATTAGAACAAGTTGATTATTTATTTAATACTAGTTCTTCAATTTGACACTACTTTGCAAAATTTCAAATCGATCTGTTTAGCCATTTTAGTATTATAAATTATTTAGTAAAAAATGGCGGATAGGTGGAAAAAGAAGCAATTCCGCACATATGTTTATAGGAACTTTTTCATTATTTTGACCCGTATAATCAACTCCTGAATTATCTCCGCATTACAGAAACACCCTGTATACTAGTGTTTAAAACAGTTAAGAAGTTGGTTACAAAAAATATTTGCCAATTGCCTAATTATTTTCTTACAATTACGTCGATTAGAGAGAGTTATAGGATGGGTCAAAACATTGATGTCCTTCTCCTAATTTAATAATAGTAGTTTTTTGAATAAGGACTAACTTTAAACTGAAAATTGGTATGTTCACGTATTTTGGGTGTATAGAAGGTTTTCTTTACATTTTTTATTTGTTTAAAGCAAAAATAATTGTAAGTACGTTAAGAGAAAAAAAATACCATTTTCTCAATATCGTCTCTAAAGATTTTGACCGAATTGAAAACTAAGCGGTTACGGAAATTGTTTTATTCTTTAATGTTTTCTTTAAGTTTCATAAGATTCCATAACCTAACCTAACCTAACCTAACCTAACCTAACCTAACCTAACCTAACCTAACCTTAAGATTCATAAGAATCATTTCCAAAAGTTTAGCAGCTTACTTACGAACACCCTATATACTACAATTTCATTACTTAACAGTTAACTCCAAATTTAGAATTTACACATTTCAAACTCAATATTTTTTCTTCGTTGTTAAGAGGGTTCGTTCGACCAACGTTTAGGTAATTAGTGAAACTCAATTTTGTATATTTTGACTTAAGTTTGATGAAATCGGATATTTCCAAATAAATCTTTTGTTAAAGCCGATTTATTGTTTAAAATATATATATTGCGTGTAAGTGAGGAAAGTGGTATGATATTTGCATAGTAAAATAGTACATTTAATGGTCTCGCATTTCACTGTTTGTAGACGGGACATACAAATTTTCATTTCAAACCTTCCTCCAAACTCTTTTTAAATCAGAATTTCCGAATCGATCATCTCTAGAACCCATTAATTTCAAGTATTTCAAAATGGCGGCTATTTAATTTTGTTTGTCCTAAATATCTCGAAACATGTAAAAAAATACAACAAATATAAATTATAGGCCTACTTATTAAAAAAATTACAAACCTTTAATAAAGTTTGAAGTGTTATTAATTTGATGATATTAAGTAAAACATTTAAAGAGAATTAATGCGAATCAACATAAATGAGTGTAATTTCACGACACACTGTACATTGTACACAAACACATTTAACTCTGACCCAGATACGAGTAAAGAATGTTTGCTCAACTCCGTTTTGTTGGTCCAATACGTGATAAAAGTTTGGGTGCAATTACTGGTTTGATAATTATTAAACTAAGACTTTTATGATACAGTTGAGGCGCGGCGCGGCACATTGTTGACAGTGCAAATCCCACGAGGCATGCCGCTGTTTGGTCGGCCATTTTGTCTCTTTCATGGGAGCCGCTATCAGTATAATCAGAATCGTAAAATTCAGGTAGGCAGATAAGACATGTCAATACGAAGATCCCCATTCTGCCTACAGTAGAAAGCAACTGGCCGTAATGTTACTCCCGCTATCTCTAACAGATGTATGTGCTTGTTGGCTGCCATGATACGGTCATATTGGAATTAATTCTGAAACAGGAAAACTTGATTCTGTGTTGCTAATTCAGATGGTGATCTGTAAATAACTTCCTACGCCTATCACTTAATCAAACCTTGTAAGGATTCAGATTCATTTAATCCTCAGCATTGTCAAACCATTTACAATTAATGTTGTAATAATGTAACAACTCTCAATAATAACAGTATACGAAGTATTTTTGGTAATGGAACAAATGTCGATCTCCGATTTATTGACGTTTCATGGCCTCCGAAAACCAATTGATTATCACCACGTCGTCGGTACGTTGTTGGTGACTGTTAAAGTAGATAGTGCCCACAAAAATTAATGTAGGGATATCAAATTTGGTATATAATACTATAGTGTTCTCTTATAGAACAATATTGACATTCAGAAAAATCGAGTTAAAAATCTCTTAATGGCGGTCATTTAAAAACAAATTTTATTCATATCTCGTGTGTATGAATTCTTCTACAATGAATTAGACACAAATTTGCAGATTTCAATTGTGCATCTAGTACTAATCTAACCTAACCTAACCTACATCTCTACGACGACTAATACAAAAGTTATTGTAAAAAAGTAATTTCGAAAACTGTCCTGCGAAGAAAACTTGATATTACTAAATCTCGCACATCCAAGCCACCGATACAAGAGTTACGAGTGGATATGTACAGCTTCAAGGTCAGGGCCGAGATACTGACCAAGGTAATGGACATCTACGAGTCACGTTAGGGCCGAACCAATATCAAATTTGTAGTGACGTACATAACTAGGAAGTTCAGAAAACCTTTGTAACAATCGTTTTAAACCAGCTTACACTACTGGGTAAGACCTCTTGATCTACAAATATAATTAAACAATTCCTACAAGGCCCAAGAAACCAACTTAAGATCTGCTTGTATTACTTTATATGATGGGGCTAAGTATATACCACGAGCTCATCATCTTGTTCTCATTTGAGTTTTTTACCAATTTTCACAAAAGTAATTTTATACAGCCAATAACGTTTAAAACAAATTTCGGTAGAGCTGATATTTAAGAAAAGAAAAAATGTTATTCAGAACAATTCCACAGGCGGTTTTTTGATTGTTTACCGATAATGTAAAATACATTTTTTATTTATTGCTTAGAGGTTAGTTTTATCAAAATCGTTACTGACAATACAAGGAAACTAATATTTGGGTTTATTTAACTTCTATACTTTTGAGTTATTTAAAAAATGAAAAATCTACGTAAACTGTAAAAATATGACCAGATATAAAATTTTATACACTCTTTGTAAAAACACTTTTTTGGTTTCAGGAGTTAGTTTTGTTTGTTGGGGTTTGAAAACTAAACTAAGTTTGTGTAAAATTATTTTTTTATATCCCTTGAAATTTTGGTAGTAGGTCTAAATAACCTATTTCAATAGGAAATAACCTATTTCTACAGGAAACAACCTATTTTTACAGGAAACAATCTATTGCTATACAAAATAAACTATTTCGATAGGAAATAACCTATATAAATAATAAAAATCCTATCTCTATAATAAATAACCTATTTATATAGAAAATAAATTATTTCTATATCTAACAATCTACTTTGATATGAAATAACCTATTTCTATAGGAAATAACCATTTTCGAACGGAATTAACCAATTTTTACAGAAAATAACTTATTTGGACAGGAAATAACACATTTCGATAGGAAATAACATATTTCGATAGGAAATAAATTATTACTATAGAAAATAACCAATTTTTACAGGAAATAGTCCTTAACCAATTTCGATAGGAAATAACCAATTTCGATAGGAAATAACCTATTTTTACAGAAAATAATTTATTTGGACAGAAAATAACATATTTCGATAGGAAATAAATTATTACTACAGAAAATCACCAATTTTTACAGGAAATAGTCCATAACCAATTTCGATAGGAAATAACCTATTTTTACAGAAAATAACTTATTTGGACAGAAACTAACATATTTCGATAGGAAATAACCTATTTCGATAGGAAATAAATTATTACTACAGAAAATAACCAATTTTTACAGGAAATAGTTCTTAACCAATTTCGATAGGAAATAACCTATTTTTACAGAAAATAACTTATTTGGACAGAAAATAACCTATTTCGATAGGAAATAAATTATTACTACAGAAAATAACCAATTTTTACAGGAAATAGTCCTTAACCAATTTCGATAGGAAATAACCTATTTTTACAGAAAAACAACTTATTTGGAAAGAAAATAACCTATTTCGATAAGAAATAAATTATTACTACAGAAAATAACCAATTTTTACAGGAAATAGTCCTTAACCTACTTCGACAGGAAATACTCTATTTCAACAAGAATGTTTTTTTAAAGAAATTTAACATCCTGTAAGTGCGTTCGAAAATAGATATACCCTCAAGGAGTCACAATAGTAAGTGGAGTGTAGAAAACCCAGGATGTATCTACATTTTTTTCATGTAGGTTTTGGTTAAATCCCTCTCTTCCTATTAGGGCTCTCTTGACCAAATCTTGTTCTCCTCCAACCCTGAAATTATTAGAGTATTCGAGTGCTAGGAGTCTTTATTTTATGTTCTTTTCTTCCTTTTTTTAGAAGGACAGAGCCTTTAAACTACAAGGGAAAATCAAAAATCCATAAGAAAATACAACCATACGAATGTCAATTTATGTAACATTTAAATCGGTATTTATATTTGCAACAGTAAGTTTTATAAACCAAAATTCAGTTCTTCTCTCTAGAAAAAGTTGAGTACTGAATAGAACATTTATGTGAGTGAAAACATTTATTATGACTGAGAAAAACAATATTGCATACTCAGCTTTGGAGGTTAAAAAGATAAAATAACTATTTGGAGCAGATCTATGGGAACCAACCATCTCGTACTTCTCAGAAATTGAAAGACTCGCCAAAACGGTGGTCAGAAACAGAAGTAGACCCTTTGTTTCTGCGATTGAGCACTAAACGAGATCTAATTGGGCAATTTTTGCGCCGGAGACTCGTCCTGATTGCTGGTTTCTTCCCACAACTATTTACTTTAATAGCCTACACTGGGCAACAATATATATTTGATAATTATAACCGCCAAAAGTCTGCTCCTTATAATTGTAGCTTTTAGTAATGGTTCAATAATTGTAGCTACAACTTTGTTGGGGTTTTGGAAGGCGTAGTCAGTTTTTTTATATGTCTGAAACAAATTACAAAGTTGTAATGAATTTGTTCAATATGGAGGCTTGGTAAAAAAAAATCTTCAAATACTTGCCACGTAGCTACTTTTTGTTCTCTTTTTTATTTTATTTATTGCTCAGTTAATTTTCCGGTTTGATCATTATACATGAACTTAGTTTTCAACTGTAATTTTGAAAAGTACAAACTTTTGTCGAATGGAACATTTCAACAAACGTAAGAACTTAAGTAAAACCTTGCTCAGATGACGAATTTAACAAGAAAGATCATTTCACATTGTTTTATAATTTTCATTTTATAACTCGGATAACAATTATATTAGCAATGTTTTTCATATTTATGTTATGAAGAAGAAAAAAAAGGGAATAGTTGCTTACTAATTTTTAAACTACACGTTTTGAGCTATTTACAGGTAATACAGAAGAAAATTTATTCACAAATGAATCTTCTTTAATTCAGGGTTAGTTCAAATGGTGACAACGAACATCTTGAGTATAAACTGATTTTTTTTTTTTTTTTTTTTTTTTTTTTTCAAGTGAGACTTACATAAACATTTATATTATATAACTACAGTATTTTGATTTTCCGTTGTAAATTGTTGATTGATTTTTATAGTTATGCTTAACAAAATGAGAAAAACATATTTATAAAAAGTATAGTTTTTCCTAATACAGTACGTGGAATTTGATACTTTGGTTCTGCCTATTTTAGAATTACTTCCGGTGCATTAGTCATGGATTTATAAAAAAAAAAATGTGTGGTCCAATTGAGCCGATTTAGTAGATTGATACGAAGTAGGTCTTATAGGAATTGATTATTTTTAGAAACTTTCTTTTAAAGTGTTTATTGTAGGATTTACCTAAATATTGGAAATAGAGACTCTTATCAAGTTTTTTTGCCTCGATATCTAAATGATATACATTTATACTTATTATTTGTATAATTTACAATTTACAATTTATAAATAGAAGTGAGTATTACCCCCTAGGCACTTCAGCCTAAAGACTTTTTGTGTCCTTAAATTCCCTAATTAGTGTATGTCTATTATCTTGGTTAGGGTCGGATTTTCCTAGCTAGGTTGCTTGTTGTTTCAAAGGTCGCATCTGGGACGAAGATCAGTTGTCTTCTACGCCCTAATAACTATATGTTCTGTAGTTTCTAGGTGCTGATTACATGTCTGCAGTTTTTGAAATGAAGAAACCGAAACGAAGAAAGAATTTCAATGATATTGAAAAGGAGCCACTAATAAAAAAATTATTTTGAGTTATTACTAACTCTTCTGCAGTTTGAAGCATTTTTATGAAATGTTTACACAATAAGGCTTATGATGTGTAACGTGTTTGCCTTCTTTAAAATCTTGCAAACAGTAGTTTTATACGCATAGTCAAAGTCTCTAATTATCTGTTGAAAAGTTTCTGTTTCATAAAATCTTAGTATAATCAACAATTTTTCCACTGTAGACAGTGACATAATTCCGGCAGTAGTGTAGAAAAGATAATTTGAAAATAGGCCTAAAAACTTGAACAGCACCTTCCTTACTGAACCAAAATCTAATCTTGAATTCTTCGTTCGAAATAAATTAAAAGAATCTTGTCTTATTTCGTAAATTCTACTACTTAATAACTCAATGATTTTTAGTTAATCTGAACTACTACTACGATAATTTTAGACTCGTGAATTAATTTATAGGTTATGTTGTTGATGTTAGTAGATAATTTGAAAAACAAATCTTGTAAACACTAAAAATATAATAAATATTATTTAAACATAACTAGTACATGAAATCATAACCTAACCTAAAAAATATTTTGAAACTGTAATTAAACGAGGAAGAACATAAAGTAAATAACACAACAAAAAGTCACAAACCCAACTTTAATCTACAATTAAATATTTAATTGGCCGACAATGGGACTTAAATTAATGAGAGTTTAATGGTCGATTAGCAGTTGATGAATGTTATAGAAACTGAAATTGACGATTTAATGAAAGAATATGTTTAATGTTGGATTAAATAGTTTAATGACTATTCTAGAAACCGTCTGCAAATCTTTGGTAATTATATAGCAGAGTAGCCTCACTTTAAAATAAATTTTTATGGATTATATTCGTCAAATAAATGTTGGAAAAATATTTTATATCGAAAAAAAGTGTCGGAAAGATGATTACATATTATAATTACACAAGTTGTTTTTTCTTGAAAAAATTAACTATGTGTTATCTTTCATACTCATGACATTCACTTCAATAAACGTACGGAAGGTTTGGCCAGGTGGTTATATATATATAATATATATATATATATATATATATATATATATATATATATATAATATATATATATATATATATAAATATATATATATATATATATATATATATATATATATATATATATATATATATAGCAACCTGGCCAAACCTTTCGTGACATATAATAATACAGCCCTACATATTTACAGCAAAGAAAACATTATTTATTCTTATGAAGTAAGGTATGTAGTAGAGGATAAAAAAAATAAAGCAAGGAAAATATGGCGCCACCTTAACCTCCTAAGACCCAAAGGTGAACTAGTTTATAGGCGTAACAGCCTGATGTACTTTTAAAAGTACATTTCCGACACTTTTTTTCGATAATAAAATATTTTTCCAACATTTATTTGACGAATAAAACCCATAAATATTGATTTTGAAGTGAGGTTACTCTGCTATACAATTACCAAGTTTTTTATTTTTGTTTCCGACACTTTTTTTTGATAATAAAATATTTTTTCAACATTTATTTGACGAATAAAACCCATAAATATTGATTTTGAAGTGAGGTTACTCTGCTATATAATTACCAAGTTTTTTATTTTTGTGTTAATTAAACAGTAAAAGCATTTAAAAAAAATTACATTTTTTAGTGATTCTCACACACCTATTCAACTTCAACGTAAGAAAAACTAACCATTTCTGTTGATACAAACAAAATAGTTTGTGACAGTACACTTTCTGACTTGAGAGATTAAATTAAACGTCCTTGTTGTCGGCATGTCAAAGCGACTGTTTGGTTTGATAAGATACTGGGTTCAGTACAACTCTCACTGAACACGCCTATCAAATAGGGCCTTCCTGCCCCTTAATATTTAATAAAAGATTAACTGTGAATTTTATTCCGGCAGAGATACATAAACTGTATTGTGGGTTTAATATTTATTGTTTTTTTTTCAATTAATCTCATTAGTTTATATCATATTAAGCTCATTTTTATCCGATAGTTTTTAATATTACTTCAGCTCTGAATATAATACTTTCTACGAATTTAATTCAGATAAAGTTGCAATTTTTATCGACAGAGAAAATAATGTGGTAAGTTACAAAATCGATGACTAGAAAAAATAACAAACAGTAAATATTTTCTCTTTCATTATAGAATGCACTTTGGTTGTCATATTAACCATGACCCGTCCTGGAATTTTTGTTCAGGTGTTTAGAAATAAATCTTGATCGCCGTCGTTAATAGCTAGATTTGAATCAATTAAGATTCATCAGACCAATAATCATCGCAGAAAGTTGCTACTGTAATGTTACATGATCTTTCCCCTTTAATGTTGGATTCTGCATAGCGGTCGAATGTTGAAATCTGTATTTAAGTAACGTTTATTTTGCAAGCTTTTAAAATAGTCCGTTTTGAAAGAGAGAATTCGGAGATAAACCTCCCCTATTTATTAAAGTGTATAATATCAGCTCGCACTGGTGTAAATTAAAGTTAGTTTTGAGAGAATTCGGAGATAAACCTCCCCTATTTATTAAAGTGTATAATATCAGCTCGCACTGGTGTAAATTAAAGTTAGTTTTGAGAGAATTCGGAGATAAACCTCCCCTATTTATTAAAGTGTATAATATCAGCTCGCACTGGTTTAAATTAAAGTTATTTTTGAGAGAATTCGGAGATAAACCTCCCCTATTTTATTAAAGTGTATAATATCAGCTCGCACTGGTGTAAATTAAAGTTAGTTTTGAGAGAATTCGGAGATAAACCTCCCCTATTTATTAAGGTGTATAATATCAGCTCGCACTGGTGTAAATTAAAGTTATTTTTGAGAGAATTCGGAAATAAACCTCCCCTATTTTATTAAAGTGTATAATATCAGCTCGCACTGGTGTAAATTAAAGTAAGTTTTGAGAGAATTCGGAGATAAACCTCCCCTATTTATTAAAGTGTATAATATCAGTTCGCACTGGTGTAAATTAAAGTTAGTTTTGAGAGAATTCGGAGATAAACCTCCCCTATTTTATTAAAGTGTATAATATCAGCTCGCATTGGTGTAAATTAAAGTTAGTTTTGAGAGAATTCGGAGATAAACCTCCCCTATTTATTAAAGTGTATTATATCAGCTCGCACTGGTGTAAGTTAAGGATAGTTTTGAGAGAATTCGGATATAAACCTCCCCTATTTTTTAAAGTGTATAATATCAGTTCGCATTGGTGTAAATTAAAGATAGTTTTGAGAGAATTCGGATATAAACCTCCCCTATTTTATTAGTGTATAATATCAGCTCGCACTGGTGTAAATTAAAGTTAGTTTTGAGATAATTCGGAGATAAACCTCCCCAATTTATTAAAGTGTATAATATCAGCTCGCACTGGTGTAAATTAAAGTTAGTTTTGAGAGAATTCGGAGATAAACCTCCCCTATTTATTAAAGTGTATAATATCAGCTCGCACTGGTGTAAATTAAAGTTAGTTTTGAGAGAATTCGGAGATAAACCTCCCTATTTATTAAAGTGTATAATATCAGCTCGCACTGGTGTAAATTAAAGTTAGTTTTGAGAGAATTCGGAGATAAACCTCCCCTATTTTTTAAAGTGTATAATATCAGCTCGCACTGGTGTAAATTAAAGATAGTTTTGAGAGAATTCGGATATAAACCTCCCCTATTTTTTAAAGTGTATAATATCAGCTCGCAATGGTGTAAATTAAAGTTAGTTTTGAGAGAATTCGGAGATAAACCTCCCCTATTTTTTAAAGTGTATAATATCAGCTCGCACTGGTGTAAATTAAAGTTAGTTTTGAGAGAATTCGGAGATAAACCTCCCCTATTTTTTAAAGTGTATAATATCAGCTCGCACTGGTGTAAATTAAAGATAGTTTTGAGAGAATTCGGATATAAACCTCCCCTATTTTTTAAAGTGTATAATATCAGCTCGCAATGGTGTAAATTAAAGTTAGTTTTGAGAGAATTCGGAGATAAACCTCCCCTATTTTTTAAAGTGTATAATATCAGCTCGCACTGGTGTAAATTAAAGTTAGTTTTGAGAGAATTCGGAGATAAACCTCCCTATTTATTAAAGTGTATAATATCAGCTCGCACTGGTGTAAATTAAAGTTAGTTTTGAGATAATTCGGAGATAAACCTCCCCAATTTATTAAAGTGTATAATATCAGCGCGCACTGGTGTAAATTAAAGATAGTTTTGACAGAATTCGGAGATAAACCTCCCCTATATATTAAAGTGTATAATATCAGCTCGCACTGGTGTAAATTAAAGATAGTTTTGAGAGAATTCGGAGATAAACCTCCCCTATTTTTTAAAGTGTATAATATCACCTCGCACTGGTGTAAATTAAAGATAGTTTTGAGAGAATTCGGATATAAACCTCCCCTATTTTTTAAAGTGTATAATATCAGCTCGCAATGGTGTAAATTAAAGTTAGTTTTGAGAGAATTCGGAGATAAACCTCCCCTATTTTTTAAAGTGTATAATATCAGCTCGCACTGGTGTAAATTAAAGTTAGTTTTGAGAGAATTCGGAGATAAACCTCCCCTATTTTTTAAAGTGTATAATATCAGCTCGCACTGGTGTAAATTAAAGATAGTTTTGAGAGAATTCGGATATAAACCTCCCCTATTTTTTAAAGTGTATAATATCAGCTCGCAATGGTGTAAATTAAAGTTAGTTTTGAGAGAATTCGGAGATAAACCTCCCCTATTTTTTAAAGTGTATAATATCAGCTCGCACTGGTGTAAATTAAAGTTAGTTTTGAGAGAATTCGGAGATAAACCTCCCTATTTATTAAAGTGTATAATATCAGCTCGCACTGGTGTAAATTAAAGTTAGTTTTGAGATAATTCGGAGATAAACCTCCCCTATATATTAAAGTGTATAATATCAGCTCGCACTGGTGTAAATTAAAGATAGTTTTGAGAGAATTCGGATATAAACCTCCCCTATCTTTTAAAGTGTATAATATCAGCTCGCACTGGTGTAAATTAAAGTTAGTTTTGAGAGAATTCGGAGATAAACCTCCCCTATTTATTAAAGTGTATAATATCAGTTCGCATTGGTGTAAATTAAAGTTAGTTTTGAGAGAATTCGGATATAAACCTCCCCTATTTTTTAAAGTGTATAATATCAGTTTGCATTGGTGTAAATTAAAGTTAGTTTTGAGAGAATTCGGAGATAAACCTCCCCTATTTATTAAAGTGTATATTATCAGCTCGCACTGGTGTAAATTAAAGTTAGTTTTGAGAGAATTCGGAGATAAACCTCCCCTATTTATTAAAGTGTATAATATCAGCTCGCACTGGTGTAAATTAAAGTTAGTTTTGAGAGAATTCGGAGATAAACCTCCCCTATTTATTAAAGTGTATAATATCATCACGCACTGGTGTAAATTAAAGTTAGTTTTGAGAGAATTCGGATATAAACCTCCCCTATTTATTAAAGTGTATACTATCAGCTCGCACTGGTGTAAATTAAAGTTAGTTTTGAAAATAACCATTAAAACGTTATGAGAATTAACGTTCTGCAATTTATATAGGTCGGGTTTTGACAGAAAAAGATATTAAAGAGAGAACTGACCTTGAATTAAAATATTAGTACTAAGTCAAGGTAAATTCATATGCAATAATGTTTTATACAACTAGGGGGACATATACCGGCTAATAATGTTGAATTCGCTTCTCATGTTTGCAGACTCTGGTCTTCAGTATAGGTTTCTTTTATTAAAGTTTATATGTTTTGAGTGCTACCTTTTTAAAAAGACATTGTTTAAAATAATAAGTAACTTCGAATTATATTAATATACAAAATTCCATGGATGAACTGTATAAGAGAAGTGTAATACGATTTTTATTGAGAATTCGTAAAGAGTCAGAAACCAACATAAGGTGTGTGTTCCTACGAGAAAGTGAGAGTTATTGAGATTTTGTAAATAGGTGGAAAACAGGAGTTGGATGGGTAATTAGGACTAGTTTTCTGGGTTAGATTTATAAAAAAGCCAAATAGGGAAGTTGCTAAAGTGTATAAAAAGGAAATGGGCATGATGAAAAACATATTATATATAGGGAATGACTGGCCTGTAACGTTATGCTTCTATTTTCAGTATCTTGTGTAATAGAAAATATTGTTTGTATTTATTTACTTGAACAATATGAATAAGGTTTATAGAAAGATGTAGAATATGTGTATTAATATACAGAATGGCTGAAAATAAACTATCATAACCTCTTGATTTTTAAAATATTTGAGACATTTGAATTCCGTTTGAGGCAATCTTTTTAGGTGAAAGAGGAGATCTAAATAAGTAAAGTTTAGGTTATTTTAAATTAAGAGCAGATAGGGGGTTGCTAAAAAAAATTTCAAATGATACGTATTTGTGATACGTCCTTTTAAACGTCTCCGTGATACAAGAAATATAACACAGAGAAAATTAAATTCTGACCATCCAAAACAAAATTGCAATCTAGAGAGTTATTTTATTTATGAACGTGGACGGAAGCTAGTAGGGAGATGGACTTGGAAGTAAAGACAATCAATTTTTCTAAATGATTTTAAACTGCTTCAAATACAAGACTTTCTTGTTTTATGGTAAATCTTTTAAATCACCACCTAACCTAACCAAACTTTTGAAACATGTTTGCACAAATTATATACAGTCGACTCTCGCTAACTCGAAATTCATGGGACTACAATTTTTCTTCGAGTTACGTGTAGTTCGACTTATGAATAGTTCGAGTTATAGAGGTAATTCTTGAATAAATTCGACTTACAGAGGTAACGAGATATAGAGGTTTTTTCTAAAAACATACGTAAAGTACGTACTGCAGCTTTGGCTTCTTTAGGTGTAATGAATGTCAGCTGGCTCCTCTTCGTCAGAAGGAGCATCCTCATCGTTGCTCGAGATATAGAGGTAAACTTCGACTTCTGGAGGTAAAGTGCAAATTGAATTCGACTTATCTACTGAACTTCGAGTTATAGAGGTAATATTTGTGTCTCTTCGACTTATAGAGCTAAAATATAACCGTAAAATTATTTCGAGTTATGTATTGTTATTTTTTCGACTTAGACAAGTTTTTCCAAGGGGATTGAAAATAATTCAAGATATCGAAGATTTCGAGTTATCGAGGTTTGAGTTAGCGAGAGTCGACTGTACTACTGCATGTAAGGTACAGGGAGAACAATTTGAACATTTAATAGGAAGTAAACACACATTAATGCCATACAAGGGGTTGTACCGTGACATTTAAATTTTGATAGTAAGCCTCTTTCACCAGTCCCCAAAATAAAAATAATCTAAAGCTTTGCTTTTTAGATTTCCTCCTTAAATAAACAGAATTCAAATATTTAAAAAAATAGAGGGCGTGGTTATTTTCAGCCAACCTGTATACTACTGTTATAAATTAAGTAAATTAATAAAGTTCAAGTTTTATCCATTTTTAATTTTCTTTTTTTCATTTTACTTAATAATTTTGTGTTTATTTTATGTTAGTTTAAATGGTAACTTTATTTCATTAATTTTATTTCCATGATCAATATTAAATATTGATGCTCAATCTAACTGTGTAGAAACCAAAATTTGGTATGATTTTGCTTTAATTCAATTGAAAAAGATTCTTCTTTTAGATACCGTTTAAAATTATTAGAATTTTGTTAGCGTTATACGAGACAAGCCTTGTGTATAGGCCCTACATTACAATATCAATGTGACTATTACCCGCATTAAACAAACCATATTGTAATAATGCCTGTATTCAATATTTACAGATGAGTGCAACTCACCTGTTTATAATTATTGCATTTAAACAGTCATAGAAACGGTTCTTTATGTTTCGATGTAAGACTCAATTATGACGAATGCATCAAGGCTATTTCTATACATGTAATTTGTCACTTCCCTCTCTGCAACTCCATCTTGGTTGATTCACAATTAAAAACCGTTACTTTCATTCTTGAAATACATGAAAACATTCCCATCTCCTCTAAATTTAACTGTAGAAAAATAAAAGATACAAAATCACTCAAAGGCTAAAGAAATACAGGGAACTCTGTAGAGCCGATCGCAGATTCTACAAACTTACAATAATCTTTACAAGAAGTGGTTAAATTAAAAGCGCATGCCGATACTCTTAGTTACAAGTGACAATAAGTCAGTTTATATTTGGTAGAATTTATATTTGTTAATACTACCTAACCTAAAATATCAACATAATTTTCCCAATACTTTTCTTAATTTTAAAAATAAAAGAATAAGAAATATCGCGCCTTTCAAAAATAAGTTTCGTTATTTGTTCTCTATTACCCAAGAAAAAACTCTTTATTGTAGGCCTATGCAGATGTAATTGAGATTTATTAAAACATCAGCTGTTATTTTTTCATTGCCGTTTATTGGTTGCCATAGCAACGAGTTTTTCATTGTTGGCTAATTTCAAACACAAGGAATCTCTAATAGGTGGTAAACTTGTAGTAGTTTACAATTAATTAATTGATTTTTTATTACGTTATGACTTTACTTTCACAATCACGCATCACATTGATTCAATATTATTATGAATGTAAACGGAGAATCATGCACGCACCGATTTAAGAGACGGACCGTACAGTTAGTAGGTAAACAAACTTGTTAGTAAGTTTAAAACTACCGGGTCTGTTGGAAACATCAAAAGGCGAGGAAGTCCTTCAATCGTAAGAGATGAAATTACTGTTGCTGAATGAAAAAGTGTTTTATCAAATGGAAATGAATACGGAGAATGTAGAATATTCAGGAAGAGAATGGCGGTCACTTGGAACACCTGTCTTAATTTAAAGATTTGGCTTTAATTTTAAGTTTTTTTATTACATCCCGAAGGAATTTACGTGCTTTAATTCTATGTAAAAAAAATAAATACACGCTAATCAATTGAAAGACTCGTTGTAATTGACATGAGTAATCCAATATTGTAGCAGTCTCCATGTCATATATTATTAAAAGTGGTCTTTAAATAACAAAATATTAAAATGGAAAATTGTTAGGCCCTACATAATTTAATTACTTAATATTTATTTTCAAAATTGGGCAACGCTATTTGATTGTTGAGACGAAATTACTACTCGAGTGCTGTGCGATTTTACCAATTATGAAATATTATTTGATATGTAGAGTATAATGTGTCTAGCCAAATATACTACATATTAGCGATAGTAACTGAATGATTAATCAAAATACAAACTTCAAATTTATTCAGCAAAACCCTTACTACTGTAGAAACCTTTAAAACCAACTAATGTCTAGAAAAAAAGTCAAACTAGCTTAAATTAATCCCAAAAGCTAAATTTGTTATTATTTTTTTTTTAATTCGTTCTACTTTGGCCTAATATGTGCTAAAATTTTTGGTTAGGCCTCTCTTTTGTTAAGTGAGAAAAATCGAGTTTTGGAGCTCAAAAAGTTATGATGTTGACCCAACATTGTTAAGACAATGAGGAGCTACGATTGTTATTTGTATTCTGGTTGTGAGAGTTAGAATTACGGCGACGGGAAGTCATTATGGTTTTTCCTCGAGTGGAAAACCGTATAGCAGGAGTAGGTCTTTCACGGGCTGTAGCGCCACAGGATTATTATTTCAAACTCTGAGAAGCTCATCTAATATTGTTAGGTTGCAAATAATGAGCACTGATAAGATAAAATCCCCGTAATGATTACAGGTTACAAATGGCAGGTATTTCATATCTCTAGAAGAATACTCGAAAACACCGAACTCCGCTGTGTTCTCATATATTTACGTATTTAAATAATATTGTTTCCAATATTATAAATATTTACTAAACAGCTTTATAAAAAATATTTCTATTTTTCAGCAATACTGTTGTTTTTTAAAATAAGATTTATTCGTTATCCAAAAAACCTGATATTCTTATTTTACATCAATTCGACATTCTTTTTCTACGCAACTTTCAGAGTTTGACCATTCACGACGATTTGTATTCTTGACTTTCACCTAAAATTTTAAAAGATCTAAAATCATTTAAAATTAACCTTACAACTTTCTGACCGATTTCTTTGCCAACGAACTCATCCAAAACCAGTTATAAAAAGATATGTCTTACAAATTCTTGTAACTTTGTACGTGACAATACAGTATTTTCACTTCATTTCAGATTGTATAATTGACAGCTTTGCTTCTTCATCAGAACAATACACACTTTGTCCAAGAGGTTACTGAAATAATTATATTTTGCTGTCAAAACAAAATAACTCACGAATCGTCAACAAATTCAGACATAGAGAAAGAGGGAGAGAGATAAAGACACATCTATATCAGTGTTTAAACAGACTGTATACATCGACTTCCGGTGTATTAACTCTTTGTCGGACTGTACTGATGTGTACCGCACCTTCTGCACTCGATGGTTCTGACGCGGCCGCTTAGTTTTCCAGGTATCCCCTGCCAAACAATTCATTGGAAATTAGTTCTTTGGATGAACGACCTATTGACAATAGTTTCTTTCTTTAAAAAAAAAATATTTAGAAGTCATGATTATCGGAAGATTATTTCAGTTTCAAAAAACAGAAGTTCCTCTTTATTATTAATGACAAACTTTTAATTAAAAAACACAATTATTGAAGTGAATACTTCTTTACGCCTGGTAGGCAATTTTTTTGGTGCTGTTAAATCGATGTGTTGAAAGGAAAAATCGTCACGAAAATAATAATAACAGTATACGTACAACAACGGTTATGCGGCGTATTTAAATAATCTACTATTTTTATTAAGTAAAAGTTCAATTATTAAATATAAATATTAATTACGAATATAATTATGATATTAAATTTTTAAAATAATAAATAATTAAATTTACGTTTCAAAATATATAGTACTTAACCTCGAGATAATCAATAAGCTAATGTGGTAAAAACAGGGTTTATATAAGTATTCACTTCTAACGCGCGTAGTCTCTACGCACCCAATATTTTTTTTTTATACAAACCACTTTTAAAAATGTTTTTAATCATTAACATTAAATTCCAACAAGCACCAACATATATTTTCCATGTTTAATACCGTGTAACCCTAAATAGTGTTTTATCGGAGGTGAGGCCGTGTCTGAAATATATCTAAAGGATCCATTTACGTAAGATATGATGAACGAGTTATTTAATAATGGCGTGTAACAGTTGAAACTTCCTCAGTTATCATCGTTTTCAAAATGATATTTGTCTGGGTCATTTTTATACAGCATTAATATAAAAAAATGGCTAAACCGATTGCTGAAAATGTTATACGTGGTGGGGGTAAGAGTGCCAAAAACGTGATTACATTTTTGTCAAATACTTAAATTGATAAAGTGTGGGCTATTAAAGGGTTCAAAAAGAAATTGTCATGTATTTGCATTTCAATAAATTCACAATTTAAATTTAAATTTACCTGTAAAACGGTTTTGACTATAACAAAATTATCCGAGAGATATATGCCCGAAAATATTATAGAAAGGAATTTATGAACCTTTTGGTAATTACGAGTTAAGAAGAAATGTAACGAAATTGGGAAAATTGTTTATTAGATCGCACCTCAGTTTGTGCATTCACTTCTTACCAAATCAAATTTCATCAATATAGTAAGAAGGATTCCTATTTAGTATTATTTTGTGAAATTTGTGTAATTTTTTCACGGTTTAAAAACAAAAATTCAACAATCAGATTTAGTGCACAACTAGATAACCAAATGCATTAAATATTGAAAATAGCATACATCGATTCAGTAGTTTAGGACTTCAGAAAATTTTTTGCTTACATCGATATGATCTGATTTTCGATATATTTCGTTTAGCTATTTATAAAAGACTAACTATCGATTTTATCGAAATTATAAACATCGCCTTACTATCTTCGAAAAAGGGAAAATAATATGGCAGCATTTTGTAATCAAATTAAGAATTTCAAAAGTTGATTTGGGTTTATCGAATTGTGTATAATTAACTTTATGAATACCACAGACAAAAAAGAGGGTATACTTTTTGTATGTGGTATTACTAAGCATTATCTTAAAAAAATCCTATATAGGGTTACTAAATCTTGTAATTATTTGAGCCTAAAAGCTTGACAGAATCCAAGTTCCTAAAATACAAATTTAGGTAATAACTACTGAGTTTTTATCATAACGAGATCAACATTAGATGTAGAATTAAAATATTTAATTTCAACTTTCTTTAGTCATGCTTTTATTTTAGTTTTGGTTTCCGCTATCGCGTTTACGTAGACTCGAAAATAATAGTTGACAACCAACTAAAATCATTTTTCAGAAATCTTTAGCACATGAAAACTGAAGATTAGCAAACTGAAGATTGTGTTTTTGTTGTTGTTATTTTTACCTTATTATGGTGGTTAAATAATATCGTTATAATATTCCAACTCGGCATAATTTTTCACATTTAAATAGGTTAATAAATCAAAATTTTTATAATGTTGGGTTATTGTTTAATTTTGAATTTTTAGAAAATGAAGTGTGTGAAGTTGGATCATAAACTGTTGTATTGTTCAAAATCATTGCTCATCAGAAAATAATATATATAAGCCAAATACCACTCACTCACTGACTCACTCATCACGATTTCTGAAAAACTTCAGAACGAATTGCAATGAAACTTGGAAAATAGCTTCCTCATAGGTAATAGGAGAAATCTTTTGAAAAACTTTTGCGTTTAAGCATATGAAAAAAAAAATCCGAAATTTAATTTTTCTCTAAACTACAAAGGTGAAACTAGCTGAGGCTTCTTACATTCCTTCTTTTCAAATGTTTGATGCTTATGGTATACAAAATAAGCAAAAGGTTAATGTTTTTAGCTAAAGATCTGCTCTAAATACAAGATTTAAAAAATCGCTAAAAACCAAAATGGTGCCTGGCATTTCTCTTTAACCGATGGAGTTGCTTCTTTCAACTGATTAGATTTGAAATGTTTACAGTTTTTTTCTTATATGTCAAAATGCCTTTGTTTCAGTATTTACATAAACATGTTTATTTTTAGTGATACGCACGGGTATTCAACGAACACGTAAAAAAAATTCAATTACGTTAAAAAGACTGATAATACCAACCATACAAATCTAATGGTGTCTGTCTGTGTGTGTGTGTGTGTGTTTGTGTTTTACTCAATCACGTAAAAACTACTGGACCCATTGAGCTGAAATTGTACATGGACAATCTTAGTATAATAATGTGTCCCTGGTTAACACATAGGCCTATTTCTATTTAGAAATTCCATCAGGGCACCGCCCCAATGGCCTTGAAAACTCCCTTACCACTCAATTATCCATACGAAGGGCGGGTACTCTGCTAGTATGTATATTTGAATTTACTTGTAATACGTTTATTTGACACATAATTTTATGTAATGCGGACCTATACTTATTATACCCTCATCCTTAATGCAATTTTAATCTAAAGGAAACCATTCCATGAGGTACGGAATCGAACTTATTTTTTTTGAATAATTTTCTAATCAAATACGTTTATAAATATCATAAAGTTATTAACCATTTCCATACAAATTCAAAAATTTGTTCATATAAAAAAGTTACAAATTATTAAAAATTAAATAATAATAATAATAATATCAACAATAACTAGTCGTCTCCAATTCAGGCTTTTAAGTTTATAATAACTACATACCTTAACCTAAAAACAATTTAAAACAGCTGTTATAAATTCTCAAACAAAACAACAAAATTAAATGTATTTGAGAATTTAAACAGTTTTTAATTTTGTGATATTAAAAAAAAATCAACGTGAATCCGTACAAATAAAGTAAGCACTACATACGTGACATATCAGCTGTTATTAATTCTCAAACAAAACCATAAAATAAAAAATATTTGATAATTTATAACAGTTGTTTCAAGTTATTTTTGTTGTGAAATATGTTATTTACCCATATTAAAAACACATATTAAATTATAAAATAAGTATTTTCAAGTACAATGAATAATTTTCGTCAAATCTGCATGTAAAACTGTTTAATTTGACACCTCAAAAAATAAAATCTGCCCTACAGTAAAGTAATACATGACTGGGGTAGAAATTCCTTAGCGAATTAAATATAAGGTTAACTATATGAAAAATAGTATACCAAATACATTCAATAATAAATTGTTATTGATACCAACAGGTAAAAAAACAAACAAATTACAATAAATTTAATACAAAATAGATAACCACGTAATATAGATACTAAAAAACAAACTCTTAAATATTGTTAATAATTAGTTTCAAAATAAAACATGAATATCTGAAGTAAAACTTCACATCTTTTAAAAAATTAGAGGCAATAAATAAAAGGAAAACGTCTAGCTCCAGAAATGATGCAACTTGCCCGCTCTTAAAATTCGGGGAATTGTATCAAAATAACAATGATTAGTTTCTGCAAAAAGATGAACAAATGACTCACTAGAATGAGTGCCAACTGGAATCCGAAACTCTACCCCATTCATAGCAGCTCAGCACGATAAAATGAACCATTTCAAGCCTGTGCAAAAACAGAACATCCAGTGCATCACTTCCATAAGTGGCAACCGATCAAATCCTGAATTGAAACTTCCATATAACACCAACCAATTGAAAGAATCTCCTCTGAACCCTCTCCAGGATTGTACGATGCCATTCCTAACTTTCTTATCCTATTCACACAATAATCTTTAATCGTTTCTGCCTAAAATCGATTCATTTTTTGCATACTTACAACGAATAAAACTTTCCAATATATAGTTTAGACGACCATCAATTTGTGATTAGACTAATGAGTCACAAGTTGCCATAGACGATTATTTAGAAAATAGTCTGAAATGTGTACCAAGTGTTCAAAATATCGGGATTCTTAAAATTCGATTTAGAAATTTCCGCTCCAAAAATTACTATGCAAATTTTACAGTAGGAATAAAAAAATCAAGAGGGTGCTAAACCACACGGCCTAGGCATTGTTATTTTGATAAAGTCGTTTTAAGCGGCCAAGTCACAACATATTATTAATTTATTCGTAAAAAAAAAAACATCAAATTACTTCTAGTTTTATTTGATACCCTACACATAATATTCCAAAAATAATACTGTTCAACTTGATAGTTTTTGCCTCTTAATTACCACAAGGTCATTTTTTGTAACCACTATATTTTTCCTATATGTGGGACAATAAAAAGAATATAAATACAAAGTTTGAAATATATAGAATTTATAGTTTTGTTTTTATAGACGAGTAGAGACTTACAAAGAGACAGACGGACAGAAATGTACCTAAAATTATAATGGTCCTTGGTTTTACCTACGGATCCTAAAAATATCTATTTTTAAATATTCGTTATATTCTTAGATAGGCTTTAAAAAGATATAGGTTATGTGGTCCATTAAAAGAAAAACTGTTAGGAGATCACCTGGCAGGTGTTTGCCGTGGTCAACTCCGGAGCCATATGTGTATTGTAAAAAGGCGCTGGCCCTCGCTCCGTTCTCGAAAAAAATCATCATCGTTTTCTGACCCATCACATAATTACATAATCGTAGTTAACCATCAAAAACAAAATTCTTAAGAACATAACCTCAAAACTATTATTAAAATGAGAAATAATAGTTATAGTAAATTGAATTCTTATTGAATTTTAGTCAAATTTATAAATTGTATGTACTTTTAACTACTATATGAAAAAATAGTTAACAAATTTCAAAATGGCAGCCGTTTGAAACAAATTTTGACCTTAGTTACATCATATTTAAGTTTTAAATGACCCTATAAGTTATTTTTCCACTTTTGTAATCTCCACATACCAAGATCAATGCCTGCAATTTAATAGATTCCTCCGAATGAAATTTGGGTTTTAGAGTACCAGGGTTTCACTGCATTTTTAAAGTATTTTTATAACTAGATTTCCTAACCAGACAAATAGATTTAGATAATTTAACATATGTATTATTAAATTAATTTAAAATCTATTTATAAATTTGACTTAAGTTACCAAATATTCTAAACCAAACAAATTTTATTTTTATTACATTTGTTCCTAGTTTGCCATAGTAAGAGTTTATGCCAACTGCGCAATTAAAATTACCAAACTTCCTACAGGTAGTTAAGTTAATAAGGAATTGAATTCAGCTTAGCCTAATGTTAAAGTCGTGAATTTACTGTGTACAAAGTAATTAAAAATTTATTTACATGTAAATATTTAAAACGATACAACGGTGAAAAGTGTGCAGACAAGAAGCATAAATCTCGCTGATGAGGTTAACTCGACTTGTTTGCTCATCTTGTCTTGCGTAAAATTAGGCTAATAATTGCTTAGTGTTCTGTAATCCCCGATTTACATGTAGCATAGAGAAATGAATTGAGTTTTGAATTGAAGACTACTTTCAAACATTATAGACTGTTTTTATTTAAACACGTTAAGTTTGTCCATAAAGTCTTGTTTATTCGTAAGTGTGTTGTCCGGGTTACGTGTTATTTCCGACGGTTTTCAGGCCGAAGGAGTTTGACCTGTATCTTTTCCATATTCGTTTGATGTTGCCATGTCCAATTTTTGTTTATCGGTTTACTTGTTTCAGCTGTAGACCACATACAAGAGCCGACAGAGAGACATCTTTTCATACGACATTTATTTATAGTAAAATCTATGAAAAAGTGGTTTTTAGATTGGTCAAATTGGCTAAATGATATTTTTCGATAGTTTAAAATTTTTTTAATGTAACTGACGAAACAGATTATAATAACACACACAAAAATCCAAACATGTATACCAAATTGTCAAATCGAACAACCCTTCTATATTATATTATATTTACAATACTCCTTTATAGAAGCATCAAAGTTACCTAAGATTACATTACCAAGAGATGAGAATCGATCTAATTAATCACTTAAATGCGTCACGTTGATCTGGACGCTGGGATATTGCGAGATATCTAGAAATGAAGGAGGAAAAGAGTTGTCCAAGGTGGGTTCGCTCTTTTTCTAGGTCCTGAACCGGTCCTGGCAATCCGAAGACGAGCAATATCCTACAAGGATGTTACAGTTTAATGTCAAGGAGGTTTGTTTGTATTTATCAACCAATTCTTGAAGAAATAAAATCTTTATTATAGACAATTGTGTTTTCTTTTGAAGTAGGACTTTGACTAGGACATGGTCTGATAAAATGAATTTACACAAGTAGAAAGACAGAAAGGATTAGACAATCAAAGACCTTTCTACTCAGAATAGTACAAAGAAGAGGGACGTGGCTTATTAGAAAGAAAGGATCTGAAAGTGATGGTAGGCATCATAACAGGCCATAGCCCTTTGTAAGTGGCTTTTAATCATGGAAAAGAAGGATATACTTGCATGTGATGGACGTGGAAGTGAAGGAACAGGTAGGAATTTTGTTGCAGTCTGTAGAGATATGGAGAGTTCGCATGTTATGTTACCTTAGAGTACTCGCTGTTTTGATCAGGAATATCAAAAGAACGGTGTGTATGATCAAATTCACAGTTCTTTAGACGGTTTAATAGGGTACATGCGATCGATGTTGTTACAGGAACGTAATGTCCTCCTCATTGTTGAATAGAAAAAACAATTCACTCTTATATCAGTTTGCGAAAAAAATCACTAAATTCTTCGTCATTAATTATCCTCCTTCAAGGACAGCTAGATTGTAATATTTGGCGTGATTATTCTTTACAGGGTGTTTATGAAATATAAATCTCTTTTTTACTTAAGGTAATGGAAAAAAGTAAAATGTGTTTTCACAGATTGTTTTAGTTCTAATGATATATCGACTGGATTTTTAGGTTTCAGAATCTACTATTTGAAGTGATTAAAAATAAGATTCGCAATTTTATATAATCAACCCTTAAAGGAACGAACGTTGTTTAGGGGTGAGTTTATTTTATATATAGGAAAGCCCTCATCTAGGGTCTTACATTTCAATACGACTTGGAATAAATAACTCGGAAGATTGTAGGAAATCATTTCGGAACTTAAGTATATTGACATTTCCGTGTATGTTTATTTTTGAAATAATTTTATTTACAAAAATTAAGTACCAGGTTGTTCTGAATAGTGCATAATTACTGGACACGATTCTGGAGTTTTTTTGTGATTCGGCCAGCACAGGCTGAGCAAATATATGCAACTATCATCTGAAGCTGGTGTGGACACGACAATAAACTTGCTGAACGTTTACAAAATATTAAAAATCCTCATACTTTTAATAACCTTAAAAAAATTGAATGTCTAAAACTTTTTATTCTGTGGGGGACCTTGGCCATGGAAAATTTTAGGAGCTTCATTTATGCCCTGGACGTCTTTTCCTGGTGAAGCAATTTATGTTATATACTTTATACTTAGAGTCCTTGTAATTTTTTTACTCACGGGTGGTGGCTGCAACATAGCACGGAGTGTGTTCAAAATTGTTTATAATTTCACTCACATGTCTGTCTGTCTGTACAATTTAAACTGCCGCTTAATATATTTAAAAAAAAAATACTGCTTCTAAAGGCCTATGGGCACAAAGTCGGTTGTGTCCCATTTTCGGTCAGTCCTTTTAGCGGTCGAGGGTAAAATCGTCCAGTTTGCGGTCACCCTAAAAATATCTTGGGCTACCTTAATTATATTTTCCAATTTGCGATCATATATATAACCTAACCTAACCTAATCTAACCTATCCTAACTTAACCTAACCTAACCTATATAACTAGACATGATTTGCGATTAGAGTCAAATCATTCTGTTATGTATTTAGCGGCTAGGTATGCAAAGGACGGGAAGATATTAACTACATCTCAAGACGTGACCGCAAACTGGAAACCCTTCCACCCCCAGGACCTAAATCGTCCCCTCATAAAACTACACTAACCGTAAATAAGACTGACCGCAAACAGGACTGACCGTAAATAGGAAGACACCTCTAAATCGTGTGGTTTAGCATATGTTTAACCCTTAACTAACCTCTAAATTCCGAATTAACATTATAGAAGAAGGTTGATCGTCCCCTCATAAAACTACACTTGACCGCAAATAGGACTGACCGCAAACATGACTGACCGCAAATAGGAAGACACCTCTAAGTCGTGTGGTTTTAGCATATGTTTGACCCTTAACTCACCTCTAAATTCCGAATTAACATATTAAGAAGAAGGTTGATCGTCCCCTCATAAAACTACACTTGACCGCAAATAGGACTGACCGCAAACATGACTGACCGCAAATAGGAAGACACCTCTAAGTCGTGTGTTTTTAGCATATGTTTGACCCTTAACTCACCTCTAAATTCCGAATTAACATATTAAGAAGAAGGTTGATCGTCCCCTCATAAAACTACACTTGACCGCAAATAGGACTGACCGCAAACATGACTGACCGCAAATAGGAAGACACCTCTAAGTCGTGTGGTTTTAGCATATGTTTGACCCTTAACTCACCTCTAAATTCCGAACTAACATATTAAGAAGAGGGTAACCAAACTTTTTATTTCGGAGCGAAGTAGGCTCCTACAGTTTGCAATTTGCAAAATTCGTGGAGCGTATTGAGTAATTCCCATTTGTAGTCTATAGCAAATACATCCAAATTACGACGGTTAGTGGGAGATGTCCAATAGTCCTACACATCGCACTTATGGGTCGCACATTAGCACAAGAAAAAAATAGAACGTTGACGCACCTTACTATTACAGAATTCTGAGAAATTGTGTGGTATCTGGAGAGCTTATTTTTGGTTTTAAACATACAAGGTAATTTTAGAAAAATCGAATGTAAAATGTTTAGAAAAAAATGTGATTCCTAGGATTAGATGTTTTAAGATTCTTCAAATAGCTATTTTTTACTTTCATGTGTAAATAACTTAAGAATCTTAAATTGTTAATTTACAATTTTTTCTATATAATCATAATTATATTTTATAAACATATTTTCATATTGTTACATCATATTTCTATAAAACAATTAATTGTAAGATTGCAAAGAGTTGCCTGGCGTCGAGAGTTCTTGATTATTTTCAGAAATCGATAAATTTTTCCACCCCCATTATCTTGTTCTATTGAAGGAACGATTCATTGTAACAGCAAAGTGCAAGAAGTCAAAAATTATGCCGTCAAAAGGAACAAAGCCGTGTTTTTAAACTAACCAGGTAAAATAGGATTCACACTGTGCCAACAAGGAAAACAATAGTTAAGAGGGACAATCAATGTGGTTTACTTCTAAACGACCCTACATGGGTTTAAGTGTTCCCGCAATTTGTGTGGTCGTATTAGAAACTGGAATATGAATGTGTTACTGAGAACAGACTCGATTATTGGTGAAGCCTCAAGGACGATTTTACCATTAATGGAATCCGATTATATAAAAGAACAAAACAGTAAATTTAAAAGAAAAATATAACTCCACACTTAGATATCAAAATAACCTTAAAATTCTTTGTAAGTCCCTAAAATTAAACTGTAATAGATTTATTAAAACAAAATTAGCCTGAACAAAATAATTCTCTTTTACTTGTAATTTGATATTTTGTTTGTTTGAGTCTGTTTTGTTTGAATCTGTAGACTATATTTTTAGGACATTCTGTCTTTTATAACAAAATTCTTTGTAAGTCCCTAAAATTAAACTGTAATAGATTTATTTAAAAAAAAATTAGCCTGAACAAAATAATTCTCTTTTACTTGTAATTTGATATTTTGTTTGAGTTATTAATTTGTAGACTATATTTTTAGGACATTCTGTCTTTTATAACAAAATTCTTTGTAAGTCCCTAAAATTAAACTGTAATAGATTTATTTAAAAAAAAATTAGCCTGAACAAAATAATTCTCTTTTACTTGTAATTTGATATTTTGTTTGAGTTATTAATTAGTAGACTATATTTTTAGGACATTCTGTCTTTTATAACAAAATTCTTTGTAAGTCCCTAAAATTAAACTGTAATAGATTTATTTAAAAAAAAATTAGCCTGAACAAAATAATTCTCTTTTACTTGTAATTTGATATTTTGTTTGAGTTATTAATTTGTAGACTATATTTTTAGGACATTCTGTCTTTTATAACAAAATTCTTTGTAAGTCCCTAAAATTAAACTGTAATAGATTTATTTAAAAAAAAATTAGCCTGAACAAAATAATTCTCTTTTACTTGTAATTTGATATTTTGTTTGAGTTATTAATCTGCAGACTATATTTTTAGGACATTCTGTCTTTTATAACAAAATTCTTTTTAAGTCCCTAAAATTAAACTGTAATAGATTTATTTAAAAAAATTAATCTGAACAAAATAATTCTCTTTTACTTGTAATTTGATATTTTGTTTGAGTTATTAATCTGTAGACTATATTTTTAGGACGTTCTGTCTTTTATAACAGCTTTTATTTTGCGTGATTTTACAAATTGTGACCACATTTTAATTGGGCCTTTATGGGCGTTACTTTTAAGTAAAATTTTATTAATATCGTTAGAGCGGATTAAAAGATATAGTCTTTTGAAATTTGTGGTTTTCTTACAACACCTATCACAATTCTTTTAGTAAAGATTTTTATAAAATTTAAATACATAGAAAAAATATCCATCGTAAATTTCATAAAAATTGGTCCACAAATTCTCGGTTTTTATGGGATGTTTGTTATAAAATTTCCTAAAAAGGGAAACACTTTTATATCGGTCAATTATAACCCCTCTAAGCAGGTTTTTGTCTGCATTCTCCTACTGTAAAATAATTTTATACCAAAATTTATTACAAATGCGCAAATTAACTATAAAATAATTTACAATAAACAAATAAATATTATGTATTAGAAAAGAATAGACATTACAACAATCATATAACATAATCGGCCTATTTGAATATATACAAAATTGTGGCAAAAGCAGCCCCAAAAAGCTTTAGACAGGGGCGTTACTATGTACAAAATAATGTCCTACTTATAAACAAATACACAAATAAGGCCTAAAACTTATATAAATACTTATGATATACATACATACATACGTTCACAGAAACAAGCATAAAAATAACTACTAAACCTAAATTCCACCATAATACGTAGAGTCCTATCAAAACATGCAATTACGAAGACAAATAGTATAATATCTAAATTAAATTCTAAACAAAACAAAAGAGTGTGGAAACGAAAAAGTATATGGAAGAAAACAACTAGACTTGAATTAAAAAACAAAAACAAAGTGTACATAGTGAAGCTCTTCGAAATAAAGACAAATCTGAAGAAGCGTTTGCAATTGCAAATCATCAGTTGTTACTGATGAGTTGAGTGGGGCCGACCCATGAGCACCTGTTCTATCACGCTACTGATATAAGGGCTTTTAAATCCTTCCATCATAAGCTGGAATTTACAACAATTTGCTTAGTGTTTCAGGAACAACATGCCTGATGCCACCTTATAACGACTCTCAAAAAGCATAAGGTAGGCCCTAATAAATTTCATCCAAGTAGTACCGACGAATTTGTTTAAGAAATCCTCATTAGTTCCGTATATCTAATCGTTCAAATTTGTTGGCCATTAAAGCCAAATTTGTTCTGGTACAATACTCGTAAAAAAACTCTTCTGTACCTTTTCCAACAAATTTACACAATATTCCACACTCATTCCAGACAAATTTCAGACTTGATCTAACTAAACCATGAAATAAAATCATTATAACCTCCATACATATTCGGCAAATGAAATCGCAAATTCCTGCAACATAAGAACTTCAAGTCCTTGGCATTATTTACCCTATTCAACAACTGTAGATTAATTCTGTAATTAGTAATAAAAAGATGGGCTATCGTTTTCTGTAATGAGGCATTTATTAATTATTAAGTTGTAGAACATAAAGTTTTTAAGTTAAACTTCTTAGTCACAATTTATTTTACTTTTTTAAATTTCATTAATACCTAAACATCCATTCTAAACGGTATATTACAAACAATTAAATAACAGAACTATATATATTGAATTGATTAGTTAATCGATACGATAGTTTGAATTTTACTTCGGTTTTCACTTTACTAATTTCAGGTTATGTGTTGCTGTTTTAATTTTTTTCTTTAATTCAAACGATTCAACACAATTTACCTACAATAAATAAACCCTTTGATCAACATTTACCACCAACTTTACACCATTCCATATACAAAAATCTGCTAATTTCTATTTGTTCACAATTGACAAACCGTTATTTTATTCTAAACCGAAAATTAATTCGTTATACTGCGTGGAAAACAGTGGGAGCCTCATTGTTGAAGCACAGTTTGAATTGGTCAGTTTGTATTGTGTGGTTCTTGTTTGACATCTGGGATTCATCCATTTCCCCCATGACATGACATGTTGTGGACCAAGTGTCCTCATTGTGTCAGTATACACCCCGTATAAATTACACAATGTTTTCTAAAACTTGGTTAAGAGTTGGCAGGAAAAACGGATGCCGCCTTCAAGCTAGATTAGAACTTAAATATAATTAGGCTAAGGACCAATAGTATCGCAAGGATACGGAAATCCCCGCCTACTTCTCACGCATGCGCAGTAGGATCCTAGTTTAAGCACTAGATTTCCAATTCTTACTTGTCAGAACTAAATTGAACTTTGCTCAGTACTCAACTGTTCCGAGTTCCCAGTGATTCACTAATTCAAAAATACTTGTTTTTCTTGTTTCGGTTGTTTTGTTTTTATTTCATGATTGAACATTCGTATTTATATTGTGCTAGTAGTTGCGATCAGTGCTCAGAGATGGCAGCAGAAGTATCACAAAGTGTAGTTGATTCACAGATGCAAGGTAATTTGTGCAAAATAATGTTCTATTAATGTGTAATGAATTTTGTACGTAAAGTAAACAATAATTTTCAAAAAATTTTACAAAAATAAAATTGTTTACAGTTTATTTACGACTAATAACAGTAATATAAAAGGTTAATTATTACTCTAACCAATATGTTTATCTTTTATAACCTAAAATGTGAAAGTTTTGCTATAATTTATTAACTGTATACAAACATAATTCAGATATAGAAGCCAAGCCTTTCGCAAGCTGTATATTTTAAAAATTATCTTCTAATGCGTTTTCCTAATAAACTAGCCATATATATTTATGACGGGAGTTATTAACTTTTAGCGATAACACTTAAGTAGGCTTATTTAAGTTACAGTAGCAGAAACCGCCTAGGGATTTACAGTTTACAGAAAATCCTCACATTTTTAATAGCCTATAAACTTAATAATGTTTAAGCATTTCAAATGTTTTTTTCCCCTGTAGTTTACACTTCAAGATAAAATAAATGCCTACTCATTTCATTAAGTACATTTTAAAACAATGGTGTTAAATTTTATTGGTTTATACTTTCATTTATTGTTTTAATTTATATAGGCCTATACATAAATTTACAATCTACAGGCCTAATGTGTTTACTAAAAAAAAAAATTAACGAAACATTAGCCTATAATAGGTTACTTTTATTAATGGACTACTATAGCCTACTCTTTTCTTCTACAACTTTTGTAAGGTTTGAAATTAAACCAGTTTTGAAGGTAAGATTGTCTTTAGCTGTAAACAGCTCCTGCAATTAATAAAGTTAGGCTAATCGGCAAAAAGAGCCGCGATGTGTGTTGTATTATAATTTGCTTCGTAGGCGTCAACAACGCATTCTTCTTTATTTAAACTTTCCTTCTTTTTGTGTGGATAATATAGTAGACCTTTTACGTTTAAAGGGTTTATATGTTTTGTGTGAAATATGATTTTTCATCCATTTATTCAATTTTTGTTTCAGAGTTAAAATTATACGAGATTTATGTAAAGAAATAAAAATATACATTATATTCCCTTCTAATATAAAATAGGTGATACAATATTAGGCCCTATAGCGATAAGAAAACAAAATAAATTTAGAAATGCTTAACATTTTATTAATAAGATTTATGAAATAATAACAAACTGTAGGCTAAATATTTTTAACTATTTAATTTGTTGCTGTGAAGTTAATACTTTTATTCGATAAACTGTAGTCTAATACTAAATATATTGTACAATTCTAATTATATAATATCATAACTTATAACAAACATAAGTATATTTTGTAAAATTCTTTATTACGCTTCAAATTTTTAAAGTAAAATCTTTCATCTACAACATTTAATTTTGTTATAATACTTGCTAGAATTGATATTAAATAAAATATTTTATGCTAAGACAGTTTCAAATGACAAATGTCTCGAAATTATTACTTTTTTAACTTTAGTTTATTTTTGTGTGTGAAAACTAATCTACGTATTTCAGCAATATTTTAAAATCTTCATTTTTTCTTTGTGCAGTTTGCCGATCCACCAAAGAGAGTTCCTCCCCCCTTTTGACACCACCCCACACTCCTACCGCTCTCTCAGAAGGAGACAGCCCCATCAATCTACGGCAAGACAGATTTTCATTCAGCGAAGACAGCGAAGAACTGATAGTAGACGACGAAGACGAACATTCGGACTGCAGTAGCGACGTAGAGCTCGCACAACTCCGTCAACAAGAAGTACCCAAGAGCACCACAACACCGACACAGACTTGGTGTTGCAGTAAAGATTCAGCATTCACACCCTGTAGAGAGACCATGGTACAGCCGCCATACTACCCCGTGACTGACACCAGCATCCCACCATTCTTCATGCAAGGAATGCCCGTCAGTTATCCTGTGTTTCTTAATCAATGGTTGAGAAACGCACTCTGTCAGGATCCACGTCGATGTTATCCTCTTCCGGTACTGCCGCCGAGAAGGCAACCTCCAGGTCCGGGTAGAAGTCCTACAGCTCAGCCTAGGATGCCATCTTCACGGCCTAAGAAACAATTCATCTGCAAGTTCTGCAATCGTCAATTCACAAAGTCTTACAATCTGTTGATACACGAGCGCACTCACACGGACGAGAGACCGTACTCGTGCGATATTTGCGGCAAAGCTTTCCGCAGACAGGATCACCTCAGGGATCACAGGTGGGTCCAATACTATTTATACTTTTTTAAAGTTTGTTTCTCGATTCGGAAATAAATTTAGTTTTTTAATCACAATACTAGACTATTAGACTAAATTTTGATTCGTTTCTAAATCATACTTATTTTGCAAAGGAAATACAAAATAGCCTTATTTTACAGTAAATGTGCTAAAAAAAATGTAGATCAATATTTAATTTATGTTTCTACACTTTCCACAAGGTAACTCTATGCAAATGTTATTTTTTATTGTTAGTTTTATACATATATCACGACTTCTACAAATATTTTATTATTAAGACTGTCTATAATAAATATTTGATTTATTGTCAATAAGAATAATAACGTTAAATAATTTCTAACGTCATTTTTTAACTCAGAATTATCATTTATTGATCATTTGAAATAAAATGCGAACTTTTAATGCGAAAAATGCCTAATGTTTATTTTTGAGTAAAACTGTGTTTCACTAAAGTCATCTCACAACCTTTTTTTCACACGTCATTGTCCTTAATAATAATGTTATGTTTTCTAACATCATTATAACCCGATATACAATTCATTTTAATGCGATTTATTTTACATAAATATAGTACGGGTATAGAACTCGTGTAAAAAATCAATTTACTTTTCACGGGCAATGTTCTATAAGAGTACTTCACTCAAAATAAATGTTTATTTTAGAGACCTATGAGTAGATTTTAATGAAATTTACAAAACATTAATTAGTTTATTTATTGTACTTATGAGTTGACCCCCAAAAAATACTACTTTAGTAAAATATGTAAGGGTATTTTCTGCTATAGGAACAATGTAAATATGTAACTATTATTTTTATACTTCTACATAAACTTGTGCGAATATATTACATTTGAGATTATCTTCTCAATCTCATACTAACTTGATTTGTTTTCTTCTATGACTTTTTTGAAACTATAATAGTTCGCTTGAAATTTAAACGATAAACAATTAAGTTTTAGGATATCACTTACAGATAAAACTACTTTTTATTATAAATCACAAATATTAAAAATATTTTGGGGCCCAATCTTTAATGCTATTTTGAAATTGTCTGAGTTAAGTGCACGATACAGACAGAATCAAAAATCAAACAAAATATTAGATTTTTTTTTAATAAAAATTTTTGAATGAAAAAAAACTTTACATAACGCAATTTTAGTTGGATTTTCTCTTAACTGAAAAGTTTTAAAATATCCAAATGAAAGGTTTTCCCGTTGATAAATAAAATTCTTGTTATTCCTGTATTAACGGTTTGATAAATTATATTAACAAAATATTTTCACCTCAATAAATTACACCGGAAATCTAACAATTCTGTTCTCTTCTGTTCAGATACATTCACAGCAAAGAGAAACCTTTCAAATGCGGCGAGTGCGGCAAAGGATTCTGTCAGTCCAGGACTCTAGCTGTCCACAAGATCCTACATTTGGAAGAATCCCCTCACAAGTGTCCAGTATGTAGCCGCAGTTTTAACCAAAGGTCAAACCTGAAGACACACCTTCTAACCCATTCAACCCCATTGGGAGCTCAAGCAATGACACCGGTGTTGGATCTATCTGCGCCTGCACAGGAACCCTTTAGGCCACCCCAACGACTTGGGTTTACTATAGCCGAGATAATGAGTAGGAGGTAACTCCCTTATCCTTCATAACTAAGAAAGTTCAGTTAAATTAGACCAAAATACTGGATGAATAGGAAACAAATTCTACCTTCGGTTTTTTACGATTATTTACTAATTTCGGTTTATAACAAACAATAAACAAACAAAAAAGTTGAAATCCTTGTACACAGAATGTTTCACGAAATCTGTTCCAGCAATAAATTTGTTTCAAACGAAAATATTAAACTTTCTAAAATTTAAAGGACGTGTATTTGTTTATTTTAATATTTTAAAAATTTGTCAACAGTTATGTTTTAGAATTTTTGTTGTAATTATTTCATTATAAAATCTTGACGCAGTGAAAAACCAGTAGAAATAAACAAGAAAGAATTTGTTTCCTTTTCAAATCTATTTATACTGTTCTATCCCAATTAAAGGAATTAATTTGTCTAGTCCTCACGCGCTTAGTCCTTTCAGCACACCAAAGCCAATGTCTCCTATAGCATTTAAGTACTATGTTTTTAGACATGTTAGTAGTATATTGTACATTTTTGAATATTTTTATCCAGATTGAATACTACTAAATTGAAGAACATTGTGGTAATTTAACAACCAATAAAAGTTATTGTATTCTTAAAATTTTTAATTTCAATTTTATAAAATTATTTTAACAGTTATTATATTGCTTTTTATATTTAGTTTTATAATTTTTGTTCCAAATTTATTGAATTTCAAGTTCTTTTTTAAAAATATTATATATTTTATAGTCTTTTAATAAAATTTAATGTTTATAATTCATATTTCACGGGAAATAACTTTCGTTTTACCAAAGTCTTTTAAACATTTTAGTCAAAATGTGCCCTTCCAAGATGCATATAGACCAAAATGTAGACTCAAATCTAGTTTAATATTATCTTAAATAGTATAACTTAATTTGATTTTAAGGTTAAGTAAACCAACCAAACTAAATACGTACAAAAATTACAACATTATATATTTTTTGCTTGCTTTTATAAATTTTCTTTTATAGAAAGTACTTAATTATTTACGTTTTTTCTCATAACATCATTCTTTCATGGAAATACTATTAAGTTTCAGATTGTTACATATATGATTTACAATTATATATAAAAAATAAAATTTAAGAATGTATTAATTTGATTTCTTTTTTGTTTCATTTTGAAATAAAAATAACGATAGTAGCCCTGACAAAATAATTGGGGTACGATTTATAAATTAGTTTTTTAAATTATAATTTTACTACTTTTGGTCAACACCTTCTAGTTTAAAAAACGTAGAAAATAGAAAGATTTTCTCTGATCAGAGTTAATGCTAGTAAATTATAATAATAAAATTCATAGCCTACTGATTTTGTAAAACATTCTGCTCATAGTTTGCTCATAAATGTCTAAATCCTCTTTTCAATTTGTTCTAAGCATAGTTGTTACCAATAGGCTATTTTATTATATCTTATAACCTCCAAAAAATCTAAGATCTCAAAAAACCAATTTTCAAAATGGCTTTAGATGTAATTGTAAACTTGTGAGGATATACTGGTTTCCATTCCAGAATATTGTTAACAAAATCCTGACAAAGTTCATTGTTTTTTTCAAGATGTTTTGTGTTAAATAAGTTATATTTCGTTGTAAATTTATAAAATTATATAATTATATTGGATGTACAAAATAATTAAGTTAAGTTTAGTAAGTGTATATATATAATCATATAATAAATTGTGTATTATAATTACGTTATTACATCTTATTTATACCTAACCTAAAATAATTCCTTGTAGGCCTACGCCTACACAATACCTGTTATTACAGAATTGCGTTAAAATGTATTTAATTCATGATATATTTAATATTTGAATACAGAAGAAAATGGAGTTTTAACTTTTTATAGACAAATATTCGTTAACAGAAAGATTATTCTTTTTAATCTATAAAAATCTTAAATTGAAATAAAACAAGTTTTATTTAAAAATCGTAGAATAGTTAATTTTTTTTTGCAAATTGGACAATTAAATTTTTGACTTATCCTGTTCATTTTAAATAGTTAAAATAACGTATAAGTTTACTGTTTATTTTCAAATTTTCTTTTATTATAACTAATGACAGTTTTTAGAATAACTTTAAAAAAATTAAACGTTAATAAATAATATGCTTTAATTATATATCCTACATATGAATGTGCAAAATCGAATTAAAAAAAAAAAAAATCAAAACCTCTTTATTTTTTCATCATACATAAGAAAAGAAAGTATGTATATTCATGGATATAAATCGTTTTGAAGCCTCTTCTCCTTAATCTTAAAAAGTGATTTTTACAAAATTAACTTAGAAAGCAGTACAAATTTGATTTTTCAGAAAGCAGTACAAATTTGGTTTAAAATTAATATTTCTCTAGATTTTTTGACTGGTAAAATATACACATAATTAATAACAACAACAAAATATTATATTTTAATATCGGTTTTGATAAAATTTTACTCAAAAAATATATGCCTAGAACAAAATTTATTAGGCCTATAGTTCTCCCCCCCTCCCATCCTCTAATTCAGTGTAATAGATTTTAAACGGCTAGTTTCATTGTTACAAAGGAGTAAATTTTCGAAATCTACTTATTCATCAAATTAATCAAATTTTGGTAAAGCTACACCAATCTACAAAATAAGTTTTATTAAATTTGAGGGTTCCTAATTAACCTAGAATATATTTTCTCAGCTACATTTCCAATGTTTTTGTCCTAATCGTTTATTGATATAGGCCTACGTCAAAACAACAAGCTTGGTTATAACTCGGTAAAATTGTAATTAAATTGATGCTTCGATTTTCATATAATACAAACATACATGACTGATATGGTCTACAGGCAGAATATCTCTCTTTAATCATCCCTTTTATCTGCTGCAAATAAAGTTACTTCACGCATGCGCAGAGAAACTAAGAAAATGAATAAATAATAATTTACGTTATTCAAGATATTATTGATACTAAATTATTTTTGTAATTAAATAAATTATAAAACACCTCATACTCTCTGTACAGGCCTACATTATAATTATATCAAACTATAGCCTAATTAAAAGTGTGAACATAGTTGTAAATGTTGGCTAAAATAATTGTCCTACTTTCTAACCTCAAAATAGAAACAAAACAATACATTTTAATTTCACTTAATACTACAAAGAAAGCATGAGTAATAATAGTAGCCTATATTTAATCACTAGGACCAAAAGTGAAGCTTTTCAACGCAAGCTCAAGATTAACGGTGGAGGCTGGAAAATGAGCGAGGATCGAAAAGCTTCTTTTGGTCCAAGTGATGAACTATATTTTTCGTTATACTGCAAACAATATAAGAAAACAATTTCACAAAAACTAAAATGTTATAACCTATTTACCTTCAAATCGATGGTTACAGTTGTTTTAACGGTTATTTACAATCGAGAGTATCGGTTGTTTTTATAGATGCTTTACAATCGTTAATTAATTCGTATAAACGAAGTAACAGCTGATGTTTTTAGGTCCTAGTTATAAAAAGAACAATTTTAACATCTCAATGTATATATTGAAAGCATCTGTTTTTGTAGCAGTATGACGAAAAAAATATTACTGTCCTTTTAAAAGATGAATTCACTAAATACACTGACACAAGTTAGGAGCATAAATTAACAAAAAGCTGAACTGAATTACACAAATCAACACTGAAATAGTATTTTCATAGAAGGCGTGACAGAATAACAGATAAGAAGGGAAGTGAGGGGAAATATGTTTACTAGCAAAACAATACTTCTATAATTTGTTAGAATAATAAACAGACTGCTTATGCTTACTATGCTTAATCTACTTATACTCCTATAGCCACCATTGTTATAAATGTCTTAAATGGTTTAAATTAACTTTGATGTCTAGTGGGGATATAATAAATTCAGGAGTATATTGATAAACATTATACAAATGTAAAATTTGATAAGCAACTGAAAACTAAAATAATATTTCTAGATTTTCATGGTCAATCATAAATAAGGTAATAAAAGGAATCATTAGTTTTTCAATTACTTCGAACAATGGAGAGATAATTTCTCAAATTTTTAAAGATGTTCAGATATTTAATAATTGTTTTTGTGAATGTAGCTGCAGCAGATTGTATAGAATATAGAAGATATATAGAAAGGTACTGGTAGGGTGGTAAAAAGGCTGGAATTAAGGAATATAATCGATATCAAAATTTTAAAAAATATAAAATTTAAGCTGAATTGAAACATCTCTTGTTGCTAAAATATATTTTCAGTGGTGGATGAGTTCAGGTCGATAACGCTATGGATAGGAGACAATGTCCAACAAATATTGCTTTGATATTGTAATTATATTTGAATTACCTAATTAATTTGAATTTGCGTCATTTGTATTTGTTTTACTGTGTGTATACGCTGTTTTAAATATATTTTGGTAGTCTATCTGTAATGTAAGACTTGTTACTTTTTTTTTTTTTTTAATTGATTACCGGGTGGTCGAATTAAGTGAAAACCATTAATTAAGTGAAGATATTTACCTCAAAATATCTCGATAAATAAGTATTGTACGACAAAATGTCCCAAATAAAAAATTAATACTTTTGAAAGGGCTAAATATTTCTCGTTAGTTTTAAATAAGATACTAGGGGTTTGTGGCTAATTTTGAAATCATAAATAGAAAAACCCCGATTTTTTATTGCAGATTTAGATTCCGTAGGGAAAATATCAGTGAGTTTTTTATTCGTGACAAAGGGCGCAATAATAATAATAATTAAAAAAAAAATCATATTTTACAGTTATTGCACAAAAGACACTTGTAATCAGGTTTGTTAACTTTTAGCGTTACACCAGGGGCAACGACTTGGACGTTGTAATTTTTTGTTCCCATAGGGGTGCTGGTGTTCCCTCCCTAGTCTCTCACCTTCGAGGGGCTTGTTCTTAGAGTCCCCTTTGTTATTCAGTTAAGAGTAACTAGTAAGTGTTCAAAATCTCGACCTTCAATTTCGATCCAATTATTGGTTCGCTCTTCGAACGCTTTCAAACATCTTGAAGGCGTATCTGCTGGAATTTAAGCGCAAGTATTTATGATGTCGACCTGGCAGGTTAATGAACAGTGCTGCCTCTGCCGATCCATCGATCATAGAAATTTCGGAAAAGAAATTTATTGGAAAAGACATCCCTACTACAGCGCCATTTACGTAAATAGAAAATAGAGTGTAAATGTTTTTTTCATTGTTACATCATTTTTTAAAAAGCCACGTGGGTTTCCTTGGAAAGCGAAATTTAAATAATTTCACCGATTGCAGCGCATCTATCACTAATGAAAAAAAAAGTTTGAAACAACCTACTTAATTTGTAGCGTAGAATCTCCAATAAAAATGAGGTTCCTATTTGAGATTTGAAAGTACAGTACCACACCCCCTCAAAAGAGGTGGAGCGAGACAGTCTAATTTGAACACTAGTGAATTGCCTTACAAAATATTAACTTTTCATCTGTAAGATTTTTTCGTACGATGCTTGTTTTTCGATGTTTTCGTTAAATTGAATCCTTTATATATATAAAAGGAAATTGTCAACAATAAACGGTAATAAGTGAAATGAAAATGAAAGATCAATAACGTACCAAAACACAAGTAAAAGCAATATTAAATAGTAAAGTAACTGAAATGGAATAAGAGTTGATAACAGACCTGATCGGAGTTATGAAAGAAATGGATTTAACCCAATACTAAATGAAAGTTGTAGATCCAGCAAGGTCATCGGAATTGCCACGCTATAAGTGAGCACCTAAGGGGATTAATAGAAAAAAAATCACACATTATAGTCGAGTTTTAGATCCGAATGAAATATTGGACCAGTTATTAAGAAACACCATCAATCGGGTTCACATCAGAGTAACCTAACCGTTCGATTTCTCGAATTGTGGCAAGATAAGCTCTCGCTAAGACAACTGAGCTATGCCGCTCCTCGAAACGAATAAACTTCTTAAATTAGGAACTTGACAGAGTTCTGGTCTATCAAGTAGTAATGTACTTAAAATATTTAAAACAGGAACAATTAAGAAGCAAAATAAGACCGAGTTTGATGATACAAGCGAAGCGAGTGGAACATAGTTTATGTTCTTACATACGAGTAGGTCTATAGACAAAGTTAAGTGATTGGTCAAATAATCAATGCTGAGTTTTCGCGAAAGAATCGATTCAATGACCCATGAACTCAAATCAGTGGTTTTTAAATTATCATCGTGCAGTGCAGTGCTAGCATAAATGAGTCGTCTAATATACATAAAATTTGGTATACAGGGATTTTTTTGATCGACACTCAAGTTTTTTTCGCTAATCATGTGAACTCGCCATAAAATAAAAACAAATTCTGAAAGGTCTTCGATTTTGCTAACATTCTAACCTCTAAAGAGTAAATTAAAAGTATATCGCTTATTATCTTCTAAAAAATTACGGATTTGGGAAGTGTCGATAAAAAATCAAACTAATTATCTCGAGTGCTGTTATAAAATATATCATTTCTCAAAGTCGCCATTTTTTATTTCAATAGAATTTTTATGACATGAAAATCACAACCTAAATATCTTCATGAACATTCCAGGAAAGAAAATTATAGTTAAAAAATAATTAGGGAAAATTGAAAATAGATACTGCCCATCGTTTTAAAAAAAAATACAACCAATAACTATTTTTGCTTGGCAAGTATTTACGACAGAAGTTTAGCAAGTTTAGAGCAGTTCTAAGTATATACAGGGTGAGACGGAACTGTACGGCAATCTCTTGGGAAATGATTCCATAGCTAAAAATAAGGTTTAAAATTAATAAAAATAGGTCCAAAAACGCTTCTTTAGCGATTTAAAGGTTAGCGAAACATTTCGTCCTGATTTCTGATCCACTGGTAATGTGCAGCCTTATTGAATTTCACAGGGTATAAAAAATTACAACGCAAATTTGTTGGTCCTATATGTTTTATGACCTGAAACATTGTAAAAAAATAGGTCCCAGAACCGCATCTGTTGTAGTTTTTAAAAAAAATATTGTACATCCCTAAAAACGTAGTCAGAAAACACAAATCGAAAAATTTAATTCTGAGTTAATTAATGTGAAAAACCAATAAAACAAATCAAATAGGAACTTTTTTAAATAGTCTTATTTGATTCTTAAACTTAGACATAATGTTTATGAAGCTTCCTGAATTGTGTATTCATTATATAGGTTAATTAAAGTTTAATATATTAGGTTAGTGCCAGTTTTAATGGAACGACGCTTTTATATGGCTTCACGATATTTTTGATCTGACGATGACGGTTCAACTGTCGAAACCGGTTATCTACATAGATGAAATTTGGATTGTCTTACGGAAAAATTAAAAGGTAATTAAGCTATAATATTATATTCATTGATTCTTAAAGGCTAAAATAATAAAGATTTGGAAATGGAAAATATCGCAATTCAAAAATGTTTTCAGTCTATTCTTCGGTATTCTAGACAATAACCAAGAAACGAAATTTTTACTTTTTGTCGATAATTAGGTTATCTTTTGATCTACAGAAAAACTGTAAAAAATATTTTGTTTTTCGTTAAAAGAGGAAAACCGTTTGTTTTAAGAGATATTCGATATTACACATTTTAAACGTCCACCATTTTGAAAAAAAACCAAAAATAAAGTCTTTGTTTTCTGGTATACTGGTAAAAGGTTACATATTATATGGTCCGAACACCAAAGTTCCACTCAATATCTTATCTATTTCCAAAGATACAGTGTCTTTTTCTTAACACAAAATGGCCGACAGTTGGGAAATGAAGCTTTTCCAGACCCATGTTTATATGAACTTTTTATCTTATCTTTAGCTACCGGTATAGAATCATTTTCCGAGAGATCGAAGTGCATTTCTGAATCACCCTGTAGATTATATATTATTTAATAAATCACAAAAAGTTTAAAAACACGACCTTAACTTTTACGAAAAATAAATGAGGAAAATGTAATACAGTAATGAAGAAAATTATATTTTTTTCGTTCTCAATTTATAATAATTTATGTAGATTTTTTGAGAACGTTAAGACAAATTTATTTTTGGTACTTGGTTTGTCTTTTGTCATCTATAAAAGTTAGTGCATTGTTATAGCGCTGTTAGTATTTATATTTTCAACATTTTTTGATATCCTGTAAGTTTAGAAGCATGTAGGCCTATTTAAGTTAATTTTAGGTTATTCGTAGTATTTTTACTTCAAAGAATAAAACTTTGTTGATACATTAATCTAGTCTATTACCGACTAAACAGATTGAGTTATGAACAGTTTTGATGTGTTGCTCACGAATTAGACAAAATAAAGTGAACTCTGTCAAAATCCTGGTAATAAGCCAGAATAAATGAGCGTGTAAACACAAGGATAAAGAGCTCGCCGTGCATTCCTACAATGCTTTTAATCTCACTGTTAATTGTTGTTTAACGAGCCATTGTCATAATTTAAGGTTATAAAAGGCAATCATCTCAAAATATCATTTTTAAAGAAAATGAGAAATGAGCTGAATAAGGGCGAGTTGATGAGGCTACCGCGGGCAATAAATAACGTGTGAGCTCATACTTCTGGTGAGCTATTAATTGCCCAGGTTATCTAATCTTACAGAACAGCTGTTCATGTGTTTTATTGTATTAGGCTAGCTAGTGTGCCTCAAATTTGTAGGTGTTTATAATCTATGACATGTTCACCAATCATTATCTTTAAAGGTATCTCAAAAATATGGAGACTGCATATTGAAAGACCTAAAAATGAGACATTATTTTTATGAAAATCTGTTTTAAATGATACATTATTTCTAGCTATATATCTAAACACTAGAAAGTAACAATTCAAATAAATATTTCTCACAAATCAAAATACCAACAAAGGGCAAACTTTGTTTGGCTGAAACAGTTCTTTTCCTTTTATGGGAATTATTCCTGATTTGTAATTTTGTCATACTTCATTAATCTTCACATTTCATAAAAATTTTACATAAATTTGTTGAACGTATTTTGAGAAATTACACCTTTTATTACAGCTTTTTGGGTACTTTTGTACCCCTCTTTTGTACATCAAACAGTAACTAATTAAATACTGCAATTTTAGTATATATTATAACTTAACCTAACCTATTTGTGGTAATTTTTGTTTACCAAAAAATCTAAAAGAATAGGTTAGGTATGTTATATATTCAGAATTATGAAATTATTCAGTTTAAAACCAACATAAGAAAATAAATCAGTAAAATAACAACATAAACTACTATTAAATACAAAGAATGATTCTCGTAAGAGTGTTGTAGTGGCGCTGTCTAGACCGAATGTTGGCTGAACTTTAAAGGATTGCAATAGAGCAAACGAAAGTCGCAGTTAGGTCTATGTTATTTTTGTTTGTTTTAGCAGTAGCAGAATCAAAAAATATTAGCAAGTTTTGATGATTCAAGTTTTAAATATACAACATAGGGGAGTCCGTATAGAGCCATCAATATTCTGTTTGTTGTTTTACCAAAAAATGCTGAACAGGCTTTTTTCGGGAGCTGGCCACAATAATTTTTGTTTGCGTTTTTGGTGGCTACATTTTAGAAAAATTTGATTAAAACCATTGTAGTAGATTTTCAGGGAAAAAAACGGAATATAGAGTTTTTATTTTATGGCAGATATCCCCAAAAATCCACTTTTGTAGGGGAGTTCTGCAGTTCCCCCGGCGGTCAGGGGCAGCACCCGAAGAGTATCTGCAGTTCCCCCGGAGCCCTTTTTTGGGTTTACTGCAGTTCCCTCGGCGGTCATTTCTGTATTAACGTTATTTGCTAACGCAACACATAAATTATGTAATGCAATAAAAAATAACTTGTACAAGAAAAAACGGCAACAGTTACCTCCCCTACCGAAGAATATATCGGAAGTTCATGAAGCTCTAAACATTATTCGTATAGTTAGTAATGAAGTTGAAGAATTACTTCAGGTTAGGTTAGGTTGTGAGTGACCGCCGGGGGAACTGCGGACATTTTTGGGGGGCAGGATTATCGACCCTAATAAAATCCTTCAACCGCCGAGGGAACTGCATGTTAATAAATTGCACATTAATGGTTTAATGATCACTTAAGGTTTCTCATAGTAACCTAAGTACTTGTGTACAACTAAAATGGTAGCCTAAATATACATAGTGTTTCGAACCCAATTTCTTTCATTTCCGGATGTGGTTTCCTGCATCAAAATATATAAACAAGTTCCTATGAAACGATATCCTAAAATGATTCGCTTTTCGTCTGTTTGCTGTTTTGTGATTTTTCAAAACAACATTATTTTTTGGAAATAAATTTAATAAATACGGAGTGACAATTTAGTATATAGCCTATCGGTATTTCTTACGCGACCTTCTACCAATGTACCTTACCAATAACCATGCCTTTGTTTTGTCTGTTTTCAAAATGGCATCCGTTTAACATTTTTAATTGAGAACATTCAGTAGATTGCTAGAGTTTTTGAAAAAATGCGAGACAGAAAAAATATAAATTTTGTTTACAGATAATACCACTATGGGTTCAATATGGGTTTTTCTTGCTACACAGAAGATATTTAATCTGCAAGCGAATTCATCCCAAACCCTACTAATCTTATCACCGCCTATATCCGCAACTTCTTCCGTAATCACTAAATCGAAGTCTTTTAAACGTGGCAGGAAGACTTGTAGCAAAAGTCTTATCTTTAACACCACATGGAAATCCAAAGCCAGACTAGTCAATCCAGTCCACCCAAAGCAGTTATGATGCAATTGATGCAGTTAAATGGAAACTCTATGTTCATATCTTTCTGTGGTCGTGTCGTTAAATTCTTTTCCGGCACATCTAAGGAAATAAAACCAATTACTATGTTCTCAGTATCTTGAGGACTTACCCAGCCCCATTACAATTTAATACAATCAAATCTTTTTAATGTAGGGCACAAAAGTTGTTTTTTAGGAAATGTTAAATTGTATTGGTAGATCAAGTGGTATTACCCAGTAGGGTAAGTTTGTTTAAAACAGTTGTTACACGGGTTTTCTGTAACTCGTAATTTTGTACCCCACTGCTTCCGTCACGTCCTTAATGGGGATCGTAGATGTGGATATATTAAAAACTCTTCTCGTTCACTCGTGTCAGTGTGTCAGCACCTCGACACTGTACATATATGAAGGAGACTGCTGGTAGGTCGGGGTTGGTAATTAAATTTTTGTCAATGGGGGTTGGAACAATTGCAGAAATAAAATCGTCCCCAGTATGTGTAGGGTATAGCTAGGGTATGTTTGGTAATCATAAAAACTTTAGACTTCCATTTTCTGACTTATATTCACGTTTCGTGGTTTCAGGAAACCGAAAAAGTGTTTTCGACGTTCCGTCCGTCGTCGTTGTCGTCTGTACGTAAGCACGATAGCGAGCACAAAATAACGATAGAAACATGAAATTAGGTTATAGGTGACTATAGTATGTTCGGTTTTTTATCTTAAAGAAGTGTTTTCTTTCTTTTTCATAAAATTAAAAAATTTTAACTTCCATAAAAGTTTGGATGTCTATGAACAAATTCCCGCCAATTAACATCTTTATCTTTAAATTTTGATAAGAAAGTGGGAAGATTGGAGCAGAATGGATAATTTTTCCACATCCTTACTGATGGTTTTATTCATGCCTTGACAAATAATGAATTGGTCACAACAGATATTTTACATTAGATTTTTAACAGCTGACTTTTTCAGTAAGTTTTTTTTTTAAATCGAACATTTACTCTTGAAAAATAACCCAACAAAATCATTTCGAATATTTTTACGTAGCAGGGTCGGCCAAGGGTTAAGGGTAGAAGGAGACAAATGTTTAAGAAGGCAATTAAAGGAACAGATGTATTTTGGCGAAGTTGTCGTCGGTTTCACGCCTTAAACGCACAGATGACGCAGAACTAATTAATACTACCACAGACACTGTGCAGACTCATCTCCAGACACGTTAGGGTGGTTTGTTTTACTCAGGAAACGAGAAAATCGTGTTAATACATGTCAGAAATAATGGTTCTCTTATCAGTTACTGATTAGGGGTTCTGTTGTTACTTTTTGCCGCTGAGATAGGCTTTGACACACGGTTAAGTACATTATATGAGATTGTAGATTTTATCATCAATCAGAAAGTTCCGCGTGAAAAATGTTACGTCCACTTCGCAGCTTCCCAAACAGTTTACTTAAAATAAGTAATGTTAATTTCTAGCTTAGAAGATTTGACAGAAATTAGTTTAATCGAAATCGGTAAATAATTAATTCACTAAGTGAAAGATAATACAATTTTCTACAATTTGTTCACAGATGTCATTTCATTGGCTAAGTCTTTTCGTCAGTTCTGCCACTGAACTGTAATTGGTAAGGCCAATACTTCACACAGATACCAACAAACAAGGAACATCTGAGGGCATACCTGTTGTGTTGTTATCTGTGTGGAGCATTGGCCTTGCCAGTTACAGTTCAGTGCGACAACTGTGTTTAAGTGAAAAGTGTTTTCTTTAATTTGGGATTACGTTTCCACAAGTGTTATTATTTTTTAGGGATTAAGTGACTGGGTAGGTAAAATCCTATATCTAATTTCAACATATCGCTCCAAAATACATACCACAAGTGATTTCATATACCGAGTGTTCAAAAACTCTTCGCAGAAATTTAGGTAAATGGTTCTACACAACAAAACAAAAAAAAATCCTTTTGACAATATGACTTATCTTGCTTCGTTGTCCGTTTAATGCCTAATAGTGTATTTATTCATTGTTATTACTGCAACCATTTGAAAATTGCGGACGTTTAAAAAATTTAAAACCCAATAACTATAAAACATAAATTTTAGAATTTTTGAAACGTTCGCCATTTTGAAATGGTTGAAATAATTACGTTGAATAAATACACAATTAGGCATTAATAACTGAAAAATCAGCAGCTTAAATGGTTTTTAGATGTTAAAAAACGGACAGACGGATAAGGAACCGAGAAAGGCTAAATTGTCAAAGAAACTTTTTTGTTTGTTTTGATGTACAAATTTAACAAATTTTCTGCAAAGATTTTTTGAGATAAATGAAACGAAGTTAATCGTGCCGTGAGAAATCTATCCTTCACCTTCGAACTATAAATGTTCGAATATTTTGGACATCATGTTTTTGAAATACTGTTTTACCCTCCTACTATTCCCCTACCCTAACCTTTTTTATTGCGAAGAACGTAAACATTCCCATAACACCTAACCTAACTGTTTATTTTATCAATCAAGTAAATGTTTTGAGTATTGCTGACACCATGATTTTAAGATAATAGATGACCTTCAACTTCCTCCTATTTTTACCTCACCCAAATCTTTAGTCGAATACTAATGATTCTTTAAACTCAAAAGTTTGGAGTAAGATTTTAGACTTGACAAAATAAAAATGTAAACAAATCCACGGACCTAGATCAATCCGAGAATAGTTTAAATGAATTCCTTGGAGCTCAAATAATCGAAAAGTGTAAACTTACAAAATCATCAGCCTGTTAAAATAAACGTTAGGTTATGTTAAATTTTGTTATTACATATATCAAAAGATTTAACGATTGCCCATATTTATGATAATTTGTATTAAAAGTTTTAATTAAATTAACTTTTAGCGCAATATCCCTTTCAGAACCTATGTTTCTTAGTCGGCTTATCATTGGATGATGTGTGGAGAATATGATAAGTGTATTATCATAAGCAATTACGATATAGCACGACGGAAGTTTTTGTGTATAGAACTTATCTGTGAATAGCTGTTTTGAGTAACGCTGTGAAATGCATTCTTTGTGAAACATTTATTGAGGAAGAAACATACATAGCATATTAGTCTAGGCTAGCCTCCTGTGCAAGGTCTCGGTCAGGTTTGCTGGTATCTCTCAGTCTAGAATCTTGTCTTGTAGGCATCACTATAATAATATATTCAGAGTAAGAAAACTATTCTAGGATCCTTTTTCCTGGTGATGTAAAGGATTTCGCCAAAGATTTATGTGATGATTAATACAGAAGTTATGTTGACTCTTCCAGACACCAGCTGTTGACAAGTTTTTTGTCTAATTAAATATTTTCCGTGACCCTAATTAGTACGCCTAATTTGAGAGGACAACTTAAAGTAATTAGTAAGCCGTAGCTTGTGTTTACCCGCATTCGTTAAATGGTACTATGTTCATGGTTTCCCATATATATCCTGAATTAAAACAGATTTAAGGACTTAAATTGCTCATGTTAAAACGGTTTTATAATGTTGCACAAATTTTCTCACACAAAACCTAATTTTCTCGGCTTAAAGTTAGAGACTTATTGAAGCCGAATAGAAGAGAAGAATATCTTATATCTTGAGTTCAATATAACAAGTGAACCGAGTTATATCCATGTCCATTATTTTACACAGTTAGTTATAATTAATACAAACTTTGACCTTTCAATCGAGGCTGCCTAGAAACTGAATGCTGTTTTCACTGTTAATGTATTACTGTAACTTCAATAAGAATTAATAATAATTCGTGCATTTATGTATAATAACAAATAATTTATTTCCATTCTTGAAATACAAATTTTACTGACTTTGGAATATTTACTGATAATTTTTTCGGTCAAGTGATAAAATACAATACACAATGACTGAACAAAATACAAGTATAGAAATTATAGTCCAGTTTATCATAAAAAAAACACTTTCTCATCACAGCTCTCATTACCATTCACTGATCGACATTTGAAGATGATAATTACATAAACAACAATAACAAATAAAAGATACTACGCTGCTGTCAACAACCAACCCGATACTAGTTACATTAAAAAAAAATTTAAAAAAACAATTAATAACAAAAAATAACATTACGGACAACCTAACACATAAAAATATTCAAGTAGCTTATATCTTTTATGGAAAACAACCAAGGCATTGGTACAAGAAGATCTTAAAGTTTGCAATTCTTATTTTAAACATTAACCAAAATAGATGTCTAGATATTGATTTTTAAATATTGGTTTCAATATAACATATTTTGTTTAGTTGTGCTCCTTGTTTTATAAAAGAAATCTTGTAAGCTATTACTTTGTTACCCCTAATATAAAATCATTTTAGTCCTTTAAATAAAAAAAGATCCTTAGTTGGTAATTATTCTTAACAAAGTTGTGTCGCAGATATTATGTCAATAGTAAAATGTTCTAACTGAAAGTTTAATTTCCTTGGGAATATTATATACATTGGATATTTCTCCCACTTTATTTTTCCGTCTAGAGTGATGCCTCAATATTAAAATTAATTAACTTTTTAAATTAGTTGACATTTACAATTATTTACTAAACAGCTCATATCATGGATAAGGATAATTGAAACCCCTAAAATGAAAATTTAAATAATCCGTTTGCTTTACACTGACCTGCATTTTGTTTTTTAAACATCAGTCTGTCAAAGTAATTAAATCATTATTAATGAAACCGATAATTTGTGCAAGTCATCGTGGGAATAAAAAGCGCAACGTCATTGGCAAGAGCAGTTATTTTATCGTAAAAATTAAGTTCCAATCAATTATTTATTTTGGTTATTGTGGCCATAGTTTATCCAAGATTAGAAAGGGATTGATGGATTGTTAATATTCTTGTTCCAGTGTTTCAAAAGTGAGACTCAAAGATAAAACTGGAAAAAATAACAAAAACAACATAATTTAGAAAATAAATTTAAAACTACCCCAAGATTTCATTTACATACAGTTTTAAAACATTTTTTTAACAAGTGTATTCGTAATTATAGTTTAAACCTAAACGTGTTAAAATACATTACAGTAAAATTGTGTAATACCTTGAAAAAAAAATCTGTTCGTTTAAAATGTTGATGAATTTAACTATAAAAGTTATACGAAAATTGTAAAATCTACACACTGGTTTGTAAGCAAAGGGGTGGGTACTTCACCACTTTGTACTTTGCATATTTCATTAAAATGATTGGGAGTGGGTATTACTTTTTTTAATATATTAAATTTATGCAAATTGTTAGTATGATTGATAAGTAGGTAAAGAACAGTTCTTACTAACAATAATTTTCATGAACAAATCAACATCCACTGTACTTTCACGAAAAATCATAAATAGTTTATATATGTAAGAAAATAACACACTTTTTGTAATTTATATTAAAAACAATTTGCTAAATACTATGTTCTGATTTTCAAAGTATCTGGGAACGTATCTATTCTGAGCCATTTAAAAAGTCAATATTGGAAAAATAGTTGTAATTGTTTAAAAAAATGTGACAGCTAGAATGAGAAATAAGTGATATCTAACATTAAAATGGTCTTCGTGGTTTGACCACTTTAGACCTCTGTTTTTATTTCTGTTAATTGTACGGTGGATTTCCTTATTTTTAGATTAAATTATGTTAAATTTAATAAGGATGGCCCATATTTATTTGTATTATTCGGTTTTTGGATATAAATAAATTAATTTTGAGCACACTTTCTAGACTTAAGTTTGTTTGTCGGCTTGCAATAGGTGATGTGTGGTCAGCACTTGGAGTTCCCATTGTAGGAATTCTAGCTTTGCCACCTGGCTCGCTACTAATCGTAGCTCCCTATTTTCCATCCAGATGTTCAGTCAATGCACAAACGTTGTAATTTCAATGAAGTCAAATTCATAAAACCCACCGAAGGCTTATACACCAGTGAGTACGTGTTTGGTAATTCCGAGGTAACCTACTGGATCTACACTTTGTTATGAAGTCTTGAGTTAAATTCCTCTCTTTCATCTTTCTATTAAATTCTTTCTTAATCTTAGGTTTTGTTCTTTTCTGACCTTGAGTATTCGAGGACTAGGGGTTTTTATTTTAAGTTCTTTTTAATGAGGCTATGATAATTGAGAGGTTTTCGACTTTAAAAAAACAAGTAAAACTTCAATATAATTAATACATAATACGATATTTTGGCCGATATTTACTTTGATGTCAGTTTGTATTTTTTTTTTTTTTTTTTTTTTTTTTTTTTTTTTTTTTTTAACTTTGCAACTACTAAAATAGCATTTTTAGGAGGTGATAAAACTTTGTGTTTGGGTAATTTGGCAATATTTTAGCAACAGTCAACAAAATCGTTATGGACGATTTTTATAAAATCGTAATTTGGAATTTTGGTCTTACGGCAAGTACCCGGATGAGTTATTGAAATAGTGAAAAAGTCTGGAGCTATGTCTAATAAACGCCCAAATACTAAATTTGATGAATATCTGCGTCCTCATTTGGGATGTAGAAGACTGCAGTGTTTGAGATCGGAAAAACAGTAGACGGACATAATTCCAAAAAACACTTTTTTGTGTGTCATTACGCATATTCTTGAACTATCATATCTTTCTATATACTACATATATGTGAGAAATTAAAATAATACGAGCCACAAGGTCTGCCGTGGAGGGACGTTAATTAAAAGATTGGTCACGTGTTTTTTACGTTACCCAATTTTTTCTTACAGCTAAAGCGTGTGCAATGTTTTTGCACTGTTTATTCTATACTATATTTCTCTAAAAAAGTAAAAGTGACCCGTAGAACATTTGAACAACCGTACGACCGGAATATTGTAAAACGTATAACTTTGAATACTACTTAACAAAGTGAAACAATTGATGCATCGCTGTATTAGTTACCGTCAAATCGGCTTCAAATAATGTATTTTCGTTTAAAAAGTACAAATAACGCTGCGATAAACCCCCAAAGTTCAAACTGTGCCACGAAGTAGAATACAAAGTTACTCGGAGAGTATATAGGTCACAATAAGTGGAACGTTGTAGATTGTAAATAAGGTAAAAGGTTTCGTAGCAACATTTTAAAGTTGTAAAATAGCGTGGCCGAGGTGGCACAATATGGTTCAGTGCTCGTGCTGCCCCCGGGGCCTTCACGGGCTTCCCACGGTATGTTCCAGTCGACAAATCATCCGTACAGAGGTGTCAGTACGATCAAGCTGTTGGAAATTGTAAAATAAATATTCTATTAGACAAATTTAATTCTATGGAAATTGTTTCAAAATGTTAAAATGTTGAGTAATTTATTAAGCGTTTAATTAGGCTTAGTGACACGAGCCTAGCGTGGTAAAATCGAACTAAACTTATTTCCAGATAATCGTGTTTATGTTCTCCAGATATAAAAAAGTTTGTATTCCTTATTGTTTTCCCTCATCTGTAAATTAAATGTTTATTTTCGATTGTATACTTGACTTTTGAGGTATTACCAGCGTGTGTTATTAAAATTTTGAGCAAACAAATGTACTTTTTCGTTTTAATGAATGTAAATATCATTTGATGATACAAATTTACCCGATCTTACAAATATACCAAAACTTTATTTAAACGTAGATCAAGGTTTAACAATGGAATAACAAGAACAGTGTACAGATTAGTCTAGCTAAAAAAAGGAAAAAAGAAGAAAATAACTGAATTTATTTTAACATATTTTTTACAATACGTAGAAACATGTGATGACCATTCTCTAAAATATATAAATAACAAAAGCCGTATAAACTGGAATCGTCCTGGTTTTATTAAAAAAAACTATTTTCCAATTAAATATATATATATTTTAAACTCAACAGAATAAAGTTATTCCTTTATAACTTCTTTACAAAACGAGTTGCGTTACGTTACGATTAAACGATTGATGTCCAATTTTTCTCGTACCAATATTTGTTTATATTAAATGTTGAGCTTGACTTATGAGAAAAACTATACAGTATAACAAACACACAGAACACAATTCTCATAAAAAAAATACGCCTAAGTATCAGACGCGTTTCAACGACAAGGTCGTCCTCTTCAGTGATACACCAGCTACACCAACCAAACGCGTCTGATACTTAGGCGGATTTTTTTTATGAGAATTGTGTTTTGTGTGTTTGTTATACTGTAATATTTGTTTAGTTATTAATATGGTTCAGTCCGATATTTGTCATCATTTGTATACATGGAAACTAATACGCGACGTTTCGACATTATAAATCAACTCCCCGTTTTCAAGTGATAAACTTAGAGCATAAATTTGAAAAACAAGAAAATAGTAGGGTTTTAATAATCCAATTTTGCTAAAACTAAAACCTAAGAAGAGAACCCAGGTTTAAACATAGCCCTGAGTATAGTATTTAGTCTAAGTTAAGACTACTCAGGCTTATCTTTAGGTCTGGGTCCTGAGAAATGACGTCATCGGTACAGCTACTGTACATGGGATATAATTTGGGTGTAACAAGAAGAAGAGTAAACAAATTCTGTTTAATTTTAATTCTTCGGGCACAAATATCCATCTCCTGATTTATAAATACGTTCCTTAATAAACTAGAAACTATAAAAAAACAAAACAAAAAGTTCTTCGACATTCCCAAAATTACAAGAGTTTGAAAACAATTACTAAAATTGTATTTAGTACTCGTTTTAAGCGAGTTAAAACTGTAAAATGTACGATTTTAAAAGAATAAATAGGTGTCATATTAAAATGCTAATTTTGAGTTAAGTTACACAAAAATAGGGAAAATTGGTGTCCAATATCCCCGAGAAACAACTGTTTTATCAATATTTTTGAGAACATAAAATTTTAGTTTATGAATAATCATATTTTATTAATTCAATGTTTTGGAATAATTAAAAAATTTTATAGACTATGCATTTAATTTGCATGGTTGTTATTACAAGAATAAAAAAAGTTGGTATAATACTCTTCATTAAGAGAAGTTATTTTTGGTTTCAGTTAAACAAAATGAATGACAAAATATTTTCGGTAATCCAAACTGAGGAGGCTGAGATTCGTCTAAATTTATATGAAATATAAAACGTAAAAGAATATGGATGAATTTAAATTTGAATTAAATTTATGTTAAAAACTGTTAAATAACTGCAATTAATTTTAATACTCTGTTTATTAAGTTTGCATGGTTGCGTTTGTAATTCAAATTTAAAAACAACTCCTTTTCAAAATTTTTAAGGTTAATTTGTGAAAGGAGGAATTTTATCAATTTCAAAAATAATCGTGAGCAGTTCAAAACAATCACTTGAATACATTTAGGAGTATTTCCATCAAAACTGTAGAAACAATAATTAGATATTGGCTTTAAGGTATGCAAACGAAATTTTGACAAATCAAATAAGGTCGGGGTTGATCCCCATAGATAAGTATTTATTTGTTATTGTTCTTGTATAAATATTTTATAGTTCCGAATAACAAGTTGCTGACACATTGTTTAGACCAGTCGTCCCAGGTCATGTACTAACCTAAATGTTTTTAGCTTTACTAGGACATTGAAATAAAACAAGCATACACGTTCACTTTAAAATTACGGAGGGAAAATGTTGCGAAAAATCCCCCAAAATAACGTTCCTAGTCCATCTTTGATGTTGACACTACAGCTAAACGAATTTTAATTTAATTACTACCAGGATTTATTGTCGTGATCGTAAACATAAATGACGTTTGTATATACATTATAAGTTTGAACTTTAGAGTGAAGATATGTTGGGAAAACTACACTTTTAATAGAAAAAAATTGTCTAAAACATTCACGTTTATAGTAGATTTCATAGCAAGAGAAAGCTAAATTAATCTATACAGCCATCTGCAATGTTACAACTTTCTCATAGAATTGTAAAGATAAAGTGTAACAAATGTGTAAAGTGTAACAAATGTAAAGGTAAAGTGTCTTGTAATAGGTGGGAATTTGTTGATAAACTTACAAAGTATCTTTTATACATTTTTTAAATTGTCACTATTACCAAATGACAATTATTTGAAGTAGAAGGGACAACACTACTATTAAGTTGAAATTGTAAAAAGCACCTACTAGTCAATGATTATACATAGATTTTTCTTTCATTTTCCGTCACATACATCTTGACTAATTTTAAAATAACGTCTCCAGAAGTAAGTTCTTGGAATCGCGACATCGATGATATTTTATGCTCGTAATACTGCACATTCAATAAGACTAAAAAAACATTGTTTAACTCATTTTATTAAAGTCAAGTGGGAGTCAAATATGGAAAAACATATTTCTAATCTAAAGAGTTTTTTTATAAATTCTCTAAGGAAACGTGTTTTATTGTTTCTATATTATTATAAAAAAATTACAAACTAACCAAAAACAGCTTTGGAGTGACAAATGTCCCCGCCAATTTTATTTTAGCAAACATTGAATCCAAAAAAACTCGTGTCAGCTGATTTATACATACATTCATCAGATTTTCTAACACTTGATTGCAAAATCATTTCATGGCTTGCTGTGCCATACGAAAAGACATATTACCAAGCACCAAGAAATGTGGTCAGAAAATCAGTCACCATACTGCTCGAAAGATAAGTTAATACATCAGAAAATTAGCCTAAGCAATTTTAATCAAGCAAAGTATAATAACGCGTAAATACTGAAAAGAAAAGAAGAGCAAAATGATTTCTACTAAAGTTGTAAATTATTTTTTAAATGTATCTCAACTGAGATCAAGGTTACAGTGTTGAATGTTTCAACTATTCCAGAAATTCATTTTTCATTTTCATAATATTTTTCCATATCATTAAAGTTTACACTTCAATGAAACTGAATTAAAGTCGGAACTAATATTTCATTACATCCGCTTCTTCCTTTTATTTATTTTCTCATGTTTGTGATTAATAACTTCAACTTCTTGTTTTTTTTGTTTCCTTTTGGATCTACATTAAAAATTAGGATGATATTATTTGGTATTTTTTGTTTTAAGAAAGTTAAAAATTTGTCTTTTTTCCGATTATATTTTGTGTACTTTTCTACATTAAGGAAATCAGCCGTTTGGTTCGCACAGAAAAAATAGAGATAACTTTAAAATAGGAAACTGTTTTGGACCAGTTTGATTTAAGACCTATATTTAAGTAACTCCAACTTCTTGTTATTTTTGTTTCCTTCTGGATCTACATTAAAAATTAGGATGTTATCATAATTTGGTATTTTTTGTTTTTATTTTAAAAAGTTAAAAATTTGTCTTTTTCCGACCATATTTTGTGTACATGTCTACATTACCGAAAACCGCCCTAGTATTAATTAAAATAAGATGAGTTTGGTTTAAAAGTTTGCACAAAAAAATATAGATAACTTTAAAATAGGAAACTGTTTTGGACCAGTTTGATCTAAGACCTATATTTAAGTATTCGTTTTTTTTTGTGGAGGAAACATTCCAATAACTTTCCCTTATACTATGTATGTGGGAAAGTAAGAACTAACTGCGTTTCTCCTGACAAGGATACAAAACAATGTTTTGGGGGAGTTTTCACATAGGGTTTTGTGGGGGCGAGGCGCCTACAGGGCTGGTTGCCGACCCTTGACCCAGAGCACTGTTATTAGCCCACAACAGTGTATTATTTTACACTAAGCAAAACGTCAGAAACTTTACTTTTGGATTTACAGCCATACGGAGGCGGAGCGGTGGGTTCTATAATGATACAGGCGAGTTAAGTGAACGCAATTTAATCAAAACCAACGTCTGCGCTAATTCTTTGGCAACCACCGGCTTTGGACCGACTGCGGTCGGGCTTTGATAAACAAACACATCAGGTGTGGTGTTGTGAAATCACGCTAATAAGCTAAACCTGGCAACATGGTGCTCATTTCCTAATTTAGTTTTCCAATATATGAACCAAATAATATTCCAATTGACACAATATCCTTAATTTATAGTTTAAAAACAAGCATATTTCATTTTTAAAAAATCGAGAAATTGGAACAAATCCCAATTTTTTATATTAATTGTTTAGGCCTAATAACTTGATCTGACCATGTTTACAATAGTAATTTTCATAACTAATGGGAGGAGAGGAGGGAATAAATTCAAAGTACAAGAGGTTTAACAAAATAAGCGTTAATTCATTTGAAAATAGTAAAACAAATTTACTAGCGGGAAAAATGTAAATCTAGTAATGTAATGGCAATGTAGAAATGTAAATCAAATGACTGTTTTCGTTAAAATGTTAAATATGTAGAACTTTTTCAACTGATAGCCATCTAAGATTGGAAGCGTCTAACGGTAAATATGTTTCCATCAAAATGTTTAATTTTAGTGATTTTTTTAAAAAGAGAAGTTCTTCTTTATACGTAGTTTTCTTTGTGGGTAAAATAAGTTTGAAACATTTGAAAAAAGTAGTTTTCTTTTATCAATATCAGTACTATTCCCGAATTTTTTAAATAATGCAAAAATATACTCAGAATTTTTGAAAAGTATTGCATATACTCACGAAACGAAAAAAAAAAAAATTGATGGGTGCAAACTGTATATTAAATATTTTAGTTTATATACTTGATTTAAACATAATTTTTGTTCAAAATATGGACAAACTTGCTATCCCCGATGATAATGCCGCCGCTTTGTGTGCATTTTTAATATGAACAAAACGTTTAAAATTAAGTTTTCTGATTAAAATAAAATCTAATAGGCTATTCATACTTTTCTCTTAATAAATAAAAAAGATAATTATTCATTGAAGGTCACTCTAGTATTTTAGTCGCTACAAATCATGCAAACTTAAACTATTTAGCTTGTTTGTCATTGATTAGATATTTTTTAACAACGAAAAACAAGTCTTATAATCCATTAATACTGAAGAAACTGACACTTTTTGACACAAGGGATTAAGGCTTATTTGGATTATTACGAATGTGTACAATAATAACGCGAGTCAAGTTTGTGACTGCAAAAACGAAAATATCACTACTTAAAATAAAAATATAAAACCAATATAAATGTAAATATTGTAAACTAATTGTATGTATAGAAATATGTGTAAATGTATGTGGGTTTATGAATGCCTGTTTGAGATCGGATTTGATTTGGTTGAAAATTCGTGCATAAATAGTTTTGGGTTAGACACGTTACATGTTCATATAATTGCCACTTAACATTAGAAACAATATTTTGCAACTTATAGTGGTGTCCAAGCCACTGTTGCCTTGTTGATCAATTTCTCCTATAACAGAAATAAACAAACTTTAAAGAATAACAGGTAAAAGAAAAAGGGTTTTGAACCAGAAACTTTTTTTCAGACTTCAGGCAGTACAAGAAAGTGCAAACCTATCATTAGAAGCCAGGAGAGGGACATATGGTCACTAAAAAATGGGAAGGAAAATTACTGTTTCTAATAAAACAGTCACAAGATTCACAAACTGTAACTTATTGTAAAAGTTGATGATATATAGTTTCGTAGGCTGTATATACAGACCGATTTTTAAGTATGGAAACAGCTTTATACGGCATAACTGGGAGGTACTTAAAGGCATAAGCAAATACGGATTTGCGTAGTTTAAAAAATTATACTTTATTGTATGTTTGAAACTTTTGTCCGCCGTCCGGGTCCGCCATATTGAATCAAACTTCATTATTTTAAATAGGAAAGTGGACATGTGATACATGATTTTCATGTAAAATTTGACAAGAAAAACTATGGTGAAAGCAGTTTTTCGATAAAAGCAGTTTTTGAGTTATAATCATTCAAAGTTGCAATGACGGAAAAATGGGCCGTCTAAACTTTTGTATTATACTTTTCCTTTAGAATACATCCAATAACGAACTTTAAACAGTATAATTATGATAATTGTAAACAATAACCAATAATAAAACAACACAACTACAAATTAAGTCTCAACTGATATTATTCATTTTAGATATTTCAAAATATAATTTAAAAATTTAAATAAATGTTTTCGATCGTATATTAATAGTACAATCAATTTTGAAAACATAGCATTCTACAATAAATGTTCAAAATGCTTCCTCTCTACAGATTGTCAATGCGCTAACCTCAAGTAATATCAGTTTATGAAAGTAGACCTAGTTTAAATCAGCTGTTTGCATTACGTTACGACAATGCAGCTTATCAACTACTCATTTCGCCTGTAAATTTAAGTTGTAGTGGTTCTAAATTGTTTTCTGGTTCGTTATTGAACAGAAAACAGGAAAAACACAATAGAATAGTTTCGAAGACGGATTATACCACGTTTTATTACTAACGCGATTTTTCCATCCTTGCAAATTTGAATGCTAATAACTTTGAAACGAAGATATTTATCGAAAAACACCATAGTTTTTCTTGTAAAAGTTTTCAGGACAGGAATATCATGTATCACATGTCCATCTTCCCATTTAAAAAAACAAGGCCATTCAATATGCCGGATTAAAGTTGGCGGACAAAAATTTAAAACCTAAAAAAAGTATATATTTTTTAAAATTACGTAGAATCGAATTTGTTGCTGCCCTCAAGTATAAAGTCGTTTCCAAATTTAAAAATACCCTGTATATACTTTTGCATTCGTATATGCGATGGCAAACACGTTGTTCTATGAACCTTTACATTTCACATAAATTTAGTACAAATTGCTTTGAAATATTCGATCTATTATGATCTATTGCTTTATTCTCACTTTTTATCACATAATTCCCGAACTTTTATTCTGTGAAAACCAATGTCTTTTTATTAAATTCTTAAAAAATACATGTCTCATTTATTAGCAAATTATCAGGTATTTATTCTCTTTTGAACAGCAAAAACAACCATCAAGATTACCTGTGTTATGTCGGTACTTTATTTAAGCTTTTTGCTACAAATGTTTTATGTGAAATTATAACTATGTTTAGCTATCTATTGACGGAAAAGAATTTCTGAATATACTGTATAAAAAATAAAAATATCTAAGAAAGAATTTAACAAACTTACGAATTCGAAAATGTACATTTTTAAACGTAATATAAACCTATTATTTTTCGATAATAGCAGGCCAAACAATTGGGATACTCTTTACCAAATTTTGATGACAATAAGTACGTCTAATTTTTAATATTGTTCTTTGGTTGAAATAATGAAAGAAAGAAAAAGTTTAAAGATATGACTAATATATGTTAGAGTAAAAATAAACCAAATATTTAGGCTGCAGCTCAATGCATAGACAAGTAACAGACTCAGTAAGATGTTTAAATTAACTTAATTAACTTCTAAGATGTCCGGGTATCAGTGACCTGTAAAACTGATATATCCATAAAAATCTCAAATTCAAGATTATAGCTATATGAATGTTTTTCATATATTACGTATATATAAAAAAATATATAAAAGAGAAGGGGAAAATATATAATTACAGTTCCCATAATACAACAAATGTATATTCTTTACCTACCTACTAATAACATAACTGTAATTTTTCACAGGTAATTTTGTTAGGTTTTTAGTTGTGTTACAATCTTAAGTTACACCGATTAAACAAAATAATTCATTCTTAACTAAATAAAAATTATATTTTTAACAAGTATATAAAATAGAAAACCCTACAATAACAATAAGGAAAAGAATATCCTCGTGAATATAATTTGTGAAATAAGTAATCAGTTAGCCAAATTAAACTGTTTTTGGTTTGACTTCTTGAATTGTAATGATTGTACAGAATCAAAATCTGAATGTAGGTTTGGTTTCCTTTCCTTATAATTTTTTATTTTTATTTGATCTATTGTCCTTTAAAATATAATTTCGTATCCTTAATAAACAGTATCCATTCTTTAATTGATTTCAAACAATTTGATTCTATGTAAATAATACCAGTAGCTTACATTTTATAGAGACAGTACCATCTAATGTTAATAAATTAGAATTGTACATTTTAAAATTCAGATATGTTAATAATGATCAAATCATGAGAAATAATATATACCTCATATATATAAAATAATATACCTCATTTTTAGCAACTAAGTCATGACAACGAGAATTTCTTTCTTGTATACACTTGAAGAGTTTCAAGTTACTCCTATAAAATATAATCTTACAAAGTAAATATAAATTTCGATTAACTTTATTAAACATGATGTCCACTAGTGATAAAAGCTAAGTAGTCACATCTAGAATTTAAATTGATAAACTTTTTGTCACTAAAATACTTCATTAATTATATCAATGTAGAGAAAACGTAAAACCCATAATGGGGAGTTAACGGGTATAAAAATATATAACATACAAACATTACAACAAAGTTATCATACACTAAAACAAAATTTCAAAAAATCTGAAAGTTGCTCATAAATTGTAGCTACAGCATTTCACATAGAGGCATCCCGTCATTTTGAAGTACAGTTCGTAAGATTTAGCCTCACTTCTGTCACTTGCAATGAGTTATGTAGCCTACTTTGTATTTCGTAGTTAAAGGGTGCATTTCAAAAACATCGGTTGTTTGTGTTCCGATGGAAGGTAAACATGTCAGGAAGAAAATTGGTAGGAGAGATATCCTCAATAGGTAATCTCGCGAAATCAAATCAAGTGTGTATTGTTTTACGAAATAAGAAGCCGAGAACGGAGGAGCTATTTAACGAATATCAGCTTAAACGCCAAATTTAAAAAATCGAACCTACTACTAAAAATATTAAAAAAATTATTTTTTTTTAGAAATTTGCCGCTATTTTGAATTTATTTTAAAATCGCCTAATTATTTGTAAATCTGAGCTTAAATACCAAATTAAAAAAAAATGAAAACTATTAATTTTTTGAAATTAAGCAGCAATTTGAAATATACTTCTGGTTAGAAAGTTTGTGGAATTGTTTGTAAGCAAAACAAAAGCGACAATCAGTCGATAACAAGGATCGGCAATATGACAGTCGTTGACAGCTGAGTCAAATGTCTTTTATCAGCAGTAGTAGTAATGGCATCACTTCTCCCGCGACAGTGGTCATTGTTGATTTTCACTGTTTGATCATATCACTCATACTGGAATTTTATCGAACGTGATAATGTTTTGTTTAGATCCATAAGCTATATTTGAATACAATTTTATAACAAATATTGAATCGATTTTGATAACAAATATTATTTAAATCTATTGTCATAAAAACTAAATTTTCTATTTACCTTCAGATTTGAAGAGGGGGGGGGAGGAATTCTGGGAGAAATGAGTAACGTTCGTCCACATGCCGTACTTCTTCCAAATTATCAACAGTTTGAGATACAACACACTTTGCAGAATCATTGACATAAATGACTTTTTTGGAATCGGAGATCGAAAAAAAAAAGATAATTCAAAGAAACATTCAACATCCATTTTTCTCTCTTACATACCAACACTAGTGGAAAACATGCAATTACATAATTAAAGAAAAACACATTCCCCCCCCCCGCCAAAAAAAACACTTCATTTTCAACAATACAACATCTTAAGACGCTTACTAGTACACATACTACAGTGCAACTGAAGTATAAAGGTTAGACGAAAGCCTCATACATATAAAACTGGTAGATAATTTAGCCACACCCTCAAGCTTAATGCCTTTGGAATATAAACAATCAAAGAGATAGTATTTTATATATTTTTAAGAGAAATAATTTTTAAACATTCATTTGTAAAAGAAAGTACAAAAAGACATATGTATGATTGATGCTGTAGAATGTTCAGTTGATGTATTGTAATAATAATTGATAAAAGTGTACATTTTACACTGAATATTCTTTGATTTACAATATTGCAAAGGGTTGGAGGCATTGCTAAATTGTCCTCTGATGCTGAAAGAATGGTCAAAAGTGTTTCTAGTTTATTTGAATGGTGTACTTGTATTTTTTCTCCCTTGTTGTTTAAAGACGAAAACCCTTAAAAAAACAACAATAAACCATAAAATAAAGGCTCTTAGTCCTCGAATACTCTTATAGTCAATGTCGGAACAAGAATAGGTGAAGAGAGACCTAATAGGAAATATGAAAGAAAAGGGTAATCAAGACTACATAAAAAGGTATAGATTCAGCCTATCTCCTTCGGATAAATAGATTGATGAGTTGTATGTTTCGATACATTCATTCATTGGTCATAAAATTTGATCTTTGTATATACGAAAGCATTACACAATTGAGCAAACATTGTACAAATCATCATGTATAAAGCAACAGTATTGGAATTAATCCATGGTCAAAAAATTTACAATATAAACAATCAAATACAGTTTTAGCAATTTTAATACATTAAATAAAATAATTGATTATTTTTATTTTGTCTAGAAGGGAAAAAAAAAAGTTTTTGGTATTTATTTAAAATAAAATTTATAAAAACAACACAAACTAATTTTTTTTAAAGTTGATAACTTAATAAATTAAATGTAGTCTTATTGAAAATGGAGAGACATTTTATTGTATCTTTCATTTGGTATTCCATCCTCTATCAATCACAAAACGTTCTCTATTCTACATGTACAGTAAAAACAAAAAGAAAAGATAGAAAGTTAATTTTCCAATTGACGGATATTTAGATCGTAACTTTACCAAATACAAATTACAGTAATAAACTTTATATTTCTAAAATTCATGGAACCCAAATCATATTTCTTCACACTATCACAATTTATTTTAATCGTACAGAACGAAAAAAACAACAACATATAATCACCAAACAGCAACCAGAATAGGTATAGACGAAACATATGTTTAACTCAACCAACAGTAATCCAGAGAAACAAATAATTGTAGGAAGTTTTCCCTTTTTAAATGTAATTGAGCTAAACGGCTAGTAATTGCATAAATAGTAAGTTTGATTGATAATCGTTCGACCCAGATTCAGAGTTGTAGGCGCCCGTAGGGTAGACGGGCGGTCGAAACAAATCAATCAAGTCGGGTAGAAAACAAAGCGGTCGTTAGTACTGGCCTTAAGGGATTCCCAGGCCTTCCTCCCGCGCAGTGATTCACTCTAAGATTATTATAATAACACAACAAGATATTTTATCCTTGTGACCTCATCCTGACCCGAGACCGGTATTCCTTGTCCAGTGTTGAAGGATCGTCCCACGAAACTTACTGGTTTCTGGTACCTTCCTCTGTGATTTAATAAAAATACACGGTTTTCGTAGAGTGGGACGAGATTTGTTGGGTTAAATTAGGACCCGCCTTAAGTATGGGGTTCGTCTCGGATAGAGTGATACAGAGTTTTAGTGGCATTGCCTCGCAGCAATCGTCATTATAACGTGTAATTTGTACGAGCCACTGTGCAATCACACGCTAATGTAAGCTATTTGCAATACAAATCCATGCTAATGAGATGCTATCTCTGCCACCTGTTTTATTTCGAGTGTTTTTAATGTGTTCAATTTGGTAAACCTAAGAGAGGGCGTGTATGCAGGCGTCAACCCTGTTTCAATTTCAAACATCATCATATTCTGCTGTCGTTAGACTTACTACAATCAACGTGTAAGCTATGACTCGACATTCTTTGGGTAAACTTGTTTCGCTTACCACCTCTGGACCTCTGGGTTATAAAACATTAATTTATAAATTTCAGTAAATAAAGATTGAATTAATTTATTTTGAACATTTCTGGACTAATCCAAATATGTAACCACCGATTTCAAGCTCGAACTTAGCTTCTATTTTACACAAGTAAATTATACTGACAATTAAATTCGGTCTATAAATAAAACTTTACATAATATTGAGTTCAATTGGAATTTTAGGAATGTAACGTGAATAATTAAATAAAATGTGTACATTTTCCCGCCTTTTCCAGCTTCGTTACTCTCACTTTTGTTCGCGCGTTGATATACTTCATTCTCAAAACAATTGTAATTCAAGTGTATTAGGTGTATTAAAATGTACTCATTTTAATTACACCATACCCAGCGGAAATAAAAATGATTTAAAAAATTGTAACTTGGAAACATAAGTTGTAGGGAGTCCGGCGACATCTCAATCGATTTAGCTAAAAAACGGGACGAAAATAAAAATTTAGTCCGTCATTTTGGTTCAGTTGTTGTCAATTGATCTGAGTAGTAAAAAAATTAATTATTAATAGTTTAGTTGGCCAAACTAATGAGCAAATATTGATTCTGAATTTATTTATTTTTAATCAAAATTTTCTTTAATGTATTTGGTGACGAAACACGTACGTCTCTCAGTCGTCTGTTAGTTTAGTTGAGCAACTAAAGCGAATCAATTAACGTTGACGTTTATTCATCAACGAATCAACGTATGTTTCTGCTGTAGCCTACTATTTTACTGTTTGTTTTTTACTAAATCTAAAACTGTATTAAACAACGACTGGATAAAACGAAAATAGTGTGGTGTAAATAACTTTAGTTTTAGCTGATATAAGCTGTCAACTAACTGTGTAAATATTTAGGTTAGGTTTGTGCTTGTGCGAAAGGAAAGTAACTGTATAAATAACTTGTGTTAATAACTGTAATAGTGTAAATATTTCACACTATCATTTGCACACTGAACAAAGACGCTTGGTCTTCTGTTCTGTCTGGCAGGTTAAAGTTAGCAGTTTTTTTTCAACAGTTAATAACTTTCAACGTTAACTGGTGTTGACGTTGACCGTTGTTTGCGTTAATGCCCACCACTAATTTCGACAAATTTACTTTTTTTTAGTTTAGTAATTAAACATAAACACTGTTTATGTTTATGATTACAATATCGCTTTATATATTAATATATTTTAACTTTTAGATAAGAAAATGTTAAGACAGATAGCTGAATGGGTCAGTTTAATTCGTTTTACTCGTTTACAGAGGTCAAATTGGAATAAGTGATATGAATTTACATCAAAAAAGCGTAACAAGCATCCTAACTGCATTGAAACGTGATTTGTATGTCCTGTGAGTTATACTATATAGTCTTCATAATACAGCTATGTAACGAGATCATGTAGTCAAACGTGAACGTAGTAAGCGACCCACCAACTAGTCCAAATAAATTGGTCACTTCTGCCCATTTGATGGTGAAAATCTCAATTTTAATGGAAAATTTCAGAAAAAAGTATAACTGTACTTTCACGGTGATCATTAATATTTGAATAAACAAACCAAATGATCAATGCACAAGATATTCTTTGAATTTTATTTAGGAAAATTGTCTTCTATCGTTAAAAAACAAAAATTATGTACGAGTTTACAGTCAATTATTTCAAATTTTAAAACATTAGACCTATTATCCTTAATAAAATATAAACATTTCTCGGAATGATTTAGTTTTCCCTCTCGTTGTTTTGATCAATAGATTTTAAATAATGAGATTTTTACTTACCGCTCTTCTATTTTGGTGCTGGGTTATTTGCGACGGGTGATCTCCAACAGTTTCCAGGTAGAAAGGGTTGACCAGGGTTATATCCGACGATTTTATCTCATTATGCATTTGGAATGTTCTGGTAACCTGTCAACAGCTTGTCACTAAAACCTGAAACAATACAATGATTACATTTTCTACGTCATCTATAGTAGTTATGTTTTATGCTCGTGTCAAGTAGGTTAGATTAGGTTAGATATAATAAACTGGACTACGTGTTGATAAAATGGTGAGGGGACCTAAGATCCTCGGAAATAACACCGTTTTATGATTTCGTCGGAAATAACACGTAACCTCTATTTTCACTATCAATTCTTAAAAATGTTTTCATTTACACCTAAACATTAAAAGCTACTCACAAAAATACATAATAGTATATTTCTTCACTAGAACCGAAAGTGAAGCTTTTCGATACAAGCTCTAGTTTAACGGCAGAGGCGGAGCCGAGGCCGGAAACTGAGAGAGAACCGAAAAGCTTCTTTTGGACCAAGTAATGAACTATATTTTTTCGTTATACTGCAAATAATATAAGAAAACAATTTCACAAAAAACTAAAATATTATAACCTATTTACCTTCAAATCGATGGTAACAGCTGTTAACGGTTATTTACAATCACAAATGCATTTATAGGGCTAGTTGTTGAATGCAACGTTGGAACATGATTTTGAAATCTGTGAGGACGATTTCGAGTTTATACACTTTACCGGTTATAGGTTTAGCTAAAGAAGTAGCTTTAGATTTGTTGCTTAAAAAAATAAGAGCTATAGGAAAAGAAATATGAAGAGCTATTTTTCTGTTAACCCATATTTTGTGTAGCTCTCGCACAATTTAAAAATGATATAAATAGTAGGTAATACTGCAGTTGTAGGAAACATTTTGTAAGCAATTCGATTTTACAGTATCTTTATCGCTTTCGACAAGAAGTGTTACTATCCGCTTGAGGTCGCGCAGTATCTTTTTCTTTCCTCTAATAATTTACGCTCTTAATTTATAAATAACTATTTTAGATGTAATAAATTTTGATTCTTTTTGTCTTCACGTAACCATTCTATGAAAAACAAGCGGTGTACCCCGAGGTTGTATTTGGAGCCAATACTATTTGAAACATCTGGTGATGAGCACATGCGATGAAACACGCCACTCATTCATAACAGAGCTTTCTTATGATTCCGTTATAAATACCACTTCACCTCAGACTTGTGTTTACTTTAAACAACACTAATTTGAATGATCTACGTAATGTATCACGAACAATTCGGAATAAAAAATCTTTGTGAACAATGAAATAACTATAATTTCTGCCAACAGATTGCATCACATCGCAACAGTCGTGATGTGTGAAATTACGGTTATTCTGCATTAATTGGCAATGTTGCTGTAGGTCATAGATAACCCCGTGGTTAGAATTTACACCTTTCCAAAGCTGTTGTAAGTCAAAGATAACCCTGTAGTTAGAATTTACACCTTACCAATCTGTCGTATCTTTGACTTTCTCCTTATGTAGGGTACTCGAAATGTGTGTTCCGTGTTCAATAGATTTGTGTAAGTAGCCTTCAGGTGTACCAACATGAAATAGAATCCCTTTCCCCCACTCTGTCTGCTAATTTGCAAAAACTGAAATGAGATTTTTTGTCTTTTGAATTAGCCTAGTGTTCATTTTATGGTCAACTTTTATTTTTTCGAGATTTAAAAAATATTGTTTACAGTCAGACTGATTTCTCCTTTTTTAATGTATTCTCCTCTCCACTTCACCCCCCCTGCTATGAAAAACTGAAAACTATTTTTTAACCTCATTTGCATTGGTGATAATTTAATGCGGTTAGATAAAAATATTTTCTGAATTGATTCAAAAACTTTAGGAAAACCAGAATGTTTTGCACCTGTTTTGTTTAGGATGAAGTTACAACGAATCGACAGTAAATTCATACTATTACAAAGAGAAGAGGTTTATAGAATGAACTGTATAGCTAACTGTGAGTGGAGGTACCTCTCAGACCCCTCCCTTAGTACGTTAATAGAAAAACATATTTATTGTTCAAACTGTTGTATTTCTATCAACTATTTTAGCACGATACTATCAATTTTAAAGGTTGGTAGGGTTTGCAGTTTGTGCTGAGGTACTTAGGTGACGTATGGGATAATTATTGGTTATCAAATAGGAGAAGAAAAGAGGTTAGGTTTAAATTATGAGATTAATGTAAATTATTCAATGAGATTTTTGCAGTTATACTACAAAAAACCAAAACTAACTTTTATTTTGAGAAATAGAGATAGGCTACTTACGTATTATACCAACCAGTGAAGTTTATTTGGTTAGGTTAGGTTAGGATAGGTTAGGTTAGGTTAGGGTATGTTAGGTTAGGCCAGGTTATTATTGTTAAATACAGTAGCTAATTTAAAACGTAAGTACCGATATTATATTAAAGATTAGAAAAACTTTTAGGTTCGACATTTTATTTATCAAAAATTACAAAAAGGATGGTGGTTTTGATAACGGGATGAATTGCAATGTCGGCCAGTAGGGTCTCGAAACTATCACCCCCCCCCCTCCGCTTTCACCGCTATATGAATTAATTCAGACAAATATATATTAAGCTGATGTAGAACAGTGTCATGATGTATTTTATTTTTCCATTTTTCAAAATCCCACATTCTTTCTACACTCTGTGTGTTAGCTCAGGTATCAGGATCTATAAAGTTATGTTTATTTTTAACCTTAAAAACAACAGTAGGCCTACTGCTCAAAATCAGCTATTTAACTATAATAACCAGGCTTACTTAATCTATTTCACGGGTCCGTATAAATACTTAAGTACCGAAATAAATCATTGACGTTGCCTATTTTTAGTAAATTTATATTGTTTTTTTTTTTTTAATGTGCCGAGTTCGAAATAAACATCGATGTTTTTACATAAGTAGGCCTAATTAATTGTAAAAGCATGTACTAGTCTATTAATAGTATAATTTCATCACTAGGACCAAAAGTTTAGTTTTTCCGTACAAGCTCAAGTTTAACGGCCGAGACTGGAAAACTAGTGATGAACGAAAAGCTTCTTTTGGTCCAAGTGATAAACTATATTTTTCATTATACTGCAAACAATATAAGAAAACACAAATACTAAAATGTTATAACCTTTTTACCTTCAAATCGATGGTAACAGCTGTTTCAACGGTTATTTACAATCGAGAGTATCGGTTGTTATTTTAGATACTTTACAATCGTTAATTAATTCTTATGAACGAAGTAACAGCTGATGACCTCGACCTCAGCTGATGTTTTTAGCTCCTAGGGCTGAAAAGAACAACCTTAGCATCTCAATGCATGTATTGAAAATAGCTGTTTTTGAAGCAGTATGACGAAAAATAGTTTTAAATAGGTCTATTCTGAGATCAGCATACAATCTGAAGTCTCCTAAATAATATACTATGACACAAATCAGTAAAGGAATATTCGCAAAAGAATTAGAAATAACCAAAATAAATTTGACAGCGATAAAGATGAATATTTCTTTGAAAAACCTATACATAATTTCCATTTTTAGGCCGATATATAACTTCTAATTCTGAATTTTACTGGGAGATGGTGACTAACCAGTTAGTTCCGTTTTGGTTCCAAAGGATATTCCTTAAGAGAATCAATAAACTAAAAATGAAAAAGACAACGTTTTGGTTTTTGGTGAAATTACAATGTCTACTGTCACCTTGAACAAATATCAAATGTTAAATTTTCAACTTGTTTATTTTACTTGAATAATCCATATTATTATAACTTTGATATTAGGCCTATACACCTATCTTGTATACCTCAAACTGTCTATCAAAACAATAATACACAGCCTGGGAACTGGCCTGTACTAATAAATTATGTATTTAGGTGAACAGATATCATTACAAATTACAAAAAAAAACGTGCCTGTAAATGCAATGTTGAGCAAGCAAGCTGGATAATGTAGGTTATTTAATAACAGAGTGAACACGCCTCAGGCACTCCATACACCCACTGTGAACAAATGTGTTGTAGTTACCACATGGCACACACGAGCGCTAGCAATTTGCACCGTGAATTGTGCTGCTATCTAGCGGTAAACGGTGACAACATTTCGCTTTTAGTATCGTTTTAGATTTGAATTATTGATTTGTGTTTATAATTAAATAAAATCAGTAAATTAAAATATGGAAATATAAGTAACAATCTAAAAATTTATATAATTATATTAAACTATTGGCACACAGACTGGGAGTTAAAGAAGTGACGATATTGAAGAAATGCAATGATGTAGTAGTTGTATATAATAAGAATCTAAAACTAAACTTAGAGTATAACCAGTTCAAGTATTAGGTTTGGGAATAGGTGAGGGAAAAAGGAAACTAAACTGATTAGTGACGTAATCAGATAGTAATGTAGCTAACAGTTAATAAGACAAAATATGTCCCCAGAGATTAAATTTACAGGTTTAAATTTCGAAGGTTAGGTTAGGTTCGGTAAGGTTGGGTTAGGTTAGTTTAGATAAGGTTAGGTTAAGTTAGGTTAGGTTAGGTTAGGTTATGTTATGTTATGTTAGGTTAGGTTAGGTTAGATTATGTTAGATTAGGTTAGGTTAAGTTAGGTTAGATTAGGTTAGGTTAGGTTAACCTAATCTCAAACTATTAGGGAGAGCGGATTTCTCCCTTTGTCTTTTGAAGATTTTCCACCTCTCCTTCAAAATTAAAAAATCCAAAACAAAAAAAACCTAAACTTAGACTATAACGAATTCAAGTATTTGGTTTGGCAATAGGTGCGTGAAAAAGTTTGTGCAAAGATTGTTCACAATTTATTTACTTTCCAATTAAATATTAAATCGACTGCCGAACATCTAGAAACATTTTTAGACTACATTCGCATTGGATTGTCAATGAGGCCTACGATTAAACCAAATTTAAACTCTGATTGCCGATGTCTATCCCACGGAAGAGGGTTAATGTTTGAATAAATGATGCAAGATTAGAATTTTAAATTATGTGGGAGTGAATAATTGTTATAACGAAATGAATCAACAAGTTAAAGGTACGATGTAGATGTCTTTAGAAAAGGATTAGATTTTGGTCCAAATAGTTTAAAAGCGTGGAGAAAAAATAAAAAATTGAAGCGACGAATTTCAATTTGAAATTGGGATGTAAGTTTTGTGGGCTTTAAAAAATAAAAATAATAAAAAACATATTGAAAACTCCCTGTCGTACTGAACCTAGGTTCAATAAAGGTCCATTAACTTTCTGTCAGAGTATCACATTTACATAGATATTATCTTTCAAATCTCAAGTTTTAAACCTGTCTCTCATTATTATTAAAAAATATAATTAGGAACAATAAACTAAACTTTGAGAATTAGTATGGTCTATATCAAATAACTATCATTAAGAAGCAGGTTTTAGTTATATAAAATAAATACTATATTCTTGGATTCTTAATCAGTTATAATTATAGGCCTATTTTTGTAGGCAAGTAAAACTGATTGGATTGAGCAATTTGTGTTTCCTAACACTACAAGAAAGATATTTATAATCAATTCAGATAGACACCTAATCGATCAATAAAGGTTTTCCAGACTCTTGGTTCAGATTATTACACGAAACATTTTCAGATTACATAAAAATGTAAATATCCTTTTACGTTCAGTGTGTAAGAGATTTCTACATTTTGGAAAAAATATTGGTTTGGTGTTAACTGTATAGAATAGTTAATCTGGAAAATAAAATGATTAGTGACGTAATCAGGTAGTAATGCAGCTAACAGTTAATAAGACAAAATAGGTCCCTAGAGATTAAATTCCAAGGTTTAAATTTTGAACGTTAGGTTAGGTGAGGTAAGGTTAGGTTAGGTTAGGTTAGATTATGTTAGGTTGGGTTGGGTTAGGTTAGGTTAGGTAAGGTTAGGTTAAGTTAGGTTAAGGTTAAGGTTAGGTTAGGTTAGGTTAGTTTAGGTAAGGTTAGGTTAGGTTAACTAATAATAATAAATAAAACTAAAAATAAGTAAAGTCTGAAATAAAATTAATGTTAGTAGTTTTTATTTTATCTAATCACATACATTATTATTTTTAATGTCTGGAAGATTAATACAATTAATTGCAAAAAGGATTAAATTTCGCTGGTTAGGTTAGGTTAGGTTAGGTTAGGTTAGGTTAGGTAAGGTTAGGTTAGGTTAGGTTAGGTTAGGTTAGGTTAGGTTAGGTTAGGTTAGGTTAGGTTAGGTTAGGTTAGGTAAGGTTAGGTTAGGTTAGGTTAACTAATAATAATAAATAAAACTAAAAATAAGTAAAGTCTGAAATAAAATTAATGTTAGTAGTTTTTATTGAATCTAATCACATACATTATTATTTTTAATGTCTGGAAGATTAATACAAATAATTACAAAAGGGATTAAATTTCGCTGGATGACAAAAATCAGCTATAAATATAGGTAATCCAGATTTTTTATTTGTTTTGGTAATGCACTTACCCAAGCCTTTTTAGAAGTCAATATTAAATTTGATAAATATTTGACTAAAATTTCGACTGTTTGAGAAAGCACACCAAGTGCATTCTATATCATAGTATAAATAATAATTTTAAATATCCAAAGAGTGTTGATCAGTGCACAGACCACGTTCAGATATCACATAAAATCAGCTGTATCCCATTATGGAAATTAGCTCTTAACTGTACAGAAATTAAATTTAACATTTTTTACACATAGTATTATTTATACGTCTGCAACTTTAATAGCACGTGATTAATAACGGCGCACACTCTACTGTCATTATATATATTTATTGCACACATGTCCCCCCCCCATATTAATAAATATCCCCGATTGTTTTCTTGTTTTACTTTTATTGTTATATAAATCAATTTGACTTAGTGTCTCACAATATTTGCCGGTAACGCAAGCGTTGTAAGATAAATTATCTGTGAGCGGTTTTAACAAGTGGAAACGAAAAAGTTATCAGCACGAATGTAATTCATTTAAAACGGTTTCAAGTTGAGTAAAGATATAGAACACGAAGCGTTAGCAGGGCCCCAAGCGAAGAGAAGCGTGAGACAGAGTGAGCAGAGTGGGGGGGGGGTGAGCATGTTCTCACGACTTTTAATGTAACAAAATGATGAGATATTTTCACATTGTACACTTGCACTACACGCTCAGATCCATCTGTTAAGAATTGACTTTTATAGATATATTTAATGTAAACTGTTTTAAGTTTACAATGTAATATGGATGCCATATGGAAAAATCGATATATTTAGGGATAAAGTATGGCATTTCAAGAGATCCAATTTTGTACACATGCAACATTATTAAAATAACGGTTTTATAAGCAAAAATCTGTGTTTTTGAGATAGTTTAAAGAGTATTTACAATGAGTATTTCAAATTTTGTTCACTATTAGAATACTCTAAAGCGGCATTAAGTTAAGAGTATATTTCATCAGTAGGACCAAAAGTGAAGCTTTTCAGTACAAGCTCAAGTTTATAGAGTGAACGAAGATAGAAAAGCTTCTTTTGATTCAAGTAATGAACTATATTTTTCGTTGTACTGCAAACAATATAAGAAAACAATTTCACAAAAACTAAAATGTCATAACCTATTTACCTTCAAATCGATGGTAACAGCTGTTTTAACGGTTATTTACAATCGAGAGTATCGGTTGTTTTTATAGATGCTTTACAATTGTTAATTAATTCGTATAAACGAAGTAACAGCTGATGACCTCGACCTCAACAGATGTTTTAAGGTCCTAGGACTAAAAAGAACTTTAGCATATCAATGCATGTATTGAAAACAGCTGTTTTTGAAGCAGTATGACGAAAAATAGTTTTAACTATATAGAGATCAGCATACAATCTGAAGTCTTCTAAATAATATACTATGACACAAATCAGTAAAGGAATATTCGCAAGAGAATTAGAAATAACCAAAATAAATTTGACAGCGATAAAGATGAATATTTCTTTGAAAAGCCTATACATCATTTCCATTTTTAGGCCGATATATAACTTCTAATTGCGAATTTTACTAGGAGATGGTGACTAACCAGTTAGTTCCGTTTGGGTTCCAAAGGATATTCCTTATGAGAATCAATATACTAAAAATGAAAAAGACAACGTTTTGGTTTTTGGTGAAACTTACAATGTCTACTGTCACCTTGAAGAAATATCAAATGTCAAATTTTATTTCTGTTAATAATTGTTTAAATAATTGCAAAAATCTGATCAAATTTTCAAATATATATCATTCCTTCAGAAAAGGCACTTGATACTTTAAAAAAATAAGCCTTTTACGACCCTTAAGTCACCATTAAAACAATATTAGTTAGTTTACGAGAAATGTTACTGTTAAAAAGTGTATAATGTTTAATAAAATTTGACCCAGTCGCCGTTGTCATAGAAGGCTCATTTTTCTTCTAGACTTATATTTTATGCATAGCCTATGTTTAGAGCAAATCCTGAAATGTCATATACTTTGTCACTAAATATATAGATTTTTCCATATGGCATTCTGAAACGAATTACAATAAATTTTCGAATATTTTTGCTAATTTTACTGACCTATTATAATATTTGATGATGGTTCAGCTCCGTACAAACAGGCATACATTTTGAAGTCGGTGTTTTTAAATACAAAATACAATATATTCTAAAAGTTGTTTCACAACTGATGTTAAACTAAAACTACAAAATATTTATTATTAAGCATATTTTTTCTGTCCGTGGGGGAAGTATTTTTAGTGGGTATGCCTTTCGGGGTGAGTCTCACAGTATCTCTCAGGAAAGAGATCTTCTTAACTACTAATTTTTCCTCCCTAAAAAAAAAAAAAAAAAAAAAAAAAAAACAAAAAAAAAAAAAAAAAAAAAAACGTGAAATAACAGAGAGTTTGTTAAGTAACGATTGAGATTAAATTTTATTGTGTGTTAACAATTTTAGTAAAATTTTATTGAACTATTTGGTGGTTAGTGTTAATTTATAGGCTATAGATTTTAATTTACATTAAAACTGAAGTTTTCTTTTATTTGAGAGAAATATGAGGAGCTAATTTGGATAAAATTGAAATTTTAGGATGTGTTCAAGGATACGTATCAATGACTGCCTAAAATGTACTTTTAGGTACTTTGATTTGTGGTAGAGCGAAATTCCTCTGCTCACCACGGTCTTGTCAATAGGTCCTTACGTGTCGTTCAGAGTTGGTTATATTAGGATTTCAATTTGTAAATTATTTGGCAGGATAGAATTCTATTAAGATATCTTAATTAAAAAAACTCCAATTACTTCACTCAAGTCAGCAACTCTGATGTACTGACTTCGTACAATAATTAAATAGCTATTCTACTTGCTTCACTTGTGCCATAAACTCCTAAATAATAAGGATTGTTAGACAATGTTGGGTTTAAAGTTAAAGAAATTTGAACTGTGTTGATTATATTTTACGAATAATTAGAACATTTACACAAAGATTGAAAATAACAAAAAATAAAAAAAATAAAAAACTCTTTCGAACTCACGGGCCTCAAAATGAAAATCAATTACACTACCTTTATATGAAAATCTTTACATTAAGTCTTGATTTTTCCCCATCAAAATACTTTCTCTTTATATATAGAGAAGAAAGTGAAAATCTGTAAAATCTGCTTTGTATGTCTCGATAGAAGTTCGTGTACGTTGTTCGAATAATAACTTTTTATTTTAGTTATTTCGACAAAATATTTAGGAGACAATTGAGTTCTTTGGTAGTAGAAAAAATCAATTGTCCTTTCAACAGAGCTTTACATTACTTTTGGTAAAACAAAACAAGTAATGTATTTTACAGATTTTTATGATTCAAACTTTCTATTTTAAGTATGTGTAACAATTTTCCCAATTATTAATACAACTGCCTCTTTTCATGGCTGATATATATATATATATATATATATATATATATATATATATATATATTATATATTAACTATTTTACATCTAGAGTAGACTAAAGTATGTTTCGAAGTACATCTAGAGTAGACTAAAGTATGTTTCGAAGTACATCTAGAGTAGACTAAAGTATGTTTCGAAGTACATCTAGAGTAGACTAAAGTATGTTTCGAAGTACATCTAGAGTGGACTAAAGTATGTTTCGAAGTACATCTAGAGTAGACTAAAGTATGTTTCGAAGTACAACTAGAGTAGACTAAAGTATGTTTCGAAGTACAACTAGAGTAGACTAAAGTATATTTCGCGTCAACAAATACAAATAATAAGACAAAGCTAGCATTAGGAGAAGAGTGTAGACTACTAAAACTAGATGTTAGCAGATATAATAATAATAATAATGGTTTATTTTTTAACCACTAATTCAAAATTTAAAATTGGGTTTCGTACTGCACCACTAGACAACTCAAGAAAGAGAATCCATAGAAATGTTTTTCACTATTAAGGTTACGGAAACACCCTGCTTTATATATTTTCTGGTAAACGCCTTTTGGTAACTAAATTTTTAAAATCGATATTCTTTATACACAACTATACCAACAAAGATTAGTTATATAAGAACATACAACTCAGTTCAGCATGTTGGGCTGTCTGTGCGTCAGGACGTCCGGATGAGGTTGGAACACTTGAACTAGAACAGAGTGACAATTCACGGTGATCGCGTCACAAATCGGGGTGTAATAGGCCTATGTACCCGGAGAGACATAAAAAAGGCAACATCCCACTCCTCAATCTTAATCAAGTACGTCTTCTATATTTTTCACATACATTGTATTTAAATTTATACTGCAGATTATAAAATAGATAGTGGTAAAGGTTTACTACCTTTTATCATCTCCTGAGTAATTTCCATCTCCGAACAAACATCACTCCGTGTCAGTGTCCTGCCTGATCCGTGATTTTAAACCGATTCCGTACATCCTAACATTTGGATGCGGAGAGTCAGGAAATTCATCTCTTTTAAAATACTAAATTTTACTTCAAAAAGTTAAGTGTAAATATCAAAAAAACAGAAAACGACATACGCTGAAATATTACATCTGAATATCGAGAAATAAGTTCTACCCACTTTTAAAGTTTGATTTATGTTCAAACTGTTTCATTTTAACTAATTTTGGGAAAACTTTGATTTAAAAAAAATAGTGTGAGATACACATTAGCACAGAATATAAAAGAATTCAGTAGAGAATGTCTACATTTATTTCTCCGACAAATATTTTCATAATAAAATAGCCGTTACACTGTTATTTAATATTTTTATAAATTTCATATCTACCAACAAATCCCCAATTATATTTCCGCTAAAAGGTGCTATGGTATGATCCAACTGATAATTTGACAAAGTTGTAATTGGCAAGTGTCGGTGGAAGCGGCGTGATTTGAACATTAGGGTGGGTGGGTGATGGATGTACAGAGGTCAGAGGTCACCAGCCGTGGGAATGTGCTGTGAGCGTGCCATACCACGCGTCCGCCTACACGCTAACACCACATGCATACACGAGCTTTAAATACAATAATTGCTGCACAAACATTGCACAAACTTGGTCACATATGTGTATAACAATATGATATAAATGTAATGGTTAGAATTTACGAAAATATTAAAAATATAATTGAGTTTCTAAGCACTGGTGAAAAGTTTATTTTATATTGTAATATTGTTTTATCTACTGTAGAATCTAATATAGAGAACCCTTTGATTGTTTAAAGGGATTAAAAGGGTCGTTTGATCTCAGATTCAAATTTGACTTCAGCCTCTCAGGGCCATATTTCTCACTGGAATACAAAAAAAAATGGGTTAAGAAATAACTCCAAAAACAACATTTCTAGGGTATAATAAATGAATAACTAATGTGGCCATTTGTAAAAACGGGTTCATCATAATATGTAGAAATTTTTGGGTGACATTTTCAGCGTTCTTTTTTGTTATAGTTACTCCAAAAAATGTGACAAAAACTCAGCTTTACAAAAAACTCCGAATGTTTGAGTTTCATCGAAATCTATACATAATTAATTAAATAAGTCCGTGTAACCGAAGGCCAATATTAGTTTTAAAATTTACGTTGTTTTTATGTGTAAAACAATTTTAATATATAAAATCATAAAATGTACATATAAATAAATATTAACTTGAGAAATGGTCCATTTAATAGAATAAAACATTTACACACATTCTCAAGAAATAGTACGTTTATTTTATTAAAGCGCGTTTCAACGACAAAGTTGCCATCTTCAGTGATGTACAAGCTACAATAACTAAAATACAATTACAACAGTTATAGTTTAATTAATGTAGCTCGTGTATCACTGAAGATGGCGACTTTATCATTGAAACGCGTTTTAATAAAATAAACATACTATTTGTGAGAATTCGTGTACAAGGTTTATTATATTAAAGGAAATATATAACTTACATTTAATGTCTAATATTATGCAAAAACTGCTTATACGAAATGTAATTATTTACATAGAAATTAAAACAAATTTCCTGTGAGCAGTGTGGCGAATTAAACAATAATTTAGTGGAAAATTCCCTTAAACACGAACTTAGGAAAAAACGTAAATAAGTTAACACCAAACACCACTGGATAATTATTTGTTTATTCCCTTAATTTCCAGATGTACATTGCCATAACAAAGTTATCATCGTCAGAGGATAGATACTTTGTTATCAGGAAATTAAGGGAATAAACAAATCATTATCCAGTGTGTTTGGTATTTAGTTATTTACGTTTTTTCCTAAGTTCGTGTTTAAGGGAATTTTCAACTAAATTATACAAATTAAAAAATTACCTTTCATAAAATGCACATAAACTAATTAACGGAGAGAAATTTAAAATGTCAAATAAATAGCTTCAACAGTACGAGCAGAGAAAACGATCGGGTGTTTTAACAAAAATCCCATCTCCCAAATTTCCTTAAACATCCTAGTCTGTAGAGACACAGGAGATTAAAACATACAAGTTAAGTACAGTACCCCCCCCTTCTAATATTGTCCACAGCTTACGTCATATCGATTTCGGATTAAATGAAATTTGTGTATAGCCTACTTATACTCGGTTTTGTGATATTTTGAATTTTACAGCTGTCATCTTGATCCGCCATTTTGAATTTTAGTAAATTATTTAAAAAGGCAAATGGTGCTTAGATACTTGATTTGACATATTTTTCACCTCCGAGTTCATATTTTTTTATCTCTCTCACCTACCTCCAGTTATTCACAAAAACCCGTATGAAATTTGACTTTTTTGAAAAATGCTACTTTACAGTTTTAATTCTGCGAGACCCATGTCACTGCACTAGACTTTGATTTTCACCTCAATGGACATCTACGGAAATAGATCAGTATAATTGTACAACTTGATTTATCATTACTAATAAGTGTCTGGGTTTCTTATTAAGCAGTTTAAAACCATATTGAAATTGTTTGATGTAATATGAGTTTTACAATGTTTCATTGAATTGAAAATCAAAGTCTTGTGCAGTAACTTGCGTTTCACAGAATTGAAACATTAAATGTGCAGTATTCGAAAAAAGTCAAATTTCATACATTTCCTGTGGTTTTTCGTGAATAACTGAAGGTAGGTGAGAGATACCAAACAAATATTTATGTCACTGTACTCAGAGTTGAACAAAGATGTGAAATCACGTAATAAATCACCATATAACCATTAAAATCCACTATGGCGGATTCAGTTTGGTGGGTGAAAACATTAACAAGTTACAAAACGTAGAATAAGTATACAGAAAAAAGTAAAGGGTGGGGTTAGAGACTTTATTTCCACCTTACGTATACACTTACTCATTGTTTTTGGAATGGTTAGTAACTAAAGAAAATATGAAGTGTGTAACTAATACAGAGAAAGTGACCTAAGATCCTAAAAAAAATACCTTTTGTATTCTTATACCGCAGAGTAGCATTTCTATACAGTTGGACAGTTTGACGTCATTATCTTTGTTATATCAATTATAACATCCGTAACCACGATTATCAAATTTTTGTAGAAACTTCAAAAAAAAGGAAGAAAACGACTTGAATGTGTCGATGGATATATTTGATTAAGAAGAATATTTAATCTTATCTTTGAATGAAATTCAAGTTATTTTTATGTCAGCATGTTAGCTGTTTGTTGAGTATTATTCATTCAGTATGCAAGTACAAAACAGTTTTCCAAACTATAGTCTCCAGAATTCTGGCCTGTGCTAAATTAGGAATGGATGAGCGTTATTCCATCAAACGATCCCATAGTCAAGCCGTCTTCAACGTTCTTAACTCAGATTAAATTTCTTCTAAACTGGTATGGGAGTGCTATAAGGGAGAAGTGCTTAATGCACTAGCTACCTAAGCTGGGTATCTGGTCCATGGTAATAAGCGTGTGGACGAATTGGCCAAAAAGGCGCTAAATTGCCCTTTCACAGCTTGCGGCATAACAAACTCTACTGTCTACAACGACATCAAGAGATGATGCAAAATTAAGCATTGTCAACGCTGGCAGGATTACTCTAGGTAAAGCTCGTCAGTGGCACCAACGTTCATCTCACAAACTGGTTAGTGAAGTTGAGTAGAGTTCGGCTGTTATGGCAGTACTCACTGGATACGACCACTTCAGGAAACATCTTCTAACACTCCGGAATAGTGATCCCGTTTGTAGGCTATGGTATGACCATATTCGGGGCTTTACAATCAGGTGATGATTCTGATGCAACCATCGGGGGGAAACTCCTAACTCTCATTGAAAAGACAGACATTGGCTTGTTTTGTTAGTAGGACCTTGGTGTACAATAAGCTTTGTTTGACGTACAAGAATCTTGAGTCCTCAGTATACACTACCCTAACTACCCAGTATATGTTACGATGGATATTTTGAACTGGTATTTTTGACTAATCTTAATGTTTCAGTCTCAGTGAATACGAGATCCCGCCCGTCTGGCGTTGTTTTCTTTGCAACTAAGGACGATAGCAACCACGAAATTTATAGTCAATGAAATTTAGTATAGGGGGCTATAATGTGCTCATAGATAAAAATATAAAATTCAGGCAAATTTCCAAATTGCGGCAATTTAAAAAAGGAATTTATTCTGTTTAAAATGTTGGATTACACGTAACTCTATACACATTACTTTGAACACACTAAATTTTATAAGAAACTGAACATTTAAATTCTGTATGTAATGGTACCAACCTTACATATCCATGATGAAATACAGCAAAGTTATTGTCAAACATGTAGTTTTGAACCCTTACTCCCCCCGAGTTATAAACACGAGCGTAGCTAGGTGTAGACGCCTAAGGGAAAACCTGCCGACTCGTCAAGAAAGCAGTGACACAGAATCACAAGGACTAGATAAAGTTTGTTATTTTAAACAAAGGTACTCTATACCACGTATTACTGGGTAAGACCTATTTATCTTCTAATGTGTATTAACAATTCCCCACAAGGCTCAGAACTGTTAGGCATTACATTTAGAAGGTCACATTCGTTCAATATTTCATACTCGCGAGAACCTTGTCACTAATACGAGAGAAGCGAGTATGCACACCTAACCTAACCTAACCTAACCTAACCTAACCTAACCTAACCTAACCTAACCTAACCTAACCTAACCTAATCTAACCTAAAGTTCAATATTTCATACTCGCGAGAGCCGTGTCACTAATACGAGAGAAGCGAGTATGCACACCTAACCTAACCTAACCTAACCTAACCTAACCTAACCTAACCTAATCTAACCTAAAGTTCAATATTTCATACTCGCGAGAGCCGTGTCACTAATACGAGAGAAGCGAGTATACACACCTAACCTAACCTAACCTAACCTAACCTAAAGTTCAATATTTCATACTCGCGAGAGCCGTGTCACTAATACGAGAGAAGCGAGTATACACACCTAACCTAACCTAAAGTTCAATATTTCATACTCGCGAGAGCCGTGTCACTAATACGAGAGAAGCGAGTATACACACCTAACCTAACCTAACCTAACCTAACATAACCTAACCTAACCTAACATAACCTAACCTAAACTAAACTAAACTAAGACGAAAAAAACTAACCATGAGTTGGTGTGAATTTGTTAACAATAACAGAATAAAGAAACTCACAAGAAAAACATCGTGTCGTTGATTAAGCTTGAATAAAACAAATTTAATGAAGTCAAATTAAATTAATTATCTTAATTCTTAGAAATCTTTGCAGGTACACAAGCCAGACTTATCAAATTAGAGGGAATCACGGAGGTCATGGTTCATTCGGCGCCTCAGGGATCCTCCTCCTTTAAGGGGCGCCTGGAGGTATCTCGCGTAAACAATAATTATATCGGGGATAATTTCACAAAGAAATCTTTACCGGCCATTTCATAGGGAAGGGCGTGTAAGATAGGCAAATAATATGTTAGCTAAGCGGTTGTAATAGGAGGAGGGGGGTGGGGAGCACGTTCTCACACAACCCTATGGAAAGAGATAAAGGGGTGTAAAGCTAATCGAAAAATATATTAATAAAGATGACTTTTGGAGACGATTTCTTAAATATAATAATTACGAGAACCCCAAATTCTTAGAAACTAGAAACGAAATGTGTTCCTCTGAAAACTGCAAGAAGAAAGACTCCTATTACTTTAAAATTGGTTATTTTTTTAAAATAATGTTGCAAATATAATGAAGAATTGCACTCTTTCACGCCTACATAGCCTATATTTTAAAGATTAGATACAATATATAACATTTTTAAACAAAATACTTTAAGTATAATAAACGTTTTAATACTTCGATATAACATTTATATATATAAAAAACATTAAACATAGTGTTGAAAATTTTGTTTATATATTATATAATTAGTAGTACTTACTTAAATTTGAAATTAGTTAACAAAAAAGGTAGTTTTATGCAAAAAATACAACAAATGGGTAATCTGTTAATTTTATATTTTAGTCTTTATATTAGCTTCCACATCTTTACGTCTTTATATAAATCGTAAAAATTGTATAAAAACTTATTTGTCTGCCAAAAGTATAAGTATTTGCGCCATCTTAATCTAATCAACCAACAAATTCTTTTCATTGTTGTGAATCTACTGCCAAAATATCTAAATAATGATAAAAGTTGTCATGTAGAGACATACACGAACATAGTTTCAATCATTAATGGAAATCTTGATCAAGGTTTGTGTAGTTTATTAACTGAATTTGTTGTAACTTGGTTCCATACGGTGGAAACGCTATTAGAAATATTATTATATTTTAAATATAATATAATCTAGAATTGACTTATGAGAAATGTTTAAAAAGCTTAATCGTAAAATAAAGCTCTGATAAATAAAATAGATTGCGAAGTAAGCAAAAATTGAAAGTAAAAAAGAAACAAATAAGAGTAATTCAAGACTTGCGAGACAACTTTAAAACTTAAAACCAATATCCCCTACAAAAAAAACCGAATTACAGTAAAATTAGTATGAAATAAAAACGAGTTGTTTTAGTTTAGTCATTTGAACTCTATAGATGACTAAAAATCTATTGGGTAGGTATCCCATGAATGATTAAATTTTAGAACAAATTTCTTTAAAAGCGAATGTGTAAAATGATTGTCACAATTTGTTTTCAACATTCGAATAACTCCAAAATTTCGCATGGAATAGGTGCTAGTTGAATGATTATATTTTTGTCATATCTTGTAGAATAAAAATAGAGGTTGCATTTAAAATTTTAAAAATTAGAACTAGTGGTTCAATTTTCTAAAAATATATTACGTTTTTTGTAGTGGCGAATTTAATTATACGTAGGTTTTTCCTTTTTACTAACATCACCTAAATATTTGAAAAGTAATCAACAATTTTAAATTTGTTTTATTAACAGTTTTGAAGAACATTTTATTATTTATGGCGCTGTTTAACTTTACGTTTAGTTTCGTTTTTAATTCAATTTATACAAAAATATATTCTAGTCTCTAAGTTATTTTTGTCTATTTTGAAAAGTTTAGTGTATATACAGTTCTGTTAAATACAAAGATTACTTTGCTTATCTTATTATGTAATCCTTACTATCCATTGGCAATTTGTAATACCTCACTTAAAGAAACATCACCAAATGTCCACCGATCTCACCCATATGGCAAACATTTTGACTCACGTCTAGTTTACTAAACAATTCTTTGCTCAAACTCAATATGAATGTTTTCTTTTACAAATAGTTAGACAATTTCGTTAATCAGAAAAAAACGATAGGTAAATTTCAAAATTAGTGTTGATTTAAAACTTTTGTTTTTGTAAATACACTTGTAGGTTCTATAAAATCCCATAACAGATCACTATGTGTTTTCAATTTCGCAACCCGTGTGACACAAACATATATTCTATGATACAAAATAAAAAATAGGTGAAAAACGTATCAATACAAATATAAACTTTAAATTATTTAAAAAAATAATAATGGTTTAATAGATGGAATTTTAATTTTAAATTAGATTTTTTTTTAAATATTCTACTAAGCTTGGTTTGTATAATCGTTAACAAAATAAATGTTGGAACATTTAAAAATGACAGCAGTTTAAAAGTAAATTTTGTTAGTTACTTAAATATATTTATCACAAGGTCAAAGTTGGAAAAAGGACAGACATCAAAATAAAATAAATTCGCGTCACTTCATGCCAATATATTAAGTGCGTGTCAACTACTTTATTATCTTTCTTACTCTTCTTTCCAGAATTGTCGCTACGACAGGTGATGACAACCAAATAAAGAATTACGTCACTTCTTTCCACATAAAGTGTATAAAACCGACGAAATGAAAGTATCAGGTAACAATCTCTTTATTATTATTTGCGTTCACGTCACGTTCAAATCTTCTTCTTAATGGATTTTGACATGTACAAGTAAATATCAGGATTAATATATAATTTGGTATATTACCAACTCTAAACATAAAACTATTCGATCTGTTTGTAAGAACGAAAATACGATGTTATGATGTAGTGAAAATGATTTCACAATTCTCACCCAAACATTATTGTATCCAGATATTCTTATATCTTATGAAGCTTCACTTTCAATTGTTCTAATTTATTAAAAAACGTACCGTCCTAACAGCATTTACATAATCTCAAACAGAAGATTTCGTAAGTGTTGTAATTTTTAGTGATCGTTTCTTAGACCGATATTGGTCTAAAATTTAGTTTTGTAACTTTAAATTATAAATAAAAAACTGAAATTTTAATTTCCTGATAAACTAGTAGATCCTCTGATGAAAATACGGAAAATAATTTTGATCATTATTTTATTCTATTAATATTAAGAAACAAAAAAGATAAAATTTTTAACATTTTAAAATGTTTTAAAAATAAGGCTTATTTAATATCTGTTGATAAAAAATTGACAAATTTTTATAAGATAAACGTCACAGTACGGCTATAAGTCAAAATTCAAAAATATCAGTTTGATAAAATTGCTTTAGAAGTACAAATATTAATGTCAAAGTTATTAACTGACTTTTTAGGGACACACGAAGTCGGGGATCACATTTTTACTTTACAATGGACTGGAGTAAAGTCGGAGGCTTGTAGTCGCAGAGCTCAGCGTGTTAGTCTTCCTTAGGATTCTTTGAAGTTGTGCAGCTAGTGGAGACTCTACTGGTCGGTGATCACCTTAATGAGCGCCTTCTTCTACTGTCCAACTAACTTAGACATTCTCGATCTGTTGCTGAGAATTTCTACCCTCTTTTGCATAATGTATAGCTGGTGTAAGCGATCACAACTTCTCCCTCCTCACTTTCGTGATATAGGACAAACCAAATTCCCACTTTTAAAGCATCAAACAATACAATAAATGATTTCTAAAAATCTGAGCAGGTCAGATGTGTGATTTAAATAAACAGCTACGATGTCTTTAAAGTTGAGATTCTTGAGTTCATTAAAATTTAACTCGTCTGCCAAGAAGTCTCATTCAACTTACTTTTCCCAGAAAGCAGTTCCGCAAAATTTTCTCACTTCTCTTCCATTTCTTGGTACAGGAATATCGAAAATTGACTTAACTTATCAGAGTTATCTCTTAAACCTTTCTAATCTACCACATAACCGAGATGACGTAATTCCTATCGACAATTCTTAAATTTTCTTTAGGCAGAGGGAGTTTGGGTTCTCGGAGTTGCTGGAATATTTCAGTTAAAATTTCCAATGGTCTTACTAAAGTGGGAGTCACAATTACACAAATTAAAAAATCGCTGAGAGAGATTTTAACAATATAATTTTATTTATTTTGAGGCTTTTAATTGAAAAAAAGCAAGGTACGAAATTTAAGATTGTTCTAAAAAATTCCAATACGTCCATACTGAATGTCAGTAAGATTAATGAGGGTGGTAAACCATAACCATCATAACCAAGTGAAAATGGCATGCGGTCTTCCGGAGCTAGACCAATCGATCAGACGGCAAGTTCATGCCTCAGACCACTTGGCTCTCGTAGCGTCCTTTATAAACAAATTACGTTGGACGCGTGTTACTTATTACATATAACATTATTAAAAAATAATATATAATAAACATCAACTAATAAATTCTTTGACAAGACTAGTTTGTTTGCTGATATTTTGTATTCAAAATTATTTTAATTTTAAATATCTAGAGGACCTGAGGTGCCAACATCGGAAAGGGAATTTTTAAACAGTTCCGTTGAATAGTTTGATTAGTTGTGAAGAATCCTCTGCAAAGTAACATTGAATATGTGTGTAAGTGCATATGAGAGCCTTCAACTGTTACAAAGAAATCAAAAAGTTGTGATATTATAATGATTTTTTTCATCTAGAAATTCAGGAAAGAATTGAGATTTTAACTTATGTGAAATTAATAAACGTATTATGTGCTAGGGTACAAATTTCAGGTCTTAAACCAATAATTGATTAACAATATTCCTCTGAATCGGAAATTTCCTTTGTAACTTTTGTCTACACCTTCTTCATATTGCCACGAAAATTGTTTTTGGACTTTGATTTATCACACAATTTTTATGGATATGTGAATTTATTATTGAGAATTAAAAGCTTTATAGTATACACATATTAGTAGAGACATAGCTGATATAAACCAAAGCTGATTAATTCACCTCTTTTTTATTTGCGTTCTCCTTTCAAGTTTAACATCTAGAGTTTTTAACTTAATTAAGAACTGTTTAAATTAAATCAAATCATTCCACTTGGCATTTGTTATCAAAGACAGAAGTAACAACATTATTTTATTTCCATTTTTGCCTTAGGTTCTGCTTATATTATTGATAATGGTAATGTTTTGTGGTAACCGATAAATAACGATTTCTAACCTACTAACCTTCAATAATTTATTCCTCGTCAAAATGGTAATTATTTTGTAACTGATTTATTACCACTATTAATTTTCCATTTGTATTTCAGTATATACTTTATTATAAAAATTTCCATTGATTTGTTTCATTGTATAATTTTTGGTTAACATTTATTGTTAGTTTGTGTACAAAATTGTATATTTTCTCTGCTTCAGTTTCTTCTGCTAACCCAATATCGCATATTTTTCGGGAAATTTTTTCGAAAGGTCTATAATGTTGTTTTTCATTTCAAAGACTTGGACTATTCGGAAGAAAAATTAAATTTTATAAATTTTAACTTAATTTAGTATATTACTCCAAACATGAAGAGAAAAACAATATTTTACATTTTTTTAAAAACAAATTTTCCTGGATTACAATAATACATGCAAGAGTCAACCATATCAATTTTCAAACCTACGTTGTATTTAATGGCGACTCTCATGATGATGAAACAACAAACGAAATGCAGTTAAAAAATTAGTTTTTTCATTTACTACCTTTTGAAAACTAAAGATCAGTAAAAAAAATTCAAAATGTCACAAATTACACCAAATAGAGATATCTTCAAAACATTAATAGTCAAGTGACTAACGAGTTTTTCAATATATACGAAAACTTCTTTTTTATTGATGAATTTTCCTGTGTAATACTTATAAAAGAAAATGATACAATTTCCAATTCACAAGCTTTCAGCAAAATCTGTTCACGTTTAAAAAAAATGTGTACATTGTCTTAATAGTACAAAACTTAACGATACCGAATTTCCAAAGTTATAAGATCATACATGCATAACATGAAAATCATCTAATTAAATATATTTATAATCGCCAACCAAAAACTTCACCAATTCCTACAAGACCCATCACACCACAGTAAATATAAATATCATTCGTATTTCGATACTCCAAATAATATAATTTGTGCAACATGAACTGCGATAGAATTCACATTATATGTTACGAGTTAAAAGGAAAAAAGAGAGAAAGAAGAACTATTACTTGTGAGAAATAGGAAGTCTTTATAGGAAGTTTTGGAACATTCTATTCAAACATCCAAACATCCAGCATCATTTTTAAATCCAGGAAGAAGATTCAGTGTTTAAAATAAAGTTTTAGTAATTAAAAAACAGCTTATGTAAAATATGTTAGCTTAGAACTATTGGTGAATTCAAATTTAGGCTGTAGTGCCCCATCAATAAGCGATACTTCAGAACACTCTCTGATTTTGACTAATGATTTGGTCTTCAAAAAGGTCTGATACGAAAGTTACGAATATGTTTTGTCTAACTTTTAAATTTTGTAATTTAATAGCAAGAACACAATATGCCTAAATTAAAAAAAAAAAAAGGAAAAAAGGAAAAAAAGGAAATTCCACAAAACTGAAGGTTGTTTATTTTTGATTGATTACCACACCTTCATGTGTTGTGTACCTAAAAACTATTTAAATGAATACGGTAACGTTAAAAACTATTGTTTTATGGTATTTTTAATTCATTTTTTCCGGTCCACAACAGAAATTTATAAAAACGGTGCAAAAAAAATGTGCACAAACGTTCTCACTCCTCCATTTCTAAAATTAAATAAAAACTGATCAAAATTATTCGTCACCAAAATTACAATTCGTAACTTGTCATTCGAAAAGTAAAAATGAGTCATGGACGCCATCTTGAAAACAAAATTATACATCTAAATAGGGGCTATACTTGCTTCCATTGTTCCATTCTGCATAATACAGATTCTATAGAGGCGGTCAAAACTTATATTTGTTTTTACCAATTATGCCTAACCATAATGTTTTCATATTTGTTATTTTTCACACAGGTTTGGGTCATTAATCTTCACATTTCACCAAAATTTGTACGAGATCCGTAATGAAAATTGTGTCTTATAACAACCTCTTGTCTTATTGTTTGAAAAATAACTAACGAACCGGGATTTTAAGGCCATTGAGACAAAATCAACGCAAAATATTTTGATAAAATCGCAGTTTTCTGAATTTTTTAAATGACAGCTAACCCCAAATTTAAAGTTATCAAACAAATTCAATAAAAAAAGTGCCAAGATATGACAAAAAATGCCCATACAAAATTTGATTAAAATCGTTTCACTAGTTTAGGTTGTGAGAAACAACAGACGCAAGACAGAACTCATTCCAAAAATTACTTTTTTGAACTTTAGGGGACCTCAAAACTTATCTGCAATGATTTTGTTTTGCCAAACACAACTTTCCTATACTACGTATATGTGATAAAGTAAAATTGGATTTTATCAAAATCGGCAGTAACCTCTTTCTTACACTTCCGTAGAAGATCCGTTTTTATCTTGGTTTTCTAAATCACTAAATTGTTCGTGTTTGTTCTAAACTGGAAACCAACAAATTAAGGTTTAATTTACGCACTCATTGGGGAAATAAATCTTTGAGTGGAAATAAAGTGGAATGTATTGTAGACACGTGGGTGGGACTGTTGCAGGCGCAGGTACAGGGAGATAAAGCCCTAGAGTGTTTGCATTGGAAGATGTTAAGGGCTGAGGCTGTTTAGATAACAAGCTTTTGTTAAAAACAAACGATATACTCTCAAATGAGACAATCTCTGCGCCTTACAAAACATAAATATTATTATATGATTTTTATAATTAAACTTTCTCACAGATATGAACGATTCTAAATTCCAATCAAAATAAATTTTGAAAGTAGCTGCCGAAAAGCCATCATTCAATATTTGATTTGTACAAAATAAGTTTTTGCGATTTCGATTAAATTCTGCTACGAAGTAGCTACTATATAAGGACGAAAATGAATTCAACACACAATACTTCTTCCTTATACTGTATTACTTAAATGTGAGAAATTATTTACTGGACATTTTCAAAATGGAAGCCATTTAAATTTATTATATTTGTTTCTCGTTTCATCAAATATTTTTCGAATAAGTTAATTAAAAAATTATTATATATTTTTAAAATTTTAAATTTTTAAGTAGATCTATAGTACATAATACTAGAAGTAAAATACAGTTCAAATTACAACAATACTAGTATTTTTAGATTAGCTACACTAATTTTTATAACATCTTGACAAAACTCTCATTTTTATCCTAGCCGTTTTGGCTTACAAGTGCTGTTTAACACAAGCTCTAATAGGATCGAATGTTATTTTTTTGCCTTGCCTTAAAAGGGTTAAAACAGGTCGAAATAAGTAAATTTAAATGCATTACTAACATTACAGAATGCATTTGTACAAAAAACATATAATAAGCAAACGAAAATCATGTTGAAATTTATAATTGTATTTATGTTTCTTTGATTTTGAAAAAAATAAAAAGCCCTACAATTTTATTTCATAGTTTTAGAATAATAAGTCAAGAAAAGTAGTTAAAAAAAAGAAAAGTATTACTACTTTGATGTCACCTTTCCAGTCTTGAGATTTTCACAGGTTAGTCATTCTGAAACCCTCGTTTTTTCCTATTTGGTTGTCTGTCTTTTTTAAAAACTATAAAAAATTAAATTAGCTGGACCAATTTTGGTCAAACTTTGGCTAATTGTGACACGTAAACCAAATTAATGCACCAAATTTTATGTGCAATGAAATTACAGTTCTCTAGTAATTTGGGAGGGAGGGGTATATATATATATATAATATATGTCAAATACATCAGTGATCATTGTAATTTTGTAAAATTTATAAAAGACTGTAAATATAAACAATAAATCTATACATACGTGTGCAAGAAAATATTGAAACAATACCAACCATAGTTGTCCCCGGATACACAAGAAAAACATTATTAAAAAAAGTTGTTGTTTTTTTCAAGGAGCTCAAAACTATTGTGTTTTTTTTTTTTGACTACACACCACTTGCTTTGAGGGGTAGTCGCAAAGTAAATTGCACATGTTTTTATTGTTTTTTGTTAAAGGTATATTTTTATTACAGATGTTGGTAACATTGTTTAAATTTCACAAAATCAACTGTACAGTTTTTTTATGGTAAAATTGTTGAGGTATACCAGTAATAATTTCGCTTCACTTGGAAGTTGAATCCAAATTGGAAATCCGTGCTGTTACTCGTTTTCTATTGGCTACAAAGTGTAATCCCACTGAAATTCTCAGCAATTAAGTGAATTTTACGGTGAAAAAAAATTTCTTGCCAAGTCATTGAAAAATGGTGTGACTTATTTGGAAATAGCCGCAGATGAAGACAAGAAAGGGCATCGACTTCGGTCACAGATGGCAATGTTTAACGTCTTCAACAATTAATTCTTCCAAACAGAAGAATCGCGGAGGTCGACCCAAATGAGTTGAATATTTCTCTACTCATGGAAGTGTGCACAGTATCATCTCTGAGCAACTTCAGGTTTGAAAAGTGTGCGAACGTTGAATTTGACTACTCAATGCAGAACACAGAGAAAAATTTTGATCGGCTTTGCAGTTTATAACCGAAAAAGGGTTTCCTTTTGGACAGAATTGTAATTGTAGATTGAAACTGGGTTCATCAATTCAGTCTTGAAACAAAACAAAATTCACCCAGTTGGAGACAAGGTCAATTACAGGTTCCATCAGCAGGGAAAGATATGTTGACTCTTTTTTCAACACTTGAAGTGTATTGCGTTTTAAGCTCATGCCAAGAGGTATAAAAATTAATGCAGCAGTTTACTGTGAAACCATGAACAGACTAAGAAAGGCAAATCAAGACCGCCAAAAGAAACTTGTCAAAAAGTGTTGTGCTTCTCCGCGAGAATTCAACCCCTCTTTATGCTCGTGTCACAAGAGACCTCGTAAGTCAGAAGTTGAACTGGGGAAAATAGAAACATCCTCCGTGTAGCCAGTCCACACCATGCACCTTGCTATTCCGCTTGTTCGGTCCAATGAAAGAAGTTCTTACCGAACAATAAGATAATGATTGTCTGAAGTTAAATGCATTTTATAAATAAGGAGTTGAAAACTTGTCACTCGATATGATAGATGTTTGAATCGATACGGCGATTATGTTAAAACAGTGGAGTTGTATTTCAGTTTAAGAATAAATAAAAACATTTTTTAAATTTTTAAAACTTATATTTTTTTCATGCTAGTGCAATTTACTTTTTGGCTGCCCCTCGTAGGCCCTATATAATTTTTACGATGTGCATTGGATGAGAAAAAAGTTGGTAACAGTGAGAAAATAGCGCTCTAAATATGATCAGTAATATATAACAAATAACGTTGTCCAAATTTGAGTTAAATTATAATTTTTTAAAGTCATTTTAATTTATATACAATTTGCTCGTAACTATTTTCATTTACTCCTACGAAAACGGTCATAATGGGTAAAGTTATTCAAAATTAAATTTCCTACAAACAATTTATTTTAAAGTATCTAATTTTTATTGTTATTAAAATTCCAAAAACAAATTTTACAATTTTTTCGTTTTTTTTATTTTTAAAGTGGTACTAATTTTTATGCAATAAAAACAATAATGTAAGAATTATAAGATCGATTGTTGGTTAACAAAACATGGTAAATTTACTTGCAAAATAATTATTAGTTTTTTTCAATAATTTCAGTATAATGAACTTACAAGTCTTATTGAGATGAGAAGAATGTAATCTACGGGAAATCTCCCCGGCTGTAATTGACAATTCATTAAACAAATTTTTAAACTGTACACTTAAAAAAACATAAATTAAAATTTCTGCCCTAAAAAACATAAATAAATAGAAATATTTTAGTCAGAAAAGATAAATGACCAGAACAAACGCCATTCAAATAGTGATGAAAACGTTTTTTAATAATCATATGAATATCCTTTATTGTGATGTTGAAATAAAATTAATGTTAAATAAAGAGAAATAATCCAGCTTCAAATATGGGCGGTGCTATTTTTTCCTTAACATTTATTTGGAAGCAATTTTTATAACTTTTTCACTTTTACCTATAGTTTGTTCTTTTGATCCACTAAGTACAGGACTCATATTCTACCTATATGTGACTTTTAAATTTTTTTAATTTATGTAGGAAGTTTGTACAAAAGGAAATCAAATACAACGAAACTAAAAAAAAACAACTGTGAAATGTAGCTTCCATAAAAATTGGATATTTCACAACTTTAGGACAAAATTCATTTTTACTTTTACAGCGTTACAACGGATTCTACCGAAACTCATGCCCGTTTCATCACCAAATTTCAGACCAGTTCTAAATTTAATTTAGTATACATTTTTGTTTAAAGTATTGAATAATATAAATATTTCTCATTTTATGTAACTTTTGTATTTGAATGAATAACCGAGTACAATAATAATTTACTTCTCAGATAGTTGTCTATATTGTTTAATTTACAAATAACTATTTTCTGTCTTTCAATGTAACTGAACTTTTCCTTCCGTATTGTAATTGTATATAAAAAATGTAGAAACATTCAAGAGAATTATAATAAAATTGAGAAGAGGAAGGCAATAACAGAGGAACGGTAATAAGGATTTTATGTGAAAATAATACTTTAATGAAAACCTGTATTTTCATATTTTTTTAATACCCTAAATACAAATACAACATTAAATCTATTTAATTAGAAATATTTGCTACACCAATAGTCTTTTAATTATATTTACACTTTGTTAATTAAACAATGTTTCCGAGTGTTGCCTAAAGTTTGAAGAAGCTCTTCATTGAGGGTGGTCGACCTAGGAACTGAACCGATGTTATCGCTAAAACAATAGTTGTGTCTAAAGGTGAGAGTTTACGTGTCCTACAGATTTACAGCCACCTTCATCCAACCCTTATCAGATCAAGAATAATTGTCACATCCCTGACACACCCTTGATGGCACTTTAATTGCAACACGATAAGGATGAGATCTATCTTAAAAAAATCTTCAAAGATAAAATGGAAAAAAAATACACTGTAGATTAACAGAATAATTAATCAGATATTGACTATGAAAGTCTCGACTATACAGTCATCTTCATGAGAATAATCATATGCAGTAATTGTTGGTAACTTGCTCTCGTGAATTTAATTATGGTATTTTCCGACTTTCAAAAAAAAGGGAAACAGATTTAGGGGTCTACTCATGCACTAACAAGAAAATTAACATTTCAAGATGCGTCTAAAAGTAATTTTATAAACTCAATTTTTAAAACAAACTTAACAGTAGAAGTTTTGTATAATTTACAAATTAAAATATTGCTAATGCAGCAGTGATTTCTGAAATGACTGATAGGTTTGGTTAGGTAGAAAACAAATAAACAAAAATGAAAGTATTAGATTAATTTTTACGATTTTATACATTCTAACAATCACAATTTTCGTTAAATTTTGTACAAATGTTGAAATTTAAAATTGCTTAGATATTATACTAGATAAAAGGTGTTATTAAATTTGTACGACTTAAAGCTTTAAAAAATAGTGTTTTGTTTTGCATTATGTAAATAGAAAACCAGTTTAATCTTTTCATACAACTTTAAAAAGTTCGCAATAAACAAAATGTTAAAAACAATATTTTTATCTTAATTTGCTTGAAAACCCTAAGAATTATTATTGTTTTTTGTTCTAAGCGTAAAATAATTTTTAGAGATTACAGTAACAAAAAAACAAATGTTTAACAGCTTTATTTAAAATAATTTTGAAGAGTTAAATGTTTCAATTGATAAAATAACTATATAATTTTATGTAATTTCCATAAAAATGCATCTATAGTCGTAGGAAAAACTAGGAATATGAAATCTGATCTCCAGAACAAGTTGTCAATGGTCGTGATTTAAAATTTTAATCGTTCAATTCATTTAAAAGTAAACCTTTTTTTAAAAATTACACACCCTAAATGTTGATCAGAAGTACAACATTTAATAATGGTGGAAACGTAATGGGCATGTGTTTAAATTTACATTTAATGCGTTTTATACAATAAGCTATAACTTAAGTAAACTATATATTTATTATAAATATTGGACATTCATATTTTACACACCTGATAATGCTGCAATAAACCAACAGAAAGGACAAAAGGAGAATTAAATTTAAAATAATAATAATTTAAAACTGATATATTTTAATTACTTTTTGTTAAAAATGAGCAAAATTAATAAATAAAATTTATATTTAAAAAAAATATTTTGTTATTGGATAATCATAACGTTTAATACAAAATTTATGCTTTCTTATTTTTTAAGTTAAATAATATTCCATATTCCACTGACTGAGTTAAGAAATCGGACGAATAGAAATACTTACAACTAAGGAAGTACATACATGTAACTGAGACCAATTTTAATATATCTTTATTTCTATTTACGAACTTTTTACACTGTCCTTATCAAAAATAATTTGTAGGTGTATATTATGATTGAAATTTTTGTGGGACTTGTATTTTGGTGCTTCAAAACTCTATAAGACCCAAAAAGAAAAGTACACTTCTAACCTAACCTAATCTAACTTAACGTAACCTAACTTAACCTAACCTTATAAATAAATGTCGAGGTTGACTTGTGAGAAGTTTTAAAATTTTTCAAAATTTGAACACAATTTTTTACAAATAATAACTATATTAAATCAAACTCGTTTCAACGACAACATCGTCATCTTCAGTGATGCATAAGCTACAATAATGCAACTATAACTGTGTTGAACAGTGATTGATTTATTGAACATGGTACTTGTGAAAAATTGGATTCAAGATTAATTTCTAATTTTGATTAACCTAGATTTGTCTCAATTTCCATCTCTTGGTTGTTATAGGTAGGTGCTTGCTATTTTAAGTAGGTCTCATTGCCATAGATTCCAATACAATATTTGTATCTCCATTAGTTAAAAAATCATCAGAGGACATTCCACTTTTTATCTTGCTCACGCTTTATGTGATTAAATTAAAAGTACAAATATAAAAAAAGCCTGTTCATTTCGTCTCGGACAAGTTAGGTTAAATTATTTTTTCATCCAGTTAATTTAGTTCAATATAAATAAGTAGAATATATACACAAATAACTTCATATTGTCTGATTTATTAAAGGTCCCAAAAGTTCGTAGAATCACCCATCATGGTTACTTTAATATTACCATACAACTAAATATTGAAGAAATTAGTGAAGAAAAAAATAACATCGACAGAACGCTCCGTAAAAAAAAACCACCATCCAAAAGTTGACAAGCCTCAGCCCGAGGGCGCAGAAGACGAGAAGTCAAAGGTATTTGGCAACCTGTCCCAGGCTACCGACCCTGCTCTAATAGGGGACTACACTTCGGTACCGTTCTGAGCAGAGTCTACAATTTAGGAGGATCTTTCTGGTCAGATTTTATGTTCGGCCTTAAGTTATAATTAGAACAGGGATATCTCACGGGTTCCCACGGGCCAGACATTGTAACGATCCGGCCAGTTTTATGACCCAACCTTCCCTTTACCGTACCTTTACAATGTCATTAGAGTACCACCTCCTCATTTCGCTTCTTCGGAAGGTCAATCCTCATTTTACAACTTGCCTCTGCATCCACCGCACAACTCTCTGGGAAAAATATCTTTTTGCTCGGAAAAAAAAGTTCCTTTCTCAAAACTTAAACGGTATACATGAAAATTGTTGAAAGAATGTAGTTAAAAACTCGTGGGAAAAATGTGGCATAATATTAACACAGTTCAATGGAGTCTTGCAATACTTCAGTTCAATTAGAGTGCTTTTCTTACAATATGAACGACATTCACAAGGTAATACTGAAATAGTTCTCACAGAGTTTCAGTCATACAGTAGAGTATAGCCCAAAGGCAAATATAAATATGATCGGTTTTTACAGAAAACGAATTATCTAGTGGTTGATGATTAAAACATATTTGACATTATTATAAACTGACGGTTATAATAACAAAATTAGTGTTGGTTTAGCGCATTCTAGTTTAATTTTATATTGACTTAATTTCTAATTAATTCTTAAAGTAGAGTTAAGTTACTTTATTGGACTTTTATACAACATTCTTAAAAACAACTTACCTAAATTTAAAATACTGTTGTATTTTTTAAAACAATATATGTACGTAAATATGAAGAGTCTTCTACACTTTACACTCGTATTGTCAAATTAATACTGAAAAAACAAACTTTTACTATTAATTACATATAAATAGGATTATAAAATTTAATTATAACAAAGTCAAATAAAAAAATTTCAAAAAATATTTTCCTGTAGTGTGAAAATAGTCATGTTATATATTATTTAAATTATTTTTTATTCTCAATTATTTCTATAATATGAATGTAATAAAAGTTATAACTTGGAAAAATTCTTTTTTATTTTTTTAATTTTATTTTTTAATAATAGTCTACTCTTCAGTAATAATTACACTACTAAAAAGAGATCCCACAATGACTAAAGCGAGAATTCTCCTCAGTTAACCTCGTATCTTCGTCACTCAGGTATGGTGGTTACATCTTTTCATTTGTTTAAGAGATATAAAGTCAGGATGTTAAAAAAAGAAGCTACACACATGAGCTTAGCAGTCGCCAGTTGTCACGTTTTATTGTTATCAAATTGTCAAATTTTCAATTTTAAGTTATGTCATTTATATTGGTCAATCTGGATAAAAAATTGTTTAGAAAAAAATAAGGAGAGAATTTTAAGAACGTCAGAGTGACCATTTTAAATGTTAGTATTGGTTTTAAAATAGACAGAAAACGGTAACAAAATCTCGCCCAGTTAAATAAAAAATATCAATAAGTTCAAAATCTTAGAGAATGCCATTTTGAAATTCGAATTTTGTTTACATCAAAACTAGTAAAAATCATGTTCAGAGTGACAAACAACAAAATAATAATAATCAGTTTTCTCCAATTATACTTTGTTCTAATTATCTAACTCTGTTGCGATTCAAAAAAATCCTTATTTTATCATATGTTTGCCTTTCATAAATGACTTACATTATAATTACCATGATTTGTTGACAGTCTTTGCAATTCTTGATTTTGTTTTATTATTGCTACAGCAATGTTTTGCTGTTCACTGGCAGCGTCCATAGCCGTAAACATAATTTAAGTTTAAGTATGTACGTCTTAAGAAGCTGTCAGTGAACAGCGAAACGATGCTGTAGCAATAATAAAACAAAAATTAAGAATTACAAAGTAAGCTAAAATCAGTATCTACGTAATAACAAAGTTGAACATTACGGTCACCATTTTGAATTGTTTAAGGAATACAAATTTAAAATTGTACGCAACTTTTATCACCTCTTAACTGAAATCACTTAGTTATTAAATTAAAAGTATAGTAGGCCCTAATCATCCTAAATTTAACATATAGTAATCATCCTAAATAATTATAAAAAATATTCATTTGCCATTAATTTATGTACATTTCAAAATGTTATATTTTAACATATAAAAAAAAAAATCAGAATTCTAAAATCGGATCTCTTATAAGCAGGTTTGTAACATCCACACTGAAGTACACACGCTCGAGTGTAAGGAAACTATACATATTTTTAGGGATTTATTTTTACAATAATGAAAAACGAAAAAAATACGAATTTTCATTTCTGAAAGACACAAATGACAACGTTATTATTAGGTCAAGTCCAAGTCAAGGTTTTGATACATATACAAGAATGGGGAAACTGTTGTCTATGGAAAAACATGTCATCAAGGGCAAAACAATAGTGGCTACAAATGTAATTGTTGATATAATGGAACACAAGACAAATACATTCATCGATAGAGAAGTAATTATCAAGGAAAATCAAAGGGACAAGTTTAAGATGTGATAGTTGATAATATCTTACATATTATGTAAAGAGGAAACGAGGACGACAATACATATTTCCCTTCCGATGGTAGAGGAAGATTTGAACCATGGACTATGTGATCACAGAGTTTTCATGAATTCCAATGGATTAAATAATCTATAACTCATTTTCTGACACCACGACACATCACAATAATAATAGGTTAATGAAATCATGTAAGGTATATTCAATATATTTTTCTCATCATAAAAAACCTTTTTCATGCTGAAAGGACGAAATAATTTTGTGGTGTCACAGTTTAAATCGACAAGCAAAATCCACTTTTTTCAATATAAATTTGCTGTCGATATTAAACAGTCCTTTTTGTAAGATGCTCTGTTTTTTAAATAAAAATTATACAGTTTTTTGTAAAATGCATCGTTTTTTTAATAACAATTGTAATATTCGTATTGTGTAAGATGCATTGTTTTTTGTATTAAAAAGCAAAATAAGCGTTCGAAATGTAAACAAATTTAAAAAGGTGTAAAAAATGAAAGAATTTCGAATATTAAAAATTCCTTTATTTTTGTTCAAATTAAATATTATTTTAGTTCAAAATATTGTAAATCAAATACTTTTCAAATCATTATACGTAATAATTTTTAAACATATTAATCTTTTTCAAGAAAAAAGCTTTTTACCATTAAGGGGGAATTTGGGTGTATATTTTCGTTTGAACTTTTAGGCTTTCTCTTAATATCCAATTTACCATCGATTAAAGCAATTAAACTCCATAGAAATTAGTATCAAACGTGTGTGTATAAGAGAGAGAGAGAGAGAGAGAGAGAGAGAGAGAGGATAGGACCACTTTTGTGCTGTAGATCAAATAAATATATTCACAAATCCTATAAAAAATAAGACGAGATTTGTTTACCAATATTCCTGGTATAACTGGATTCGTACCCAACTAAATAAAGATTTAGGAAGTAATTAAAAGACTAAATATAATAAAATAAAAAATAAGAGGCTTATACGTTGTATTACACGGCTAAGCTCCTTTTCGTTATTTTGATTTCAGCAACAATTTTCATTCCTTTATTATTTTTAAAAGGTAAGGAGAAGTAAAGTGAAACTTAAAGGTTTGAAAGTATTCCAAAAACCTTTTCACAAGTGCTACATGTTTTGAAATTTATAAACTTTTTCCTTTTACGAACTTGTTAAAACGATTGTAAAAGATATAATTGTGACAAAATAAAAGAAAACGGAAATACAATGAAAATTTGCAAAAACAATATAAATATACATGAATAGGACTGACATAGATTGGAACACAGAACTATCAAAACCTTTGTCTCAAACTTGGGTCAGTATACATAGTTGCAAAACAGTAAGATTCAGATCCAATATTTGGAAAGGAAATCAAAGTATTAAGATTCCCATCCATATTTGGACAAAAAATGAAATGAAATAACATATTTGAGAAAAGAGTTAATTTGTATATTTTGAAATTTTTATAAGTAATGCATGTTTTTATGTAAGTGACACGAATATTTATCAATTTTAGAATCTTTTTTTATAACATAAAATATTTCACAAATTATAAAATTGTGGAATTATGTGTATATTAGTAATTATATTTTACTCATAGGAAACTATTTTTCAACAATTGTTTTCCTTTCGAGATCCATTTTGAACGTTTTAGAACATTAAAAAATATTTATAAACAGTAAATATTAAAGTAGGCTACATGTAAATAATAAATTTAAAAAAAACTTTATAAAAATCCTAAAATACTTTAGTAGTTTTACAAGATAAGTGATTTTACCAACCCACAATTCTACAGATATAGGTAAATTTATACACCCGTTATGTGTCAAACGAAATTGACTTTTTGCGATAAATATCCATTTATTTTGCTAGAAAAAACGTCGAATTGCATTCTGAGACTATCAACTCAATATATATATATAAAATATTCTAATTACTTTATATATCATTTCCAAAATTAACTAGACACTTTGAGATTATGAACCATGAACAAACTAGTTGTAGGACTTCAAAAGAGGTAGCATTAAAAACAGCACCTAAAGAAGATTTTTCGATTTTGCGGTTTAGCCTTCACTAATGAGAGGTCAATGTTGGGTTCGCAAAGCGGCGTTTCCACACAAAACTACCTGCAAAAATGTTTAGCTGGTAATTTGGTGCGAGCCACCACCTCCTACTGTGCAGACAGAGGGTGAATAATAAAAAGCTTCTGACGACTCCTGTGGTGATCAGAGGGTTGTGTAGGGAAATAAACACTTTACATTAAGTAGTTACAAATGTTAGTTAAGTACGCCTGTAAACCAAAAGTATTGTACACCTACTTTCCTCTCACTTTTTTCGAAAGTAATTACAATGAATTAAACTTCTTAATGATTAAACTTGTAATCTTCCCAACAAAATTGGTAAACAATATGGAGGCTTATCAAACAAAATGATGTACTCAACCTGAAGTTACACTAATTATAGAAGTGCTCCGGTAAATTGAATAAAACACGTCGACTTGAATTGTTTATTTTCGATTCTATTTCAGTCCGGATTTTTGATAACCTTCATAATTCACCGAAACTTTACATAAATCATCAAAATAAATATAGATCTTCCACCATTGCAGAAGGAGTTCATTGAACATTTTCACTTTCAAACTAATAACACAGGTATCGGTGAAATCCTTTATGACAAACCCTTTAGTAACCAGCTGTGACCGCGGTTCCACGGCGTGGAATTCAATCTTTGGGTGTACATCTTAATTAGCCCGAATTACGCCCGCGTTAATTTCATTATTGGTATCATTTAATTGTTTAAGCTTGGACATGCGCATTATATAAATCTTTACTTAAAAGCCAGGTACAGCCATTAATATGTTTCTTATATTTGGACACTTTAAATAACGATTTAAGCTTAGGCAGTTATTCCGATTCCGTTAAACGGAGTTCATTGATCATAGCCTTTGTTACACAAAAATCAAATCATGGATGAATATCATCTCTTTTCCTTTGTCTGTTTTTATTTATTGTGTTAAATTTGGTAAGTCTATCAGATTGAAGATTTTTTCTTCTTTCAAAATGTGTTTCTGTAACAGCGATATGTTTAGTCAAAGCACATTTAACAAAACCAACCGATGTATTTCCACTACCAATCAAATAAACTTAGTATCTCAGCGCAACTAAAAGTAACATCTCAGGCTTAAATCGCGTCGCACAGCGTGTTCAAACTAAAAACCTACTATAACTTCTGTGAAGCGATTATAACAAGTGGTCTAATTGTAAATAACGTTTTGTGACGGTGTAACTCTACTCGGCAGGACCTACTTGAGCTGTTTGTTTTGTCTTGTAGTAGAAAACAGCTGACCGGAACTTGGTTGGTAGTTATGTTGAGGAGATTATGTTACAAGGGAGAAGTCAGCTCAAGTCTTGATTACTATCAGTGTTGTGAGAAGAAAAATTCAGTAATTTTATTGAAATTTAGTAATGTATTATTAATCAGATTAATCTCTTCAAAGCTTGGTACCCTATATTACATGGGCAGATCTGGGGTAAGTGATTTAGACTTAGAAATGGTCATGGGACAAAAGCAGTACAGCATTCCAAAAATTAGACCGTAGGCTAGGGTTAATATGTAACGTTAAAGTTAAAAATTATTACAAAAATTGAACAAAAAATATTAAATAACATAAAGACGAATTCCGCTTCATTATCCGTCTATCTGCCATTTTGTTCTTACAAAAAACAAAAAAAAACAAAAACATTATAACTCCAGAAATAGATAAGATATTGAGTTCAAATTTGGTATAAGCATTTTGTATGTTACGTTTTAAAAGTGTTTTACAAAGACTTTTTTATAGTAAATTTCATCTAATTTTCATCGTAATTTTCATATCGATTATCTCAAAAACTGTAAAATTTTTAAAATAATTTAATGGTCGCCATTTTGAAAATTACGTCTTTGTGTTTGGTACACTTGTAAAAAGTAACATGCTTTTGTTTGGATGTTTCCTTATACCAAATTTAAACTCAATATCTAATCTATATCTGGAGTTATTATAGCTTTTGTAAAAGAACAAAATCGCGGATACACGGATAATGAAGTGGAATTCGTCTATAAGTTTTTTAACATTTTTTGTTCGTTTTGATGTATATAAGCCGAAAATGAATAACCAGTTCATTTTTTGTAACAGCCTGTATATAATAACCGTAAAAATAACTGAATACCATCTTTTAGAAAGTTAGTCTTGAAGGTCAGCTATTCACATATATTTTAATCATAGTTATTTAGAAAATAATTGTTAGGTTTTTATTTTTTATTTTTCATATAATTGTAAACAGTTATACCCTACCAAAAGTTAGGTACAATAACACAACACAAATAAACTTTTCGCAAACATTTATTAGCTTATGTTATTACAGTTCCCTGATGGGTATTTCAGTTACTATCAGTTACTATCATCGGGTTAGATACCGATAGATTACTGGTACCTAACTTGTGATAGGGGACTTAGTACTTACAATTGTAAAATTCACCACAGCGCTCAATGTTTATCTAGTTTTTCTTTATTATAGAAAATATTATTTGATAGGTAAAACAATCTTAAACTATTTTTGTACAGAAAAGCCCCAAAAAGTGGTTTTAGAAATCATGTCCAAACTATTCTGAAATTCAAACGAATAGGCAAAATTTTATAAAATTTGTTATGTAGTATGATTTCGATGGTGAAATTTGTTTGTTAATAATTGGTCTTGCGGATGGGTGGGTGAGGAAATCGGTGCAATGATTTTCCATCCTTTGTAATACATCATAAGTCGAAATACTTTATATTGAAAGTGTTTGTTAAAAGTTCTATAACCGAAGTTTGCTTTAAATATCTATTTGTATTGTTCTGTAAATATATGATCGTACAAAATAATCAACCAGGTTTGAAATTTAGTTTAAGCCTCAGTGTCAAGTAGGCCGCATACAATTTAAATATTAAAAAAAAAAATTCATAAAACACATTTTATTAAATAAAACATTTGTAATCTGTGTAATTTAAAAACTGCCTAAGAAGCTAAATCCTAGAAGTCAATATGTAGCTGCCCCGAGCGTCCTGGATTAATTATTAGTAGGCACCCGGACAGTAGGGGGTCTTCCGAAACGCCCATTTCAACTTAAGATATATGATGTGGAGGTTTTTTTGACCAAAAATATAAAACCGCATATTGGAATTCGCTTCCAACCTGGTGTTTTACAATTGGACTGAATAGTTTAACATAAGGTAGACAAAAACATTTTGAAGAATGTCTGAGTGGCTTTATGAAATGCCGCCTTGATCCTTAGACATGACAGTAGCTGGTCAGTAGTCCGATCTTTAGGTTATTGGTTTTAGGTTTGGCAAACAACAAAAATGTAAACTTTCATGCTGCGATTTTCTTATAAGATGAAAAACAAAAAGAAGTAAACAATCCTAATGATTGTGGAGGTTTGTTTTGTGGGATTGGATAATTAATTGAAGCAGAAAGATAAATGAATGTTAGTGTTATTTTACAAACGTTAGAAACAAACAAAAGAGACACATATTGATTGGAAATTCTTTATTTTGAAGTAATGAACATATTCAGCCTATGTTAGCAACACATATTTTGGATTTATAGGATGGATTTTTATTGAAATTTACATATAAATATACACAAACTATTAATCAAAACCAGACTGAAGATCTTACATTTTGCAAATTTCCAGGAAGTATAAATAGCCCTTAATATTGAACCCGTTATAAACTTTTTTTTTTATGGGGAGTGGTAAGAAATTGTGTAATAACTCCAGATATTCATTAGAGACACATTTACACTTCAAATTTGGTGGATATTGAAATTGGTGCTTTTAAAGTTGGGTTTTCATAAATTCTTGTAGATATACAACCAGCCGACTACCATAATTATGTCTTATGGTGGTACATGAATGTAAACTACCAAATATAATTCCCACAACAGTATATCAAAACAGCTGACAATGCAGGTCAAATTATATGAATAAAAATCTCTAAAATTAGAACTTAGCTACTTAAAAAAACTTAAATATTATTAGTGTTATCAAATTTGGGATAGATTCAATTTTTAATTAAAGCAGTCAATTTTTAAATAAGTTTAAAAATACATATAGAATTAAATAATATTAAATTGAAAACAGCTGTTCAAAATAATCACCCTAAGTTTTGTTAAACTGAACGCTATTGTAATTCTTGGGTATTATTTTATCATTTTTTCTGAATGAATTTCAGATAAGATTTATCAAAACTTTAAAAAAAATAACATCAATCTGAAACTTTAGAGGTTCATGCAATACATGGAATTGTTTAATGGCATAAATATATTTGAGCAAAATCAAATTTAATACACTTTCCTGAATGATTCACAATATTTTAGCTTAAGCCTAACATATCCTTTAGTTGAATTATTAAAGCTTATGGGCCTAACCAGTTTTTATAACTGTATAAATGGTTTAAGGACTCAAAAGATGTTTTAAACTAAAGAGTGACGACCATTAATGTGTAAATTTGCAAACATTATTATTATGATTTACATATTTCACTTTATTTAGTGACATCTAAAATATATATAGGATGTCCATTTTACCCGCGCCATCATTGTGATCTCTCTGATACTACAATATTTTCAGCAAACGTTAAATCGTGGACATCCCTTAATTTTTAGAGATAAATAAAAATATGAAATTGGAATTTTGAAATCCGTCCAGCATTTTTCAATATGGCGGCCAACTTTATAATTTCTAATAGAATTTTGTGTTTGCAATTTCTACATAATTTTTTAAGATTATTTATTCTTGACAGAATTTTTGTAAACTCAACAATTCAGAAGTTAGAGCTTTTAAAAAATTAAAAAAAATTAATTTGACAGTTAAATGACATTGTCGTGAAGTCGAATAGTAGTTAAAATTTTTTACATAATTAAAACAATTTTATTGTTTTACTTGTTGATTTCACAATAATGTCATTTAATTATTAAATTCAATTAAAAATAATTATAAAATGGAACAAACATAAGCCTAAGTAAAAAATTAAATTTTTCAATCTTTCCAGAGATCTATCTCCAAAAGTCTCCAAATGTTGTGTATAATTTGATAACATCATAAAATATATTGCCACCATATTGGAAATTTGAAGACACATTTTTAAAATATAAATTTATGGTTTTTAATTATCATTAAAAAGTAAGTGAATCTTGTAGTTTCAGAAAATAGACACCGCGTATATTGGGAATTTAAATTTTCTCATTTTAAAAATTACGATGACAAGAATTCCGTGATGTGCATGTTACCTCATTTTCACTTAGGTATTTGAATTATAATCTATTCATTGCATGGCATGGAATTTTAAATAAAACAAAAAGGTTACAATTGAGTCAATCATACCACCGGTTCTTGAGATAATGCGTTACAAAAATGACAGACATAAATAGTTGTTTCCCTCAGGAATGAAAATTTTTAGAACCCATATTAATTCAACAACTCTAATATCACACTGTTCTAATTTAGTAATGTGTCTTAAATGTAATAATTCTTTCTTTATTTAAGTAAATTAAATCCACAATGTAATTAAACTGAAATGAAAACAATATTCAAAGAAATGATCGTATTAAAAATATTTTCTTTTCTACGTACGTGAAAGATAAAACATTCAGAGAAACTTAACTGAAGATATATACATCGAAAACTAAATGCTTTAAAAGTACTACCGATTATGAGGTTGTAACTTTCTCAGATCATTAGTATCTAGACTGGAATGATCAGGGACAGTAACGCCTCTGCAGTACTGAAGAAGCTCAATGTCGGAATAGTAATCAATCACTGGCCGTCTTTCTAAACTAATTAAATGTGTAACTAACACAGCCTACGCGCTAAAACTTGACTCCTTACGTAACTGCCCGCAACTAATTACAATTAGATTAACAAATGAAGAAGCTGATGTTTTCAAAAGTTGTTTCACATCGTAGCCTACCTTGAGTTGGGTAAATATTGTCTGTGCACAATAATTAAGAATTACTTTCTCACCTAGCATTACAATTTATGAAGATCCACATATTATACACACGGGTTGAATTGAGAGATTCTTATTCTTTTATAATACAACTTTCTGGGATGTGTTTTAACTTTCATTCGGGGTTTTAAAAAAATGAAAATCGGGCTTCGTGTGTACAAATTTACTACCAAATCAAAAAAAGGTTTAAAATACTAAAAACGAACAAACAGATTTAGATTTGTTCAGGCCTGAAAAAAAAAAGTTTTATCCACCTCAAAATTGTAAATGTTATCTTCAATCCTTGAAGAGTAAATGTGATAGGTCGTTTTTGTAACTGCAGCTTCTAGTAAGTTACAATAAATATTTGTCCAGCGCTTCATTATCATTGTACTTTCGGATTTTGTTTTTCTTAAAAATAAATTCATTGTGTTAGAAATCCGTCAAATCCACAAAAGGAGACATGTCCAAAACTATGATATTCAAATTAACCGGTGAAGAGTTAATTTGCATAATAAACTCTATGATGTATCATGATGACATTCACACAGCTGTAAAACTACAAAATACAACTACTTAAAAAGACATTTCCTTATTTCATAAACCGGATGTAAATCAAAACAGAAGGTAACGATGTCTCTAGAGAAAGCAGTAAATACTACTCCACTATTATATGTATACATTATTACTTGTTTATTACGAGCAAATTGAAAAACAAACAACAGTCTTCACAACAATTGTATTTTTATTACATAATTATTACAATCCATGGATAGCAGTTATTATCCCATAAATCCTTTCCTTTGAAAGACCATTGTTTAAAGTTTAATGTCTTACAAGGCAAACAACTTTTTTTATTATGCGATCAGTTTTAATTTTATTTCCATTTTAAAGTATTGAAATTTAATGTATAGAGTATGGTTAGATATAAAGAAAAAGAGAATTATAAAATATTCTGTCACATATTATTTTGTCACTTATAGTGTAGAAAAAAGTAGATTGAAATTGATTTGTATGTAAGGTATTTACAAGCTCTCCTTGGAAAGTTCGAGGTATTGTTCCTTGAGTAAAAAGAAGCCAAAAAGTATCTTAATCAGAGTTGATTTCGTTTCGTTGTCCGTCAGTATTTTTTACAAAGTTGCTTTAAAAAAAACTCTACGGAATTGAACACAATTTAGGTACATTGTTGCTCTTTTTAGTTTTACTTAGTATGTTGAGTTTCACTTTTGATACTCAACTCGTTACAATGGCGGTCATTCAAAGCTTTTACTTTGAAATAACTCTAAAAAAAAATACGTAACTTTTTTTAGTAACTTTTATGGGAAATATATAGTTGTTTTTGTTTTTAAATTGTGTGAAAAATAAACGAGATTTCGAATTTCTTGACCAGACGTGTTAGGTTATGATCTTATCCTTTTCAGAATAACAATTTCTCTAATGGAACAACAATGGAATGAATACATAAAATTGTTTCAAGTGAAGAATATACGACCTAGACTGGGAATTGAACCTATGACCTTTGGCTTTACGCGCCAATGATCTACCAACTGAGCTATCTTCGATCAAAAAGATAGCTCAGTTGGTAGATCATTGGCGCGTAAAGCCAAAGTTCCTGGGTTCAATCTCAGTCTAGGTCGTATATTTTTCACTTGAAACAATTATTTAATTAATACTAGCTTGGTAAAAATGTTGTAGCGTTATAATCAATCTATTAATATAAATTAAAATTGGAGTCTTATTCACATTTGTCTATTATCAGTAACTGTTTATTTTTTGAAATTTTAGCGGTTTTATGTATTTAATGAAATTAAATAAGTAAGAGAAATGATGCAGTCCCTTATAGATATTATAACATAAATAAACGAAGTTTAAACTACGGCGTTTAAAGGTGGTTTTCGTTTTTTCAAAATTATTTCAGAAGTGTAATTCCCTATTATTTACAATTTGTATACACATTTGGATAATTATTCTTTACATTTTAGCATAGTTTTAATGAAATCTGCATACTCAATTTTTATAACACAGTTCCACGAACGATTTTTTTTTGCTTTTACAGATTACTCGCGTATCGACATTTTTTTAATGAAATTGCAACCAATGTTATTTGTTTGGGTACTTAAGGACTACATTTCAAGAAAATTTCATTAAAATCGTGTCCCAATATTTTAGTTATCAATGAAAAATGAATAAAAAAGAGAAAATAATAATCCCGAGATCTAAATTATGCTCACACATACAATATGATTAAAATCGAAATAGTCTTTTTTCCCCATGATATAAGATAAACAGATAGACATCGTTCCCATATTTACTTTTTTTAGACTCAAAATGATAATTTCTCCTCAGGGTTTTAACCAGTCAAATACATTTTTTCTATACTCCGTATTTGTGAGAAAGGAATTAAATGATGGAAACTGTATTATAAGTTTACTAAAAAGGAACAAATAAAAACCATTTACAATTTATAGCTTTTACCATTTAGATTAACTTAATTACGATTGTTCTTTTTAAACCTCAGAAATATTGCAACTTGTAATATACGCTACTGTACCATGTTTCTTTGCAAGTAGACCATGAGGTAACTACTGGATGACTTGTTTACAATGAATACAGTGATTCAATTTAATAGAGTTAAGTTGTGTCATTATTTAAAAGCAATAATAATGTATCCATTAAATGTAATATCTGAATATACTATGTGGATAATAGCACATGTTGAGAGGCCTGACTTAATACATTTGGAAGGGGGGGGGGGTAAGGGGACTAAACTTTGCAGTCATTATAGCTTTAATAACATTGAGCATTAAAAAAAGCTCCAGATTAAAAACAACTACAAATGAAACTAAAAACCATTTATAAAATGTAAACAACAATAACATACTAATATTAGTTAACAAATAAACAAACACATGTTACAGGGCTGTATTAAGGCTCTGCAACAAGTAAACAATTACATACTATGGTAAATAAAATTAACAACAATTAAAAACAAATAGTGCAGGCCTGTAAAAGGAGCCCTGAAATGAGTTAACAAGGATAAAATTTAAACAAAAAATTAAATAGACAACTAAACATAATATTACAGATTAGAAAAATCTTAAATTTAGTCGAACGTTTTAAAGCGACCAAAAAAGAACAACACCAAATCTGTGACGTAATACAAAAGTGGGTACGAAGATAAGAAATAGTGCAGAAACGTCTTACAAACTTTATCCCTAACCTATTCCTAAAACCAAATACAAATGAGCATACATCACCAAAAATGAAATGTTAGGAGTTGTCAATAAAGAAAGTGAAACTTTAAAATATATTTAATAAAAGGGCCAAGCGTGTGCTAAAATTTAGAGACTGTAGACATAAAACGACAATTATTTTTATAACGTCGAAATTTTTAAGCGCCCTAGCGCCGAAGTATTAATTTCTTCGTAAAAAACACACACACATTTGTAATCAGAATAACTTCTAGTTTTATTTGATACCGCACAAATAATATTTCCAAAAATAAAATTTTTCTTCTTGATAGTAACTCCCCCAAGGTCTTTTTTTGTTACAGCTTATATTTGTTCTATATGTGGAAAAATACAAGAATATATATGCAAAGTTTGAAATATATGATATTTATCGTCTTTTGAAGATTGGTTGGGACTTAAAGACAATCGTGTGAAATTATAAATATTTGGTTTTATCTACAGATCGTAATAAAAAGATATGAATGAAAATTCAATCCATCTTGTAATGTCTATTGAAGTGTTCGTTTCACATTTAACTAAAACTAGTTTAAAACTTGTACGCTATGAATTGCTCATCGTGTGGCGAAATTAAATTGTATTTGTCATAAAAAAACTATAGAATGGAATTTCAAATCAATGTTTTTCAGATTTGTAAGTCACGCGCCGTGTTCAAGTAAGAGGGAATGACACATTTTTAGGAAGATAGTGAGAAATGTTATTTTTGGTTTGTTAGGTCAGTTTTTGCATCGGTTTTAAACAGTATACGTCTATACAAAATACTATCTAAATGTATGTTTCAAAAATAGCTTGAATTCCTAATAATTTATCATCAATTAACTTTTTTATAAACAGACGTGACAACCAAACGAAAATTCCCTTAAATCTTGAAAATCTGCGTGATGACTACCATTCACAAAGTCAATCTTCCAAAGCGTGTCAGCATCGTAACCATCACAACTCAAATTACAGAAACATTCTACAGCTATGTTGTTAAAGCAAACAACAAATTGTTATTGTCTATCGAACCCGTGAGCTATTTTACTTGTTAAATGACAAAAAGTTTAAACACTGTTATTTGTAGCGATTGGTGGGAACTCGATAAGACTCGAGTTCTCTTCAGGGGTTTCCCACAATTGTTTCACTTAGGCTTCTAATATTCAGTAACGATTCCTCTAAAAGGACATTTCTCCACGTCTCGCTTCGTGATTATTTATCCCAATACCGAACTAATTGGTTGCGGCCTATAATTTGCCCAGTGACTGTTCAATCATTTCCTATACCGTTCTATTCTCTTTTTTTTATTTACACATATTTAGCCTACTTAGCCATTTGACAGGGTAAAATGAAATGGGAATTTTAAACAGTTTTTTGACATACTAATAAGTGAATTTTACTAATGAGATACATATTTAAATCATTAAAGAACCTGATACAATCTTGTTGAGCACTGTGGTGAAATTCACAATATTGATTCGAATTTGCCCCTAACCACAATCACTAGAAACTTTAAAATAAAACACAATTATCTGATTAATTGTTCTTTATTAATTATTTCCACTAATCATTAGTGGATATGTAAGTTTAGATTTAGTTTATAAGCAAGACTCTCCGATGATGATAACCATGTTATCGAAATGTACATCAGGGCATTTAGTGGAAATAATTAATAAAGAACAATTAATCAGATAATTGTGTTTTATTTTAAAGTTTCTAGTGATTGTGGTTAGGGGCAAATTCGAACCATTAATAAAAAACCTCACTATCACAAGGACTAAAACACCTGAACGGTCGCTGACAAATATTAGATCTTATTTCCGACCTTACTTTTCCCATCTATGCAACGATAAATTTTAAAGAGAACTTCATTTATCATTCATTAGCAGAAAACAAAATCATTACGACACTTGGCAGTTTTCAAATACTAAGTGTATTTTTCCCCTCCTGCTCATATACATAGTTGTGTCGATAAGAAAGTAGTATGATTGCAGATGACATGGTTCATATTTTGTACACACTTTAATGCCTTCATAGAAAAAAATTCTTTGTATCATGGAAACCACAATTGCTATTTTTCCTTATTGTTTATAGACCGAAATAGACCGAAATATTTCTCAGTCACCTTAACAACATAATAAAAGAACATAGAATAGAGACTTCAAGCTTACGAATACTAAAATAGCGTCAGGGTCGAAAATGAACATGAGTCTTGTGAGATTTGAAAGGAAGGATGAAAGAGATGGATCTAATCCAAGATTAGATGAATAAAGATACACGGGATTTTCACACTGTAAGTGAGCCCCTGAGTGGAACTACATCACCTAGGTTTATCAAAATATGAATACGTCCTTCACTCATTTCGTAAATATTCATGATATTTTCTTCTTTGAAAATTCCACAATCATTACGCTCGCTTAGATGGTGTAACCCGAACCAACCTCATACAAGGATCTTCATTTTCAAATATAAACTCCTCTTGCTTCCATGCTGTCAATTGCTAAAATTTTATGTTAATTTTTATTAGCTCCCTCAGATATTTACTGCAGCATTACTGCTATTTGTATACCAAATGAGGTTAAATATGTTATTTTTAATTAATAACAGAGTTGGAGGGGGTGGGTTCTAGTTTTATTTTACCACACTGTATATATTTTTGAATGTGCAGATTAGTTGTCACTGTATTGTATTAAAAACCCTTTAAATTTATTTCAGTCAACTTAACTTTATATTATGTGATGATATATCTTTTTAAATGTTCTAAATTATGAAAAATGATTTATGGAAATTTTGACATGTTTATCGTTAATTACCAAAACTATTTTTATAAACAATTGTTCAAATATGAAGTTTAGTAAAAAATAACAAAATCAAAAATGAAACGTGACCGCCGTCATTAAAATAAACAGCCTACCTAAAGGTTTATTTTTCTTTTAAAATAATTATACTTACAATTAGCTTTTCGCTTCAGTATGTCTAGGTCACTGAAAGTATATACAGTGTTCTTGCAACATTTATTTTCTCCTTATCTCCTTTACTTGTTAATCTAATGCAAGATTTGTGAGTGAACTCATACAGCACCATGAACAAAGATGATAGAACAATCCTCTCCTCAAATATTTCGGTCAGTATAAACTTTCAACAACAGTTAGATGAAGTTTATTAACAATATTTGGAGATAACACCAGTCCTGGAATTCCACTTTTAAACGGCTGTTGAGTACTAAAATCAGCTGTGATATTTAATACGACCTCCAGACTCATAGCTTATGCAATATGATATTTTAACGCTTGTGTTTTATTATTCATAACTCTTAAAATCTGAAAACAAATATGATGACAACTTGGAAACCCAACAAGTCGTTTTAACGTTTATTAATGATGAGGAGACCTGCTGCTAAAAAACAAAATTCAAAAACTTTGTGATCTTTCATGTCGTTCTTGTTTGTTGTTTATTTCTTTGTTAATATTTTTAGAAATGTAATTATAACCGTGGTTATGCCTGCTTGTGATTATCTATAAACGATGCATCTTTGCATAAACATGTGTTTATATCTGAGTATTAAATTGCATTAATTCACAAATGTGATTAATATCAGCGTTGAAACATGTTTCTAAATATACAGATTTCCGTGTGCAGTTTCTGAGCATTTCAAAACTAAAAATTGATATTTGGCAATATTGAACTACCCACCAAGGTCTATTTATTTGATTGTACTTTACTTGCATAAGAAAAGTTCAAAATATAACCAAGGACCCAGTTAAAATATTGCTTGGACTAACTTTTCACTTCGAACCTGATTAGCTGCCAGAATAAGATGTCTAAATCGCCAGAAAGAAATATAATTTACAGAAAATTATTAGAAGCATAAAAATATTTATAAATTAAATATTTGTTAGACAGAAATTTACTTCACAAAAAATTTCTGTCTAAAAACTAAAACTAAAACTGAAAAATATGTATTAAATATTTAATGGAATCGAATAAAAATTCGTTAAAAGTGTCCGAAAATGCATCACATGTCAATTTTTCTAAACTTTAACACCTATAACTCCTAAACGAATCTGTCTACCAAACAAATTACAAGTAATAAAAAGTGTTATAAGTTTCTGTGAAAACAGAAAAGACCATAAAATATAGGGAGTTCGATAAGTAATATTAAAGTTGGCCGACATATTGGTTCATAATGGCAATTTTATAAGTTTGCAAAACACATTTTTAATTACAACAAAAAAGAAATTAATATTTCCATTTAAAATTTTTCAACAGATCAATAGTTTAACGTATCAATAAAGTTTAATTATAAGAAGTAAAAATACTATAAATAACCTAAAATAAAGTTAAATAGGCATACAAGCTTCCCAACCTACACTGTATCAAAAAAAAACGATTAACATATATTAAATAAAGAGCGCTAAAACATTGCAATAACTTTTACACATGTCAAAACACAAAACCAAGTACCAAAAAATAAATTGGTCTTAATGTTCTCAAAAAATTTCCCTTTACTACTAGGAAATGAGAATAGAAAGAAAATTAACTTTCTTAATTACTCCATTTGCCTTATTTATTTTGCGTAAAAGATAAATTCATAGAAAAGTCTATCAACTTTTTGTGATTTATTTTATAATAGATACAGGGTGATTTGGAACTGCACTACAATCTCTAGGGAAATGATTCTATATCTAAAAATAAGATAAAAAATGCATATAAACATGGGTCTAAGCTTCGTTTCCCAACCATTTTGTTTTTTAAAAAAGACACTAATTTTGTATTCACATTAATTATGTTCCTTTTTACCAATATACTCAAAAAAGACTTTATTTCTATTTCAAAATGGCGGACGTTTAAATTGTTTCACGTCAAAAATCTCGAAAATCAACGGTTCTACTCTTTTAATGAAAAACATATTTTTTTTTATATATATATAATTTTTTCCATAGTTCAAAAGATAACTTACTTATCGACAATAACGTAAAAATTTAACTTCTTGATCATTGATAAAAACAAAACATTTTTGAATTTCGATAATTTTTATCTCCAAATCTTTTTAGTTTAAGCCTTATTCACATAGATTTACCCATAAATAAATTTTTCAACCATATTTGGGAGTTTTACAATCATTTTCTAAAAAAAACCATAAGAGATACGATTCTGTGAGTTTTTTTTACATTTTTTACGTCACAAAATGTATTGGACCACCGAATTTACGTCGTCATTTATTATGACAAACTTATGCGTAAAATTCAATATGACTGTATGTTACCAGTGGATCAGATATCAGAACGAAAGCTTTCGCTAGCCGTAACTTACTAACGAAGCGTTTTTGGTCCTTTGCTTATATCTAGGTTTTATCTTATTTTTAGCTATTGAATCATTTCCCTAGAGATTGTCGTTCAATTCCGAATCACACTCTATATATTTGAAAATGGCGACCATGATTAATTTTCACTTTTTCATTGACAACTATCTAAATGACATTTCTAGTGACGATTGTTTAATAACTGTTTATTATATCATTTACCGGCTGCAATCCTTTTGAAGTTATCTTCAAATTAAATTTTTAATTTTACAACACGTGTTTGAACAAACATTCAACACGAAAAAAACAAGCAATACAACATTTATAATCGTGTTGAATGTTGGTAATTGTGTATTTTTAATCACCTGACGATGGACTAAAATCTCCGAAACACGTTTTGTAAAATTAAGAAATTATTTGAAGACATCTTCAAAAAGATTGCTGACGGTAAGTGACATAATAAACAGTTATCCAATAAGAATATCTAGTTTGTTCTAGATAAACAATTGTAATTTAATTAGCAGTTTAATTTGTTTTTTAATCTATGTTCTATATTTTTCTAAAATAGATGATTTTGTGCATCTTCCATAACTTTACATATTAATTCCTCAGATGGAGGTATGATTAATTTGCGGATAAACAGAAAAGAGCAAAAGATCACGTCAGACGTATCAGACTGAAACGGTTTCATTTTGTCCTCTACAAGGTCCATACGAGGGAGAACAGTTTATGCCGCGAGTGACCTCTGACCCGACACGCCTGCCTTTCAAATCGATGACCACGAATCACTTAACTATGTGTGGGGTGATGGAGATTTCACCTGGAATCGTCAACTCCGAGTGTCTACCCACTCGACAATTAACAATGTTATAAAACCAAAAGCTCGAGCCTCAATGGCAAATAACATGTCGGTGCAGCCTACGCTGCGACTCGTGTGGCATTCTGCTACAATATCTGTTTACAGTACAGTCGAATTAGACAAAACAAGTCAGTAGTAGACAATCCATACATGAGAGCTGAAAACATGGGAATATCAGAAAATAATCTCGCGTTTCACTCCCGAGGTAAATTCTTACAAACGAAAAGTTGGTGAACTTTCTCTTCTCAAACGGTAAAAAAAATAGTCAAAAACAGTTAACATGCTCAAGCCGACATCCGTACATCCACAAATTCGAATATAATCTGTGATCTTTTTCAAACTAATTTTAATTATTGCCTCTCTCTTTTAATTTATTATTATTATATCTCTCATGGAATTACCGACATTAGTAAGTAGAATGTGTTCATCGATCCTATACATTAGTGTAATTTACCAACGTTTTCGGCTTACTGTAGTCCATAGGTCAAATAGAGGGTGTTCCAGAAGGAAAAGTACAAATTTTGTGAACTGATTCTTCAAATATGAAAGGGGAAAAACATCATTTCAATATGCCAGGAAACGCTTTAATTCAGCCAATTAGTGTTTTTTCAATAACTTTAAAAAATTTTAGGAATTTGAAAGTAAATTTGGTACATACATTTTGTATGCTACTTTTATAAGTACTGTATATCAAGGACCAAAACCTTGGTAAATTATCAAATAGACAACCTCTTTTGAAATGTTAAATATTAAATGAAAACTCCTGTATATATTTTATGTGTTTTAATAAATGGTCTAGAACTCCAATCTTGCTCGCAATTGGTATGTAGGCGAGGTTTTTAAAAAGATTAGAAAAGCTCGAAAATCAAAACCCGTGTCCCTAAATTTCAAAATAGTTATGAATTAAAAAAAAATTGTGTGTATGATTTTTTAACCTTAAATGTTGTGCAGATTTAAAATCTAAATTTGATAACGACTAAACCTGTTGTCTAATATAAACAATAGGGGATTTATTACAATAAAACCAAGTGATACAAATATAACCTCAAAATAAAAAAAAATCAATTAATAGTTCTAGTTTTCACTACAATAGCTAATTTTGTGCTAACTGATGAGCTGCATATGTCAATCCCAAGGTCAAGGTTGGTAAACATGCAGATGAACAAAGTAATTCGTGCTGCATGCAGAATATTTTATTGTTATTGTATTAGTTATTATAATTTCTATCATGAAAGTTTAATTTCTATCATCAAATTTTGTTCGAAAATTTAAGGCCAGGAACTTTGTTACGAAAATCTATGCCTTTTAACCTGCCGGAATGAAGTACACATTATTCTATCATTTGTCTTCCTCATTCTTTTTGAAAGACTCTTTGTAATTTGACAAAAATTGTACTTGGGAATTCGACTGAAACTCGTTGTTTTTTTCTTTCTGTTTGATTAGTCATCAATTAGAAGCTCTTTGTTCTAAAAATGTACTGAACCTCGTAACATATTGCCTATTATAAATAAGTTAAAAATCTCTCAAGTGAATAATTTCGCCCCCGCTTAAAGTAGATATTAGTGAATAATATCTGTTTCATTACCCTGCACTAAAACAAGTGTTTAACAACACAATCATTGTTTTTATCTATTGTTTTCTTATCGAAGGAAAAAAAAGCTGATGAACAAAATTATTTTCATTATGATAACCTCAAATGAAACAACAATAAATAATGTCTGTTAAAGAAGAGATGGATGATCTACCACAAGACATGTAAAATGAAGAGGAGAGGATAGTATGGAAGTAACGACAATTATGTGAAAGTGAGTATAAAACGAAACTTAAAAATTTTAAATACGACTACTGAGAATACATTTCTTAACAAAATAGTGAACCAATATAACAATTACAATTTCATTAATAATATTAATTTTGTTTTGTTAATTTTGTTTACTAAATAGCAACCTAATTATTCCGTATTTATAACGTGTCAATTCAGTTTTGTTCTATAAATTCAGTAAATAAACAAGTTTTGTTATTATGAAAAATTCATTTCTCATTTGTTTTCACGTGTGTTTTTGCAATATAATGAAAAGAATTGTTCATAGCTCATGCCAAGAGTTCTGTTTCGGCGCTTGATTGAAATTCTCCAGTCTTAGGCTTGACTCATGCTAAATACTGGATCACGAATCCGAAAAAGTTCACTTTTGGTACTTGTAATGGAATGTACTATTCTCCATCTAATAATGACGTTCTTCAATTGAAAACAATTATTTCTAACAAAAAAAAGTAAGTACATGTAACCATGTAATCTACAATTTAAACGTTAGTACATTGTAAACTCATTGTATACACATTTTTTAAACAAATTGTGTTCAAGACAAACATTTAAGATTTCATTATTAGCTGTACTTTCAAACTATTCCGGTCGATTCAAACGAATTTTGAATATTATAAAAATACCTTTTGATAAAAAAACAAGGGATTATATATTTTTGAAATGGATGCATAAAACACAACTTTTTTGTTACTAAATAATGAATAAAGGTCAGTAAAACGTTTCACAACAAACTGATATTTCATTGACTCGCTATCCTTAGTCTGCAAAGAAACCACGAATTGTGTAAGGATAGCAAAATTCCTGTTGAAAAATCGTTTTAATGGTGACGTCATTGGTGGTGGAAATTGTCCAAAAATATCTTCATACTATACATATTTTTCATAAATACATCTAAAAAACAAATGTTAAAATACTTGTCTCTAAAAGAGCATCGTCCATAAATTTCTCTTATAACAAGAAACAAAATCGTATTAATAGAATAAATTGCATTCAAATTTGTACTGTTCGGCCACAGCTTTGTTTACAGCCTGAACCTTAAATCAATGTTTATTTAAAAATCATTACTCGCATTAATTATATATATATATATTCTCGTCATTTTTTACTCACGTTATAGTTAAATGAACTCATTAATTTCTAAATTATTAGTTTGGGACAACATTTGAATGAAGCAATATTTACGAAATTTGTAAAAGCATTTTAAAGTGCTTTACAAATATTTCGACAATTTTGCTAGGAAAATGTTAAATTTAGATTTTATAAACTTTGATTGCAAAGGTGTTCATTCATTTTTTTCAAGTTGAATCACAAGTATTAAAAACCATTCTTCTGAAAAGGGTGATTCAGAATGATCGGAAAAATAAAGATTCTATTCTTTCATTAATATTAGCAGACTTTTCTTTTTTTTTTTTTTTAAATCAACGATATTTTAAATCAACAATCTTCTATAAAGTTTTGCAAGCTATGAAGTATAATAAACAAAAATGTAAAATAATATAAAACAGAAAATAAGGCATTCTACCCAATTCCAAATTTCATAAATAACTATTACAGCTATCAAATGTGTATTGATTTTTAACGAAATTCACGATAGATTTAAACAAATTAAAAACTGGATCACCCTTTTTACCGTCATTTTAAACAGTTAAAATACGAAAGGAAATGTCATTAAACATTTACATTACATAGATGTTCAATGAGCACTGTGGTGAATGTAAACAATTTAAAGCACTGAAACCCCTACCACAAGTTTAGTACAATAACACACACCCACACAAATAAACTAAAATAAAATATTTACAAACTTATGGTAGGGGTTTCAGTGTTTTAAATTATTTACATTAAAGACTATCACATAACTATAATAAAACTTTTCTTCCCTCTTCTGACCTTTTTTTGTATAATTCGACTGTACTTGAATATCTCCTTACTACAAGCACACTCTTAGCACTACATTTAAATAAATTTACCTCATTCCTTATAAGTGTTTATGATGAAAACATGCACGTTTTTACGTCACTTTTATCTAAACACGTTTTACATTCAGACCCAGAGTCGTTGTAGATATCTTTGTTTTGTCTAACGGTCTTCAATATGACTCTTCTAAAGACCACTGTTAAGTTTATTATAAAATATGGAGAACTTCGTTATTCATAATAACTTAAGCGTTTTATACACACGTTTCAGAATAATTGTCGAAGGGAAATAGCAAATTTCTCTAGTAAAAACAATTTCAAATTTTAATGATTTATATTTAAATTCAACGTTTAAATGAAGAGGGTTTGAAATGTTAATATTTGTATTTTTAATAATATAATGTAGCTAAAATTATATAATAAGCATCCTCACTAACGTAAATTTAGACAACTTACCGAAAAATATGTTAATAATAATAATAATAGTTATCTTATCGTCTCACTACCTTGCTATCCATTAGCTATCTGCTTAACTGGTTAGCTGCCTTTGGCTATCTAAGACTGATTTAATGGTCTGACACTGTATCATGTAAATTCTTAATTAAGTTAGTTACACTCCAATTTAGAGATGATGTGAATACTGTATGTCTCCAAAGTAAATTTCCTTCAGTCTCAGTGCTTTGATTTTGAAAAACGCATCTTAATATACAAATCTGGTAAACATTCAGCCAACAAATGTCCAAGGGTCTGAACACGTCCAAAGGGGCATATTTAAAGACCATTTATTTAGTCAGTGGTTGTTTGTAACAATTACCCTACAACTCAGTAAAACAAAAACATTTAAAATGTTTTTATGTATTCATCCCTCCAACATAAGAAGTTAAAAATATATTCAATCCAAAGATGAAGCTTATGTATGAGCTGTAAAAAATGATTGGTATTTTCTAAAGAACTCTTAATATCTTGACAATCCAGAAAGCTGTAAGGTTGTATAAGAACTCAAAATTTTTATATCTTCTACTTTTGAAACAAAAAGCTGACTTTTCATTAAAATTACAATTTACTAAAAACCAACTTACATTTTTAAAGCCTTGCTTTCTTATGAAGATGTAGTTAGAGTAATTAAAAATTTCAGTGTCTGTGCAAAATCAAATGAAACTAAACGGTTAGAAAGAATTGTCGACTAAAATAACAACTTCAAATTTTCAGATTTTCTTGGCCGACAAATTTACACAAGCCATTAAAAAAAAATTAGGTTATCTTCATAGATTATCTCACTTGCTAATTGAGAAATATAATTAATAAAAAAAATTAATAAAATAGATCTTACATTTTTATAGGTTACGATACGGTATTCATTTTAATATGCGATACAGGTTGATAATCTTTGCCACCTTTCTTATCCCATAAACTATTGATTTGTCGAAAAACTGTAATTGGGGAAGGTTCATTATTTTTTCATGGTATTTAAAAATCTGCTTTGCAACTCTGTTTTGCAAAAAGCTTACAGATTTTAAATTTATTATAAGAACCCCCTTTTGTATGGTTTTCAGGCTCTCTACAAAATTTAAAGTTTTTTTTATTCGTGGTTATTGTTTGATAAACCTACTAGTTTTTAGTTTAGGCGCTTAAAGTTTCGAACATTTAATGTGTGAAGCATTTCCTCCAGGATTCAATTTTAAATACTACCCATTGTTGAATCAAGATAAAAATTAAATAGGCATAGTCTAGGATGTGTAAATCATAATGTAGGACTACAAATAATTTGACAGGCTATTTTATTTATTACCTACCTTATTCTACATAACTACCTCAAGCAAGATTCTAACAACTTTTTATTGGTTGCGCATATTATATATTTTATTTGTAGTCCTAGATTAGTATTTACACAATCTAGACTATGCCTACTTACATTTTTATCTTGATTCAATAATGAAAAATAGGGAAAATTGCCTCCTGAAGATGTTTCAAATGTTCAAAATTTTGAGCGCCTTACTCCTAAACGAGTAAGTTTATCAAACAATAACCAAGAATAAAAAAGTCTTAAAATATTGTAAAATAAATTTAAAAACACCATACAATATGTGAGTTCTATCAATAAATTAAAAAAATTGTAGCCATATTGTAAAATTGCGGCTATTTATCAGAGTTTGAAAACCGATATTTTAAAGTATTGAAGATTCCCCATTTACAGTGTTTCGACAGATCAACAGTGTACGAGATACCAATGGTGTCAAAGATAAAATGATCAACCTGTACAATTTACGAAGTACATTAATTGGGTTAAAGCAACTCCAACAAAGCACTAAAAATACAAGTGGAGCTAATAGGAGGGCAGCAAGGTAGCTCAGAGCTAGAGCATTTACGTATCGATTCAATTCCCGAATTTTAACTACATTTTTACCTATTACAGCACCTAATTTTGATGAAAAGTATAATATTTAGAAATTAAATGTTTTTCCTTTAGTTTAATATTATAAATAACTTGGATAACGCGTCAAAACATGCACAATACTATTCGAGTATATCACGAATATATATCTTACCACGATGACGGTGAAATAGCTATGGAAATTAGTTAATAAGTCCTCACAGGACGACCTAGGAAGTAATATAAAATGTAGCCTACAACAATCAAAGCATCCTGAACTTTCTACAATGGTATCTCACAATACTGAAAGAGGTTAAGCGGCTATTATATTCTTTTGATTAATACAAACCGCATACTTGGGTACAATAAAGTGTGAATTAAAAAAAAAACAGCTGTTCATACATGACAATAGGTGTGATTTATGAAAGCCAAGACAAAGCTGAGCGCTTTCAGCTTTTATTAAATAAATATAAAGGATTGGATGGAATTCTAAACGGCGCCGCATGGTGCCACCCTTGCCGCCATCTTGCATTAGTCATACCGTCAGTAGACACCTTGGACCGACACTTTCAGATATCAACATATATGCATTAATCAATCGGTCGTATACGGAGGGAAATCATCTAATTTCGGAACGTTGAATGTAGAATCCGCTACTTGTCAAGGAAGATTAATAAATAAAGTGAATTATAAATGTCAGGAAGAAAATTATTTCTGAAGTTCAGAGAGTTTAACCTGAAAAATGTTAGTTTTGCACAGAAAATAGTGGATCTTAAATATGAGACATAACAGCTCTAACAGAAGAATGTAAGGCACCAATGAATACACATGGAGTTGATTGTGAAATTTCCGTGAGGTAAATTTTCCAATTAGGTCGATATTTGAATTGCTAAAACGTTTAAAAAACTGCACAAGTTGCAATCAGATTCGGTACAAATTAATGTATATTTCTTAGCAGAATAGGAAAATGCAAAATTTTTGTTTCAAGACTCAAAAAATCATAGAAAGCCTAGTTTTATCAATATTTCTAAAAATGAAACATGGTTTTTAAGACTATGCTCCTGTCGAAGACTTGGTCACTAGGGGCTTCGTAACTGGGTGAAATATTTTCTTCAGGTGTCCAACAATCAAATTTAAATTTATTTAACCTAACATGTGTAGTATAGGGTAAATTTATTAAACTGCTCTGCTTTACACATACAATCGAGGTCTGACAAGAAGAGATAATGCTGCGAAGTGATTGGAGATTGTTTACAAGGCCAGTAAGGGTTAATATTCACGAATGGGTTGAATTAGTACTACGTACACATTATTTGTTTGAAAATTATCATTAAAATGTATCGAAGAGGATTGAAATTTCTATTATTAACTGTAGAAATGATATCTGAAACTGATGGCCTTATTTTGTGTGTTGTAAGTTGAACAATTTATGAAATTTAGGCAAAACTAAAATTTTATTAAAAAATTTACATTTGAATATTTTTAATAAGTTTATTTATATATGGGCACACTAATCTTTTAATTAAGTTTAAAGTTTTTATTTTTGTATTTTGTAGCCATTTTGTTTAAATGACAGAGTGTGTAAAGTAGTTTATCTGGAAGGTCAGAGACGTTTTGTAACTACCATACTTACCTTATCTATATATTTAATACAAAAGAGTTTTTAGAAACTGGTGAACCGATTTGTATGCTTAAAATGTCTATAAAAAGGTCTAGAGACGGAATTTGTCGAAATTCTTTATAATTTCCCCAGGAATTGCCCTTAATGTTGAATTTTTCCCTGCTATAAATTGGCAAATATTTATTTTGTATGTCACAGATGAGTATATCACAGCTGATAAAAATCACAATGTTTAATCTATAATATTATTATTACTGAGTTGCGAGTTTTTTTTCAGAAATACAGCAAAGATAATTGGCTACTTTTACATCGAATTATGTTTAATATCATACGAAGTTGTGCACGTCGAGATATTGTAACAGAATTAAATAATATCATCGAAAATATTGAGCTAGGATTTACATACGAGCTCGTATATCAATTTGTAGCCATTTTCATAATTATTACCATAATAAATAAAACACAATAATTATTAAAAACCGATAATATTACTAAAACCCGCCGACCATGGTTTTGCTTGTTACAACATTGTCAGGGGAAGGTTAATAGACTAGATTAGATGAACATAATAGAAGTTGGGGGTTAGGCTATAAAGAGTCTACTTTTGCTAATCACTTGAAAAGACTCAACATTTCGAATTCGTATTCAAATACAAATTTTAATATCTTACACATATGCAATAAACTATTTAGAAAATTAAAAAATATAATCCTTTTCTAACCCACCTTTCCCTGTATCTCAATTCCAAAATTAGGTTAACAAATGGGGAATACACAGCCATTGTATTATAGGAAATTGTACTATTTCTTTTGCCTGTTAAGCTGCCTTGTCAATGCTATAACAAGCGTTATGGTCCGTTATATTAATAGTGGTTTTACTAAATATTGTGGTTTTATTTATTAACATGGAATACCGCCAAGTATGCTACCAACGGTCTTTAGCATGAACAGGTTATAACAATTGCATAAAAAACAGATAAAACAGCTGATTGGGTTGATCAGTATCAATAATGGAATTATTCTGATAATTTTAGGTTAAACCTAACTTAAGACTAATAATTATTATAAATAATTTGAAACAATAATTGAAACAAAGTTTTCGCCTAAAATATAACACAAAGGTTAAAATATAATTAAAGGTTAGGTTAATAACCTTTAATAATTCAAGATGATTTAAAGTTAGGCCTAGTCTAGAATAATATGAACAAATTTAGAACAGGATTTGAAACAAAGTTTCGGCCTAAAATGTAACAGGTTATTAGATTCATCAGCTTCAATAATTGAAGAAAATTTTAGATTAGGTCTTGTCTGGATTAAATAATTTGGTAGTATTTGAAACAAAGTTTTGTCCTAAAATATGATTAGCTTGATTCAATGAAAGAATCAACCCCGAACTTAGAGGAAGTATGACGTGTATCCTATCTGATACTGAACCAAATAATTAATAACAAAGACAGCTGTTGATGAGAAAAATCAGAATACAAAAGTTTTCTTCAAAATGAAGTAAAAATTATATTGCCAATATTATAGACGAGTTATTTATATATATATACAATAAACGTTATATTGTAAAATCAGAACAATTATTGTATTTTGTCGTTTTGTCTTGTATTGTTGTATTTCACATGTGGACATGGCCTCGCAGGTTTACTAGTGGTACACAGAATGAGTTTTAAGTCCCTCCCCTCTACCTTTTTTATATGGTTTAACTGAGAAAATTGAAACTCCGCATATCCATATTGGACGTAAATACCTCGGTTTTATGTGCTCACTAACTGTCCAACTACAATGGAGGACGGTCCACAGGAAGTCATAAGAACATCTTAAATTAATGATAGTATAGGTCGATATTTACATCAAATTAAAGGTCTTTAAGGATAAAATAAAGCAAAAGCTTAAAGTTTCAAATAACATTTGAAACTTTAAGCTTTTGCTTTATTTTATCCTTGAATATGGAGTTTCAACAAGAAATATCTGCTATTACGTTAAAGTTGATTAATGGTCTTTGTTAGGAGAGCACCGGATATCAAAATGTTGATCCTATCGAAAATGATAGGGTTTTTAAATTTTACAATAAAGTACGTGCTAGAATCACTTCTTACCGCTCTGCGTTTTAAAAAGTTTACCCCAAAATTTAGTTCCACGAGCTTTTTGTTTGGTATTTGAAAAATAACTCGTATAGTATTAAGTAAGTCGTAATCAAACCACAGATGAGAGTAGGGATAATTTATAAGTTAAATATAATGACTCCAAATGAATAAGTAATTGTACATAAAAAAATATAAAAACACTTGATAACATAAATTCTTCGTTTACTAAATATAATAAATTGTAGATTAAAATTCATAACATTTTATTAATTCTATTTATGATTATTCTAGTGAATCAGCTGTTATTAAATTTATACAACTGGTTATCATAGGTTTTCAAGAAACAGGCAGCTGATTTATAAATTCTTACACATTTAAATGTATTTTATATTTTTGGTAATTTGAAACTATTGTTACGTGTTAAAAATTAAAAATCGTTTCAACAGACATATTCTTGAGTTCTAATTATGAGCAAACAATTTTGATTAGTAAAATAGTTTTCGAGGTAAAGCGTTAGTTTTGATTTATATTCTCTATCGATGAAGTAGGCATAACATAAACAGCAACTATTATGTTAACTAGAATACTATAGTTCAGAATAGTTAAAGGTCCTTAAATCATCAAGTTTGTTTCAAAAGAATTTATAATCTCGACTAACAAACTGGTCTCATTTTATAGGCCTATTTCAGGCTACCCTTGAAAACGAACTAATTTACCATATTTCGGGAAGCAGTTATATATCTAGAATAATGAAAATGTCCAAGACCTTCGTCACATGTCTGTTTTATACGTTCAGGGAGAACCATAAATAGACTGGCCGGAGCGAACACACCTTGGGTTCTTTTTATTACACTAACTGAGCCACGAAACATTAAAATGCATGTTTAAATATTCCATTCCGTTTCATATCCCAACTCGTGTACAATTAATTAAAGCAAAGAAGGTAATCCTTGATTGAAAATTGAACAGCTGTTCTGCAAGGGTTTCTCATTTCGTATAATTGGACGCGCAAACGGCAGCAGAGCGGATCTCGAAATGGTCTTCTCCTGCTGTGTTGGAGCCGCCATTATGTCTTTACACACTGCCTAGAAAGACTTATTATGTCTGATGAGAAGTCAGTGAGGTAATTTTGAATTTAAATTTAAGCTTATCAAGTTGTTAGATGTGAGTATTAATTTGCTCATGGAACAAACCTACCTGCGTCTTCAGTGAAACTTATTTCTTTTGTTTTAAGTATTTAACTTGAGTTGAAACGATGTAAATGATCAACAGAAATTATTTAATGGATATATTTACAGAGTGTGCTAAAAGTAACGAACTATCCATGACTTATTGCACTTATTAAACTTTTTGCAATCGCTTTAAAAAAATCGATATTTTATCTTCCGTGGATAGAACCCCCTGGACCCTTAAATTGTTTTTGCGAAATTGTAACAGTCAATCTGTCGTAGAACCTACTACAGGTCAAACTCGTGTACAGATTTAATAAAATTTTCTAACTTTATTTTTATACGTGTCTAGTAAATTTTAATTTTTTGAACAATATATTACATTTGTGGACCTTCCACAAATTTCAATTTGATTAAAATTGATGTAACACATTTCATAACATTTTGTTCAGCTTTAGATTGGTATAGTGATTAGTACTCTTGCTTCATGGTTCCGGATTTAATCTGCTAGAGGGTTCAATAAATAGCAGTGCTGACCCAGCATCGTGGGGTAAATTTGGAAAAATTGCAATTTGTTGAGAATGCTTGAATAACGGCAACTGGAATTCAGTGTGCTAACCACACGTTAGACGATTGAAGAGACGGCAGTCCAAGGTTATTCAGTCCTATCAATCCACCATTTAGTTATAAAATTTTGTTAAAACTGTTTTGTTAAAAACACAAAAAACTGTATTGATCGATTTAAAACAACACGCTGAAGTTAAAATTCCGTATTTAAAAAATGGTTTTAAAATGGAGTTTAAGAGACCTAAGACTGAAATTTTAGAACATTTTGTATTGGCTTTTCCTCTTTAAAATAATAATAGATAAAATCAAGGCAATTAAAAACAGAGCGGAAGATAATATCATGAGAGGGAAATGAGGCGGAGTAAAGAATCCTGAGAGACCTAGCTAAATGGGGAAGGACATTTTGAAACCACGTAATGGATATATTTTACAAGAAGTGAAATGGCGATAAAACGTAGGGAAATGAACTAAATCAATGATAGACGTATGAAGTGTAGTATTAACGAACTTTATCAAATGAGTCAGAGACATGGACATGGATGAACAAAATTTAAGCAAACTGCAGGCAAGAGAAATGGTTTTTTAAGGGAAATAGATAAGTGTTACAAGAAGGGACAGAATAAGAAATATGAAAACCTTTGGGACAGGCTCAAGTTTGAATTGCTAAAAGAGACATTCAATAGGAACTTTGGAAATGGTTTGGGAACGTAAAGAGGATAGAAGAAATCAGAGTGACTAAATGAGTACTGGAAGAAAGGTAATTGCAAGGTAACGAAAATACAGAAGGTTTAAGAGGATTACAGATCAGAGGAATAGACTGGAGTCTGGTAGAAGAGGAGGAACCGGTGACAAGTGATCGTCGGGAATGGGAGAGGTTGTGCTCGATAACCTGTTGAGGGGGAAATATTAAAAGATAATGATGTTACAAGTTATAGCAGGATGAACTGAGGTCCTCAGTTTTTGAAATGCTATTTGTTTGTTGTCAGTCGTCATCAGTGCAGTACTCTACATAACAAACAATTGGGCTGATATATGTTGCAGTCTTTTCGATAACTCATAATTTATCGGTAACGATTGTAAGACAAACAATGGATATGTCAATTTTCTGAAAATTTGCTCTAACAATTTTTATCAGAATTCCATTTAATGTTGGCGAAGTGTGATGTTATGGAACAAAAATTGTTTCAATCGTTAAGATGTTTGCCTTGTTGTTGACAAAATATCTTTCGGTTATCACCGATTTATAAAAACAAAAGAAGAAAAGATGATAAAACAAAGAATCTCGAATACTCTAACAGTGTCAAGATCAGAAGATAACAAGGGTTAGCCAAGAGAGATCTTTTATACGAAAGATGAAAGAGAGGGATCTAAACAAAGACTACATAAAAAGGTGCAGATCCAGTCAGGGTCACTCGGGTTTGCCACGGCCATTCTTTTTTAAGAGGCATTTGGAGAATACTTGTCATTTACTTGCAAGTTGGCACTGGTTTTTGTTAATAATTTTCACATTTCATCAAAGTTTATAGAAATCGTTTCAGCTGATTATGAGAAAAGTTGGAATTTATAGCTCTTTACTTATGGCAGCTACACCGCTAAATTTTGACCTCGATTGTAATATGTACTCAATTAATTTACGTGTGTGTGTGAGCGTTCATGCACGTATATTTTTATATTAATTAGAAAAATTTGAATGAATTTTCCTTAACCTATAATTTATATTTTTCTCTCTTTTTCTCTACCTCGACCAACGATCAATTGTAAATATCATAAATTTTAAGAAGTACCAATAAACATATTTCCGTATAGTTCCGCATTTTAAAAACTAAACATGACAAAAAAGGACGACGTAAATAAGTAAATGAATTGAAATAATTGTCGATAAATTGAAATTTAAAGTTGAATTTTTCTTGAATTTTAGCTGTAAAACCGTGTTTGCTACTATGGACAATGTAAAGAATTAAAAAACCTAAAAAAATTAGCCCATTACGTTTAATTCCCCTAATTTGTTGCTTAGATAATTTAAAGAAGGCGAAAAACAATTTGTTTCAATGTTTATAAATTCTTTAATTGTATTTGTAAAACTTTCTTATTAACTGAAAATGTAGATATTTTCATACGCAATCTAAGAAAAGATGGACACTGTAGCCTTGGTAGTTTTTACAAAAGAACCATTAAACCATAGGAATTTTTTAAAGCTCTTTAAAGGGTCATACTACTTCATCTGATGGTTCTATCGCCATTCAGAAAACAGTGTTGGAATGTAGAAGAGTTGTTCTAAGCACAACTTATCTCAGTTTTTCAAAATTTTGAGTTTAAAGACCCCCCAAAAAGGAATCGAAACAACCAAACCGTGACGTTATTACTAGTAATGCTACAGAACTAATATGTGGTTCATACCCAACAAAAGCCGAACAACTTTAATAGCTAAGAGTAATAATCCCACATTAATAGACCTGCATTTTTTTACATTTTCATAAAGCGGAAATTAATTCAAATTTTGCGATTGGTTATTGTTTAAAAAAATCGATCCAAAGTTGAATTTTATCCCTTAGAACAAGTTGGTGTTGATTTTGTTCTACTATTAATTTTATCACGTATTTTCGTAAATGGCTAATTGTAGGATAGTCGGCAGGGGCGAGTCACCGACACGAGCGTAGCGAGTGAAAACTCCTTCACATAGATATAGTTTTAGAGACCTACCAGGCTAGAGACATTGACACGAGCGGAGTGAGTGTTGTTGTTTTAATATATACACATCTACGAGGAGCGTTAGGGCCCATCAGACGTCAAGAAAGAAGAGACGTACCCATTTAAGAGATTTGGAAAACTTTTATAACTCTTTTAAATAAACTTACTTGACGATCTGATTGTATTTCATTTTATGATTGGGCTGGGTAAGTACAATGTTGGCACCCATAAATTTGTAATACTATACAATGAGAGTATCGGTGCACACATAGTGGTATTGGTATTTGATATATTACACAATCTGGATGGTTGTAACAGATAATAATTTGGAAATTAATTTATGCTTCGCCAAACACAAACAATTTGTTTTCTGCTAACGGATATTTACAGAACAGAGTTATTTGACGCAGGTGTTGATGGAATCAAATTACATGTCAACATTTAGTTAGAAAGGCGTTCCTTGCCAGAAGCAAAGAGGCGGGATGATTTCACAGATGCATTATATATATATACAATACATAACCTGATAATTTACTGCGAGCGACCCACACAAGAACCCATTCGACCAAATTGGACCTTCTTTAAAAGGGCCCCTGCTATGGGACGCTCCGCTGCGTCCAGATCTTAAATTAAATTTATGTGGTTAACACACCAGTAATGGAAAATACAATATTCAATATAAGCCATGTGCTTAAAATAATATATAGAACATTTACTGCTCTTATTTGTACCTACAAATTAATGTAGCAAAGCTAAGAAACAATTTTATTGAATGAATGTAGATATTTTTATAATACTGAATCAGTTACAGAATTTTAAAGTTAATAACCTCCTAAAGCATTAAAAAAGAAACTAATACTTGAAGTACTATCTAGTTAAATAAAATAAAGGGTTTGAAAACATTCACAAACTTTTCCACTCAACGATCAAAAACCAATCGTCACAAAAAAATGTCAGTTCAGTAACTCAAAAAGTTAAATGAACCCTGAAGAAAAATGGTATATATTTAAATAGAGCCAAAACTTGTTTCGCCAGTCCATAAGCGTCATTCTTACTAGATTAAAATCAAGTTTTTTATAACGTAGTTAAGGTTCTGTTATGTTTTTTTCTCAATTATTTTTGAACTGTAATTATTAAAAAAAAAATTTTACTTGCGATTTCGCACACGGGTTTACGTAATTGAAATCGGTTTGGTAGTTTATTAATAAAATATGTCACATTTTACTACGATAATCATGTTTATACCTAATAACAATTTTTAAATTATCCAAGGTATTTAAAAAACTATCTTTAACTATATTATTTATTTTAAAATTGTGTCCTTTAAAGAGGACTCTCGCACATTCAAATACTCTCGCACATTCAAATATATTAAAACTAGTTTAACCCTCATGGAAATCGGACTTTGTGTGCAAGTCCTTAATTAGGACGGATTACATCCGGATGGACTACTTATTAAATAATTTTATTAATTATTATTTCATTTGTTGAACTCAGGACAGACTATTATAGAAAACTATATACGACTTTGGAATAGTTCTATTATAATCTTATCTATCAACACTTTAAAGCAAAGAATTAAGGGTACGATGTTCTCCATCCGTTAAATTTACCATTTGACTTACTTCTCGCAAATCAAATCATGGATGTTTATTGTTTTTTTTAAAAATAAATTTCTATAAAAAGATATACGGATGGTAAGAAAGTAGCCAATAAACCGACCCCCCCACCCAAACTAATTAATTAAACTCAGTACCTGGGCGCATCTAAAAACCACAGCTTAGGCTATATCTCATGGTATACTCTCACATGTCGCGTTCTACAGAGGCGTTCAAAATAAAACCACTTATAACTTTAAATCTGTTAATATTTTTTAATACATTTTCAATTCTATATAAGGTTATACCAACTTAGTTATTTATGTTTTAATTGAAATATCAAAAATATAGATTTCGTTCTAATCGCAGTAAACAAAATTTGAAATTAAAGTACACCGATTACAATTTTCAAAATTTTCAATTAAGTTTAAGTAATACACTAACAAAAAGGTTTTCACTGAAAATGTAAACATATTGTTCAAATTATGTGGAAAATTGTATATTTCCTATTTTTCTATAGAAAAAAATAGTTATAACTCGGGCACTGATGTACCGATTTAATCATGAAACATCTTTGCTACCGGCAAAAAGTACGTTGTCGTTAAAAATTGAGCAAAACACGTAAAATCTTTTATAAATCTAGATTTTGTATTACCTATCAGGACAGATAAATATTTCTAATAGTTTAGAAACTAATGTATAGATTTGTATCTAATAAAAACCAAAACCTGACCATATGTCATACTTACAGAGAAAAGAAAATTGTACCCAAATCGGCTCACCGGTTCTTGAGTTACAAGCTTTCAACAATCAAAAGCAGACGTTCCGTTTTATATAGAGGAATACGGTCTATAAAAAGATGTTCTAGCGACCATTATAGTTGCACATTTCTTGACGACCATAAGCCTCACATTGAAAGAACTTACAACATTCATTTACACGAGAAATCGTTTCTTTTCAATCAAGATACTCGTACCTGCGGAAGAAGCATTCTTTAACATAGAACTTCTCCAATAATAAAACCGCCTACATTTTGTTAATCTAGACTGTAAAGTCCATTAATATTTATACTGCAGACATTGTATTTATTATACGCATAACTGCGATAAGGAAGAGAAAAAAGTCAACAGTTTTACGGGACCATATTTCAAAATCCCGTAAAATTAACCAAGATCATTACTTACATCTACCCGGTTGAAGACTAATCATGCAGGCGATTTTTTATTTCTGAAACTACAATAATAATTGTGTAAATTAGTCTGGCCGGCCGGCAGAGAACATAAATTACTTGCGTTTCCAATTACGGGACCAGGCGGTCTCCTACCGTATTGGCCCGGCAGGGGGTCCAGGGTGCCGCCGCCAACCCATCAAACTGTTTTTTCCCCTTCTCGTATAAACGAACTTTGCTGGGTTGTGGCTCGTCCCTGCATCTTTACACAATGTCGCCTATGTGGGATTGACGTTTTGACCATCATGAAGAATATCATCAGATAGCCTATAATATCAGACTCACAAACAAACTTTTCAACGATGTCTCGATACGAGTTCGTGCATCGTATTTAAAAAAAAATGTACCATCAAAAACTCCCTTAACATTAAAAAATAGTCGCAAGTAGGGAATATTCTGTAATCGTGAAAATTGAAACGTTGAATTTCTCCAGGAAATTGGATAAAGTTAAATTTTTAAAAATACTGGCTTGATATTTCTGCAATATTATTATCAGAATATTCTAATTTCTCAATATATAAGATATAATTTCAAATATTTAAAAAAGTTTTAGAAACTCCTTTAAAAATCTGTTTACTTATTTGTTTAAACCAATATTATTATTATCAGAATATTCTAATTTCTCAATATATAGGCCTAAGATATAATTTCAAATATTTAAAAAGTTTAGACATTTCATTAAAATTCTGTTTACTTATTTGTTTAAAGCTTTCTTAAATAGCTTATGTACACAGTGTTTTAATTGATTTACAAAATTGGTGCCTTAAATAATAAAAAAACTTATTTTTAAGATTTTGTTGTAAGTTTTGAACAATCCTGAAATCCAAATTAAATCAAATTATTTTTTAAATGTCACGTGATTTATGAAGTGGAAAAACTATGACAATTAACAAAATTGGCTGAAGTACAAAAGAAGATAACAAACTGTCTATAGAATATTTAATCATATTATGACAATCTGTTTAAAAAACAAAATAAAATCACAATGCGGATGAACACAATATATAACCATAAAAAATAAATAAAAGTGTGTTAAACCGTACGTAGGCATATGGAGATAGTTATTTATATACTGTAAAGTCGAAGTCTTTAAAGCGGCAGTATAAATTGAACAGGCAGACCGAGAAGCGCGTGAAATTATAAGGGTTCTCCTTTTTATCTACTTACCTTAATAAAGAGAAATCAATGGAAATGCAATCTATCTTTTATTGGCTGTCTCACAACTTACAAAAATTGCTTTTAAAACTAATACACTACGCATTTCTCATTATGTGGTTAAATTAATTTGTATTCATCAATTTCAAGGTAATTTTTGTTACCGTTAGAGTTTTCCTATATGTGGGAAAATACACAGAATATAAATGAATTTTTTTTAATATTTAGGATCTATCGTCTTGTCTGTGAAGACGGGTTGCGACTTACAGATAGACACGTACGTGAAATTACAAGGGTCCTTGGTTTTACCTACCCTAAAAAGAACGAACAGTATTCTGGGAAACAGGATCTGTGATAATTTATTGGCTTAACTTTCAGAATTTAAGATAGGTAAAATAAAGAATTAAAGGTTGCCGTAGAAAGTAAAGACAAGCGAATTCAATGAAATTTTTGAGAAACGTGAAGGTTTATGATCTAATCCAAAACGCATCCAATAGAGTTTAACAGCTTTTTTATAATCATTAAATAAACTGTAATGACAGTCCTGATAATATTGTTTTATTATTCAACGATTAAGTTGCTACTTGACGCATTGGTTTGAGTCATAATCCTTAGAATTTTTCTTCAATTTTACGGACGGGAAGGTAAAGTTTGGGGTATTCTACTTTATTTATTGGATTCATGGTTCATTTTCAATTTTTGTTTGATAAGTTTTAAAATGGCGATTTTATGTTGAGATGATAATGATTACTTTTTGTTTGTTTAGGATTTGCTGTATAAGAGAGTCAGTACACTGTTTATTTCTGATTTATATTTCCATTATTTCCCGCAAGTCCAAAACCGTTGAAAACCAATTGCCATCTTCTTTACGAATGAACACATAAAATGCGTTGAAAAAGATTTAAATCTCCATAAAATGATTATTCAAGCTCAGCCAAATGAGATATTTGAATATTCCCTGTTCACACAGTGTCCTACGTTTCCTTTGAATATATTTATTTTATTTTTACGCTGAGCTTCTTGAGTTTGAGTTCCCATACATCTGCAGAGCCTACGGCTAGCAGCACCCATGGCCCCCTGCTGAGCAGCCCTATATCTCAACATACAAATCAATTATAACTACAAAAATTACACTCTTAACAATCTGTGGAAAGTTTTTCAAAAATTTATTACACTGTCAAATCGTAGCATAAGCCAGCCTGATGAGGTTAGTTATGTTTGGAAGAATTTCTATGCATTCAAAATTGAATTCTTTGTGTCAAAATTGGGTCTTAAATTTTGTCTTTTTTTTTTCTCTTTTCATCGATGTAGTAAATAAAGTGTTTGTGAAAACACTTTTATAATGTGGTTTTTTTTTAGTTTTAAAACACCTTTAAATTATTTTTTTTATTATTAAAACCAATTTAAAATTGTTTTGTAGTTTATAAAACATGTTTAGATTGTTGTTTTTACTTTTAAAAAGAGTTTGGTTTTTTTTTAGTTAAAAAAAAACACTTTTAGTTGTTTTATAGTATTAAAACACGTTTAGATTATGTTTTAGTTTAAAAACACATTTAGTTGGTTTTTGTATTTTAATAACACTTTCAGATTTTTTTTTTTTTAGTTTTAAAAATACTTTTAGATTGTTTTTAAGTTTAAAAAAACGTTTAGTTAATATTTAAGCTTTGAAAAACACGATTACATAGTTTTAAATGATGTTTGTTTGTGGCAGATATTAAATTTTGATGCCTTTCTAAATTATAATAAATTGCATAATACACACTCAATTATGTTTGAACTTATTTTGTCACTCATTCATCAGGGGAAATTTGGCCTACACTAAACACTAAAAACTTGCTCAAAATCCCGTGTTCCGATTTTGAAATATTCAACTTCTTAGAACTGCGTCCATAGTTCATTTTCACGTTTTGCTTAATAACTTTCAAACCGACTTTGTTGGGTTATCTATACGTTCTGTGTGGATCCTAGGATAATACATCACTTCAAATGACTGTCTATTTAAACTTGTGGGATGGTATAAGTTCAGAGAGAGCAAGTGTTGAGTTTGTAATTAGGAAAGAGAGAGAAATTAGAATTTGGAACAGTAAAACGTACAGTACTTTTATATTAATAAACTATTGTTGAACCTTTATCACTTAATATTTCTGTTTTGGCTTTTTTATATCGCTTTCTTTTCCTTTTTTTATTGTTTCTCTTGTATTTGAATGTTCTGCCCTATGTATATTTTACTTTATTTTTAATTTAACTGCTCCAGTAATTCAGCTTTACTTATTTCTTATTATCTTTCCTCTCGCTTTTTTTCTTTTTTATCTTTCTTTGTTATTTCAGTTACTCTGTTACCTCTAAACAAGTTTGCCTTAGAGGTTGCATAATGTTATTCCTCCAAGGTAAATTTATGTTGTAATATTGAAGTGTGTCTTATTATAGTTGATGATATATTTGTACTTTATTGTAAATCTTTTGTTCTATATAAATATGTCTATCTTGAGGGATTAACAAATTTAACAATAATAAAAACCGTGGAACAAAATCGTTATTAGTACTGATTTCGAAAATATATATATTTTGGTCATGTGCTTAGTACCTACATATTTTGTGTTATAAAAGAAACTGGCATTTACCAACAATAGGCGTCAACTTTACAAAAATCGGTCCAAACATTTAGGTTACTATTAACTGGACAGACTGTCGACAAAAATAGGTGAAGAATCTACTTTTTTGGAATTACTGAATCTAGAAATGAATATATTGATCAAAATTGAGTTTTAATTAACAACGGTTCAGGTATTTTTGTTTTTTGCCAACTATTCTGGAACAGTAATATTTATTGACTTGCGATTTTGGGTACAGGATTGGGTCATTAGTCTTTATATTTCACTAAAGTTCGCACGAAATAGGTAGAGTCGATTTTGAAAAATTCCGTCTTTTACAATAATGAGGGATTTTTTACCGTTATTCACGAACTGACAATATTGGAGAGACGGTGACCAGTAAATTGTGGGGCTGCAGTTGAGGTAAATGTGATAGAAATTGTTAGAGCAGATCAATGCACTGCACACACGACAGACAGACTTTATTTAAAAACACTTTTTGAATTTAAAGAACCTCAAAACTCCGTAAAAACTCGATATCGATTTTTTTTTACCTAACGCCTAACTTTTCTATATTAAATATATGTCAGAAAGTAAATAGAACACATTTCCTGATGACGTCACCATGTCATACCATGCAGCTGTTATGACAATTTTCTAAACCACATCCCACTTATTAACAGGTTACACTTATTTATACTTGTACATTAACAGCGTACGCTTAATAAGGCAAGAATTTTATTATTTAATTTTAACCCAAATAAATAACACCAACTGGAAAAAAGTACAAAGCCTGAACGGATTTATCGGAGCAAATACAACCTACTGTACTAATGAGTCCCTTCAGCCGAATCCAAACACATTTAACTAAATAGTATTTCATACAATATACTTATTTATAACAAGGGCGGCTCAGTAATTGCAGTTTATAATCTCCACCCACAGAACCAACATTTCAAATGACACACTTAAATATCGCAATGTATAATTAGTATGAGCTTTTATTGTTATGCTGTAGTTAGTTTGGTGAAAGATGAACTCCGAAGGGAATGTGATATGGTGATGTAAAATTGTATTGTAGACAATTTCCAGTAAAGTTGTCATGCCAACTGCATCTGTTTTAATTATTGTGAAAGATAACAATTTTTTATTACAACAAGTTGTAATTAATAACAAAATTAAACAATTTACAAACTTTGTAGAATTTTTCTGAAACTGAAACAATATTTATATAAGCAACTGCGTAAGAGTTATATTAGTAAGTTGTAAAGTTTTGTTATACCGGTTATTATGATAGTACTCTAAATATCATCAATTTTTAAAGTAAAAAATATTGAAATATGCTTCTCACCCATTTAAAGTTTAATAACAATGACTAGGTTCAACTTATTAATTTTTTATATTAGTTTTGATTTTAAATTTTAACTTTAATATTTCTGGTACATTAATTTCTTTTAACGACTTTTTCATTTCACACATAAATTTGATCCTATTTGCTTCGGTCGATTTTGGGACGTATAACGTCTTGACGGATAACACCAGAACCCAAAATTGTAGGGAAATGTTCCCAAAAAAAGAGATTGAGCATAATTTCGTCAAGAACCACCCTTCATTTATTTGTTATTATTATTTAATCACTTCTTCATAGCATATAATTTACCATAATTTTAACAACGAAAAGAAAAATGTTAAGAACAGACACAAGTGTTTACATGCGAGTTAACAACTAATAATAATATTAAAACAGATTAAAATTATTGTATGAAAATAATTATAAAATAACGCAACAAAAGGGTTAGGGGTGTACTAAAACTACACGACTAAGGTTTCGTAGGCATATTAGTGACAGTATTTTTATGAAGACGAAGTCTTTTATGCGGCAGTTTAAATAGTATAGACAGACAGACACACGCGTGAAATTAAAAAAAGTCCTTGCTTTTACCTATGGAGCCTATTAAAGAATCAATGAGAATCCAATCCATCTTTTAATGGCTATTGAATTGATTGCCTCACATCTTATAAAAACTACTTTTACAACTTATACGCTACTCATTTCTCATTCTATGGTTAAATTAAGTTTTATTCATCATACAATAAACTATAATTTATGATTTTCCACTGCAATTTAATTTCAAATCAAAATAATGGTTTATTTTCCAGATGTGTAGGTTAAGGTTTTCAAATTAGGGGAGGGGGAGATGATATCTGACCTTTACATTTGGCCTAGCGCTAACACATTATGTTTTTGTTAAAGAAACATATATATATATATATATATATATATATATATATTCGTTATATGAATAACTTCTAGTTTTATTTGACACTCCTTACATAATTTTTCAAAAACATTGTTTTAACTCTATAGTTGTTTAACATAAATTACATAAAGGTCATTTTTTGTTATCGATATATTTTTCCTATATTTGGAATATTACAAAGAATATAAATGCAAAGTTTGAAATATATAGGATGTATTACCTTGTCTTTGTAGACTAATTTGCTACTTACAAACAGATATGTACAGACACGCTTATGAAATTATAAAGATCCAAAACAAGAACAATAGAAATACTTACAAAATAATTAAGAAATCTTTCATTCAACTCCAACAACCTCTTTAGTTAAAACAATGATGAAATGTCTTCCTTAAAAAGTAGTCAAAGTTTAAATTTTCAATAAATTGTATGGTGTAGAGTGATATTAATATAATCGTTTGTCAGGATGTTGTAAAGTTTGGGAATAATAGGTTTTGGTACGATGGGATTGTTGTCCTTTCTCTTCAACTTCAGTATTTCAATCTATTTCGTAGTAACTTCTTTGAAAAGCCCATGTGTTCCATCACAAACTCTTATACTTTAACTTTAGAGTATAAGAGGGACTTATACTGTAACTTTAGAGTATAAGAGGGACTTATACTGTAACTTTAGAGTATAAGAGGTACTTTTAGAGTATAAGAGGTAGAGTAAAAAGAAGGATCACGATTTAGAGTCTTCAACAGAAGTTGAAAGATCACCATCTCTATAATTCTAAGAGGGCAGATATAATTTTGCCACAGAATTGTTCGCCGACAGACAGATTTCGTAGGTCAACTATTTTTTCACGATTACCATCTATTACGAAAGATAATTCTTCAGAATTGGAGGTTTGCACACTGACAAATCGGACTATTTATAACTGATAATCTGGAGTTGCAAATTATAACTACTTAATACAAATAAATTAAGTCTCTGACATGACAATTTTCACAGATTTTTTTTTCAATTTGGGTTGATTATGAACTAATTTTTAGACAAATAGCCATCTGAATGATCTTAGAGACTTATAATTAAAGTTGGACTCACTTTTTCGTCTAATACCTTATAAAGTTTGTGAATTAAACAAAGCAAAACCTCTGGTTATTTCTCTACAAAATGATTTTATAATAACGAAAGGTAAAACAAACCAAGTGTTAACTTTATTCAAATTCCCTCGGCCCCTATAAATTTAAATTTATTAAATTATTCACGTTTGAAATGCGTACGCCCAACATTGCGGACGCACAGTTCAATTGGGAAAAGCGCTTAGTGTCATCCTTGCCCGCAGGTCCCGGTCCCGCGTGTAGGAAGCGGGGCGGTGCTCCGCCCTCATGGCATGGAGCAGCGCCCACTCCCATGTTCCCACTAATCACTGCAAAATGTTAATGTAACCCGTACAAAGGTCTTCACGGTATCGTATTGAATATGCATTACTCGACAATAATTTGATAGCTACGGTGGATTTGATTCATTTATAGTAAATGACGAGGCGTATTGTTCCCGCCAACAGACGGAGGGACGGCATCTTTGGCTAAATGTGCAGCCGGTTTGTAATAATCAGCATCATATCACCATTGCTGTCATTATTGCGGTCAGTGTATATTTACATAATTAAGCAAGAATGATAGTCATTGTGATTTATTTTGTTTCTGTTATTTATTTTCATATTTGGGTTACGTTATTTCGGTATGCTGGAAATATCTAATCTAGGGCAACTTCTCAAAGAGAGGATACTTGAGATTATCGTGGGTTAGGTTAGGAGTTCAGTTGATGGAACACCACTGAATAGGTCAGGTCAGGTTTGGTTTGGTTTCTAGAGAGTTATAATCATTGACCGATAAAAAATATTCTAGTTACATTTTGTTGCTTCTTTTGAAACTATAAACAGTAACGTGATATTACAAGTTTTGAAACATCACAAAGTTATTTTATATTAAAAATGAAGAAAACCTAAATCAGCTGAACTTCACAGAATGATTCTATCACACTTAAAATACTCTGTGAAAATGTTTTCATCAACCGATTATTCCTTGGTGGTTTTTACCAACATTAATCTAAACAACCTGTATAATGAAACATTAACCGAAGGTTTATTAATTTTAAACTATTTCAGTATTTTGGAAGAAACTTTTCAAACATGATAGTGAAACGGCGAGACTACAGATAAGTTATGCACTTTCGATGAGTTCCATGACAAAACCAGAAAACAATAGATTAGTGTTATGTGTCCAAAGTTTTCTGTTACCTTGGAAGTTTATTCAATTTTTTTACCAAGACCATGGCACGATTGGAAACCAGATGTCTGTGCCTTATCACTATTACCACTAAACATTTCTTTCAGTTGGGCTGAGACTTTCAGAAATTGATCAGATAAACGTCTCAGCAAAATCTCATTAGTACAGAAATTTTATCACCTGTTTCGTAGTACCTCAGGTATAGCTGTTGGTAAAAGAGAGGAAACGCCTCAAGAGTAAATCGTAATGAATTTAACACTACTAATAAGGAGCATTATTTTTGTAGTGACCAGACCTGTTTTACTTCTCATAAACCGTTTATGTAATTTGCCTTTAATTTGGTATTTAAGGTAAAACCAATTTAATATTCATGATAGTTTTAAATAAATATTGAGTTTGACTTGTGAGATAATATTAGATATAATAAAACTCGAACACAAGATCTCACAAAAATTACGTTTACTTAATCGCGTTTCAACGACAAAGTCGCCATCCTCAGTAATACATGAGCTACAATAACTAAACTATTACTTAAATTGAAAAGTAACTAACTATGCTCTTTAGAAAATGGTGAATTGAAATAAGACAATAACATACACACACATGTACATACTTATAAAAAGTATAATTTATGTAAAAGTAAAAAGTTCGAGTCTTATTCTATCTAATGATAGTTCTAATTGAAATTTTAAGGATGGTTATTAGATTAAAGTGAAATTTCCTCTTTTTCAGAATTAACTATTTCTCTAAAAAAGTAAATTTTTGGAACGTAATTTATCATCTCACACGGTATATTACATAAAAAAAAAACATAAAACAATAAAAAGTGAACATAAAAAAACTTCCAACGCATGAATTATCATATTTTTAAATTTGTAATCGTTCACTTCAAATTTTAGTGAAAACTGAATCTATATAAATTTGTTTAAAATAAATACTCCATGCATTACGACAGTACATTTCATGCAGCTTTTATAAAACCCATTTGCAGCAAAACTATAATATCCGCAACCCCTATCCACGTGTTTTTGTATAAACAATTATAACATCATGTCCGTAATTCAGGATAACAAAAACTAGTTTGCAGCTGCACCAATATGCCCGTGACCCAAAAAACTGTTTGCTACAAAAGAAATTATACCATCATGTTTGTAATTTACACCTACATCCAGTTTGCAGCTAAAGTATTATACCAATACATTGTTAACCCATAGCAACAAGTCTTTTCTACCATCATGTTGTGATTTACAACCACATCCAGTTTACAGCTAAACCGTTGCACCACCATATCTGTAACCCATAGCAACCAGTTTGCAGCTAAAGCATTATACCAATACATTGTTAACCCATAGCAACAAGTCTTTTCTACCATCATGTTGTGATTTACAACCACATCCAGTTTACAGCTAAACCGTTGCACCACCATATCTGTAACCCATAGCAACCAGTTTGCAGCTAAAACATTATACCAATACATTGTTAACCTATAGCAACAAGTCTTTTCTACCATCATGTTGTGATTTACAACCACATCCAGTTTACAGCTAAACCGTTTCACCACCATATCTCTAACCAATAGCAACCAGTTTGCAGCTAAAACATTATACCAATACATTGTTAACCCATAGCAACAAGTCTTTTCTACCATCATGTTGTGATTTACAACCACATCCAGTTTACAGCTAAACCGTTTCACCACCATATCTCTAACCAATAGCAACCAGTTTGCAGCTAAAACATTATACCAATACATTGTTAACCCATAGCAACAAGTCTTTTCTACCATCATGTTGTGATTTACAACCACATCCAGTTTACAGCTAAACCGTTTCACCACCATATCTCTAACCAATAGCAACCAGTTTGCAGCTAAAACATTACACCAACATATCCGTAACCCATGTCAACCCTCTGCAAAACCATTACAAAATTAAATTACATTAATAAACCACATCCCGTACGTGAAGCTTTCCTGACAAAGATTTCATGCGTGAACGTTATACAGATGTTTCTGCATTTTAATTAAAATATTAGAAATGGTTGTAAACCTCTTGATTTGAGTTATAGCTGCATGATATCATCATTAGGTATGTCGGCCATGATACATGGTTCCGAGTGAAACGGTAGTAATGTGTACTACTGTAGGGGGTAATTGCATTACCGTTGCAATAAGAAAAAGAACTTAATAGAATGTGGAGGGACGTTGAATACTTAATGTACGGGTTATGACCTCAGTCGCCATTGCTGGGAGTATCTCACAGTCTTATGAATTATACAATTAGAAAATCTTACGTAATGAAATTCGTGAAAGATAATTAAAATATTTTGTGTTGCAATTCTTCGTAAATGTACAAATATTGATCAACAATATAATAGGTTTTCGATTTTCTCATATGACCTACTAAACTGCTAGTTTCGTTTACAAGAATAGTGATTGTGGTAATTTGAAAGTTCAACTTTTCAATGCATTCACGTGGAAATTATTTAACAACCTTTGTTCTTGTGGTTGAGTTGAAAGCGTAGATTCATATAAATATTTAGGCTTAATACTTGATAAGATAATAAATTATTGGCTCATTTTGATTATATTAAAAGTAAATTCAAAAGACAAAAATGTGAATGGAATTTTACCTTTTGGAAATACTGCAAGTGAAATTCTGCTAATAATAATAATAATTAGGCGAAGCGTAGCTTGGAATCAAGTTTTGACGTTCTACTCCTTAAAAACTAACGGTTGGATTTTGATGAAATTTACCATAAATAATTCAAATGCTTTGAAGATAGAGTTGGTAAGTTTTTCTAATTTTGGTTAAAAAGGTACAGTAAAATATGTTTAATATTAACCTCTGAATATAATTATAATGCTTTGAAGATAGAGTTGGTAGTTTTTTTCTAATTTTGGTTAAAAAGGTACAGTAAAATATGTTTAATATTAACCTCTGAAATAGAGATCATGTGAATAAGATGTTTATTTCTAATCAGATGTTTATACATTCACATGTTTTAGTGTTAACAGATGCTTAAAATCTGATAGTTGTAATATTAATCACTTTTTTTCACAATTGATTATTTGTTACATTGGTTTGAAATAATAAGCACAATTTTTAATGCTCATATTTTTGTTATAAAAAAACTTGCAGTATTTTATTCCAGTCTGATTTTAGTGATGGCAGATGTTTAGATCTGATCATATGTTAAATTTTGTATTGTTTAAAATTTGGTTAATTTTGACACTGATTTTAAATAATATTTATATTGTTATATCAAACTTGCATTATTTTTTTTTGCAATCTGAGTGTAACTTATAGTACTAAAATTATATTTGCTCTACCTTGTTGGCAAACCCCAGTAAATACACATCGACACGTTTGGGTTAGTGCCTGTCATGAAAGCATCACATAGAATATGCTAAAGATATTCATTAAACTAACTATTAAGGAATTCATTTTAAGTATCTCTTTTATTAATATTTGCGTTTAGAAATTATAATTTAATGTTTATAAATTTAAATTAACACATTTTATGCAGTATTCTCAACCAATTTGAATGAGAACAAAGAAGGTGCACAGAACTTTTTCGTTTACTAATTATAATCACGTATAACAAATACCTTTTCAAAATATCTAAATAATAAACAATTTTAAAATGAACACATGTAAGAGGCATGTTTGTTGGTTTAAGAAGGTTATCGCAACCAAGCGGTCTCCATTAATTAACTGATTGTTTCTCGTACACATGCCATTAATTATGATAGCAATGATTATGTCTGTATGAGTTTTCGTATAGCTTTTTCTACTTGTTCAGTTTTCTTTTGATCACTGCTGCTTTGTTATGGTTATCAAAGTGAATTTATTGTTATTTTGATTCTTTTTTTGTTGTTATTATCATTTTCGATTTTCTTTGTTCAATAGTTCTATTTACTTTTTATACATTTTCTATACGCGACTCACGTTCATACTAAATGTTAACATGTTAACACTTTTTTTAAAAGTAGTTAATTTCGATTCCAAGTAAGTATTTAAAAAATGAATTATAAGCTTGAGTTGTTGTATTCAATGAATTAGTTTTCTAAGTGTTGATTCGTATATTACGCATTCATTATATAGAAAAAAAGGTTGATTTTAAAAATGAACCGTTACCAAAATATTGAATTTACCATATTTCAAACTACTTGGCAACAGTATATTTTCTAACTTTCTAGTTAGAAAGTAAGGAGAATATTCTAATGCTGTGAAAATATGAACATACAGTAGCATATTACGACTGCTGAAGTTTCGAGCCCTAAGAACACTTTGTTTTTACTTTTTCGAAATGATAGGTTATATGTCTATCAATGTCATTTACATCAGGTAACATATACTTATCTCAAGACAGACTGCCGCCAGTAGTGCATATTTTTCAATTTATTACGTGTTGGTTTTCCAAAGAATCCTCATTTTTGGCCAACATTTCATTACATTTTATTTTATTTTGGCCCAAAATTTATTAAGTTTATCGTTGTAAGTAAAAAATCCTTGTAGAGTTTTCACAGAGATATTCATTGTAACGTTAAATAAATAAAAAAAATAGTATAGGAAACATGATGTCTGTTCAGATCTGTCTGAGTGTCGTCTGTTATGTTCTTAACGGCACAATCTAATGAACCCATTTAGGTATTTGATTATATTTAAGGACCAATCTTAAAGTTTTATTTTTCTTTTTTTTATTAGTTAAAATTTTAAGTAGCTTCAAAACTCAAATTTACGAAATTTTCCCTAATTTTTGGGAAAAAAGTGGTTTGGGAAAATTGTTTCTTTATATTTTTAATAGTTTAAAAACATTTAACATCTGAGAACCCAATAAAACTAATTGCTCACCATCCTTACAAATATGTCATTTCGAAGTTACCTGTAAACAAGTAAATCGTCTTTGGAACTGTAAAAGTTACATGTTTTTTTGTTTTTTTCTTTTTTTTCAGATTTTGTTTACATTTTGATATGATATCAAAACTAACAATCTAAATCAGTGTGTCATGGCAAAAAAACTGTCATTGAAAACTTGAATTCAATAAAATAAGATTTAATGTAGAACTAATTTACTGCACAAGAAGAGGCTCTACTTAAATATCTTTCATAATAATAATAATTAATAAATAAAAAATGCATTCTTTGTTTACAAAAGAGGAAGCAACTGTAGAGAACTACAAGTATTAATTAAAAAAAAAATCTTCTTTCTCACTTATAATTAAATAGCTTATATATATTCTTGTGCAGATGGAAAGAAAGTATTAGCTGTTTGAATGGATGTGTGAGAAATAAATGTTTTTTCACAGTTTATATTTGTTTTAATTTTTTCGAAATTTATAAGGAAAGCTGTGATTTTGTGACGCCGACCTTCTTTTAACAAATATAAAGAATCTTACTATAGGAAATATTTAAATCTGAAAATATTTTAACTATGTAGGCTACATTTTTAGGAAGTATATTTATGAATTATTAAGGCTCATATATTCAGAGAAATGTGATTGTTTACTAAATGAAAATTCATGTTCTCGCTAAATTTTCTTAAACGATTTCCTATTTTAATTATTAAAAAACATTTGGTAAATGTTATGATATTCATACAACTTCATTCAACTTTGTTTGCCCTTTAAGTTTAAGACATAAAGTGATAGAACGTTTGTGCAATATGTTCTACAGTAGTTTACTAAAACCTTCAGTGAGACCCAGCTTTAAAGTCTCCCAGTTTTAAGCAGACATACCAGATATAAAATGTTAAAAGTTTTCAAAATTCATACACTAGAGAAATCTAGATTTTTGCTCATATATTTTACGAAATACAGATATTACATTGTGTTGTTAAACACTTAAGACTGGTATATTTTTTGGAGTTATAAGTTTTACCCTTAATTAACGTGGTCCTGACAAATGACAGACTGGTGCCTGTTTTACAATGTAAATTATATTTTTGTAATTTTTTTAAAATTTGTAACTAGGAATTTAGTTTAAATGGGAAATATGCATATGAAGTTTGTATCAACCATAGACCTTAATATTACTTACAGTATGTAGAAACTGATTAAGTAGAAATTGTCAGAAAATTGTAGGATGTTTTCTATGTGTTCTATTTCAGTTATTTAGAATCTACAGTTTAGACAAAATTGATAAAAACTGTAATAAAAATATGTTATTTATATTAAACTATTACTCTCACCCCTATTTATAATTATTGGGAAACTGAAAAAATATACTTGATCAAAATCTGTCTAACGTTAAAAACACGACATACATTATCAAACAAGAAACTTTCTTTAGGTTCAGGAGATTTCAAAAAGACATTTCCACGAGTGAAATATCTTTACGTTAATGTAAGAAAGTAACAGTTTATATATTACAGTTTCTACAATCCAAACGCCTGAACAGATTTTAATTATGTTCTCTAAATTCTTCCTTTCGTAGGTCTACTTGTACATTACTTGAATTGAAACCTAACATTTTATATTTTATTTCACAAATACGTTTACAAGAATTGATTAGGTGGAACGTACTTTGAGCACACACAAAATACATGAGAAAAATCAATCATAAAAAGACTAATGTTCTTTGTATATTTTGATAAAGCTCGATAATACTAATGACAATCTAAATACATAATTTGCTCTAATTTTCTCCTTTTACACTCTTACATCACACTTTTGAAATTAACCTTTCCGCTTTTAAGAGTTTTTTGCAGCAGTCAATTCTAAATATATATAATTACTGGGTGGATAAAATGTATTTGTCTACAGTTGTTGACAAGTGGCATTTTGTTCATTTAAATTAGTTTGCAAAATAGCTGATTTCTCAACAGTTTCACTTTGCCCACTACTTTCGTACTATGCCCACTACTTTCGTACTTTGCCCACTACTTTGCAAACTCCGAATGGCAACCGAACAAAACGAAATTTAGGTTAAGTTTATTTGAATTAATTTATAATATACAGGAAATGTCCCGTATGTAGGTTAGAATAATTCTTACATGTAAAATAACATAAATAAACAACAAAAAAGTTTTAAAGTTCAAAAAGGAAGTAATTATTCATGAAGATGATTGACAGTGTATGTCGGCTACACGAAGAGTATTTTTCGTTTGCCGAGTTTTGAAGTTGGCAATCCCGTTTCCTCAACAATACACCTAAGTTATTTGTAATATTCATAAATAACCTCAGTTTTGACGTGGAACTTCTACTCAGTGTTGATGTGTTGTTTAGCACTGCTGCTAAATTTTGTGTCGTTAGTTTTAAAATATGGACTGTTCAGAGGATGAAAACCTGTCAAATACCCCGCCTAAATTAGCGGAAAAAGCTAACAACTTTGTACTAAATCTTCTTCCTGTCAAATCAATTAAAAAGTACGACCGCCAGTATGAACAGTTTTTATTACCAAAATAACAACTGTAGACAAAGTATAATGTGCAATTCGTGAGCAAAGTGTCTTTTTTAAACTCGATAAAATTGACGCACTCGGCAAGCATCGTGTCAATATTTTCCTCTCGTTTAAAAAAGTGCCACTTTGCTCACTAGTTGCACATTATACTATTCCCTACTTTATTTACAATTTTGTCACATGTGGTACTGATCCCTCGAACTGTGTTATATGATATTTACAATTTTGTCACATGTGGTACTGATCCCTCGAACTGTGTTATATGATATTTACAATTTTGTCACATGTGGTACTGATCCCTCGAACTGTGTTATATGATATTTACAATTTTGTCACATGTGGTACTGATCCCTCGAACTGTGTTATATGATATTTACAATTTTGTCACATGTGGTACTGATCCCTCGAACTGTGTTATATGACATTTACAATTTTTGGCGAGAAAAACAAAATATGAATATAAGCGTAGATAAATTTAAAACCAATATAGTATCAAGTTCTTTAAGACAACGTCAAATTTAATATCAAGAGAGGATGCTTGAACAAGTCACTGGAGAAATAAATCACGATGGCTTCCGCGGGGAAACTATAACACTTCATAAACAAGAAGTGTGTTTCTAAAACTGAAATCCCTAAGGAAACAAAAATAACAATGATAATGATTACATATGTTACAATCCTTATACATTACTAGTAAGATGTGGTGACTTTACAAACCACTTATACAAAGCCAGGATAGATGAGATATTTAATTTAAAACACAAAACCACTTCCTTTTCACACAAACAGAGAAATAAGATATTCAATTTAAGTAGAGTAGCAAGTAAAACTCGACAGGATAGAGGTAGAAATGTTAACCTTTATATCCGTATTATTAGTCAATTCTGTAAAGGATACAATCAGAAGTTCACAGGCTATTCACTAAGAAAGAATAGTAGAAGATAGATTGCCAAAGAATGTGTATGAGGCATTGGGCGGTGATCTAGAGGTGATACACATTAAACATTTTGAACGAAACTTGGTATTTCCTCCACCTAAGAACATTTAAATATTTAAAAAAAACATATCCCACAAATCGACCCCTTTCTGAATGTCCGGACATTAAAAAGTGTGTTACAAATCTGAGATACTCTCCATGGCCTAATCGTCTAAACCGGTTTTCACTAATGTCTTCCTTCAATGTACTGTTAACGTACGTTTTAAAATTTTGTTTTTAAATCAAAATGAAAATATCTTTTATAATTTTACAAAATAATTACGAGAAGAAACCCTTCTATATGTAGCTACTTACTTTCTTACACATAGCATAGAGAAGCTTACATGACAGGCAAAAAAATCTCCGTTTTGAAGTTCTCTGAACCTAAGAATGTGATTTTTGGAATGATGTCTGTTTGTTTTCTGTACATCCGAAACAAGTTGACCGATTATAATTAAGTTTGGCATATTTTGGCAATATCTTGAGAATTTGTTTGCATTATCTCACAATTTGGTAGCTACTATGAGAAAAAATACTTAATTTCGATTTTATCCAAATATATTCTAACTATTTTGATGTAATTTAGTTTAACTGTCCCTCTAGGAACCCAAACTAAACGTATTAGACGCTATTTCCCTCAAAATAAGTGCTCGGGGTTAACGCGAAAAAAGAAAGAAAAAATGTACGTGTTATATAAAGGATCAAATTTTATTTTAAATCGACTGTACCAATATCGTTAACATTTTGGAGGAATATGTAGATTAATTACTCAAATTAATGTATTAAATTAAAAGTAAGACCGAAATACTGTTCAGGAGTGATTGAAAAAACGAAAATGAACTAGCCGTCATTGAAATTTGATTTCTATCGAATACCGTTTACACTTTAGGGAGAGTATATGATACATGCAAACTAACTAAATATATAAATATCTAAAAATATATATTTTTTTTAATTATATAAACTTAATTTAAGTTAAGGGGTTTTCCCCTTTAACAAAAAAAAGAAAGAAACATTTTTTTATTGACCTTCCGAACAAATATTTGGCAAAATCATTTACTTTTTTAATTATTTTAATGGAACATACTGCAATCGTAATTAAAATTCTTACATTACATTTCCAATTTGTTTAATTAGATGTTAATGGTTTCTGAACTTAAAATAAATTTCAAAATGTCTCTAACCGTGTTTTAATTGTACTGTTATAGTTACCAATTTTAGAATGGATTTGTTATTTAAAATGTTTCTACTACAATCTTGTGACAGAGCTAGGACTGAAAATTGAATATTTAAAAAATGTTTGAGAGCCCGTATCACAAAAATGGTTCTACATTATGAAGTACCATAAAACAATAAACAGGAACAAAACTAACTTTCAACATTGAATTATTTTTAGTGTTGTAGATAATAATTATTTTCCCATTGTCGTAATAAATGCGTAACTATTATTGTAATAAAGGCGTAACTTTGTTGTAATAAAGGAGTAACTCTTGTTGTAATAAAGGCGTAACAATGTTGTAATAAAGGAGTAACTCTTGTTGTAATGAAGGAGTAACTCTTGTTGTAATAAAGGAGTAACTTTGATGTAATAAAGGAGTAACTCTTGTTGTAATAAAGGCGTAATTTTGTTGTAATAAAGGAGCAACTCTTGTTGTAATAAAGGCGTAATTTTGTTGTAACAAAGGAGTAACTCTTGTTGTAATAAAGGAGTAACTCTTGTTGTAATAAAGGAGTAACTTTTGTTGTAATAAAGGCGTAAATTTGTTGTAATAAAGGAGTAACTCTTGTTGTAATAAAGGCGTAACTTTGTTGTAATAAAGGCGTAGCTTTGTTGTAATAAAGGAGTAACTCTTGTTGTAATAAAGGCGTAACTTTGTTGTAATAAAGGCGTAGCTTTGTTGTAATAAAGGAGTAACTTTTGTTGTAATAAAGGCGTAAATTTGTTGTAATAAAGGAGTAACTCTTGTTGTAATAAAGGCGTAACTTTGTTGTAATAAAGGCGTAGCTTTGTTGTAATAAAGGAGTACCTATTCTTGAAATATAGGTGTCACGTTGTTTTAATAATGGAGTAACGCTTATTGTAATAACGGCGAAAAACTTCTCTGGCATTATCTATATATAAACAAAGAAAACCCTTTACGAAATAAAGCCCTCGAATACTTAATAGCCTCAAGGTCGGAAAATAACAAGAGTAGGTCAAGAGAGAAAGATAACAGAGAGGGATCTAACCCAAAGCTATAAAAAAGTATAGATTCAGTTAGGGCCCTGAGTAGGACAAAATGTACAAGAAATGACATATAAGATCTTGCTTAGTTCATCTATCTGCCATTTTTCTTTTTCTTTTAAGTTATAACTTTAGAAATAGAGAGGATATTGAGTTCAGATTTGGTTACTCATTTTTTAAATTTTTTAGACGAGTAACGAAACAAAGAACTTATATCGTTTATTTTCAAAATGGCTGCCGTTTAATTTTTTTAACATCACATATTTCGAAAATAGTTAACTTTTATAACAAATTTACGAAAGACAAAAGGTTTTCTTTTCCAATGATAAACAAAATAATTTTGTTTTTACTACTGCTTAAAGTATAACCGAGTTATAGACAAAAAACCTAAAAGCTAATTTCATGATATATGTCAAAAACACCCAAAATTACGTTAAAACTAAACTATTTTTTTGAATTCTGACTTTTTTTAATAAGCATAACAAAATCCATACATGTAATTTCAATTAAATAAACTTAGTCTTAGTAAATAAATATCCCACTAAACTACTACTCTATTTGGTATTGTTAGGGTAGTGTTTTTAGGCATACATTGTAAGAAAACCATGTTAACAAAATTGAACAAAAAATATTAACGAGAACCCCACTCACCACATCAAAATTTAAAGATTTCATAACAAGATTTCTGTAAAAGTTAACGGTATCTAGATATTAGACTTTAAAAATATTAAACGCTAGGTACTTCGAAAATGAACAAAATCTTTTTTTGTTTTCGATACATGGGTAAAAGTTACATTTAAAAAAATGCGTATACCAAATCTAAACTCAATATCTTAGCTATTTCCGAAGTAATAATTTTTTTCTCAAAAACAATACGGCGGACAGACGGCAAACTAAGCTAGAATAGGAATGTATGTTATATGTAATTTCTAGTATATTTTGTCCTATCCAATCAGTTACTGAAGTGTGGTCTTGTAATATCTGCATTTTAACTAAGAAAATTGCTCCGCTAGTCTATGTTATTTGATGGAGATTATATGCGTTATTGAGAGTGAGGGAGAAAGTCACAAAAATTGTGCATGAATTATATATATATATATATATATATATATATATAATCATTATTGTATCTCTGCATAACCATGCATCAGAAACAATATTGTCACTATCCGGAGTCAGAATAAATGCATACGAAATATATTTCAAATTTTTGACAGATAAATGATTAAAAAAAAAACACTCGTAAATGAAATTAGCAAATTGAATTTCTGTGAATGAGAAAGAAGCTTATTAAGTAGTGATTTGTTGACAGTCCGGTTGTCACTTAGGCGGCCAGTCTTCAACTTGGAATGTAAATTCTTTATGATGGAGAAACATCGTGACAACTGAGCAGGGGGTCTCCTCCTCTCAACAACTGCTTCGTCAGTTTCCGGTCTCTTGTGACTTTTAAATTTACAATTTTAGAATATATTTATTTAAATTTAATTCATTTGTTTGTTTATATTTTATTCTAAGATTAACGGATCGTAAAATTTTAAATTGCCTTAATTAATTTAGATAAATGGCGCCCGCACATATAGTTTTGAGAAAATATAGTTTATTATATCAGAAATATAATGTTATAAAAAAATATTGTATGGTTATATGTGTCTTCCACTCTCGGGTCGGTGATTATACCTCGTCATTTGTCAATTAATTGTCAGCGTCTCACGTATTCGAAGTGTAGAGATTTTTTGGGAATTATATCTTTTGAAGTAATTTAAGCCCCCAAAACTGATTTTTGAATTATGTTTATCTGTCATCCGTGCAGAGCTTTGACAGCCAAAGTTAAGTTAGGTTAGGCTAGGTTAATGGGTTAGGTTAGATTTCATTGCTTCACCAAGTTCACCTCCGTTAGTTTCTATTAGTTTTACATATTTTTTTTTTTAGTATCGCTGAAACAACGATAAAAATTCAAAGCATAATCTTTAGGATTATTACTAAAACATATCGAGTTGCAGAATTTTCAAAAAATCAGATATGAAAAGGTTCAGAGAATCCCTTTGGTTAAACTTTAAAAATAACAATTCCTACCTGTAAATGAAGAAGAGAAGTCCAATATCAATTCTTATTCAACATATTTCTTTTATTCTTGAGATATTAAGAAAAGTGTGTTTTTAGTGATATTCAAAAACAAACTAAAGAAATTTCCGTGAACACGACAAGATCTTCACACAGACAATAACTCCCCGCTGCCGTTATAAGGTGTTAAAGATATAAACACGTCTAACAAAACCTTCATTTATTTTATGTTTCTGAGAGTCGTTAACACAAGGGAAAACCCAAGCCTATCAACTGGGCTCGAAACTTACGTCACTTTGAGGTTCACTAGTTGAACTACGGCGAGATAAGCGCGCGTTCTGCCAACCTGAGCATACTAATCTAAACTTTAATTTAAAGCAAATTAACTGTTTAGGAAGTATTTTTAATCTGAGCATATTTCCAGAAAAATGAACGACTAAAGTAAAATGTTTCAAAACTGGGTGTGTTTTGAGTCGAATTCTTAGTTGATTTTAAGGCTCACTAGTTTGACTATTGAAATTAGGTGTCACACCATCTAGGAGGGTGCATTGATATGTTAAATATAGTTTAATTTGTAAGATTAAAAGTCATTTTCAATTTATATTTAACCTACATTAGCTCACCTACTGCCAACACCTTCAATGTAAAGTTTTATTTCGCAAAATACTGTTAGATTATAATAAAGAGGGTTGGGCGATCTCACCTTCGAGTTGTCGTAGGAAGGTGATGAACACATCAATAGAAAGTTCTTGATTGGTACTATCTACAGAGTGTGCCAAAACCCAGGTTTCATATAGAGGGTGTTTCGAAAAAACACAGAATTTATTTTTCCTCTCTTTTTCAAATGTAAGATTATAAATTTTTCTCTCCTAAGTTACTTCTTAAAAGTGTCTTTATTATTTTTTTTAAACATAATCTTTTCATTTTAATTCGATACTAAGTTACGAGGAATCAAAATTAATAAGCTCATTTCATTATTATTCGCCCATAACACAAGAAAAACTTTTACTCTTTGGAAAGCTGTTCACATTTTCTATTTGATGATCTAACAAAATATTATTTTTATGTACAGTATCTAAGTAATATAAAATTATTCAGTTTTCACCAAAATAAAGGGACAGTTCAGGAATAACTTACCCAGGGGGTATTTATATGCTTACAATTAAAAAAGTAGGGGAAAATAATGTTTTTAAATTGTTTTCGGAACCCACTGTATATGAAACTGAATTTTGGCAAAGCCTGTAGATAGTTCCAATAAAGAACGTCCTATTGAAGTGTTATATATATATATATATATATATATATATCACCTTTCTACGCCAATTACAAACTGATACGTAGCAATGTATGCAGTATTTTTTACCAAACCCTGTATAATTGCTTTCTCAACAATTACAAATTCTTACTTCCGCTATTTGGATTTTTGTTGTACAAGCTTTACAATAATATTAATTTACTCTTTTTGTGAATACTAACTTTAACTAAATTTAGTTAGAATATGAGAAAGGATTAACAAAAATAAAAATGTAATAAATCTGTTTATAATCAGTAATAGGATTTACGATTTGTTGTTTGCAGGTTTTGTAAAGTTAACCTCTTTGTATCAACCAGTTTTCATCAAAACCGGTTAACAAACAAAACAGTTTTACAACAAGGTGAAGAATTCGTTTTGACTATTCCTGACTTTCAATTTTCTGTTTGATATACAAAATTTTATCCTAGTATAAACGAAGTTTTATTAACCCAATTCAGACTTCATTAAAATGATTGAAAAAACTGAAAAGTATTTATTTTGCGCCAAAAACAATGTGGTGATATTTAAGAATGAAAAAATAAAATTTTTAGACTATCAATCTCTAACCTCATTCGTAGGTATATTCAATTTGATAATGATTATTACAAAATTAAGGATATTTTGTTGCAGATAACAAAATTACAACACAACAATCAATTCAAATAAGACATTTTTTTTCAAACAGTTTAACAGTTTTTAAATTTATTCTCCATTGATTTTTAAATATTTTTTGTATGAACAATATCATAAATATATTCGAAACTCGCTTTAAACCTGTCGGCTATGGTGGCTTCAATAAATGGCACAATGACAACACAATGGACACAGTCACAAAGGTTTCTTCTGTTGTGATTATAATCCCATATATACGTAGTATAGAGATACTGTAGTGATAGTCCAAAAACGTTGTTCAGTATTTAGCGGAAATATTAGTTTTGAGGTCCACAAAACCCCCAATTTTTTGGGGGTAATGTCTGTCTGTCGTGTGACCAATGCTTTGAACTCAAACTGGGTTACTTATTTCATAACATTTGGTATGAGACCATACTTTACTTACAGCTTGATAACTCAAAATCCGCTCTAATAATTTTGATCAAATTTGCAAAATGCAACTTCCAAATCACCCAAACAAAATGTAGTTTCAGGGTTTTCAGAAACAAAATCATACATTTAACATTTATCATAAAAGATATTTGAAGTATTAGCAGATATTTCTTTTTAAAACTCCATATTAAAGGATTAAATAAAGCTAAAGTTTCAAAATTATTTTAATAATACAAACAAGCTACAATTGCTTCGCCTTGCGGCATCATATAGTTGCCCGATGATGCCGCAAGGCGAAAGAATTGTAGCTCGTTTATATTATTAAAATAATTTTGAAACTTTAGCTTTAACGCTTTATTTAATCCTTTTATAAAAGAGCTAATTTTTTTAAATTGGCTTTTAATTTCCTTGAAATTTTGGTGAAATACGAGGATTTATCAGACAAACTAACGTGGAAAAGCGTAAAAGTTGTAAATTTCGGTTTAGGAAATGCAGGAAAACATATTAAATAAAGTTTGACCACATTAGGTAAATTTCGATTTTAGAAAAAAAGAATAGGCTTAGGACGAATTTATGACAAAAAAAATCAAGCTTAGACTATATTTAAATATAGACATATCTTAATTTTTGTCTATAAGAAGGAGGAGATTCATTTAGATTATTCTTTAGTTTTTTTAAAATGCAGCTGAAAAAACTATAGCTATTTGTTATCTTGTTTATTAGTTTACAAAAGGGGGGGAACCCCGAACTTAAACAAGAAACTTCATAAACGTAACTGTAAAAGTTAATTTAACAAATATGAAAACAGCTGTTGAAGTTTGTTTAACATTTTTCACGTGATGTTTATTAGTACTAATGTACTTTGTACATCAATAAATATAAAGTGTTTGACGTTAAATACCTCCCAGTCTGTCTATCGTTCTGTCTTCAAACATCCCAGTGTTGAATAGTGTGTGGGGGGTTTTAGCAGATCAGGACAATGGACTCGGACAGTTAGCTAAGGTTCTGATTAAACCCCGCTGAAATATGATGTAGTCCTAGGTCCTGGGTCTTGTTTTCGCAGCCCCCAGATCGGGAGGGGGTCTCAACGGGGGGCGGGTCCTCTGTTTCACGCAGTGGGGAAGTGCATTATCTAAAAACAGTATCTCGACGATTAAATTCAATTCTGGACTAACTCTAGGGGGGCATGAAAAGTAGCTACTTTGTTTTAAACAATAGAAATTCTATAAGAGTTTGTTTTATTAATCTTGAAAAATATAATCAGCCGAATAATCTGTTTTTAACGATGGATCGTCTTGTCTCAATTCCCGAACAATTTTCGAGTCATGGTCGGTTGACTCCCTAGCGTTTGAAAGATGCGTTGACCGAAGACATGTCATCAGCAATACAATGAATGGTTACATCCACCGTAGCTCGGTCTCCCACAGACTGGGAGCTGGGGACATGGTCCCCGCTGTGTTCCACGATATCTAACTATTAATAATATTGTTAACGGTCTGGTCCAAGACGACGACTGGCTACAATTATGTCCGGCCAAGAACAACTTCTGGCTCAATAAATGTCCGACTCGGTTTGATATGACGTTTTCATTTATGTTGAAACAAAACAATACATTTGTCAATCAATAAATTTGTCTTGACAAAATAGTCAGGAAATTTAAATAAAACACAAAACTATTTTAGAACACTGAATTGTGGAACGTGTATTTCGAAACATTAGTCCTGCATACTATACATTACCCAACCTGAACACTTAGCTGATGAGATGGACAACACATTTCCATATATTCACTTGTGATCCCTGGATTTACAATTTCAGTTCATAGTTATTGCTTTTTCTTACATATATCATTATGTATGAATTAGTAGTAATGCAAAAGATTTTTGGAGCCTAGTTCTGCTACATTTTCACCGAATAGTATGGAGTCAGCCCATCTAATTCCATTCCCTGTAATTATAATTTGTGTAACCAAGATATGCTGCCAATATTAATTCCCCACTTAGCCCATGATGTTGGGCCAACACTGTAAATGGTTGAGCTCCACTGGAATCTCTTGCACAAAGAGCTGTAACCACTAGACAAACCGTGGGTTGTTAACTGTAAAATATATATTTTATTTTTAACTGAATACAAATTAGTTTCACGTAATGTTGACTGTCATTAAAAACACTGTCACAGAAAACCTTGTACTCTAACATATCTAGAAAATTTAATGATTTTACTTTGAAAATATTGAAGTCGTTCACCAAGATAAAGGTGAGAACTAAGCTCATGAATTAAGTAATATTCATTATTATCAGAAAACATTGGTTTAAATGATCAAATGTGCAGATAAACCGGTGGCTATAAAAAATAGAGTAGACTCTCAAGTGGAACGAAGTTTGAACTTATGTTTATTTATTGGTCTGTAGCAACAGGCAACTGCCTCGAATTCATTGCATCTGCACGTTATACCTGAACATTAGCGAATTAAGTCAGAACTAAATCCTGTCAAAATACGGATGAAAAAAAGGAGCAGATGATGTCTAGGTTCATCAGAAGCCCGTGATTCGGCACTTGATATAATATACTTTTATATTAATAGCTTGGACAAAGTTCTTTGGGCAAACAAATCGGTCCATAAATTTCAAAATCGCAGTAGTTTTAAGTAGTGTTTTTTAAATTGACTGAATCTAAATCCATGCCTCTTTGATACTTTAAAAACTGAGAAGCTTTTTGCGCAAAACGTAAAATTCCTAACCTGAAAATTAGCTATATGCAAGTCAGAATTCAGTCAAATTTGTCAGGTAGTCTAGGCTTTACTATTGGTTTAATTAATATAATTATTACTAAAAATGAACATCTTAAATTTAAAAAAAAAGACTGCCAAATAACATGTTAATCCGAACCTATAAAAACGTTAACTTCATCCTATAATATCCAATCTTGTTTAGAGATCTGCACATATTGACATCAAGGTTAGTATAATCAACGAACCAGAAATATCATTGAATAAAATTCGCGCCTTATGACGTCAGCATATCCACAGGGAATTTGTTGTCTCATTAAAAAATTGTACATAAAAATGTATGTTTTGCCAATCCTCTATCGGATAAAAAAAATGGTGCATCAGCTGAGACTAAATAATTACGTTTTTCACACTAAACTATGTAATTTAGTTTAAAAAAAACAATCAAACTATTAAACATAATACGCAGTACAAGCTCACTAAGTAAAGTAATTCAATTAATAAATACAACAATATTTAAAGAATTAAATGATACAACAAAAAGCTTATAATTGCAAGACAACAAAAATTAACAGCAAACATTAATTAAAGAACATCACGGTTGAATAATAAATAACGGAGTAGTAGAAGAGAGCTGAGCGTGTATATAGAACTTGGCGTCACTATTAATAACAATAACGTGGACTATAGAGACTTGCGTGTAAGTTTAATTAAAATCGGTCTGCACTCGCCAAAACACTGGCTACAGTCTAATTGACCGATGGGAATACATTGCACTTGTACACGCTATCTATGACATACTATTGTGATTTATCTGTTTGGCTACTGTAAATTAGGATTAGTTTCAATGTGAAATCTCTAAACGTCACGCTGAGCAGTTTCAAAATTAATTCTCTTATTGCTTTCTTCGGTTTAACATTTTAATACGACTACAGGTACGAAAACGTGTTTGGAAAAAACTAAACAGTTAGTTCGATACATTGTTGCTTTCAAGGCTGACGTTAACATGACTTGTTTAACACTCGGTTTTATTGTTTTATTATTTTTAATTCAGACAGGAAAAATTATATTGCATTTTTTAAATCATCGTACTAATTATCATAAGTGAATGTATATATTTTTTTAATATAAATTCTAATTATGGTCTCAGAGTTGCGAAAAAAAAATCATTAATTTCATACGCAAAGCTTCATACTCGTTTTTCGAAGTGAAACTTTTTTAAGCACGGTAGAGTGAATGGATCATTTGCTTTATAAACGAAATATAATGAATATCGCAATGATATGGTTTGAAGCTCAGAATAATAAGTTCTAGTGGTGCTATCTAACGGTCCATCTTTAAGGACATCATACCGTATTGCATGTTTCTCCCACAATAGCGCATTCTGAACGGAACTCACAACACTACAACTGTTCGACCCACATATTAAACTCTAACACTATCTATACTACGTACTTCTTCTCTTAGATATAAACTCAGTTATTGTATTCATAGAGTTGAACATGTAATGGATCGCTGCACCCCCCCCCCATTAGTTTAAAAGTCGATGCGTGTTTTGTTAATCAATTTGCATTTATTAGTCAAGTATCAAACCGCTGCGTTAATCTATATGTTACTAAGTAAATCATTTTAAAATTGCCATGTCATCATACGATACATGAGTGCGGATTACAAACGTGAGACCGGTTTCTTATTTTTGTTAACTGCCCTTAATATTTCGGAGTAAGAATGTGGGATTGAATTACAAATCTAATTTAATGTCCATTAAAGTATTTGAGACATATTATCGGTGAGGTAATAAAGTTTGCAATCAATGAGTTCTACTTCACTGTAAATTTAAAGGCAAAAAACCTTCATCTCATTATAAAGGCGGTAACCACACCCTTTCCAAAAAAAGAAGAAAATACCGTGAATAGAAACGTCTAGAATACTTTAATAATGTAGGGGTGGGTAAGGTCAAGAAAGTACTGATAGGAAAAATGATGGAAGAAGAGGGGGGATATAACCCAAAAATGGTGTGGATCCAGCTAGGTTACCTCGACATTCCTACATACGTGTAGACCAAATCATTGAAGGATAGATGTAGCGATGATAAAAGAAACGAGTCAGAAGCAATATCCCACGGATTGGCATATTCAATTGAAAACTATAAATGAAAATGTGAAGCATGATCCTAGTAAAGTAAATTTAGTAAGAGAGATTAGTAGGTCTTCGAGGAACGCTTTATATCTCACATATCCAGAAAAACGTTTTTGCAAACTGGTTAGGATAATACAAAACTTCTCTGTAACTCGATAGTAGATTTTTTATTGATAGGAGGTCCAGGGTTCACTGTCCTGTATGTGCCTTATCATGTACCTTCATTCATTAGAATTTCCTTATCAATCCAGTGGCAGGTTTTTGGAAAACCGTGAGATGCATCGGATGATTTTGACCAGTTTCTATACCTGTCTCCCATACATTCCATAGAGTGCCTAGGGATTCAAATTATTTCCTTTCCAAAACTGAGCAGTTCAAAACTATGTGTTAAGTCGTTCCCACAGCTTTAACACATATCTTCTAACACAAACGTCTGGCGTGCGTAATATCCCACCACCATAAAAAAATATAAAAAAAATACCGCAGATATTATGACTGAGCAAAAAGTTACTTTTTGGTTAGAGCACCTTAATTCTACCATAAAGTAGTTTGTGCACTGTTAATGTTGAAGTTGTCCGTGTAATGGAAAATATGAATTCCTCTTAAAGTACTGGGGGTAGAATCAAGCAACGTTATAGGCCTACTTTTGATTTTGATTTTTAATTCTAAACGACAGAGGAATCTTATGACGAGAAAAAACTATACCACCCGAAATGATAAATAGCGTTCATCCGACCGCCAATGGTTGTTTTTTTTCGGAAAATTACTAAACTATTTCAATGACACAAACGAGTCAAGATTGTAAATCAAAAATTAATTGATTCGTTTTGAAGAGCGACTCTTTACGAACAGTTGTCCGACCTACTCACTTACCAACCTACCTCATCCTTTATCTGCAGAAGAAGACCAAATACATACAAGTTTCCAATGACGTCGTGGAATTCATAAAAGTGAAAGATCGAGACATAGAGGATATGGATGAGTTTTTAAAGGAAGTAATACTTGGGAAGTGTAGTAGGCAGATGGAGGGAGTTACAAAAGTACATGTGAGGGACAGCATTAGTAAAGTATGCCATGTATTTCACAGACTAGAGCTCAACAAATCTTTAAAAAAAAAGTAAGATAGGGATTTTAAATTCCGATGTGTAAGGGTGTAAAACTAGGAAGTTAAATACGTCGCTATTTGGAAGTAGAGGTGTTCATGAGTAGGTATTTGAGAAAAATAATTAAAACAAGATGGCCGGACACAATCAGGAACGAAAACCGACGCAAGAATATATATATATATGGATGGTCCACACCTTTAAGAAAAGAGAACAAAATATTACTAGAAAAGCATTGGAGTGGAATTCTGCGGACAAAAATACCCTGGAATAGGAATTCTGAGGGGCTGGCTGCAAGATGTAGGAGGGATCAAAGGTGTGGTAAATGTGATGTAATGGATAAAAGTAGTGGAAGTCTTATGTTGCTAAAGAAAAGAGATTAAATAAAGTAAGTTTACAACAACAGATTTTGGCCAGTTGGACATTCTGCATTCAATGATACTATGACTTACTGTGTAAGACACAACTTTATAATCTATAAATATAATAAAATAATTAAAAATTCCTCAAGTATCAATTTTAAATAGTTGTCTCAAATTTAACGCGAAATTAAATGTCCTTGATAATGAACCACACAATCATCCACAATTGCTGATATATTTATATTTACACAAAATAAGATTATTACATCCACAGGCAACTCTACCAATAACCAAATGCAGACGTTTATCATCTTGTGTTTTCCAATGTTCAACATGAAAGTCAAATTTGAGATCAAGTTCAAAAGTTCAAGCACCGCGTATTGTGACTCGTAAAGGTTGTTGATGAATATTTGATAAACAGCTGACATCTTCATTGGCAACAAGTGTTTAGATGTCAGCCTACACGGAGTGTACATTTTGGCAGCCGACCATCCCGTGTGGGCGGTGCAAGGCATACCTGCATGTATCTGTGGTTTTATATCACTATATATTTACCTAGAAATGGTTGAATACTATGTAAATTAGTTAATAGATATTTTATGCAGTTTTAACACTACAGCATTCTTCATGGGTAGACATGGATTTTGTTTTCTCGTTTCTATTCAGTCTTGGCAGTTAGTTATGCATTGGCGGTGTTTAGTTGGATAACTCATACTGAGCGACCTTGTGAATAATTTCTTGTGTCTAGTAAAGAAGTTTAACGGCGGGTTAGACTTGTTAACTTATGGTAAGATATTTTAGTCATGCATATCTGTTTAGTTACATACATAAAATATAGAAAGTATTGTGATGTATGTATTTAAAATTTTTATTAGTAATAATAGTCCCGTAAAATAAAACATAATTTTCCCGTGATATCAGTCTTTCAGGTGTGGTCAAACATTTTTGATACATTTGGTTAAATTCTCCTATGTAGTCATATTTTTTTAAATATCTCCAAAATCATTTAGCTATTTTCTATTTACTTTTGTAACGAAAATTGTTTTCATTGAAACAAAAATCGATGCAATGATTTTAACAAAAATAATGGTTTACAACCCCTGACTTTCTAACAATCCAAAAATGAAATCGATATTATTTTTAAAATTAAAATAAAGCCATATTTTACAATTACCCTTAGAACTAACAAGACTTTTTTTAATTACATTAGAAAGTATTTATTAAAAGGGAAATTATAATCTAATTAAACTTTATTACCTTTTCTGGTGATCTGGTAGTCGTTTGGTTACAGCGGTTTTGACCTCACAAATGTCATTATCAAACCATTCTTTTAACACAAAGACACAGATACTAACACTATATTGCACTAATATGCATTGCCACTTAGGTCGTTAAAATTTTAAAACTTTAAATTGTATAAAACCAATGGTACATGGTTCACTATCCCAGGACCTCTCAAGGACTCATTTGTAATGCGTAAGAGTGTATATCCTTGTTGGATCTAGACTTCGTCTTTTTTATTGTTTCTAAACAGGTCCTTCCTGGGCAACTTTTGTTCTCTTCTTATCCTGTTAATATTAGGGGATTCAGATATTAAGGAGTCTCTATTAATGATTTAGTTTCTTCTTTTTATTAAGATGATGGTGACCGTAAGGTTTTTGCCTTTAAACCCCAAATTTTAAACCCCAGAATGACAACTCACTTAATTTCAACATCTAGTGACCTCACTTTATTCTTAAACAAATGTAGTAAATGAAAATGTTTTTTAAAACTCTGATTTATAAACTTATTATTCGTTGAAATCGCTTCTTTATCTACTTAGAGTATTGTTTTCCTTGCGATTAAAAAATAAATATCATTAGGTAATACTGAAAATTTAAAATTAGTGTGTCTCTTTTACAAATAAACGATACCATGTATATTTATAAAAGATGTCCCTCAGTTATCCTTACAATTCGAAAAGAAATAATAAGATTTCAGACTTCTCCATGAATCGGTATAGTCCTAGTAATGTACACCATTAAAGTCTCAAAAAAAGATATGAGATTTGACGCTTTCCAATGTCAATTCAGCAATTATCTGTACAAAAACGTATAATTTATTCCGTCTTAGACACAAACTATTTCAAAATTATATCGATAAAATTGTAGTGTAATTCAAATAAAATTGTTTAAACCTACATACCGTACAGTATTAAAACTACAAAGTTATTTTTATATTTTTCAAATCATATATTCGATTATGTGACGATAGTTGAGTTTGTTTTAACCTTAAGCTTTCACATTAAGTTTTATTAAAGTAACTACATTATGCGCCAAAACAAACAGAACTAAGATTCTAGCAGCTGTGATGAATATTTTGATCAGTTGATTCCATTGTTGATTGTTGTTACTATTTATTATTAATTTCTATTTTGAGGTTAGTTTACAATATAATGGTTGTTACAACTCAAGAAAAACGTTTCTATTGTAAAGTATTATTTTCGTTCATACGGAACAAAGAGGTTGTTCTGGTGATCCAAGTTTATCACTAATTGTTATTAATTTTCACAAACAGCCGACAAATAATTTTGTAATGTTATATGTCATTGAAAAATTCCGTGTTCTCTTGCCGTCCGCCCACCGTGACTAGAAACGAAAACCAGGCCAGATTCCTTCAGCAAGTTTACAGTCTTCGAAAAGAAGCCCCCGAAAATTAATATCAGTGTTACGTCTTTGAGAGGAATATTTAAGAATGCTGGTGGATATCAGCATAGTATTCAAACTAATTTTAAATAGTAGGGGCAAACAAACCAGAGTTGTTTATTGTGCCTCAATGTTAGAAATGGAATACGAAAACCGGGAGTTCCTATCCTATGTATGGTTTTCAAATGAAAGTCATGTTCACTTAAACGGTTTCATCAACAAGTAGACAGGACATTATCTTGGATATCAACCTCGTGATGATATGGTCTTAGTGAGGCCACATCATAGTGAGTGGTTAACGGTTTGGTGTGCTAAATCAACGAGGGGTATGTTGAATCATTATTTCATTGAAGATGATCACGGGAATACTGTTACTATAAACCAGGTGCGTTACAAAGAGAACATCAATCAACCTTTTATAAGAGATCTCATTAGGAGGTGCTAGAAACCTAGATTTTGGTTCCCCAGCAAGTGGCTCCACCAGTCACATGGCATTACACACCCTTGCTTTGCTTCAAGAAACGTTAGGCGATTGTCTTATTTCTCGAGGAACAAATACCCATCAAATACCCGCTACATTCCCCTGAACCTTCGCCATCTGTCGCAGGCAAACATTTTCCGAAACGATTCACTAACTTCAAGATAACTAGGTGTGTTAGAAGAATGTAACAATCCGTTTCCACCAATATGTTTCAACGTTACAAGAACGCTACGAATGTTGCCTAATACTTGATGGAGGGTATATAGATTATGTGCTTGTACAATACTAAAAGTTTTTGTTCAGATCCACTGTTGTACCTTTGTTACTATATAAAACAATTAAAACATATAATTTTGGTAGTCTTTTGTAGATCTAGTATTCAGATGCCGAATTTATGATTCCCTCGTAGTTTCAGTTGTATTATACAGCTAATAAAAACATGATAACGAGTAATGAAGACCAAACCCTTTCATTTAAATCAATTTTTTGTATCAGTATACATATTCAAAACAGTTGTCCAACGTTAAAACCATTTAAAGTAATTATTTAAAGGTACTTTCATTAAAATAATAATAAAAAATCTCTCTAAACACGTTCAAAGTAAAACACAAAACCAAATTCAAATATACCAGGAAACACTTTGTATTGTATTTTGTTTAAACCTATTACGTAAAACGTAATTAGGTAATATTTCACTATTGTAAACATCAGATTTAACTCGTCAACTGTCAGCTGTTGTTTTAAACAATACTCATTACGACAGAAACACGATTCAAAACCATAGAAAGTAAATAACGCCGAGATCAGATTAAAAGCAACAATAGCGATGTCTTCATCTAAACTCGGGTTCAAGGTGGTGCTATCTAAGGAATAGTTACTTAATTAAATCAAGGACTAAAATCAAGATGGCAACCTGAGTTTCTTAACGAACATATTCACGTGGAGGTCAAAAGTCTTCCTTGATAGACGGACAAGTATACCTAACAACCACCTGACTAGGCTACCTATTTACCTGTATTATCTTTACAAAATTAACTTAAGTATTGAATGTCATATTGACATTTCAAATTGCCAACAGCAAAGCCGTGTCTTATTTGTTGATTAAAAGCGATTTATATCTCAATTCAAACAGGATTTTGAAGATGTCAAAGGTAATGTATTACGGGAGTAGTTGTACTTTGTAGAGACGGCGCTGTTAAAATGAAATCCGGTATAAAATGGACTGACTTTCAATACGCCACTTCTGTTAAATTAGTGTCAATATTTAGGTGTAATATATTATAAAAGATCGAATTTGTTGACACATGTTGATTATATTAAAATAAGCTTAGAAAATTATTTTAGTTTTAAGAAGTATAAAGTTATTAAAACGTGTGTGTTTTAACAAGATTATTTATTTAAAATTATTTATTTAAAATTATTATTTTAAAATTATTCAATTACAAAATGAGAAACCTACTCTTAACCTCGAGGTTCAAAATTTTAATAGTCAGTAACTCTTTCCTTGTCTATTTTTTGCAACACTTTCGTGTGCACCAATAATTACAGATTAAAACTATAAAAACTTAATTTAAAGAATCAGGCTGTTTTATAACTTATAAACATAATTCTGTAAAGTCATAAGAGAAATTTTAATACAAAGGAAGTCGACCATTAAATGTTAATGACCAAAAGCTCATTAATTGTTGAAAAAAAGATAAAATATTCGTACTAACTTTGTAAATAACATGATTATTATAAAAATATTTAAAGATAAAATTTACAAAATTCCCATGAATAACAAATTGGTAGGCCAACATAGTATTTATCCAGCCGAAACTCATATATAGTGCATATTATAACTAGGGTTTGATAAGACCGTCTTGGATTACGCAGCATCCGCTCGCTTTGCTCGTGAGATTTTGTCGGGCCTCAAAGCTAAGCATATGAAAATATTCTACGTTTACAAAGTTCTATCAGGTCTCGTGATTTGTGGTGTAAATTTTATTTTTGTTTTGGAGGACTTGTTTTAAATTATATAGAGTTAGGATTCCTATAACCATAATACAGAATAGGAACATTTTGACATGAATTAGATTGTTGTAAATTGAATTAACAACAGATGGGTTCAAATCGTCTACAAACTTCTGCTATTTTGAACAAGTTGGTTTTTTTTTATATGACGATATATACACAATATTTTCAATATAAACACAAACAATTCACAAATACAAAATTTCCACTTAATATCTTAAATTTTGCAACCGCTCTGTGTTTACGTAAAGAAGACAATAACGATAAACAGGTGGTATGATAATATTTTTGATTTCCTTATGTCATGAAACATGAAATTGTTGAGAAAAATATATCATATATTTAACAATATATATATATATATATATATATATATATAATATTAAATACAAATATGACAATTTTTAAGATTAGGAACTAACATCTAATTATTTCCACGATGTTTGTGGTAAAAATCCTAGTCATTTAGTATTGGTAACTCACTATGAGTTTTATATATATATTTTTAGTAACTTAATAAAACAGGAAAAACAACTTAATAAAGTAAATTCTTATGATAATTAATGACTAGCAATGATAAAAAATTAGGTGTAGTCACATACACAGCCGTAGGGAGTTCAAAGACGAAAATATCGAAGAGAGTGGAGACTAGATCCATTGGTAAATAGCATATTTTAATAGAGTGTTTTAGTTAAGTAAGTAGTTGAACCAATTAATATTCAATTTATCCTATCCGATGGTACTGGTAGGTGGTAGATGATATTTTAATGTACATATAAAGATGGATATCTGTTCGGTTACGTGTTATTTCCGACGGTTTCAGGTATAAGGAGTTGACCTGTATCATTTCCGACGGTTTCAGGTCCCCTTTATATTTGATCAAAACGTTGTTTATTATATATCCCACCAAACTCAACCAACTTAACACGAACACAACATATAACCCAATGATATTAATCTGAAAGTACCTATATCTATACTTTAGATGGTATAGACATAGGTTTACTCAATGTATTGTTTCGGGTTATAGCGACAAGCTGTTGACAGGGTATCTCTTGTAATAATAGATATGAGTCATGCTTTTAATATGTTTTGAATATACAACGTTGCCAAATTCATAACGGTATAAAATCGTCGGATATAATCCTGGCCAACTCTTTCTACCTAGAAACCGTCGGAAAAGATACTCAATCGGAAATAAACCGTCGCAAATAACCCGGCACAATTTTGACAGTATGCCTAAGTACAAAGAATAATGCATATCAACATTTAAGGGGAGGCATTTTTCTCATCAAAACATTTTCACCGCATACTGAAAATGTGCGAATTAAAAGTCTCAAAACATCTAATATGCCATATTTATTATGACGTTACTGTACTTCACAAGCCATTTCATAAGTGAAGAACCGAGTTGTCTGTGGTCTGCTTACAACCCTTCACTTGGCCCTCAATGTTTACGTATTTTTTTTACCAGCCATACGCACTATTTCTCAGACTTCACTGATTTCGATTTAATAACGATTCCGAAAATTTACCACTGTGATATAATTTAAATGAATAATTATTTAAATGTTGAATAAAATGTTTGAGTAATCAGATAATAAATTGTTGCACTTACTAATTTTGTACGATTGAAGATTTTAGAGTTTAAATTATGTTCTGTAACATTTAACAATATTTGTTTCGCCAAATGAAAAGATAAACATATCTTTTTCAGAAACTAAACTTTAATTATGGAAAATTGTATTTTTTATCATTCAATGACTATAGTTTCCCATTATAGTAAATATTTAAAAAAATCTTATTTTAATGATAAACGTCATTCTGTAATTCATGATCAAAAATTAATGATAAAAACCCAAACTAAAAACTTTAATAAATTATGCCTCATGAAACTTGTTTCTTTTTTTTTAAATAGAGAATTCATTTACACAAGATGTTAGTATATAAACTTTGTTTGCAATTAAGATTTTAGACCAAACATAATAACTATGAGCAAGGTTAACCTAGCGATGTTAAATAAATCCATAAATACAATCCACACGATGCTGGATATCGATGAAAATTGTTGTTGCACAGTTGCCTCCAGTATAAACTTATACCTCGCTGCTTGAAATCCAGTCATATACATACTTGGATTCTAAATAGACTAGTAATATATCCAACACTGGTTTGGTTTACAATGAAGAAGAATTATGTCCATTTCTAACGTTGTTTTTTTTAATTTTTACTACTATAAAATAAAGTCCTACGTACAAATAATGTAACGTAATATACGTTCTCCTTCTTTATAAAACATCCATAATTTTCACGAATTGTTTTACAGTTCGTGTATACCAACTCTATACCATAACTATTCAAAAACCCATGTTGGGATTTTCTGTAGAGTCTAACAGTTTTCAAAATTGTTTATATTAAAGCTGCAACTGTAACTTCGTTTTTGAATTTGTCCTCCCCCCCACCCCGAGGGGTCCATTCAACTTGCTTTTCATTTCCATGTAGCTGGATCTACACCTTTTTTATGTGATTTTGTTTTTTTCTCTTCATCTCTTAACTAACCTAATTTGACGCAACCTAACCTAACTCTCGACCAACTATTGTTATCTCCCGAACCTGACGCTAATAGAGTAATCGAGGACACCCTATATCTTTATTTTATGTTCTTTTATGCTTTTTTTAGGTGTGATGACTGAGAGGGTATTTTTCTTAAACAGCAATTGAAAAAAAGTTATGAATTCTGTCCACAGTCACTTATTTGGCAGGTAATTACAAATTTATTTCTCCAACAACAGTTAATTAAAATTAAAATTTGATTATTAAATACGGCTTTTGCATATCAAATACTCCTGATTTATAAAGTTTGTAGAACATATAAAATTTTCATAGAAAGGAAGTTAACAACTTATTTATTACATCAATCTAAGACCAAGATAACAAACAATAACAACGTATCCAACGCTTCGCTTCCACTAGCTAAATGGCTGGACACAGAATAATACCTTCATTTCACTAATATTTTCATTCGGTACGATAGTTGTACACAACCAAGTCCAATTTTTTGGTTTTAAGCTTCCAAAATATGTCAAAAAAACTAGAACAATTTCGAAAGAAACAACTCTTTCAATTACGAAAGAAACAGATTTGAAAAAGGAATCAGTTTTTTACCATTATTTGTTTTGATCAAATTCCTGAAAAATAATATTTCTACTGGAAAATATACCTGCAACTTTTCTTACTACCATCTTGACTCGTTTGTTATTTTCAGTGAATTTTGTACTAAGGGGCGAAAGGAGATTTAATATTTACAGTATTACTTTTGTAGGAAAGAAATTGATATTCAAATCGAAAAAGGCAGCTTTACAGACTTGAAAATATCAGATTATTAGTAAGAAAACTATTTTATTTTTTAAAATAAGAAAACTTATTTTATAATTTGGAAACTATCATTAATATTTTAGCTTCCCATTCTGGTTTAGAAAAAAAGCTTAATAGAAATGGGTTAACAAGAAAGAGAGATTTAATTTTTTAAATACGAAATTTAAGAAACTCAGTGAAAAAAAAAACTCCTAGATGTCCTCTTTATAACTTTTTTTTAAACCAAGTTTCATCGGTTAAATATCATTTCCCTCCAAACGTAGAGCGCACCACCATGTTGAAGTAGAAAAACCATTTTGTATAATTAACAAATTTAAGAAATTACCTGCTGGCATCAGCATTTTCCATGCAATTTGACTTTTCTCAACCAATGTACTTCCAGTATCCCAGATCTGTGAGACTCCTATGAAAAAAAAATGCATCATTAGTTTCGTTTTTTATTATAAACCTGAAAAGAGTTGAGTAAAAAACAATAGAAAAACTAGTTTGCTTATTAATCAGTAGATACAGTCTATAATAGACACATCAGAAATAGACTGGTCTACCACTTACTGTGGTTGCAAATACCAACAAAATATAACAGATTAATTTCACAAGACGATATGTATAAATCGCCGACTATCCAAGATCTAACAAATTACCGATGTTTAACAATTTGTTCTCGTAACCTCTCATACCAGAACACATGTTAGCCAAATTTAATCGTCCAATTTTTCCATGTTTCTTTTCACTTCACCGAAGAACACGTGCACCGGCGGACATTAAGATGTTGTTCAAACAGACCTAGAAAGGAATAAAAGTCTGGATTTTGAACAAGTTTAGAACGCGAACGCGCTGCCGTGTTTCGGGATCGGCGGGAGATCGGCTCGGATTTATGTGTTGATGAAACTCTCATTAGGCTTGGGTTGTGATGTCGCGTGTGTACAGCGCAGGCGCAGGAAATGTAATTAGTAACACAGCGGGGAAACATTCCTCCCGCAGAGCTACGGCCGATTAAATATTGCAGCTCTATCATGGGCCATCGCCACACATGTTTATTAATTATTTCATAAATAATCAAAACGCCTTCTGCTTTGCAACATTATCAACTTTTCCTGATTCAGTGCGTGAAATAAAACTGCCATTGATATTGACTTACTGGTTCCTCATGTAAGGTTATGTTGCCAGATCTTGTAAAGGACTGCTCTACTTTATTCGAATTTGTGAAACTAATTGATTTATGGAAAATATCAGTTACAGAATTAACACTTACAAAAATGTATTCCAAACAAGTCCTAAAACATATATATTAATCGGGCGCCATTTTGAAAAGGATTAAACGATTTTTAATTTTCGACATTTTTGGAGTAGTTTTTGTAAACATCAATCAAACTGGGAATCGTACATTGTCCCTAGAACTCGTGGCAGTAAGCCGAGAAAGTAGCCACAGACTCTCTAGTCTGTGGCCAAGATAAGCAATGAATTCACGAGTCAATAAAGTCTTGGAAATCATTTTAATAACATATGGTTAAGATAAAGATAAAACCTATGGACCTAAGGAGGGGTTTATAATATTCAATTTCTATCACAAAAAAATATGTATCAACAGATTGGAATTTTAACATCCAGTGTGTTTATAAATATTTTTATATCGCACTTATTTTGCTAGAGAGCGCACTGGAACTATCGTATTATAATATAACTGGGTTAATAATGTATTGGCTACAATAAACAAAAATATCTAATCATGTCCCGAAATAGTGCAGACATACGTCGGGTTCCTTAGGAAAAAATAAGATAAAAAATTTGTTTTCTGTCTAGTCGCCATTTTGTGTTGTTTATAGAAAAATGTAGGCTATATCTTGAGAATAGTTAAAGATATCTTTGAAATTTGATACACATTTATCTAACACCGTTATTTTAATTTTAAAAATAACGGTCATTATAATTTTTCAATTGTTAGAATCTTTTTAATCTTAAGAAGGTTTATCAAAATCGTTTTCCAGATAGGAAATGTTAGGCATTTTATTATGAACCAAATAGTATCTTAACTTTTCAAATTCGACAACAAACAACCAATTTATGCCGGAAATAGTTGCATTTAATCAGACTGATTTTGTTAGATTTGGCCAAAAATCAGGCTGGTTGAATATAACTATTTCCGACATAAATTGGTTGTTTGAGTTGAATTTGAAAACATAATGTATCATTTTATTCATGATAAATTGCCTAACATTTTCTAACTAGAAATGAATTTGATGAAACTTATTCCTGTAAATATTCCTGAGTTCACAAAAAATATACAAACATATATGTGTTGACTAAATTAGTTTGTTAGGTATTTGTTTAAATTCAAGCAAAAACTATATTAAATGACTGCTGGTATAAAAACGTGGCCGCAAATAAGCAACCTATAAGTTAAATTACAATTAATCTGCAAATGAAAGTGATTTGAAGAGTTTTAACACATGTATGTGCATCACATACATCATAATTCTTACGTGACCGAGTGGTTGACTGAGTTGCTGATTGATCATATAATTAATAGCGCAAACAGTCATTCGTATCAATAAAAATTGTTCTCGACACACCCCAACCTAACATTTTAATATTTTGCTGAAGATAAACGAGAAAACTTATAAAAACAAAAGTAGGTTCCAATTTGTTGTTCGATCTCGAAAAGAGACAGAGCATAACCGAATCACATAAAAATATTTACATAATTGTAGAGGGAGATCAAGGACTGCATTAAATATATAGAGAAATTTTGTGAAATTCAAAACACCTGGCAATAGAAAGTCATTTTACAACATTTTTTATTTAGCCTCCTCGATTGTTTAATATAATAATATTGTAGTATTAATACTTATTTATCCTCTTGGTTGTTTATTGTAATCTACATTTATACTTACCTAACGCGTTTCGACACTTCGTGGTGTCATCTTCAGAGTTATTATTAATCCATCTTTTTTACTTTACAATCACACATTCAAAAACAAACATTCACTAAAACATAAATAGAAAAAGAACTGTCTTATCTCTTTCAGATGAATGTTTATGTGGGGTATTTGTCTTTTTTAAATGTTCTATTAACATATTTCGTATTATATATTGAATTTGAGGTGAAATTGAGTTTATCATTTAATAACCTCCGTCCGGAATTATTTTTAGTTTAAAGTCCGACTTTAACTAGTGTGCTCTGTATATTTCGTATTGTTCAAGGGTGTTGAGGACTTGTCTTTTGTTGCATGTATGTAGGATATCTAGGTTATCTTATGTACTATTGTAGATATCCTTGTTTTCCATTATTGTATTGCAAAGTATGATTTTTGTTCTGACATTATTACTTCCGGTATATGCTCTTTAAACCTTGTTTTAAATGATCATACATTTTGACCTATGTAGAATTTGGGGCATTTTGTGCAAGTGATTTTATATACTCGTGAGCATTCTTATTTATCTTTGATTACATTGATTGGTGTCCAAAATTGTTTTGAGGTTAATTGATGTTTGAGAAAGTCATTGTTGCTGTTGCTATAGTGATATGTGTTATTTATTTGTATACTTACCTTTGTACTAGTTGAAAGTTGGCAAGCATGTACACTCTTGACGAGTTTGTATTTATTATGAATACCTACTAGATTACAAACTCGTTGATTGATGCCAAATAGCCTCTAGTATTGAGATTGGTGTTTATAACGTTCTAAGAAAGCCAACAATTCCCATTTTATACTCAGTGAAAGTTGACATAAAAATAGCATGCGCCAAGAGCGTGTTCATAAAGTTCGTAAACAATCATCAATTACGTTTTCCACTGAAATAGTTACTCCGATGAAATCAAAAGACTGACAAATTTTATGGGACATGTCAAAGAGCTGCCAAGGAACCCATACAAAGTTCACTACAGCTAATTTTATGATGAAGCCACTTAAACAGAAAATAGTTTCCTTCTCCCAATGGTCTTAGGGTTTTCAAAGATTGAGACTGGACATTCATTTCATCAAATGGTTTACGGATGTGGCGTGGTTTTATATGTGTGGATATGCGAATTCACACAACTCTACGTAATGGGTGGTGAAAAACTCATATGTACCTCATGAACGTCCACTATATTCCGACAAGATTGATGTTTAGTTTATTATATCAACCATGACGATTGTTTCGCCAATTTTCTTTTAGAAAATATGAACAGATCTTAATAGCAACTTGATGACATTAAGCTATTTAAAACATGTTGATTCAACAAATCCAGTGATTCAATGGTTCTCAAAACCAGTTTTCTTGGAGAAAGTATTGTTTCAAAGGGCCTAATTTTTATCTTTGAAGTTTTTAAAGGACAGAGTGTATGCAGATCATCCAAGAATAGTTTCACTTAATCGAGACCACATCCACGAAATATCAACACTGTTGACATCAATACGCTCCTCAGAACATTTTAAAACATAAAACGAGTGGTGAAGTTTTGTACGGATGCAGAGGAGAAAACTTCCGGAATTTAATTTAAATAAGATATTTTGATTTTTGCATTGTTTATCTAGTGACTGATTTAATTTGTATGTAATTTCTGGACGAAACGAGTGTTTAAAACCTTAAAAAAAACCAGTGCCACTAGTATAAAGGTAAGCAAATCTCATCTCACACATCTCTTCAAAGCATCTGCAAAAATTAATCTATTGTCAGCTGTTTTAAATGCCCAAAATTTGTTATAGTTTTATGTAATTTGTTTGATTGATGTTACATTTAAATTAAAAAGATTTTCTGGTTCACTCTTTACATAAAACCATATCAAATTTTCAAACTCCTGTACGAGAGTATATAATATATTATTATCTGTGCAGATTTGATTACACCCAGGAAACAACAGTTTTAAAGATTCATCAAATTAATCCAATTACAGAATGGAACTTTTTTCATTTATGTAAATAATTACTTAGCTTTTACACAACATGATGGAAAGGATTTTTTTTTTTTTTTTTTACTTTTTGCTTATTCGCTTGGTTACAGATATTGAAATTGTATTATTTTTTATTTTAATTTAATGATTAGACTTTAAATGTTTCATCTTCCTCAATAATGTATGTAGATGACATTTCTTTGCTGGTAAGTCACAGAGACATTTTTTAATTGGATAATGTGGCGACTGGTTTGAGATAAATCGGCTATTTTTGAATGAAGAAAAGATTCAAAAACTTTTTGTCAGTTTTCAAAACAAATATACACCTAGTTATAATTTCGCTTATGATAATGTTGTAACGTTACTTGACATAAAAATTGATAGTATGCTCTCCTGGGCAGGGCATAAAGATTATCTTAAGAAGAGGTTGTCGAGGTTGTTTTATTTATTAGTGAATCTTAAGAGGCAATAACTATTAAATATTTAAAAAAAAATGACATATAACGGTTTCTTTGAAAGTATTTTAAGATATGGACTTCACATCTGGGGAAATGGTAAAAGATTTTAATTTTTCACAAAAAGCATTTAAAATATTAACACATTCAGATAAATTAGAACATTATATGCAGTAGTTTGTTGAAACTGGTATTTTGACTGTTATTAACTTGTATATTTTTGATGTTGTAATTGATGTAATTAATAATTTACACGTGTATACAATTAGAGGCGTAATGAATAATTATAATAACAGATTTCATTGTTTGCTGAAACAACGAAGACATAGATTAAATAAATCAAGATACTATCATTAAATTTTAGGTATCAAACTTTTTAATAAACTGCTTACCACATTTTAGAGTTTACCAAACATGGATTTGTATCATAAATATGACTACTAAAAGAGCACACGTTTTATAACTTAAATAAATATTTTAATAGTGAAATTGATATTGAGTAGTCCTAGGCTAATATTAAGATAGGATAAAGAAATTTGGTATAGTGAACTAAAGTGGGCTCAAATAGAACCCTATTGAAATTTAAAATGTCAAAATGGCGACCGTATTAAATAGATTTTTGTTCATATCTCTTGTGATATTCAACTTGTAAGTCACTAAATTTAATACAAATTTACAGATTCCAATTATGCATATAATGGTACGAACCCCACCTCTCGACGATGACAAGAACATGTGATATTAGTATAGCTACGATATCTGGCATGTTAACCTGAAGGAGCGCAGTAAGTGGAGTTTCAAGGCCATTCACAGATGAAGTACTGATACATGGAAAGCGAGTACAGTCTTTTTAACGTAATAAACAAAAAATTTAACCGACATCAACAACTGTTTCAAACAAACTTAACCGTATATTGATTACGGCAGGATTTACTAATACAATTTAATATCTCCTACAAGGCTCAAGAGTCCAACTTTGTGCCATTAGATTTAGAGAATCTACTTGTATAACATTATATAAATGGAAAATTGAAATAAATAAGGGTAAAGAGGCAATTAAAGTATGAAATAATATATAGTTACCAGAAAATAACCGTTGAGGCCTCGACCAAATATTAAAATTAAGTAGGAACTAAAGTATATTTTTAAAAAAAACTAGAAAAAATATATTATGCTAAAAAATAAAAATAAAATTATTATAATAATTCCATTCTTATAATTTTTACTAATGTTCACCTTAAATTTCTCTATAATTATTAAAAGATATAATTCAAACTCGTAAAACAATAAATCCGAATGAAATTAAATCAATTCCTAAAGAACAACACATTAAACAAAAATCATATAGTTTGAAGTTTGTTTATAAAAATATAAAACAAAATTATTGACTTAATCAATAAAAACTTTTAAGATTAAGGATTATAAAAAAATAAATAAAAAATAAAGACTTTAATTCAAAATTATACCAATTAAGTCAAACCAAAACCAACAACCCTATAACATCCACACAAACTCTAAAACACAAACAATTATTCTAAAATAAAATTCATAACTAAATCCCATTAAAAAAAAAAGAAATAATGATAAATTCAAGTCTTAATAAGCATAATAACATGTGCTTTCTTTTTAAACATAAAGTTCATAAACCAACAATATAAATAAATAAATACTTATTTTAAAATAAGTTCATATGTTTTAATAATTTAAAAAAATAATGTTCTTGTAATTCATAAATAGGATAAAATTCTGTGAAAATTTCAGCAAAGAAAAGTTTTATTTTTTTTATTTCCAAGACTTAAATTTTATTATAAACTTTTTGCTGCTTTGAAGTAATCATCTTAATTAGATGCGGAGTGTTTTGCGGAAAAGAAAATTTCCAACAAGAACTACTTCGAAGCAAGGCAAAGATTTACAAGTTACAAACATACAATGCAAAGATTTAAAATTTAGTAACCAATTTAATTTCCCACTATATTATACATAAATTAAATTGTATATTAATAGTTACAAACATAAAATGTGAAATCGTTATGGCTTGCTTTATAATGACAACTATATTATCTTATGGAAAGTCATTAAAAGTATCAACTGGGCGCCTCGGCGTAGGTCGAGCGTAGGTTCTCATCACAGCGCCTATGTTCTAGTCCTTATTTGTAAATCGGTTGAAATTTTCTCTTTTCTTTATGTAAGTTATATTTAAAATGAGTACATAGTTCCGCCTTTACCAGGTTCGTTAATCTCACGTTTGTTGACGTGTTTCGGATACACTCCATTCTCAAAACACTTAATAGTATTGAGTATATCCGTAACGCGTCAACAAACATGAGATTAACGAAGCTGCTGGGAAAGGCGGAACAATGTACTCATTTTAATTATAACATTCATTGGGTCGAGATAAAAGTGATTTACAAAACTTTAATTATATTCACTTTAAAATAATCCAGCAATTTCTAATTAGCTACCGATACTGGCAATTTGAAAATAGTTAAAACGTTCATCATATGTAAGTGGTATCACATTTTTTACGCATTTATACCAACTTAAACAAATAAATACTTTCAAATATACACTGTAAATGGCTGAAACGTATATTCATAAAAACCAAAACCACAGATTAGACCAAAATGCTACTCATACCGCCCCTAATGAAGTAAATTAAATCCAATAATTGAGCTTTCTGTGAGGTTTGGGCACAGTGTGATCATCAGACTTTAAACAACAGTTATAAAATTATCGAAAAGAAATCATATTTGCTCGACTTTGGTACACTCAACAAACACATAAAAAGGTGTGTGTATACTATCAGATTTATACATAACTAGAAAGAGAACCAGTTGATGGACTATCATCTTAGTTCCACAAGAAACTATTCACAATTTAAATGGAGCTAATAATATTAAAAGAAGCTACCTTTTACCTCAGGGGCTCATTTATAGTGAGTAAGGGCTTGACAATTCTAAAGGACCGAGCTGGAACTTTTACATGTAATATTGGGTTAAATCACTCTCTATCATCTTTCCTTTCAGGTCTCTCTTATCCAACTGTTGTTCTCTCCAGACTCTGAGTCTTCTAGGGTTAGGAGTCATTATGGTAGTTTTCTTCCGTTTTTTGGTAAGTTTGATAATCGTCAAAAATTTCGACTTCCGTTTATTGACTGATCAAGTTTCATGGGTTCAGAAAATCAAAAAAGTGATTTTTGACGCGCCGTCCGTCCGTCGTAGTTGTCGTCTGTACGTAAGTACGATAGCGTCCACAAAAATTAAAATAGGAACAACAATTTTGGTGCAGAGGAGACTATTGTGTGCTCATATAGAACGCTATTGAAATTCAGGAAAATCGAATTAAAATATCAAAATGGCGGCCATTTTAAACAGTTTTTTATCTCGTGTGTTATTCAATTTACAACACACTAAATTAGATACAAATTTACACATTTAATGTACCCAACCTACCTCTCTTTAACGACAAATCGGGAAGTTATTGTCCAAAATGTAATTTACAATCCTGACATTCCAAGACAATGCAATATTCTTATAGTTACTACCACCAACACGAGCGTAGCGAGTTGTGGCTTTCTCATATATTTACGTAAGTTTTGAGTCGTGTAAGGACCTGTTGGGGCCTAGCTGACATCAAGAAAGCGTAGTGATACGTCGTTAACAACTGTTTTAAACAAACTTAGTCTTCTGTATAAGACTTCTTGATCTACCAATACAATTTAACATGTCAAACAATCCCTAAGGAACCAAATTTTTGGCATTACATTTAAAAGATCTCCTTGTAATTACATTATATGACGAGACTAGATAAGTACCATGATAAATAATTAAATTGTTTCATAAGACGATGATAACGGAGAAGTGTTTGGCTTTTAAACAACAACAAAAAAAATAATAAAGTGTTCATTATCGATTTATTATTAATAATATTATTATTATCACATTATGAATAAGCGTGTGAGAAAGTTAGTGCAATGTTTATTATATGTAAGTAATTGGAAAGGTATATACTGGCCATGCCAACAAATTAAAATGGCCACCATAAAAAAATATTCCAATATATATATATATATTAGTTTTTTTACATATATTACGGCAATATCAGAATAAATTCATGTTGAATAACTTCTTTACTTTATGAAAATCGGAGATTAGTAAAAGAAAAAGTACGGTTTACTTTTAACTTGAACAAACTGAGCATTTCAATTCCTAAAACTTGCCCACTTCATCCAAAAAGAAAACAAATAATGATTTAATTAAATTCCAAACTATAGATACTTTCATTTCAAATTACTTGTTTGTTAAAGTAGATTGAACTGCGATTGGAAAACCAAAGCAAACGACGGCGACTTGCTCGATGAAACCTGTTTAAAAGTAAACTCTAAAATAGAATAAGCGTAAAATCTGATAAATAGCGTAGCGTAACTAAACTTTGACAGATAGACAATGTCATCGTAAGAGATCACAACACAGGTTTAACACCTTAACAAACAAACAACCGACATTTATCAGTACTGGTAACATAACGAATACAGATGGACTGAGGAATTTTAATGGACAAGTCTTCGGTTCTGAAGGATAAATCACCTTGGCAGGACCAGTTGTTTTATACCCATCGGCTTTAGCGTTTTGCAATATTTACCAAACCTGATAGAGGCAGCAAATAAAAACGGTTTTATATTCACACCTCCGATTTTAGACTTCAATCTGTATAAATAAAATCCAGTATGATTTACGTGTCTATAAAGTGGCAGAATCTACATATTTGAATTACAAACATTTTCCGTAGCTAAAAATAAAAAAAGTTTAGAAAATTTTAACTTGTTGCTTTAAAATATCTAAAAATAAATCGTATACAAACGTGCTTTCTTGTCGTAAATATAAAAAAATAAAACACCATATATAGATATTTTTATACTCGTAAAACGGAACTCTACCGCGTTCCTAAATTTTAACTCTCCCGTCATGATCAACGTCATGTTTATAAATAAATGGAATGTGTAATTTCTTACATCTTGACATAAAGGTACCTTGTAATTGATTGACATCGGCACAGTAGTTAAAAATCATTATAGCTTAACTTTGCCAATTATTTCGAAAGTGAGATGTTTACTTATTTGCTAATTGGAACACTGGTTTAAATAAAATCGGTAGACGATTTTTGTTTTAACTCACCAAGGGATATGCATGCGTCTGATAAAAATCGTTATTTGAGATGGACAAAAATAATATAACTCCTATGAATACCAAATGTTGAGTTACAAGAGACATTTTATATTCATAATTAGGATCCATAAAACTCCCCCTAGCACCTAGTTTAAACAACTGGCGAAGAAAGGAGCAATTTCATTGGTCCGGAATCTAAGTGTGGTATAAGTAAAGTTGGAGCAAAGAATTGTTTGAAAAATTGATGAAATCAGAGATCAGAGAGAACACTCAAAAAGGAAACTTTACGTGGTTCAACCAGATCAAAAATCTAGGTTTGTTGCTGCACAAAGCAAACGAAACCAAAGGACAATCTTTAGCTTCGTGACAGGAAATGGCGCTATTAAGAAACATATTAATACTTTAAGGATAATCCAAGATAACGTGAAATGTACAACCAACATTTGAAAAATGCAGAAGATATACTTCTGAAAAGTGAAGCATTTGGACCCAGAAGACTAGCGATCTTCGGCCCAAATAGATCTCTAGAAGAGATAAGTGATCTAGTTGGACGAATTCTATACCTAACCAAGGGTTAGAACTAAGCTAGGTAAAGAAGTCAGAAGGTACACTAAAAGCCTTATAGGTTGTGGTGTCTAATGCCCACTTCCAGAACCAATAATAGTTTCAACAAAATCAGTTGTACGATTTCAATAAACAAAATGTGGGAAGACATTCACATATATATAGACAGATATATATTTAGTTTAAAAAAAAAACTTTTTTGGTTTAAAGGGATATATCCAATAAAATTTCAATATCTCTTTCTTTTTTTAAAATACAATATTTTATATTTTTTGGGTATTGAGGAACTTACATACACTAAATTCAGTGTTTGTTGGTTCAATGAGATTCTCTTACATTACAGAGTCTATAAATTTGAAATTCGAAAAAAAAAAAAAATTTTGCAGCCAAAGGTTACACAACATGTCTTTCTTTTTTCCCCAAATTTTATCTTAAGACTTCTAAATATCCAAGGTTAGGTTAGGTTAGGTTATGTTAGTTCAGGAAAGAAAAGATATTTGTGAATAATTAAATTTCAATGTGTGCGTGTCTGTTGATAGATATTATCATACAGGAAATAAAATATAATAATTTTTTTTTAAATCACAAATACTTAATATTTGCAACTATAAATGTAGTCGTATGTACGAAGTATAGATAAAGTTATGTGACAGGTACCAATGTAGAGATCCTTTAAGTATACTGAACAAATTGTTTGGAGAATGACTATCGCGGGTGTAGTCAGTCTGTACAGTGCTCTACATCACAAACGGCTGGTCCGATTTTAATCAAATTTGATATGTAAGCATATTATATATACTATATTAATTAAATCTATATTGGTTTTAAATTGTTTTTAACCGCTTATACGTTTTTAACAGTTAGTATTGTTAAATAAAATAATATTTCAATAATATAAGTGAAAAATATATGACCTAGACTGGGAATTGAAGAGTTAAAATCAATAATTTTAAAATCAATAAATACATACGTAAGGGCTGCACGTTAAGTAAAATTAATTTCAATGTCGTTTCTAACGAGGTAATTAATTTGATAACTCGGAAATGGAATCAAAGTCAAGTGAGAAGTGTACGGACAAATGCTGGGAAACGACTAAAAGTAGCTCAGTTGGTAGAGAATTGCTACGTAAAGCCAAAGGTCCTGGGTTCACTTCCCAGTCTAGATCGTATATTTTCTCTTGAAATATTATTTAATAAAACTATATATCAAAATAATTTTATTAAATTTTTTTCGAAAACTTACAATTTAGAGGTATTGTACCTGCGTAAAAACAAAAACAACAAATTCTGAATTGATCAAAAGCTGATACAATTCATTTTGCTCAAATGTAACCCCTAAACATGTTTGTATGTAACCAAACAAAACGTATTTTGTTGCAACTCATCAAAAAATACAGGTTCATTAGTTATCGGTAAAACAAACAAAATTGTGCATGGAGAAGCGTTTTAATAATGAAGCAATTATTATTAAGCGATTCTACGATTTCTTTTACATTTAACTGAAAAGTTAAAATTAATGATTTAAGCCGGTGTGAAAAATTGTAATTAATATAAAATTACCAAAATGGAATAGTAATTTCCAAATACGAATTTAATTAATTTAAACTTGAATTCATCTTACAATATTTATACTTAAAATGAGTGAAGTAAATAACATGAGTTATTTAAAACACAATATAGAGATAATCAACAAAATCATTATTAAATATCATGACTTGGATGGCAAAATCTATATACTTAGAATTGATCTTGAATCAAACATAAATTGACTTTTTTTAAAAATTACAGTGAGGCTTTAAAATAATCAAAAAATATATGGTTCACTAACTTCCTCATTCTTACAATCGCAAATAAAAAATTAAAATCAGACAGTTTGATACTTGGTAAAAGGAAAGCCCTCACTAAATTGCGCTCCCCTCACTACTACAGTTTGTGCGAGTTTACTTTTTACTTCTTTATAGTGTATTGTGAATGTAAACATACGAACATAAATAACCTTGTTTTAACCATACAAAAGTTGGAGACAAAAATATGTTTTCAATCGAAATGTGAACGGAATAAAGAACTTTACTTCCTCACTTGTTTAGAGAGAAACAAAATTGATATTGATCGTTTTGTGGAAATATCCGTGTTTAGCCTCCTGAACTCTAAAAAGATTTTTTTACAAAATGTCCATGTTCTCCGATTTCTTAGAAATTGATTAATCAACTAGTTTAAAAATGATACCTAAAGTATTTTGAATCCAATTATACACATAAATTAAATCCAACAGTATTAAATTAAAGTTTGAGATTACGTACCACAAAAAAAAATGGATTTCATGGAAATCAAAGTGTAGAGTATCTGCCACAAGAAAATAAGTAAAAATTGGATTTCATGAAACTTAAAATTTGAAAATAACGTCCCACAAGAAAACAAAGATGGATTGCATTAAAACTAAAATTTGAAAATACCTGCCACAATAAAATTAAGTAACTTGATTTTAATAAAAATTAAAATTTGATAGTACTTGCCAGAAGAAAAATAGAATTTAATGAAAATTAAAATTTATAGTATCTGATAAAAGAGAATAAGTAGAAATAGGATATCATGAAAAATAAATTTGAGAATACCTCCCACAAGAAAACAAAGAAGAATTTCATGAAAACTAAAATTTGAGAGTACCTGCCACAAGAAATGGAAGTATAAAGATTTTTTTTTTTTTAATTTCAATTTGATACCTGCCACAAGAAAATAAAGAAGGCTTTCATGAAAACTAAAGTTTGAGCAGAAAATAAATACAAATTAAAATTTGAAAGTAGCTGCCACAAGAAAATAAACAAAACATGGTTAGTAACCATAATAAAATTTCAGACAGATCACGTTCCCAAAAATGACAGTTTGGGAATTAACATTAAAAACCGTCAATGGAACTGTTTTTAAAAGATTCTACAATTTGCATGCAATTTTTGTGTACTAAATACATTGTGCCATAATCGGAAACAAACAAAAATACGTCTATGAAATAATCTGAAAACAAACTAAAATGAATAACAGAAAACACGTTTTTAATTAAGATTAAAAACTGGATGTGAGTCCATTACGAGGTACAGTAAGGCCATATAGTTTATGATGCAAGTTTAACAAGTGGCGGCACAATTCGACTATCGTTGAATTTCTGAGGCGAGTGAAGCAAGTTTATTATGAAACATGCTAGTGTAAAAGCAATTTTAAAATGGACATCTTTAAGCCCCAAAAGTCTTACGTTATCAAATAGACGTTATTAAAGAACCAAAAAATAGAAGCTCAATTTAGGACCTTGGTAACGTTCCACTTTAAATATCCAAGTAATTACTTGTATTTTATTTTATTTTATAGAAATGATGATGATTATCTTGGATAGATTTTAAATAGCACTGAAACTGATTTGGTTCTACTTAACTCAACACAATGCCGTATTTGTTACCCTCTAACAAAAGGATGTTTACTTTAGACCTGTGTAGAAGTTTCCTATTAGACTCTTGGTGACATTCGTTGTTGTCAACTGACAGAACTTGAAACAAAACTCCAGAGTTGTTAAAAATATTTCTCGTTAGGCAAGTGTTATTCCAAACAATATAAGAATAATATTGAAAATGGTTTCCCTGTTTTCTTTAAGAGTGAGAAATATATTGAAAGTACGAACATTTTAACGTTTAAGAAATGTTTTATTAATTTCTATTAAAGAAGTTTATTAATTTGAAGACGCACATTTTCATAGCATACATCCTATGTTCCTTGTAGACAAATGTGGAGATAATATATATATATATATATATATATATATATATATATATATATATATTAATATTTTTTGTTTCAGATCTTTCCAAGACCAAATTTACAAAATAGTGGAGAATTAAAACATGATGACCATTACTAATATTTATCTTCAAAAGTTTAATTATGCAATACAACACATTTATATTTTTAATTATCAATTTTTCTTTAACTCAACAATTTTAAGAATTTTGAGAAGAAAACCCTACAATACCTACTCATCCACATAAGAAAATATTGGAGATAATAAAGAAATTAAATAATAGAGTTTTTCTTTTTTCATGCCAATTTAGATTGTACTAGATATTTTCAAGATTATTACGTCTCTACACAAATATTTGACTCTTTATTGTTAGTAAAAATATATATCTTCATTAATAATTTATTTTTTTAAGTTATGGTTCCAGTTTATCTGATGCTTTTTGTTGGAATCTTGACCTCAATTTATTTTTTGTCTCACAATTTTAAATAATTTACGCGCAATGAGGTTTTTTACATCCCAGTGATTGAACAGATGAAATAATTTGGCGTATTCCCCCATCCTAAATCTGGACCACTCACACACTGGAATGTTAAATACTCAACAAGAAATATGAGGAAATTATTTTATCTTGTTTTCTCAAAATTGGCTTTAAGGGTTTTATCAAATTTGGCTCAAGTGTAGCCTTCTAACTACCCACACAAAACGCATGGGTCGACATCTCACTAAAAATTACGGTTTGTAAGTTATCGGTTGTTATTATTAATTTCTCAAAATTAGCTCTACATATTTTATTGATTTAAAAAAAAAATTATTATCTTTTGTTGTTGAATAATATATTTGCAGAACAATTGTCAAAATATTAATGATACAGAAATATAATTAAAACACAGGGAATAAATAACTCCATGCAGTAAAACAAATACAAACAAAACAATGTCTAATTGAACAACAATAAATAATATAAATAAGATAAAAAAATAATTAAAATAACAAAACAATATTTATAAAATACAGTGAAGGGATTGTCCCCCATCCACAGAGTTCACAAACAAACATCACTCACCGATTTACAGTAACAACAAATATTTTAATTAACATTATTTTTTTAAACTGACTATACAGAGATCTAAATGTGAACGATTTAAATTCGAATAAAAAATCACAAATAAACTAATATTATGATTCAGAAATAATTAAAAAAAAAAAATTAAACTATAATCACCGTTAGTAATTTTTCTGAAAACTCATACTTTCTTCAAAATTTTGAGGTAAATGAGAAGAAACAAAATACGATTATCTAAAAATCGGCTTTTTGTTAAAGAGTAGCTTCATAGTCTCATATTTTTTTATAAATATCAATTTGCGAGTTATCCTTAAAAACCAAACAATCGTCTATAAGAGTATTATGTAAAAAAAAAAAGAAGAAAAAAAAGAAAAGAAAAAAGTATTTATAAAATTCCACCATATATTTAAATTGTAAAATAGGTTTCCGATAATGCTCAACATACAAAGCTATACAGAATCATAGAATAAACAAAATATGTTTATTAACAAAATGAACTGAAACTATACTGCCTCAAAATTATGTAAAATCAAAAAGGGGGTGAGATGTTTCATAAAAGTTTAGAAAAAGTTATATTTCGCCCTAATTACAAGTAGAATTAGGTACTCCAAAGGAAGAATTCCCTTTTTAGGATTGGCATCGAAGGATGTGTCAGAAAGTAGTATGTAATTTCTCAAAAATGGCTATACCGATTTTTTTCATATTTAATAGAAATGTGAAGATTAATGGCCCAAACCTGTGTATAAAATTTAATGTAAAAAATATTAGAGTTTAGGAGTAATATAAAAAAAATATGAACCTTGATTTTGATTTAATAAAAATACCCACAAGCATAATATTAAGTTAATATTTTATTATAATTAAGGTTTCTAAAGCTCATTTTCTTCTTTTTTATCTAAATACAGAGAAATTTATCAATATATATTGATAGTATATTTGAATTATTCAAAATATAACGAGCAAGTGGAAATTTATCTAAATAGATTGAAATGTTTCTAAGTATATAAAAGTGTAACAAATAAATCATAATAAAACAAAAAATCGAGATATATTATAAAAGGAATAACCGAATATTTTATTGTCACCTGAATTATCTCAGTGACGAAATTTTATCTTTCTATAACGACAGATAGCAAGATTTGATGACATACAAACAGGGTAACGAGTTAAAGAGAAGAATCAAATAGTAATAATCATTATAATATTTGCACAAGCGAAGCCATAAATAAATATTTTATTCAAAGACAGAGTTAGTGGTTTTTTTTTTACTTTCTTATTGCTAAATTGATATTTTTTGTTGTCTTTTATTCAGAAAATTGTTTTGTACAAATAATCACAGTAGCGATACAAACAATTCGTTCAATGGAGTCATCCTTATCTAGTGCTGTATGCTTACAAACTTTATTATTATTAAACGCAATTTAATTACATCATTAATATCAGAATGATGCTCAAAACTAATCTATCATTCTACAAATCAGTTAATTTATTTGCAGCTTATCACGTTGCATTGCATGAAGTACGGACAAGCGATCAGTTAAGCAGATAGACTGACAGACATACAAGTGCTAGCTAATGTTGAAGTCAATAGAAATAACTGTTACACCGGGTACCATCCTCAAGATGTTATCAGATTGAAAGTTTAATTTGTCGTTAAAATAAGAAATACCACTAGCCTCCATCTCAGAAGGTGAATTGTCTATGAAGACGAGAGGAAATGTCATAATATGTCAATCTTTTGTTGAAGAATGATGTTATGGGTCTACTGTAAAACCTCCTTTGTGTTTTCGCTGTTCATTGAACGACCATTATGTTGAAAATCGTTAGAGGAATCTGCAAACTTTTGTTGTTAATACTGGGTCGAAGATTTCCTTTCATTTTAGCACGATTTTAGAAAATTCTGTTTTATTTGGGTTTAAATATTGTTGCCATTGCAAATCTTTAAGGGAAATTAAAAATTAAGTGAAGACTTATGCGGTACTAATTATAAATGGTAGCTGGAAAGAAACTTTCATCCCTTGTAACGTTATTATAAAGATACATACATGCTTTGAAGTGAGATGCTGCTTCTAGGAGCCCATGTGTTTGAATTTTACTTATAGTGGTGAAAGGGTACGGGTAGATCAGAAATTTCAAATGATACATACGAGATACAACATTTTAAAAAAAATGCAATGAGACAAACAAAATGACACTGAGAAATGTTTTTGGACTAACCTAACCACAACTGATAACATGATTGTATTATATAAATTTAAAATAAGAAGTAATGTTATTTTAAATTTTTAACTATCCCAAAAAAATCTCGTTTTAACTGTAATTTGGTTTGGATTTTAAGAATTTCATCTATTGAAATTTAATTTGTCGTGTAATTTATCCCATCTCACTAAGACTTTGGACTATAATATGACAATGTATTTTAAAATGTTGAGAATCATACACTACTCAGGGAGGGGGGACCCCAATATTAGAACTTATGAAATATTATTCTCAAATAGCAATAAAGTTAAAGAAGGACGTTACAATTTCCTGATAACCGTCTTTTATTAAAATTACGTTAACAGCAGCTATTTTCATTACGGCGATTTCAACAAATTTTCTTTTTGTCATTCTTCTTATCTCATCGAAACCATTAGAATGATGTAACATAAGATCATATGCACAATTTTTGACTTATTCCGTACCCTCCCATACGCTGAATTCCAAAATTGTTTAACATGAGTTTATAGATGCAGCCCCTCTTTACAAAAAAAAAAAAAATACTGCGCAAACGGTTAATAACTATCTTAATTAATAACAAAGGGAAAGGGTGGTGTAAGTTTCTTTTTCGCCAATTCTGTACATAGTGTACACAAACCACACACAAATTCGACAGCAATGTGCACAAATTGCAAGCTATTGGTCAGATATTTGTAAACTGATCAGCCTATTTATCTGCTAAAAAACATGTTAACTCTTTTTCAAGCAGAGTCTACTTTCCAAATTTGAATAAACTAGAACAAACAAAATGTAACTCTGGAATCAACTTTATTTTCGTTGTGATAAAAAAAAAAAATTAAAAATAAGCCGTAGGCCAAATTTGGCCAAGGAAAATTTTTCATATCTTAGTATTATAAAGCACACACAGTAAAGAATAATTATGGTATAGCAATATTTTGACTGATTATGTCATTTCATGACTTTGAAAACCGTGATTTCGACATGGCATCCTAACTGTTGTTAGCCGCAACTAAATAGAAAGTGGTCATAACAGTTAAAACGGAGTCTAGAAATTTGGAATTGGGGCGCATATGTAATTGAAATTTTCAAAATGGAGGTATATTTTAAACATTGTTTATCATATCTATTTAGTAATTCAACCAAAAATTTTAATTCCCAATTCAATTTTACGGTAAAATTATTACAGTTATTGCTAACACTGTAAAATTTCAAAGGTAACTAGGTTTAGTCTAGAAATTTAGAATAGGGACTCATGAGTGGCAGTAAATAACCATTGATATTTAGAAAAAATTCAAAATTGAGGAGCATTTTAATCATTGTTTATCATATCTATTTAGTAATTCAACCAAAAATTTTAATTCCCAATTCAATTTTACAGTAAAATTATTACAGTTATTGCTAACACTGTAAAATTTCAAAGGTAACTAGGTTTAGTCTAGAAATTTAGAATAGGGACTCATGAGTGGCAGTAAATAACCATTGATATTTAGAAAAAATTCAAAATTGAGGAGCATTTTAATCATTGTTTATCATATCTATTTAGTAATTCAACCAAAAATTTTAATTCCCAATTCAATTTTACAGTAAAATTATTACAGTTATTGCTAACACTGTAAAATTTCAAAGATAACTAGGTTTAGTCTAGAAATTTAGAATGGGGACTTATGAGTGGCAGTAAATAACCATTGATATTTAGAAAAATTCAAAATTGAGGAGCATTTTAATCATTGTTTATCATATCTATTTAGTAATTCAGCCAAAAATTTTAATTCCCAATTCAATTTTACAGTAAAATTATTACAGTTATTGCTAACACTGTAAAATTTCAAAGGTAACTAGGTTTAGTCTAGAGATTTAGAATATGGACTCATGAGTGGCCGTAAATAACCATTGATATTTTTTAAAAAATTCAAATTTAAGGAACATTTTAAACATTGTTTATCCCTATATAATTAGTAATTCAACCTAAAATAAAAATTTCCAAATTACATTCTACAATAAAAATAATGCAGTTATTGTAAATGTGTATTAGTTAAACAAGGTTAGGTTGTAACACTTTTCGCCGACGAGTCTTTTTTCCGTCCCATAGAAGCCGAACCTTCTACTAAAGTGAATCACACTAGGGAAGTGATTAAATTCAGTTAAACGTTGCAATTGTTGATTTGCATGATCGGGCTAAGTATGTACCACGATGTCACCCATCAACTGGTTTTCTATCACAACTAACACTCTGAACGTGTGTCACTGATAGCAAACTTTAAGTCATAACTATCCAAGAGAAGTGTGCTGGCATTTAGTGGAGACCTTTGTAGGACTTTCACTGATATAATTCCTGAGCAATTAGATGCAGATCCCACGGCACTCCGACCTTTCACATCATGACCTCATTACCCGCCATTGTGATCTCCACCCCCCACTCCCCCACGCATTCGTGACACTATGAAATAATATCAGTTCTTTTATACTTTTTGAAATTAATCATATACGAAAACCCAGAAACGAAATCTGTAAACTCCTCCTTCACACTGTTTTAGATGTTTAGAATTTGTGAGTAAAATAATTTGTTGAGAAATATCAGCCATCATGAAGTTTAGTTATGTTATTGTTGATCATTCGAGAAATATTCAAAATATAGGGGGGAAGTTTACAAGGGAATTTTCATACTACCTTCTTTGAAATCTATTTTTTGTTTTTACTAGAATATTAAAGCGATGAAATGTTTTAAACCAATTTTAGCCATACTTAATATTTAAAGAAAATAACAAGTTCTGAAGTTAACTACACGCTAGTAATACAATTGCTTCCTTCAATTAGATTAGTTGTTTTGACTGCATTTTTTTATCTACACAAAATTTTAGATCTGGTGTTTGGAAAAAAGATCCCAGTACTGTAGTTGAAATCCACCTTATGTTTATGCTTCAATTAGATTAGCTGTTGTTTTGACTGCATTTTTTTATCTACACAAAATTTTAGATCTGGTGTTTGTAAAAAAGATCCCAGTACTGTAGTTGAAATCCACCTTATGTTTATGCTTCAATTAGATTAGTTGTTTTGACTCCATTTTTTTATCTACACAAAATTTTAGATCTGGTGTTTGGAAAAAAGATCCCAGTACTGTAGTTGAAATCCACCTTATGTTTATGCTTCAATTAGATTAGTTGTTTTGACTGCATTTTTTTATCTACACAAAATTTTAGATCTGGTGTTTGGAAAAAAGATCCCAGTACTGTAGTTGAAATCCACCTTATGTTTATGCTTCAATTAGATTAGTTGTTTTGACTCCATTTTTTTATCTACACAAAATTTTAGATCTGGTGTTTGGAAAAAAGATCCCAGTACTGTAGTTGAAATCCACCTTATGTTTATGCTTCAATTAGATTAGTTGTTTCGACTGCATTTTTTTATCTACACAAAATTTTAGACCTGGTGTTTGGAAAAAAGATCCCAGTACTGTAGTTGAAATCCACCTTATGTTTATGCTTCAATTAGATTAGTTGTTTCGACTGCATTTTTTTATCTACACCAAATTTTAGACCTGGTGTTTGGAAAAAAGATCCCAGTACTGTAGTTGAAATCCACCTTATGTTTATGCTTCAATTAGATTAGTTGTTTCGACTGCATTTTTTTATCTACACAAAATTTTAGGTCTAGTGTTTGGAAAAAAAAACCCAGTAGTTAAAATCCATCTTATGTTTATGCTTCTTTACGTTTATAAATGACATTTGAATTTAGACAAAATCTGATAACATTTCGATTCAGATCTATATAAAACAAATCCAATAACATCGGTGAATGTCCTGATGTCTGGATGTAACGTCTCTATAGCACAGTGGCTGAACTGATTTTCATTAATCTGTTTAGATTTTATTTTAAATATTAAAAAAAAAAGATAAACAAACTTTCATCAAACTTTGCAAGAGATTTGTGTGAAGGGAAAATGTGTAAGTATACTTAGTATACGAGTCAGAAAACTCAGTAATAAACATAAAATAATTCTTTAGTGGACATTCATAAAACTCGTTATTCCAATAACTATTAACAAGGTGAACAGATATTCCACAAATAGTCGATGTATTTAATATTTACTGGGAAATATATACGAATTATTAATATTTCATTAAACTCTTGTTTATTATCTGCTAATGTGGTTTTGCGATTAACTAAAATATTAGTGGAGAGGTATGTAAGTAGGCACATAAAAATAATAACTTAAATATTACTTATTTAAAAGAGTAATTTTACTTATTTTTGCCTACTAGATATGTGTAGAACAAGAAACTTAAAATATGAAATTTTTTAAAAATAACTTCGAGATTTTAGTGGACTGATAATTACAGTCTAAACATTATTAACAATAAACCATATTTTGTAATTCCTAAGATTATTTTATATCAGGAGTGGAAACAAATACCCTTTTACAACACAAGTAGAACCAAACAAAATTTTTTTAAATTAAAAAAAAGCTATTTTTAAACAGTCCTTCGAGTGTGAAAGAATGAATCTTCAAAACTACAAAATCACTAACACAATTACGTTAGAAAGTATTCTTTGGGTGTATGTGTTTGAAATATTATAATCAAGTGTCTGACAATCTTAAAGAATTGTAAAATGTTTGATCATTTTGTGCCAAGTTAAGTCTAGGTTGTTATCCTTAATGGATATAAGCTAATTCAATATTGAATGTGTTAGCGCCATAATGTTATTTTTTTTCATATTTGTTTTTTTAAATTTTTTTTTAGGAAGTTGTTTGTTGACAATAAGGTAAGGGTAGTAGGTTTTATGTGTTATTGTTTTATATAATATATATAATAACCAGTGATAAAGAGCTGCACCAAGAAAATGTTATTTTTGGATGAACTGGACTATAATTTCTACACTTGTATTTTGTTTATTTTAGTGATCAGTAAATAATCCTTACTCAGGAAAATATGTAAAAGAAAAATATATATTGTAAGAATGGGAATAAATTATTATTATTATTATTATTATTGGATTCCTTCCGTAAGAAAAAAAAACAATTTTCTCAATAAATGCGATTGGCATCAAACTATTTTGGTATTTATTATTATCATTATTTTTAATATTCTCTAATTTTGCTTTTACTTGCGGTTTGACGCATTGCTTTAAGTCATAAAACATCGCATTAAAAAAAACTCATATTTTTTATTAAATCTTATCCAAGGAAATAAACGTTTAATTGTATCATCTTCGAGTTGGCGTTACTAAAGTAATGGATTGAAAAGAAAACATATTCATCTTGTACATCTAAATATCAGCCGAAGTTATTTCGACAATATTATGGTAAAATGTAAATGTTTATAGCTTTTAAAAATATCGTAAATCTCAAGGGAAGAAATTATTTTGGAATGGATTAAACGGTACACATACATTCAATTAAACCCTACGCAACAAAAAGTAATCATCACAAAAACTCTAAACATTTACATTCAGAGAGTTTCGTTATAAAATTTAAAACTACCCGTGGATCAAAATCGGAAAAAATTAAGTAATGCAAAGACAATATAGTATTATACTAAAAATGTTACATTGTGTGCTCTAGAAATTTAAAACCTGGAGAGCCAAAAACTTCAAATCAGAATCACAAAGTTCTACAGAGCTGGAAAATAAAATTAAAAATTGTAACCGATGTTTTTGATTGCAACGCTATGCAGCCCATCCTACCATCAATATTGCATCATGACCCGAACCAAGCAAACATCCATCATCAGTCAAACTGACATCTTACCATCTCACATCTCACCTTTCTCTCTCTATACATCTACTTCAGAATTAACCTATTTAACCTTTTAAAACAAAAGTCAAACTCATCACATCGAGGTATCGATAATAGTGTTCGACCTGACAGACAGACTACATTTGATACTGGTCTCGCTCTATCACGTGCATTGACTCAATTATTGCCCGACTGCTCTGCTTACGTTTACAATTACAGTTACCAATTGTCACATATGGAGACAAAATGGTACCAATGACGTCATCCAAGAAAATATAGAAATTCCACTTCTAATGTTCGGATATTTAATGAATCTAAGTACACTGTTATATTCTTCATGACAACCACAGATCCTACAAATATGTGTAATTTGTCAGATATTTTTACTTACTCTGTATTATAATTATTCTTTGTGTATGAATTGTGTTCGTAATTTTGATATTATTTTATTGAAATTTGTTACAAGTAAATGAATAACAGATAATCATCTTTAAGCACTTTGGTGAAATTCCCAACATTAATTGATAATTTCCAAAACCATAATTACAGGTACAAAAATTAAAAACACAATAATCATTTTTCATTGATACATCTATGAAGTGGTAGGCCATTATTTATCTTATTTAATATTTAAATGTTAGTTGTAGTGTAATTGTGTTAACAAAATGTACATCAGGATATTTAAGGTTATAAACGAAATACTAACATAACAACTTTATTGCTTTAAACTACAGTGTACATAAGCAAGATGTTGACCATTTACAATAATAACCAATTTTATGTCATTGTTGGTTTTTATTCTTAGTTTTTCTATAATTAACTTTTTTTTGGTGTATTTATAATACTTACAAAAATATTTTTATACAATTATAACACGTAACACAATTATAGGTATCGAAGTAACACCAAATTATACGAACTACAATAATAACAGTACATTTACTAACGAGTTAGTTATTTGAAGATATTTCACCAAAACTAATTTATTAAATTAAATTTAAAATAGATTTTCAAAGTTTTTAGGCTATACATAACAAAAAGTTAGATATTTTCCATGACCTGTACTGAGTTTGAGGTTAAGATTGTCTCCATATTATATAAATATTGCACAAAATTGTAATTGTTGAAATATTTACATCTAAAAAGATGACACCCTTCACATTCAAACAAAAGGTGAGTTTATAGTGTCATTTCCTGTTACACAGATTGGACAGATTTTACTGGGGTTAAAGCTATAGTTTTCTATTCGTAATATTAATCTATTATATTTCTTGTCAGCAAGGCGTAATTGAGCACTAATTTTTAGTATGTATAAAGGACAATTCTCTTCAAAGTATGGGTCACAGCGGGTTAAGCCACTTATATGTCTGTAGTATATAAACTAAATACTAGTTATTACAATTATTGTGTTTTAGTTTATACACCTCTACTTGTGGTTAGAAGAATTATCAATTAATATTATAGCAGCTAGAAAAGTTTGTTAAACAGAAAATGTTTAATTTCAGATGTTTTAAAAATCAATTACAAATAAGAAAAAAAAGAAAGAAAAAAACTTTATCAAAGGGCAGGTATTTAAAAAACAAAAACCATTATTTCACGCATATTAATTTAAAAGTAAAACCTGTTTTACAAAAAAATTTCATAAAAATTCCCACTGCTGATTTTCCTAATTTTGAAGTTGTATTTGATTTTGAAGAAACCACCTTTGATCATTAACGTTTGCGGCTTTTAAGGTACGTTTAATTATTAGGCCAGTTCATAACTAGTTTAGGAACATTTTCAAATGTTAAACTGTTTCCTCAAAATAGTGAGTTATAGTTCGTCTGTTTAATTGTATTTTATTCATGATTTACATGTGTTCTGCTTTAAGTACGATGTTCGGGTGAAAAATTTTGAAATTTGAAAATCGGCTTTAATTTTGAAATAATTTACCGATCGATTTTTCTGATTAACGAACTTGTCCAGTGATTTCTAAACCCAGTGATATAACAAATTTCAGTTAAATTGGACCAAAATTTAAAAATCCAGAGTTATTACTACCATTACATATACAATGAGACAATTCATTGAGTTTCCAAATTAATTACTCCAGTAGGTAAGATCTCTTCACAATTATTGCTCTTGAGTGTCGGCATTTATATAACAAGTTCTCAAAATCATTTGAATCATTAGAGCACTGTGTGGAATTTACAATGAAAGATAAATTTCCCAAAAGTACAATAAAACACTAACAACAAAAAGACTGTACAGTTATGTTACGTACCTTACGTACATTTCACTGGCATTGCTACATCAGAGTGTGTAATTGTACTTCTGAAGATGATAACAGTGCTTTGAAATGTACGTAAGGTAGAATAAAGATAAATATACAGTTTTTGTGTTGTTAGTGTTTTGGAGAATATTTCTTTCATTGAGATATTAGAAGCTTAAAAGTCTCTATTAAAAATTCTCTAATACCGAAGTAAAATCTTTTCCCCCAACTTAACTTTTTCCCCCAATGTTAACCATAAATTGCAATAATTTCCAACCTAGAAGTGCTAGATTTTGAGTCAAAATGGTAGGTGAATAGGTTTCACTATTTGTGGAATAAGTTCGTTGTTTACAATAAATATCATGAAATTCCAAAATATCGCCCATTTGAAAAGTTATTTCGGATGTCCCTTTTTAATTTTAGAACTATATACTCAAGAAAAACAACTTTACTAAATAGATTTACTAGAGCAAGATTAAATACATTTCGTGTTGTATGTAGATTTGATCTACATATAATCGTATTTATAGATCCGCAAAGAAATTCGCGACTAATCACGTCAGCTGCGTGTGGCAAGTATTGTTCCTACTAATAACCAGTTTAACCTCTTTGTACAAAAAAAATCCTTGACATAGTAATGTAACAACTAGGATACTTGCAATTTATACTTTCTCAACTGGTATGGAATCTGAATCTGGATCTGGATCTAAGACTAACTAACTTAATCTCTTTGAAGGGACATGGCTATAATGATTATAAGACATCATTTCACAACGTGATGTACAAATGTTCAACAGTATTTTGGTAGTTTTGCAACCGATTGCGAGAGCATTCAGTGTTCTCATGGCTTTTGAGATTCTGCCCTATAATTCGTACTTTGTGTTTATGCAATATGCACCAGTACTAAGGTAAACAAAAGAACAATTTTGACAACTCTTATCGTTATTGCAAAATCTATAGAGAAAGCTTAGTAATGATTCAAAAGTTGTTTCAAATTTTTTAATGGCGATAACCGAGTTTATTAATATCGGTTGAGAAACAATTCAGAAAAGTCTGTAAATGTTAGTGTCTTAAATTACTTTCTTATAGACAAGTAATCTGATGTTTAGATAAACTGTAATTTGTTCATGAAATGGTGAAAAATAATTTGCAAAAAAACACAAATGTTAAATGTGAATTTTTACCTAATGATATTTCTCTAATAGCAAGAAACACACTAGTTGAGAAAAATTAATCCCTGGAATGATGTTTTGATTTTTACAGAAACAGATATTAAAATTAAAAATAAAGTTGAGAAATTAAATTTTTTTAACAACTCCTTACATCTATCTGCTGTTACTTAATCAGTATAAGGGTCAATATTTTACGTCCCTTTCTTAACCTTCCTTTTTTTTTTTACTTACGAAGTACCTATAGGGTAAATTTGCTGATATAATTTCATTTTTTGAATATTATTTACGTTTCACAACTTCAGGAATCCAAAAAAGTGTTTTGTCAAGCCATTGTGATCACATAAATTACAGGAACATCAAATTTGGTCTAGGGGATTATATTATGCTCATACAGAATCCTAAAAGAAAAAAATGAATTAAAAATATAAAAATGATGGCTATTTACAGTTTTTGGTTTAAATCTCGTGTGTTATTCAACTTATGGCAGACTAAATTAATTAGCAATTTGTAAATTTCAATTCTGCTTTTAATGTTACCAACACCATTGCTCTACTAATGTAATTGTCAAACACCTACTTTCGAACTCAGATTTTCCAATTCAATTTGATGTTCCCAAAGTTCTAGATTTGGAAGAGCTGAGATACTGAGCGAAGCGAGTGGAGACTGTATTCACACATCGTTGGATAAATAGCAATATACACTATTAAAACCTTCAGAAATCCTATTTAACAAATATTTTACACAAACTTAGTCTATTCAGCAGACTAAATTAGATTACAAAATTGCAAATTTCAACTCTGGATGCAATGCTACGAACTCCAACTGACTACTTAAACAAGCACCGAAGTTATTTTAAGCGAAAACATCATTTTCAATCCAGACTTTCTAAGACAATCTGATATTCGTATAGTTACAAGATTTGTTATGACCGAGACCCTGGTACAAACAATACGAGTTAAAACTGTTTAATATATACATCAATGAGGTTCGTTAACCTATGGCAAGAAATTAGTGATATGCACAATTCTTAGATGTAGAAAACCTGTGTAACAACTGTTCTAGACGCTCTTGATAAGACTTCTTGATTTACCAATACATTTTAACAATTCATACGAGGATTACTTTTGGGCATTACATTTAGAGGGTCTGTTTGCATTACATTATATAACAAGACTGGGTAAGTAACGTGATGGCATCCTTCAACTTATTAAATTTCTTAAAAAAAAATATTTCTCTGTATCAGTAATTCTTAAATACCGTCGCTGTTCGCTGTTTCTTGTCCATCAAGTGGGTTTACGATAAGAGAAGATTTTCCCTTAAAAATAAATCTGTCCTCAACTTTTCATTCGAAGATTGGGTGTCTATTTACCATCACTATGTACTCAAACCACCGAAACACAACTTATAGCAATTCCCTTTCCCACTGAAACCATCATGTGGCTTTTCACTTTTAAAGTTGTTCAATTAATTGCGTTTTCCACGTAACATTCGACTGTTCGTCTCTCACGACTTGCAACTCGCTCGCCTATTGGTTGGCCGCCCCGAGCTCTATACTTGCTGCACGCGAACCCGCCACTTCCGTCTCGTAACTCATCTTTAATTCCAATCTGAAAGCTGTACTGAGAAATAAATCGCGAAAATTTTTTAAAACATGTTTACTCAAACATCAAAATATTAACATTTACAAAATTAAGAAAAATAACTTTCGTTCAATTTCATTGTTTTTTGTCTGTACCTCTGGTTTATTCGCTAATTAACCCCCAAATATTAATCTCAACCGGAAACCGCGAACATAACTTTCTCGATAATTCAGACCAAGACACCTGAAGCGGTTCATGTCCGGGTATTTCTCTTGGTTTATCTAAATCATCCCTCTCTCTGTCTCTCTCTTCCCCTCTGTTGTACACTTTGTTGTCGACTTAAATAAATCCTGACCAATAACATATCCTTTACAATTCCACAACTAATAAATATTACGATAGCAATAAATACACAACTATCAAAGCGATGGCTTTAAGTTGATCACTTAATACCTAGGTTTAAAATAAATGCAGTTTCTCATGCAATAACATTATGATGTTTCTGATATACTGTTTGATTAAGATCACATGTATCGATATATTATATAGTAATAAATGTATTCTGAAGCATATGAGCATCTTCCTAAATGCTGAGGACACACGATGTTTTCATCGAATTCTTTGTAGAATACAAAAAATTGTACCGTGGATCCTAAGTATTGCAAATTATAAGCATGTACCTTTGGATTCCATGGACGTATTATTGTTTCATTGAAGGCATTGAATGAAAAATGGATATTAAAATAGACAAAATCAGTTTTCAAAAGAGCAGTAGGTAAAAATTTATTTATTTGATTTTGTAGCCAAGTTCACTAATGCTTTTACTTCTTTTTAATAAAAACACTTTATTAATTATTATTGTGTTATTTATACTTACGTTAATAAAATTCACCAGTAGTAAAAAACTGATATAATGCTTCCTCTTTTATAGTTACGGTGAGTCATTATGAACGTGTAATATTTCAAGGCTGGTTCAAGAAAAAAAGTTAATTAAAATTATAATGACAATATCTTTATTTTCATTACAGATCAAAGACAACCTAGTTATTTATGAAATAATAAGTTGTTTTTTTTGTAATTGAATACAATACACAAAAATTATTAATAACAGTTATTCCTTATTATTATCGGTGATTTAAATTTTACAACTTATAAAAAATAAAAGATTAATTGTATTAGGTGATTAATGGGGGAAGGGGAATTTCAGAATTAAAAATATCCCTTTGTAATAGTATTAAGCAATTATTTCTTCTAAATAAAAAAGTAGAACCAACATATTTATTTAACGAGATTTTTTTTCTGAAAAACTTTATCCTTACAATGTCTTCCGTTACTCGTAAATTGTAACATTAAATTTACCCAATAACGATTAAATCATTAACTCAGTTGTCTTTTGACCTAAAATAAAATGTACGATATTAATAATTAAAAATTCAATAAATTTAGTCCCTTGTAATTTTGCTTAAAACACCAAGTTTTATAGATAATTCGCATTGAAAATGTCAAACGGCTGCCATTGTATTCGTGTTTATCTGATTGCTCCAAGATTGATTTCTTATACCTAACAGAAACCAAATGATTTGGTGAATGTTTTTACACTTAGACAACTGTTCCATAAAATAAACCATTGTTGTTGAATACGCTTGAGTGAAAGTTTGTATAATGGATTTGTTGAGTATTAAAAGACAAGCTGAAATTACATCAGATGTAAACAATTGTGTAAGTGGTGATAAACTTAAAAATACAAAATGTTACAATTAATGTATGGAATTATTAAACATTGACTCAGAAATCTATTAGCAACTGGGTGTGTAAAGAAGTAATTCTATGTTGAAGGCATTCAAATTCTCACTATGAACAATGGTGGTTGTTGATCAAGCAATGATTATAAAGCCCTAAACAATCAATGATACAAAACCTTAAATAAATAAGGTTGTTAAAATGTACTTACTGTCTAGAGACAAAAATTGTAAAACTCCAATAGAGAAATAAAAGGAAACTACACTATTCTTCGTGGTAACGTATTTTTTTATGGTGATTGCAACTGCATGACATTGTGTGAACACTTGGTATCATGGTAAGAAAAGGATTCGGATTTTTTCAAAACAACAAAAACACTTTACGTGTACGATAAACCATTAATCGTTATACGATTACACTGGGTTGTTGAAGGTCCTGATGTTTTAATTGGTGAACATCCAGAATGCCTTACGTAATCCTAATGGTGTGAATTTAATGCAAATCAACTTATTATTTAGTACTTACTCTATATCAAAATTAATGAGAAGATATTAAAAAAATTCATCTGGGATGCTATTACTAGTTGTGTGCTACAGAAAACCTTAGTTCAAATAGGAACTACTCCACAGTTTTCATTACCACTCTTTGTAATCATAGAAATATTGACAGTGATTTTCCCAAATATGGCCAGCTTGGAGCCTTAATTTAACATCTTGTGACATTTTTTCTGTAAAGTTGTTTAAAAGAAGAAGTGATGACAAAATTTGTTAAGTGTTTGAAAATGTTTCTTTCTATTATTTTCAATTTTTTTTCCAACATACTTCTTTTAAGTGCATTAAAAATTATGGTGAAACAAAAAGAAACTTCATAAAATAGTATCAAATAATTTTTCTTAGAAACAAAATACACTTTCATTTTGTATTATTGATTTTGGACTTATATAAAATAAGAAACGACTTTGTTCAATCCGCCTTTAATTAAGTTTGCTAAACCACAGACACAAGAAAATATTATTTTATCTGTGACTAACAAAAAAAAAACCGTTTTCGAGATTTGAATGAATACGTTTTGCACAGTATGCAGAATGATTCTGGGAAAAGCTATGGAGTGGAACAAGTGAAACATACTCTCTTTCCCAAATTTCTTGGAACGAGGAAGAATTGTGGATTAATCAGTTGTACTCTTATATATTGGAAGATCTTCTTTTTAAAAAGATTTTAATGAAATAAGTTAAACTGTAGACCTATACGTTTATAAATGGCAACAACATATCATATAAAGCACAAAAACCTAAAACGATTAAACAAATCAATTTCCCTGGAATTTGCGTTATGTTATAGTAGCCTATAGATATGATAAAAAATACATACCTAAGATCTCAATATATAGTTAAAGATAGATATAGATTCACGTTTTACTAATTTCTAGGTATGGAATGAAGTTGCCTACATGTCACTATTTAGTATTTTTCTGTACATAATTTATAATTTTTTTTTTAAATTACGTATTGTTTGTTGAAATCACTTGGATAATTGCTGAAGAAAAACCTGAGAAAACAACCGGAGGCTCATCTACATTTTATTGTACATGAAAATCTGAAGAACATTAAATTCATTTTAAAATGTATAATAATAAAACTATAATTCCTGCTACTAGAGAACGTAGTGAACATGTTGAGGTTACGTTTTTACATCGTGGAAAACATATTTTGACACAGTTGAATGGAGATTTTAAATCTGGACAAAATGATTTTGTATAATAAAACTGTTTATGGGACATTCAAAAATCTACAAATAAAAACGTAATGAAAAAAATACTTGAAAATTGGCTCCCATTTAACAAATTTTATGTGTCGGCTTTACATATGGGCAATGAAAGTAGTTACAATTTACATGTTAAATATTTTCTAATACCTTTTATACTATGTCTACTAATATTAGTGGGAATATAAAAAAACAAAAATATGTTACAAATCATAAATATGTTCTAAACAAAATACTTGTTGTCAAGAAAGAAAGTGAAGTGAGCACATTTCTATGTACCTGAAAATTTAGATCAAAACATATGAAATAGCTGTAATAAGACGTATCTTAATTATTTTGGTAAGTGAATAGTTCTTGTGCATTGACCTTGACATTTGTTTGATTTCTGCTAAAAGATTCATAAGGATTGTAATGTTGTTTTTAGTAAGTAAAACGTCAGAACTAACATTATAGAAGTTATGTTAGGTTAGGTTAGGTTAGGCTTAAGATAAACAAGACGTTTAAACCAGACCGTACTAACATCAATATGATTGATATTTTAATACAAATTTAAGTTAAAGGGTTAATTTTAATTTACGTCCGAATAACACTCATTTTTAAACAGTTATTATTAAATAACAAAAATATGTTTTTATTGTATTATTACCTAAGCTAATCAGTTAAGATTTTAATATAAAGAATAGTATAATTTAACATATGGATAATGTGCAAATAACCACCATAGTTTAAATAATTAAATAAGTAATATAAAAGTAAAGTACTTACAAATATGATATATGAGGTCGCACGTACATCTCTACAACAAAACAAAAATCAACAATTAGAAAATAATGTAGTAAATCTTGCACACAGTTTCACATACTAATTAACAAATTCAAATGTCATCTAACAAAAAACATTCCCAACTTTGTTTCCAAAAATTCCCAATCCATTAGTCAAAAATAAAAATAAATAGTTTTAGAAAGATAAATATAAAAATATCTGCCATAGCGATCAAATGTGTTTAAAAATTTGATAACAGCAAAACAAAAATAATAAAGTTTGTGAGTAATTTTAATATAACAACCAAGCCAGACAGCTCTACAGTTTGGTATATTTCAAATAATAGTTAAGTTATTCGGTTTAATTAATTAGTAAGATTTTTTGAACAGGTTCGAATCAGCCATAATGTTCGATGATTTGACATTCTCAAATTCTATAGATAGATAACTTATTTCCAATCTTAATTCTTTCAATAATAAAACTATTACTAAGCTCGCAACATTTTCTTACGAAATTAGGATAATTTCCCCTTAAACACTCAACTTTCCTTCTATTATGTCCTTATTCAATTTATTGTAAATTTCAAAGTCTTTACGACATAGGAAAATCGGCAAAAAAAATATCCGCTATTATCTAATATCAATCAATGTCGCAAAAACATTGCACTAATTTTTTCACACACATCATTTACAAAACTAAAAATAATATTCTCTCCATTTACACTATTTACAGGACATGCAAGAAAGAAAGAGAGAGAGAGAGAGAGAGAGAGAGAGAGAGAGAGAGAGAGAGAGAGAGAGAGAGAGAGAGAGAGAGAGAGAGAGAGAGAGAGAGAGAGAGAGAGAGAGAGAGAGAGAGAGAGAGAGAGAGAGAGAGAGAGAGAGAGAGAGAGAGAGAGAGAGGGAGAGAGAGAGGGAGACCACTTAAACATATAGAAGAGTTACAAAAGTATGTGACTTGCCTCGTATTTTCAAACTTTTTGATTTATTATTATAAAAAATTGTCTCTTTGATTTTTATCATCTATTAGTACAGGATTAGTTTCAAAAGAAACTATTAGAAATCCGTTCATTTGGATATAATCTACATTTGTTAAGGTGAGTTAAAGTGATCATCATTTGGAAAAAGCTAAAAAAAATTTAGAAAATTACATTTCAAAAAAGAAAAATACATTGTCTCTAATAAATATTTTGTCGAATTAACGGTGTTTGAGATATTCGACGTTAAAATGGTTTAATAGCTGCCATTTTGAAATGAGTAAATAAAATCGGTTGATAATTTTTTCTCAAATTGGGTCTTTATAAAACATTAAGTGGCATGCAGCATTTCAACTTCAAATTAATTACCGTTAAAAAAAGAATTTTCGGTAAAAATACAAAATTGCTGGTAAATAGAAACTAAGCATTTTAGAAAGTATATTTATATAAACGATTTATAGAAACACCCTCTATACATCCACATCTACGTAGCACATATGTATACATAACTACAAATATATACATACGTAGATATATTTGAACTCCCGGATTAGCTCCATCTTGTGGTAAGTATATTATATAAAATACAAGTCTACTTACCTCACCCACTCTAAGAATGTCGTAATTCCAACATGTTTCACCGCATTAGTGTCGGCATCCTCAGGGGAACATTCTTCTTTGTATAATCAGATTATGCGTTGTCGAGAATTACTTCATTCAAACGTCTTTTGGTTCAAGATTGTTTCAGCAAAAATACTTTGTTTTTTATGAGATTTTAATTTGAGTAAACATTTTTGTGTTATACTTTTAGGAATGTGATACAATGTTTTTTACCGTGGAGTGGATTGTTCAACAACGTAGAATATGTTGATAAATATAATATATAAGAAAATATTTTCCTAATGATGCCGACACTATGGTGTGGTGAAACATGTTCGAAAAACGACATTTTTAGTGTGGAGAAATAAGGACAGATTATAGATTAGTGCATAATAATATATTTCATCACTAGGACCAAATGTGAAACTTTTGGATATAAGCTAAAGTTTAGGAAAATGAGCGAGGATCGAAATGCTTCTTTTGGTCCTAGTGATGAACTATATTTTTCGTTGTACTGCAAATAATATAAGAAAACAATTTCACAAAAACTAAAATTTTACAACCTTACATTCAAAAGTTTGGACAAGTTACACAAGTTTGCAGCTATTACAGCTGTTTAGTTTGTGTTAGTGGTACTTATTTATTAAATCGATGGTAACAGTTGTTTTATCTGTTATTTACAATCGGGAGTATCGGTTGTTTTTATAGATTCTTTACAATCGTTAATTAATTCGTATAAGCGAAGTAATAGCTGATGATATCTACCTCAGCTGATGTTTTTAGGTTATACGACTAAAAATAACAACTTTAGCATCTCAATGCATGTTTGAAAACAGCTGTTTTTGAAGCAGTATGACGAAAACACTTTTATGTATACAGTATATTAAATGAGTAGTATTGTGTACAAAGTGTTCAGTTAAAGTTGGCTGCCATTGAATCTTTGAAATTATATGAACTACAAATATTTTAAAGGGGGAATGTTCATTACTTTTTTTCCGTGTATTAAAAAAATAAGTTGCTTTTCTTAAACCTGTTCCACTTTTCCAACATGTTGGCCACTTTATTATTAATTTTTAATTGTAACTCCTATTCATTATTAAGAAGTTTTTGCTCTTGTATTGTTTTCTAAACCCGACAGTTTATATCTGATCAAAATTTGGTTAATTTGTGAAAAACATCATTCATTGTTAAATAATATTTCAAATAAAAAATATACGACCTAGACTGGTAATTGAACCCAGGACCTATGGCTTTACAGGCCAATGCTCTACCAACTGAGCTACGGGAGCAAAGGTCGTACACTTCTAATTTTACTTTCCTTTTTCTGCAATCTTCGTGTTATCAAATTAATTACCTCGTTACTAACGGCATTGAAATTAATAATTACTCAATTTGCATCGACTAAGGATGGGAGTAGTGAAACTGCCCCGACATTTCGGGTACTTTTGAAACTGCCCGCTCATTAAAGAGGATTAGGAAGGGTCGCCTCGCAAGTCTAGAAATGCTGAAATCACCTCAAGCACCCAAATAATATTGACAATTTTATTTTACATGTTACGCTACGGGACCTAACCTAACCTAACCTAACCTTACAGGCTTATATGCTTGATTGAGGTTAAATTTAAACACATACTACCGAAATTGTGCTCGGAACAGTTTCAGCATTTCTGGTCTTGCGATGTGACCCTTCTTTATCCTCTTTATTGAACGGGGCAGTTTCATAATCCCCACTAAGGATAGCTCAGTCGGTAGAGCATTGGCGCGTAATCTCAAAGGTCTTGGGTTCGATTCTCAGTCTAGGTAGTATGTTTTTTCACTTCAAATATTGTTTAATTAGTAATACTAGCTTGTATAAAAAACCGTATAAGCTCTAAAATCAATAAATTAAAATCTATCTTTGTTCCCAGCTTAAAATAATAATGAAATTATAATATTATATACGACAAATTATTTATTAGAAAAAAATTTGAAAACATTAAGGCACAAAATGATTTATTTTTAAAACATAAATTAACTACTGACCCATAATAACATAGGAACTGTATGTAATAAGACAGTTTTACAAGGTTGGTATTGAGGTTATAACAGCTGTGGACACAAATCAGCTCTCACCTAATGGCTTTAAAAATGAAAATAAACCGTGAAAAACATAGCACAAACTTTCTCACTCACCCATCCCTAAAACCAATCAAAACTTGGGAAGTTTCAATCAATTAAACAGACCGTTTGTTCAATTAAATTACATATATCTTATATTTTAGTTTACACTAATAGTGGTGTCACACGCCTCAATTAAATCGGGATCTTCCAAATATATAAATTATTGTCACCCGAGGAACAGTTTTATTTGAATAATCACACACTCACATTAGCTTTTTTTGAACTGAAGCAAACAATAGTGACACTGGTTATAATTTCTTGAATACTCAGTGACAGTTTTTATACCAAAATTGTGTTTATTATTATTATTATTATTATTATTATTATTAAAAGTATTATTTGGTGTAAACTATTCATTTTCATTTAAAATACACGACTGTATTTTATGCGATCTTCTCAAAAATGTTTCCCCTTCCCCTTAATTATAACTTGTGTAAAAACAACAACTATTTATACTGGTGCAAAATAAATCTTTCATCGCCAACTTTGACTGGTTACGTTCGAGTTTTTAAAGGCAATTTGTTTCGAATTAAACTTATTAATACATTTTATAATTTGAAAATATATAAACGGGGAATTGTTTAAAAAATGTCGAGTTCAATTTTCAAAATTACTTTCCAAATCACTTTGTAGTTTTAAAATTTGGAACAAGCTTTAAATCGTCCCGATAATTTTTCACCTAATGTTGGTAACCCTGATCCTGTCAATATAACAACCGTTATACAAGCTACAATTGTATTAAATTATTTATACAGTGATAAGAAATTAGTTAACTGTACATTTATACCATTTAGTTTTTGAGAGGAGATTAACATTGATAACCAAATTATGGAACAACATTTTCCAAAATACACCTAAGTTCGAAAGGTATATTAAACTCCAAATTCCTTCACCGCATCACATTGTTATAAAAATGACTCAACCATAACAATATATCCACATTGTACCTTTTGCATACATATAATTATACCCTTGAGCGTGTGCATCGATGGGTATTAAATTCTAAGAACAATTTGGTCCGGGTAACTCACCCATACCTGGCAAATTCCTACACGCGGGTTCTTACTAAGTGTGACCGATTATGTTAGGGTTAAATTAGTGTTGTCATCAGTATGATTTTGTATCAGACTGTACTCTTAAAGAGGTAGGGGGAGGGGGGAAGCTGGATCTTGGTCGCTGTGTACAGGTGGCGCAGCGAGTGTTGGAACATTGCTAGTTCTCTCCATACAGCCTCCGAGTGTTCATCGTTATAAGCTCCTCAACAATTCGACCACTTTCAAAAACATCCCCCTCCACAACCCCACCCCCTCCCACTTCAACCCTATCCATTGTTGTGTCGTGATTGATTTCTTTTAGTGAACTTTAATTGTTTTCCAAACAGTGTAATTAATTTTAATAAACGTAGGCGATGTGATGAAAACAGTATTGTTTTTTCCGTAATGTTTTAAAATAACAATTTTGTTGAAAGTGAATTATTGATGTGTTAGAGTGAATATTGTGACTCATTTTCCGATTTTATTGTTAAAAATCGTGAATTCGTTTAACCTGTGCTACAACAAAAAACTTCTAAAGACAACAATATCTTTAAGGTTCGCATATTACAACAATTTCTGTAAGTATTTTAAATTTAGAACTGTAAAATTGTTTATATAATATTCTGGGATGGTGTTCTTTGAAAGTTCAAAATGCAACATCAAAAAAGTGACTCTAGTTCGACAGATGAAGAATTAACTCCGGATAGTAAATCCGAAACATCCGAAACTTCAAAACCAAACATGGTTCCAACTAGTTCGATCGTTCTTCAAGAAGAGTTGCTACAAAGATCGTTACAGAATGTAGCTCTGACGTTACAGACCGCCATGATGTCTTCGTTACAACAAGCGGCGCTTCTTCCTCCGAATTCACCAGCGGCCGCTGCACTAAATCTTCAAGCTTTAGAATCATATTTTACATTGCATCGTCTTAGTACTTCTGTGACTTCTTCTCAAAGGTTAACACCTGCCACGACTACAACGGAAGAATCTAAAACAGACTTAGAAGACGAACCAACAATACTGGATGAAGAACACGAGGACTTACAAATACCTTTAAGTCCTTCTCCAGGACCTAACCAACAATTCCCAGCATTCCCTGGGGAATATTCGTATCCTTCTTTACTGTTATACCAACCCGCTACTTCGTCGACGTCTACATCCTCGAAAACAACGACCCAGAAATCGTCACCGTCGACGTCAAGACCTAAGAAACAATTCATCTGCAAGTTCTGCAATCGTCAATTCACAAAATCTTACAATCTGTTGATACACGAGCGCACCCACACGGACGAGAGACCGTACTCGTGCGATATTTGCGGCAAAGCTTTCCGCAGACAGGATCACCTCAGGGATCACAGGTGGGTCCTATACTATTAATACTTTTAAATATTGAATGTTTCCGTTACTCTAAGTATTAATATTATTTATTTTTAATTTTAAAAAAAATCAAATAATTTTACAAAACTTTTATATTATAAATTTTTAAGATTTGTTCACAAAATATAAATATAAAACTTGTTTAAAAAAAATTAATTTGATTTATATTTTAATTTTATTCAAGAAGGGGAGTTAAATACTATTTACATTACATTTATATTTCGAAATGACTTTGATTTAAATTATGGTGAATTATAATTTAATATAGATTGGAAACAGTATAAAATAATAAACTTGTTTGACTTGTTTTTACATTTAAACTCTAAACTGAAAAATGAGAATGAGTTTTTACAAAACAATTTCAAAATAAAAAATACAATTATAACGATAGTAATCCTACTTCTCGTTTTAAAAATAGACCTACTTGAAGTTTGTATTCAGTTACTTATTATTTCTATTCTATGATACATGATTGTTTCTAGTGCTATGTGGATTAATTTGTTACTTATCTCATTATTTGTTTCAAGTTACCCTTAAGAGTAGAATATTTTTGTTTGTTAATATTTTATAAGCAATACAATCCCATAATTTAATACAATCTGCTAACCATCTGCTCATAAATATTTAAAAGCTAATAAGCTTCAAACCGAACATCTGTTTCATTGAACAGTGAATTAAAACCACATCATTTGTAACTTTAAATGAATTTGAAATTGTAAGGTTATATGCGCACTCTGTCTATAAATATTTCCATTGTTTCTGATCTAATCTTGAAAAGAACAAGTTTTCATTAATACTTCATGTCTTATAGGCCTAATAACAAATTTTCTTGTTATTGACACTATATATTTAAAGTTGATATAATAATCAGTAAAACATTTATTTATTATTTTTGAAATTATTATTATTACAGGGCTTACCTGAGCTAGCGTTATTTACAAAATTTACACAGAATTTTATGAAAAATAACCTATTTATATCCTTCTGGCTAACGTTTTATTCCTAGCTAAAAACCATTGTTTCTACCAAATTTAGTGAACATCATACACAAGTGTAATAACTAAAGTGAATACGCATAGGAACGACGAAAGTTCCGGGTATATTTTACCCTTAACAGATATTTATAACACAATTTTTTTATCACTTTTTATATACAATTTATTTTAAAAGTAAGTTAAAACTTTAAATGTTTGTGGTTTCGTTATTCGTTCTCCAATCCCGAGAAAAACTCTTTATTGTATAAGTTACAGTAATTGGGATTTAGTAAAACATCAGCTGATATTTAAATTGCTATTTATGTTGCAAAGTATTCTCGTAGATTAATTTCAAGCACAGGAATCTAGTAGGTGGTAAACTTGTACTGTAGTTTACAATTAATTAATTCATTTCAGTTTTATTCCATAATGACTTTAACCACACACTCGGATCGCATTGATTCAGTGATATTATGAATGTGAACTGAGTTTATTAGCCGGGTTAAGTGCAGTGTAATCGCGTATAAAAGTTAATATGTTTGAAACTCTACCTGGTCTGTTGGAGACACCAACAGTTCTTTAACCGTAAGAACTGAAAGAAGCAAATATTCAAAACTTAGCTAAGATAAATAACACGTTAAGAAATGCTGTTTATAACATAGAGAATTTTTTTTTCTCCAAGAAGAGATAGGCAGGCACTGTCTTAATAACACCAACAAGTAAGTGTTTGGCTTAATTTAAAGGTATTATATCCCATTTAATTGAGAAGGCATTAATCTATTTTAATTTGTTCTATGTTAAAAAAAAAGAAAAAAAACAATAATCAATTAATGTTTTAACTTACTTTTGAAAATCCGTTATATTTTAATACGTGTTAATTACCTCGCGAGATCGTATTACGTCTAACGTTTTTAGCTTCGCCAACAGTTGAATTGTAATTATTATAGAACATTTAGAGATTGTGATTGGATGCTGTCAAATAAAACGTTTTACTGCCTGTTTGTTAAGCATGACGTCAAAACCGAAAGGCCTTATTAAACTATATCTAAATGTTAATAACACATTAAACCTGCTGTAAAGTAACGAGTTTTAAAATTTCCAAATTTAAATATAATTGCAAAATATCGTATAATTATAAGTTTATATAATATCAACAGCAAATTATTTGGTTTAGGTCTCTAGAAATAAAGCAATACTGAAACTTTAAATAGCACAATAATTACTATTAATACTCTCCACCCCAATAGACATAAGATATGAATTACTTTTATGTGTTGTTGATCTGCTCGTTTGCCTATCTCGACCTCAGTAACAAGTACGAAGTTGTAGGAGAATAAGGTAAATAAATAATGCAAAACTTTGTCACTCACCCCTCCCCAAAATCAAATTCAAACTAATCAAACCTTATCGTTACCAAAAATGTCAGTGAAAGTAATCATGGCAGCCGTTTTTTAACAAATACTTATAAACAGGCTATTTCTCCGGCAGGCAAAAACTGCCTAACTTTGAAAAGTGTTTTATGGAAACAGAATCAAGACAAAAGTTCCTATAAAAATAAATCCTTCGTTATTTGTCTCTCGGTTTTTTTGTGTATTATAGCAAAATAATAACTTTAAAAAATATTAAAATTTCGAGTCAAATTTTGTACACATTTCCATTATAGGCTACATTTTACCAGTATACCACGAATTAAAACTGTATGTCATAAATTGTCAAAAATGTATTCTCGATTGGTAAAAAGTAGCATACAGAAAATTTAATAATTTCTAAATTTATCATAATTTTTCCAAAAAACACAATGTGACCGACAGACGGAAAACGAAGCGTCTCCCGACATATATATGTAGGAACTTTATTCTTTATTTTAATCCTTGTAATACTTATAACACCCTGTATATAAGTAATACATAAAATTGCTTCGTTTGTACTTAAAGTTAGCCAAACAACAAACAGACATCATTCCAAAAACTACTTACATTACTTAGAGGTCTTCAAAAGGAATATATTCATACAAACACTTGTCATCGATTTTTTGACCTATCACTTAACTTTCTCTACGTATTTATGTAATAAGGTAAACGTACTTAAAACTGGTGTACACGGCCGCCATTTTGAAATAGGTCGACAATTATTTTTTTAGTAACAAAATTATTTACAATAATCAGTGGTAATGATATACGGTGTCATAGTGAGAAGTTATTCTTCAAATAATATTAAAAATTTCCGCCATTTTTTCCAGTTAATTCATCTGGTAAACTTCCCAATTATTAAAGAAAGATCGATATACACAATTTTAATGAAATCTGGCAACATTAACTTATGGTATATGGTATAACGCTTATGGTATACGGTATGGATATGGTATAACGCTGAATAAAACTTACAGAATGGAAATAGAGTCATTTACCGCCTATTTTTGCTCCAGAGTTTTTGTCATATTGATTTAGGACTAGAGGAAATGACTTGTAGGCCTACTACGTCGTTTTGTAATGTATAAAGATTTTCGGCCGCCATATTGGATTTTAGTCAATTTTTTAAAATGGTAACATGGTGTTATAACACGTGATTTAACATAGTTTTTCAAACCCAAATTCAATGATTTTTTTTTTATATCTCTCACCTATCTCCAGTTATTTACTAAAACCCATATAAAATCTATGAAATTCGACTTTTTTCGAATACAGCAAATGTAATGTTTTCATTGAACCCATTACCACTTACATTTTTATTGTTTTCATTGAATCTTAGTGCACTAGATTTTTACATACATTGTTCATTGTTGTTTAATGAAATGTCAAAAAAATCTTTGCAATGAGTATTTTTTTCAATTAATTCGGATTAATTACAATTAATTGGTTTCTTTTAGGGGGATCTCAAATACTAGGATTTCTATGTTATCTTATTTTTTACATTTATTAACCTAGTCAGATGTTTACATATATTGTGTTTTACAACCATGTGTTTTTACCCCGATACACACTTATAGTTTATTTATTATATGTTTAGATATATAATCCTTATTAATCACCTTAAATGATTTCGTACATTTCTTAGCCTTTTAAACTCTCATTTGGTAACAAATGTAACATACTTGGCCCTAAAATCCGGTTCTTCATATTAACATGACCAGTTCTAATCTAAGATGTAATCCACAGTATTATATTACTTAGCCTATATGGTCAATCATTTACCATTGCCTTTTTTATCGCATTTTGAGTTTATATCATTAATTGAAGTAGTTAACATATCACTATAAAATTACAGGTTATAAATTAAAATGACGTTATTGGACAGCGAGGAACCACGTTTCATCCTTCATCTATTTCCACCCCCAACCTTAATCCTGTTTGGTCAAAAATCTAACCATTACGTGGAACTCTTAGTAAACTTTGTACAGAATTAATTAAAATCTTGAGCTTTTGGAACATATGTGTATGAGACATTGCGTGACAGATATTATGAATTTTAAACTAAACACTTGATGGATGTCATTAAAATCATCAAAATCTTATAATTAAAAGATATTTGGAAAGGTACGACACGAAAGGGTGGTCAAAAAATGTAGAAGATAGAACTTGATTGCTTTTTGTTTTATAACCAAATTTTTAAATAAATGAAAATTTACCAAAACCCTCATAGCCCAAACAGTTGAACGGATTGATTACTGTAAATTTTTATTTAACTCGTTATTGGTCTACAAAATTTGATTGTTTAATATTTATTTTTAAACCACAAAAACAAAAGAAAAAGTCAAAATTGGAGAAATAGAGACTAGGTAACTTATTGTTTAGTAGTATTTCCATGTTTTTAATCTAATCTAATCTAACCAAACCTAACTTAACATAACCTAGCCTATATTTATTAAGTAGTATTTCCATGTTTTTAAGCTTAAATATGAAGCACCCACTTTTTCCCCTTTCTACCAAAAAACACAACATTGCTTATTTTGATTTGCTTTGAACGGTAATTTCTCCATTCAACAGCTTGGACCATCACAGTAAAACTCCTATTGACTGTCATAACATAATTACATAACAATTCGTTTTTATTTTTAAGTCAAACTGTAACCAAATTTCGTTTATATTCTACCATCTCCAAAGACAATTAACTAACAAAATGGACGGCCTATCAAGAGATAAATAGTAGTTTGTAAAATAAGCATAGAACGACTTAATAACCTACACGTATTAAATAATTCATGAGTCAAAATGGTTACATAGGAATTTTAAATAAATTTATGTACGCCATTTTGGGAAGATAGTTGAAGGGAATTTCATTATGTTAATCCTTCTATCCTATAACTAACATTTTTGATTCTTGTGCACCTTAAGAAATTATATCACAACACTTGTTATTATTTCGAATACATAATTTGTTTAAACTGGTAATTTATTATCACTTGTGTGATTTTTCCTTAGAATTTTGACTACTCTATATGATTCAACACGTGACGAATTCGTAATCATATTTTACTAAAACATAATTTATATAGGCCTAAGTATGATCAGGGAATCAATTACATGAATCATTTGCATGTTGAACTTTTTAATCGTTTGCCAGAAAAGTTGAACATTTGTAACAAATTGTTTTTGTGGATGAGGTTATTATTCTGTTGGAGAGTTGCTACTAGATTGATTTTATACTATATCAGCATCTTATCAATGTATCTTATTTGTTATTAACATATTATTTTTGATTATTAAAATTGAGTATTAAAACGAAGTTCAAATAACTTTATTTAAAATATATTTTAGAAAATTTTATAGCTTTCAAAATTCTGTTTATGTTAAGATTTGCTGACCTGATTTCCATGAAATTAATTTTTAATATAAAAATTCTAGATAGAATGAAACTCGAACACAAGATCTCACAAAATTACGTTTATTTAATCAAACGTGTTTTAACAACTAAGTCGCCATCCTCAGTGATATATGAGCTACAATACCTAAACTATAACTACTTTTATTTATAAAAGATCTAGAACAAATTTGTAAGGAATGAAAGGTGTGCAATACGTCTTAACTAGATCTACACGTTTTCTTTAGTTATGGAAACAACTAAACCGATTTGGATTAAATGTTTAACAAATTTTAGAGCTAAGAGTACAGATATGATAAAACAATCATTTTCTATTATGTACCTTTCTGAAATATATACATTTTCCAAATTGAGTCATTTACAAATTCCCTTATATATGGAAATCAACGCAACCGATTTTTATAGAATTTGCGTTATAGCAGTCCTAGGCCAAAAATAGTGATGTTTATCGTCTATCCGAAACAAGCTTTTTAAAGTTTCATTTGATTTATGTATAGATACAATGAAATGATTTCAATATTTTATGAAAGGTCCCAATATCATTTTAATAAATTTTACACAGCGGATCTTTAAGATATAATAATCTAAATATGCCATCTTCTAGGAATGTTATAATTAAAATGAGTACATTCTTCCGCCTTTCCCATCTTCGTCAATCTCACGTTTGTTGACTCGTTTCGGATATACACCATTCTCAAAACACTTAATAATACCATTACAGCTTTGTCATTTATAGGCCTAAAGAAATTACATGTACTGCAATTATGCACTTACCCAGCCCTATTGAACGATGTTACACAAGCAGACCCTCTAAACATAAATAATTCACAAAAGTGTCTTGGCCCTTGTAGAAAAGTACTGTTAAATCAAGGAGTCTTGTCCTGTAGGGTAAGTTGTTTAAAATGGTTGTTATACATGTTATCTGAAATGTGTAACCGTGGATATCAGATTGGCCCCGATGGGGTTTGTGGTGGTCTCTACGTGCTTAGCGGGTGTCAGTGTCTCAGTCATAGTGGATTCCGAAGCTCTGCATATGCAAAGGGGCTCCACTTGCTACAATACTGTCGGTGACAATCCTGCCACATTTCCTAACAATACAAATATTATATTTTCTTTGCAAGTCAAAATTCGAAATCATGTTTTTGACAACAACTCAGTTATTTGTCTACGTAGAATTGTGGGGTTCGTACTATTGCATGTACAATTGAAATCTGCAAATTTTCATCTAATTTAGTGTCTTAGTTGAATAATCCACGAGATATAAATACAAGAGTGTTTTAAATATCCGCCTTTTGTACATTTGCAATTCTATTTTTCTCACACACCCCTTTTCTATTTCTAATATAAGCACACCCCTTTATCAAATTTCAGGTTCCTAAAGTAATTTTTGTGGACACTATCATGTTTCCGTACAAACAACAAAGACGATGGCGTTTCACTTTTTTTTCAGTTTTGATCAGTCAAAAAACATAGACTGACATTTTCGTGAATGACCATATATTTTTATTATATGTAAATATTCAATTCAAAACCATGTACTTTTTTTAAAAAATCAGGTACTCTAGATTATAAAACACTACTAGAGTTAGAATACGGTCGTCGCCGTATCTGTCAAACTGACGGACCGATTTTGCTTAATCATGGAAAATGGACAATATTCTCTTGTATAATATGTTATGTTATTGTAGCCCAACAGAATCAAACATTCGATTTCTTCGTATTCGGATCTAACAATCAATTTTTAACCGATAAGGATCAACCAAAACTTATAACGCGTAATATCTATAAAAATTCCGTCTGGAAGTCTCCTCTTAAAAAAAAGAAAATAAATCGTCGTCTTGAAACTAGAATATTTCTATATTTAATACTCAGACATGGAAATTGTCATAATTTTACGATAGCTGAATATTTGAAATTTATAACGAAACCACATTCCATCAATATAGTTATGAACTATAACATAACATAGCATTGAGTATTCTACTCGGACTGTATTAAAACATCCTTAGAGTAACGCAAGCAGGTGCAAACAAGCATTCAATCTCCCAATCTGTTCCCTTCACATAACTTCCAACCTTATCTCGTTCTGTATCTGTTAAATTTAACACCTTAAAGTGTCCCTGCATGCTCTTTCATTCTTTGTTAAATTGTTGTGTAATCATATTTTAGTACAGCAAAGAAGTTTAGACTTATGACCAAACATACTATAGAAGGAATTTGTTAAGAACACAAAATGATCGTGAAATTTTCTTGTGGAGAGTGTTAATGCAGACAATGTTGAGTCAGTGGAAACGTCCCTACCTGGGGTTTCTTTCACTTTCTTTCTACATTTTGTTCACTTTAACATACATTCTTTTATAGGTGAAAGCTTGTTGATTTATGTTTCTTATATGTAGGAGTATTTATTTCACTGGATAACGGGCGTGTAAAAATTTATATTTGTATAAACATCATTATTAATTTCCTGCAATTGTATAGAAGTTCTGGTTGGTTTAGATAATTAGGGTAAATATAACCTCAAAATAATCTAATAATAAATTTACATCAGAAATTTCACGTGGTAATTAACAATTCATTTTTCATTGCAGATCACTATAGTAAATAAAGGTTACAGTTTAATGGGATATCTTTTTACAATGTAAAATATTTTCTATATTGAAGAAGTTGTATATCTGTATTTAAACTGGCACATCTTATTCTCAACTGTCATCGTCTATTGTTAGACTGTCATATCTTATTCTCTACTGTCATCGTCTATTTTCAAACTGTCAACTCTTATTCTAAACTTTCATCTTCTATTTTTAGACTGTTGCATCTTCTCAACTGTCATCGTCTATTTTCAAATTACTATCTTATTCTCAACCGTCATCTTCTATTTTTATACTTTCTCATCTTATTCTCAACTGTCATCGTCTATTTGTAGACTTTCACATACTATTCTCAACTGACATTGACTAATTTTAGACTGTCATGCCTTATTCTAAACTGTGATAGTTTGTTTTTAGACCGTCATATGTTATTCTCAACTGTCTTGTAGGCCACTTCGCTTTAGAAAACTGCAATTTGTTTATAATTAAAACAGAGTTTCGCTTGTGTCATTAAAATAGTCCTAACACAATTATTAAATGATTGGATGGAGTTCTTAATGACGACGCTAATGGTTCATTTTAGCTTTGTCTAAATAATTCCGAAACATAATTACCTTCTATTTGCACTGGTTTGTGTTATTAATATTCATATTTCTTAAAGAAATTGGTAGAACGAATTTTGAATTTTGTTATACTTTTATAACAAAACCTGAATTTAACATTTCGATTTTTAATATTTTTAATTTGTCTCTCGAAATACAATTTTGAAAACATGATGACCAAAATCTTGTTTAGGACCTTAAAAGGGACATTTAAGGAAAATGTTTAAAGCCATTTTTGTGTTTATTTCTACAAGATCCGTCTTAAAACTTTTTTATTCCAGCTAATAAACTTTAGATACATAATTAGGAGCCCAAACCCCATAGATAATATTTGTGAACACAGTTAGTCAAACTGTTTCTGAACATTTTACAATACCGGAAAATACTAGAAAAAAACACATTTTATCAAGAACCCAAATTGGCCCAATACGATATTTCTATTCCATCGATTTTTCCCCCATGACAATACTTTCTCCCTAACCTATATTGACTGAGAAACAAACAAAATCCTTTTTTCTAAACAGATTCATTCTATGTGGGTTTATTTCAATAAACACAGCCTTATTTGTTCAACAGCTTTCACTTTGCTTTCACCAATAAATATTCACGCAAGCGCGTCTACCTTTAGGTATTATCTAACTTTTTCTTTAATGTCCCATCTGACAATAAAAGACAAGATGAAACACAAAGATTCCAATCACTGGATAGAGTGCTAACACAATATATACACCAAGAAAGTAGACAAGTCGATGAAAGTGTTATTATAAAACAAATATGCTGTCAATAATTATGAACAAATAAGAAAAAAAGTTAAAAATTATAGTGTAAACACATTTTACTACACTTTCATCAAAATAATCCTTCAATGTTAAACTTTTTTCTCTTTTTTTGTAAAAATAAAATCAAGTACACACAAACAACCATTATAAAATCAAAATATAAGTTGGGAAAACTAATTTTTCCCCATCTACCACAAAAAGTATAATATTTCAAATTCAGTCGAAACGAAATCTTATTATTTAATTTTTTTTTAAATATACAGTTTTGTGACCCAACCCAATGTAAAACAAAAAATGTATAATGTAAAAAACATTGTTACCTGCATATCGTATCTATTGCAAATCTGTCATAGGCTGCTTTTGACTTCTTCAAATTTAAAAATGAATCTAAATTTTTATTTTTAGAAATAATCGTTTTTTTTTTTTTTTACTTGCACAGTCCATTTTCTTCCTTTTAACAAATTTGTTCCAAACTGACATATTTGGAGAGAGTTTTATTTGGGTCGTTTGAAGTCTAATTTTAATAAAATGTCATCAAATATATGAACTGATTTAGAGAGGTTTTATATAAATAGGTTTTGAAGGAACACCAGAAGTTTTGGGAGAGAAAGAAGGGTAATAAACTGTCTAAGTCTAAGTAATGTTACTCAAACAACTCCACAGAGAGGGAGCTCTCAGACGGAACAGGAGTTGATTCATGAGGATCACTAGATTTTCCATAACATGCACACAAAATGGAGTTACGCACACCCAACCTTTTGTGTACGATATGTGGTACAGCTATGGAAGCAGCTCAACGTATGTCTGGACAAGAAACTATGTATTTGAATCCCTAGGCACTCTATGGAGTGGGGGGACAGATAAGCAAAAAGGATATCATCCGAAGCATCTCATGGTTTTAAAAAACCTGAGAATTTATTATTTTGTTAAGAAGAGTCCTGTCAACGAGGATGTGCACAATAAGTTATATAACTGAGATCATATCCAGAACAGTGAATCCTGGCATTGATATTGTTGCAAACCTTATAATAATTTGAAAAGGCTTCAGATACAAGAAAACAGAAAATAGTATAGCCTAAACAAAGATGTTTTATATTGTTGATAATATTAGAAAATTAGAATTGTAGAATTTGTACCGTTTGCATTCGACTTCAAACAAACTGTGACAACTGGAACAGAATAAATACAATTCAACCAACAAACAAAAGCAATTAAATAATATTACAAGTGAAAAATATACTACCTAGACTGGGAATTGAACGCGCCAATGCTCTACCAACTGAACTATCCTGAGTCACTTCCCAGCATAGGACGTAAACTTCTCACTTTACATAGCTTTTTGTTCCAATTTTCAAGTTATCAAATTAATTACCTCGTTATAAACGACGTTTTCAAAATATACACAGATTCCAAATTTTCAACAAAGTAGTTTTCTTGTTTGGGGCTTACAAACGTAGAAATAAACATGTGATGAAATAAAATAACAGACGTTTCCGCAATAATTCATAACTTGTATGTACATCACCAGTCTATGAAAACTCCTATTTAATGCAACTTGACTTTATATAAAGGCCAAGTTCAACAAACGAGTGGAGCGGGTTCCACCTATCTAGTAGGCGATGTTGTACGTCGAAATCAGCAAACAAGCAAAGACATATTTTCATCGTATTTAATTACACTATACAACACCAGAGATCAGAAACCGATCAACATCACCTTATAAGAAATGAACATACAATAATGTGCAACGGTTTTCAAACGATTTACAAAGACATCATTAAATTTGGGGACTAAGCATTTAGAAAAACGATACTGGACAATGCCTAAGCCCTATATCGGATGTATAAATATACTTACCCCAGGTCTGCCGATACACCATAATGTACCCAGCTATGAAGAGATTATTCGAATTAATATTTGATAACTGTTTAAAGCGAATTACTAATTAAACACTAATCTCTTTTACAACACCAATCTCCAACTCATTTAAATAATAAATAACGTTACCAATAAATGCAGTGGGCCTCCATCTAAATCCCAATTAACTAATCAGCCATGCTGCAATTCGAAAATAAATATAATACACCCAAAATTAAAAGAAAAGCTCAATACTCAGGACATATGACTCCGTGAACGGAACGGAACACTTCTCCCAAACTCCAGTCTCGTGGTATGCTCAACATAGCTGCTGTTCCAGTCAGCTGTTCGTTCCCGTGTCAACCGAACCAAGTGACATCGTCACAAATGGGTCTGAATAAAACAAGAGTTGGTCATGAGACACTTGATGGGACAGATTAAATAGAGGGATCTAACCCAAAACTACACAAACACGTTATAGATCTAGCTTGGTTTTTCGGAATTGCCAAGTGAACTCCTGATGAATATACATGGGTGAAAGAAATGTTTTGGAAAGTACGTTTTAGTAAATGGACGTATATAAAAAAATAAATAAACGAAATATTAACTGGGGATAATATTTATAGGAAATCTCTGTGGATTGTTATAAGTGGACTGTCCTGGAGAGAGTACCCTTTTAGAAAACCGAATACAACAGCAGCAACCAAGGACTTAATTCGCGAACTAAAATCTAGCAACTCGAATAAATACCCAAAGCTTGACGCGGCCTTCAATCCAGTAAAAATCCGCGTTCTATCACGCCTAACTGTGTGACGAGAATTTAGTTTTAATTTATTAATACGGCAAGATATTTTGTACTTAGTTTACGGCCTGTACACTTCAAGATATTAAAACTAATGTCCTTATCGCGATCCTGCATTAAATAACTTTTTACAACTTTGAGAATGTTTTCAGAAAGTGTCCTGTAGTCTACATTCCCGACATTTTTTCTCTAAACTTAGAGCTTTACCAACAATATGATTTAAGCATTGTTTATCTCAAGCTATCTCAAGTTTCTCGCCTCTGCGTATTTATTACACGCGTTCACTACTTTACGATGACATGGTCACATTTTACAACTAGACTTGTGTGGCCGTCAGACCTTCCTTATTCACATAGCTTTACTCAATTTTGTATTTAGACTATAAAACTGACAAATACACATTGCCGATGAGTTTGATGTTCTTAATTTTAGTGAGTTTTTCTAATAGAAAATATACTTGTCACACAGCCTATATGATAATTTACGAATTAATTATTTAATAGTTTAACTCACTCAACTCATTTCCTGAACTTGGTTGATATGTTAAAGTAAATTTACTTCATTGATTTAGGCTATGACTAATTTCTATTATTTTGTAAAGTATCGAAAACATATATCTGTTGATTGTTAGGTGAAGATTTTCAAACTTTACACAAAGAGCTACCAAAAAACCTTTTAATATCCCCTTATTTTGAAAATAACCTACCTACATTTTAAAAAATAAAACAACTTTTTCCCTCACCTTCTTCTGTTTCAATAAGTGGACATTTTTAAAAACCTGGTTTAGTGGAAGGTTTGTAAGAAAAACAGAACTAACTATTGGTAATTTCATTCCTAACCTACAAAAGGACATATTTCAAAAACGACTAAACAAATATAATTAAAAACTCCATCACGCTTATTGTTAAATGCATCCCTCAATCTTAAAGATATCATGAGAAGGAAGCAATGATGAAAACAGAATGAATGCAGTTTTTCTTTATAAATCGTGATGGCTGATCGAAGTTAAAAAATAACACCACTATATATATTAAAGGAATATACTATATATGATTTAAGTTTAAAAATTCTGTTAAATAATGAAATTGGGTAACATCAGTTCCTAAATGTGAAAACTATGGGGATTAATGTATTATACGTATTTTATAACCTATTTATTTTTCATTCTTACTATATAATTGGTAATTTAAAAAAATTGTATACCACCTACATTAAATCAGATAGCTAGAGCTGAATTTCGACAAAAAAATTCAAAATAAAATCGGTTAAAGAGTCGACTTTCGATTTTGTAATTTTTATGACATAAGTACGAATTTGTTTCAAAGTATTTCGTAAACTAATATAATAATATTTTTTTGAAAATAGGATATGATTAAGACCACTTCGAAAAGTCTTGCAGGGTGTTTCCTCAAATCCTTCCAAAACTTCAGGAGCTTATTCATCACTTCAAAACCAATGAAAAAGTTTATTTAAATATATTATTTTTAATGTTTAGTTTTCTATATAACGCCATTTTGAGTTATTAACAAAACAAAACACGTCTTTTTAACGGTAAATAATATGGAGATGAAATTTTGTAAGGTACTTAGTGTTATAAGTAATTTGAAACAAAAAATCCACTTATTTACCTAAGTCATTTCAAAATAGCGCCTAATTAAACTTGTTAACACGAAATATCTCAAAAATCGTTAATGTTACAGAATATTTGAATTTTTTTTTTTTTCAACGAGAAACAATTTTTTTTATTCTTTCTATAACTGAAGTGATAATCGAATTATCGTCAAAAAACTAGAAAGATGAATTCTTGGTAGTTGGTAAAACAACACCCAATATTTAGAGGTTACACAGCTGTAATTTTGTGTGTTCAGATTCAGAGTGAGCTAGTGTGTGTGGGGGGGATTAAAACATCCAATGTTCTTGAAATTACCAGAAGTGGGCAGTTAGGTAGCTGGAGTAGAGCGTCGAATTAACGAGCTTCATTTCATACCATGGAGTTGGGCACATATAAAATCAATAGAGGTACTCGTGTCTGTCCAGCTCACCATGAGTTAAATCAGATTTAATCTTGTCAAAACTTTTACAAAAACATATTTAATTTACTTTTGAAATTTTCATGGTTTTGACTACATCTGAAACTGTGATTGAAAATACATTTAGAAATAAATGTGTATGACTTTATAAGTATATTCAAATTGTTTATAAACAATAATAGCAGTTAAAATAGCCCAATTACTTTCTCAACAACTCTGGTCTAACTTTCCAGTAAATTCGTTGACCAATTTCAGATTTAATAGAAATATTGTCATAGAGTTTACAACCAAATTTTTAAATATAAATATACTCTGCATATGTGTATAAATGTTAAAAAAAAAAGTTCAATTTAAAAACAACAACTCAGTTTTATTTTAAATACGGTAAATAGTAAATGTATAGGATATGCATTTTTTTTATTGAGTTATAAGTTTAATATGAAATTACAAAACATAATGCGATTTTAACGTAAGTTAATAAAATGGTCATATTAAAGAGTATTTAAATTATTAAAACTAACAAAATATTATTCTCTTTGCTAATCAAATTTTTATCTTGACAATGGATGCACAAAGGATTACTACTATTGTAAATTTTTATTTTACTAAAGCTGTAGTAGAAACAAAACTTTTTTCATCGAAACTCTTGCTGCAATAGAGGTTAGGTCAAATAAGATTAAGACTTGGGGACACACCTGGGATTCTGGACTTGTCATTTTCGTTAATCACAACGCTCGTGAGAAGCAAACTCGTTTTTAGCTTGCTTGGAATGGTGTTACATTCATAAAACATAGAATTCATTTAGAAAAAGAGTTTTATCATGTGTTAGTTTTTAATTAAATTTCTAAACTCAAGAAAAAATGTGATTTTAATATATCATCAAAGTTCATTAAATAATCAATATCTTTTAATCAATATCATAGGTTTAATTTTTGTTATCTAGTTTCTATTGTGAATAATAACCGGTTTGGTCTAGTCACCTGTGCCAAACCTACTCGGACCTACATGTAACTTAATAACAATCAAACTATATTTTTCTTAATGTCTTCACTTTGTATACTAATGAAGACGGTGGAGTAGGTTTGAACCTGTGTTAGCTTTGTCGGTTCATTAGTCGTTACTAGGTGAGATAAGTTCGCACCCTCCGACTTAGCCACACCGCTCAAAATTTAAAAAGAATAAGTTACTTTCTTTTAAAAATTATCTCCAACGATTTCCATAAGATGTTACTGAACTGTAAAGGAACATTGAAATCGTTTTAGTTGGCATCAACAAAAATCATTGGTTTGATAGTTATTGTTTAAAAAGTAGGAGGAAATCATCATCGTAAAATTTTGATGTATATATAGGCGCATGAGAATTCGAAAACATTTTGGGGAATTTATAGTAACGCAAACTAAAATATTAAACCTTACATTTAAAAAAATACCATTAGATTGTAATTTGTAAAAAAAAATAAAAAGGTCAATCATGTGCTAAAACTACAAGGCTTAAGGTCTGTAGGAATATAGGAACAGTTATTTTTTATAAAGTCAAAGTCTTTTAAGCGACCTAGCGCCAACATATTAATTTCTTCGTCAAATAAACATACATATCGTAATCATAATAACTTATAGTTTTAATTGACACGTAATAATCTAAAAATACAATTTTAGTTGATTATTTTTGCCCCTTAAGGTCATTTTTTCCTCTATATTTTCCCTATATGTGGGACAATACAAAAAATCCAAAGTATGAAATAGAATTTATCGGCTGTAAACGAGTTGCGATTTACAGACAGACACGCGCGTGAAATTATAAGGATCCTTGGTTTTACCTACGGTCCCCAATAAAGAGAAACTAATTAAATGCAATCCATCTTTTTTGGCTATTTAATTGTTTGTCTACATCTCACAAAAACTGCTTTTAAAATGTGTACGCTACATTTCTCAATTTGTGGTTAAATTAAGTTGTATTCGTCATACAATAAACTATAATATATGCTTTTCCAGTGCGATTTAATTTCAAATCAAAATAATAATTTTAGATTTATAGTTTAGACCGTGTTCAAGTTGGGGGGGGGGGTGAGATAACTGACACTTTAAATTTGGGCTACGACTAACACATGAATGTTTTTCTTAAAAACCCTAAATCTTCGTAATCAGATTACATTGCAGTTTTATTTCATATCCTACACAAATTTTTTTTTTAAATCAACTAGATAGTTTTTGACTCCAAGGCAATTTTCTTGTTACTGCTATATTTTGTTTTATACTTGAGATTATACAAAGAATATAAATGCAAAGTTTAATATAGGATATATCGTCTTGTCTGTGTAGACAGGTCGCAACTTACAGACGGACAGACGAACAGGTACAAGTGTGAAATTATTAGGGTCCTTCGTTTTACCTACGGACTCTAACAGAACTAACCTAAAAACATCGGCTATAATCGTATATTTCAACATTTTCCAAATTGCTTTTACCTGCATTTCAGCACATTGGTTAGGTTAATAAATTTTTCACATGTCTTCAAAGTCTCGTTTTTTCATTTTTTTCTTTTCGACCCAATCTTTTCAAGACGAAATTTTTGAAAGATGCAATCCGTAATATTGTGTTTATTTTATAATAGGTTACATTTGAGTAAGATTTGATGTAATTTCATCTACCCCGAAAATTTGAGTTATCGAAAATGAAAACAAACCTCAAAAATCCTTTAGACTGTAAATTATTGCATACAAGACAAAGTCACATAATATTTGACCCAGACACATATTCAAGAAACAATCAACTCTCTATTTCATTATCCAAACACATAAGTGTTTAGACTGTATATAGACTTTGTAAGAAATTAAAAATGTATGAATACATTTTAAGTGGAATATTGAATAAAAGTTCAAAACATTTAATTTCTTTTGACTTTTAACAAAATGATATCATGCCTATATATATTACAGTACTAATAACTAATAATAGTTGGGCGCCATCAAAGTACTTACTCAGCCCTATTATACAATTTAATATTAGCAGATTCTCTAAATGTAATGCCGAAAAGTTGGTTTATCGAGCCTTACAGTAAATGTTAAATTGTATTGTTAAACCAAGGGGTAAGTTAGTTTAAACAGTTTTACACAAGTATTCTGTACATCGTAATAATTATGTACATCACTACTTCCTTGACATTGGCTAGGTCTTCGTTGATAAAAATATATTAAAAACTCTCCACTCACTTCGCTCGTGTCAATGTCTTAGCCGTGGTACCTTTACATATATAAACTTGTGTCTGTGACTCGACTTTCCCGGATTGCGTGGCTACGAATATCACATTTTCTTCAGAGGCAGGAGTCGAATGATATTCGACATAAGACAATTAAAATATGAAAATTTGTATATTACAGTAACACACGATAAATTAACAAACAACTGTTTAAAATGGCTGCTATTTTGAGATTTCAAATTCGTTTTTTCTAAATTTCAATAGGGTTCTACACATCCCCACTATCCTATACCAAATTCCAAGATCCTATTTTTTTAACGAGTACATTGTTCTCTTTTAAATCTTAGTTAACTCAATTTTGTTGACGCGTTTCGGATATTCTCCATTTTTAAAAACATTTTTTAATTACTATTTAGTGTACTGAAAATGGAATATATCCGAAACGCGTCAACAAAAGTGAGATTAATTTTAATTACTTTAATTTTAATTCAAACATTCCTAGCTGAGAGAAAAATGATTTAAAAAATTTACAACTTTTTTTTATGACGCCGTTATCGTGCTTACGCACAAATGACTACTACTACTACGATGAGAACAGTAACGAACAGCAACGAACGAGTGGCATGTCGAAAATAATTTTTTCTATAAGTTAAAGCCGGTAGATATTTTTGGCGATTAATAAACTTACCGTATAGTTCGTAAAACTATAAACTGAGTAACTAAGAGTGATTGAAAAATCAACTCCTCACTGAATCAAATCTATTTCCTTCCAAACTTACAAAAAAGGATAAATAAAATAGGAACAAAATGTGAAAATTGACATATAACAAATTTACCATTTCTGCTGACCCTGAACATGAATTAAAAACAAATTCTTCCCAATTTTGATTTCACTGATAGAAAGTTCCTTGAAAGAGTTATTGTTGGTAGAAGGCGCGGCTGTTAAACAAATACCTATCTTCTGAGAAGCCTAGGCCTAGCCTACAAAGAGTCACTGAGAGCAGAGCGGATACGAATGTTACCATGTCAATATCTCACAAGTCATTAATGTCCGGAGGACTGTGATCACTAAATGATTTATTTATACGACCAACTCGACATTCAATCTCAAGTCATAACATTATATGTGCAGTAAAGTATAAAATCCTGTAGATAATCGCATATAAAATAGAAACTTGGTGTAGAAAGAAAAACTGTTTAAAAGTTTCCTGGAGAGAATAAATAAGTTAATTTGTCTGGTATATAATTTAGTAACTTGTTTTATTCACTGTAAAATGTTTTGTCTTATATCGAAAGATCAGCCAAAACAAACACCATGTATTTGGAAACTCCATATATGGTAAATACAATTTATAAGGTTTTATAAGGCCATTGTAATGACGATATATAATGAATGAAAAAAAAAGGTTTTTTTTATGGGAAAAAAAACATAAATTGATAGAAAAATTTCACAGTATAGCCTACAGAGTGTTTAGAAAAATATTGTCCAAAATTTCCCCAGGCTATTCTATAGGTAAAAATAAGAAAAAATGCTTCTTTATTTTTTGTTTGTTTTACTTAACACTTAATATCTTTCGAAACAGAAATTATATTGAGCTGAAATAATGTATAAATATTATTTACGCAACCATTTACTTCTGTACACAAATTCAGAACGTCCTTTTGTATATTTCCAAAATGGTGGCCATTTAAAATTTGTAATGTCAATAATTATCTCTAAAACCGTTAAATGTACAAAAAATATTTCAGTAAATAAAAAAAAATTACTTTTGTATGACAAACAAAACGGTTGTTTTATTTTTTCGTACCTCAAAAGATAACCGAGTTATCGGCAAAAAAACTTAAAAACATAATTTCTTGGTAGTTGTCTATAATAAACAAATTTACTGTACAACTAATATTTTTGTAAAAAAAAAAAAATATTAATTAAACCCATTAGAATTGCTCAACACGCTTAATTTTAGAAAAAAATGTGCAAGACATAAAACATTTGTAGAATGTAATAGCAAATCTAACTGACCTTGATTATTTAAATCCGTTTATAAATGGCGGAGAAAATGCATATTTTACCAATATTAGGCATCCTCTGTTATTAATGAACTTAATCAGCTCCTATTCTAGTCTAGAGTTAAGCTCCATTGTTGAGTTGTTCAATATCAGCTGATGAAGTAAGAACTTGGATTGTACTTCTCTATTTGTACTTGAATATTTATTTTGAATTTGAAAGACAAACAAGTACCCTGTCTCCTTCTCTATATCCATAAATATAGCTACACCAACACATAATATACATAAAATACGTACTATGCACTTTTAAAACTTTTGTTCAACTTAAAAATTTATTCTCCATTCTCAATTTAGAATCCATTGTTTTATTCATATAGAAAAAAATTGATTTAATGTGGTAAGATTTAGGTTTTTCGGTTAAAAGGGTTAGGGCCATTATAAGAAAGAAAAATCCCTGAAAATTTCAAATCTTTGCTGGAGACGAAATTGGTAAGAAGGCATTTCGTGTCTTTCAAATTATTGGATACACTTCTACTGGAATTTTTCTTCCGATTGTTTTCACAATTACAATATTCCATAGGAAATTAAAAGAGCTAGCAAAAAGAGTCTTTATATTTTCATATTTTTTAGTTATTTAGATTTAAAACATTTATCAGCCAACGTTTTTAAACGGTTTATTAGATTAGATTTTTTTTTTTTTTTTTTTTTTTTTTTTTTTTTTTAATTATACTTTACCTTATTAATAATTATCATGCCAAGTTTCAATTCAATCCGTCAAACCGTTCAGGATGTAAACACTATTTTGTGAAAAAACAAAATGGCGTATATCTGTGAAAATAGGCAATTCTGGATATACGTTTACAGGTACAATTTCTTAGTTTTTATCTGGTAAACCAGCTCCTGAATTTTGGAAACACAATTTTACAACATACAGTTTATAACAATGTCCATTATCCTTGTTTTTGTGGATATTCAAACCGAATCCCACAACATTTGTCGTATATTTTTCTACTTTCTGTTTGGTGTGGGAATTAAATTTCAAAATCCACTTACAATACAAACGAAATATTCTCTCAAATTCCCTTTCAAATAAATAAATTAATCTTTATAAAAGAGTTTTGTGTTTTACATTTGACAAATATTCCACTAAAATTTACGTTATATTGGGTGCTAATACATTTTAAAGAAAATCACGAAAACCTTAAACGATCCTAATGTATTCCATAAAGTGTTATAAATACACTTATTATGATTCAATTTATTCATGGGGGGGAGGGCACTAAATCGATTACCCATAAATTTGTATTAAACTATAGGTCTAATATTATAAATATGGTATATAATTTAAATTTAAAATTTATTTATTTGATATTACAGTAAAAAATTTTGAGATGGACGTTTTTGTTTGTTTTTTTTAACTAATCTTATTTTAATTTCAACATGTTTCACTTTTATTGATTCAATTTAACTGTTTACCAATAAACGTTACCGACATCCTCCAGAATAGGAAACGTCACAAAGTTAAGAGATTAAAATGACCCTATTAAAAACATTACAATATTGAACTATAGATTATCACAACTTTTGAAAACTATCTATCGTTCTTTTAATTAGAAATTCCCAATTATTAACAAAAAATGGATCATATAATTATTTACATTATAATTTGTAAAAAACCCTTCATTAATGGTTACATATAGAATAACCTTTTCGCATAAAATCATCAACAAATAGTTTAACAATAATTATATTATTGTTTCTGAACAGAATACATAACAATTCTGGCTAATATAATTTCAAAATCATCAACAGATATTACGAGATATACACAATATAAAAAACACTACAAGAAAAGTTGTTTTTTATAATCAAATAAAGGGCAATCGTGGAATATCAGACTAAACAAATAGGGTCAAACGTTGCTTGTGTTTAGGTACATGGAGGAAATACATTTGAACACTTCACTGGGAAAACATTGCAAGCGCCAAATTTTAACAAGTGGTTTTTGATTTTAAAAAAAGTTCCTTCTGCACTCCTCTGTGATGTAATGTTGTTTAACTTTGGAACAAAAAATTGGAATTGTGGGAAGCTGGCACGTAGTGCTTGAGTTGTGTCACACCTAAGTGTAACATAACCTCCCTCTTGTCCGGCCTAGTTAAACATTTAAATAAACGGAATAAACTCTCAGTCAATGTTGAGATATGGAAAGTGGAAGTTTAAGAAATTTCTGAAGAAGAGTTGGAATGAATAGTGTAAAGGTAATTAAAGAGAGAGGAAAAAATTGTGAAAACTTAGAAATCATCCCTATTTAATGGACGAGTATATTGAAGCGCTGAGTTTTCAATCGGAGATAGAAGTCGCTTACAATCTACAACTAACCTAAAAATTTCAACGTTTATTTATTGATAGTATGTGTTAAAAGCGATCAATTTGAATTTTAAGTTGAACTAATTAGAAAGTCGTGTATTAGTTTTTAAATACAGAAATGATACCAAATGTCCGATTAAAACATTAATAATGTTGTCAGAAATATTTCAAACCAAAGTTTGTAGCTAATTTGGTGATATTTAGAAGAAATTTCTACTGTACGTGATACTCTCATATGAAATATGTTCTCATTAATGTTTCTAAGATACAAGATGAAAGCTCATTTCATAGTTCAAGGTCTAGATCTCGTCATGTTGAAAGCTCCTAAAGCTAACGTTGAGAATAGCTAACAAGATCGGTCTGGACGACTAATTCAGAGACGACGCGAGGATTTAGAAGCTATCTTCGTCAAATTTCTGAACATAAAGATCTGTTGAGAAAGAGTACCATTTTACTGCAACCTCTCCAGTCCTGATTTATACCTCTTTCATTTGGTCTAATGACTATTTTGCTGAGCCCCTGTGGTTTATGATAGGACTGATTGAAGCGGCTCACCGCTGTTTGCTGCCAAAACACCCACAACACAAAACACTAAAACAAAGTTGAGTCTATCTTGTTTTCATCATTATATGTCAGTATATAATTTATTTAGGTTTTAGATAAATAAATTACTCGGATAGGATCGTAATGTTGGGAGATTGAAGAGACTCTGACGGTTCGACTGTGTGTGTTCATTTCGAACGGAGTTGGTGGCCACGTATTTTTTAATTGTTTGGCTTCGGTTGACAACGGAACCACGTTAATTATTTTTATACTTAATAGTGCAGGAGCTTCAGTAAGGCACCGCCGTTTTGATTGTCTTCTCCGTTCTCATTCATGGAATACAAAAGTTTTTATAGTCCTACATTTTAAGTTATTTTTCATTCGTTATATTATAAAAAGTGAAATTGTAATAAAGTAGGTAAATTCTAGAATTATTGGTGCTACTTTATTTACAGGTAGAACTTTACAACGTTTTACATGCGATTAGAGTGTCAGAATAGGTAGTCTATGAATGTCAATAGTTATGGGACTAGAGTATTTTTATGAACGTATACAAGAAAGATATTTTCTCATTTTTGAGTTGTTACCTATACACTTTATATATATATATTTTAAATGGTCAAATCATAGATTTATACCAATTTCAATTGAGAGAATTAGAATAATAAATTTCATTAAATGATTAAAATTATATTCATTAAGTGACTGAAAGTAAGTATTGGTCTCTTAAACCACATAATAGTAATTCAAAATTTACACTTAATGAATTTTAGTAAAAAATTAGTATAATAATAAAACATATATAATCATGAAAAAGGGTCCAACTATACGGTTTTTTATGGATGTGATTTCAATCTTGTCTAAAACAAAATGATATGAAATTTTAAATGTTGCCTACAAACTTTCTAAAGTTACCAAAACTGTATTCAAAACAATTAAGTCTCTCTAGAAAATCAATTAAAGATTGAACAAATAGAGCTCCCAAATGCACAGTAAGAATTCAATAATTGATTTTATAGTGAGTCTTTCAAAACAAATTTGTCACAACATATAAAGAATGAATATTTACCGTTATTTTTCTTGAATATATTAGGACAAAGAGAGGTAATTCTGTATGTAGATTCCCTCAATGCTATCGCTACAGTTTATTTAGGAACTATTTAATTATAATAATTTGTTTTCGCCATTCCGAATATTGTTATATTAATTCAAATATATAAGACTTACCGTCGTCAATATTCATTTAATAATTTTTTACCGTTGTCAATACAAACAGAATATTGACGACGGTAAGTGTTATATATTTGAACTATTTAAGTCAGAGGTACATAACATTAAAAAATAATAAAATATTATTTATTTACTGAATGGGTTTAGCTGAAATTTGAAATTTACTATACACAAATTTACTGAATTTATATCTTCAATCAGTGGTCCTACTTAAAGTGAGATATTCGCAGCTTTCTACTATTCGTCTTTATCTTTGTAACAATGTATAATTACTACATACAACAAACATGTAATGGTTGATTTTCATGACAAATTTCGGAAAGTACCATAATATAGCCCATCAAATTTGTTTTATTGACATCTCTAAAATAATATTTGTGAAGTAAAATATCCAAAGGATAAGAAATTTACATCCAAAGTTCCAACAACAAGACAAAACAGCTTTCAAATTTGAGTAAATCGGGAGGGGCGACTAAGAAGAACCCTAAATTTTTCAATTATTTTATTAGAGACACTATACTGAAACTTTAAACAGTTTCCTGCCCCCATATTTTAGATTAATATAATTTACAAAAACCTAAATTAAATCCAAATTTACAGTTTATAATTCTCCATGAAAAAGCAAAAGAAACGTTCTACGGTTAAAGTAACACAGTACCCAAAACTACAATTTTGAATGTTAACTATTTAAAAAATGTATTAGTAGTAAAAAAGCCTGACAGCGGGGAATTAAAGACTGGGGGGGGGGTCATTTTCTCCATTTATATTCAGCTACGAGGCCTAACAAGGTTGATACCTCTACAAGAACGAAATAAGATATTGGCAATTTTGTACAAAGGTTATTAGAGGCAAATTAGTAGTCATGTACATTTAATAGATTCAACAAATCTGTGTAAAAGTTGATTTTCATGACTAATTTAGGAGAGTACCACAATAACGCCTATCAAATTAGTTTTATAGAAATCTCTGAAATAATATTAGGGAAGTTAAATATCCCAAAGACTAAAAATTTACAACCAAAGTTTCGTTAAGAATACAAAAACAACTTTCAAATTTTAGTAAATCTGGATGAGCGACTAACAAGACCCCTGTAATTTTTCAAGTATATTATTACAGACACTACACTCATAGAATGTTTAATTTTATTACTTCACAAAGGAAAGTCAGTGGGAAGAATTGATTGTTAATAGCGAACATTAATATTTTAAATGTCTAAAAACTTAATACTGCAGTCGTACAAACGTTTCTTACTTTACTTTTTTTTTCAAAACATAACGAGTTGATTTATTTCGACATAAAATGTAATTATACAGTGTAGTATGGCCTGGAGGCATGTGCCAGTGCAAGCGCAAGGAACAAGAATGTGGCCTCAACTCCACGATCATCACCTTTGACCCTTCAAGTAAACCCTTCCCAATAACAACTAGTCATTACTAGTACTCAACTTTCAGATCGACTACATTTCATAACTTATATGTGTATTTATTTGAACTTTTACAAACATTTATTTAAATTATTAAAGTGCACAAAGTTGCAATCTTATATTTTTGGTCCTTGGCGTCTCGTCCTTGTGCGTAAAACGTGTACATGTCCGGGGTATTTGCCGCCAACGCCGAGTTCTTAACTGAATTATGACATTAATTATACAAGCAGTACACGGTTTTATTAACATCTTGCAAGGGAGTTGCATCGTGTGATACATTACTTAGGAAATTTCTAAGAATCTTCGCATTCAACAGCAGAATAATTGTTCTGTAATAACTACCGATGAATGTCTGAAGAGTTTATTTATGTCGCACTGTGAAAGTTGTATAAATAATCAAGGCACTGTCGTACTGGGGAGTCGCAAATCCCACTATTACGGTTTCATAATTGACTGTTTGATAAATAAATGGCACAAATATTGCAAAATATTTTCCAATCAAAAACACGTACCTAAAGCCTTTAAATAAACGTTGTACAAATATGGCACGAACTTTCTCAAACACCTATTAACAAAACTAAAACCTTCACATTTCTTACAATCTTTGGATATTGCTAATTTTTATTATTTTTTTAATTTACTCATCAATCGTTATTTTCTTTTTACATACGATTCTTTACATTGGTTTAAACTGTAAACCTTCATACTTTACCAAATATTTAAGATTCTATACTTCCTGGTGGTGATAAGAGACTTCCTAAACCGAATTTGTATAGAATAAAATCGAATTCATTTTGTTTTAGGCTTAATCCCAAATGTTTAATAAATATAAACAGTTTAAAACTCTTAAAACACTCCTGAAAACAATCCGTAATAGATGTGCCATTTTTTTAAAAGGAATCCTCATAAAGGGTCTTCCATAAAAAACTCGCCTTTGATATTTTTTGACGATCACAAAACTTTCTGTTTACTACAAAGGCAGAAAAAAACCATTAAAAGGAAGACTAATAACACTCAATCTCCATTTGTTCCAAATCGGAAATTAATAGAAAACTACTTTTAAAAATGAAAAGTTATATTATATATAATAAACAGATTAGAGTTTCATTTGCCACTCGGTCAAAAACTATCTCTATGTACATAACAGGCAATATTTAGTTTATGAGATGATGTTTTTACGTGGTCTCCCTTATCCTACAATTTGTTTATTTTTACTCTCAGGTAAGAATTTACTGTTTTCTAAATTTGTGTCAAGAGATCTAGACCATTTAGTTTTAACATATAATACACACGGCTTGTTCATATTTTTCTAAGTTATTAATGGTTAGCGATAATCTAATTTCCTTAAAGTAAAATTTAAAATGTAGAATTAATCAAAACAATAATCTTAAATTGAGGAGAAAGAATCAAAAGTTTTCCTTCGATTATGCCACCATAACTAGGTGGTGATATTTCTTCCAGCAACAGAAATTCACCACAACCAGCAGTTTGGAGAATTATTACAAGGAAGGCTTGACAATGTTTTGGGACAAATACGAAAGATGAAACTAAAAGGAAGTTGCATGAAGGGAGGGTTGTATGAAGGGAGTTGAATTTTTGAAAAAGCTAAATAAAACCAGTATCGGTTTGTAACACCAGCTGTATATTATGACGATATATTGATTTCATAAAAACCAACGGTAGACAAATTAAACAGAAAACTATATACTATATAACGTACTATTAACTCTTGACGCAGAATGACTGAATAGCTTTGAAATAGGATTGTATTAGGCCTTAGGTATTAGATTGCAAAGCTAAATACAATGACCAGGTTGGCTAAGTTTCACCTGTTCAAGCTTGCTTGAGATAAATCAATTATTGTGCTTGAAGCTACAAGCTTGTTATTCTGTTATGTAACGTGGCAGTCTCACAACTAAACGGGTAGGTAAGAAAATTAAAACAGCAATAAACTATCTCCTACTACTAAACTAGCGGTTTCTCCAACACCATTAACAGTTTAGTAGTGTTACGGAATTATGGCCTAGAGTATTTTATAATCATTCTTAATATGTTTTAAATAAGACATGTTTTTACTTAACACGTCATATACATAGAAAGTATAAAATTATGTGAAGATTGAAATAATGATGAATTTTCTGTGGAAACATCCGTTTTTGAGTCCCCTCAAACAAAAAATGTGGTATTTGGAAACAGACCGTCGTTTGAGCGTTGGTTTACTACCTAAACTAGAGACCGATTTTGATCAAATATCCTACGTGAGCTAATTTTTTTTCAAATATCTACGTGCGTTTATGTTATTTTAGTGGTAGCTATCATACTGTAAGACCAAAACTTAAAATTTCAGGTTTTTGAATAACAAAAAACAGGTTGTAACGATTTTCATCAAATTTTGGAATTTTCAATTTCCAAAGTGATGTTAAAATACATTAAAAATAAACAGTACAAAAACTAACACCCTTACGTAAAGCCAAACCAAACTCACCGTTTAAGAGGTACGCTGCTAAAAGACTAAAACGAAAATTCCAATTTACTCAAATAATTTTCATTAAATTTTGCATAACGTGGCCACTAAAGAACCCAACCACCTACTAGTTGTCATCATGACAACAATGTTAGTACATGCTTGGATATCCCGAGGGGATCCAAAGTTAGAGCTACACCTTTAGTCTTGGGTTAGATTCCTAACTGGTCTCTTTTCACCAACTTTTGTCCCTTTACGACCCAGTCTCTATTAGAGTTTTCAAAGCTTGGGGGGTCTTTATTTTACGTTTTGTTCTTCTTTTTTTTTGTAAGGCGACGATGACTGAGAGGTTATTAATCAACAAGGGAAAATCAATAATCCCGGTTTGGTCATTATCGATTAAAAAAAGGGATTTGTAAATCTCAAAAACATTCAAATGTTTGCATTTTTTATGCATTTTGAGTACATATGCAATTTTTTTAATATCACCGACTCTATTGGTGGTAGAATAATGAAGAAAATAATTAAATTACTCGAAAATGAATGGTCTATCAAAATGCTGGGGTATATTAACATTAAGGGTACTAACCTCAAAAAATTAGAATTTCTGGATTTAAGTTTTTTTCCAGGTTAATAATTTATTAACACATACAAATCCAAAGCAACATATGATAACCGATAGAGTCAAATTTTAAATATGGAAATAAAATATTTTTGCCTTTAACAGTTTAACAGATACTACATAATTTTTTGTTTAAGTGTAAAGTTTTGGCCAATATGCTCACATCAAAAATGAACAAAATAAGACCGTCTTAAATCAGTTCACAGTCAACTACAGACAAAAGACTTGGAAGTCGGTTTCTTTGACAAAATGATTACTGAAAAACAACCCCAAAAAAGGAAGATACAACGATTACAATGCATGGATACGTGTTATTTCCGACGGTTTTCAGGTAGAAGTTAACCTGTACCATTTCTAATATGTGATCAATACGTAGTCCTGTTTATTATATACCTAACCTAACCTATCCAACTTGACGAGCATGACACATAACTCAATGATTTAAAATCTGAAAGCTTCTATATTTATACTGTAGATGGCATAGACATAAGTTTACTCATTATATTCTTTGGGATATAGTGACAAACTGTTGACAGGGTGTCTCTTGTAATAATAGATATGAGTCATACTTTTACTATGTGTGGAATGTGCAACGTTGCCAAATACATAACGCCATAAAATTGTCGGATATAATCCTGGTCAACCCTTTCTACCTTGAAAGCGTCGGAAAAGATACTCCATCGGAAATAACCCGTCGCAAATAACCCAGCACTGCTCAAATAATATTTACATTACATTCACATTTATTGACCTCCTATTTGCTATTGATAAAAATATACATTATCCTTTTTATTGTTAAAGATTTTGATGAAACTGTGTTTATACAACGTGGTTAAACATAGAACAAATATTAATAAAGAACCGAAATCAGAATTAGATATTTCCCCAATTTGTTTTAAACATTTGCTGTTTTTTGTTGCCTTCATTTTGAGGGTATATTAAGGATAAGTTTACTAAACAAAAATATCTATCATTTCATTAAAGTTGGGTTTAAAAATAAGTGTATAAACAAGATTTGAAAAATCTCATTCCTTTAATTTTAAAAAGTCTTTCAATCAATTTTAAGTTTCTTATATTGAACTTTAAACAGTAACCATTTTAAAATTCTAAAAGTAATCAACACACCATACATCTGAACAAGGAAAATCCCCAAACCTCAAAATAACACAACTACATAAAACTGTGTAATGCGTTTATATTACCTTATGTACATTTCGATAGTTCTGCTATCATCTTCAAAGGTGCACCTTCAGAGGAGTTTTGTGTAGTTGTGTTATTTTGTGGTTTGGGGTTTTTCCTTGTTCATATACAGTCACCACAGGTGCTCTAGTGATTTATTTACACCATACATCCGTAAAAAGGAGAAGAAAAATCTCTTATTAGAAACCTTTAAACCATTACATTTATCAAATTATTTAGATATACGAAAACAATGAAAGAAATTTTAATTTTGTTGAAAATATTATTAGGTCCACAGTCTCATAGACAGTACTCCGCCAACCACTTATCTCTGTAACTCCTTCAGTTTACTTCAATATATCATAAATTAAATTATCCACAAGTGATCCTATCGTCTTATCTACAAGTCAATAAATAGCCTACACCCTCACGGACCAGACAATCTCATTAATAACAATAATTGTTACAGAACGATCAGCTGAGAAACAGCTGTTTAAACAGGTCCGATGGCCTGAACAAACAAACACACTCAAGATGATTTGTTTTTACTAGTCCCGCCTTTTCATCTGAGCCTACGTCACTAATTGATTTGTTTGTTTGATTGTTCCAACAAATAAAATAAAACACTAATTAATTGTATGTGATTACAATTCCGATTTGATAACAAAAGATTGTTGAGTGTCCTAATTTGTTTTAGGTCCTCATTATAATAATGTAATTCATTAACACCTGGGCAATAGTAGGAGACTACCACCTGTTGAAGTTGCTGTAGTACGAATGAAAAATATTATTTTAATCAAATCAATGTTACATATTTTAGAACACAATCTCTACCCTCGTTTGTGAAACTTGACCTGCTGACTCTTTCCTAAGCGTTTTATGTTCTGCATCTTTATATTAAGGGAAATTATCTTCGTTTGAAATGTGACCTTCGATATTTTATCTCTCTCAGGGGCTCACTATAGCGTGGCAATCCCGAAGCACTCTAGCTAGTTCTACACTTTGTTCCATCCAGTTTTGAGTTAGGTTAGGTTAGGTTAGTATAGGAGTTAGGTTAGGTTAGGTTCTACACTTTGTTCCATCCGCTTTTGAATTAGAGCCCTCTCCTTTGTCTCTCGTGATCAACTCTTGTTCTCTACCGACCCTGACGCTATTGAAGTATTCTAAAGGTTAGGTTAGGTTAGTTTAGGTTAGGTTAGGTTAGGTTAGTATGGTTAGGTTAGGTTAGGTTCTACACTTTGTTCCATCCACTTTTGAGTTAGAGCCCTCTCCTTTGTCTCTCGTGATCAACTCTTGTTCTCTACCGACCCTGACGCTATTGAAGTATTCTAAAGGTTAGGTTAGGTTAGGTTAGGTTAGGTTAGGTTAGGTTAGTTTGGTTAGGTTAGGTTAGGTTCTACACTTTGTTCCATCCACTTTTGAGTTAGAGCCCTCTCCTTTGTCTCTCGTGATCAACTCTTGTTCTCTACCGACCCTGACGCTATTGAAGTATTCTAAAGGTTAGGTTAGGTTAGGTTAGGTTAGGTTAGGATAGGTTAGGTTAGTTTGGTTAGGTTAGGTTAGGTTCTACACTTTGTTCCATCCACTTTTGACTTAGAGCCCTCTCTTTTGTCTCTCGTGATCAACTCTTGTTCTCTTCCGACCCTGACGCTATTGAAGTATTCTAAAGGTTAAGTTAGGTTAGTTTAGGTTAGGTTACGTTAGGTTAGGTTAGGTTAGGTTAGGTTCTACACTTTGTTCCATCCACTTTTGAGTTAGAGCCCTCTCTTTTGTCTCTCGTGATCAACTCTTGTTCTCTTCCGACCCTGACGCTATTGAAGTATTCTAAAGGTTAGCTTAGGTTAGGTTCTACACTTTGTTCCATCCAGTTTTGAATTAGAGCCCTCTCTTTTATCTCTCTTGCTCAACTCTTGTTCTCTTCCGACCCTGACGCTATTGAAGTATTCTAAAGATAGCCGACTTTATTTTACACTATTTTCTTACATTTTTTTATAAAGCGATCATGACCGAGAGGTTTTTTGCCTTTAAATAAGAAGGAACACATCTACCTCAATTCACATCTCTCACCTACCTACCGGTAACGTTTACCCTAAGTTATAGTAATCAATCTCTTGAAGCAGGATAGGGTTTAGGAAGGACTATTACAGAATAATTTTAAATTACGTCTTCCAGGATGGTGTTACTACTAGGAGAATGTTCAGTTTTATATCAGAAAAGATACTTATAGGTCAACGGTCAACGAGTCAAATGGCTTTACTAAGAACTGCCCTCTAGCGTACAGAGAATAAAAAATGACAGTAGCTATAAAGATCAACGGCAGTCTAAATCAAAGTTCCTGTTTCTCAAGATGGGTGGTTTGTGTTTACAGTTAACCTAATACATATAGTAAATATATATATTCAAACTTGGATAGCTGAGATCTAGGATATCTCTTGACTATTCAAGATTTTCCATAACCCATGAAGTTTATAATAATAATAATAATTTTATACAATTTTTATCAGGTGATTTTATTCATCTGCACCACCCATATGACCTCCCCCCCCCAATACTAACCTTTGAAACTGTTTAACATTTCTAAGAGCGCAACGCTAGGTGTGAGATCTGATAGTCAACTTTAATAAGAACGAACGCAGGCATGTTACAAACCATTTTTTACCGTCTTTTTGCTCTGAAAACCATGGTGCAAACGGAACTAAAAAATCGTTAACAGGTTTTAAGTTTTTGATGAAATTGTTTAAACCATTTTAATATATAAACTTTTTTGTATTTTTGGAGGGTGAAAATAAATAAGACAAAATTTAGTAAAAGGGCAAAATCATTTTTGAGAATATTTATGCATCATCACTTATTATTATTTATTTTTTGTACAGTAAAAAGTTAAAAATTGTATAGATTGAAAGCAATCAAAGATGTTTTAATTTTATTTGCACTGAAGTATTAAAATCTAAAACCAGATATGTACTGGATGTCTTACAAAAAAATTAAAACGATAATGAAAAACAAGACAAAAATTTAAAACCAAACAAGAAAAATAAAACCTTATAACATTTTACCAAAAACATTACAAAATAAACATTGAATACTTCTATAAATGGAGATTAAACTTCTGTAAAAAACTGTGCAAACTGTACGGGGAGAGGGGTGGCAACTAACTTTCACTCCAACCTGTGTATACGCAACAAACACTAATTACAATCAGCTAGTAAAATGAAAAATGAAAAATTCTTAAAATTGATTAACATTATTTATAAATTGTTCTTTAATTCATAGAATCACAAATTCTACAAAATTTGGTTAAACATTGTCAATTTCCTCTTACAGAGAAGAAACGCTTGAAAATAAAATAGTATAAATAAGCCTACAGTAACAAATCCAAAATATATGTATTGACCAAATTAGATAATCTGAAATTTTGTTATATTTTGGATTTTGAACAAGTTTAGATACTATAAAATAAATAATCGTCAAACTAGCTCTCAGCGCTTCAGAAAAAAAACTAAATAACAAAGCTTGGCTTTAAATCTTATTTCATTAAATCGGCATATAAATCATTTTGTTTTAAATATCTAGTTTATTTTAAAATATAGGCTGCTTAGCATTGGCGATCCTGTTTATAAAATCCCTATGATAAGGTCAACTCTGTAATTCCAAAAAAAAAGATATAAATATTTTGTAAAAAACGGCCGATAAATACAGATATTTCAACAATGATAAACATTAAATACTATATATAGATAATATAACAATTTCGCAAAAGCAGTCTCAACAGGTCATAGACGCAATTTACAGGAGTATTATTATGTAAAATGTAGTGCTATGTCCTTAAAAAATTACACATTTATAGAAACACACATCTTACATTCATAGAAATAAGCATAGAAATGTTAAACATAAATTGCACCCAAATACGCTGAGTCCCATAAAAACTGCAATTACGAAGAAAAATATATTATATTCATTTATAAATATAAATAAAAACTTAAAGAAAAGAGACAGATATGTAGGTAGGCCTATATGAAATAAATCAACTAGACTTGCACTACAAAATTCCATAAAGAAGAAATTAGGTAGACCTTCGCTGCATTCGAAGTATAGATAAGCACAGGTATTTAAAAAAATATTTAAACGCAAGTATTTCTGATCGCAATAAACTGCACCCAGAGAATGATAACAGTCACACATTATTCAGGGGACATTATGTCCTATATGTCGAGTTAACGCATTTAATTACTTATCAAGAGATAAGCAGAACAAGGCAGTAGGTATGTGGTATTACCCGACTCGTTTCTTAAATTTATCTATAAACTTAAGTCGATAAAATAAAACATTAAAACTACGAAAATCGTGATTTTTGATTTATTATTAAATTTTAGCTACCGTACTACTAAGGTATACGTAAATTGCATAGAATGCATATTAATACACTTTTATTACGTTTCTCTCTTTATGGAATGAAAACAAAGTTAAAGAATATATATATTCCGTGCATAAAAGGCATGTTTAGGTATATTAAATAAGTAGTACCTTTTAAATTTTTAGGAAAAAAAATACTTATTTTATACGATAACGAGTTTTTCATGACGGTCAAGTTTAGTTTTTCATTGTTTTTACTAATTACTCTCGTACTGCAATTTACTTTTCTTTGTGATTCAAAAAATAAACTGTGGAAATGTTTAAAAAACCCAGCCCTAATGTCAGCATTCGTCTTTTCTTTTTTTTCTGAATCTTTATACCGGTTTATAAATACAAAAGTACAAATTTTAAAGAAAATCAGGGAAATCAGCAGATTGATTTATGATAAATGCTGATGTAGATGAAAACAGATATGTAGTAAAATCACTTTTTTATTACTTAAGGGCCCTTGAAATATTGTATCAAAGTTATATATCTACTCAATTTGATCCATACCGTTATGGCCGACGATAAACAGAGGCCAATTATTACTTTAAGATTTTAAAATTTTTACTCACATTAGAACATTATTTTTTAGGCACACTTGATAAGAATGCAAAACAGCAATAAATAGGAATAATGGTTGACCTCGGAATTAAAACAGGTGTATGAGACAACGATTTTATTTGTGAGAAGGTTGCGGGCTTGTGCCGAGGCCGTGGGGCGGAATCCCTGCTAATTGAAGGCCCCTCCCCGCCCCCACCTCAACATAATGGCCAGTATTTGTCTAGAGCGGGCTTGTTATTAGGCCTTAGGCAATATAGTTAGTTCGGTGGAAGATGTTCTCCCTCAACATCTTTTGACGGTTGATATTGAGGTGCAAGAAAATATGCAATAGTTGACAAATTAGATAAGACGCAACGCAGTTATTTTTAAATCGCTCTGTTAGTTTCGGGGCAACGGCCTTGTTGATAAATTTAAAATTTTTAATTTTACCAGTAATAATAGATCACGTTAATTATTATTTCTTGAATCTTAGGTCTTCTTGACACCCCTCCCTTTTGTGTTGTATTCAACTCAGTTGTTCAATTCATTTATAGGCTTTTTTTTTACCGAAATGGATTTCAACTTTGATTTATTAAAAAGAACATTACTGGAAATATGGATCAAATGAAAAGATTTTTGATAAGTTAACGTCCTTTTCATCCTCCCTTTGTTGATAAACGAAAGCATTTACTTCTCAGCTGACTTATTATCATCAGTTCAATTTGATTATATGAAGTTGAATTTAAAATTGTGAGGTGTCCATTTCAAATTTTCTTTTTGCTATTTTCGCTGGTGTTTAAACAAAAATGAATGCTACATAGAGATGGGTGGGGTGGGAGGTTATTGTGGGATTACTTTGCTTCTTGCACAACTCCGTTCCTCCGAAGGTATTTAAAAAAAATTTAATCCAGAGGTACGATTATGGGTCATTAAAAACCCATTTTGCTTTTTAAAAAAGGCCTTAAAAGTAGTCAATTATTATGAATCAGTTAGTATATGTTGAATGGGGTAGAGGGGAAGGTGGCTTATGATATTCTATGTATGAGCTAAGTAAATGTATCTGAAATAATGGGATAAAATCAAGAAAACGTCGACCCAACCAGAGCAGAGGAAAAAATTAATTTTCTAATAAGAGAAATGAAATTTCCAATATTAATTGTTTTCTATTCCTACTGTTAAACATTGGATAGAGAATGTCAGTTTGTATAAATGAGTTTTAGTAGGCAATTAGAAAAATTGCAGGTAAAATTAAATTGATAAATCGATATATGATACTGTTATTATGCTCACCCATCATACAAATGATAAAATACGTTTAGTGAAAGCAGAACCGTTTTGACCGATATTCAAGATTCAAATCTAAAACAGAAATTTTGAACTTGCTGTATGAATTTTGTTGATTTATTTTTTTAGCATTACAATGTTTACCACAAATTAACATAACCTATGTAAATTTGGTATAGGAACCATTACTTAATTTCAACAAATCATATTGTTTTGTTCATCCAAAGAACAAATCAAATGGAAACATTTTGATAAAATCATTTTTTCCCTTGTTGTTTAAAGACAAAACACCTCTCCGTCATCAGGAAAAAACAGAACATAAAATAAAGACCCCTAGCCCTCAAATCTCTAATAGCGTCAGGAAAGAACAAGAGTTGGTCAGGAGAGACAAGATACGAAAGATGAAAGAGAGGGATCTAACCCATGAATACGTAAATAAAATGTGTAGACCAGCTAGGTTCCTCGGTGTTTACAAACCAGCACTCACTAAAGTGAATCTTCGAGGGTTTTTTTTCAAATTGGATAGGCCTTACAGTAATTTTACATCAAAACGTTCACATTTAGACAAGACATGTTTGAGTGTAGCACCTGTAAATACCAAAGTCTGTAGCTATCCTATGTTACCTACTTAGTTACGAAAATGGTATCAATCATTGAAGAATGTACAATAGATAAATTTTAGATATTATATTCTATCATATGGAAATAATGACACTCTAGATTATGAACTGCCCACTGGTCCTATAAATACGAGTACTTTATCATTATTTTCGATTCACTGTAAGCTATAAAATATTTGTAACGCTATAGAATTCAAATTGGTAATGCTCGGTTTTACAAATAGTTAAATTTTTTTCTATTAACCAAAAAATCGTCCAAGATTCAAATTCTAAAAATTAGTTTATCGATTACCCTATGGGTTCTATTTAGTCCCACAATAGACAATTTTGTAAAGCTTTAAAATCTAATGATACTGAAATGTATTTTTACGACAAAAAAAAATAACTAAAATCTTAAAAAACTTAACCTCCAAATTTAAAATAAAATCTTCTCAATTACCTAGTCAGTGGAAGTTATCAGAAAACCTGACAGATTTTCCTTCTTCCAAACAGGGTATTCTGGCAGTATAAGTTACTACCTAAAATGAATATCACATGGTCTCAACATCAAATGTGTTTTTTTTTAATTGTTGCTATGACGTGGAACCATATCCAACTACGTTCAGAAAGCTGCTTAGTTGCAACGCGATAAAGTCTTGCCGAAAACTTAGAAAACAATGAAATATGATAATGTGACTTGGTTGCAGCAACAACAATAATATGCAAACCTGTAATTAAATAATACCAAACTTGGGACTTCGAAGTCACGAGGCCGAATAGAACCTAACAAAAGATATGTATCATTTGCACAATTAATAGACGCACTTGTTTCTGAGATACGAATGTGCCTAGCGGCTGTTATTTACCACATACACATCTATGAAGCCCCCTAGAAGATGTAGTATGGGATAATTAGAAGTGTCTACCATATTTGGAGAAGATCAGAAATTCGACAAAAATTTATAGCGTGACAAATGTATTCAATAAGGAATGCTTGTTCTATAAATTTATTGAAGAAGGAAAACAACTTCTGGGTGAAGTGAAATGTGAAAGATTTACTTGGCTTAGAAAGGAAAATGGCAGTCTATACGCGAGCAATATCCAAACGAGTAAAGATAACAAGTGGTTTTGGAATCAATCTAATGATTAAAAAAGGACTTTGACTCAAAGTTTTCTTCTCACAATAGCTACAAAAAAACTGAATTAGTTTCCATAATTAGATTACTGTCATAATGAACCACGTATATTTTTCAGCTAATTTAATAATGTTAATAATGACAATCTAAATCGTGATAGTTGGTTACAAACCTACGTTTGCCAAAAACAAATAATCTGAAACTTTTAATATAAAACTTTACATTCTGATATATTAATAAACAATACAATGGAATCTACCTTCGTATGATCATCTATTGAAAGATAAAACGCACAGACGGTCGAGAAATTTGCATTTGTGAGATAGATTGAGTCCAAGACGTTATGTTATACACAAACACATAACTCAAACTAGAGTGTCATGTTACGCTACATATATATCCTAGAGTTCAGTTTTACTTGTTGAAATATGCGAGTCGTGATTGCACCGCAGCGTGTAACATGTACGTAATTGTAATCAATTTCTTCTTCGTCCAGACATCGTTTGGACGATGCGATACAGTAAAATATACTATTTATTCAAATCTAAACTACAAAAATTGTGTATTGTTATTTCAATCAATTTTGCATGAGTAATCTTATTCTTTGTTGATTGTAAATATATTTACATAATGTGAATATAGATTTATAAGCTGTTTTAATCACTACCTGAGTTTATGTATATGGATCAAGGTTCTTATAGCATCACAGACTATAATGGAGCACGTTTTATAATTCGTACAAAATTGTATACAGGATGATCACGTAGTTAGGAGTCCCATATTATTGAAAACATGATTGAACTTTACAGTATAACAAACACACAGAACACAATTCTCATAAAAAATACGTCTAAGTGTCAGACGCGTTTCAACGACAAGGTCGTCCTCTTCAGTGGTTGTGGTTTGGTTGGTGTAGCTGGTATATCACTGAAGAGGGTCTTGAAACGCGTCCGATACTTAGGCGTATTTTTTTATGAGAATTGTGTTCTGTGTGTTTGTTATACTGTGTAGTTTTTCTCATAAGTCAAGCTCAACATTTAATATGATTGAACTTCTACTTCACAAATAAAATTTACAAAATTTGGTTATGTACAAGAAACGTTCAACTATTCAAGTTACATTATATTGGGTCACTTAATTTTCTCCCCGTATATAAGTTCGTCTGTTATTAGCAAAAATTTAGATTATTTATGAAGGATTTGAAATTCAAAATTAATGTAAACATGAAAAATTCGTGTTCTCCTTTAACTTAAAAGAATTTACGATGCAAAAACAGCACAGATTTTCTCCTTCACCTGTGTGACGTATTCTGGTGAACAGTCATTCGGGTTTTTATTGCGGTTGCAGTACGAATAGCAATCTTAATTTTAATCGGGATCACAGGCAGCATGATATCTAGAAGACTGGGAATCAGATAATTTGCTCAGAAGGCCTAAGATGTAGGAGATTCTGTGTGGAATAGCTCGATCGAGTACTTCAATTCATTTAGTTTATAAATTCTAATACGACTTTTATGAATTATTATATCAGTCCAAGTTTCCGTTAATGGCGTTCGTGACATTATCGAGAAAGCCGAAATATTGTCTAGCCCAGCGGAAATATATATAGGCCTATTTAAATTGGTAAGTTACTAATAAACTCATAGACTTGATCACTCAATTTGAGTTGTGTGAAGTCACTACCTAAATCAATCTATTATAATTAACTCACTTAAAGCATGGTTAGCTAGAATGGTTGTTGGTATAAGGGGGTTAAAGCTATCTAGGCTTAGTCCAATCTTGGTATTATATTTTATTAGTTTAACCCAAGCAACCATAACGTGTTGCACAGATCACAAAAACCAAATATAAACTAAAACTATTCGCCTCCAAAAATGACAGTTCGGTAGTTGTTAGTCAAAAAGTTAAAATTAACCATAAACAATTTTTTATATATTTTAAATAAGGATTATAAATTTGCTTTGCTTGTGCTATGAAAGCGTCCTAAACGTAAATCATAGTTGATTAATTATCAGCTTGTAATGATGCGATAAAGGATTTTTTGTTCCAATTTTTTTTAGGAAGTAAAATATTGATTTTAAAAAACAAATAAACAGCATTAGTCTTTTGAAAAAAAATTCCATGATTTTTCATAAAAAAAAAATAAATAAATAAAAAAATAAAAATAATCTGCGAGATAAAATGACCCTGAATTCTCTAATAACTCTTGGTGAATAATAACAAGTTTTGGTGAAGACGTATAATCTATGTATCAAAGGAAAAACTATGTCTCGGCAAGCGTTGCAACTTCCCCCACACATAAAACAAGACACCCTGAGGTTAATAATTTTGATATTTTCGAATGAATTAGAATATCATATCCATAATATTTTTTAAATATATAAAACTGTTTAAAATATTAAAAATGTAACGGTTCTCAAAATGTTTTTGATTATGAATATTCAACTATATCTAAAAACAAAAAATATGAATCAATCAATTCACCCGTTGATTGTATAATTTTAAAAGAATTCATAGTTCTTTACGTAAGAAATTTCATTTACCATTTTAACGCCAGTAGTTCTAACAGTGGTAAAAATACAATATTCGACATCCAGCTTATAAAAAGTCATAATGGGAACACAGGATAACAAACAAACAGAACACAATTCTCATAAAAAATACGCCTAAGTATCAGACGCGTTTCAACGACAAGGTCGTCCTCTTCAGTGATACACGAGCTACACCAATCAAACTATAACTCAATAACGATAACTCATAATGGGAAGTTAATTTTAGAAGTTTTGTTTACCTGATCGGTTTCCATTTAATTACTTTAGATGTCTGTCTTATACATCACCTACCTGCACAAAATGAACTATTATAAATATATGAAACTACCGATTATAAAGGCAACCATTTTGAAATTGTGATTTTCTTCGCCATATCTATCAACGAAATATGAAAGCTATTGCTAAATCCTCACATGTTAAATTTAACTAAAATTTTATTTGCTAAAGTAATCACTGGATATTTGTTTTTATAGAAGATTACGTTCATGAATCAAATTTAAAAAAATTTAAAAAACTTTTAAGAGTTACGAGTTATATATATATATATATTATAAATTTATCTTTATTGTATAAAAAAACATAATAACTTTAGATTTTGGTTTATTAAAATATTTTTCAAAAAATACTACAAAAATGTTTTAAAATTTACACTATTCAATACTGAAGAAATGTGAAAAAGCCTATAAGTGATGAAATATTGTTAGTTATTTTCAATGAAGTGTCATTATACGAGTATCTCAATATCACTAACAATGACTTAATAAATTGTACTAGATTTTTCTTAAATCAGAGGCATAGAAACACCAAACTCTCTCCTTATTTGGAATACATGTGAGCAAAAAATGGTGACAAATTACTCCTGATTCTTTGAACATTTTGTAAAATAATTATTTTAGAATTAGGAGCCTAGTAGGGAGTAAAATCACTTCCTAAATAACTACTACATATATCATATTAAATAATTCACTAATTTATAAATACATTTATACCAATAAACAATACAACATAAATCAAAGAAACTAAATAACAATAAATGACACACACCACAACCACACACGCAAGCATTAAAATCTCTTCTCTAAAACACCTAAGAAACCACGAACTACTCAAGACTATCATAAAATCAACACTTCAAAGTCTTTTAACTAAGCACGATCCTTGTTGCTTTTAACATTCTCGAGAAACGAATTCCATAGCCTATTTGATGTAAATGATTTAATAAACACAACAGTCCTATGTATGGGAATTGCAAGGGAGCTCACAGTACCTAATATTTATATGTTAGAAAACTTGTACTGTAATAAGATATTAAATAAACAGGGCCAAAACTTTTTCACTCGCTCAAAATTAAAAAAAATAAAAAAACCAAAGCTACTCGTCATCAAAAATGTAAGTTTTGTTGTTGTCAGTCAAAAAGGCAAAGTTAACCATGAAATACCATTAAAAAAAATTAATATGACAAGCTTGCATACCATAAACGTACCTTCATCTTAAGTCGTAATTGATTGAAACATATTAACATCAATCTTGGAGGATCAACTTTTTCCAAGGCCTGTAAAAAGATAGGCCTATTTAAAATACAAAAAAAAATTGAAGCAGGAGTTCCACATGGTTCCATATTATCACCTATTCTGTATAACATCTAAACAACTGATCTATGATACGCTACACTTTTATCCTGTGATATAACGGAAGAAGTGACACCAAATCTCCAAAATAAATTAACAACTCGGCTCCAAGGATGTAGAATAAAAATAATAATAGCGAAATCACATCATCTACCAGTATATTTAAAAAACACACTAATTCCTAAGACAACAAAGTACGATATTTGGGCATGGATCTTGACATGGAGTCATCACATAAAAGCAAAGCGTTTAATTTTAAATTTAAGACTCTAACTTCTCTATCGACTTTTAAATTCAAATTCTGTTCTCTACGTCAAAAATTAACAATGTAAATTAACAAACTTTGACAAGTCAGTTGCCCGATGATGCCGCAAGGCGAAACAGTTGTAGCTCATTTATATTATTAAAATATTTTGAAACTTTAAGCTTTATTGCTTTATTTTATCCGTGAATATGGAGTTTCAACAAGAAATATCTGCTGTTACATTAAAATAGATTTATTTGAACATAATTTTTTGGCTCTACAAAAGATTCAGTCATTCCAATTAAAATGTTTACATTTAATCACCAACGCAATGTTTCATATCGTAGCAACTTAACTCTATACATACCGCAAGACTCCATTTATTGAACATAGCACATTTACACTATTCAAAATTTCAAATTCACAAGAATATAGTAGTCAAAATAATGTTTCATAAAACAGTCAATCAACGTGGACTTTGGTGGAGTAGATTATGTGGACCAATGTCACTGAAGGTTTGCTAATGGGGTATAATTCATAATAATATTCCTCTTACTTTTCCTTATCCCATGTTATATCATTTGGTTGGTGTGCAATTTTGTATAGTTCCAAATAAAATATAGGATGTTCCAATAAAACCTGACAGTTTTCAAAATAAAATAACTTTATAGGAAAAAATAGTAACAATTTATTACAATAGCCATTGTCATTTATGGAATATAACCACGTAGGTGTTATCAATCTCCACACATTTTTCTAATCTTCTCTGACAATTTGCTATTAATCGACGGAATATGCACGTTGGTATTGTAGCAACTTTGTGTCTTATACAGTTCTTTAAATCTGTTATTATGTAAGGTTTTGTAACAAAAACTTTGCTCTTAAGGTAGTCCCAACAACCAAAAAATCACAAGTTGATCCGGAGAGATCATGTGACATCACCAAAACGTGAAATGAGATGCCCCGGGAACAGTCTTCACAAAAGAGTCATTTACACATTTACCTTGTGTGCAGTCGATCCATCTTGCTGGTACCATAAAGATTCTATTGCTACTCCAAACTGTTGCCAATCGTGGGACTAAAAAGTTATGAATAATTTCCACGTACCTGTTGATTTTGATTTTCAAAAATAAGGCCCAATAAACTCCAAAAAGTGCAACAGCATACAGTCACTGTGTTACTATGCAGAGGTCGTTGATGAATTTTTCTGGGATTCTCCCTTGAACAATAATGATACTTTAGAGTATTTACTTTAGCAGATATCTCAAAATGAGCTTCATCAGACATTATTAAACATTTTAAAATATTTTTGTCATCAATGATGTGCAATAATCTTAGAACAAAATAAGAAGTAATTCAGGATCTGTAAGATTGAGTTTTTGTGCAACTGCTAACTTATCTGAATTAGGGATGAAAATTCAAATCAAGATATGAAATTCGTTGAAAACCTGTCTTTGAAACTTGTAAAGCGGCAGATTCTTTCCTGGTTGATCGGTTTGGGCTTTGCAGTACAGATAGTCGCACATTTTCGACATTGTCCGGAGTACGTACCAGTTTGTTTCACTTTTAATGCAAATACATTATTTCTGAAATGACTCGCCCATTTTTTAATAGTATTCCTACAAGGAACAGCGCCATGATGAGGAACATTGAAGTTACGACATAACAGTAAAAGTTGCGTAACAGTTACAGACTCATTATTCAAATGAAAAAAACTTCGATAACAAAAACACGATGTTGAACTGTCCATTTCTTCATGTTTAGTGAAATAGTTCCGTTCTTAATTGTTACAACTATTAACAGTCTAAACAAAATAAAAGCCGAACAACAGCTGTTTAGAAACTGTCACTTTTTCAGGGCCATCCATTATTAAAATTGTTTTTAATCTAAACTGTTTCTACTTAAGATGTTGCACACGGGGTTGGGCCATTAATTTAGACATTCCACTATAATTTGAATGAAATCGGTAGAGACGATGTTGAGAAATTACGTCATTTATAACATCCCTTATATCGATTTTTGTGTTCCTTACCGATAATTCATTAACCGGCATTTTGAGGTATGTAACAAATAATTTGTCTGGTGTCCATGAGAGAAAAATTTGATCCAAACCGTTCGAGAGCCCGTTATGATAAAAAAGTAATTTTGTGTACTTTCTTAAATCGTTGAAAAAACTCCGAGATATAAACAAAATATCCCACGTACTTTTGCTTAAAATCGAGGTGGCTTGGACGACATACGCGAGACAGGTTATTGTAAACCACTTTTTTAGACCCCAGGAGATTACCAAACGAATACACCAATAAAAAAACTCGACTGATTGTTTTGACTCATTACATAACTTTCTCAATTACTACGTACATGCTAGAAAGTAAAAAACTGAAGCAAAGATTACGTTTTGAAAGACCAAAGTTTCCTTAATGCAATGGTCACACAGACGTCAATAATTCAAAGATAAATACAACACACAAGAAGACCGTTGTAGCCTCCAGCAAGGTACTAAGTAGCTTTACAATAAAATAGCCTTTATTTACTTCTCTGCCCGTTACTAATCATATGTTTAACTTCTCATAAATATCTGACAATCGTAAAAATATCAACTACATAAATTAAGAGTTATTGCATTGTAAATTTCCTTAATAGCACCAATGTTTACAAACAGTGACGTGGTATATGTTACCTTTAGGCCTGTTTAATAAGGAATAACCTTTTATTATTTGGTTATAATTTACACAATTAGTGGACTTTTGTAGGTAAGCGTGTACAATAACTTATTTTAATAAGTTTGTGAAATGTTTAAATGGGTTCCAGAGTACTCTCTAGCCTGTGATTCTGCTTCTACGGGGAGTGTATAATTAAACATCCTGTCAGTCACAAACTCTGACGCAAGAAATCAGTCTTACGGTTTTTAATGCAATAGTTGTTTAGAATTATGATTAATGAATATAAAATCATTATTCCATGTAATGCACATATTCCGTATATTGTTTGTTAATTTTGGCCTAAAAAAATTTGAAATGTGCTCGTGACCAAAATGTTTTAGATAAATATTTAACTCCACGGACGTTTTGTAGGAAGTTTTATCCTCCTAAAAATTGTCCAAGTCCAATTTTAACCTATATTGAGATGTTTTTACATCTTTCTAGATAAAAGATTTTGCGGCAAGGAATTTTATGTTTTGCAATAATTCTATTCATATTTTTAGGTAAAACCAAGGACCCTGATAATTTCACGCGTGTCTGAACGTATGTCTATATGTAAGTCGCAACCTTTACACACAAAAGACGATAAATTCTATATATTTCAAACTTTGCATTTATATTCTTTATTTTGTCCCTAATCCGATATAAAAATTGATCTCGGAGTAGTTAAGAGGGAAAGACGACCGTGTTAAATTTTTCTCTTTTTAAATATTATCTATGGGGTATAAAATAAACTTATTAGTAATTCTGATTACAAATATGTATATTATTTTATTTGACGAAAATAATAATATCTTGGTACTAGGCCAAATTTTAAGTGTCAAATATCATGCCCCCCCCCCTTCTAACTTGAACACGGCTTGACCTATAAATCTGAAAATAAAACAACATTATTTGGATTTAAAGTTAATTGCAGTGTGAAATCATATTATAATTGTCGGTATGAAGATTGTATCTGAATTTAACCACGCAATGAGAAATGCATAGCGTATAAGTTGTAAAAGCAATTTTTTGTGAGATGTGAGACAAACAATTCAATAACCATTAAAAGATGGATTGGATTTTCGTAGATTTCTCTATATTAGGGTTCTTATGTAAAACTAAAGACCTTATAATTTGACGCGCGTGTCTGACTGTACAATTTAAACAGCCACTTAAAAGACTTCGACGTTATAAAAATAACTGTCCCTATATGCCTATGAAGTCTTGTCTTATTTGTAGTTTTAGCAAAAGTCCATTTTATTTAAAATACTTTTCTGGTTGGTTAGACTATTTTTTTACATTTTGAGTGTTAATATTACTATTTATTAATTATTTTATTACCAGTACGACCTTCTAGTTATAGCTAATTCCACAACAAAGACAAAAAATGATTTAAAAAAGAAAAGAAACACTTAAATGTTTATAACAAGAAACAATTTACCCTACAAGGAGATAGGATTGTTGTGGAGAGGAGAGAAGAAGATGGCAATGAACCCAATATACAAAACTACTATAGTAAAGTAGCATAATATGTGATCTGTATGATGAGAGACTTAAAAGCAAGTTGAAATAATTGTTCAATTATGTCGTCTCAACATTGTCGAGCTTAACCTTTTTATTCCAACACTATTAATAGGACAAATCTTTTTAAATGATTAAACATGAAATATTTATAAACAAAAATCACTCGTCATAATCTTTTATTCTGTTAGAATCACGGCTCGCCAGAATTTCCAAACTGAACAATCAGCTGTTGTTATTATTATTATTATGTTGTTATTATTCAACAACATAAGATCATACATTTTTACAATTTCACTACTTTCTAGGATCCATTAAGACATATTCAATGGATTTTGTGTTTTAACTTTGAGATGTTAGGTCTAAATTTATTTTATTTTTTTATATTTGAATTTGAATTAATACTGTTTACATGCAGAATGAAAACTTTCGTTTGATTAAATTCAGTGTATTTTAATTATTAATACTTATTGCATAAATATGAACATGAAACTATTTAAATATGTCTAGAAACACAAAAAATAATTACTTTGATACTTTGTAGGAACACTACCGCGTTCCCAAATCACACTTTCACTCTTTTGTTAATTACTGTACAACCACTATTTTGTGGTGTACAGTAATTAACAAAATACGAAGAGCTTAGGTATCTCCATATTTCACTAAAATTTAGAGACTTCAAACAGTGTTAAAATAATCTATTTTTTGTTTAATGTTAACAATTTGTTTTTCTTCAAACGGCAGGAGAGGTTAACATTTTCAAAATTCCGATTCTTACTGTGTACAAACATTCATTCCAGCTGTTCTACGATGACCCAATACAATAGCATTTCTAAATAAAGCCTATAAAAGTCCATATTACGTTAAGCTGGTGTTAGTGTTCCTTTCACTCAAGCCAGAGGCTGGCGAGGACACTAGAAACAGGATGCTGTGATTTCATCATCTCTCCGACCTGTTATGCAGGCCTTGTGAGGAGGCTTGTACTATTTATAAAACCATTGTGAGCAAACGGTATCATTTTTTAAACGAACAAATTATCACGAGTTAATTATTTTCTCGTCATTCATCAAAACTTCTTTGTGTTACAAAGATAGAAATAAGGAACTCGTCACGTAGGGTACACTAAGTACGCGTTAATATTTTTACTTACACCGTTGAAGAAAAATCTATGATACGTTTTACATGGTGAATATTGTCTTAATTCAAAATTTGGGGAATCCCATAAAATTTTGGTTTTAAATTTATTGGATAACGATGAATTTTTCATATTATAAATATAGTTTAATGGAACATCTGCTATCATTTGTGTATTATTTTTACATACGCAAGTGTCCTAATACACTATCTACTAGGTCTGTCCGTGTTTGTGAACAAAAAAGGATGCAGCAAAGTTTAAAGCACTCATTTTTGTTAATTAATATATTTTTTAATTGACAGAAATTTATTTCCGTTTGCATAACAGAGTATATGTGTTACGTTATGATCATGTAAAATCGTAAAATTTAATTTACGTCTTTCTATTGTTAATTATATTACATTACTTATATTTTGTTGAAGTGATTCACAGTCAATCAGTAGGAAAGATTTATATATAAAAAAAAATCATCATTTAAAACTAACATAACCAAATGCTAAACAGGTGATTTGTATTACAATACAAAATTAACGTATGTCAGATCTTAACATCAACCAATATTAAAATCAGATTGCAATAAAAATAATTATAGTTTGATTTAACAAAAAATGAGCATATGAAATTTCACTTATTAGGCTATTTAAAACCAATTAATTAACCAAACTGATTTTTATTACAATACAAAGGTAACATATGATTGGTTCTATGCATCTGTAAACACTAAAATCAGGCTGCAATAAAAATATTGGTGGTTTTTAATAACGAAAAAAAATGTAAAAAAATAAAGAAATTCAATTATTTTTATAACCAATGTAACAATTATTAACCAAATTCTAAACATGTGATTAGTTATAAAATAGAAAGTTAACATATGATGAAATCTAAGCATCTAATCTGTCAACAATAAAACATGTTATTTGTATTATAATAGGCCTAATTGAAACATCTGATCAGAAATATCTGTTCAGTGGATCTCAGTGATACTACACAAAATTTCTCAGTCTTAAATAAAACTAAATATTAATCAAGCTCAAAATTTAAGAGAGAAGCTGGCATAAAATAAAAAGTTCAAAAATTTGATATTCTCAAAATTTCACCAAATAAAGGTCTCACTCATACAAAATGTACGACACCTCTATAAAAATGAAGAGTTGGGAGTTATAAAAGAGGGAAATGAATCCTGACACGATATCACCATCTGCCGATTAAGTACCAGTTCCTGGATCTTGGACTTGATATAAAAGACCTAAGACCGAATTTCTCAAAATTCTGTCTACAAATTTCTTCAATTTCTGGTGGCATAATTATCAATCAGTTGAAATGAAAATAAAAAAATTTCACAAAACTTTTTTTTCAGTTAATAACGCCTATTATGTATATCAAATCCTTTGTCAAAATATACCTAAATACCTCAGAGAGTTTTAAAATTAACGCATATAAAAAGCGTGTTTTTAAATGGTTACAGGAAATAATAAAGGATTTTTGAAAACGTGCCGTTACATCCGCGTACATATAGTGATGCCCATCGTATTTTAATTTTATTATTTTTGTTACGCATTTAAACCTCGCAGTTTTCTTTTTATCTTTGTTGCTCCTAAAGGTTATTCAATGCTAATTTATTGTTAGTTTTTTATTTATTTGTTTAATGTAATACTATAATTTTCCATATTTAAATTACGTGTCTGTACACGATTCGTGCTCATGAACAGACAACGCCATGTGAACAATAATTACCAAGTGTTTTTTATTATTTAGTGTTTTCTATAATTTATAATTTTTTTTTATAAAATTAAATTAATTTTATTAAATAATAAAAAAATATTAATAAAATTAATAATTAAGTCCACTTGGTCATTATCTTTCCAAAAAATGTCAGTTCAGGAGTTATAGAAGAAACAAAATATCGTCAGTTGACCTTGAACGAAAGGTCTAATTTCCAAAAGCAGCTCACTAATTTCAGTAGTATTTTAATTTATAAAGATTATTAATCCAAACCATTGTGACAAGCTGAAAGCGAAATAAAATGACAGTTCGGGAATAGCAGATGAAAACTAAATTTAACCTTGTCTTCACTGAAACCCCGTTGTCAAAACATATCAACTAGTGTATTTAGGATGAGTTTATGACACGAGCGAGGAGGTTCTCTCTATATAATAAAATCCTGCGCGTCTAGTCCTTTCTTCCTGAGATTTTTGTATACTTCCGGGTGACATAGAAGTGTGAAATTTTACACTGGGCTTCCTGGCCCTATAATTTATAAAGGACTCTAACCTGTGTCCAATCAATTTTCCCATATTGAGCTTATGAGGATACTTTTAACCAACTATTACGTGTAAATATTCAACTGTCCATAGAAGTTGGTATTATTAAGAAGCAAATTAGTTTTTGTGATCAGTTTTGAAAAGCTCTGTTTTTAAAGTAAGATTTTAGTTAGAGTTAGTAACTTTATTAGTGAAAACATTAAATCAGCAACACATAAATTCTACATATAAATGTTTTCTTTCTACATTAACTAATTATTGTTAAATAATAGTTTATTTATTAACGTCTTGCAAATATTCAGCATAATTAATTACGGATAGTGCAACAGTTATTTAACCCTTAACAAATAGTAGTATAAGGATATAATTCAGGGAGAATTCTTAAGTAGGGACTATATGAACAAATTCTAGAATAACTTGGCACTCCTTATACCACAATTTTTTCTTAGTGTGTATTAGACTTTGTACGTACAATTGAGGGACGACAAATCCAGATTCGTAAGGGAATCTCGGCCGAAGTGGACAATTATTACCCACTGCATTTGCACTTACCACAATGGAACTGAAATAAATGTGTTGGCTAGTTTAAGTTTCATAACATGTAAATGTATCATTACTATTACAACTATATATTATTTTAATATAAACACTTACTATTTTAGAAATTTTCAACACATGTTTTAATTATTTTAATTTATTTATTTCAGCTGTTTCTATTCTACTTAAAATACTATAATCAGCTGTTCAATTTATTAATGAATAGGACTATCTAAATATGTATATAATAGGCCTATCTAAATATATATCTAAAGTTCTGTATTTATTATTTTTTTTCTGTATGTATGAGATTTTTTTGTATTGAACCATTATAAGTCCATTGAGATATTGACATTATATTTTGACAATAACGTGATAAAAAATAATTATTCAGTAATGTAATATGCTATAATGGACATAAAGTAAATGTTACAACGACCAAAAAAAAATAGCTGGTTTTGTTGAATATAAAATTGAAACAGGAATTAAAAGCGCACACACTGTCTGCTATACCTAAACACTAAACCACATTTCAATCAAGTTCATAATTTTGAAGGAAAACTGCTATAGAACCCAGTAAAATATCAGGGTTCATTTCAAAATTATTGCAAAATACCAATAACTCTAATTTTCTTCTACTGTCAGTGTAACGTTGGTTTGGGTTAAGTATAAATTTAATATTTCACTAAAATTTGATTCTTAATATTCCAACTTAAATATTTTAAATATTCCATCTTTTGCTACGCTTCTGGTACATTTCCACTGTTTTGATAATTTCCGAACGATCATTTTTTGGTATGACTAAAAATATTTTGTTTGGATTCTTAAATCCTACGTTTTAATTAAATTTGTTAAAACTAAAGCCAGTTGTGAGAAAATAAACAAATGTTGACGAAGTAAACATTATATGTTAAATATGTTTACGATTAAAATCGGTGCACTATTAACATCAGTCCTAAAAACCCAGAGTACATAAAAACAAATATTTCCTCATAAAAATGAACATTAATTTTCCGATCTTCCACACTACTTGGTCTATTTATATGTGAGAAAGATAAAAACGAAATAAAAAACAGAATTTATATGTGAGAAGGATAAAACGAAAAAAACAGAATTTACATGTGAGAAAGATAAAATACACACAAAAAAACATAATTTATATGTGAGAAAGATAAAAAAAAAAAACAGAATTTATATGTAAGAAAGATAAAAATTTTAAAAATATGTATTTCTGAGGAAGATAAAAAAACCGAATCTATATATGAGAAACATTTAAAACATGGAATTTATATGTGAGAAAGATAAAAACATTAAAAAAAAAAACAAACATAGAAGTTATATGTAAGAAAGAAAAAAATTTAAAAGATATTTATTTGTGAGAAAGATAAAAAAACAGAATTTATATATGAGACAGATTAAAAAACATGGAATTTATATGTAAGAAAATTAAAAACGAGAAAAAAAAATTTATATGTGAGGAAAAATACAATAAAAATCGAAAACATACAAACATAATTATGTGACTAAGATAAAAATTATAAAAAAATATTTATATGCGAGAAGGATAAAAACGAAAAACATTGACAGATCTATTCCACAAAACAAATCATATTTTATTATTACTTAATTGTGAATATTTAATCATTCGGAAATATAGATTGTAGTACTAAATTGGCGCATTACTTCCAATTGTGGTTATTTATTTCAACAACTTTTAAAGTGATTAATTTTTTTTATTATTCTCTAACAATCATCTAAAGATTAATCACGTTCTAAACTTAGACCTAAACTATTCTTTTCCCAGTACGGTGAACAATCGATTAACCGATGTCCCGTTATATGAATACTTAAATAATTAGAGCTTATGCAACACTGCTTTGGGGAGTGTTCCTTGTGAACTTCTCACGCCACTCACAATAATCTCTATAGTAATCTCTATAGTACTTCGCTTCGGATGTTAAGAGGCTCAGATTTCGTCTTGATTTATAATAATATATAAAACTCCTAAATAATATTAGCAATCCAACCACAATTTAAATTAATAGCCTTTAATTTTTTTTAATAAGATTATTTTATTCGGTTCAACATTATGTCATTAGTTCATTGCTATGTTTAGCATGTCATATCTTTTAGATGATAATTTTTTATAGGAAAATGAGAACAAATTATCTTGCTGTTTTTCAAAGTTCAATATTAATATTTCGATTTAAAAACAAAACGACGATAACTTTTATTTGTAGACCTATCAAAGACTAAAAGCCATAACAAAATCGGAGAATACGTACAAACGACAAAAGTGATATTGTGAATAGTTATGTTTGGTTAGTATTTGGATTCTGTATGGTTATAAGAAAGTTCATGTTATGTTTTTTAACGTTTATTAATTGTGCCCTAGTATCGGGCATTCAAAAAGTCCTACGACAAAATGTGTTGAATTAATATGAAAACGATAATTGTTTTTAAATATACAGAATGCATAGGTTAATTTATTGTTTCCCATTTGGAAGGAAAAAGGTACTTTGTTACATCGCAGGACTAAAATCAGTATGTGTAAAGTTCCTTTGAAATCCTTCTGTCACCAAAGAAAACTAGAATCTAGTGTTTTAGAAATTATCCCGGTGAACGAGGTTGAAAGTAAGCATTTATTATGTCTTTTCCTTCAAGTGATCCAATAAACGTAGTTATTTTGACTGCTCAAGTTTAGATTTAAACATTCCTTTATTAGATTGCCATTTTTAGTTTTACTTTCCAACATGTTTTAGTTACGAGACTATGTTGGCGTATTATCGCTCGGTTTATCATTAGACATTTATTTCAATTGATTTATACTCTCAAAACATCGTGTATAAGTTTTAATATACACAAAATTATGGTAATAGTTCGCGTATATCAATAAATAATATATTAATTAATTTCTTTGCTTTAAATATCCGAGCTGATTAAAACTATGATTGTCATAGTTGTAATTTCGAAATAACAAAATATAATTAGTAAATTATTAATTAATTACATTACAAATTTGGTAATGAGTAAGTATAAAATAAATATTTCGTCCAACTTGAGATGGCTCGAGATCACACTAAAGTTATCTAGATCTGAGTCTGTATCAAATCCCGTGACATACCAAGGTGATCAAGATGTTGAAAGATATTACACAGGCAATGTGCCAATATTGGAGCCGTCAACGTGTCTAACGCCCCAGCCATAGTTCAAGGATCGTCATTATAATTATTTTGACAGCTCGTATAAAAGGGATCAGAAAAAGATGACTCAAAAACACTGTCTTAATGGATAAAAGATAATCATATCGAAAACTAACAACGGGGGAATATAGATAGACGGTTTTCATAATTTTGTCGCAAGAACTGGATGGTATCGACGTGTGGTGAAATGGTGGAATGTATTGAATTCAAGTTATATAAACCTCGGTAGTATCTGGTATGAAAACAAGTTCTACATTCAGTTTATACAATGACATAACGAGAACGCGATTTTTGTTTGATGTTTTACTTTCTCAACTCCTGTGTTAATTTGCTTGTCCCAATAAGAAAGACAATATACTGTAATTCTGAAAAAAAAAATGACATATTTTTTCCCGGCAAACGAAATTAAGTTTCTTAATAAATACTTCATGGTGAGGTTTTCGTAGCGTTCTTGTGTCCATAGCATTTTGTCTGTCTGTGTTATCTGCCTGTCAGTCCGCTCTATAGACAAAACGAAAATACAAATTACACTGTTTCACATTGTACTTAATGATTTATAAGCAAATGGTGGTCAAACGCGTTACGTGGAAGAGTGCTTTAGCCTATTTACGTAACTAAATCACTACACGCGTGGGTTTTTAATAAACTCGCCTAGTGGCCACCAGACCCTTCTAAAACCGAAAGACTTGAAAACACAAAACCACAACTACCCTGTTCGGTCCCTCGCTGCACATTTTGTAACAACACTGTTTTTTCAGAGTCAAATAGATTCTCTACGGATGCTCGGTATATCCGCTAAACAGGCCATTCCGTTAAGCTATTTTTCCAGACGGTGAATTTGAAATCGCCACAGTTTATTGATTTAGATTACGTAAACCTTCACATTATATAAAAAAATTCTTCACTTTAATTTATATATTTGAATATCCCGGTTATTTCCCCCTTTTTAATCGATAACAAGGGGTTTTGGGGAGGTGGTAGATCTGATATATTTTGCGAAGGTCCTAAAGTGTCTACATTTTTGCAAAATTGTATTAAATTCAATGGACTCATTTTTTTAGAAAATTAGAAGTTTGAATTTTGATCTTAAGGCAGTTTTTCCTTTAATAAATGTTTTTTGACGTGTGAGAAAGTTTCTCCACAGTTTAAATGTGTTTACCCTTTAATTTGCCGATATCGCCTTAAATTATTACATTGCTAAACTGCAAGTGAAAAGTTATTTTCAAAAACAATATTTTGTTTTTTAAATCAGATACCATTTTGAAATTTTAACAGATTTTATTTCTCCAACGATTCGTCAAACTTAGTCTGAGTCAAATTAGAACCTCAAGAGCGTTTACTATTGGCCACAGACCAATATATATATGAAGTGAGTCTAAAATGTTGCCAACTTAAGTTTTATGGTTCCGAAAACCATATCGACTTTTTTCACCTTTTCCATTTGCTACTTCATCTACAAATTACGCTACTACGTAAGGTTAATTACGTTGCACAAAATTATTTTCGAGAATATAAATAACTTTCTAGTTCCACAATTAAACTGTTAAATTAACAATATTCCTCTTGTTCACAGGTATATCCACAGCAAAGAGAAACCTTTCAAATGTGGAGAATGCGGTAAAGGATTCTGCCAGTCCAGGACTCTAGCTGTCCACAAGATCCTACACCTAGAAGAGTCTCCCCACAAGTGTCCAGTATGTAGCCGCAGTTTCAATCAACGTTCTAACCTCAAAACTCATCTACTCACACATACAGACATCAAACCTTACAACTGTTCTTCATGTGGCAAAGTATTCCGGAGAAACTGCGACCTCCGACGCCACAGTCTGACACATAACCTCGGGGCAGCATCATCGTCCTTGTCGGAAGCTGCCAGTTCTTCGGGTATCGCGCAAACTTTCACTATTGACTCCATTATTAGTCCTGAAAAGGCTTGAATAGATTCTTACTAGCTTAAACACTGCCTAGATTTAACTGTGATGTTTTTTTAAAATGTTTTAAGATCTCTAAACCTATGACTTTTCTAAAAGTACAACTAAAAGTCGTTAAGATTATGATAAACTGAGGTTTTAATTCCTTGACGAAATTAATGGAACACAATAATTGTTGTGTCCTATTAAAAACATCAATGAGTACGAGACTAAATTGAGTGCAGAGACGATAGGAAGCTCAGTTCAATAGCATATCACAAAAACGTTTACTACTATAGGCCTTCGGCAAACAATAGAAGAGTTTGAGTTATGGAGGGTAATAAATCTGTCCCACCGGGTACTTCACTAGCTGAGCTCTACATAAGGACTGGTAAGAAAGTAGGACGGCTTAACTGTAAAGAATGGAGTGAAGGAGCTAGATGACGCGCACAAGAAAGCTCATTTGTTTGCTGTAGAGCTGTAGTTTATGCAGATTAGTGGAAAGGTACCCTTTCAACTGGATTGTGATAACTTCAAACTGCTAATTAGTCTTTCAGTTAATCTTAAGACCCCAATCTCTCCATTCAGTGTGCTCTTTAGAGTTGTTTCTAGGTTTTTAATTAAGTGTTAAAAACCATCCCTATTAGATGTTCGTAATAATCAATTTTAGATGATTAGAGCTTTATTGTTTGACTGAAAATTCTACTGCCAAGATCAAAGAATTAATTTTTACCTTTTCCCACTGGGATTGGAGAATATGAAAAGTAGTGTATTCAGGCTTGGCGGCTACACTAAACGCCATTGTTGGCCATAGAGTAATTAGAAATTTAAGATATAGCGTGACCATCGACCAACCTTAGAGTACCTTGTCCAGTATTGTTAACGACCCTACTCGCCAACATGATGACGAGTTTTGTAGGACCGGGTTTACTGGCAAACTTTGGCTTTACATCAAGCCTTTCTTGTCTTGCGGCCTTGATCATTGGTAGCCTGTTCACAATCATGTCCGTCACGACAAGCTGGCTCACACTATCGACGGTTTAAAACATCTCCAAACTTCTTTAATACTGATCTTCTTATTGTCTCTGTACTCATTGATTTTACAGCCAAAACTGTTGTATATAACCATACAAATTGGACTGAAGATTTAATTAGTATTACTATAGGTTATAAGAAGTGAAACAGTGATGTGACGAAGCGTTCTTTTTAAATTGTATTTGTTTTTGACATTTTAATTTAAGGGATACACTATTTAGAAAGTACTTTGCCCAATTAATTCATGATAATATAGTTTAGTTGTGATAAAAGTTGGGAAAGTATTGTTTCACTAGACGTAGGCATATAGGTTTAGTAATCACACTGATCTTTTCATTTCCTATATCAACTCCTCTTACTTATATTTCAGCAATGAATGGAATAAACTGTCAGCTTAAGTTTAATCCAAACTCAAAATACCATATTTGCTAAATGCAGATTTAAAATTGGTTACTAGGTTAAACATAATTCATTCACATGTGTAGATTGTTCAACTATTTATCGGGTATTAGAGTAATTTTATAGATATATTAGTTTCAAACGTAGGGGGGGGAGGGTAAAACAGCTGATTTCAATAACTTTTCTTATATCAATATGCTTTGAAACAATTAAAAAAAAAAATTGACCTCTTCCACGCTCTTAGGTCTTCAATTTGATATATTCCACAAGTTTGTACCGATTGCTGATTTTTTTAATTTCCCAAAAAAAGCATATTTGTCTATTCAAATAAATATATACAAAACTTTAAAAAAATATATTTAACTGCTTTAAAATATTATTATCAACAAATATAACGTAACTGTTTGATTTTGTTTTTTCCCGTTATTTCTGCTTGAACGAGAAACTCCAAAACGTGTGAGGATGATAATATTGTATTACCGTGTGCATGAGAAGAGATAGCTTATTTTTATATCACTTCGCATTGGTCCCCAATTTGCAGTTTATGTAGAAAACATAATGAAGATAGGAGTAAATGAAAATTGAGACAAAGCGCGATATTAAGTCACTTTTGGTAATTGATGTTAAACATTTTGCCCCATATTATACAACAATGCTAAAAAGTCGATTCCCTTACCTAACTACTTCTTCAATCCTATCATGTAAATAAACAAGTATGTTTGTAAATTTACATTTTAATACTCCATTTTCGGCCACGGTTAATACGTTTTCTGCGAATGTCAGCGTTCGTATTCACAAGTAGCCTACATTAGTTATGGTAAACAAGGACTGGCACCATTAAATGCAGAATTGAAATCTATTAAAAATTAACTCAAGTAAAATAAATTAATAAAAATATATTAACGAAAATGCTAATATATTTGTTTTGGACTGTAACGAATTAAAATCTAGTCTCCATCTTAATATTTATGCCCGTTATTCTTAATCTATGACAGACTTTTCGTAAACCTATTGACCATTGAATCGTAAAGATTAGTAAAACGTTTAATTTGTTTTCAATACTTATTCTGCAATACTTACAAGTAAACTAATAAGTATAAAACGTTCGACCACACTTAGAAACAAGGCTAACTCATTCCAAGACAGGAGCTTGGAATACAACATGACAATAAACTATTTACAGTCGTAAACTTTTATTTTAAAACTGGCTGAGGTTTGTAAAAAAGGCTCAAAATCCACGTAAGAGAATATAACAGCTCGATTTTGATATTAATTTTTAAGGTAGTTAAAAAAAATAGTGTCAGTTTAACAGCATCAAACATTTCCTAAAAAGTATTTTTTCGTTGTTTTTTTTTAATGTTGGTACTGGTGTTTCGATTTGAAGCAGATAATTGTTATAAATGTTGACAAAATTTTTATATTTAAATCACTTTTGACGTAAACGACACGTGAAAACTAATTAATAGTGTAACCTAGCCCAAGATGTCCTTTTCCCACATTGTTGAATCTATACTTAGTCATAGTGAAATAATGAAATTGCTGTTTACATTTTTCAACCGCTATTAAACAAAGTAACATAAATGTTATTTAACTAGAATGAATTGAACACAATCACTAAACACATGTCTTACAATTTTACTATTGAGTATTTTAGTAATTAATGACCAAGAACTAATTCCAAGTGATATTCCTTCAATGGTAAATTATATTAGGGTAACTATTTTTATTGTTTTAATTTAGTAAAAGAGAAAAACTATTTATGAATACATTTTAGTGTCCTTTTTTTTATTATTTGAGTGTTACAGACTTTATTAGTACAAGACCAATGAGTTCACAATATATAAAATAATTTTGTGTTTATTTATGTATATAAACAGTCATTGTATAATGCAAAATAGGTTAATATTACAACAGCAATATTTGCTCTACAACTTATTAGAATAGATAATAAGTGTGTCTATATTTGTAGCCCTTGTTAACAATCCAATTTGTAATATATAAATAGTTTTAAATGTTTATAAATTTTATGTATTGATAAAATGAATAAATAGTTGAAAATTGTAATTTGTATTTTATGATGTAAAATTTACAATTTAATTATTGTAATTGTTAGAGCGTAGTATCACATCAATCTTTCTGGAATCAAATAGGGATTTGTGGTAGAAATTTTACATATGTAACTAAAGGAATATTGAAGCAAAACCTGGATACTCATTCTGTATTCCTAAATATGTTTATCACAAGTAAACCTTTAATTAAATCCTCCAGCCGTTAGGATTTTGTACCTCAGTTCTAAAGATCTATCTTTTTATATTTATATAGAAATCACAATCGCTTAGCTTGGTTCCAACTGGAGTTTTCTCCTCTTAAATTCATTCGTGTCAGTGACTCGACCCTATCAGTCTCGTATTCCGTACTTTTAATTGTTCAAAAATTTAATATGTTGAAGCTTTAAGTGATTTGAAAATTTGTTATAACTGAATTTACATTAAATGTAGTACCAAAAATAAGGTTATAGTTGCGTAGTTATGTACAAAGTGAAGTTTCTTCTATGATACTTGCCAGGACATTCATATTGTCAGCTGTGTTTCTACGGTTATGTGTTATTTCCGACGGTTTTCATGTAGAAGGAGTTGACCTGTATCATTTCCGACGGTTTTAGTTCCCCTTAATATTTTATCAACACGTAATCCAGTTTATTATATCTAACCAAACCTAACCTAATCTAACCAAATTGACACGAACACAATACATAACTCAATGATTTAAAACTGAAAGATTCTACATTTATATACTAGAGATAGGTTTACTCTTTGTATTGTTCGGGTTATAGTGACAAACTGTTGACAGGGTAACTCTTGTAATAATAGATACGAGTCATGATTTTACTATGTATGGAATGTGCAATGTTGCCAAATGCATAACGGCATAAAATTGTCGGATATAATCCTGGTCAACCCTTTCTATCTGGAAACCGTCGGAAAAGATACTCCGTCGGCAATAACCAGTCACAAATAACCCGGCACCGTCTCTACTGTACAATTATTATAGCCTAATACAGTGCAGTATGTCCTACACAAAATTTAAAAAAATTAAAGTAACAAAAATTCGATCCAAAAAAGGTATTAAAAATAAAAATAAAATATAGCCAAAAAAATCGTCCAAAACTTAAGAATCTAAATTAAATCTTCAAAAAGTAATAATAAATAAACAAATAAAAAGAAGAAATTCTTAAAAATAAATTAAGTAATGAAACCTCTTTTAAAGCTGCATGTTATTTTTCTAATTTTATCTTCAGAAAAATCAATAAAAAGAAATACCATATTACTCTGTTTTCCTATTTTCGCAACCTATTTAATTTTTTTTTAAATAACCATTTGAAATAATTGCTTAAATTTATATAAATTTTAGATTTCATGTGTGGTATAAATTTTGTCTAAATAATACGAATTTACAGGATCATATTTTAAACTAATAGGATCAAAATTATGAGACCCCTTCCGTAATTTTAGAACGAATTTAAATATAAAAATTAAACTTTGGGAATGCCTTTCGATAAATAGGACCTGCTTTAAAAAGAATTCAACCTCAAACTCCCAGGAGTCTTGAACTCAAAATTTAATAAATTTCAGTTAAATAAAAGCATAAAAATGATAAACTTTCATGAAGGTCTATTAAGCGTTTGTTATACAACACTTATTTTAAAACTAATGAAAGTTGATAAGAAATAGACACAAAACTTTGAAGGCCTAACAATAAACTAATTTGATAGCTTTTTAAGAGACTAGCAATACCAATCCTTTCTAAATTGGTCCCTTGTTTTGTTGAACTCTGGTTTTCTAAATGTTGATACAACTTTCGCTACAAGGGTAGATAAAATCCAAATATATGGATTCATGATAGTTTCTTTTGAAACTGATCTTATAGGGTTGTAATTTCTTAATGTAATTTTGTCGCATACAGACAATGTTTTTTGTTAACATAAATCAAAAAGTCCCATACTTTTGGAACATCCTGTATATACGGATATGTTTCATTGTTGTAGACTATACTTTATATAGGTTTACAATAAGAAGACAATAATGAAACAAACGTTACAGTTTTATATTATTAGCAACTATATTATTTTTAATTTTTCACTCGTGGAAAAACATTGTTACTCTAGAAATTGGTCAACTATGTATCGTGGACGAGGAATAGGTTTTTCTGAGACATTGTGTTTAAGAACATGAAGGTACAGTAGTTTACAGGAGATATGAATTTAATGCTGGAAGAAGAAAGGCCTACTTGCAATGATTCACCTGGAGTAAGTAAACAAAAAGTTTTTAAACTTTGACGATGTTGCTTAAATGTACACAATATCTCATATATATATATATCACTTTTGTTAAATACGAAAGATATAAAAACCTATAAAGGTTCAAACTTAGTCAACTTCTCTTACACACAAAAACTTCTTTTTCTTAGTATCAAATTTAGAACAACCAGAATATAATAAACAATTTCGTAAAAACCAAAATTCAATTTTTGTTTTATTAATATATTATTTAATTAACCAAATTTGTTTTATAACATCTATTCTGAGATATTGTACAAATTTCAACACTCCTACTAAGTTTGGTAAATATCATAATTAAAAAATTCATCTTTTGCCAATGCTTTAGCAAACATTCTATAAAAATCAGTAAATAAAATGTATTTATTTATTGCGTTTTTGTCTAAAAAACTAGTCAAAATCAATTAGAATACAAATGGTACTAAATTTTACTTGCCTACAATCATTGAAGCAGAATCATTCCAACTTGTAAACGTATAAACTTCTCCTCAACATGTAGTTGAATTTTTAAATTCAAAATTACATTTATATTGCCATAATGCAAATTAATAACTAGATAAACTAAATAAATTAAATGAGCATTTTCCACAAACATATTTATAAAACTAAACGAACACATAATATAAATATCAAGAAAAACAGAAATTTTAGTTTAGCTGTTAGACATAAAATTTTCAAATTATTATTTTCTCAAAAAAATTCAAACAATTTTGATAAAAACTCAATATAAACGTATAAGTAGACCGTCTCAAAAAATTTTGTTCGAAGTTACTGGTTTAAAATTTAAAAATATACTATATTTGGTGACAAACTTAAAAGACACACAATACATAGATTAATTTAACTTCTTGAGTAATTTAAACCAAATCTAAACAGATTCATTACGCCATTTAAAAAAATTACTCGGGAACGAATTTTCTTTTATTTGAAGTTGGATGCCTCATATAATCAATGTTACTAGTTTTACTAAAATTCTGTAATACATTATTCCTGTGACGAAATAGGTAAGGTAAAATCACCTCTCACCTTATTATTTTTTTTTTTTTCATAGTATCAAAATAATTGCGCGTTTAGTAAAAATAAAAAAGAAAAAATTGCAGCTAAGTTGTCCCCTGTAATTTATTTGTTTTGTTGTCCCCTCAGTCCAAATAAGTAATTTTGGTAATGACACCTGTCGTTACCTTTGATGCGCACTAAATCGTAAAGTTTGATTTATATCAAACTATAATATTTAGCCTTTTTCCATTTTTTTAACAACTTATTATACAATAACCTGCCATAAGAGCAAAATACATAATTTTTTTTTTTCCAAAGTCGTTCAAACAATTTTGATCCAATTTTTCTTAAATGTTGTCCTTATAGGTCTCAACAAAATTTATTTATGACATTCTCCTCTCAAATAACGGTTGGATACGGGGGGAAGAAAATGAATACGACGTAGACATTCTAAAAGGTAAATCTTAATCACCCCACGTGATTTCGATAAAAGTTTTGTGAATATTGATTTTTTATACAAAACCCACTTGTCAAACCGCAGATAAAAGAAAAGTGTTATTCATGTCCAAGTTGGAAAACACCAAACAACTCTTGTCTGACTCAATTTTTTAGTTTTTTTTGTTTTTTTTAAGAAACCGCAACTTAAGGTTGCGTATTTTTTATAACATAGCATTTAGTTAAAAATACATTGAAGAAAAACTGGCATTGTGTCAATCTTTTTTCCCTTTTCATAAAATTTAAACCGTATTTGTTTGAACCTGTTTAGAGTCACACATTTTTCCTAGTTTACCTTCATGGTTAAATTTCATTTTTTAAACGATAACGTCATTAATGGCTTTATGAGATGGCAACAAAATACTTTGTTGTGTGCATAAGATAATTTATTTATATTGGTGATGTTGTAAAGATATTACACTGTTTTTTGAGTGGGACACTTTACACGTATTTTTGATCGTATAATCTGTTTAACGAACTCAGAATGTACATTTTTAAAATGAAATTATGTACTAAGTTTAATTTATCTAAGTTAGGAAATATTGTGGTTTCACTAAACACTCCTACAGACTCATCCACTCATCATGCAAGACTCATACGGTCAAGAGTTAGGTCGCTACTCTCTCTGTATTGTTTTGATAATAATTAATATTTGGATTTAAAATGTTAGTTTATGTTGTGTAGTAGGCCTACAATTAACTATGTTATATTTTTACAGTTAAGTTTGTACACGCTATTATTTAAGGACATTCTTGTTGCATTCTATTAATATCCTAAAGATAATGCTTATGTGTTACAGCTACGTTGTCTAAACACTTGAGTCCAATATTGTGAGCCTCAAGCAACAAAATATCCATGTGCTCATCCATTTCTGTATTCCCGAAAAATGTATCACTTTTAATTTTACCAATATTTAAACAATATTAAAAATACAAATTTCCTCAGTTTTTAATATTTTTACCACAGTTTGAGTTACCGGTCTTATCGAGTTAACGAAATTAATCAATTTAATTTTACATTGAATTTTTAAAACTATCGGAAAATTTACCTAAAAACTAAAATTCCCTAAAATGATTTTCAAGTTCATTTAATACAGTTATGTTAAGTTATTGTTATATTATCATTCCTAGCACATCGATCAACTTGTTGGTAACTTCCCCTCCCACAAATTACGCAATCTTAACAGTATGCTGACCCAAGGAACAAATGAAAAATCTAAAATAGAGCAGATTAAAATTATTTTGTTCATCTAACTTGATCTGTGCGACGAATCGTTGAAGAGTGTATATGTGACACTAACTCCCAAAAACGAAGCTATTTCAAAACTATAGACCTTCACCTACACCTACTGTACAAAATTGACAACGGGGAGTTACACGATTAACCCCCCCCCCCGTATATCGAAATATAAATGATTTAATAGGAGGGACTTTTTTTCCACAATCACCTAAACTATGATTTGTAGAAAAACTATTTTTTCCCAATTATGATATTTGTTTTTGAATATGAAGAAAATCTATACTTTGAGCTAAAGTAGAAAACAATGCTTTTCGCATTTTTACAATTTCTTCAAAATTTTCCGTTTAAAAAATATGTCTAAAATATAAAATAAGATATATCTAAGTAAAAATAAAAATTTAAATACCTGAACTGAAAGAAAAAAATTAGGCACTGTAACACATCGTTGTACCTGTTTTATTCCTGTGGTAGTGAACAGTCGGATTAGGTCCTGTTGAATCAATGAGAAAATATAAAAATGTAGCGACATAAATTTACTGTCTTAATATAGTTAAATATCAGTTTCATTAGTTTATGCTTCCATAAACTTAACTATTATTAAAATGTTTTCAGTTGCTTTTCGCTAGGCTTACTGAGGAATTTAGATGAAAACTAATTGTGACTTCCAAATTAAATATGAAATGTAGACCGTGTCACGAGGCTGCTCACTCGTATCAAAAACTGTTTAAAAACAACGGAAAACTAAATTAAAACCAATCACAAACTTGGTATCAATGGAATAATTGATTTCCGGGAAAATTTTTGTTGTCTATAAAATCCATAACTGTATATTACCAACTCTGAGTAGAAGATTTACAGTGATTGAATCTGTTGATCAAAATATTTCGATTTTCCGTTTCATAAGGATAAACCTTTGGCAAAAATAAATGTATTTAATTCGTGCCAATTTTAATGAAACTGGAAAAAAAGATTAATAACAAAAATACAAAATGAAAAATATATAGCTTTTTACAAATTCCTCAGAGTAGTATTTATGAAATCATGTTTTAGAAGTCTTCCTAAATATTAATTTTGTATAATACCTTCGGTCATTAACAAAAATTTAAAAACTGAAATTCAAATCAAATATTATATATCGATATGTAGTTCCACATGTTCATATAAGAGAATACATGTAATCTCCCCACCGTAAATTTTGTATGTTTACTGTTGGTCGACTTTCGATTGTCTTAGAAACGAAAGACAGAGGGGGAAAATGGACTCAAACCTCAAAAATGGACTCAAACCTCAAAAATGGACTCAAGATAATCGTGTAATTGGATGGATAGCTCCAATTTTTCTCGGTAAAATAATTTTCTATACAATTTTTAACGAGTGTTAATTTTTTTAATTAACTTGAAACAAAAGTCTTCGCATCACGATGGAAAGAGTATTTTATGGTCAGCTAATAATTTACCACATGATGTAATTTGTGATATAAAAAAAAAGAAAGAAGTTCAACACCTTTAAAATTTAAAACGAAACTAATGCACCAGCCGCAGTGTGTTTGTAATTCGTACTAAATTCTCCTTTGTAATTCGTAAACTAGCCACTCCATAACTTCTAACCCTACAATAACTAATTGACTCACTGTTTAGTCATAATCAAAAGCCCAAATTCGCAGTATTTGAGTACTTCCTTAAGAACCTCTCCTTAAATGGCTCCAAAAATATAAATAAACTGCTCCTAACCAGACGACTTTCTCATTTATACGTTACAAATATAAAAAAATGTCAAATAGTTGATAAGAAATAAACTTCTACTAAAGCTACTTTCGCTATTTTTAAATTCCCTTCGTTAATTTTTTTAAATTTTACCCTGTTGTACAATCTCGTTTCATGAAAATCTGTAAACAACTCAAATTATTAGTTGTTTTCTAAAAAGTAATGAGTTTTTTAATCACGTCTTCTTATAGCAACTTTTCAACCCAAATGATAGCTAAATCATATGGAAACTTGTACATTCAACAAAACTTCCCATCCATTAAAAATTATGGGGTTCTTATTGTTATGATTTTATTTCGGTATATCCATGGTCTTTAAGACTCTCAACTCTAACTGAAGATTATTGTTTATCTAATATAATTGAGGTAAGCGACATTACGATCACTTTTGCATGTAGAATATTGTACGCATATAAAAGGAAGTTTATCAAAATATCATTTATCATCAATTCCATCACACAATTTAGAGTTTTATTATATCTTATCTTATATACAAGTGACTGAGGTAAGTAATATATAGACAAACTGGCCTTAAAAAAATATATAGAAAAAACTATTTTTTAAAATTTCTAGATGATAAGGTAAACAACAACTCACATGTAAATTTCATAAATCAACATGTATTGTGACAGCTGTTTCGTAATAATCATCTTATGACAACTATTAATATTAGTATTATCTTTCGCAATAAACTATGGCATAAAATTTACAAAATCCAACTTATGTCATAGTTGTCTGAATATGCTTAATTACGAAACAGCTGTTACAATATATGTTGATTTGTGAAATTTAAAAGTGAGTTACAAGTTATTATTTACCTCAATTTGAAATTTCACCAAGTAGGGACTGTGATTACACTTAATATTTCTAGATGATATTAAAAAAAGTAGAAAAAAACCGATAAGATAAAAATGATAAGTGGTCCTTGGAAAAAACGTTAAAAAAATTGTGGATATTGATTGGCGATTTCTTAATATTTTAATAATCTGTTCATGACCGTTACACTAATTTCTCCATATCCTGTAGACAAAACCTAAGTAATCTATAAGTAAGTGTTGATTACTAAAAATAGAGGCTTTGTATTTATAAAATGAAGTTTGGGAGTTATTTATAAAAGATAAAATTACTACTCACAAACACCTTCTTTAATGTACGAATATCTAAAAATCTGTTTAAGCGATTTCGATAAAAAAGAAAAGATTTCGATTTTTTGAGATACAAAAAATTGAAAAACGTTCTTTTATCCAAAGCATTATTTAAAAGATTAATTTCAGAGATAAATCTTCATATTTCACAAAAGTTTAACCTAAATCACCAAACCAATTTTAAGACATTTAACCTTCCACTCTGTGCAAAATGCACTTAACTTTCCTACATATAACTCCCATACGTATTTTGTACAGAATAGAGAGATTTTAGTTTCGACTCTTTGCAAAATTTAATAAACATTATTAAACTTAAGAAGGAAAAAAATGTAGGGAAATGTGACTAAAATTACCCATCTATCACATTTAATTGGACCATCTAGTTCGGACAGATAGGCATAATTGTAGACATCGCTGTTTCTGAAAACTAATTCCTGTGAGAAATTGAATTTGTTTTATTCAACATAAAACTTTAAACGCACTATGTTTAAGTGCTCGGGAAAAAAATTAACAGTTTTAGATAAATTAAGTTGGGCGTATACTGAATGTGTGTATTTTATTATTTTATCTAATGGAGTACTTGACAGGCGTACCAACTATAAGAGAGTATAATAACATAAATCTAAATCAATCATTATATTCATAACCTAAGACATCCTTACAAAATACGCGTCTATCGTTATCAAAATTGACTTAACCTGTCAGAAAAATTCAAAAAGACGACCATTTTAAATAGTTTTTAACAATAATTTTTTTTATCAACATATTAAGTTGATACTTATTTATTTCTACATGTATTTAAGTGACACTCTATATTATGCACAGTTTTAGAACAATCAAATATTTTGAATGCTTTAGACACCATGATGTACAAATATGACACCAAGATGTCTCGTATTTACTTTTATGATCAAGGGAAGTCAGGTCCCTTAAAACTCAATCATTAGTATCTGAATGTTTGTTTGGTGTTTCTTGCGCAGTTACGGCCAACCTCTGCTATCACTTGTTATGAAATTTAAAAATAAGTTTCTTTGCACTTAGAGCAAACGATATTTGATTTTCTGTTTTAAAATAGCACTGCACGATTCCAAGGAATCGTATTGATGTTCCAAACTAGGAATACAACCTAGGTGTGAAACATCTAATTTGAACTATTATGAAACTTTTTGGCAGGAAATGTTTTTATTTGAACAACAAATAAAACACTGTTTCATTCATTAGTTTTTTTTTTTAATTTACATTTTTATGAATATCTATTTGAAAGAGTTATTTATAAAAATATGAAATAAATTATATTTATTTGTTTCCTGTGATATCTTTTAAAAGTTGACATGATTTGTATGCAACTTTTACATCAATTATAACATTACTAACATTATATCGGTAATTAGATTGATTACGTTTTCAACTAAATATATCACCTGCCACCTAGTCCTACCAGTGCGGGAATAAAGTACTTATATACGCCAATGGAATTTTTTTTTATTATTTACTGCCACTGTAATCTTATTGCCACAAATAAAACATTTACAAGTGGTGTTTTGTTCAAGTTTACATTAGTGGTATTATTTACTAACAGCTAGGTTCCATCGATATTTAGAAGGTATAGATTTAGCTAAATCCCGGGTGTAGCTTTTTCCATGTAGTCTTGAGTTATATCCCTCTCATTCATAATTTCTATACGGTCTCTCTTGACCAAATTTTGGTATTTTCCTACTCTGACGCCATTAAAGTATTCGAGGGCTAGGAGTGTTTATTTTATGTTATTTTCTTCTTTTTTTATAAAGCGATGATGGCAGAGAGGTTTTTCTCCTTTAAAGAACAAGAAAAAGTTATCTAGCGATATTTCTTGATCTGCGAATGTTCATCTCGACAGCTATAAAATAACTAATCACTATGAAAGAACAGTTTATTGAATGTATCTTTTAAGGACCAGGTCTGCGGCCATGAAAAATAGTTTGTTTCCGTGAAAATTTACTTCTTAAGATTTTCTATTCTTTTTTTGACTTTAGGCCGATCAAACATTTAGTAATTTTTGTTTACGATAACATAAACTATTTGAAAAACTTAGAAACAAAATTGATGAGTGACCTACCGAAGGTGGATTTTCTTGTGAATGATAAAGACGTAAAGAATGTGGGGAGGAGGGGGGCGCGGGGTGCGTTCAAATATCGCGAGTAATGATGTATAATTACAGACCAAGCGCAGTGATATTTCGGCTGACACTTGGCTATGAATACCTAATGAAGGTCCAAGGTTAGAAACAAGGCACGCCCCTACAAGACATACAACAAACATGGCGGCTCTCTCTATTGTAGTCAATATGAATGTGATCATCCTCAATCCAATATTTTGCCCAAAGCAACAAATCATTGGGGTTACTGCTGATAATATTCAGGACTTGCTTACAAATTATCGATTTTTTTTCTCTCTTACTTCGACTGGTAATATATGCTAATTAAAACAATCAGTATGAATAATTTGCAGTTCTTTAAAATTCATGGTTTTGTAAAACTACGAAGTTCTGCATATAATTAGTTAGCAATGGTGTAAAATGACCTCAAAGTTAAGTTGAGAATACCCTTTCAACAGTCCCAGAGCAATTAAAATTTTGTTACTAGGGACACAGATTCTCTTCTGTCTGTGCGAAGAAGAAATGATTTGGTTGTCACGTACCCACGTTCAATTTAAATTTAAAAATAAAACAACGGCTTTCACGTAGAAACTCCATTTTGTGCAATGATTCAAACATAAATTAATGTTAATTTGAGACCAGCTGTTGATCGAAATCATGTAGTCTTTGACATTTGATAAGTGCTAAGGGGAAACAATATTTGATTGCCACGATCTAGTATAAAGTTATCATAATCTACCAAAGTAGCGCTCAGTAAATTCAAGGTATTAATATTTGATGCAAACATATCCTCAACATTAAGTTGAGAACAGCTGTTGAGGTAAATCATATGTTCATTAGTATTGCACCTACTCGTTAAATACGGATAAACGGGGGGGAGGGTTGTGCTACGTATTGTAGTTTAATTTATCTTTTTTTTTTCATGACAGATTCAGATTTCACATACTGCTATTCAAATATGTGACGGTAAATCAAAATTTATCTTTTTATAAAACAAGGGAAATAATCATGTTGAAATCAATTAATTGAGACTGTTGTTGTCTTTGGAGCAATAGACTAACACAATTGTGTATTTTGGAACGTTAGCATTAGCGGCTTGAGGTTTCAGGTTCGATTCCTATTGGGGTAAATTTCTGTCCAGAGTCTGTAACGCTAGGGAAAAGTTGAATCCTGGTTACGAAAACTGAACTTGCAGCTACGGGAACTCGATGTGCTGACCACACATAATCCAATGTAAAACCATATAACGCACTCGGTCATATGATGTGTTTTAATGAAGGCAGCCAAAGTTCGTTTTATTATATTGATTGTAACAGCAAATATTTTATTGTTGAAACTCCATATTAATGGATAAAATAAAGCAATAAAGCTAAAGTTTCCAAAATATGAAGCTAAAGTTTCAGTTGTCCGATGATGCCGCAAGGCGAAACAATTGTAGCTCGTTTATATTATTAAAGTATTTTTTAAACTTTAGCTTTATTATTTTATTTTTGTCACAATTGCTACCGAATTTTCATTTACTGACGAATTGGCAAATTTTAAAATATTAAGAAATTTGATAAAAATTGGAATAAGCGATAAGTTGGCCTTTAATTATGAACAAAATTTTAGTGTTTTAGTAATAAAATCCAGATAAGTATTTTTGGAGATAGAAACAATTAAATTTGGTTAATATTAGGCCTACACAGGAGCTGTGTTTCACAAAAATCTGAGGAGAATAATTACTAGATATAAGTTTTTAAAAAGAAATTTCGTGGTCTAGTATAACATAATATATTTAAGACGAACAAATAGGCTATAGAGTACAGACTATTTTTATTTTAACAAACATTTTATTATTTTTTTAAAACTTATATACAGCACCAAAATTTAAAACTGGGATCGTACATTATAGGAAGCCTAAATATTATTTTCAGGTACAGGTGACTTATTATATTGTTACCGAAAGGAAAATGGGAATCAACTTTGTCATTTTGTATTTCATAAAACCAAATTTTATCTAATTTACAGAACTTTTACCGTTTAGTTCAAAATAATTTCGTCCAGATGGTCGATTGGCGAAGCAAACAATTTTAGTTCAAAAAGTATCACTTCAAAACTACATTTACTTCCTATGTATTTTAAAACCCATATAAAAAGTAGAACATTTTTAAACAGTAACTCTTTGATGTCTGTTACAGCGTAGAAATCCATTAGAACTTCAGGGTGTGGTAATTTTATGACCGCGCGCTTACAAAACGTCCAGGTGCCACATTTGGTCCCATTTCGATTATAACAGCTTTTCAAAAGCAAATGCAATGGGGAAATTACTCACACTCCAACTGAAGTGGCCGATATATGTGCGAAAGAGTCGAACAAATTTGCCGTGAAATTGAGTCGGTTAAAAGTGACAAGGACCCAAACTGTAAAAGATTAAACCTAAACAGAAGTGTGAGATACCGCACACGACGGTGCACAATTTGTTTGCAAACACCGAGGGACCACCCAGCTGAGGTGTCCGCACGGAAGAATCGCACAAAGACAGTTCATTCATAGAGTCTTTACTTCCGATATCCACTTCATTCACGATTCTAAGAAGAATAAATCCCGGACAACTTAGATGTGTAATCAAGCAAATAGTCTGTGCTTGACGTTTGCCAGATGTTTCGTATCAAAACATACAACAATATACAAAGTTACGTGACAATTTATGCTAGAGTGATTATTTCTCTTCCTCTTTATCCCTTCATTTATTAAATTCTCTTTGTAAATATATCTCTCTCTCCTCTCTTATACATCTCTTATTTCTCTTCAGCTTTACTTTTTACCTTTTCTGAGAAATGCATTATCACACAAAAATGAAAACTATTTTACATAAGTAGTATAGAGAAAATTATGTGATGCGTGGATTCGAATTTTTTGTGGAAATACCCATTTTGAGTCCTCTGAATTAAAAAAAATTAAAAAATGGAATGAAGTTTGTCTGACGTCTGTGCTGTGCTCTACAGCCAAAACTACTGGACCGATTTTAATGAAATGTGGTATGTGGACATATATTTTTATTATTTCTCCTAACTCACAATTAGGCGTTACCTGTTATAACACAAAAACACAAAATTCAGATTTTATTAAAATCAACTTTAAAACTTTTTATCAACATTTGCTAAAATGTAGCCCTAAGTACCCAAAAAGACTATCTCTCTAAAAATGTCATTTAATGAGTTATTGGTAAAAACCAACAATGGGTTATTTAGATGTTTTAAAAGACGTAATTTTTCAAAATTGACTCCACCGATTTCATTAAAATTTAAGTTTAGTGTGAATATTACTAACCAAACCAGTGTGAAAATAATAGAAATTTACCGTTAAAAAAAGAATACCAACGTTACTTAAAATTTTATAAAATTTGTGTTTAAGATTTATGTTTCCGGATTAAATCTAGTCTTTTGAACCCAAAACATATTGCAAATATTCTCCTTGCAAATATTTTACCGAAATGGCATTTCCGGGAGGAATATATTCTTTGGTTAATATTTTAATATCTTTGAAAGGGTACGGACAGCCCTATTTTACCAATATTAAATTAAAAATTTACATGTTATTTATCTCAAGCTTTATAAAAAGAGTGATTAAATTTTGAACGCATAAAAAGAAAATCTGCAAAGTACTTTAACCATAAATTTGGCTGGTTCTTGAAAAATAATTTTGTTTTAAAATGTACTTTTTATTCCACCTGATATTTACCATGTTAAAAGTTACAAAAACTTGCAAAAATAGTTCTAGAAAATATTTCAACTGCCTAATTTTTGTAATAGAACCTCCTTGAGAAAAAGGAACATAAATTATTAAAAATAAGTTCCGAGAACTATATTTAAAGCTATGTCTACATTTTACATTAAGTTTCAGATGAACAGAAAAGCCTTCAGTATACTGAAGTTAGGTACATTGGTAAGACACAATGTTAAATTAAACCTCAGTGCAACTAAATACATTTTTGAATTTCTACAAAATCGAACAGGAATTAAACATTTTATTAAGAAAAATTATTATTATTTGATAGTTTCAATGTATTCTTAGTACAAACAGGGGGTAAAGTAGGCAATTTAATCAGTCAAATATTGTTAAAATTGTATTACTACCATGTGTTCTGGTAGCTCAGTGGTTATAGTTGTCGTTTCTCTCATCAAGAACTGCAATAAAGTCGTAGGTTCGGATCTAACTCGGGACACAAAATTTTTCCGTCAAATGTAGTTCTTTCCTATCTGTGGTAGGACAGAGGGGAAGGGTCATTTTAAATAAACGATGTCATGATGGGTTATGAAGATGGGTTAGTCCTGATAACCTCCAGATTCAATCCTCTGAACCCCATAAGATTATTATTTAAAAATATTATCCGTGCAAATTTTTCAAATATATTTTGTATCTACCATGATTGGTCTGTCTGGTATATTGTTTAGTTACGGACATTTTTACTTGTCTGATTTAAAACTACACAAAATAAATACAAGGGCCCAAAACCGACATTGATTAAGACTAAAGTGGTGAACTTCTTGAACTTAAATTGTTTAAATGTTCTTATATTTATTGTCTGTAGTTTTATAATAGTGACAAGTGAGAAGCCTGATGATGTCTCTATGCAGACGAAACCGACGTAGCTAAACAACATTCCAGTAAGAATTATTTTAGACAGACCGATTAAGGTAAAAACAAAATATATTTAAAATAAACGATCAATAGGCTTAAAATAAATAAAATTAACGCAAATTTTCTATCAAATTAGTATGTTGACATACTTTACCAAAATAACCAGGTAGTTTTACTTTTTGTCGATGATTACAAATTTAGCGGTAAATTAGCATACGGCCAAAACTTAAAACTCTAAAATGATGTCCTCCATTGTATTATTTAAAAAACAAACAAACGTCTTGGTCTCTTTCTCCCCCCCCCCCAGAGGTACTGATAGAAAAACCAAAAAAACATCCATAGAGCTGTTATAAAAAACCGATTTTGTTCGTATTTTAGTAATATATTATGTAAATATTAGTTCACAAAGTAGTATGAAAAATTGAAAGAGAAAATTGTTGTTTCCGTCATTAGAAACTAGATTTCGTTCAAACACGATTTTCGATCAAACTAATTCATGCTACAAGCTAAGCAAGCTTAGCCTCACTTAATTATCAAAATATCTTTCAATTTTTTTGTTGTACACAAACATCTGATATACGCTGGTCTACACGTACGTTTTGTTGCCAGTCTTGATGATCCCAGATTTGACAAACAAAATATTACGTGTATAGACGGCAAGTTGGTCGTTTAGAATGAAGTGAATGACGTTTGAAGCTCGCAAAAAACTTGGAGATTCTAGTACAAGAAAGAATGCATACAAGGCAGTGCATGAAGACGTGCGTCAGTCTAATCGGTTAAACTTCGCCCCACTGCTAGTCTGCTTTCGGGGACGCTGAAAACTAGTGCGCGTAGTACCGGAAAGAAAATGGCTCAGACTTACGACGCTGGTGTCACGATTTTTACACGGAGTTGATAGATCTGCTGTATAGATAAGAAAAACCATACATACGTCAATTCGGTTAATAAGTAGAAAGTGAATCGTGAAGCAACTGAAAGATCGGTAAAAAAAAACTCATTTCGAACTGTTTACTGTAAAGAGTGCGCAAATAAACTATCAGTTCTTTCTCTATGACGATTTCGGAACGACTAAGTGAAAGTTTGATTATTGTAGCCGTACGATTTGTGTCAGATCATGAAAGACTGACGACAGAATGTTACGTGTTGACCAGCCTTAAGGAGAAGCTCTTTTACGTACGTTGATCTCCTAAAAGCATGAGGAAAAACAATACTACAGAACTTTATTTTTCTTTCTCAAGTAGGAGAGATGTGTTTAGGGCGACTATCATTATTTTAATTTGTAATTCAAGAAGTTAGTGCAATATTTTCCCCCGTTTTATTTATTTAAGTCTTTCTGATTGTGTAAGTTCAAATTATAACTTAATAGATATTTCTTTTGAAAAGTTGTGGTTTATGATCGTATCTGAGACGCCATACTTCAAAACGGAATCCCGACTGGCTTGTTGGAAAAGTTTGTCTTTGCCGCAAATATAAGTACGAAAAGTACAGAGCAGAGTTTAAAACTGCTTATACCTTATAAAATAAACCTTAAAAACTGGTTGACAAATTTCATCAAATCCATTCTAAGTTTGCCCAATTAGCAAAAATTCTTAACACTTATTATTTGGATCAACCCGGCGTTGCTCCAAGGGATTTCACTGTGAAGAATGTTGAACGTATTTTTGTTCGTTTTTAAGTCAGTCGTAATCTAGCAAAAATTATATTATTTTATACTTTTACTTTTTTATTATAATAGTATTATTTATTTTTTATCAATTAAATCTTTACTGTATTTGTTATTGTTACTTTATATAAATCTTTTGAGTATTTTATTATTTTGTTTTTGATCGTTTAGTAATGTTAATTTCTGTACTTAATTTAATTTGTATTATATTTAATTTCACATTTATATGGTAGACAGGACTTGATAGTTAGCTAATTTCACCGATAGCTAACTCAGATGCGACAGCTATAAAATAATAATTTCAATACCTACTTTTGACATATTAACGTTTCCTCTTCAAAAGAATGAAACAAAAGTAGAAGTTGCAAAAAACTTTAAAATATAAGCGGGTCGTACGACCTCATATTTGAGTTGTTGATCATTATAGAAAAAATATAACAAGAAGTTATTCTACTAAAATACTTCACTCTAATTAAATACCCAGTTTAAATAAAATAGTTAATATAACCAAGACATTCAAATAATAAGTTTGCTGTAATTTCGATGCATTCCCTTTTTCAAAAGTTACACTTTTTAAGTATGATTAAAAATCTTTTAAGTCTAACAAAAAAACAAAAGATAATTCTTTCGTAGAAAACTGTTAATCTAATTATAAACTTTAAATGGGGCCGTTATTATTTCTTATATAACTTTAAAAATATGTTTTTGAAAGAGTTAAAACTAGTACACATTCCGATATGACTGTCAACTCTTTTGTTTCTTACAAGGACCCCTATTGTTTTTACCGTGTATCAAATTTTAAAACTGTTTTATTATTCATTAGGAGTAATAGGTCCAAAAAATTTAGAACAATTGGTGTTTTTGTTATTTTTCAGGAATTGATTTTCCATAATTCCCATTGTTGAATCAAGATAAAAATGTAAGTATGGAATAGAATGTGTAAATACTAATGTAGGACTACAAATAATTTGTACAACAAATAATTTGTACAACAAATAAAAACTTGATAGAATATAGTGTAAGCTAAGTAGTTTAGAATAAGTTAATTAAGGAACTAAACGACCTATAAAATTTGTGTGTACATTATTGTAATTAAATAGGTAAATGTTTACAAATTTCATAAAGCTTATTTTACAAATCACAGTCAATACATTTGGGTTCTTAGGGGCTACGTTTGATTTAAATATATTTTGTATTTACATATAAAGTAGGTCCCCTCAAGTTATGAGTTATCCAAATTTTTTTTTTAAGGAAACCCCCTTATCAGATATTAAAAAATAATATTTAAATATATAATCATATATTATTTCATCAATATTGTTTCAGCATTTTATGCTTATGGACAAACAGAATACAAAAACTAAACATCTTTTTTTATATACTTCCTCTAGACTTCGTAAACCATAATATGAGATAAACAATATGTTATAACCTAAACCAATAATCTATACATTATTGTTAAGCCTACTATTTATACATTTAATAAAATTAGGTGAATTACTCAATTAAATAACTCAAATATTGTTAAATGTCGGCTCTAAGACTCTAAATAAAACTCCCTAATTGTCGTCTCGTTAAAATTATAATTCGGAAGTTGACTGTTAAAAAGGTTGATGAAATTTTGAATATCTGAATTTTATGGTAAGCTATTTCGAACATTTTTAAAAATTATGAATATTTAAAATTTAACCAATTTACAAAGTCACAAGTAAAAGATATTAACAGTTCGTGGGTAATTTTGAAAAGGGACAAAAACCAACAGTGGAGAGGCTGAACCGTAATTTTAGTTTGATAAACTGTTTTAAGATATAAATATTTATATTTTACAAAAATTTGATTGTATAAGCGTTCATAAATTTTCAGATATTGTAACTTTAAGACGCACAGATGATCAATTTCTCTTTTTTATCGTTAACTATCGAGACAGAATTAGTTGAAAAGTGGGATATAATTTGGTTTTTTGGTGCTGAAAGGATATAAATTATTTTGCCCATTTAATTATGTAAAAACCGTATTTTGAATTTTGATATGAAAAACCTTCAAACTTTCATTTATTGAAAATTAATTATAAAAACGCTTCAAGATATGGACAAAGTACGCCAACTTAACAAATTTGATTGAAATTATTCTAAAAATTTTAATTTAGAGAACTGCACAGATACCACCTTCTCCAAACACTCTTATTTGGGATTAAGGGACCTCAAAATGCCCGCAAAAAACTTATCATAGATTATTTGACCAATCATATAACTTTCATTACACTAACTTACGTTATATGTGTGAAAGGAAAATGTTAATAAATTTGGAACCAAACTCGTACTTTCTTTCCCTTAAGCATTTTTGATAACATATTTTTAATCATCACGTGTGACAAATCAAGCTTCAAAATTCGCGCCATTCTTTTCAGTTAAATCCTGGGAATTATTTTTGATCATCTCCAGATTTTATCCCAACCTCATATTTAATTTGTAAAACATTCAATTCTTCTCTTTTATCTCGTTAGTCACTTTGTGTGCAGCAGAACACAAAAACATCGTACTGTATGAAGTTTGTGAGAATATCACACCACTTGAAAATTTGTAACCGGACGAAATAAGCGAGAGTACTGAAAATTCAGAGAAATATTCCTAAGCTTTCCTCAAACTTTGTTTCTTTTTTTTAGAACAGTATGATTTTTGTTATTTTATTGACGACGGTTAAGATATCACGATTTTATAAAAATCTCATAATTAAATGTATTTATGTACTACCAAGCCAGTAAGGTCGGGAAAAACTTATGTGATTAATGTAAGAACCCAACTCATTTGTCCACTTGTAAACAATGGTTTTAAATATTCTGTAGTTGTATTAGTTGATAACTTAAAAAATATAATGAAACCGTTGAATATAATCCACCATTGAACTGAGAATAAAAAACGTAAAAACATATGTCATATGACTATTATTACTATGGAAAAATTAAACCTAATTTTAATAGGCGGATACGAGATGACCGCGCAAATTTAAAATTATCAAAACTGGAAGTAAACTGTGGTCTTTTAAACATATACCAAAAACAAAATTTTCATATAGAGCCGTTTTAAAGATTTGTATATATATTCCATGCTTTGTGAACACTCGCTCTGTAGGCTATATGTTATTTCAGTATATGGCAGTATAAATTAATCAATATTTTCAGTAAATTAAAGTCACAATTTTTATCAGCTAAAATTCAAAATTTGCTGCAATAAATTCATCTGCTTATTCTTTGCTGATTCAAACAAAAATACTTTTTATTATGATCCTTACGGGTAAATTTGAGTACATTTGGACAGCATTGTAGAAATAATTTGTAAAATTAGAATTTTGTAATTTGGTAGTTGTAAGTGACATAAACATTTCAGTTTCTAAAGTAAATTTTATTTGTGAAATATGACCCAAAAGTAACTCTTTGTACAAATGTTCCGAAGGGCAATCAGACACACTCTATTGTGAACAAAATAATGTTATTAGAATAAACTCAGGGGGTCCAAATTCATATTTCCGCGAATCACATATGTTTTTGTTTAAACTTACAAATTAATTTTTGTACTGTCTCAAATAAAATATACTTTATGAGGGATAAAAATAAACGTCGTGTTTCCACTCATTTGAGGTGTCTGAGCAAATAATTAATTTTATGGGTCCGTAGGAAAAACCTTTATAATTACACGCGCGTATCTGTCTATCTCTAAGTCGCAACCAGTCTACACAAGCAGGACAATAAATCCTGTATATTTCAAACTTTGTATTTATATTCTTTGAATTATCCCACATACAGGAAACTATCCTATTTCAAATATTTTATTCTTGCAATATTTCGTCTGGTGTATCAAATAAAACTAGAAGTTATTCCGATTACAAATATGTATGTTTAATTGATGAATAATTTGGCACTAGACCGCTTTGACTTTATACAAATATCTGTCCCTATAAACTTAAGTCGTATGGTTTTGGCACAACTTGACTCTTTTATTTTTTTTTAATGTCTGTTAAATTGTCTGGCCGTTTCTACAGCCCAAATGAGTTAACAGATTTTTTATCAAATTTGTTGTATGGATATATTTTCTCTCGAAACTGTGCGTTTGTGTTTTATTTCATCGATAACTCAATATTTTCGGAATAGTTGCCATAAACACAAAAACACAAAATTACGATTTCATAAAAATGGGTATAATAATTTTAATCAATTTTTAGAAAAATATGGTGTACAATTGATTATACAAAAAATATACTCGAACAAATTATATATTATAAATTTGACATGATATATAAAAAAATGCCGATTTGGGAGTTAAAAGTTTAAAGAATTATTATTAAATATCATAAAAGTTCTTATATCTCAAAATCAACCCATACATTATCGATATAAAATTTAGGAAACGTGCAGGTTTACCCAAAATAATGTTTCCAACTGCAAGTAAATGATAATTTCGGTTTGTGAATAATTTGGAAAATACAGAAAACCCCTGACTGCCGCCCGTTGGGTTATAATTAATTTCCAAATATCACATGAATCGTAAAAGTCTATTACTTGTGGTTGAGAACACTGGTTGGGTCATAAATCTTCATATTAAAAAATATATATATTTACCGATTTTTAGATGTTTGAACTTTTACTAACCTATAAATCATATAACTTTAACCGGTAACTTCTGAATTGAAATATTTGTGTGATATTGACCTATACGTTTCGTTTAGGCCTTTGGAGCCTAATTTAATTTCATCAAAATAATTAGTATAATTTGTGTTTTCGTATTATAGAAACACCCCCCCTCAATTGAGCTATTTGTTTATTATGTTGGTGTTAACAGTGCATGTACAAACTTTCTTACACCGATACCACCAACATAATAAACAAATAGTACATATATAAACAGTATATACAAGATATGTATATATACACACGCATACCTCACACCAATATCTTCATATCTTTCGAAACTCTTATAAAGCATGTCGACCACGACCCCAATGAAATAAAACAAATGACCGTGTAATCGTAAATTACGCGATTTTCAATCTCCTAAAGGGAATATAAAAGAACCTTTTAACAAATTAGCAGTCGTTTAAGTTTTTCTATAAAAGGTAATATTTTTGAAAGAGAATCAGATAGCGGAACCAAAGCGATATCTACCTGAGACTGAAGCTACCGATGGAATGTATCACACCTGGGTTGGAGTTTAAAAGCTGGGCGGAGTCGCGGACCTAATGGAAACTTTACTGATCGGATTTCCTCTTGATCATATCTGAATCCTTTTCAATAACTTATGAATACAACTTTATGTCGACATCTTCGTTGTTGACGTTCTTTTTAAACGCAGGCACGGACAGGAAGTTTTAACTACTTGGAAAAAAGTTACAGCAGCCGTCGTCATGATGAAGCATAGATTTTTTTTCATGAAATGTTCACAGATCAGTTTCTTTAATGAGGATTCAAATTTGAACATAGGGTGTAAAGTAAGTATAGAAAGCAACCCGATACTGTATTTAGAGAACGGCTTAAAATTAGATCATCAAATGTAACTTTTGTTAGAATTCGGACATCTGAAACTGACTCTACAATTAATAAAATGTAGTTTATGTGTTTTTCACTTCCCTTTTATTGTAAAAGAAATAACGTAAAGGTTTTTAATATCGGTTTACTTTCTCAAGAATCGTCTATTGACTTCGTCGAGATGAAACACACGTGATTATCCGCACGTAACAATGTTAGGTTAGATTAGGTTAGGCTAGGTTGCAGTATAACAAACACACAGAACACAATTCTCACAAAAAATACGCCTAAGTAACAGACGCGTTTCAACGACAAGGTCGTTCTCTTCAGTTATAGTTATAGTTATAGTTTGATTGGTGTGGCTCATGTATCACTGAAGAGGACGACCTTGTCGTTGAAACGCGTCTGATACGTAGGCGTATTTTTTGTGAGAATTGTGTTCTGTGTGTTCGTTATATTGTATAATTTTTCTCATAAGTCAAGCTCAACATTTAATATAGGCTAGGTTAGGTTAGATTATGTTAGGTTAGGTTGGGCGAGGTTAGGCTAGGTTAGGTTAGGTTAGGTGTACTTATTTTTCTTTTATGTGTATTCTATTTGTTAATATTTAACAGAACACATAAATTTACTCGGTAGAATGATAATGTTTTATTGCACAATATCTGATGATTCATCCGGTGTTGTGTACATTTCCAAGAGAATATTTTCACCCGACGGAAAAACAAATCAGTTCTTACTAGTTTATTTATTCAAATCAGTGATTTAGGCACATTCGTGATTGATTTCTTTCATGACTTTTGGCCATGTTGTCAGTCTCATGCCTGTACCTGGATTTTTACCAATAACATTTATCATAATACTTTGTTCACTTACATTGTTGTTTTTTGGTTTTTAGCACAGTACCAAATTTATATTTACAACATTTAAAACTTCTGAAAATAAAAATTTAAAAAAAGAAGAGTCTTTAATGTTAAGTCTAGAATTTATTTTCTTACTTCTCAAGTGCGTCATTTGACTGATATCTTGAGAATGAGATATTTAAAAAAGGTGTTGCAGGATTGGTCTACAATTAAAAGGCAGTCAAAAGCAATATATTTTCCAATTAAACATTGAATATTATTTTCAAGGCGGCCGTCATAAATCAAAAATGCAAAAAGTAAAAAAAAAATACTGTTTTCTAACAAACCTATTTAGAATTTGTATTTGAATTGTAATACGTTCTTAGCTGAGTACGTTTTAAAATTAATTTAGTTCCTTTATACCTTCTTGATATTGAAATGTTATGCCAATGTTTCACTAAAAATATGTTTAAATTTTGACAGATTTTAGCGAATTTTATAGATTGCCTTAGAGAGGTTTCAATATAAATACGATATTTACTCATTTGCATTTCATTTGTTTTTAATGGCTTCAATTAATTTCTTAGTAAATATAAATCAGAAGTTGGACTGTTAGCTGAGTATTCTACCAGGGACGCACTTTTGTTCTTATGGTGACCAAATTTAGCGAAAAAAGTTAGAAAATTAATAAATACTGTTTTATTATTCTTTACAAATTGAGTTTTAGTTTTAGTTTGGTTTATTGCACAAATTAATACATTTTCTCACAAATAAAACAGAATCAGTGTCAAACTAATACATACAAATTATTATTTAATTTACAAAGTACAAACATTCCTTTCATAACATGAATAATCGCAATTCGTTATTGGATTTTCAAAATGCTAACTCAAATTATAATAATCTTTATTTATAATAAGTAATTTTATTTCATCCTTAAAGCATACATTGCCTAATATTTCGAACACCTGTGGCAATTTATTGTACAATTTAACGCCAGGTATAGTGGTGTACTTTCATATAATTTTAAATGATGAGAGGGAAATCTGTAATTATTCTTACCTCTTGTATTTTAACTGTGATTAAAAGTAATTGAGTTATTGTCTATTTACTCATTTGAAACCATACTAAAACTTCATATATATATAGATCCCCGACAAAGTATACAAATTCAATTTCCCTAGAAACATCAACTACTACTACTCAAATTGGTCATTGCTCTTATAAATTGGTTTTAATACCGGCTGGATTTCCCCATAAAACAGTACCATATCCTAATATCGATTCAATATGTGCATGATACATCATTTTACAGGTTTTCACCGTTACACATTTTCTCAAAATGAGGAAATCATATATCACTTTCCGATTTCGTATAGAAAAAAAAAGAAATATATGTAATTTTTTGCTAATGTAATATTTTCCTAAATAAGTCGAGTGTGACTATTATGATTCTATGAGAAATCTATGAACAATAGAAGTTACTTTCACATAGGGTACTATAGCTTTTATACATTTTATAAGTCGTATGTTTAAATTTAAACTTTTTTACGATTTTTGCTTTGTTTTAAATTATATGAACAGTCATTTTTTAGACAGTGAGGAAGGATTTTATTGATTTATTTTTCTATCCATAAAATAATATAGAGTATTCAATTTTTACTTCCTTCTATGTATATTTTAGTAAAAAGAAATTTACGTGTCAACAAATGAATATTTAGTTCTTAGTGAAAATATCCACTTTGAGTTCTTCCATAACCTGAAAGTGATTTTACAACTTCTGTTCAAAAGTTTGGACTAATATAAAATGCTGTGGTGGGTGTATTTTCCGTACCTTGCGGCACTTTAAACGTGAGGGTGACTTAAATACGACAAAAACACACAATTTTAAATTTATCAATACAGTGCAAAATAATTTAATTTCACCAATTTTTACTTCAATGTAGACCCTAAGGAACCAAACAAAACCTATTTGGCGCCATGTATAAAGCTGATAAGAAAATTAATCAATGATCACCGCTTTATAAAAATATATTTCAAAAACGCTTCAAGCTTTTCTCACTAAAAACATTGGTAAAAGTGAAGTTAGATCGCCTAAAACAATGTGAAAATGTTTGTAGAAAAGTACTATTCGCGAACAAATTGGAAAGTATCACAGTAAACTTCGACCACTTTATAACCATTATTAACTTCTTTTTTGGAGGAAACAGTCAAAATTAAAACAATATTTTTTTTCAAAAAATCTTAACTGATATGAAGTTTAAAAATTCAGAGCCTGTGTTGATTTAAAATATACAACATAAATTTGAAAAACACATGGCACCGTTCTTTTTTTATTAATTATGGTTTTTTTAGAATATCCAAATAGAATATTTAGATTGAACTTAACCAACGAGCTCGATTTTCATGATTTTTATTTAAAGTATAAGCTTATTTTTCTTCTCTGAAAACATGGCACATTTTTGACTTGTTATGTAAACTTCATAAATGATTGTTTTAAGGGATCTTCGAATAATTTCTGTATTCTTTTCTGTTAAATTTCCATTACGCAAAAAGAAAAGCTTCGTAATGATCCTAGCACATATAAACTATTTTCAAAATACCTATTTGTGACACTGTTTTAACGCATTATCTCAAAAACGGATAGTCTGCTTGGTTCTAAATTTTGAAGTGTTATAGAAGTCTTGACTAATTTTTGACCAATTAATTGTTCAGATTGAAAACAATAATTGTTACACATTATGTGTTATGTGGATGAGTTAAAATGTTGCAGTTTGGTGTGTTTAGGAATTATTTTATTTTTGTCGAAAAAAACTTCAGGAGTTGGAAAGAAATAAGGATTGGTCCCGAATTCATGAAATATTGATATAACTTCATTTTTTTTATAAAATCCAGATTGTGTATATCTTGGATGAGTTTTAATTTATCATAAGTGTCTATACCTATTCTGTATATTACTATCCAAATAACCACATTTTTTAAACTTCTTACCAACCGATTTTAAAGAAACTTAAATTATACGTGTATTTTAAGACGGCAAGTTTGAATTGTTATTTGATTATAAGTGTTTAAGTGGTCTTTAAACAACCTAAAAATAAATTATACTCATTATGTTCAAAATATTTTAAAAGGGTGGAAATTAAATTTTATAACACTTTGAACATATATTCCAGAATGTAAAATAAATCCAAAAGTTTTATCTATTTTATTAACTGCAATTAATGAAATTTTTGTTATTTATTATTTCTTGAGCACTATTAAGTGTTGATTTTATGTAATGAAATAGAATGTTAAGTGGTAGTCAGAAATTCTGTTTAAAGTGATCTAGATGTGAAGTAGGGATTTCAATTTAAAAATTTTGTGTTTAATAAAGATGCAAATAATAAATTAAAATCGCTGTAAATTCAACACCATTTTGTACTAATATTTCGTTCAAAAGTAAAACAAGGGATAGAGGTAGGAAACGGGGGCTGCAATTTGACTTTTACACTTAACTGACACGTATTCCGGATCCGTAATCAGTTCTTGACTGCACTGTCAGTAATTGTTAAATTTATAATTATTGCTTTTCTTATAATCACCAGTACACCATGAGATTATTAGAAAGAAGAATCTAAAAATATTATATTTCCTAGGTATTATTTATAACACTCATGTTACTGCTCAAGATCCCAAAGTATTCGTTTTAAATTATTAAGAAAAAACTTGTTATTTTTTGTGTTTAAAACATTTTATAAAATAGTTAATGGATGCCATTGAATGTAGTATGTATGTTAGGGTGTCTACAGTCTAAACAGCTGTTATCACAAATATCTTCATTCTACGAATCTCTTACTAGAAAATTCAATTTTCCAATTTGGATCCAGAATAGAGTATAGAGTATTTTTCAGTGGAAAAAAGAAGTTTTTTTTTTTTAAGTATAAAATCGTCGCACAGTTCGGACGAGTAAATGGATTTCACGGGATTTTGAAAGTCCAATTTTTGAATTTTAACATTTGTATCATATAAAATATTAATCAAACTTTTCGGATAAAGTACCAGTTAAATTGGAATTACAGTCTATAGCTAACATTTTCTATCGTTTAACACAAGAAATATACGTTAAATAATTATGCAATTTCAGCTCAGTGGCAATAAACAAAAAAAAATCAATTTAGAATGTCACTATTTTGGTTAAAACAATCAAAGTTTATATATGTGTACAGATTATAATTAATTTTCCACGTTGTTTCATTAATTAGTTTTGGTGTAACTAAAGCTGACTTCAAAACAACTATATCTCAAATTTCAATTTTTTTTTAAACTAAATTTTATAAAACTCAATTTCATTACTCCCCCCTCCCAAAAATACACACAATTTTTTACCTAATTTATTTATATCATAAGACACAAAAGCAAATTAATAAATGGCTGACCAGTACTTTTCTATTTTACCAATATTTTCTTACCGAAAAAAATAATAATAAAGAAACGTTTTCATAATTTTCGTACATACAGTAGATTTAAGAAAATTTTGTTACTAGTTAATATAATGAATGTTTAACTGTTTGTGGACAACTAAGTCTAACGCTTACCTGAGTCCACGATTTAGATCAAATTTCCTATTTGGGAATAGTTTGTCACATTTTTAGGTATTTTTTTTTTAAATTTAATCATTCTGGTCGTGATATAAGAGATTGTCTCTAACGATTTGATAACATTTTTGTATTTACTCTCTACGATTTCAAAGAAATCTTAACAAAATAATGCTCCCCAAAAACAAAATTCAAAGATATTTATAATAGCGAGTCTAATAAAGGTCAAATTTCTCAAAATCGGCTCCATTGATTTCAACTAAATTTTAGTGAAAATATAAACATTAAAAATATATATAAAAGAAAAATAGAATTTAAGAGTATCCGACAAAAAATTAAAATATCTCTTTACAACAGTCGTTGAAACCTCAATAAAAAACCGAATATTTAAAAATGTAATTAATATATTATATCATATATTTATTTTTGAATTTATTTACATTTGCTCATGCTCATCGTTTATTACTCCGCAAACCACACACACTATTGGAAGTGACTATAAAGTGTACCTAATCAAAACAGACAAGTCTGAGTTTTAATGAACACATGGTGGACACGTTGACAATGTCCTTTGTTCACGATACATTGTCACTAGACACACGATCTGATTGGTCGATATCTCAGACAGTAACACAGGATTGGTTAGATTATACCACGCCTTCTTGTAACGAGTAATTGGGGCTCATTGTTGTACTTCGACGATTTGCATTACAGTTGGATTAAGAATACCTCATGGTATTGTCCGATTTTGAAAATAATTATCAAACAATTTGTAAGCGATCGTGCCATTGTAAAGTAACCCGTCTGGTAAAAAGGGTTCCGTTAAAATTTAGCGAAGCGCGTAGTTGAGGAGACTACCTCGTAATGCTTTTGTCATCAGTGTAATTTGCATAAGCCTACTGAATATTAGCTACCATTTTGGAAATATAAACAGCTGTGTGTATATTGTTTGGCAGAACAGCTAAATTGTCAAATGTAGTAAACATTTTTAATTTATGTTTGCATTGAAAATATCGGTTATAATGTTCTCATTTTTTTTTAAATTGTAGATGACAATACAAAATTCATAAACACATTCACTAATTATTCTGCGAACAGTAAACATTCAATGTCATTTACGTTTATAAAATCGTTATTCTAAACATAATATACTGTACCTACAGATTAGTCCCCGATATTAGCACAACAATATTTATAGAAAGGAAAAACAGCAAATACTTATACTTTACACTTGAACAAATCACAACTCAAATGAAGAAATAATAAAAGTTAATAGCGTTAAGTGTGATTTTACTATTCATTTTGATCACAGTGGTAGTATATATTACACTGTAACCATCAATGTACATAAACCTGTCTTCCCTTGAAAACGGACCTTTACTCCCAGTTTTTGTTTTGGCTTAGAAATTGTGTACTTCTTACTGTAATTTGTCTTGATACAAATAGATCCTATAGCTTACAAGTTACATGAACTTGTCGAAAACATCTCATAGAACAAATTGGTGTAATATATTAAAATTTATTTGTTACTTTGTAACTAATATAAAAATATCCTTTGAGAGCATATAAGTGTAACTCATATAAATTAAAATATCAAAAAACTGATGTCTGTGAAAGTTTTTATTTATTGGTCAGATAATATTTCTTGTGGAAAAGGTTTAGAAATGAGTTCAAATTTTATATTTCAATTTAAAGTTTCTTATTGTATGACTGCTTGTTATGCCTCGTATATAACATCATATTTAATACTTTGGATTTTTCGTTTCATTCATATTCAGATCATCATTGCAGAAATATTTTGAGTGGCCACCATTCAAATAATTCTCTTGACTCAGCGAGTGGAATGGTTTACTCCAACTTTTGGATGTAAGTTAGTTTGGTAGTTGGGAAAGTTGCGGGCTTTCTGCCATTGTAACACTTGACGTCAGAAGTGCCCCTAGATATGGCCATGTTGAAAAACTCGTAAGAAGAAAGGTTCTTGCCAATTTGAAGAGGCTTGTGATGAATTATTTGGAAAGCAAGAGTATTGTAGTCGGCGAGAAACAAGAAAGGATATGTCAAGTGGCGTTCAGCAGGGGTCGATCTTGGCAGCACTCCTGTGGTACATATATTATGACGGAGTTTTGTGGTTCGAAGTACCGGAAGGAGTCAATCTTGTCGAGTATATTGATGATCTGGCAGTTGTGGCAAGAGGACAACATAGAAGTGGTGGACAACATAATCTAGAAATTGATGGAAGATAAGAAATTCAAGCTGACACCAATGAGCACAGAAGCCATCGTGCTGGTGATCAGAAGATCAACGAGTAAACTGGAGCTACTAGTAGGTGAGTCTAAAGTCACAGTATCAGTGGCACTAAAATAACTGGGTATCACTTTCGATTAAAATAATGGCCCAATGTGAAACAAATATTGGCGATGAGAGCTGACAAAGTGAGCGTTTGCTAAGAAGTAATGATGGTCCTTATGACAATAAAGGGAAAGTTCTTATGTACACTGTTTATTCTATATTGCTTTATGCTGTCCCAATATGGAAGTGGATACTGAAACATTCAAGAGGATTGTTAACGCGAATACAGGGGAGAATCACGCTTAAAACGATCGGTGGATAGAGGATGGTTAGGGTAATCCCTACGGTTGTTTTGGTCGGAGTTGAAGTATTGGCGGAGTGTTGACACTACAAAGATCCCAGACTAGAGATAATTGAAAAATGGCAGGTGAGATGGACGAAGTTAAATGCTGGTTCCAACGGGTCCACTCTGATCCCGAACTACAAGCGTGACTAGAGAAAACACGGTGAAATTAATTATTATTTTATTCAAGCGCTTACCGGCCATATAGATTGCTGTATAGTATTTGTAGATGCTGCTACTATGAAGAATGAGATACAGTGAAATACACAGTTTTCCACTGGCAGAAGTGACAGTTAGGTAGGGAGGAAGTTGTAAAAGAACTTGATCTAATACCCGACGTTAGGAACATAATTTCTATTATCCTGTATAGTAGGCACAACTGGGGTGTTTGCTAAACTGTCCCTCCCGTGACCTTATAAGAAAAAGCAGGGAGGTTGTTTTAATAGATGTAAGGCGCGACACTGTTGAGAGTACTGTCCTCTGGAGACCGCTGCTAGAGTTTTCACATTCGCCTCGGGGGAACAAATAAGGTTAGATACACTTATCTTCTTCCAAAATGGCGTCAAATTCAAAGAAAGATACAAATTAAATTTGATTAACAATCAATATGAATTCAATAAATTGCCTTTATTATCCATAAAGTTCTTGTTTGTTCAGGTTTACATACGGAAGGTGGTTTAGCCGCTTATTTCGCCCATTTCATTATGATCACTAAATTCACTGATCGAATCTTGTAGGCTAAATAAATCGACCAAAATGTAAGGTACAGTAATTCAAATTTGTATAAAGATTCATAATCGAGTTTCGTCACCACTGAGTAACAAACACACAGATAAATTGTTAAATGTTCTCGCTTCGCTCGGACAATACATTTTATGATAATTTATAAGATATTTAGGCCTACTACAAAGACAGACCAATATCGGTGGACAAAAACTATTCTATAGACCGGGGTTCTATTTCCTTCAAGAAAAATTTAATATAAAATTATTATACGAGTTTGATCAAATTCAAAACAAAAAAATTCCGTCATATTGTAGAAGTCGTGAGTTCTGTTATATTCAAGATAAAAATAAAAATTTGTATTTATTTTTGATTTATGAAATTCAAAATGAAAATTGATCTGACCACTCGGTTTACAAAATCTATTTTTTTCTTTGTTGATGAAAGGCAAAAAACCTCTCGGTCATCATCCCCTTATAAAAAAAGGAAGCAAACCATAAAATAAACACTCCTTAGCCCACGAATAGACTAACAGTAGAAGAGAACAAGAGTTAGCCAAGCTATCTGTCAAAGAAAGGGATCTAACCCAAGGCTACACAGATACAAAATTAATCGCAAACAATCAGTACACACTATGAGTCCCTGAAGGTTACCATGATCAATGTCCTTAGTCAACACAATGACAACTGCAATGTCTTGTACCCTGTAATTGGAATCTAACATACCTAAAGGAATAACGATAACTGCCTAAGATCAAATAATAGAAAAGATACATAACGAAATATTGTGTATTGAAGTACTAAGATTGGACATTGAGCGACTACAAAGCAGACTTTTTAAAGAATGCTCTAAAGGTGTTGTAAAATATAGTACTAAGGTGTAAAACATCAAGGGGGGCTCTATCCTAATACACTTCAATTCATAACCAACTCTCAAAGAAAAGTAAAAATGTAACTTCACAAAATAGTCTCAAACTAGAGAAATTAATCATCTAATTTATCAAAAATCGTATCATTTCGAGTAGAAGGCTCAATAAACATGCATCTGTTATCAGATCAAAAATGGAATCTATGTTTTAACGTTCTGATTCCCAATAATTTGTAAAAAGTAAACCTTTTAGATAGAAAATAATTTAATAATTTTCATTGAAAATTCTAAAATTCCAACATCGGATCAGAAATGTTTTAAACCGATCTGACACCTGTGACATATATAAGTAACATATTACAAGCAGAATAGATTAAAATTAAAAATCGAGTATAGAAAAAAATTGAGATTAGTATTTGCCAATTAAAACGTCAAATATAGAGATAAACAGTCACAAAACTTCTCGTCATCACTTCGCTAACCCCTGATTCAATTATAAAAATATTTTCTAACATATGCTCTCAACACTAGCAGTTCCTTTTAAAAGTATAAAAAACACTCGGATGTTGTCACATCAACACGGTTGGACAGGCAGAGGTTTTGAAATGTTATTTAAACACTATTAAGCCTTCATTAAAGCTTGGCAAGAAATACAAAGAGGTCCGGATGAAGCATATCATGAGCGGAGTAAAAGATTAAGCCGCCATTAAGTGAACAAAGGGCGTCGAAAGGGTTGAAAGATACTAATGGACCTTCAACCCCTTGTCAATGTTACACCATAATGCTTCCTGGACCGTTGTGCCATGCGTTGAATTGCCAGTATTGTACGCTTCTTTCTATACGTGTTATATTAGCCACTATGTACGGAACGTGGCGGAAACGCAAGGAGGCAACTGAATTTGCTGTAAATAAAAAACTACAGTTGTCAAGATTTGGATTTCCTGATAATTATTCAATAATTACAGAACAATTTAACCATCGACATTTGATCATTAAATTGAAATGTTTAAAATTGGAATATCAACGAGAAAATTGAAATTTACTATAAAAATCATTTATAATTTTCAAAAAATTAATTACAGTAAGTAACAAAGATAAACAAAACAAGAATATAAAAATAATACAAGAATTACAATTGTGGCTAAATTTTCTAATAAAAAGTGTAAAGAAGAGAAAGTAATTTTTTTCAAAATTTTAATAGTGATGGAAATCGTTAGAATTTAATTTTTCTTTGAGTTTTTTAAACAATTTCAAATAATCCGATTTTAAAAGAAATTTGATAACGATGGACTGTTCATATGATTAATATTGTTCACTCGGACATTTGCCATCATTTGTGTATAGAAATGTGTACACAGCGTTTCGAGAGTATAAATCAACTCTCGTTATCAAGTAAGAAACTAGTACCTAAAAGAGAAACAACAGATAAACACCAACAAAACCTAGTAGCGTGGGACTATCCCGAAAAATAAAACTAGATCTCTAAGAAAGAAATACTTAGGCCTAAACAGTGAAAGGTGATAAGAACAAAATGAGAATTTTAAAACCATAAAAACTTTTTGTATCTTTACAAACACGATAAAACGCCCTGATGTAGAACTGGACCCTACACTAATGTCCAACCTAACCATACCTAGGGCCGGAAGCAAGACTAAATCTAAGCTAAAATTAAATACAAACATGATCAGATAAAACCACGAGTTTAGTCTTCGATCGCGTCATGATTCGCATTTTTGGAATAAACAAAATTTGAGCCTTATTTAAAATAGGACAATTTATATTTTCAATTTTTAATTAAGTTTTTATTAACTGGAGCCATAAAGGCCTTATTTTCTAAACTAGTTTGGCTGATAGGATTGTCCAATAGCTTTATATTTGAGGCTTCAATTAGTTTTCATTTTATATAACTTTTCTTTCCGGTGTATTATTTTTGCCTTTTCTCAATTAAATTCGTAATTTTCAGACCAAATACTTTCAACTATTTTAGATTTATTCGTTAGGCCTAATCGCTTGTTGTCTTTATGTTCACTAATTCTTATATTTAGAGGTCTTTAAGTCTCGTACATTGCGTGATTTTAGCTTGTATATTTTTTTCTTACATTGTAAAATTAGTTTTATTTTCCCTACGCTATGTTGGGGTTTGTCTTTTTTTCTTTTATGTTCTAGTTTCACACTTGATAAAGAGAATTGATTTATACTCTCGAAACGTCGTCTATTAATTATCTATACAAGAATGATGGCAAATGTCCGATTAAACTATATTCATAATTTCTTTTAAATGAAAAGCTAATACACTACAGACACTTTACCAACTTTTGGTAAAATTATTTTGAATCCGTTTTGAAAAACCAATATTAATCTTAGTTTTGTTCTAAATTTTAAAATTTACGCTATCTGGTAGACAATTAGACTACGGTTAAATAAAACTGCATAAAAATCGGTTCAGTAGCTGTTGAGATACTAAAATCCGGGCGTAAAGACGTCCTGCAATTTTTTTTAAGTTCCTAAAGACATTAGGTGGCACTGCACAAAAACTCTGAACTTTCTTTTTTAACTATAAGGTAAACATAACCTCAAAAGTGAATACATTTATAAAAACTGATAAGCTAAAATATCTTTTAGAATCATTCTAAGTTTCAATCACCACTAACATTGCACTTATGAGGGTATATTTTAAAACTAATATTAAATAAACCTCCTACAGTGTAAGACAGCCACATATAGTTTTTTTGGAATCTATAAACATAGGACTAAACCTCTGGTTCGTCTAATGGTTAAAGCTGTCGCCTTATGAACAAGAGGTTCTGATCCTTGTGGGGACTCAGCATTGTGAGAAAAACTAAGAGTTACGATTATTAGCAAATTCTAGCCACAAAAACTTGAAGGCGGGAACTCTATTTGCTGACCACGCTTTACCCGACGAATCCCATTTAGAAGTAGAGCTGGCTGTTGACTTCAGGGTTTATTGTATTTTATAGACGTCGAACTCTAATTTGAAACATTTATGTTTACTTCTCATTGCGTATACTTTTCAATTTAGTACCTTGTTATGGAATTTTAATTATTAATGTTAATATATACGGTACTATTTTTCCACGCATAAATGCAATATCAGAGTACAAAAATTAAATTTACGGATATCAAAGGAAGCAATACGCAAATTTAATCAGTATCGTTTGGCCATTGAACAACTGGTATTTGTTATTTTAGTTTTGACAGGTTTATAAATATCGCTACAATATATTCCTAAATACTGTCAACTGTATACTATAACGATTTGTGATACGTGTCCAGACTTCAGTTGGCGGCTGGACAAAGCAAGAACTAGAGCAAGTAACGCAGTATGGTGCCACGGCCGCGGACAATCCTTCAATACTTTATATCTTCTACCTATAACGACTTTAATAACGGACAAGAAGCAGTCAGCGATTCCTTTCAAACTACCATCATTGTAGATAAAATAATCCTTCCTTTTTAACAAAATATTATGCTTTTTAATTACATAACTTGCTAATAATAAAATTATAATATTAACGTACTCTGTCTGGGACATCCGTATTCACTTGCCTTGTTTAGTGTATACAATTTCATTCCGTATACATTGCGTTATACATTCCGTAGGCGTATTGTTTGTAGCTACTATATGTCGTAGTATGGTTTCTTTTAATATGTCGGAATCTAATAACAATTATATATTTATTCAAAATTGATTAGGCTGATACAGATTCCTTTTTACACACAAAACAATTTTCATACGTAAATACAAAGAAAGCCAATATTATAAAATAACAAATAACAATATTAATTATCCTCTTAGAAGGAACAAATTAAGTTCCTTATATTTTTCCTCCTCTTAGAAGAAACAAATAAAGTTATTTTTGTTCTTCTTTATCTTATAAGGAAAAAATAAAGTTTCTTCTTGATTTTAATTCTCCTAGAAGGTACAAATGAAGTTCGTCCTCTAAGAAAAAACAAATAAAGTTCTTCTCTTAGAATGAACAATGCAATTCCTTCTTTTAGAAGGATCCAATGAAGTTCTCCTCTTGGATGGAACAAATGCAATTCTTTCTTTTAGAAGGAACAAATGAAGTTCCTCCTCTTAGAAGAAACAAATGAAGTTCTCCTCTTAGAAGGAAAAATAAAGTTCTTGCTTGTTCCCCCTCCATTTAAATGAAAAGATGAAGTTCCTCCTCTAAAGAAATGCCGTTTATCCTCTTAGAAGGAACATATGAATGAAGTTCTCCTCTTAGAAATAACAAATGAAGTTCCTCCTCTTAGAAAGAACAAATGCAGTTCCTCCTTGTTCTCCCTCCTCTTAGAAGGAACAAATGAAATTATTCCTCTTAACAGGAACAAACGAAATTACTCCTCTTAGAAGAAACAAACGAAATTCCCTCTTGTTCTTCCTCCTCTTAAAAGGAACAAATAATGTTCCTTCTTGTTCATTCTTCCCTAAAAAGGAACAAATATTAAGTGTTTATTGTGGAAAATATTTTCGGTGATTGAAGTTTTTACAAGCGTTACTTATATCAAATGAAAAAACGTCGTGGCCTTTTCGTGGAAATTCCATCGAACCCTACTTCGTATTAAAATTAATAACTATATGCCCATATTACTTAATATTAAGCTTTACGAAAATTTCATAGGCAAGCGGATAAACAAAAATAGCTAAAATATTGTGCAAGATTGTTTCAAATGATGGAATCTACAATCATTCCATGGTCCCTACATGTAGTTCATTTCCTATAGAAATACACTAAACAATAATAAATAAAGACATCCCTTGATAAACTATTAAATGACACTAATCATGTACAACGTGTATAGGCACTTAACCCGCTGCGATGCTGTGTTAGGCCTAATTTAAAACTAACCCTTCTCGCCATGAGTCCGACCTAACCTTTCATCTAGTCAGAAGCTTTTAACAGTTTTGACATATTTCCAACATAACATACTTTGACATGGATCTCTATTAAGCCAATAATTACAGGATTAAATGTAAAGGATACGCTCTGATTTAATTGTTTATTGGGGTTGTACGACAAGCTACCCGTTGCGCGTTTAAAAGTGGGTTTTAATAACTACTTAAAAAACTTCGTTTGAAATTGTTCTTTGAATCCACAACTGAAAGCGAACCTCCTTAGTGTTGGCTAATTTAAATTTACGCAGGAAAATTCAATTTCTTTTAAGTGTTGTTTTGAACATTGCTTTAGGTTAGGTTAGGTTAAATTCAGAAAAATCAAAATTAATATGTTAAAATGGCTACCATTTTAAACAGATTTTTGTTAGTATATCCTGTATTATTCAACTCATACTGCACCACATTGGATGAAAATTGCAGAATTAAATTTTGCTTGTCGCGGGACCAACCTCGCCTACCTGTGATTATAAATAGTGAAGTTATTGTCAAAATGAAATTTCGAATCCTGATCGCAGCAAAAAATCTGACATTCGTGTAATTACGAGTTACAGAAAGGCTGAGCTACCAATACGAGCGTAGCGAGTGTAGATCTTTTCACATATGTATAGCTAAGAGACCCACCAGAGCTGAGGTACTGACATAATCAAAGCAAGTAGAGACTTTTTAATATAATACAATTAAAAAGTTCAGAAAACCAGTGTAATAACTGTATTAAACAAACTTACCCTACTGACCTTATCCCTTGATCTACTAATGCAATTTAAAATTTCCTACTAGGCCCTTGAAACCAATTTTTGGCAATTACATTTAGAGACTCTGATTCTATTACAATAGGGACTGGGTAAGTACCTTGATGATACCCATCAACTTGTTTTTAATGTAACATTGATAAAGAAACAATCAGAATCGTAGCTATAGACTCCAAGTTTGAATCAAGAATTACTCCTGAAACCCCGATCCACCATGTGTTAGTTTCTAAGTTTTACCGTATAAAAACATTTTAAAATCAGTCCCAACATGACGGGAGGGCTTAAATCTCTTCTTTGGAAGTTGACCGTTAAATTTGCCCATTAACAATCTCTTATGTTGATATCGGGCTCAACATTATTAATATTTTCCATTTCCTCGGGCACCCTCGTCTTCGACTTGATGAGACCCCCTGCCTGCTAGACTATTACCCTCTGGTAATGAACCGGAGTCTACCGACAATAAAGTCAACCCTGAAATATAATTCATCAAACATATTCTCATATATTACAATATCATGTGTTCTCGGTAGTTTGTGGGAAATGAAAAGGGTCGGAGTAGTTTGATTTGGTGGTTTTGTTAAATTCTTGGGGATAAATTAAATGTCTGAGTAATATATTAACAATATAATGGGGGTTTTACTTTGGAATCATATTATAAAAAGTAAAGCTCTACGGCGAGTTTTAGCGAGATAGTTGTGTTTTTTTTTAATTACCTGTCTATTTAACTGAAGCATTTATTTAACTAAAAAGGTGGGATGATTTTGTTCCACCTAACCTAAGCTTTCTATGAACAAAAAAAGAATTTAAAACGAAAGCCTTTTCCTTGTTTAGAGGTGAAAACCCTTTTGGTCATCATCGCCTTATAAAAAAAAAGAGCATAAAATAAAAACCCTAACTCTCAAATACTCTAATAAACGTCAGAGTCGAAAGAGAACAAGAGTTGGTCAATAGAGACATGATAGGAAAGGAAAGAGATGGATCTAACCCAAGACCACATGAAAAAAGACTACATATTCACTATTAAAAAAGAAAAAAAATAGAACTTAACTAGAAACTTAGTTCACAGCAATCAACATAATACACATTTATAACAGCTGATAAGATTTATCATTTTTAATAATTCAAGACAGAAATAAATTAAAGCATAATCTAAAGAAATCTGAAGAAAAAAAATTAAGGAAAGTGGTTAAATTTAATTTTGGCCTACAAAATTATAAACCATTCAACGAATGAACTTTTATTATTTCATACGCTTTCCCCTCTCATTATTTGATATTGTGACAAAGTACTGTATAATAACTGGATATAACAATTCAAGATTGAGGTTAGATTACACTCGACAGTTGTTTTTAAAGCACGGGATTCCTGATCAGGTACCACGTCGTGAAATTTAAGGATTGTCTCAAAATCATCCTTCACAAAACATATTGCTGACTATCCTGCAAAAATCCTGACTCGGGAGTTATCTGCAACGCCTAATAAAGTGCTTGAACGCGATTATTAAAATTGAATCTAAAAAGTTGCGGTGTTGACCCAACATTGCGAATTCAGAGCTACAAGTGAAAGCTAAATCTACGGTGACGGAAACTCAAACTGCCTGGTTGAAAATCTATCTACTAGTTCTAGGCCCATCGCCGATTGTTGCGCCACGGGATTATATTGCTCATTAGTTCATCTTTTTTGGCGGATTAACTCACAGAAAAATAATTAGGAAAAGAACTGGACAAATTATTTATTGTTTATTTTCACAACCATTTTGTTTCGAACGTATCTTTATGTTACCCGTGTAGTCCCATTTTGGTTTGATCGGAAAAATTCCTGCTACAGTTGACGAAAGGCGTGAAAATATTTATTCACGCCACATGAGCCTCTCAGGGCACACTTCTAATTGGCAGGACGGAACGCTACGGCGTTCCTAAATAAAATCATTTCAACGGTAATAGAATCTCCTACAAGCTATAAAACACCTCGACGAATTAGATCCTTAAGAACCGACTGTAATCTTCACACTTTCTTATCTAAATATAAATATAATAGTATTTAATAGGTTGGAATTATTTTACGTGGTTCCCAAGAACTTTCTAGAAAGCACAAAATTTCAATATACTAGTCATGAATAGTTACGCAAAACCGTACAGTAATCTGACGCTAATTGTCGGATAATAATAATCTGTTTTACCAATTATAAAGTTCTTTCCTTCAAAATTCTACGTATATAACATTAAAAGTAAGATCACAAGAATATTTTAATTTCTTGCAAGCGATTTTCAAGGCATTATACGAAGAAGCACCATATAATTCAGCTGTTTTATCCTTGTGGTTGTCCTTTATCGATTATATGACCTTTAACCCCTGTCGTCACCATTGTGCCTGGTAGACATTTAAAGTTGACAAAAGTAAAATAGTGCAAGATGGAATGGGGAAACGGTCTTCACTTCGTTTCAAGGTTGACACACATACATAGATACGAACAGTACATTCATTAGACCTGCTCGGTTTCATTATTAATATTGTGGGCGGAAACGAGCACCAATATACATAGTTTCAACAAAGATGTACTCTTCTTTTCAAGTTAATTTACATGTTCTTTTTACTTTCTTACTAAAAGTAGGATAAACGAGAAAGTATAGAATCATCAAATAAATATAATTGAATCTTAAATGAAAATACTCATTTTAAGAAGATGTCTATTGGCTAAACGGATAGACCGATTTTGATCAAATTTTGTAAATATCTCGAGGTAGGCAATTTTTCAACGTTTATATTTTCAAATACACATTGAGAATGTTCTGTGAGTGTTAACCAACATTATATTGTAATCGATGTTACGTTCACTGAATTAAGCATATGATATTCCTCTAAGCCAAAGAAAGTAATTTCTAGAGTGATGTTTGTATTAATTTAGGGGTTTCTATTGGACTGCAACCTCCCCTTCATTATATCTGAGGTACTCTGTTAAAACATCCCATAGCTACAACATCATTACAGCCCAATCTAGTGATCCAATGTTTATAAGATTTGATACGTAGGTATGTTTTGTCCATAGGCTATGTCGAGAAGATGTTTCCATTCTTGTATAAAAACTCAAAATTTGGGGGTAGATACTAGAAGACCAATAAACTTACTTCTAATTATCTATTTAAATCATTTTGCTCAAGCGAGGCATACAAGACGTACTCTACGTCATCTTACCATAATGACGTTCCGGAAGTTATTCATAGGGCCACTTTAAAAATTCGAATGTCTAAAAGTCAGCGTAAAGAATTTTGATAAAATTGTAAGGAAGTCTAAAGGTTTATAACTTTAAAAACAGATCTTGGGGAATTTAAAAAGTACAAAAATGTATACTGACCGGCTTCGGTTTATTTCACGAACGGTAATTTCCTATTCTTTATGGTTATAGCCTACACAATGCTTTAGGTTATACGGTAAGTCTCCACCATCAAAATTTGATCGAAATCTCTCTTATCAGTTTTGAGATATGTTTTTGACCAGTATCGATTATTTGGTATAATATGTTTTGTTTGTGCCTTAGAACCTAAATTTATTAAAAAGTTGAAAACCAATTTTGAAATAATCAGAATTTAAAATTTCTATTTTAAAGTATTCCATCTAAATTTTAAACTTCAGTAGTATTAGATAGAAGAAAAAATACTCGAACAGATCTCACAAAAATTACGTTTATTTAATCAAAAGCGTTTCAACGACGAAGTCGCCATCCTCGGTGATACATGAGCTACAATAACTAAACTACAATTACTATAGATAGAGTTTTTTTTTCTTTCTAATATTATCTCACAAGTCAAGCTCAATATTTTTTTATATTCAGTAGTATTATTTTCTGTGTATGGATGAGTGATGTTTACTAATTTTATGATAACCTAAATAAAACCTTAAGAAAACATATAGGCTAAGTATTAAAAATAAATTATTGCTATATGTTAATAATTTCATAAAATAAAATTTTTAATGTAATACAAACAATTGATTTTTTAATTTGAAAAAAAAAAATTATTGCAGTTACTTTTAAACTCTTTCAAGAAACATTAATTGAAAAAATTGAAGGAAATGGTGACGTACCCTATATATTATCAAAAAATGAGACAAAACTTGTGTAAATGGCAAATGTCGTTGAGATAAAACTTATCTCTAAACTTTAAAATTATTTTTATTTATTGAAGTAATAATTTAAGTTTAGACGACTAACAATTTAGGTTAGAAGAGAGTCCACAAATTTAATATTAACAAATCAAAACGCAAAGACTATAAAATATGATAAAATGATCAATTACTTTACAGCCATTCTTTACAAACATACACCAAACACTAAAAAAAATATTTTCTGGATTTCTCAGTAAAAAGTTTATTAAAGTCTTAAAATACCTTAACTTAATATTACCAACAATATCTTGTGGCAGAATTCTTTATTTTGTGGATATTTTCATCTCTGAAGTTGGTATACATCTAGTCACTTTTATATTTATCAGTGACTAATTGTCAGTAAATTACCAAGAATATCAGTGAACTTTATGAACAAGTTATTGTGGCTTACAAACATGATAACTGTTTCATTAATAATGAATTCATTTTCCTAACAATTTCACAAGAATTCCTCCTGATTCAAACACATATTTAAGATGTAATTAAGTTTGTTTGTGTTCTTTTATAGATCAAATAAGTCTTACTTTAACTAAAAAGAATGTAAGAAGAGCACTGAAAACTTTTTAATGTAAAATAAAGTACTTTTAACAGACTGTTGAGTTTATAGTCACGTCCGTAACAAACCAGTGTCACGTCCGTAAGGTTTTATCGATTTTTTAATTGAAATATTACAGGGTTTTAAGATTGAACACTAATTTTGCTAAGAAGGTATTTATCTTAAGAAAAGCTGACAAAAATTTAATTCATAAATTTCCCAAGAAATTAACAGACTTTTTAACAATTGTAACAGTATGTCAGAAGACAAGTGCTTTTCAAGTCACGTCCGTAACTCCAACTTAGTTGAACTATACATCAAAACCAATAATATGATCATTTTCAAATTTAGTGCAAAAATAGTATAAAAAATTACCTACCAGTTGAGCTTTAACAATTTATAAAATAAAATTAACTTTTCTTTTTTTCCAAGTTGTAATGCATGTAACTGCCACGTCCGTAACAAAAGAATGGCTGTTTATGCAATATTGTATTCCTAGAATAGGCCCAATGAAGGTAGGTTAATAATTATTAGGCCTAATAACTTTATCCCACAGTTATTAACTATTTCTTTATCAAAATGAATATATATATATATATATATATATATATATATATATATATATAAAGTATAATTGTATATTCGTGGCAAAAAAAAAGTAAATTTAAAAAAACTTGGTGTCCTCGACTTCTATTTCATTTAGATATCTATTTGTCGAAATTTTCTAACAAAATTAAGTGATATCATTAAAAATTAGTTTTTAGTTGTGCAAAATTTGTAGTCATTTTTATATTTATTAGCATAGCAACTATTTGCATAAAATGACAGATAAAACAGCTGTTAACATCAAGAATTAAATTATTCTGACCATTTTAGGTTAGGCCTAACCTGGATTATTATAAATAATTTGGAACAGTATTTGAAACAATGTTTTCCCCTAAAATATAACACATAAAACAGGTTATAAGGTTCATCAGCTTCAATAATTCAATAATTCAAGCCTAGACTAACATGAATAAATTTGGGTAATTGTTTACTTAAAGGTGGCACCTTATTTTCAGGATTTGTTTGATCGTATACTACATACCTTACTTCTTAAGAATAAATAATGTTTTACTTGCGCAGATCACTATTTTTCATTGAACAAATCACAATCTAAAAACTACCAAATCGATGGCGACGGGTTTATAGGTTACACATAATGGCAAAAGATAATAGCAATCAGAATACCGTATGGTTTGACACATGCGCATTACACAGTGACTAAGCTAGATCGCTATTTCATATCACGAAAGGTTTGTCCAGGTGCCTTTCGTACGTTTATTGAAGTTAATGATTTGAAATTAGACTATTAATAGAGAGGATTCAAAGCCTATCACGTGATCAGATCTGTGATAATAGATTGAAATATCTTTAGTAAGCTATGAGACGTAAATGTCAACATTTGCCATTATGTCTAACCTATAAATACGTCGGATTTGATAGTTTTTAGTGTCATTTTTCAGTGAAAAAAAGTGATCTGTGCAAGGAAAACATTATTTATTCTTAAGAAGAAAGGTATTTAGTATGCGATAAAAAAAATCCGTAAAATAAGGCGTCACCTTTAAGTAAACTATTACCTAAATTTGAAACAGTATTTAAAACAAATATTTGACCGAAAATGTAACAGAACAAAAAAAAGGTTCATCACCTTAAATAATTCAAGACAATTTTAGGTTAGGCCTAGACTGGACTAATATGAATAATTTGGTACTATCTAAAACAAAGATTTGACCAAAAGATGATTTACTTGATTCAATGAAGGAATCAAGCCCAAATCTTAATGTAGCATGACGTGTTGTGCCCTACCTATTACTGAAATACCAAATAATTAAACAATGGCAGTTGTCGAAGAGCAAAATCAGACTAGCCTACATAGACATCCCTGAAAATAAAGTAAAAAATTATATTACCAAGATCACAGCCGATTTATTTAGATATATAAATAATTTTATATTTTAAAACCATAATAACTGTATTTTGTAATTTACTGTTGTATTTTACATGTGGGAAGGTTTACTTATTTAGCCTAAATAAGAAGAACAACCAAATCCGTCAAAATTAAGTAACTGACTTACTCTTGAAGCTGGTGTAGGCCTACTTTAAATTCATACAAACTAACATAACCTACAAACACTTATTTAACATAGCCTAGGCCAATTATTATGTTTATATTTTTAAAAAAAATCAATTATTGTTTTCTGATCAAATCTAAACAAAGTTATATTAGCCCCCTTAACATTCGTTTCCTGTTTGATTAAAACAAATCTAACCAATTTTCCTCTGTTTAACCTATATTTAATTTAATCCAACTTAAAACTAAAGAATTAATAAAGGTAATAACTTACAGAACATATAAACTTTTGGACTTATTTTGTTTTACACAAATCCGCACTATTCACTGTAAATTTAAGATCAAATTAAATTAAATATAAACTCCAACGACGAGGAATACACGCAAACGGAAAGAAAACCACAAATGCCAATGCCTGTAAAATCAGTTTGGGTTCATTCATACACCACGGCCTTTGTTATCTACGGCGAGTAATGTGTATTCACTAGTAATAAAATTACTGAGCTACATCTATTTTGGTAAGTAAATTGTCAGGCCTACAAATGTATATTTTTTAACAATAATCTTTTGAATTCTTTTAGCCAGCTGCGCAGTGTAGATGCGCACGTTGAGTTATAGTTTAATTTAACTACAAAAACTTTAGGCTATTTAACAAATTAAATCTTTTTAGATTCTACATATATTTATTATGTACTTAATACATACTAACATAAATATGAAGTACCCTTATCAAAATTTGTATTTCTAAAATGATATGCCCAATCTTGACATAATATTTTTAAAAGATTCATTGTTCGTTAAAGCTCAAAAACATAACCTCCAATCTACCGCCACTTACCTACACCCAAACTACTTCTTCCAATTAAATCAACTTAAATGTTACAAAAACAAGTTACTTACAAGTTAACTGTTTAAATGTTTTGTAAACACATTCCCGCACAGTACACTGAAATTATAACATAACTCGAGTAAAACTCTAAACGAAATATTCGCAAACAACAAGAAAACAAGATATGGGAAACAATGCCTACAAAATCAGTTTACAAATATTCGTGCTCCACTGCCACTGTGATTTGATCACTATTTTTACTTTCCATATACTTAATAAGGAAAGTATTATGTTGCTAACATTTCGATATCACAATACAGTATTCGACGTTTTCAAAATTCTAAGCCTCTTACGAATACATTTATGTCATTTTCAGCATGATGTCCGTCTGCTGTTTGTCTACATTTTTGCCGTGCATTAAAAAAAAAAAAAAAAAAAAAAAAAAAAAAAACATTTTGTTCATTTAACTCAAATTTTTAAAGTAGGGTAAATTTTGGTACAAATTTTTAATTTTTTAAAGTAATAAAATATTTTGGTTATTATAGCTAAGAAAAAAAATTAAAAATAATGTAAAATAGGTAATACCCTAAAAGCGTCATTGTCGGAAGAGAACAAGAGTTGGTTAAGAGAGTTCTGATGGGAAAGATGAAAAAAACTTGACTAATCTAAGAATAACTGAAGAATGGTGTATAACCAGCAAGACTACCTTAGGATTGCCACACTCGTAATAAATATAAGTGACCCTCTGAAGGGGTAAAATATATATTAAAGGTGTGGGTGAAAATAGGATATGGTCCTACAATTTTATTTTTATTTTGACTTTGTCGAAACCCATATTTACGTACTTTGAACTTATGTTCCAATTGAACATAACATTATATGTATCTAGACAATATACACTAAATAAAAAACTCCCAAATTTAGAAATTTCTATCCAATTGTGAATTTATTCATTTCGACACATCTTGTCCGTGGTTCTTGACGTTTTGAGCAACTTGGAAAACACATTTTACCATTTTCAGATTTATGTCTGTCCGCCACTATACAGTTTATTTCAAAAACAGATGGTTTGATTGACTTGCATAGATTGATAATTTTTTTTATCAAATCACTTGAAGGTTGGTTAGAAAATGTAGCGAGTGTTAAAAATGATTTTCAATCATTATCTCAAGAATAGCCAGTAAGAATTACTTAAAATTTTACAATTTTGTTTGGGGTTGTTGATCCACGGACTGAATAGATAAAGTAGGTGTAGCTTAATATTCGGTGACAACAAATTAATGAACATTTCAATTTTGACCAATTTTGATGAAACAAATAATGTACCTTTATGGTTTACTATTGACGATTTTTATTAAATTTATATTTCTTACGGTGTCGCGTTTGAATTTAATTAGAAAAGCTTGCGCTGGCCTCATAAATTATTTAAAATTGCACAGTACTTCGTCGATTGTTTTTATTATTTTACATATTAGCCTATATGGTCTATGATCATCATACCATAAATTGTTCCGAAATTAGGTTCCTTTAGTCTATTTTCGAAATTATGTCTGCACATTTTTGTAGAGCATTATCTCAAGAACGTAGCGACTGATTGGCTTAAAATTTGCAAGACCGATGTGGAATGGATGTTCCATGAAATGATTAACTTTAGGAGCAACTGCTTGTTAATTAGGCATCAAATTAGAGCGAGTTTATGAAAGCGAGTCAAAATAGAGTGAATTTAAAAAGTCATTCTCAAGTACGATTTTGAGTTCAATTGACTCATAATTGCAGTTTGACGCAAAAAATTTAATGATTAGATTTTGGTCGAAATTTCTTTCGAAGTGGGATTAAAACCATGTATTAATTTTTCGATTTTGATTAAACGAATAAAATTTGTGTGTTTAGAGTGACATTGGTCTGCATGTACTAGATCTTTGCATCCCTTGAATATAAAAAATAAACCTAATAGTATGTTTATTAATAATAATTATTATTATTATTTATTGATTTATACCAACAAACAGGTTGTAATTAAAAGAATAAAACTTGAACATAAATTCTCACAAAAAATATTAGATTAATTATTCAAACAAGTTTAGATATTGTAGCTAGTGCATCACTGAAGATGGTGACTTGTCGTTGAAACGTGTTTGAATAAATATGGGTATTATTTGTGAGAATTTGTGTTCAAGTTTTATTTGATTTAGTATACAATCTCACAACTCAAGCTCAATATTGATTTAGAAATAGACCTTAGTTTATATTTCTTAGCCCCTAATTTCGAATTACACAAATATCGTTTATTTTACGTGGATAATTGTAGTGTCATGTGCTAGCCACGTAAATTATATAAACAAAAACAATCGTTAAGTTATTAAAAGAGCACATCTAGATTTTAATGAAGCATTAAGATGTTAAAACTAATTGAGGTTAGACTAAATAGACACACAAACGTCGTTCATCATTTACATTATTTCTGTTCTGTCACATTATCGATTGATCCCTTTTTAACACGTTTTTACTAACTCGCTTTCTTGTTTGTTCGGAACAAATTTTCCAATCGATTTTAAACTAACTTCCCGATGAGCGAGAGACCTGAAACTTTAAACATAGCTTAGAACTGGATGACAATGCAATATAAACTCGCTTTCTTGTCTGTCCGTCAATCGCTGCTATGGTAAGAAAGCGGTTAAAGTTGCAGTGACCGGTGCAGCGGCAAGATTTGTTGTTGGAACAAAGCTACACACATTATTTAAATTACTAGTTGAGAAATGTGGAAAAATTGTAGGAAATTTGGGACCATTAACTGGTAATTATTTCAAGGGTTTGCTAAATCAGAAGAAGGACATTGAATTCCTGTTCCTCGTGAGATTTCCATGGTCCCATACGAAATGTACTGCATGATCGATTATAGCTTGCGATAACTGAAAAAAGGAAAATGAACCATTCGGTGGAATTAACATTATCGTTTTTGAAGATTTGTTAATATCATCAAGATGTTTAAAATAGATTGCGAAATTTCACACACACAAGACTAAAAAGTAGAAAATACTTATTTAAATACAAAATAAATTACCTGCGTAAAATTATAAAATATTTTCTCGTAGCCCCATACATATATCTAACCCCATAAACATTGTCCTGAAAATTTGTGATTGAAAATTTTTAATAGCTCGAAAATACTTGTAAGAATTAAAACGAAAAACGTGGAGCGCATGTAAGGAGTGGAGGGAGCAGCTGTCGTTGTCGTTTAGAAAACTCTCAAAATTCCAAATGGGGGTCAAGTACCTCCGAATCAAGTACATCTTCAATTATCTATTTCATTTCATCTCAGTTTTGAAGATGTTTAAAATAAATAACTATTTTTTTTATAATCTATTCATTGTGCGCTTGCAATGGTATACCTAAAATAGACCATTTAATAGCATGTAAATTCATTCATAAAACATAAAAATTGAAATCACTATAAAAATAGCTTTGGGTTAAATTTTGTTCTTTTTCAGCATTTTCCGGAAAGCAACTTTTTTACGTTTAGATGTTTAATATTTCAAAAATCGTTCAGATATCCTAACCAAATATTGATGTCAACTTGTTAGTATAGAAAATTAGTTCCTTAAGCAAGGATATTAAAAAATGTATACAACAGACAAAATACAAATGTTTCATACATATTTGTTTTTAGAGAAAAAAAACATACAAAATTTAAAGAATCGTAATTATTTTATTTTTAATTAAAACAAAAAAAATTGTGTTCTGCAGAACTAGAAAAAGAGTCCATCTTTAAAATACAAAAAAGTAGGGGTCTATTTTTATTAGTTTCAGATATATCAGACATAGAGTTAATATTGAGTTTAAGTCATGGTTGGACTCCCTAAATAAAAAATTCTACAGGATTTATCATAGGTCCTAATTGGGGACGAGTAAGAAAAACTACAGGTTCTCTTTTGGAAAACGGCAGATCCTAGTATCAAAATACTGAAATAGTTGGATTTATGTGTCTGAGTATAGTATCCACCAATAAGAAGGTTAGCTCAATCTTTCCCTATGTATTTTCTTTCTAAACTTCTCTACATTTTGTTTAGAAATGGCTACAGTTCTCTTACCACGAAGGTATATTAATACAAAATGAACCATTGATGTTATTGTGGGTGTAGGCCATTGTTATACAGTGGAATGTGATGTATGGCAAGAGAAATGACAGGTTGAAGGTTAGGTTAGCTCCATGCATCAATTATGTTTGTCTCAGTCGGAACGGTGACAAAGCACTTAACATATACTTAACAATTTAAGTCTCCACGCTTCCCCCCTCCCTCCCTCCCGGGAAATTATCCACTCTTTATCATTATTTCAATATCTAAATTGTTAATTGTTTACGAACTGTACATAAGTGATTAAAGTTGCGGTTATGTCGATTTTTAAGTGGTTAAATATACTATGCGCAATCATTGCATACACTTCCTCTCACAACCATACACAAAATCATTCTAAGGTGCTACGATACGAAAATGAAAATTTAGATTTTCTCAAACTAAGGTTAAACTATTTTCATCAAATTTTACTAAAATGTCTAATTTTCAAGTCAAAAAGTTCGGTCGTAATTCTTCAAAAATACCAGTTCGAGAGTTAGTTATTGAAAAAAGAAAACGAAGGCACCGTAGTTAGAATTCGAATATCACAAAACTCACTCAACCTATTTATATTAAACTTTTAGCTAAATTAATGTTTCAAACTATAAGTAAAAATACAATGGCGAGACGTGGCTAATTTGGAAAAATAAAAATAAAATAAACCCACTGTTTTCAGGTTTCGTTTATTTATTTTTCAAATTACTTGAGGTATTAATTTCTTTTCTGTCACAGCATAAGACTAGTATTTACGTAATTAACTCAATCGATTTTTTTTAACTCATTACATAACTTTATACTAAACAAAATAATAATAATAATATTAAATTCTAAATAAATATAGAACTATGTTGAAAAAAAACTTTATTTTAACCCCTTGTGCACTAGGATACATCAGAATACATTAACTACAAAACCTAATATTTTGTGTATAATTTTTTAAAGTATGATAAAAATTGAATAATTGCATTTGATGTATAATCTTTTATTGTTAATTCTAATAAAATTCATTCGGTATACTTAACACTATTATAATTGCATGATATATTATAGTTTTGTTTATTCATATTTTTATATGGATCACAAAATAATCACGGTGAAAAAGAAAAACTGTAAAAGCAAAATCCAATTTAATTAGTGGACACTCCAGTGTGTATCATTAAACAAGGCGAGAGATAGATAGAGCACCCTGCCGGTGAGGGTGCGTGCGTTGGTGGTGGGGTGCGTAATCCGAGTATATACACATTATATAATATTTGGCATGAATAGCTTAAGTAATTATGATGATGAACAGTGATAGTTTAATGAACTATTGTAAGAGTTTTACTGTTATAACATAAGGAAAAACTAGTTTTGTATAATTTTCAATTTTTTCCAGTAAATAGGGTCGGATCTAGACAACGATGTCGCCCATTTATGTAATTTCAACATTTAGTTGAAAATGTTTGTGTGAAAATTGGTTTATTTGATTGAGAATGACATTTAAATAGCATTTTTACTAAAATAAGGTGTATATGGAAAAATGCATATGTTTATTTTAAAAAGGGCACTTTACCTTGATAAACAAAGTCTTGCATATGATCACTAAAAAGCAGATAAAAAAACTCACAATTGTAAAAAGAGTTTACTCTACCACCACTTCTCATAGAATTACAATGCTTTGCAAATTTTGTCCAAAATGGCCATCTGTGGCCGTAAGAATGAAATTTCTTATTGCAAATATTGACCACATATTTTGTCCAACTTTCGTGAAGATCTGATGATTTTTACCACATTTGTTGCATTATTAGTGATACAATCTTTAATCCAGAAAATCTAATTTTTTGAGGTTAGGAAATACTCTTAATATTACACACCCTACCATTTCGATAGTCTTTATTTCAGAGTATTTTAATTTTTTTTTAATTTTTTCTACGACCCATAGAGCCGGAGATATTAGTGTAGCGATGCACTCAAGATCCATCAAAAATACACTTTTCTAGCGAAACTCCAGTCCGATATTGCTAATTTGTGATTTTCCACTCAATGTATGTATAAAAAGAAGAAAAAATTCAACTTCCCAGTTTTATATTTTAATTACCCTCTACTAGTTATGAAATGTAATAAAGATTTCAGTATTTTTAATAAAACATTGTATAATATAGATGCAATTTAACATAAGTCCAAACTGATTTAATTTACATAAATCACGAGTTTATTTTTTATGAAATGTAATATATTTCAAGTTTTGATATTTATTTTATTGTTATTTATTTTCAAAAAGCGTTGTTAAAGTTTTTCAGTTATATATTTTCTTTAGAAGTCATGCTCTATATCAGTTGACAAAAAAGTCTAATATCTAAAATGTAGTGGGCATAAAATAATAAGTACTAATTAATTACAATTTTTAGTTATGCCTTCAAATTGCTAAATGTACATATGTACTTATGCCCGTCTGCAATTATTTCGTTATGTTTCTCAATATAGCTGTTTCGCCGATAAATGCGGTATCATCAGGTGAAAATTACAGAACATTATAGGTACTTACAAATACCGAACACTTTGAGAACAAAAGAACAAAACAAGAAGATGCATTATTTTATTTTCATTTATATTTTTATAACTTTACGTGCACAGAAACCAATATAAGTGTTTGTGTTAGTGTGGGTAATGTTTTGTAATTTTCACCTGATGATGCCGTATTGATCGGTGAAACAGCTGTATGAGAAACTCAACGAAGAATTACAAAGACGAACATAAGGTCCGCATGTATAACTAATTAATTAATTTTTATACCAATATCTTGCACTTTCAAATGTTTTCTTCGAAGTAATATATTATAATATACAATCTTGTTGAGCACTGTGGTGAAATTCACAATAATAATTCGAATTTGCCCCTAACCACAATCACTAGAAACTTAATAAAACACAATTATCTGATTAATTGTTCTTTATTAATTATTTCCACTTAAAGCCCTGATGTACATTTCCATAAAATGATGATAACCATGTTATCGAAATGTACATCAGGGCTTTAAGTGGAAATAATTAATAAAGAACAATTTAATCAGATAATTGTGTTTTATTAAGTTTCTAGTGATTGTGGTTAGGGGCAAATTCGAATTATTATTGTAATATATTATAGTTTAGCAGAGTATATGTTTGTTGTACATTTTCGGACGTAAATCAGTTCACTTTAATCAGAGAGCAGTGAATTTTGTTTTTTTATTGTATTCTCTATCACTTCTATTACACATATTTTATTTTACTATTCGGAGGAAATCTTGGTTGAAAGAGTTACTTTGAGAGGAGAGAAAAAAATTACTTAAAAAAAAAAACAGGGAATTTTAAATACTTTAAAATAGTATATTTCATTAATAGTACCGAAAGTGACATATTCCTGTGCGCTCGCGTGTTTTAAGTGGGAGGCGAAGCCGAGTAAGGAAATATGATTAAATACCGAAAAAGCAGCCCTACTTCGGTACGAGTTGTGAACGATACTGTTGCACACTAAAAACACACACAAATTCTAAGGAAAGTAAAAACTAGTACATTTCTTATAATAGAAACAATAATTAACAATTTTAACTTTTATTACAAACAAAATTATTCAATAAAGACAAATTAGTTACAGAGGTAAACAACATAAAAAACTGCAATTTAAAAGTTCAGATTGATGTTTATGGTACAACTTTGATTATTGATAACACTGATTCCTACGTTTAGAAGTTTTTTTCTGAAGTCTCTGTAATGTTGCCACGTTTGTAGTGCTCATATTTGTATTATCCACTTTATCAAAAAAAATAAATAAACTCATAACACTTCTTTTTCCTACTTGATTTGGTTTAACTTTTTCAACTCTGCACCACTCACAAAACTTACTAATCCTCTTCATATCTATCGCGAGATTTCTCTTATAAGTAAGTTTAGTGATATATCTGAAGTTTTTTTCAATAATTATTATCTGGTATGTTAGAAACATTTGCAGCAGTCATTTTCAAACACGTAAATACGACAGTAAAATTTGGATAATTTTGTTTTGTCAGTTCTATTGATAATTATTTAAGATCAGCTAATTTCAAACGCCAAATGGATTTAAAAGAAACATTAGTGTTCCTGGTCGGAAAACTAAAAACTAAATTAAAGCAATGGAAAGTCAGCTGATCGTTTTTCACTTACTGTAAATTTGAGATTGGGAAACGATCACTTTCGTTGTTCTCAGCTGTTATCAAAAACAGCTGCTTTCGGTGCAGTATGATGAAAAGATCCTATTTGAGATAGTTGAAAACAGAATACTTTCTTTTCACCCGCTCTATCCGCTGGCATTTTTCAAAATCTTAATAAACACAAACTGTCAAAAACTCCAAATGATATTATATTCAGCTACGTTTACTGTACTGGTTGTTTACATTTTAACAACGTTTACAGTCCAGCTATAAGATTCAAATTAGTCAGTGTTTATAACCGTATCTCTACGAGAGAGACTAATTTAAAGTCAGTTCATTGTTTATATATTTATTAATATTCATGAGTATTTTCCAACCTTTATTCCTATACTATTAAATTTAATCTACACTATCTTTTATCCTTCAATATAAAATTTACATAGAATAATTTAATACATGCACCCATAAAACGGTTATTCGAATCGAATTGCTACGAAGTCAAAATAAGATAGGATTGGTTAGTTCCATATAACCTCCTACAGAGTGCTTGGTGTTAGTTTTATACCGCAATTAAAGAGAGCGTTCGTATTTCGACCACACAGGTTACTTCCCCACCCAGTCTAAGTTTAATTGTTTTATCTAACTTTACACCCACTGTCACATTCTCTTCTCCCTCTTCCTTCCCTGTCTTCACTTGATAAACATTTCACATTACTATCCTTTCTTTTACAAACATTCATTTACTATGTCATCGGTAGCGGAGCAAATTTCTTAGCTAAGTCCTTATTTACAGTCAAGTCAATTCAGAAAATATTTATTTTATAAAATAATAATAAAGAACAATAATACAAATAAAAAAGTATCATAAACATAAAACTTAAAAAATATACTTCAACATTACAAATTTAAACTACAATTACAATAATTACAATTAATTACGTAATAATAGTTAAAGTTATAAAACAAAATAATGTTTGTAAAATAAATTAAAGCACCTCATAGGCAGTGCTTATGTTGCTATAAATTAGGAAATAACAAATCAAAGAGAAAGCTGTGTATCAAAAATAAAAACAACTACTATAATATACTTTTTTTGATGTAATAATAATGATAATAAAAAATCTATTCCCCCCCCACACACACACAAGAAAATATTAAAGATTAATTTAACATATATGCAGACAATTACGTTCATTAGAGTGACAAAACATTTATTTTTTAAATGTGCATTGTATTTTAAATATTATTATTATAGGTTTGATCAAATTAGATGCTTCCTTTAGGTATTTCCTGTTTCTAAGGTTACCATTAGGTGAAATAACGTAAATCTAAGACTTTCAAGATTTAACTAAAATACATTACATCGGTGTTTAATCACCTACAACACTGAGGAAAGTAGACAGTATTTACATGTCAGAGTGTGAGTATTTTCATAAAACAAATTCATTATTTAAACTTAATTAAATACAAAATTAAGTAAATTATTGTTGATTAAAAACAATTAATTGTACATGAAACATTTTATTAACTATTTCATTAAATAATATTAAGAATTAATAATATAAAATTAATAATACAGGGTGATTATAATGTCTCTTGCTACTTTCAACATAAACACACTTTATTATACATGTAAGTAGATTATAAAATTAATATGTTTCGACGTAGTTTCCTATTAACTCCAGGCTCAAATCTCACTGTTCTTCTGTAGATTGAAACTTTCTTTAAAGGATATCTGGCGTAATTTCTGTTACAGCTGTATAAATTCGGTTTCTCAATTGTTCCAAGCTGTTTTTATTGAGTACACTTTGGACTTTATAAATACTCAAATGAAAATATATTCTATCAAATTGTCAAGGAGACCAAATCCTCGGCGTTGCACTTCCAATCCATCTACCCTGAAGTAGCATTTGAGTAATCGCGAAAAATTATTGCAAAGTGGGGTGGTGCTCCATCTTGCCGAAACACATCAGAATCAAAAATGTCACTCTGTACAAAACGAGGCTCCAACATATTCTGCAGTAAGCCTAAGTAGATGGTGCCACTTATTGTTTACTCTGCAAACATGAACAGTCGGTACGCTTTTGATTTGGTTATTCCCATCCAGACATTGACCTTGAGGGAATTATGTTCTCACTCTTGTACCAAAATTTGTCAGATTTTCTAACCAAATCCGGTAGCTATGCCTGTTGAAATCCACACTTATAAAACGTACCTTCGTCGCTGAACATGCTCCATACATTTTTCATTTCTAACTTACTGCAAGAGATCACAACTCACAGCCTCTCTGGCTGCGTATTTCTCATCTTCAATTTATGAACAACTTGAATATGATAAGTTCAGTTCTTCAATTTGTACAGCAGCGTTTTCCAGACAGTGCTACGAGGAATATCAAGCTACCTACTGAGTGAGATGGCAGATGCTTTGAGGCCTCATCAATTCATTGGACAGTTTCTGCTGAAACTGGAGGGCTTCTTGGACGCTTTTCATCACTAACAGTAGTAATGTCCTAAACTCTTTCTGGACTTTGACCAGTCATAATCTAAACTAATATCTACAAGAACTACGACTTATTTACACTCTATTTCTTTTTTATTTGTTATTGAACAGATATTGATAACATTCTATATATTTCATAATTTTAAAATGGGGGGGGTTGACTTCAGAGGTATTCTAAGCTCTGGCTGGACTTTGACTAGTCATAGTCTAAACTAATATCAACTACTTATTTACATTTTATATATTCCTTATTTGTCATTAAACAACTATTTATTTAACTCTTTATTTCATATAGATACATTAACTCTGTACTTTGTTATCTCTTATTTTTGTTTACTTATTATAATCAACAAAGTTCTTCAAGTCATATCTCTTATCTTTGAGTTTTAGTTTGTTTGTTTGTCGCTCCAAAGTATGGCTACTACTACTACTAACACTACCTGTTCCTTTAAATTTATTGAGAGTGGGTTTAATTGCGGCTCTTGTAGGAGATGCTTTATGAACTTCTGCTTGAAACTGATAAATCCCACGTAAACGACTATTCTTTCTTCAATTTATCTAAAAAAAAAGAAGAGATTTGTAGCGAATTCATGAAAATGGTAAGGGACTTTATAAATACCCTATTCAATGGTGAAAACTTTTTTTGATATCATCTAAAAGAGACAAAAAGTCTAAACAGAAATGTATGAATGAAAATAGTTCGTGGATATAGTTGGTCATCCTAACCTCAAATTAAACTATGATTTTATTTAATGAATCAGCTGTTATTACATTCAGTTCTATTAAATAAATTTAGTTAGCTGGATTAATCCCTTGTCTTCTTGTGTGAAAAGGTTTTTGTGAAATCATGTAAAAGAGAAAAAAACATTCCAATAGGTCTAAACAGAAATGTGTAAATGAAAATTTTCAATATATTTAGTTGCCTATCTTAACCTCAAATTAATCATATGAATATTCTAAAGAATCAGCAAATAAATTTGGTTGTTATGGTAGCGAATGTAGAAACACGTTTTACTATCAACAGCTGACTTGTAACTTTTAACAGGCTTATTGTTTTAAAATATTTCGTCAAAAAGAGGTTTTGACTTGGATCAAACATTTAAAATCCGCCTTCTTTACCAAATTAAGTGCAAGATAATCATGTAGATAGATCAAATTTTTGCGAGATGCAGCGTGTTACATTTCAATTCCATCCTTCTCCATTGGAGAAACTCTCCAATCAATTGGCTTACTAAAAGTCTGAAACAGTTATTACATTTACATTGCAGTATTTTATGCCTATGTTTGGTGTTTCAGCCATCTTGTCTCGTATTCTCCAACCCAGTTTTGTCTTTGGTGTCGCAAGAACTAAACAACTTTTTTGGAGAAATTATATTGTAAAGTTTTGCTGAAATCACAAAACATGGAGGTATTGTGATGAGAGATGGAGAAATATTAAAAAATGGTTCGTCAGTTTTTACGATAAAGTATCCATTTTGAGGGTACTTCAGTCTAAAATGTTTTGATAATATCATTACTTATGCAAATATATATTATGTTTGTTTATTTCAGCTAAACAATTCAACTGATTTCTGATATGTATTTGTATTTTCTACTCTTATATTAATATGTCTTTGGGACTCATATTAGTATATATATTCTATTGTTACTTCCCACACGAAAAATAACCAAACATTTTACGAGTTGTTATTTTACTGAACCAAAGTACGTAGTAAAGAGTAACTTTGGTAAAAACTTCGACCTTGGTTTTTTTTAACTGATCTTCAAGTTTCAAGGGCTTAAAAAACTGAATTCTCGACATGCCGTCCATCCGTCGCCGTTTTGGTAGTTGTTGTTGGCGTATGTACAATAGCAACCATCCTAATTATGATAGGAACATAAAATTTGGCACAAGGGACTATATCATGTTTGTTCATATAGAACACTAACGAAATTAAGAAAAATCATATTTAAAATGACAAAATGACTGCCATTTTACACTTCTCATGTTCTTATTTCGTGTTATATTCAACTTATAGCACACTAAATTAGATACTAATTTACAGATTTAAAATCTGCTGTAATGGTACCAACCCGACCACTATACGATGACAAACAGCGAATTTATTGTAAAAAATTAAATTTCAATCTTTAACCGTTGAAGAAAATATGACACTTTTATAATATGATAATTCTGTGTAAATGTAAGTATAGCACTCTTAGCGGTGATTTAAATAGAACACTAGTTTATTTTGAATTATTAAATAGGAAAATCATTCTATTTATGAAATTTAATTAATAACTTTGCTGAAAGGACGTAAGTGTTTCTATTTTTAAATATATATATATATATATATATAAACTATAATAATTACTGAAGCTATGTTGGCCTACGGCACATCAGCTATGAACTTTTTGTACCCCCCCCCCCTATGTTCACCCCTACACTGAACCCGTTGCCTCTGACGAGCTCTAGGATCATTTGTAGAATGACTTTGTCAAAAACTGAGATTCTCCTTCTATGGGCTCCAAGGCCACGCATCCACCCAACCAAGAATATGTGTACTACTGCGGTTTCAGGTTCCTACAGTTAAGTGAGACTTGGAGTATTCCCACCTTGTTTAAATGTCTCAGGATATGTCCCGTAATTGTGGCAACGACTTGTCTCAGAGAGTTCCTGTTAAAATGAACAAGTACTTTTGTCAGTTCAAGATCTGCTCCCGAGAAAATGTTTATTCCCAGTTTCAGCCCAGGAAGTTGTCTTCATCGTTGTTGTGTTCTTCCATGGTCCGTTTTCTCACAGCACTTCTTGCTATTGAAAGACAGATCCCGCAAGCGAATTCTGCTCACATAAGGCAGACAGTAGCTCCCTTTTTGACCAACAGGTCCACCTTCAAGTTTCCCTCAATCAACCAATACCCAGGTACCCATCCAAGGCGCACCTTGTTGGCAGTTGAAAGGACACATATGGAGCGGAGGAAATCCTCTACCAGATTGGATGAAATTTCTACGGAGTTGGGGGCTTTAATTGCGACTTGGCTCACTGAGAGTATTAGAATATCTTTACCTTTAAGGCCTTCTTCTGATCCTTGATATACACATACTGATATTGCGCAAATACCTAAGATAGCTTCAAAAGTTGTCCAACTGATTTGACAATATCCAGACAATGATCTCTCTGCGAATCACAGAAGTTGTCTTGGTCGTACATCTAGCCTGCCATCTTTCCAGTCACCCAGTGTGTTGGAAATAACTGTAAAAGGTCGAGTGAAAAGTTACTCTGTCTGCATACTACAGATAACACCGAGCCCTTCAAGGCTCTCATGGTGATTTCGGAGTGTCCCAAATTTACATATTTAATTTTGTAATTTTTTTCCATTTTATTTTTATTACCATTTTTAGGAAGATATTAACATTTGTAGTTAATATATTGTTATTTGTATTATATAATAGATAATGACGACCTATGATCTTTCGTCTTTATTCCCCCCTCCCACCCAATGTAGCTTTTGTATATTAAATTTATTTAAGTAAATAAATAAGACTTAATAATATTTGTAAATTATGTGTAACGAAAATGTAATCAAATTAAGAAAATGTCAATACATATAATAGTAATATTCTATATTTTTGATAGGATATACATAATTAATTTGAATACATTCTTCTGGCACTCTGTATTATCCTAACTCCTCTTCGTACTTAACCTAAACCTAACCTAACCTAACCTAACCTAACCTAAACCTAACCTACCTTTACAAAAGCTATTTACGAATATATTTGAGAAGAATTTACATTCAATAATAATATACTTTTATTAATTCATAATAGGTAATAATTTATTAATAAATAAATCATTGTATTAATACAAAGTAACACTTCACCGTGTGTGTCATGGATGCGTTCAATGTGCCTATATAAAAACACTTAAGTTTAAACTATTACTTAAAGATAATACGAGCTTTTGAAGTGGTTCCCGCTAAGAGGCGCGTGGGTGGGTACGCCGTCCCTCAGTAAAGGATGCAATTAATTTCTCAAGACGACCTTTTTTGTCCAAGAAACAAAAACACACCGTGTAGAGTTCTTAAAATGACTGTGTCGAGCTCGAGGGGGGTCGGGGGCCATCAGTACAGGGGGACGTGGGGGGAGGAATAAGTCATCAGGAGTGGTGACAGAGACAAGGTCCGCCGACTGTCATCTTACTATATACCTGGTTTCAAGAAAGATTGCTTTATTTTATTTTCTCCGCGGAGTATATTGAGTTTGGTCAGCCATGTTAAACAATCATTAATATATCGATGTGGGTATAAATACTCCCAAACAGCTGTTATGCTGACATTATGTGTTGTGAATTTCTTTGGGCGATTTTACTGAAACCTCTTGTTTAACGACACTGATCTTCAAATTTCACTATACATAAATTATATATATATATATATATATATATATATATATACATATATACATAGCATCACTATACATAGTGATTGAAACAGGTGTGGTACTATTTTATTAGGTATATACCAAGTTACAAAACAACTTTAAAAGTTACCAAATTTTTCACGCTGCTCTCCATTTTTATACCATGGCAGTCGGCTCTAAATTTTCTTATAGGAACTCCAATCTCATTTTATAGCGATTTGGGATGTAACACGTTATTTTAAGACTTTTTATATCTTGGGTTTTTTTTATATCACAATTTAGAAACTACAGACACTTATATATTTCAAAAATTCAAGCTATTTCTATAGACGATTTTTCTTGTTTTTCAAAGTCAAAAAACAAAACTGGTTCTAATACGGAATTTTAGTTATATTTCTATGGAACCTATGTTTTACTACAGACAATAAACAGTATTCAAAGTGGCAATAAATTAAACAAGATTGAAGTTCTTTTTTATATAGAATCGTTAATCTGGAATAGGTTAATATGCACTGCTTGAAGATTTACTTATATAGCGATTAAAACAGTATCGCTAAAAACAAAAAAGTTGAAAAAATATCCCACTAAGATTTTCTGTGGTAAAACTAGAAGTATTAGCAATTTTTTATATCACACTTTTTCCAATAATGCGGACAGCTCTAATTTTTTTAAATGAAAACCTTAACTTTTTATGGCAATTTTGGATAAAACGCACGATTTTAAGACTTTTTTCTAGGGCATTTTTCGATATCCTTAACCGTTAGGATCTCAAAGTTGTGAAATTACAAGGTTTACGGCATTTTCAGACCTCCATTTTCGGTACCTGGTTTTCTGTTATTGGTTTTAACGAAATTAAAATTAAAACATAGATAGAATGATACAAAAATTATAAAAATTTGATAAATGTCTACTCTACACCTTTCTTCGTGTAATTTTGAGTTTCAAGTCCCTCTTGACCTATTCTTGTTCTCTCCCGATAGTGAAACATTTAACTGTTCGCGGGCTGGATGTCTATTTTATGGTTTTTTCTTTTTTTTTTTTAAACGATGATGACCGAGAGGTTTTTCGTTTTTAACCAACAATAAGAAATAAAGTAATTTCTAAAATTGAAATTAAATAAATTCATAATATTTATCATTGTAAAACAAATACGATAATGTTGTGATAAATTATAGTAAAATAAATACTTACATAAGAAGGAGAAAATCATATTCCTTTAGTCGAAGGTATTTTTCGTTTTAAGATCCATTTATTCTTTATTTAATGAAACAAACTTTTTGTGTAAAAGTAATAAATTATGCACAAACTTTCTCACACGACCATAGACAAACTCAAAATTAAAATTAAGTTCAAAACTTAGGGAGAACTTAACATAAGACACTCAAAATTTTGATTTTCTTAAAATTTCTCGAAGAACACTATGATAAATGTTGATAGAACTAAATACGAAAACAAAACTAAAGGTATTGGTCCACATTTCCTAAGAAATTAGGGAATTATTGGTTTAAAGTGAGAAATAAATCAAACTTCAAATATCTCTAAATCGGAGGAAATAATGTTGGTTAAATTGAGATGAAACGTTGGTTAACCCAAACTATTGTACCAAACCAAAAGAAAATTACGATTTGCGAGTAATTAAATAAAAAATAAATTCAAATTAATAATGAACTGTATTTTTCTATACTTACGTTGGTACATTGGCTGGATTGTAAAGGTTTACGTTTATTTCACTGAATTTCATCCATGCTTTTTAGCCGATTTTGATATATTCCAACTAACGCCGTGGCCCACGTTCATTTTCCTTTTTTAACTAAAACTCCAAATCCACCACCGAAGCAATTGGAGATTTTTAATCAATGTACAGCTAAAAAAATTGTTGAGTTAGGTTAGGTTCCAGCTTCCGATCATTTCACTAGTGTTGAGATTTCCGCCTTAGAAGAAGATGCGAAAAAATTCTTAATTCTAACCTAACCTCAACAGGTTTCTTAGCTTTACTTCTCTAAATTTACTTCTAGGGCTGAGATCTTAATACCAGAGAAGTGATTGGATATTTTTTAATCAATGTACAACTAAGAAATCTGTTAATTTAGGTTAGGTTAATATTAAAAGAATTTTCCACATTTACTTCTAGGGCCGAGATCTCAACACCGGCGAAACGATCGCAAATTATTTAATCAATGTATAAACGACAACCGAATTACGAAATTTGGTAAAAGTACAGAAGATTGTTTTCTTGACAGGGCTTGATAAGTTCCAATACGCTTCAAAACAGTTTGTTTTACTTTAGTTATACATAGTAGAGAGGAAATGATAGGTCAAAAAATCTGTCAGGTTTTTGTCTGATATATATTTTTAAGGTCCACAGAGCGTTAAAATGATGACCTATCTGTCGTCTGTGCAGTCCTCAAGGGTACATACAAGCAGACTTTTATAAAATTTGATGTAGGCATAGTTTGTCTATATTTAAAAATTTAATCTTCTTCGTTTTATCGAAAATGCAATTAGTAATTATTTGACGTGCAATTAGAAAACGTATAAAATTAGAATTTTCTCAAAACTGTCTCTTATGGTTTAATCAAAAATTAACCCTCTAAAGACTTAAACAAAACAAATTGGTTCCATTTTCTACCAGTTCGTTACTTCTTGGTAAAAAAACAAAAACATTTTATGAAATTGTACAAAAGTCGTAATTGCTCAATATCTGCTGAACCGATTCCGTTAATATATTTATGAAATATGCAGATTACTTGTTTAAACCATTTTAAAAAATCTTAAGTATACAAAATAATATAATTTCAAGAAAATTGAAAATAAGCCTCGACTGCCATCAGCGTACATCGAATTTACAGCAGATGCGAAGCAAACTTAAAACAGCTTTCAGAATATAAATTTCACAAAAAGCTGATAATACCATCTTCACTCCCATGAGAACTTCTCTCCCATAAGAAATAGATGGGGGGGGGGTCGTAAGGAGATCTTTTTTTAATCCTCGCGTAAAAGTAGTCATGAACATCTTTTCGGAGATGGTGAAGAATTTTATTTTTGGTAAGAATTTGGTTTTGTAGATGGGTATGTGAAAAAGTTTGTGCACAGTTTTTACACTATTTAATTTCCTTTACAGATTTAAAGGTTTTCTAGTCGATTTCAATTTAGTTTAGTTTCAACAGAAATGAAAAACTGTAAACACCTAAAATTGGATTCTAAATTCATTTGTTACACATTTTTAAACTGCTCCTAAGATTTTTATTTTATTTTCTATAAAAGTTGGATTTCTTTGACTGATGCCGATACGTTTACTATGAATAAGGAAGTAAAATAGCAATACAATGTCAAAGGTTCAGTACTAAAGCTCCAAATCGTTGCTTATGTCCGTCAGTCCAGATAGAAGGAACAAGGAAGATTCCGTGTCTTAGGAAGACATAAATTGGGCAAGAAGAAGATAATGCTGAGACACCGAACAGGTTGGGTACAGGAAGTGCGGGGGCGCAGAATATACCCCTCTGCTCCCCGCTGCCCACGCTTGGCATTATTGTACCCGTTTACAGACTTACAAAAGTCGCTCCTTTCAAATTCTTCAATTCGTGCAATAAACTCTCAGAACACAGGTTTGCACATTTCAGATTCAGAAAGCACGAAATGCGCAGTTTAACAGATTAGTGTGGCGCATTGTTGCGTTTTATATCAACAGCTTTGAAATGATTAACATAAATTCTTCTTTCTTTACTTAAATAATTTGTGTAAAATATAATATTTTAGGTTATTAACAACTCTCTTAAATATAATATGAAATCGAGTTGAAAATTCTGTCTGTCTTGGTTGAATATTATACCGGCCACTTCGGTGTTTAGTCAATAAAAGGAGAATCCAGTTTAGTTCCTTTTTAAAATATTTAAATATTTGTAATAAATAGTCTACAATCTCAACTACCGAACTGACAATTTTGGTCACGGTTAGATTTGGTTTTGAGGATGGGTGATTGCGTTTTTTGCACAATTTAGAATTAAATACTTCATGCAGATTATCTATTTTAGTAAAATATCTTACACAAAGCAGGAATGCTGTTCTAAAATTAGCAATATGTTTTCCTTTTCAAATGAAAAATTTAATGCCAAATATTTGCTCAAAGTGTTTACAGTCATTGAGTATAAGTTAGTGAGTTTTTGTTTTATAAATAAAAAATAAATGTAAAATGTATTTAATTTAAGTTTCTTCTTTGTATTTCTTATGAGAGAAAAGTCATTTAGTTGTTAGTTTTTTTAAACTTTTCACTGTATTTAAAACAAACATTTAAAAGGTGTACAACTAGACCACTCAAGGAAAACATTAGTTATAGAAAATGATACGTCCGGATATTTTTCAGTTTCTTCGTGGATTTGACCAAAAAACCTTTTGAACGAAAATATTATTGTTACAATTTCTCTAAGGGTTTTTCATCATGCATATTATATGCAGAGATTATGAGCGAAAATACCAAAATTAAACGATATGTTTGAATTTTAAAATGTTGAACAATATTTGTTATTTAATAACCTTGAACAGTGGGGTTAATTTCAATTTTTGTTTGATTAAACTTACATAACAACCGATCTACCTTGGTTCCATCTTGCATTTTAATTCCAAAATAATTACAAACAGGATCATAAATCATTTCATAATTGTCAGAAAATTATAAGTCTTACGTCATTTGAAACAAAAAAAAACTCGTTTGGTTATTTATTTTTTCTGAAATCAATAAAACCATCCCGGCAACTATAAAATTCTGCATTACGGAATTAATTTATTAATCTACGATTTCCAAACCTCTGCGCTAGCACTAAAGAAATGCGTATCCTTACAAAATTACCAATTTAAGAGAAATATAAAGATTTTATCTGTTTTATAAAGGAATGATATTAATTGAAATTAAAGTTTTCCATTCTAACGCTTAATTTTTGGTTTCTAATAAAGTAAGATACTTTTTTTTTTAAATAGTGAACATATACAAATTTTTGTAGGGAAAAAATTATATTCAGAATTTAATTACAAATAAAAATTGTTTCCAGAAGGATTAAATATGGCGAAACAATCTGTATTATTGTAAAAGTTTATTCGCAGAGATAGTAAGATGGGAACAATTAGAAGTTCCTGCAAAGTTCCACAAACCCTTAATTCTTTAATGTACAACACCTACTTGAATACTGCAGGCAAACCTGCATTATAAAAATACGATCTGTAAAATTACTCCAATTTCTATTCTTCTTAAAACAAATCTTCTCCATTCCGCTCGTCACGGCCAGAACGTCCAACCGTCGTTCTTCATGTTTAAATATAGCCTACACTCAATACATTTATGTAGGTTGTGTAGCCCTCAATAAGGAAATTATAATTAAAATTAGACGTAATAGAAAACTAAATTCAACAGAATGATGAAACTTCTGGATTAAAATTAATTCATAAAACTCTGACTTGCTGAATAACTTTATTAGAGGAAAATTACAATAATTTTTTTTTAAATCACACAATGGACAAATACAGCGATTAGCAACTCTATATAAGATTATTATATTTCATCTTGTAATTTTTATTGCCTAATTAATTGTGATCTTTATGTCTCTCATATATCTCTCAAATAGATAAATTTGTTTCATAATAAAATATTTATCAAGCAAATCAAAAGGAGTAAAAATTTGTTTATATATATATATATATATATATATATGTCAATTTTTTGGGAATTTATACCTCCGCAAAAAATGTCTGATTTTCAATAAAGTTTATGAAACATACAACTCTTAAATATTGATACATTTGTTATCTAGTAGATCCCTATCGCAAGTTTTAAGATGAAACCTACTCAAAATTTATTTATATAAAGTAAAAACGAAGTCAATTTCATCATATGAAAGAAAGAAAAAACATTTAGTTTTAGTTTTAGAGAAAATGAAACGATCATTGTAGTATTGTTAGCCGGTGTATTTCTTATGGGATATTCCTGTTTCCCTCCTAATAGAAAAATAGGTTGTGACGAATGGGCTGTTCGTAATAAATTTAGGACATTTACTATTCTTACAGAAATATTTTACAAAAGTATTCAAAACTCCTTGGACTACAACTCGATTTATTTTCAATTTGATATTTCTAAACTTAATTCACTTAAATTCTTCTTATAAACTGTCGCAAGTTTAAATCTACAAACTTAGTCTATCATTCTAGAATCCTCTCTACAACATTTGTACCATACATTGCTTTTAACATTTTGTTTTTTTCTTTAACATAAGTGAAAATATGTGTTTTTATATAGATCATTTACATAGCAAAATTCTATTCTTTTGATACCATTTACAATGTTTGTAAACGACATTTAAAATTTTGAAAAATTGTTGTAAAACTTCTCGTTGCGGACTCATTTAAATCCAAATCCATAAATAAAATCTGAGGATATTCGGATATAACTGTAAAGGCGGAACTCATAATAATGCCATTTAGCATACGTAGACCTAGTTCTTCTGTTGTCTAGTGGTGCAACTCGTAAAGTTTATACATGAAATAGCATTTATAAAAGCATAACCTTTCGATTACTTGTATTAGTAACTACAATTCTCTTTAATGATAATATCATTTGAAATATATTAGGTCTTATTTGATTTGTAATTATTTTAAATAAACTTGTAGAAGTGGTAGCAAAACCTCTTTCGAATGTCGCACTAGACATAACAATAAGTACTAATTAGGACTGCAGAAGACGTGGTTTTTTGTGCCGTTTTTATTATTAATAACTTAAGCCCCCTTAATCAGTGTATTTTACTCATCTAAGCTGGTGACATAAGAGTAGTGTTTGGTTGGACGGGAATAAGTAACTAAAGACTTCAATTGGGTATGGACAATACTGTGTAGGTTATCCAGACTAGATTACGTTGACTAAGGACGATAATTCTACCTTAATCCTGACATTAAACTAACCCTTTTCGTTATAGAATAGATTACATTAGAACCGTTTCAAATGAATATTTCCCTCGTGGAATCTTGAAAATTTTATATTAAAATGTACAGTCAACGTTTATCACAAATATACCAAAAAGGTATTGGAAAATATTTCAAAACGGGGCACGAAAAATGAAATATTAATGGTAACATTTTTCGTCACTATAATAGAGAGGAAAGGAGAAGAAAGACCAAATATTACATACACACCAGCGCTCTCTCTCTCTCTCTCTCTCTCTCTCTCTCGCATTCCCTTACACTACTATTGGTACAGTTGACATTAACTCCAAGCTGGAGAGACAAGTGAACTTGAGTTAGCTTTGAAAGTTGTCATCTGTGAGTTCAGAAAGCATTAAAGAGTATTTACAAAGCATTTTAGCGTTTTGTTCTTGATTTGTAAGAGTTCCATTTTGTGTTGAAACTCTATTATGTGATATTTCACACTTGAGGAATAACTTACACAAATCAGTCAAATCTACGTTCGATTATCCTCTAGTATAAAAAACTAATGATACCTCTTAAAACGTTATTTCTAACCTACGTAACCTAATTAAACCTAACCTAGCTTAGACTAACCTAACCTCACAATTAGGAAAATCCGTAATAATACTTTTATTAACCAACAATTTAGTAAATAGTCACTCCAGTTTTGCACATTAGCTACAGTTGCAAATTATCCGTTGAATACATTTTTTTATTAAATTAAATTAAAAAATTTCAAAATGGCGGCTTTGTAAACCGGTTTACCGCATGCATAATTGTCTTATATTATCGATAACATGCACATATCGATATTAAGATTGAGATATCTACACATGTGGAAAGAAATTCGCGTACTGTATTATCAAACTAGCTTATCTACTGCATTCTATTTATTTACAGCCAATCAAGTATTTACAGTAAATTTTCAAACTGATTAATATTGGTGAAATTTAAGACTGCTAGGAAGATCTGGTGGAGTGACGTCACGAGGGCGTGGGTGTTGCCAGCTTCACCTCTGACCTCAGTTCAGCGTGATCCGACCACATCAGTTCTCACACACTCGATTCTGATTCCGAATTAAGTTGGAAATTTCAACCAGCCTTGCCTTGGTCTTATCGCGGACAGGTTTGGCTAGGTACACTCCGTGCAACAACTAAATCTTCACGAATTTGTCAACGAGAGGTTTATGGCAATTTCCTTATTAGGCGATCGCCAGGCTTGTAAGCAGTTTTAACAACATACCGTTCCTCCGTAATGAGCGCCCAACGTCTTGTTCTAAGATACAACTTTCTTTTGGGGAATGTCATTGATGAGTTTATTTAGAAATAAACGCCGCACGGACTTTTACACACTCCATTAAAGAACAAAACCTGAGGTAACAAAAGGTTTTAAGTTGTAAAATCATTAGGAAACTTCGATTCGAGTGTTATCTTTCAGAAAGTGAAAATAGAACACTGTTGTTGTTATAAAGAAGTCAAATTTCACAAATTGTAATGAAATGTGAAAGTTTCTAGGTAGGATATATGCAATTTTTCAAAGCACTGAAATAAAAAGAATTATTGTCCGTTTCCTTAAAGGTCTATTTAAAATTTACTTGTGATTATTATTTCTTTTTCGTTTTTCATAAGGCTTAAACAAATAGGTATTTCAGCTATTTTTTGTTGATTTTACAAATCAGGCAATTTTCAAAATTTCAACATTTACATTGGAAAAAATCGGAAATCAAATGTCAGTTTTTCACGATTTTCCAATTTTACTTAAAAAATTGTTTAGGTGTTAACATAAAAAAGACGTCAAGGCGAATAGTTGTTTCAAAATTGTGCCAAATCACAAGTTAATGGAAATTTATTTTCGTTCCGTAGTAAACTGGAAAACAAAAGAAGAAAATATCCCGACATCTGATTTCAATCAATTAAGTGGGAGAGCTTACATGCAAAGTTTCGACTTGCTAAGGGTATAAAGATGCTATTTAAATACACATTTTTGTTAAATAGAACGACTTAGTCGAGTTTCTGACACGAGTGAAACAAGGTAGTCATTTTTAACGCGGTAGCGTTCCGGCCTAACAAGTACAACATACCTACAACGATTTACTTTCTTGGATATATTAAAAATTTGTGTAAATTCTTTGTTTTAATAAAAAAAATAATTTTCACAAAATTGGTTCGAACAATTTTCATCAAACTTTGCTAAAATGTAACCCTTATAAAATAGCAAAATTCGATGTATTCGTTTATCTTTTTATTTTTTAAATTAATCGTGTACTTTTATTTTTTTAAAGTTCAGTTTGGCGTATAGATTTATGTACGCAGAAACCGTTTCATTTTACTAAAATTTGATCGCAAACATTGTGTAAGGGCAAGAAAGTTTCTGCAAAGTTTACTTGGTATCTTGAAATATTTTGAATATATATATATATATATATATATATATATATATATATATATATCTCATAATGTTTATGTATCTACTAATAATCCCAAATGTTGAATGACCTTCATCACATTTTTCTAATAAAGCCTCTAAAAACCTAAATTTAATTTATTTAATTTCCCCAAAATTTTGGACCGTAAATTATCATTCAAAAAAGCTAAATGTAGCCTACCACGAACTGAAAATGGACTATAATGCCACGAACTCAAACATAACAATTTTCGTTAAATGTAGCCCCCCTGAACCCTATGAAAAGTTTTGATTAAAATAATACAATTAAAAAAATTTTTAATGAATGGACACCGGCTCATTAATCTACATCTGAAAAAGTTCATCAATCGAAACTACAACAAACTTTTAATTTCTAATTGCATGAGCAAGATACGTCTAAGGGGGAGTCAAGTCTACAGCGAGGCTGGTTTGTCATGTATGATAATATATTAGAGCAGAGGTCATTCCGTGTTGTCATAACATCTGGCATGATCCCATTTACAGTAATATACTGATTGCAGATAAATCTGGCATTTAGCTTCTTGTGACACAGTATAGCCAACCTTGCCATGTGAATTATTACCAATATTGCGTGCTGGCTTGCACTCACTCATTGAAAAGATTTTGAATCCTGTTGAAGACGAAATGTGTAGTTTGTTACAGGGTGTTTCACAAATTTACGTCGGATATGTTTAAAATTCAAAAAGAGGACAGTTCGGATAAGAATTTGATATTTATGGGTGAAAAGTAGAGGGTATCAAGAGAAATTGTTTACAAAATTAATAAGAAATATTTCCAAGTACTGTACCTGTATAATAATATAGTCTTTCTATGCTATGGTTTCTTGCCGAAATTTGTCGCATGATATCTCAAAATTTAAAAAAAAACTATAGCGTTTATAAGAGAACAAAACCTTCAGCTTTATGTTTCTTCCTGTGCATTCTTGTAATTATGTGTCGGAAATATGTCTACCTTTTTTAAATTATTTAATATCTTCTTCTTATTACTTTTTATATCGTTTTAGTAAAAAATATGAAATTGGGAATACTACAGAGTGTCCAAAAGTAAGTGTTCATCAAAATAAAAGTGTATTGATTTCACTAAAATAAAATTTTGTTTGATGATGTTGTCAGTACTGAAATCATCAGCTGACTTTTGTTCAAAGCTGATAACGATGAATTAATGTTTCATTGTTGACGAGTAAATTTATTTGCATTGTGAGTAGCAAATCTAAACTTCGATATTCAAAGTGTGACAATGCTTTGAGCTCGAATTTGTTGATTGAATATGTGTTTTTTGCTGTGGCGATAATTACTGTGAATCAGTGAAGAAAATGTTTACTCAAAGGTTTCCAGACATCGTTGTTCCAAAAACATTTATCAACAAGTTTCGAATAATTTCAGTCTAACATCAACTGTTCTGTCAGGGGGGAAAGTTTTTTGATATTTCAAATCGTATAATTCAAAATAGTTTGAATCCGATAAAGATTAATAATAAATACCAACATTTTGAGTTACATAAAAATATATCTCGAACTAACAAAATATCTACAATTTTTGTTATATTCTACTCGTTTGGTTCCAGGGTATTACACAGATAACAGACTCCTTTTTCTTAAATGAGTAGGAATCAAAAAAAGTATTTGACCGTAATTTCAACACACCTATTTTCACCTACTATATCAGCCCCAAAGATTCGTGGCGGCTGAAAGCTTAGTACGGTTGATCGAGTGATGCTCGATTAGCCCTCCCCCGACTGCTCCGAGTTCTGCTCCGAGTTCTAGTTAGAGTCAGTTATAGGTACAGCCAGAACAACTTTTTACAATTCGAAGTATATAGTCATGCAAATATTATTTTCGTAATTTGCATCATATCACAATAAAATCAAGCCCAAAAACCACTTAGTTACGATAATAAAGTATTCAGATTACTTTTGACTCTCAATTTTCCTCATGCTAACCTCACAACGGAGAGGAAAATCGCTAGAGTTGGTATCTGGAAAGTTGGTTGGATTTCGGTAAAATAATACCAAAATTCCAATTGTATGTTTGTCTTTTAAAATGAACTTCAAAAATCTCTTCTGCTCTGTAAATAAATAACTCATTTTTACACCTTGACTATCTTACGTGTTAATTAGAAAGCCGAGGTTAGCAAACAAGAGGACATGTTGAAATGATATTATTGCTTTGAATTGCATTGAAGATGTAAAACAATGAACTTTCGCGACAACCAAATCACTGTATTTATGTTGACAATCTTCTACAATAGCACTAATGTGTCAATAGATTTACCGACAGTAGAATCAGTCAAGGATCCTCCTATGTCGGTAATTACAGATCCACAATAAAAGTGGTAATAAAGCTTGCAAACAATAAGGTTCATGTAATATTTTATTAACTAATACCCACAGAGCTCTTGAATGTAGATGTGATGACATGAATTTAGCACTTCTTTTCCCAATGGTATTTTTTATAGGTCGTTTAAAATTCTTAGGTGTATTCATTTGAATTGAGGATACTTCTTGGAAATTTGAATCACCCAAGTGGAAGAAATAAACACAATTTTCTGCAACAAATACTTTATTGGATACCAGATGAGATTTAAATAACTAATTCATCATGTTCAATTGTTACGTTTATTCAAATCTTTGTGACACTCCTACGTCACTCGACATATTATCTGTGTATACTATTGAAATTTTCGAAGAAATAATGACGTTCCCTTCAGTTTTGTTGTTGATAGGTATGTGGGAGAGTTATTGCAATGTGTGTGCAACGATTATTTCAGACGGCAATAACGGCTTTAAGAACGAGTCGTTTGATAATATACTCCGTTTCACATTATTTGACCATGTGTATTTAACACATTTTGTTATCGTGCACCTAAAAAACATCGACTGAACTTTGTCATTTTCAAAAAATTTCACACTGTCTAAAATTTGACTAAATATAACAAAAACTGTACCCTCGTTGTTACAGTCTAAATATATTTTTCAAATAAGAATGAATTTCTTTTTTACAAAATTAATTTTTTCAAGAATATTTTATTTCAATCATTTTTTAAGGTACGTTTTTTTAGTCTACTTAAAATTGTAGTATTTTTTATTTTACTAAGTAGCAATTATCAATTCTGTTATTTTAAATAATTTTTTTCATATTTTTGTCATAGTTTAAATGGGAAAATAGGCTCAAGAATTTTTTTCAAATGGAGGTCACAAAATGGGTTTATTAATTACTACATAATCCAGCTGATTAAATTTACAAACAGTTTATTTACTTTTTTTTATTTTTTGAAGTTAGATTTTTTTAAATGTCAAATATGTCATTCCACTTTAATACTACAACAAAGTGCTTACTTATCTAGTAGTCTTCATTTAAAACAATAATTTCTCTTAATGACAAAATTAAGGTTTAAGAATCAAGTTGAAGCTTATATTTCGTTTTTAATATAAGCAGACTAAACAATCATAATTATGCACATGATACCCGCATTTATATTCCGATTCACATTAACAATACCTTCACTAGGGCCGAATGTTTTTTTTTTTTTGAACGAACAGCTGTTTACAATTATGATATCATTAGTTTTATAACCTTATTTGTATAATTTTGTATTTACTTTATCTGACTTATACATATAACAAATAATTTTAAACCTATTGGTAATTCTTTAGAAGAAGTTTAAATGGATATAAATACAAAATAAAGTGAACAGTGTCATATTAATCCAATTGGTAGGATTGGTGAACATTTCATGACCTTACGTTTCTGAGGATGGTCGTGATAACTAGAATTTCTACATTAGGCATTCGCAATAGTTCATGAAATAACTAGATTAAAAATAACTTTTTATTTAAACTTTTTATAAAAGTATAACATTTTATAAAACCCAGTTTAACAGAACCAATAATCTTGATTACCGCTGTGTTAAGCGAACTCAAGTTAGACCAGATACAAAACGATTGTGCTTTTATGATCAATGCGCTTTATTGTGATTGTATAAACACTGCCTTTAAATGTAACATATAGTATACGGTTAATATAGTCGGCCGTAAAGACTAGACCTAAGTTTATGCCCGTAGATAAGTTGAAGTGTAATCCTTTTATTTGGTTGTAAATAAAGCTAATTCTTTCTGAAGTAAGGGAGAGGGGGACTGTCACCGGCGATGTTCTGTCAGTGGGACGCGCTTGCCCGCACACCGTAACCTATCCAATATCATCTTACAACGTTAAGTTATAACCTATATGTTTGTTACATTGTAGCCTACAGTATGACTTCGTTAGGAAATATTATATATCTGTTCCCACATTCATCCTAGAAATCCAATTTTCAGTTTTTACGTTTGGAAATATACTTGTGTTGCTTTTTCCAATACTGCGCTCACACTTCTCTTATATTTTGACAGAATAGAAAAAGTTGAATCAGTGTTAAATTGTGGAAGTAAAAAGAGGGTTTCTGACATCGATGATTGGAAAAGAATAAGAATACAATTAGTTTTGTTAAAATGAATATTTAAGCTATACATTATTAGAGATTTTGTTGTTGCAATATCAGGACCGAATGTTTCACTTAACTTGCATAAATTATGTCCACAAAAAAAAAAATCAAACCATTTTAAAAATTCTATGGGTTCATTTTTGTAGAACAAATTTTCACAATTTTTTTAGAGGTATCTATAATTTTGGTAGATGTATTGGATTATCAAGAAGCAATTTTTGTTTTTATTTATAACTTTTGAAATGTAATTTATGATTAATTATAATGCCAGTTACTCGTTAAGTCTGGCGTATTATAGTAAGTCAGTAATATTTCATTTCACTAATTTGTAAAAATTGTCAAAGTTTACTTCTCGAACAAAACTTGCTGTGACTGCGTAAAGGATGGACAAGCTCTTCTAAGGAATTATGGGTATCAGGACTCCCGTAACAGGTATAAGTGAGTGTAGAAGTGCTACACCGATGGTTCCAGGCTTGAGAGCAAGGAAGCTACTGAAGTACGTTTCCATAAGCCATGCTTAGAGCAGAAGAGGTTAAGTCTTCCAAAAGATCTATATGCAATCTTACAGTGCGCACAACTACATAAATTCGAGAAATGATGATTCTAACAGTTAAGCTATATTGAAAATTCTAGCGTCGAGTAAAGTTGTATGTCAAATGGTACGAATGGGTACTCTCTATGTTATCGCTAGGGAGACTCTGGGAAACTCTAAAGAACAATAAAAGAAACAAGTTGCTAAAGATGGGTGCACTTGACTGTGAAAGGAGACGACCCAGGATACCGATTAGATGAGAAGTTACATAAAGAAAGTTACTTGAGGAATAGGTTAGTAAAGAACACCAGATAAGGTAGAATACAGATTGTGGACAGACTAGGAGACTGTTCAGAGGAACAGAGGAAAGTCACTGATCAGGTTGAATTAGGATGACCTATATATTGATCTTAATATAGGTAAGAGGAATACCTATAACACGGTAGTCGCGAGAATATATTAATCAAAATAATCAAACCATTTGTTGAAAGAATGTTCCAGTTATGAGAGCATTACTTAGAAGATGGTTTGAAACTGATTAAAAAGATTTCAGAGCACGAAGGTTCTAAATCTAGTAAGATTCGTGATGGTTACAAGTACATTAGGAGAAGTCTTTGTTCTTTTAGTATGTAGGTAGAAATTATCTTTTATATAACTACAAATTGTAGTAATTATAACTGCTAAACCTTTACATGTGGTAAAGTAAATTAATCGCTATTTTTAAAACTCAAAAATTTTCAAAAATATGTTATGGAATAACTTAATTCGTAACAACATTATTTTTAATCAAGATTACCAACACTTTTTTTAATTGGGCCAACTGAGCACCATAGTAAGCCTACTATTAAAATTATTTTTTTAATCTTTACTATAATTTTTCCGTACTTCTAATGTTTTCACATGGATAGGTCTCAAACTTACGAATATTGTCCTTTTAGTCCCTATTTTATACTTATGAATACTGTATTTGAAGGGAATGAAAAGCCGTATATATATATATATATATATATTACAGTTGGTTAAAATGTGAACGCCTTTGGTGCAACTATGTTATCAAAATGAAAAAAATGATAAAATGTTAAACAATATTTTATTATATATTTTTTATCATAATTAAAAAATTTGTAAAATTATTTGTATATGATAACTATGGAGACAGCCATTTTCGGTGACAATATCCCCACCTCCACGCAGAATTATCTTTATATATAATTAAAAACTTTAAGTGTAAATATTTACTCGTAAAAAATAGTACAATATTTAGTTAATTACTAGCCTTAATTTAGTATACGTAGTTTTTGAAGAAACGTTCCGAAACGCTCCACCTAGTAATATTAAGACGAAAAGGCTAAGAATGGCTCAACATAATTATGTAAGTCCTTACAGAACTATAGAATAAATAACAAATTTGGGTTTGAACACAAAAATATTTATTAATACAATTTTGATATAAAGATAGGAAAATGTGGCTTAACAAGTTTGGATTAGAGTAAAAATATAATTTCTCCTAACAACAATTTTAGTGAGAGAGTTTAGACTTTAATTTAAAATGTATTATTTTCTCACTCTTTTATTACAAAAAATGACAATTCGTTGAAGACGAGAATCCAGACAATAACGATGGAGACATTTAGAGAGCGCCAATGTGTTTGTGAACTTGTAAATAATTTTATGTCACGACCCGTGTCTACAGTTGACTCTTGCCCTTACATTGAGTTGTCTTCGTCGTTTATTGTTCGTAGAAACAACTTCAAATATTGGAGCAAATCATGACTGGACATTCAGTTTAGATTTATGTACATCACATAAACCCACGACCTGTATGTTTTGTTGGATGGCTTCGAGGTCTTGGTTTTGACAGTAAAAGTTAGTCTGCAGTCTGGAGGTCTTTATCTATATTGGAAAACATCTGTTGTGTTGAAAATATGGCGTTTTCAATATCATTTCAGCTTAACTGATTTTTTTAAATAGAAACTAATATAATTTGTCAACATTATTAATCAATTGTAAAAATTGAGAGACTTTTATCGGAGTATTTTTTTTTTAATCAGACCTTAATTTTTGAAAATATTTGGAGATCTCAGACGTTCCAGAATTTTTTTCTCAAATAACAACAATTTAGAGCAAAATTGGCAAAGACAAATATGATTTATTTTATCCTGATAAATTTTAAAACACTTATCAGAATCTGTTCTCCACTCTGATAACTAATGTTTTTACTGTAACGAAATAATTAATAACAAATATGGATTATTTGAAGTATGATTACTGAAATAAATTATGTAATATAAATTTATTATTTATCAAAGTGAAGCCATTTAAATTGATTATACATTTTTTTTTCAATTTATTATTATATTTTACCTTATCAAATATGCATAGTATACAATGTGAGGGCAAAAAATGGACATTGAGATGTATTCATGTTGAAAAAGTGTTTTTATTGTTTTTGTAAAGGGTTGTTTACAGCTCCACTTTTTTACGATTTAGAATATGTCCATAAAAAGTTGTCGATTAATTGACGATTAGAGGTGTTACCCACTATTGATGTCTCCATGACTTGAATATTGTATTTTTGACGTTGTATCTAAACACTAAATATAAAATATCTTTTATTTTCTGGCATATACACAGAATTATTGTGGTTCCAAAAATTTCAAAAAATGACTCTTTTGTTGGAGGAACAGACTTGATTGATTATATAAACTTGATTACGTACATAAAAAATTGAATGTATATTCTACAATTATAACAGTTTGTTAAAAAGTGTAGGCTTAGTTCGTGATATATTTAAATTATAATGTAACTCTATTATCGATTATAATTTGTATAATTATTGGTAATAAATGGATATAAAAAGAAATTTTAGCATATTCATTCAAAACATTAGAACACGAAATTCACATGCTATAGTCTATGCGCGAATAGAAAAAACCATGCTGTAGAGCATTTTACACCGGTATGGTATATTAACTCATAAAATGATATTTGATAAGTTAAAATGTACAAGCGAGCTCAGCCCACCAACAGAACATCGCCGGTGATAGTCACCCCTCTTCCTTACTTCGGACAGAACTAGCTTTATTTACAACCAAATAAATGGATTACATTCCAACTTATCTACGGGCATAAACTTAGTTCTAGTCTTTACGGCCGACTATGTTAACTGTAGACTATATTTTACATTTAAAGGCAGTGTTTCTACAGTCACATTGATCATAAAACCACAACCATTTAGGCTGCCTACCAATGTGGTAATCAAGGCGCTACTGTTTAAGTTGTTTTATAAAAGATGTGTTTTCATTTTAAATCATTAGCCAGTTATAGCGATGTTTTATAGATTACTTTCTCTGTGAAGTTTCATTAGCAAATGTAGAAGTGAAATTTTGGTTATTACGATCAACTTGATTGGAATGTCCACCAATCCTATTCATTGGGTTAATTTGACATGAATTTTTCTTGCTGTATATAATTTATTTACGAGAATTTCTAATCAGAATCTGCTTAAAATCTTCGTTTTGTATATTAGAAAAATGAATTAAATATTTAATAGTAAACAAATTGAACTGTTTCTTATTTCTCGTTTAACAAAATAATAAGTACAGAAAATAGTTATAATGATCTATCTAAACAATACTTTTAAGTTATTTATGTATTTTAGTCCGACCTACATCAATTTGTAGCACGTAATCTCGGGTTTTCCAACCACTGAACCAAACCATTATTGTTCTGGTAATTTCAAAATAGTAACAAATTTTAAATTCAAAAAAATTATGTTTTTGAGAACACCTTTTTACTCGACAATAATTTCGAACAACTGTCAACAATAACTCAATTTATGCTCCTTTAAATCTTATATTTCATTGATACCAAAACATGTTTTAGTACAAAAATTAAAAGACTTAAAAAAATTCAAATATTAACAAATATAATTACTGAATATTATGAATTTATTATAACAAATGTTATATTATTGATGATATAACAGCCGATATGTAATCAGAAATGTTGTAATAGTTCCCATGCAAATACATTTTTTAATAAATTTGTTTCAAAAACCAAAATAAGTATTCTCTCTCTCTCTCTCTCTCTAGAGAGAGAGAGAGAATACTTATTTTCTCTTACTTACTCTTATTTTCTCTATACTTATTCTCTAGAGAGAAAGAGAGAGAGAGAGAGAGAGAGAGAGAGAGAGAGAGAGAGAGAGAGAGAGAGAGAGAGAGAGAGAGAGAGAGAGAGAGAGAGAGAGAGAGAGAGAGAGAGAGAGAGAGAAAGGAAATGCAGAAAATTGTATTAGAACATAGAAGTGGATATACGAGTATATAAGACTCTAAGCTCACATATAAAACAAAGTTCTAACACCAGTATATCTGTAGGAGTTGCTAGTTTGTTTAACCTGCATTAAATTGTTAAATTTCAAAATAATACATATTTGTTTAACAATCACTTCGTAGAATTTTCAAAGGAATTTCCGTAGGAAGCTCTATGATAAGTAAGAAAATAAAATATCCATTTCCATCTTAAAGTTTCAGTTCTACTAGTCAAAATGAAAATATTTGTTTATTGTATAAACTAACTTTCTAATAATAATGTATTTTTTGTCATTGGATAATTGCTTGTAATAGGAATCTCCAGCTTATATCTAACACACAGAAATTATAAAATACTTAATGCAGTTTAACATTTAACATCATCTTCATGCTATATAATGCTTTTTTAGCCATTTTTTAATGCCTAATTTGAACATCTTATTATTTACTATTCTTACACTTAATGGCAATCTATTAAAAAGGTTTACACCATGAGGTTTATAACTCTGCTGAGATTTGCTTAATCTAACATAGTCTGCATAAATTAATCCATTATTTCTACTACCATAATTATTGTAAGTAAACAAATATTCTTTTACATATAACAATGAGTACAAGATAAACAAAAGGGGCATAGTGAGTATACCTAGCTCAAAAGAGTGGGGCTCAACTTTTTTTCCCACATAAAAAACTGTCATGCTCCTGCAAAGTTTCCCCATAAAATTATCCTCTACGAAAGATGAGCATGTAACTCCAGTTAATCTTGTCACACAGACTTGTGTGAGTCTTCCAGTCTAGTTTTGAATTAAAATGCACACGAAGACGTTTAATAGATCTATTCTCTACTTTGGGAAGCCTAAAAGTAAATGTTTCTGTTTTTTCCCTGTTTCACTGTTAAAGGGTAGGTTAGTGGTTTGTTTGGGTTTATTTTTGTATTGTTTATATTCTTATTTTTCAGAATCCATATAGTTTTTTAAACGCAAACTCAGACTCACTACATAAAATACAAACAGTCAACTAAATGTGAAACAGAATGATTTACGTATCGACTTGAAATTTAATTTTAAAGAAGATACTCCAATCTGAAATAAATGTTTTAAATACATTGCAATGACTTTCTTACGTACCCAAAGCGAACAATAATTACCCCTCAAAAATTCCAAAGAGAATACAGATGAGCCTAAGAATTTAAACGACACATTAAACATGTCATTGGGTCTACAAGGCGCTTCAATCACGTCATCACATTTGCATTCAAGAGCTATTTGGGCAAAACTTAATAAATAAACCTTATTGTTTGCAAGCTTTATTGTCACTTTTATAATAGATCTGTAATTACCGACATAGAAGGATCCTTGACTGATTCTACTGTCGGTATATTTATTGACTGTCAACATAAATATAGTGATTTTGACGTCCCAAAGTACATCTTCAGTGCATTTCAAAGCAATAATGTCGCTTCAACAAGTCTTCTTGTTTGCCGACATCGGCTTTTATTTTAATATATGCAGATCACCAAAGCGTGAACATGAGTATTTTATGCGGATCTACGGATTAAAACAAACTACCGAAACTCTGTCTTAAATAGACGAAATTTTAATTTAGCTAACTGTTAATCAAACGTATTTACCGAATATGGTTTAGGTCTTTACAACGGTGAATTTTAATTTTTCCTTAAACACTTTCTTGCTTCACGTCCTAACAGTAAACGTAGTTGAAATCCAACAAACTTTCCGACTAAGGCAACTATTACTGACTTTACTTTCCACTTAAACTGACTGATAAAATGGCTATATTGTAGAACATAGTAAGAAAAACTGTTATAATTTAACGCATAGTAATAATGGATAGGTTACGGTGTGCGGGCAAACGCGGACCACCGACAGAACATCGCCGGTGACAGTCCCCCTCTCCCTATACTTCGGACAGAACTAGCTTTATTTACAACCAAATAAATGGATTACACCCCAACTTATCTACGGGCATAAACTTAGGTCTAGTCTTTACTGCCGACTATATTAACCGTAGACTATATGTTACATTTAAAGGAAATGTTTATATAGTCACAATAAAGCGCATTGATCATATAACTACAATAGTTTTGGCTGTACCTTAACACAATTTGGTTGGTTCTGTTCCACTGATGTTATAAAACTTTAGTCATTTAATTTACAGTAAGTAACTTGTGGTTTCTAAATATTCTTTCTTTATCGTTTTATATTATTTGCAATTATTTTAGACACTTAAGTTCTTTAAATACATTTACCTCAAAAAATGATTCCTTTATTTTTTTTTATGTTCTAAAGAGAGCTCTACATACTGGGTATTCATAATAAATCTTATATAAAAAAAAATACACAAATTAGTCTCTCTGTATAGATTACAGCAATGGAGAAATAAAATGTTCATTATCAAAATGATAAATTTTTATTTAAACAAAGTACTATTTTGTTTTGTCAATGCTTTCTTACTTTCAAATTGGATGTTGTCTCCTTGGATACAGTAGGCCACGAGTAGCTATACTTCAATGCCACGCAGAATGTATGTATTGGGCAATATATTGATCTATTGGATGTTATATTTCTTTCAATAATTAATGTTTTTGTTTTTCCGTTTTTTGTATATTTTTAAGATATTAATAAAGTTTTATATTACGAGTGGTAACAATGATGTACAGCTGAAGAGTGTGCATTTCTTTGAGACAAATTATGGGGTATCATACCCTCACAAAACACCATACAAGCATTTCCTTTATATAAGTACAAGGTTTTTACCACGTTTTTATTAACTCGCTTTCTTGTCTGTCTCTCTGTTTGATACAAATATTGCAATCTATTTTAAACTAACTTCCCGATGACCTAGAGACTTGAAACTTTAAACATATCTCAGAACTGGGTGACAATGCAATATGAACCCGCTTTCTTGTCAGATCGTTAATCGCTGCTATGGTAAGAAAGCAGTTAAAGTTGGTGCATTGACCGGTATAGTAGTATGACTTGTGGGTGGAACATCACTGCACACATTATTTAAATTACCAGTTGAGAATGATGGAAAACGGTAGGAAATATGAGACCTTTACCTGGTAATTATTTCAAAGTCTAGAGCAATCAGTGGAAGGACATCGCATTCCTGTTCCTCGATGATATTTCCATGGTTCCATACGAAATGTTTCGCATGATCGATTTTAGATTGCGATAACTGTAAAAAAAAAAAAAAAAAAAAAAAAAAAAAAAAAAAAAAAAAAAAAAAAAAAAAAAAGGAGGAGGAAGGTGAACCACTCGGTGGCATCAACATTAAGATTTTTGGAGATTAGTTATTCTCATCGAGATGTTTAAAATCGATCGCAAAATTTAAACACTCAAAACTGAAAAAGCAGGCTAGAATTTAATTTTATTTAACGGACTACAAAATAAAAAATAATTTCTCGTATTCTATACAGATTTATAGACACTGATTGTCTTGAAATTTGTTATTGTGAATTATAAATAGCTATGAAAATACTTGTAAGATTTAAAACGAAAAACGTGGGGTGCATGCAACAGATAATATAGCAAGGAGTGTAGGGAGAAGCTGTTTTTGTCGTTGAGAAACCCCACTCAAAAATCCTTATACAGGTCCTAATTCAATATATGGAGATAATCTTCTATTATTTATTTCAAGCGCTCCAATTTTTCCGTTTTAAATCTTACAAGTATTTTCATAGCTATTAAAAATTCACAATCACAAATTTTCATTACAATCTGTATGGAGGCTACGAGAAATTATTTTATACTCATTAGTAAAATAATAAATTTAAATAATTCTTTTTAATATTATACAAAAGTAATATTAGGGAAATGGGCTCATTAAACATTTTTTAATGACATTTGAACAATTATACAATCTTAAACAATATAATATGTATGTATAAATATCTCTGTATATGCTAATGATGATGTTTTGTGAATGTAAATGTTTTGTTCTTTTGTTTTGGCTTCCTAATCACACTGCTTTTGTTTATTAAATGCAAAACATGCAGAATCTTATCTCTTTGATTTTCTCTCCAATGATCAACAGATGAGTCACTTCAGTTAGCACGCCTTCATGATCTCTTTTGATGACCCATTAATTCACATCTTGTGGCTCATTTTGGACTTCGATGAATCCAAGAATCCTTGTATGAAAATCCTCACTGTTAGTGAAAGAGACTAATACAATTCATGTCCCAGGTGGGTGTTTTCGTTACAAAACCACCAGATTAGCTGCCTTGCAGAGTTTAGAAAATCACAATCAATTGAACTGTAACTTCATAAACAGATTTGAAGATCAAAAACCTGAAGAGCCAGTTTAACTTCATACCTAAGGCGTCTTACATCAAAATGATAATAAAAATCTAAACATTGTAGTCACAACTGATATGAGAACTACGACAAAGAATCGCAAAGGAAGATTTCAGAATTACGTCAACATCACTGTGATATCGAAACGGCAAAACGGAAACGTAGTTGAGACTCAGAAGAGTGAAACATCCGGATCTAGTTCTGTAACAGGATCTAGTAATGCGTTAACAGTGATTTTTAGTATGATATTACAACTCACTGTAGTCAATAGTCAGTTGTCGTATAGTTTAAAGAACGACGGGCGTTTCGGCTATTCAGCCATTATCAAGTATATTATTGGAGAAGCTTCTCCGTTCTCATGAAACGCATAAAAAAAAACACATTCACAGACATTTAAATAAAATTATGTTTGTATGTTTGTGAAAGTGTTTTGATGAGTGTTCCATAACGACTGAGAACCTTGTCTAATAATAAACTTGATAATGGCTGAATATCCGAAACGTCCGTCGTTTTTTAAACTATACGTCGACTGACTATTGACGACGTTGTAATATCATACTAATGTATAACACTACTCGTAATGGCGATAAACAACTTAAAGTGATTTTTATTTAAGAATAAAAGTTAATTCATAACTGGACTTACTGTGTGGTATGTGTATTAATGTTCATGAAATTTTAAATGGGTTTTTTAAATATATTTTGATACAAATTTACATATTATGTAGCTAATTAAGAGAAACATAACCCAGGTAACGACCTTGTAATACTACTTCTATTACTTAAGGTAGGCAAGAATTATTAATATCTACAAATTTCATACGCCAAACAAGAATAAAAGTGAACGATTTGTATATTAAACCATTTAGTTGATCTAGTTATCAATAAAGTCTAGTTGTGGCTTCTATTTGAAGATCACTTTCAAATTTTATTCAGGCATCTTTAGAAGTAAGCTATTATAAAATTATTGATGTATATAGCATTTTACATTCAAATTACTTTCGTAAAAACAGATTTTAAATTGAGACTACTCCTTACAATATGTGAGATTTATCTAAGAAATTATATTCATAAACGTTTGTTCTATGTTCTACGAGCATAATTTATAATGTCTTTAATAGTTTATAATTTATAATAGTCTTTCGTAATTTATAATGATTCTGTTTACAGTTACATTAATTAACTTTTTTTTAATAAAAAAGATAAAGAAAAGTGATCAAAATTTATTTAGCTCGTGCAAGGTCATCTTAGAGTTCTCAGATGAACTCCTTGGGCTTTTTTTGGTCAAGCTTAAAAGTAAGGATAGTTAAGAGCAGGGGCGTATCTTAAAAAAAAATAATTTGGTAAATTGAAAATTTGTGGGCATCTGTCATAAGACCGAAATATTAAACGATGACTTTCTTCAATCATTTCAAACTATTTTTAAAAAAATTGCTCAATTGTAATCTTTCAGAACTGAAGCAAAACTTATTTATCGTTAGTTCCCAGGAAATTCCGAGTTTGGAGTTATCAAATAACAATAACAATGAAACAATAAAAAAATGATAATGAAACCATGACGCAATTTTAGAAGGTTTGATTATTTGAAAATCTGTCAACCAAATTTTGGTAACGTATGAAGTGGTGTATGACCTAAATTAACATACCAAGCGATAGGTAAAATAGAATCGGTACCTCCTGGGAAAAAGAGAATACCGCCAACCCCGTCGGGTTCAATTGTATTTTAACCAATTTACTCAAAAAAAAATTTTTTTAATTCTTTTATGTAAGGTTGGCACATTGATTCGAGCTATGAACCTCCACATTCACAAACATTTGATCGTTATCGCTTGGACCCACTTTGATCAATTTAATCTTCTATAACGGTGTCCTTGGTTCATTTTTACTTTATAAATAAGCTTCTGATTGGTTTCTGTATGAGAAAGTGATAAAGGTAATGCAATGTTTATGCGCTGTTAATTTTTACCTTATACTCATTGCTCGATCTATATTTAAAGAATGTTAACTTTTATTTTCAAGTAAAAAAACAACATTATGATTGACTTTTTCGCATTTTTCAGCCCATAGAGATAAGAGGAAGACTATTGTCCACATTTATGAATGTATCTTCTATAGAATTTTGGTCAAGTATTGTTGTAAGAACTTTTAATCCAATTTTTTTTTCCCTTAACTTGTTGTGGAGTGAGTTTCATGTGAAAAAAACGATTATGGACCAAATCCCTTAAGGGTTTTTGTAATGAAAATAAGATGAGGATTAACAATGATTGCCTTGCCTTATTTCAAAAACGGATTGTCAGGAAGTTGGTGAAACGCGCTTGCACACAAAATTGTTTAATTTTGGTCAACATTGATTAAAAAGCGTAAAGTTTAAACCGCAATATTAAATTTAATATGGTAAATTTGATTATTGTGGAATATTGAAAAGCATAAGAATGTTGTGGAATATTGGAGGGATGACTAAGAATTGAACAATTTAATTTCAAGAAAAAAAAATTTAATGTAAATCTGATATGAGTTTACAAATAATGGTAACCAAAATATATTTCAAAAATTAAAGTATTGGCTGATTTTGAAGAATTTGTGCATAGTTACTATTTTAAAATTAAAAATTCAAATTATATACTGATTTTTTTACGTAAACAAATAGGAAGTAATTTCCTGGCCATTTTTAGTTTCCAATTACTTATGTAAGCACTGTGATAGTGTAATATTTTTAAAGTTGCTTTGTGCAACTTAGAACTAAATTTAGACTATTTTCATAATGTTGGCTGTTTATTTTACAGCCCGTCTTGCAATTAACCATTATCTGCAAACGGTGAATCAGATTGATATAAATGTTTGGTTTTTTTATGAAAGGTGGGCGTTTCATAGATAGATTAATTAAATATAAAAATTCACTCAAAGGTTGGTGGTGAAATTATATTGAAGTTGAAAAGTGACTGTCTTGCGTTATGTTAAGAACGAGTATTTCCAATAATTCAAATTTCATTCAGAGGTTTGTTAGAATTTGATAAATATCCCTCAAGTTTTAATGTATTTATTTAACTAAATCTGTTCCAATTTTGAATATTGTATCTTTCATTTCTTTACAAAATATTTACATATGAATATGTACATAAATGTTCACAATAATTCCCTATGAGCTAGTAAAATAGAATAACAGGCATTAAAGGATTGAGAACCATCTATTTAAATTATAGAAATGCCATTTTTATAAATACTGTATTATTATTCTTTTTTTTCTTTCTTTTTTTTCATAATGTGATTTTAATGACCTTATAATGTTTATGTATTTTTAAGAAGCAATGAATTAGTATTGTCATAGATTTGTCTACATCTTTACAGAACATCCCAACAGTTTAAAAAAAAAAGTAGTTTATTCCCACATTTTGAAATAACTTGAAATATTTATCTATTTAATGTAACTTAATTCTTCAAGTATTTATAAAATCAAATACAAACAACAACTTTTTTATTGTTGGAAATGTTTCCTGATAGCACTGCAGTTAATTAGGGATACTATAGGCTACTCAATTTCATAAAAAAAAAGGAAACCAGGATATAACGATAATTGGCAGAGCGGTCGTTATAAATTAACAACCACGAACTAGGAACATAAAGAAAGATTAAACCCCTTCTAGCTTTAAAATATTGGGAGGGGGAGAATCAATTTGTCAACTCTCAAAACTTAAGGAAAGAAATAAAAAGACATATTTAAATTTTGCATTAACTCAAATAATCCTTTATAGTTTTACCTCCAATTCCACGCAAATTAAAAACGAAAATTAAATTTCATAAAAATCAATCTGGCGTTTCTCCTTGGTAATACGTAAGAACTTTCCGGATTCATATTTTAATAAAATGTTACATAAAGACTACAAGTATGTTTATCCAAGACATCAATGTCAAATATCATAATTCTCCGTCAAGATTGCTTGACAACGTCCTAGAAACATAATATTTGGGTGGCAGACACTTACATGCTCCTATCTCGTAATGGCTACAGACATTCCTTACGGTAAATTCCCATGGTCAAGAAAATTGTCCATCAAGTTGTGGTAACATAACACCATACCATTATCATTTGTAGCAATCGACGCGGAGTCATGAGCTGCTGATAAATTAACTAATAGAGACAGGGGCGGTTGTAGGTCTTAATTTGGAGGCGGTCTGGACCAGGGTAGGACTTATCTGATTCCGGCTCGAGTTTCTTTGTGATGAAAACGTCTTCGGGTGTGGTACTGTGTCACTGAGCACAGATACATAGCTAGTGCGTGCATAGATACATAGCTAGTGATGTGTAATCTGTGCAAAATTTTACATATTATATCTGTTTGATTTGTCGACGTATGCTGTGTGTAAGTGTTGTGATGGAACAAAAATCTGTGTTGAGTTTTTCTTGAAAATTCTATTTCGAACCCCGGAGTCCAAAGAAGTCCGTACAACCAAAAGCACTAAACTTATTTTATTCGATTTTAGTATGTGGTTCTCTAAGCATTCATATTCATTTTATAAATAACTTAAAATTTGAGTTTATTTGACATAGCTCTAACAATTTTGCTCAAATGAAACAAATTGGGTCCTAAACAAAACTTACTGACTCCTATCTCCCCCAAATCAAGAGTTATATGTTATGCGAAAACAAAAAAACATTATCTCAAAATCGTCACAAGCTATTTCGATCATTTCTATAAGAAAATTATTCTTCTGGAGTAAAATGGGCAAAAAAGAAGATTATAAACTACGTTGGGCGTATGGTAATTTTTATCCTCTCCCCTTCCAATTTACCATAACTTTCTTTACATACGGTTGGCACTTTAGTTTGGGTCATCCTCCATATTTCAATAACGTTTCCGTCGAATCTTCAAAGTTATTTTACATCTTTTGACTAACAAAATCGATCAATATAAAACTCTATGTCAAAGAGGTGATTTATTGAATACTAACCGATTGTTTAGTCTCAGCTTTTTGTGAACGCTGTTTGAGGAAGATTTCACACAAGAGAAAACAAATTCTACAATTAGCTTTCGTAGGAAGTCCTAAAAATAATAAATCGTACAAAAATTACACAAAAGAGAAACGGTTATCTCAAACCTTGTATATTTAATTCGTTAAGAAATTTCTGTGCCAGTTATATATCAAATACGTTTTAATTTGTTGTTTTGTACGAAAATTTATAACAAAGGTTTTAAATAATTTTTAGGTTAACTTATATAGTGTTAACTTTAATTGCGCGGATTCGCATTGTGTTGTAAATAATTGCTTACATGTCGCAAAATCAAACTGAATTAAACTGTAGAAATTCCCAAATAATTTTTATTTTGTTGTTTTCTTTGAGAATTTATAACACCTGTTTTGAATTGTTTTAGGTTAAGTTATATGGTGCTTACTTTATGTGTGCGGATTCACATTGTGTTGTGATTGATTGCTTACATGTTGCAAAATCAAACTGAATTAAACTGTAGAAATTCCTAAATAACTTTTATTTTGTTGTTTTCTTTGAGAATTTATATCAGCTGTTTTGAATTATTTTCAGGTTAAGTTATATGGTGCTTACTTTATGTGTGCGGATTCACATTGTGTTGTGATTGATTGCTTACATGTCGCAAAATCAAACTGAATTAAACCGTAGAAATTCCTAAATAACTTTTATTTTGTTGTTTTCTTTGAGAATTTATAACAGCTGTTTTGAATTATTTTCAGGTTAATTTATATAGTGCTTACTTTATTTGTATGGATTCACGTTGTGTTGTGTTGCAATTAATTGCTTAAAATTCGCAAAATTAAAGAGTTTAAATTCTCAAATATTTTTATTTTGTGAGAATTTAAACCAGCTGTTTCAAATTATTTTTAGGTTAACTTATATAGTGGTTACTTTATTTGTGTGGATTTACGTTGTTATGATTGATTCCCTTACATTTCGTAAAATTAATCATTGTGGGCTTATTGTTAATGTGTGATAATCTTATATTTAATTCCTTAGGTAATCTCTGCACCAGTCGCGTATTACTCAATCGTTTATTATTTAAAACTGTTAAAATTCTGAACTGGATGGAACTAGTTTATTCTAAATTTATTAGTGTAATTTTCAAATTCATTAGATCTAGTAGAATGATTCATATAAGTTTTAATTTATAATTTTATTTATACAGATATTTAAATAAAATTAACTACAGATAAATAATTATACCATTCCCTTACTATAACATGTTTACACAGAATTTATTTATTTTTCGTGTAACGTTTACATTTTACACATTTTATTAAAAGTTATATTCTTTGTAAAACATGCAAATTACACTCATAACAATTATATCTTTCCTCTATAAGTTATTCAACAACTTACAATAACTTTGTCCTGCGTTATCACAGAGATATATATATATAAATTTGCCTGCAATGATTCAGCAAAGTGTAGGCGTTAAGATATAAGATGTGCAATGGTGGTGCTAACCTAAGTTATGTGTTGAGAGGCCTATCCATTACATGGTAAACTTTCCTGGGTGGTATTCCTATGCTTTTATACTCTCTTGTTTATCTATCTCTTCTTCTTCTTATCCCTGTCTCACAATTTCTGACTTATCACTTTAAAGACAAGCTCGCAACTTATCACAAGAAACTGTAATCTTTGTGCATTAACAAACTTGGCAAGCTGTGCGATAGGGCGTTAATTTATTTAATGATAGTTATGGATCAATGGCGTCCTCGAAATGGTAATTATCACATACAGAAAGACGAGCTATAAAAAGGAGCTGTTGTAGGTTAATTGAGGATCTGAATGTAGTGAAAAAATGGCGAAAAACTATTTCAATATTAAAAGTAATTTTTCAGTAACAAACATGTCAAATAAATAAGAAAAAAACTAACTTTTTTTTCAAATTTATCAATCTTCTTAGAACTAGTATACTGAATTTCTGGATTTGTTCGTAACTTTAGATGATAATAAATTTATATTCAATTACCGCCAGCAATCATGTTATTTTAGTCTTTTGATTCATATTCGTCCATCGGCAGGTATTGATACACACAAACACAAATCCATACAACACAATTACAAACATAAAACACAACGTCTTGAACAGGTATCATACAGTTATCTGTTTCTAACTGGCAGATAAGGATCATATCAACTCAAGTGTGAACTGCTTCAAATTGTTTTTTTCATTTAATCTGGTCATCAACCTGTTTCATTTTTATAAATTTGGCACTCGTCTTCTCTATCCTTCTATTTCCCATTATTGCAGTTATCCAATATCTGCATATTTTTATTTATGTTGTTTTATAAATGGTCACTGCTATTAATGTGCTCAGCAAACTTTGATTTTTGGGGATGTCTCATTGCTTTTACGTGTTCCTGGTATCTTATTTAGAAAGAGCGTCCAATTTGTCCCACATATAATTTTTCGCATGTGCTCGAAAATAAGATGGTTTTGGGAATGACGGCTGTGTATCCATCTGCCTGTTGTCTGTGCAGTGCTCCAGAGCCTTAACAAAAACTTAGTATGTAGGCATATTATGTACATCTCTGTGGAAGTTCTTTTCATTTTTAGGATGAACGCAAATTTGTATGTATCTGTCATAAGGCAAAAATACAACATTCTGAATTTCTCAAAATCGTCTCTAACGATTTTGATCAAATTTGTTTAAATGTATCCAAACAAAATTCATTGGTCTCTATTCTCTAAATATACAGGTTGTCCAAAAATGTCGTGCCGAGCTAGTGGTGGTTATATAGGTCAAAATAAAGAAGAAAAAAAAGTCTATAAACATATGTCTGGAAAAATCTGTCGCCATTTAAAAAAATAATTATTATAGCTTCTGAAATTATTAAGATTTCGTTTCGAAATTTGGTATACACATTTTTTATCCAATGGCTTCCCAGTATACCAACAATCAAAACTTTATCTCATAAATGTTCAAAATGGTGGTCGTTTACATTTTTTATACAGTTAATACTAATTTAAAACAGTCACCATTTTCACAATTCATACAAAGTTTTGGTTGTTGATATACTGATAAAAATGTAATGTGAAAAATGTGTATACAAAATATCGACTCAAAATCTTAATAAATTCAAAATCTCCAATTATTTTTCACAAAAAAACACAAAATGAGCGACAGATTTAAAACGAAGCGTTTCTGGAAATATATTTATAGGAATTTTATTTATTTTTACTTACATAACCACCACTTAAAAAGTTTGGCACGAAGTTTTCTGAACACTCTGTATATTAGCGAAAGTTGATCAAAATCACTACAACTGTTTCTGAGAAATTTAAAATTCTATATTTTTGTCTTATGACACCCCAAATGTGGGTTATAACCCAAATAAATAAAACTACTTTCGTGGTTTCGGAAAACTTCAAAACGTTTATTTTCGATGACACCGGATCTTCGACTGACTAAATACTTTCTCTAAAATCCGTAAAAACAACTCAATCTCTAATTAAATTATACGATGAACTAATACATGCAAAAATTCGTGCAAAAAATATACAGTAAATTAAAAATACAGTCGTGCAACTACCCTCAAGGGCGATTTTTTGTTCTTTCTGATAGTTAGCTAAATCGAACTCCCACACAGATGAAATCAATATGGTGAGATAATCAGCTGGTAGAAGGTCACTAACAACTTCCGTGTCCGGGAGCATGTGAACATTCAGTAGTGTTCAATTACCAGCCTTCCTTTCCTCCAGAGAGTGGCCTAGGCTACGTGACTTATAAGTATCGGTAATTGTATTGCAATCGCCTTTAGGATTAAGATATAGCCAAGGGCGTCTGCATGTACAATTAATTATCTCTTTATGAAATACAGCAGTCGGTGAAACACTTCCTTTACACGAATATAAAATAAATTTACAATATGATAGTAGAATTAATGCTTTATGTCCACTGTAATGGAAAAACTTGAAATTGTGGATCGTAGGGAAAGATTACGTTTAAATTGAGAAACCTAAAATTTCAGGGAAAAGAATTTTAAGTTTTATCCACGTTTATATTTTACCAAATGTAATCACTTTTCTGCTGGACCTTTACAATTAATTATGTTTTAACATGCAATATTGTTCCACTATTAATCATCAGTAGTATTAAATTTGTCTTTTAATTTTCCAAACGATCGATTTCTTTTTTTAATATTGATACCAATATGACTTTAATACATTCTGTAAAACCAAAACAACAACTTTCAGAATCGCATATTATCCTCAAACAACCAATTAACACTTCGTCTCCAAAAATGTTATATTTAAAAAAACATATTTATTTATTTAAATAGAGTCTTAATTTACTACGCTTGTGCCATAAATGCGTCTTCAGTAAAAAACCGTTTTTTTTTTTAATGACACAATCGAAGTTCTTTTTTGAAATGAAATTTCCTTTGGTAATTATTACTCAAATTATTCATTTTTTCCTTTGGAGACATTTTCTTCTTTTTTTTTCTTTGGAAACATTCGTAAAATATTTTCTTTATTAGTGGGGGTGACAAGACCATCTACTGTCGTTTAACTTCTAATATCTATCTCTACCATTCTTCATAAGTTTATAACTGTTTATATTCCCAATTCATTCTATATATATTTAACAATATACAGAACGCATATAAGAATATGTATGTAGCCTTGTGTCATCGACCTTATAATCTCTAGTGGAAATCGTATTTTAAGCATTAAAATCTCTTAAATATCATACTAGCACATAAAGAAATAACAACTGAATATTAAAACATACAGACAAAAGCAAAATAACTTGAGACGAGTGATTGGACCAATTAGAAACAACTCTATTACACGCCTTGTTCTTAATTTAATATGCCTCAATATTCCATACCTTCTAGTTCTACCCTGCATACATAAAAAGGAATTCTTTTTTATAAAAGAATTTTATAAAAAGAATTCTTCCGATACAAGTACCTCCAATCTCTTGCCGATTAAATAACCATTAGGAAAGTATTGACAAATTCTGTAATAAGCGATAAATAAAACATGCGCAAAAATATATATAAATATAAAGATTTCACCCAATTAAATTTAAATTAAAATTAAATAAAACTATAAATAACTAAAAGAAAATTAAGTTAATTTGTAATAATTGTTTAACCACTAACTTATAACTCTTAGTCATATACAAGAGCAGAGTAAACAATTAACTAATTAATCCATTCACATTAAAAAGTCAAAATCAAAACATGATAAAATCCAAACTTTAAACATCAATTCATTCTAATATTTAAAAAAATATTTGACTTCATATTGCTTAATACGCATCTAACTCCTTATTCTTACACTTCTTGTAATAAACTTCATTACACGAATTACAAAAGCTGTTTTTTAATATACTTTTTTTAAATAAACCATCTTAAATATACTCCTCAGTCCATAATCGGCGCCCTCCTTAGAATACTCCATCTTCCGTACTCTACATAGAATAAAACATATTTAATACACTCTTTATAATAGTCCATATTCAATAAACTCCTTAGAATAGTCCATACCCCAGTTCACTCCTTAAAATAGACAATATTCAGTACACTCTTTAGAATAGTCCATATTCAATAAACTCCTTAGAATAGTCCATACCCCAGTTCACTCCTTAAAATAGACAATATTCAGTACACTCTTTAGAATAGTCCATATTCAATAAACTCCTTAGAATAGTCCATACCCCAGTTCACTCCTTAAAATAGACAATATTCAGTACACTCTTTAGAATAGTCCATATTCAGTACACTTCTTACAATATTCCATACCCCAGTTCACTCCTTAAAATAGACAATATTCAGTACACTCTTTAGAATAGTCCATATTCAGTACACTTCTTACAATATTCCATACCCCAGTTCACTCCTTAAAATAGACAATATTCAGTACACTCTTTAGAATAGTCCATATTCAGTACACTTCTTACAATATTCCATACCCCAGTTCACTCCTTAAAATAGACAATATTCAGTACACTCTTTAGAATAGTCCATATTCAGTACACTTCTTACAATATTCCATACCCCAGTTCACTCCTTAAAATAGACAATATTCAGTACACTCTTTAGAATAGTCCATATTCAGTACACTTCTTACAATATTCCATACCCCAGTTCACTCCTTAAAATAGACAATATTCAGTACACTCTTTAGAATAGTCCATATTCAATAAACTCCTTAGAATAGTCCATACCCCAGTTCACTCCTTAAAATAGACAATATTCAGTACACTCCTTACAACTTTCTAACATAAGTATAATCTTTACAATAAATCTTCTTAAACATATTCCTTATAATAATCTATATTCAATACACTCCTTAGAATAGTCGATATTAAGTACAACTTTGGTACACATTTGTAATAGTCCAATTTTAGTATATAATAATTCATATCGAATTTCAATATTCCATCTTCAAAATACTCTTGTATTCGTCTTTAGTACACTACCAAAATCAGTCTTTAGTTTATATTCATTGCAATTATATGACTTTAATACACCTCTTATACAATATTATCTTCATTACACATCTTACAACAATGTAATTTCTAAAAATGTCTTAACAATTTTTAATATTATTCATGTAATACACTAACTTCATAACAGATATGTAACAGCTATCTTTAGTATACTCCTTACAATAGTTCATCTTCTCTGTACTCTTTACAGCAATCCATTTTCGGTACACTCCTTATAATAATTAAATTCATTTCAATAATCCACTTTTATAAAGTTTTAACAGTAACCTATCCTCACTACACTTCATTTAATATTCCATTTTTAGTACGATACATTTCTTACATTAATTCATCCTCATACACTCCTTTGAATAATACTTTTTTAGTGCATTCCATACATAAGAATAACCCGCCGTAAGAAGATTCTAAACAATCCAAACACATTTGTAATAAATATCTTACATAATTCTTCTAAACACTAAAGGGAAAAAACACTATTTTTCACAATAAACCGTTATTTATTAAAACGTTACAATGACTGTTTTTGTTTCATTTGGTGATTAAAGTTTCCACAAGAGTTACTCTTTTCAAGTTATATTTCAAAGTTCACTTCCATCGAACTATTTTCTAAATACGTTTCCTTTCTCAAAATTACTTTTCTATTTATTTCCTCACAGTTAAAAGTCTGCTTTTTAATTGAAAACACTGTTTGTTTCAGTTTCTTAAACGATCTATATTCACAATAAGTTAAAATATGTAAAAACTGTTAAATGTTCTGTTCTATGTTAATGAATTTTAAGGTCCAATATTACTCAGTATTGATTTAGAAAAAATATATTTTGGTGAGATTAACTTTTTTAAAGGGCAACTATTTATTTTCAAGTTGATTATATTAAAGAGATTAAAGAAGTGAACAAAAAATATACACCCATTAACACGCGGAAGATAAAAATCAATTATTCTAAAGCGACATTTTTTCTCGAATATAAGGAATTCTAATTTTTTCAATTAGAAATATACATTAAAATTAAAACCAATAATTGAACACGCATTGTAAAATTTAAAAAATGAATTAAATATAAAACAACCATTTCTTGTCCAAATGAAGTCTCCGTAAGCATTTTCATATTTCATTCCTTAAAATCACCTTTTTCTGGACTGAAATACTTTCGATCGCACCTGATGTACTTGAAGTGAAACGATCCATACAAATTGCACCGAAGTGACATGAATACCCCGCCCTCTCGACTCTGATGGATCACAATTCTCAACCGAACTAACAAGTTCAGCCGTTTGGCAATAATCGGGCCTGGGAAATTAACTCGTTAATAACTACACGCTTTAAGGCCACACACAAAATGTCACAAAATTAACCATCCAGGTAGGCGGTCAAACGAGATCGACGTCTGATAAAACACCGATCTTAACATTTACTCAAACCATATAAAAACTAAATTTGGTAGTCGAATTTGATCTTTTACCAAATTATTTACAGCTTAGTCTTCCGTATTTGGCGTTGCCCTTATTTGGTACCAAGTTTGGGACTTATGAGATTATATGACTCATTCGATGTACGTTTCCAAGTGGTTTCATTCAAATTGATTTCTAACATGCCGTCTGTCCTGATCGTAGTTGTCCTTGTGTTCATCAGCAAATAAAGATCACAGATATTAACACAGAGTCTTAAAATAGGTTACGTGACTCAGCCCATAAGAAAACTATTGAAATTCAATAACTCCAACATCGTATTTTAGAATTGTTAACATTGTGAATTCCATTTTCAATAAACTATCTCCTGTATAACTAGATAAAGGTTAAACAACTTACCATTACCTGTCAATGGTAGCCTACTATCTAAAGTGTTGCAATGATAGTTACATTTGTGTGTGGTGATGATTTGTGCTAGTAGGTAACTTAAATAAATATGTAATTTGTTGTGTATTAAATACTTTTAACAAATTGATAGATCTGAGTTAATACTTAAATACTCGAAATCTGCGAAATTAAAATAAGTTTATATAATCTCCAGCATGGTATTTACCCAACCCTGTCATACAAATCAACCCTTACACTGGATTATTTAATCTATTATATCAAGCCTCGTAGCTATGCGTATAATTAATCTTTCACTCACTTCGCTCGTATTTATGCTTTATCTCACCTCAAAGCTCAATATCTTTCTTAATCTTCTATCTGGCGGTCCTCGTATCTTTTCGAATATAAAATTATCTTCAAAATGTTCTTGTCACAGAATACAAATTTATAATTTTCTCAATAACGCCTTTATTTTCATCGTAGAGAGTTGGTGATAATACATAATTAAAATGAGCATTTTTTTAAGTAATTTAACTTGTTGTTAGTTGGCTCATTCGAAATATATGAACAAAAATTCGTTTAATATTACTCGTATTTGCAAAATTAGTTTAATCGAGTTTTAAGTTCGTTTTGCTTAGAGAGAAGGTCAGGCTGGCGGAATGACGAAAAACAATTTTGAGGATCCCTTAGCCTTACAAAACGAAATTAAAGATTAGTGAAAAACGGATTAAAAACATTTAGCGTCATAACTACCCTATTAATAAAGTAACGTAAATAGTTAAGCTTTCATTATATCGACTGAAATCTGGTTTTGTCAATGACGCTGTTTCTCAACAAATATACAACCGATTTGAATCAAATTTGATATGTAACTAGAACAGACCAAGTCGCAGCTCGTCAATAAGTCCAATTTTATAAATGTACTCTGAGAGCTAATAAATTCGAAGGCAAAAAATACCAATGCAATAGAAACATTGCTCCTGGCGTCAATAAGTAGAAACTAAGTACAAATTTATTTAATCAGCTGTTAGTGTTGACGACTATAAATCAAAACAAGATTGGAAACGAATTTTGTAACTGTCTAATTAGGTTACTTAGAAATACAATAACGAATTTCGATTCTTCAGTGAACAATTTGTAATATTCTACAGTTCTAACAGAGCTTATTATCAAGTACTCATTGCCTCCCTTATTGGATTAACTTTGACATGGTATATCTCAGTTCATAGGGTAAAATTAGTACACTGGCTTAAAAAACTAAATTGCTTATCTTAATTTGTATACTCCGGCTGTTTCCACTTGAACAGTTGAAATTGAATCAATATTAGTGTCATATTCTCTAGCAAAGTGAGTAGAAAAGGAACCCATGAATGAATAAATTATATTTACATAGTTCGGAGTTTAAGTATAGATTGGCGAAGTATCAAAATATGGCGCCCATCTCACATGTTTCATAAAAAAACCACTTTCAATGAAGGTTTTCCTTATTACACAACAGTAGTCTGCAACATTTAAATAGCATTCAGTAGACTTGAGATCTTAATCGTTATTAAATATCTTGATTTAAATGTCATGAACGACAGTGTAAAAGTAGCATGAAGGATAAACGCAGTAAGTTGTAATTTAATCAGATTAGACTTGTCAAGACCAGTCAGTGAAATAATAATCGATAATTCAATAATTGCAGAGTCTCACGCTGCCAAGTCTCGAACCGTGGCTAACTACCTCTCATGTCATGACAGTAATCCAGCTCGGAATCTGGACTCTGGACCTTTCTAATCTCTCTATCTATATTGTCATCGACAAACATTTACAAATAAACCTTCAACAGTTGGGATTAAAGCGTTACTTTTGACAAATGATAGGAAACAAATAAATTATGTTTTGACTTGAGTGTTTCAAACGACTTTGTTTCACACGAATATAATATACTCCAAAAAAATAAGATGACAACTTTATTCCTGTGATTTTCTTTTCAGTTTTTATTTCTCACATGTTAATAGTATATAGAAATGTGTGTAGTCGTGACGAATATTCTAAATATTTTCAGGAACACCCGTTTTGGAAACTCCGGTTTTTAAACAAGTAGTTTTGACAAAACTGATCGGCTACTCTTATTTGTGTACAATATCCTTTGTAGGCTAACAGGTAGAATGATGCAAGTGAACTCTCCTGTTAAATACGAACAACTAGGATCGAGTTGTCGACACGAACAATCAGGTGAAAGTTTATAAAAAAGTGATATTCTAAAATATTTCTAAATAAATAGGAATTACTGTGAAGTGCATAAAAGTATTGCTGATTCGAATGAAACATGTAGAGGCTCAATTTATATTTATATACAGTGTCCTAAAAAAGGTGAACTGGCTTTTCATTTTCGGGTTATATACATCAAAAGAAACAAAAATTTTGGAATTCCGCTTCATTATTCAACTATCCACCATTTTGTTCTTTTTCAAAGAACGTCATAACTCAAAAAAATAGATAATAGAGTTCAGATTTGGTATAAGCATTTTGAATGTTACATTTTACAAGTGTACCAAACGCAAAGATTTTATAACTTTCAAAATGGCGTACGTTTAAAACTTTTAATATAGAATATCTAGAATACCGGAACTTTAAAAAAATACAATAAAAAATAGGAAACTAAACGTTTTTGGACCTATGTTTATTGGAACATTTATCTCATTTTTATGGAACAATTCTACAAAGCGGTTCCAGAGAGTTCCGGGACACCCTGTAAGTATTATTTTCTATTAAGTCTGCCATTAATGATTTCTTAGAGATCGTAGAATCTATAACTTAACTAAAACAAAAGTTTTAATCGGCTTTAATGCTTTCAACAAAATGAAGTTGTTAAGAATTCTAATAAAACGTATTGGGAAGCTATGAAATCTGATTTGGATTATTTTCTTTTGAAAAATGAATATTGATAATATAAACCTAACAAAAAAAAATTTCGCTTTAGGAATGGAAAAGAAAACTAATCTTATCCATTAAACTGTTTAAACAAAATAAGATCTCAGTATCACATAAGAAGGAAAAATTTTCACACACACATCTACAAAAAATGAATATGAACACGAAATTTATTGTTCCTTACAAGCTTAAGCAATTACAAAAACAAAATATAATCTTAGCAAAAATTCAAGTGTTCCAAGGAACAATTCAAGACTTTATGCCACAAACATCTTTGAGGTAATGTTACTAGAACAAAAGTTACAAACTAAAGTTCGCTGGCGAACGAAATTTAAAAGAGAAGACGAATACAAAACAAAATATATGGTTTCCTATTGATAGCTGTTTTTCAATCTTCCACTAACAGAACGCAAAATACCTCAATATTCCTTACATTCTATTAGACACTTCCAAACGCATTTATAAGAAGAATAAAAATATGCGAAAATACTAACATTTAAAATTGTTTGCATAAAACTATTATGCAAAATAACCGTAAAACATATTTACATAAAGCCTTCTAAAGGCATATACATTATTCACAACATATTTATACTGACCACACATATACACCTTTCGCCCTTAATTCGGTACAAAAAAATAATTGAAAGAGTGAAAAGGAAAATATGTTTAATGTTTGTAATAAAAAAGCAACAGCATCCTCACGGTCCTCTAAATATTTTCTTATTACCTCATTAATTTATTTGATTTTATGTGCAGTTTTTATGTGGGTAGATAAAATGTTAAAAACTTTAGGAGTAAGATAAGTGTAAAATTTGTTAAATACGTCAGTTTAGGTATTGGAATTTGCATCGGATAAATAATTGTGCAAATTTCTTAAATTATGCCCTGACAAATTGGCTCCACTCCCACTACTAATATAAAACATTTTAAAACCAAAATAATATATTCCAAAAATGTTAGTTCGTAATTAACAGTAAAAAATTAACCATGAACACCGTTCTAGATTTCACGAATAATTTTAAATAATATTTATACATTTTAATATGACACTTTAGGTGTCATAAACTCATCACATAAGCTTAAATTGTGTGTTTTGGGGGTCCGAGGCTATTTAGCCTCTTTTCACCGCAACCCATCGGATCTTTTATTTGATGGAATCATGAAATCATAATTTTCTATTATTTGCAGAGTTGAACACTGGTTTGATATATTAATATTTAAATTTTAACAAAATTTGAATGAAATCTTTTATAACAAAGCTCCGAAGATTGTTTCGTTTGCCTATAACTCACAAGTCGACTTTTTTTTATAGAAACCAAACAATATATTTTGTTTCAATACTTATGCCCTTTTTCTTATCTAGGTTAATCAAAATAGAAGTCATTTTTATAAAATCGTAATTTTGTGCTTTTTTCGTGTGTCAGGCACCCTCAAACTTTGAGTTAACGAACAAAACTTACCGATATAAAGGGAAAATATGCCCACATACTAAATTAAATTTCATTATTTACTTGACGTTTTCACCTTCCACTAATAAACAACACCAATATTTTTGAAATGCACTTATAACTACTGAACGCACAGCATAAAGCTCACTGCAAGACTGAACTCAGTGTTTCCCCCACTACACCAACAGGCCCAGAAACGACTGCGCATCTCAATGACAGAGGTCAGGCTAAATCTTACGAAATGAATAGTAGTGTTCTCCGCCAACTTACTCTACTTCAGTACCAACAGTTTTGTACATTACATTGTCCAATTATTTCCAGACGTTTTTGTCCAAAACAATTTAAATTCCGACCTCTCGTTATTGATAATGCCACAGAAATCAGATGATTTACAAGCTCGTACATTAACAGCTGTTTTAAATTCATGTATTTAAAACATTTGCGTAGGTTTTAGGGATTAGCTTATAACGTTAACAATGCACACAAGATGGACTTATTTCACAATAAACAGGACAGGTATGATTTAAGAATTACAGATGCAACTTTGCGTCTACGTGTAACGGAAGTACAATAAATGGTGCAAAAACATTGCACAAACTTTCTCACTCACCCTTTATAAAAACCTAATAAAACCGAATCTAAAATATCAGTTCGATAGTTGTCAATAAAAAAGTGAATAAACTATACACGCCGTTTGATATATCGTAATATATGAAAAACTTTAAATGGTGGACCGTTGTTACTTTTTTATATAGCCTAACTTAAAAAACTGTTTTGCAAACTCTGTAAACTGGCCGCCATTTTCCAATATGACAGCCAACTTTTTAATTTCCTATGAAAACCCGTATTTTGTATTGTTTTCGAATGCTATACAAAATTTTTAGACTTTTTATTGTTTAAATTGTTTAATAAATATATACTTTTCGAAGTAATAAGCTCTTAAAGTTTCGAAAAATTGACGTTGGAAGTATTTTTAAGGAACGATTTTCCATACTTCCCATTGTTGAATCAAGATAAAAATATAAATTGGCCCTTGTGTAAATACTAATTTAGGACTACCAATAATTTGTGAAACAAATAAAACCTTGCTTCCTAGCGTAAAATAAGTTGGCAGTAGTGTAGAATAAGCCAGGTAAGGAATTAAATAGCCCGAGAAAATACATTTTGTACAAATAAATAGGGTCCTATTAGGAAGAGAATAAGAAATTACAGGTCTTTAGAAAACAGTTGTAGATACAATAGTTCGAAAATTAAGTTGGCAATATTGTAGATGTCAATTTTTTGTACCGTAGAACTGTTGCACAAATTATTTGTTTTATGTGTAATCGTACATTAGTATTTACATTCATATTCATATTTTATCTCGATTCAACAACGGGAAACATGAGTAGGTTTCTTAAACAATAACCAAGAATAATAAAGTCTTAAAATGTTGTACATAATAAGAAAACATCATAAAAAATAAGGGCCCATATAAGAAATTGAAAAGTTGGCTGTCATATTGGAAAATGGCAGCTATTTTTCAGAGTTTGTAAAACAGATTAGCCTGTGCCATAAATTAATCATATTTTATTAAAATTTAACTTTTAATGACGGGTGTCAAAATTTATTTTTACAATTATTTCTGAACTAGATACAATCTTGTTGAGCACTCTGGTGAAATTCACAATAATGATTCAAATTTGCCCCTAACCACAATCACTGGAAACTTTAAAATAAAACACAATTATCTGATTAATTGTTCTTTATTTATTATTTCCACTAAATTCCCTGATGTACATTTCGATAACGTGGCAGATTTAGTTTATAAGCAAAACCCTCCGATGATGATAGCCATGTTATCGAAATGTACATCAGGGCATTTAGTGGAAAGAATAAATAAAGAACAATTAATCAGATAATTGTGTTTTATTTTAAAGTTTCTAGTGATTGTGGTTTGGGGCAAATTCGAATCATTATTATTTCTGAACTGTAATAATTAGTTATTACTTGCAATTTTGAACAAGAGTTTGGGTCATTATTTTTTACTTTTCACTAAATTTTAAAATAAACCGGTAGAGTCAATCAAAAAAAATACATTTTTATAACAGCTCCATCGACGAATATTTGGTTTTTTACTGATGGACCTGAATTTCGCAGAAATGGCAACCAATACGTTTTGTCTGAGTTCTTACAGATTTCTTTGATTAAAATTGTTATTTATAATAAAATTGGTACTAAATAGCAAATTATATCCACTTTGTCCTAGAGTAGCTATCGACAAAACCTTGCCATCGCACTTATTTAACCGAAACAGTTCAAAATTGTAAAGAGGTCAGAACTTACTCTGAAAGATTATGTTTGTGTATTGCCAAAAGGTTTCCATCAAAAGTAACCCTTTTGAGATTACCGGCAAATTTGTTAAAGGAATTTTCTCTTTTGTGATCCTAGGACGATTATTCCAGGCACACAAAATGGGCATGATTTTAGACCCAGTTTGTATTGCAGAGATTTCGAAACATTCTGGGCGAACAGAAAAGTTATGGAACGGTAGATTGCTAGGTTACAGATAATACTGCTTCACAAAGGTTATAAACAAATCCAAAAAACGTTTTAGCCAGTGAACCTGTATAGATAGATATTTGTATCAAACTGGCAATAAATACCAAAGTATATCCACTCTGTCCTATAGTAGCGCTCAACATATTTTGTCATCGCACTTCTCTAGCTGAAGAGGTGAATTGAAACCGAAACAGAGCAAAAATACAATGATGTCAGAGATTAGGCTGAAAGATTATGTTTATGTTGTGACAAAAAATGTTGAGACCCTTTTGATATTGCCATCCAATTTTAACAATTGCCGAATTTAATGTAACCATTTTTTTTTCTTATGGCTGTTACTACCAAATTTGGAGTTATAAAAAAATGGAAAATGTTCGAATATATGGTCAAAATAAGCCCACATACCAAAATTGATTTCAATCGGTTCACCCGTTTGTGCTGTAAAGCACAGATGACATACTGTACGTCAGATTGACATAATTCCAAAAACCACTTTTTTCGACTCTGCGGACCTCAATACAAAACCTCAATATTCAGCAGTTTAAAGAACTGTTTGGATTAGGTAGAGTAAAATAAATTCAACCATTTGAATTGTACAAACGACCTCAAAACCCAATTAATATTTGGTTAACCGGAAACCCAAATATGTATACAGATGTGTTTTGAAACAAATTGATCTTAGTACACACTATTGTCTCCCAAATCAAATTTCACGTTCTTTTCTTAATTTTTGTGGCCGCTATCGTGGTCACGTAAAGACGGACGGACGACACGTGAAGATCAGACACCAAAAACGAAAATCGAAATTTTGTCTTATTACCGAACTTGTCTTGTACTTCGATTATAATGGTTCTTGAAACGAAAAATACTAGGTTTCCAAATTTTAAATCTACCACACACAGGAAGCCGGTGAAATTAAAGTGATCGTAGAATTTAACATAGCCGCACCTAAAAACATATTTTCAAAACAACATGTACCGCGCGGGATATATCTAGTTTTATTAAAAAAGTTAATTTGTTTTTCGTAATTTACTCGTAAGACATAAACCTTCCAGGAATACATCATCCGCTGAATAAATTATACGAGAAAATATATTTAGAATGTATTTAATGAGTTGACAATGTGCATGCTGAGTGGTTCAGAATGAAGATTATTAAAATAATTTGCTCTTGGACAATGGCATCCCACGTGCACGTGCGCGAGCGCGCGCGGGACGCCCTACCGACTTAATGAATAGACACTTAGCCCCCTGCGTCTTGTGCCACAATAGCCCCTATACTGTCACAAGCTTTGTTGTGCCGCGAGATAGACCCAGGTTCGGCTAAATCAAACTGACAGTTTAAGGTTCCACGTCGTAACAAAGAAATCAATACGTGTTTTATTAGGGAATGCCTGATATTAAAATTATAACTAATACGTCCACACTGGTACCGGAAAGTATGAATTGTCCGCAGATATAATCCTTTTAATTAGGATGACACACGTACGAAATAGTATATTTCATCACTAGTACCGAAAGTGGTGTTTTCTGGTATACGATAGTGTTTCCGAGCGAAGCGACAGCCGAGCGCGGAAATTCGATCAAGGACGGAAAGACACTTTATGTACGAGTTATTGACGATGCTTTTCATCACACTGTAAATAATAATAATAAAAGAAGTATAATTAATAAACAAAATGTAACTATCACAAAAAAGTGTAACTTTTTAACATAACATTTACAAACATTAAATGTTACAATTTCTACATTTCAAATTTCATTTATTTATTGACAGTTTACTTGTGAATGAATATTAGCTTAATAAACTATATAATAATTGCAATTGATCATTTAAATCTTTGTCAGACATTTTATCAGGATTGCTCAGTAATATTTTTACGTTTATACTGCTAGCTATGGTAATAAGAACAGCTGATTTCAAATGCATAACTACTACTGATAGAAGAAATAAGCTACTAGCACAACTGGCGTTAGAATCCATAACTACATAGCAGTACGGGAAAAACCTCCAACTGTCTTTCCCGGACTAGACTGGGAAAATATCACTTTCAATATTACTGATTACTTTTTTGTCTGATCTTCACGTGTCGTCCGTCCGTCTTTACGTAACCACGACGCGGCCACAAAAATTAAGAAAAGAACGTGAAATTTGATTTGGGAGACAATAGTGTGCTCATATAGAATACTATTACTGATTTACAATTACAGGTGTAATTGGAAATTATTAATTTCGATACAGTTTGATGAAAATGTGTTTTCATTATACTGTTCAGCTTATTTCTTAGTCTGTTTGTACACAAGAAATTTCTTCTTTAATTTGTAATATACAGAAAATTTACTGTGCAGTGCACGGAAAATTTACCTTTTCAGCTGTTGATTTTAACAATAACAGACTTCTTTTAATTGTCATTACTAAACGTTTGATTATTAATCTCAAATAAGCGTAAACATTGTAGTTTTTACCACTGCGATTTATATCGTAAGTATATGACACTTACATATGACAACATGACAACACTTACAGTAAATACATGACAACAAAATATGAAAAGCAGAACATTTCGCAATGGAAAATGATTTGCTCAGCTCGTGGGAAGCCATACTATTGCTGTTGTTCCAAATAAGATTGGAAAATATTTAAACAATAAAATTGAAGCAGAATTTTCATTTTTAGAATTTGAAAACATCTCTCCGTCCACCAAAATGCATTGCTGAGTAAAGGCTTAAGCATCCAAAAAACACAAAATTTACTATTAACATAAATAAGTGCTTGCCCCTAACTCGAAAATATGGATTACTAACCAATTTTGATTGGATATCGCAAAGGAAATCATTTTGGTCAACACATACGAAGCATATCGCTGCTGTTCCAAATAAAAATGCAAAATATTTAAACCCTAAATGTGAAGCAGGCGCTTCAATTTTAGAATTTGAAAAGATCTCTCCGTCCACCGAAATGCATTGCTGAGTAAAGGCTCAAGGATAAATCCAAAACAACACAAATTACATTATTCACATAAATTTAAAACTGTAAGTAAGTTGCTTCGATAAAATGATTTAATGAATTAAGAGTGTGTTATCTTTTATGTGAGATATAATGAAAAGTATCGTACGTAACTCTCCCAGTAAGTGTTTTAAGTGGTCGCGCAGTAAACACTAGTTACCGGTCTTGTTACGTAATACACTATTTATAGTTGGACTCCTTAATGAATGACGTACCGACAATCAAAGTTCATTTTAATATTTTTCCACTTTACCAGTAAGTAATCTTCTTCTGATTGTTGCATTTTTACACATTAGTTTACTTTATAAACTCTTACATTTAATAAAATTCACCGAAAACTCCTGAGTTAATTTTGAAAATAATCCGTCGTTCAAACAGCATTCGTGATTTATTTTTATCGATCTGTGATTGTTAAAGGAATGAAGAATAAATAAGTATCGCTTAGGACTACATTTAAGGGAAATATGTTCAACATCAAATCTGTCACAAGTTATAGAGACAATATATATTTTGTTTATTTAAATGACAACCTTCTAGTTTTTTATGGGAAGAATCTTAACTTAAAGCGTAAAAAATCTACTTTACATTTAAAATCAGTTTTGTAGTGATTAGCCATAGAAGATATCATACAAGAGAAAACTATCATTTTGTAATTTACTTCACTTAAACAAAAGAAGAACAATTTGAAACCTCTTGATAAATCCTGAAATTTAAATACGTACTAATTGTTGGGAAAATAGTTGCCCAATAGCGGGATCAGTGGACATTTCATGACCTGTGGAATCGGCGTTTCTTTGAGTTCAATCCCAATAACTATAGTTTCATATCGTTTATCTCATCTCCGCATCAACTACATAACAAATATTTATGAAATAGAACTCTACAATAAAGGACTCTCCAGCTAGTTGTTCTTTCATTGAGCTCTTTGTTACAAAGCTTACATCTACCCAAATACATTTCTCTGAAACTGAATCGTTGTGTAAGGTCGTATGCCACCCGCACGGGATAGTGAATGGCAGTCGACCATGTCGTTTATTTTTAGACAAAAACAGGTTTATCCTCTAGTCAATGGAGATACAGTGATGCAGCGATCCTAAGCACAGGACACGATTACAACCTTATCAACATACAAAGCAGCTTTATTTTATTACAACACTGTACTGAGACGATCCACAAAGCGTAGGACAAAATTAAACAATCTGTTCGTTCTTTACAGAAAGTAGATCTTGAAAATTTTAATAAACTACTAATAAATGATCTGGTTTAAAGTTATTAGATAATGATAGATTCTTCAATTTATTGGTTTAGTTTATTCGGAATTACGCCATTATTTGTGTAGTTTTAAGAGTATGAATCAACCTCCATTATCAAGTGATAAAGCCAGAACTGAAAAGAGAAAAATATAAATACAAATATGAAATTAAAACTAAAAATCTAGTAAAAGAACCCACAACTAAAGCTTGGTCTGAGTTATCAATACAACTAAGTCTATATACAAACTTTATAAAGAAAACGCACAAGTCATAAAACAACACAAGAAATAACAAACAACAACATGAAATGAGAACCTACAAATGGTCAACTTTATAATTTATGGGTATGTCAAACAGTGTGGTTTCTTATACAGTTTTTATTAACAGAAACATAACGGCCTTATTTTTACACTGATTTGGCTTATCGTTAGTGTTACAGAGTGTTTCGGAACTCTTGTTCTTTAGGGTTGTTAGATTGTTCCTTGGGTAAACAGAGAACGAGGTTTCAAACAAATGTTGAAATGATACAATAAGCAACTTTGACAATAAAACATGGTAAACTATTCAATGGATTGTATTAATAATATAAAAAAACACCATAATTCCAAAATATTTTGGTTAAAGGCATTGGGTTTTCAATTTTTACATAACTATAATAAAAATACAGAAATCATTTTGTTTGTCATTCAATGGGAAAATGTATTGTCTTTTGTAAATGTTTATCGAAATATTCGACACTAAAAATGTCAAACGGAGGACATTTAAACAAAATACAAAACAATGTTGTGGTTTTTGGTACATAGATAAAAGGTCACATAGAATATAATAATTATGTATACAAACTTTTGACCTTTTGTCTAATTCATTTCCAAAAACATAATATTTTTTGTACAAAACACAAAATGGCGGACAGACAGACAACTAAGTGTGTTTCAAACAAATGAATGGTCGTTCTGTCTTTACTTTAATCCCTCAATGTATCCAACAATAGTTCCGAAACACCTTGTGTGTGAAGCATCAAATATTTTTCATTTATATAAGTTTTTTTCTGTTTGTTATAATTTAGCTTTTTCCAAGCTATATGTATCTTTCAAATAGTTTAAGATATAAATAAATATTGAGATTGACTTGTGAGATAATATTAGATAGACTAGAACTCGAACACAAGATCTCACAAAAATTACGTTTACTTAATCAAACACGTTACAACGACAAAGTCACCATCCTCAGTGATACGTGAGCTACAATAACTAAACTATAAGTTACTATAAACTTAAATAGTTTGTGTTAAAATTTAAATCTTCAGTAATGCTTTTTGAGAGGTAGGTTGTATTTTTTATGCGTAGTCCAATCCATTATTAATTAATAGTAGAACTGTATACAACATCAGGTATGAACCTCTTGAGACACGCTTTCCACTAATTTCTCCTTCATTCATAATCAAGAAAGGAAATTTTAATAAACCAAATTGCCTCCGAACTTAATAAATCTTAGCAAATGATACGTTTTAGAGAAAAACACTTGACACGTGTGTTAATTCATTTTCTTTGGAAGTTAATAAAATAATTTCAATCAAATTTCGTAACTGATCAACCTGCAAATACGTTTAAATCTATTTTTTGTCGGATTTCATACAAATTTTCCATCTAGACACACAATGACCTGACGGAGGCACTATTTCAGTTTCACAAGTAATTCTCTTTTGGTTACTCATTTCAATTAATCTTTTAAATTGATCAAAATTAATGACATACATTTTTTAATATTTTACACCAGCGATTTTGTTACGTAAATCAGTACTGCGATGTGTAGACGTTCTATTTTCTATAATTAACCGACTAACCTCAGTTCTAACAGTTAAAATTGTTTTACTTGAATATCATTGCTGGTATGATTACAACCTTGCATTGTTTGAAATAACCACTGTATAAAAACTCTCCTTAAGAATTCATACCTTCAGAGTACGACAATTTCGAGGTATTATAGCGATATGCTCCAAAAAAAGCATGGAAAGATAATAGCAGAAAAGATGGGCTATATATAGTACAGGATGTTGGACCTTAAACAACCTGGAAGAGTGGTTAAACAGGGCGTATGGCGAGGTAAATTATTATCTTGCACAATTTTTGACAGGCCAGATCTTTCTCAGAGCTACTTCTTCAAAATGGGTAAGAGGATAGCCCAAACTGCCTGAATTGCAAAATTGTATAAAAATATAAATGTGTTCCTTAACGAAAACCATCGTAAAGTTGCAACCTTAAAACCTACTACGAAATCGTAAAATAAAAAATGTAATAATTAACTTTCTTTATCTGTCTTACCTCTACATATAAAATCTCTGCTTGTAATTTTATAACTTTAAAGCCGATTATCCGATTTTATTACGATTTTATCTACTATATTAGTACAATGTGTGGTCAAATTGTAATATTTTTTTATTCAAATTGATTAAGACGTTTCCAAGTAATAATAACACTTGTCTGCTCAGGAAATACAAAAACTTTCATTTTCTAAGATTTCAACAACGAATATTTTGTCAGGAACATATGATTTAAACGCTAATTGGAGTTTTTTCTTTAGATCGGCGCTGTATTTTCCCAATTATAACAATTTTTTCTGTTAAAAATAAGAATTCCACATTTTTCGACATATTTTGTACATTTTCTTACAATTTTTGGTATGTTTTGTTAATAGCAAAGCTGGTATACCATTTAAACGTTAATTAAATCAGTGCAGTCGTTTTAATACAATAAAATCCACAATCTCAAGTACATTTTTGACATTTCGCGATTATAGCGTAAAATAATTATTACAATCGCTTCATAAGTTTCCCTACCGTCATTCTTCTCTCCTCCATAAACCAGACTCTTCCCCTCTAACTCAACTCATAGCTCAGATTACACTAATTTAAAAAATCTCACATCTCTACATTTCAAGAATTCAACTTTTCCTGTTTGTTTATTTGTCAGCGTGTAAATCTAAAACTGCAGATCAATTTATCATTGCTGTGGTTTTTTCTTTCTTTTTATTATACTTTTTGATACCTAAAAAAAAACATTTATTAATTTCAAATTTGGTACACAATTAAAACGTTATTTATAATTAAAAGGATTAATAAAATTGCTTCAGAGGTTTCAAAATTGTAAGTGGTTTTAGTTTGACCCGCCGTGGGATGCTACTCGAGAGAGTATAGCTGTAAATATTGATGAACGACTTTCGTGTATCTATAAAGATTGTCTACCTTTAACGAAAAGAAATAATAAAAGAATGCCATTATCATTTTGCTGTTACCTACTCCGAATGACGAGGGTGTTTATCACTCGGGTTTATGCGATTATTTTGATTTTTTTTTTTTTCATGTTTGTTCTTATCGTTATTTAAATGAAGCCTATCTATTTTGAACTTTAGTTTAGAAAGGTAAAGGGGAAACGACTTTATTATAGATATTCCTTTATATTCGTATATTTGAAATTTATAAGCCAATATTCCAAGCTGTCGAAACTAAAAAATGGAATTTCTTTATCAACTTAAGAATACTGCAACTAAGATGTTCTCTTCCATTTGTTGTTTCATACCATCGCGTTGAGGTCATCGCACTACAACATCTGGATTCTGTTGCTTTACTATCTACCTCTTCAGATAAACTTTGTTTATGTAAAATACATTTGTATTATATTTTTTGAAACCTAAATTTATTTTATCATCAGTCAGTATTTAAACATTATAAAATGATTTGTACTCTTTTAGTTTTTTTTTTTTATAAAGTTGTTTTAAATATCTTTGTGGACATACATTATTATTTAAATTTGTTTCAATAAGCTCAGATCGTTTGGTTTAGTTTTATTAAAACCGATTGTTAAGCGACCACGTCTTGCCTACTAGAAACCTATTAAATGATTTTACAACCGTATATTTCAATTCGCGGAAGCATCTTTAGTTTCTTGTAGGCGTCTTAACCTAAAGAATTACTGAACAAAACTACGACGTTGGAAGAAGATTCTTTATTTATTTCTAGATCTTGACTCACATCCAAGATACCTCCCAAGATGCTGAGGAGATCACGTATCAAACAGAGCCGCAAAGTTCCCGGTGAGGCACTCTACGGATCTACTGGTTAAACTCACACACTCCTCAGATATTACTATCGAGGACCCATCGAAATTCCCCGAAAATATATGTTTAGTCACTACATACCAACCCAAATAAGACAAAACTTTTATCTCAGACGATCTTTTATTACTTTTACACCATTCCTCTCAAAATACCCCTAATAAATTCTTTCTCAAATTTGTTAGACCAATTAGTTTTGTATAGACGCCACACTCACTTTGACATTTTATGACATTTTCAAACACGTCAACAAATTTACTTGCTGATGATTTAATTCGTGGGTTTAGGAAGTGGATTTATCGCTAGTTTTAGTGACAGTTGGAAAGTAATATATTTGATAGGATGAAACAAAATCACACTTAACAGGGTAGAGTGGTTTTAATGTTGGTTTAAGTTCGACCAAATTCGTCATTGTCTATTCGACCAAATTCGTCCAAATTTGGCATTTCGAAAATTAAAAGTCTCCCGTATTTTAATAAAGACGTCAAATGTTCAAGCAAGTTTAAAATAAAATCTTGTTAAGCACTGTGGTGAAATTCACAATAATGATTCGAATTTACCCCTAACCACAATCACTGGATACTTTAAAATAAAACACAAATATTTTATTAATTGTTATTTATTTATCTTTCCACTAAATGCCCTGATGTACATTTCGATAACATGGCCTCTATCTTACTGGGTAAGTGATCTGTGGAGTGGGAGGGATTTTAGCTTGAATTCAGGTTATTATAGTTTTAGGTTTAATTTTATTTTACAAGTAGATATGTAAGTTTAGATTTAGTTTAGAAGCAAGACCCTCCGATGATGATAACCATGTTATCGAAATGTACGTCAGGGCATTTAGTGGAAAGAATAAATAAAGAACAATTAATCAAATAATTGTGTTTTATTTTAAAGTTTCCAGTGATTGTGGTTAGGGGTAAATGCGAATAATTATAAGCAAGTTTAAAATTAGTCGTCAATTTGAAACCTTATGTTAGGAAAATTTATATTCAAAATGTAAAATAGGGGCGTTACTTTAAAACTATTATAATAGGTTTATACAACTAACTGTGTGTCAATGTATTTTATTTTTCCCTTATAAGCATTTCGACATTTTGTCTTTGGTAAATCTTAAAAGACAAAAAATATATTCATTGAACAATACGAATATAATACATTATTCATCAAAAAAATCATTGAACATAACTGTTCAGTTGATAAAGGTAAGAAGTTAGGCCACTTTCTGTTATACTTATGACAAAATAAAAAGTGATATCTTTTATGGTTTTAAACACCAGATGTTTAATTATTTCAACTTTTCCAGGTGGTACAGAATCTCATATGTGGATTTACAAGTGGAAAAAGAATAACTATTACTTAAGGCAATATTTTGGTGCAGAAATAAAATATTGACCTTCCAAGTACCTAAGTAGAATGTAGAATAAATTTAATAGTGATACCTACATAAATATCTGTTCAGCAGTTATAGTTGATCACAAAATTCTAACAAACGAGGTTCTGAAATCTAGGAATTCATCGTTTTTAAATACACTTTCTTATGTTTCAGTTCTTCCATTTTATATACTGTGATGGTGTCACTTGGCTTGGGACCAAACTGTGTTCGGGTGTCACCTGACAGGGAACAGCTAATAGGAACTTGGTATGTATCTATGTTGAGCAGACCATGCAGAAAATGAGGATGAGTAATCCGTCCGATCTTGGAACCAATCGTGAGGTGTTGAGTCTATTATTTTAATTTTGTTTTTTATACTTTAATTCCAAATTAACCCAGGTTGGTTAATATACTGGGGTCATGATGTTCAGAGTTATTCTGGAGAGTCATCCCCTAATTATTAGTGTTTAATTTGTAATTAGCTTTAACACGGTAATTTAATATTTATTAATTTCTTCCAATGCTTTCCTCAAATTACTAAAATCCACAAAGTCCACAAATTACTAAAATCCACAAAGATAGTTGCGATATTAATTGACAACATACGCCTGAACATAGTATACTCAGTTGCTATAGTCTTCCGCAAACATAATTCAAGAATACTAGCACCCACGGATAAGAGGAAATCGATTAGACAGAAAAAAGTGTAAAGATGTGAAAATTAGAACAAAGGAAAGTACCAAGTTAAGACCACATTAATGAAGAGAGACAGATGGCCCCATAAAAATAGATAGGAACAGTATTTGATGGAAGAAGAAATGTCAGAAGACATGCTAGATATCATGAGCAATATATCAAATGAGAAATATCCAGACAGTTTCCATGCCAGAACACGACGTTAGAAATAAAATTAGAAGAATGTGTACTATATACAGAGGCTAACTATATACAGTTATTAATCCATGAGGACATTGCAAATCTACAAAGTATGTTTTCTTAAATAAACAGAGAATGAAGAAAAACGAAGAATGAAAAATTAAAGATGACAGTAAAGTCAAAACTGCAATCTAAATGACCAACGTAACTAAAAACCACTTTTTGTCAATCCTATCTTTTTACCGCAGGACCACAAAATCGTTGGATTCATAAAAAAGCTCCGATGTTATCTGATTTATTAAGATAGCACCCGGGACAAATTGTCGCCAAATTAAGTGTCCGGCAAAGGTGTGAGGATGCAGGTGTGTAGAGTTGATAGTTTATGGCTGTTCAGATGTCACCCAACAAATTGTCACTCCTCTGGGTGGCCGGCCACACTCTCTTTATTGTCTTACTGACCCAAAAATATAACCACCATCATAGAAGCAGATAAGCGAACACTCAAACATCATTTAAATAACACGGCACGAGGACGGGGAAATTTGGTGTTAATGTGTTGGTATTAATCTGACTCGCCGGGATATTTCTATCAGAAGTCAAACTGCTTGTATGGTTGCCAAGGAGATTTCGGTGACGATTCAATATTGTACAGCAGGTTTGAATAATTCAAATAGATATGAAAAGTTGTAATAAATTATTTGTAGTTGATCGATCTTCGTAGAAATAAGTTTAAAACAGAAAGTATATCATTAAGATACAATATATTTAAAACAAACCTACTTCAACATTTTATTCCATTTCGTTGTTGTTAATGAAACGGTTGATAAAAATATGTTGTTGTTTTTTACCGTCAAAAATCAACAAATATTTTACAACGTAATTAATAAGACTTTAATGACGGCCATGTTTATGTAGTAAAGATAAATTCAAATTTGTGTGATTGAACAAAACAAAAGTTTAATTTTCAGATGTAATTTTCAATAGAAATAAAAATATATTTTCAAGAAAGTCAATTACAACTATTTCAGGCTGTTAATATAGTTTATATATCATCAAATTAGCAAACCGGTTTTTACGAAGTGAATTATTGACGAAAACAATACCTATAACATTGTCAAATAAAGGTCGTGATTAATAAAAAAAATACCTAAATGAACCTGTAAAACTGAGTAATTATTCGAGATCTGAGGTCTTCACCAACACAAATAAAGTCTACTAACTCAACTTACTTGTTTTTACACTCACAGAGGGTGTTGACTATATTCGGCAGCTCAAAGTGGCTCTCGACCCAACACTGAATTTGAGATATCCCAATTAATTTTACAACAGAGTTATAAAAGCGTAAAACCAACGAGATGTTAGTTTATCCATAAAGCTCCAACTTTTATTGCCGTCATGATGCCTCCTATAGTATAGAATAAACAAATTAAACCGAACAAATATAGTCAGCCTAAATTTTTTTGTTTACGATGTTAGAGGTTCTAGACATTGGTTTGGAATTTTAACCGCTCGTGTGGGTTCTAGTTAGGTGGACAGGCCTATTTATTGAAGACAAAGTGGGCTTCCTTTTGATTAACTCAGTGTAATAAATGTACATCTATGTAAACAAACGATTCATTAATATTTCAGAATGTTTTTAAATATTACATGTTGTAAAGCAACTCAAAACTACTGAAATGGAACCATAAAGAAAAACAAAATAAAATTTGTATGGGTTTGAGTTTTTAATGATGGCTCATATAGTTTCTATCCGTTATTCTCGACCTCAGTTTTTCCTTATAAGATATTTTTACTTCCTCATATACACCATAGTATAGAGACATTTATCTAATGGTGCAAACAATATGGATATATCCGTTTTAAGGTCTCTTGGTTCCATAAAATGTTTTCCCATATTTTTACATCATATCTGGATATTTTTAAATTTCTACTATAACTAAAAATGTAAGGGTAGCTCCCATGAAAAAAAAAGAATATAAAATACGATTTTCTTAAAATTGGCTAAATTATTTTGATCAAAGTGTGCACATCAATGTGTCTATCCTTTAAGGACCCTTAATGCAATTATAATATAGTGCTAAAGCAGAAAATGAATGCCTCTCCATCGGCCCAGAGCCTGCGGGGCACTTTGCCGCATAGCCTATGTGTATTTCCCAATGGGACTCGCAGGAACATCCTAAAGCTTGGGAGAGAATTAAAGACAATTTACAGTCAAAGAGGATGCTCAAGTGTCTTCTAAGACTCAATACAGAGTAATCGCTTAAGCTGAACAGGTCAAACCAATGGAAAGTTGTTGGATTGCTGACTTGTCATTGGATGTTCAGTAGTGATCTACAAAAAATGGGATTTCATGTAACTGACCTACTCTGTACGTAATGTGGTAGCTGAGAAAACAACTCCCCACATCATATTTAACTGCCAAGCTTTGTTGCCCTTAGACGGTCTGTTGAGTGGCGGACAGATAAGAAAAAAGGACATCATCCAAAGCACCTCGCTGTTTTTCAAAAGCCTAAGGTTGGATTGGAAAGGTTAGTCTTGTGGATGAAGATAGTTTAATATCTGACAGGCAAATCCAGGACTTGAATCCTGGCTCAAAAATTACAAAAAAATGCATTAAATCTATAGAAAAACTCTGGGAGACGCAGGCGATAGATGTTTGACATTGTTGCTGTTTTTATAATGATGTGTGTATATGACTTGCCTATTACCTTTGTACTGGTAGTTAGTTGGCAAACACGCAGTATTCTTGAAATACGTGTTTTATTATGAATACCTACTGGATTAAGAACACGTTCATTGATACCAAAGAGCCTTTCGGATTTAATTTGGTGTTCGGAACGTTGCAAGCAATCTGTGAATACTACTGATCACACGAAAATTAGAAACAACCAAATCCGTAAAAGAGGATAACTGTATGTGCCAACAGATTGATGATGATGGTAAAACTCTCCACAGAAATCGTTACGGATATCAAGTCAAGAGACTGACACATCTTATGAGACATGTCAAAGATATGCTGTGAAAAACAATGACTACCGTACATAGTTCAAGCCACAACAACTAAAGGCAAATAAACAGAAAATAGTTCAATGCTGCCAATGGTTTCAGACTCATTAAACGATGAAGAATTTTCCATCATACGATTTATAGACGAGGCGTGGTTTTACTTCTTTAGATTCACAAAACTCTGCTACTAGTCAACCGAAACCCACATGTACATCCACTGAATTCCGACAACATTTAGTGAGAAATATCTCCCATGAGAATTGTAGAACTGATTTTCTTTTCCGTTAACTGTGAGATTTATGGACGAATCTTCATGAAATATCAGCAACAATTTGTTCACATTGAGCTGACGCAAGGCTACTTTCATCATGGTTTCTGAAAGAAATATTTTCTGATATTGAGTCTCTTTTTTAAGTCGGAGTTTATTTTCTCCTTTTGATCGATAATTCAGAAATCGGAACTTGTAAAATTAGTAAACACACTATTAAACCACCATAAACTAAAACAAATCATTAATCCATATATGCACTCTGACGGTTGTTGTTTAATTTACTCCATTACGAATATTTTTCGAAATTCCAGACAAGGGTGTTATGGTCGTATTTTCATAGAAAACTATTAGACAATTTGTGGGTAGAACCTTTTTGTATAGAATTTCATGATCTTTACCGTGGTTATTAATCTGTACAAGAATTTACAGTGTTGTTTAAAAAATATATCTTACCCATGGAAAAATAAAAGCACCCAATATAGTAATGTACACTTGTAAAGATTTTTTTTTAAATTGATTGTACACTACAGGACTTATCGAAAAACATTTTAAGTGTGATTTAATTTGAACTAAACATTTCTGACGTCTATACTAATAAACTTACTCAGTTCATGGTTTTTAATTTTTAAGTATGCTTTATAAAGTAACGTTTATAAATATGTACCTGGCTATAACCGATATCGACTAATCAATCTGTGAGGACTATTAATCAAACAACGATATATCACCGATCACCGACTGTGACTGTGACTTTGACCCTGTCTGGAGGGTCTAAGCTTCATTCTGTCGGTCTAATCTCTCAACTACAGTCTTCCAATGTATTATCTGCTGATTTTTCCATGTGATTTTAGTTTTGCTCACGTTTTACACAATTGTACAGGCAGAGACAAAGGTTTTAAACTATTTCTTACATATACAAAATATCGGAAGTATATTGATAAAATTCTATGTACGACGAGTGCTTTATAGATACAACTATGTTTAAGGTTCTGACTCGAAAATGTAATGTTTCGTTTAATTATATCATTTTATTTAACGATATTTTATAACGAGTTTTCATTCAATTGAATGGTATAATTAACGTTTTACATCACTTGTAGGCTATATGTTTTTTTTGTTCTAATATTATTACTTGATAACGGAAGTTGATTTATACTCTGGAAACTTTGTTTATTAGTTCATATATATATGAACTTTTTATATATAATGATGTCAAACTTTTTTTTTTAAATCAACACATTTTAAAACAAGTTTTAAATCAACACATTTTAGAACAAGTTTTAAATCAACAAATACAGCCCCACTTTACGGTTCCGAAAATGGGCCAAGCTATTTTTCAACAAGATGGTGCTTCACCCCACTATACAAATTTATTCAAACAATAACTAAATAACAATCTTCAAGGAATTCGATTGGTCGTAGAAGTTTTTAGATTAGCCACCCCGGTCTCCTGATTTAACTGTGTGTGATTTTTTCTTAAGGGGGGCTATTTAAAGTGGATAACACTAATCAGTTCGAGATCGGTTTTATTGACAAAGTTCTTCAACAAGATACATGTGTGTTGCTCAGTTAATTTATTTCCCACTGTTTTTACACAAGGAACAATACTCCGAAGTTTGTAAGGAGAATTCAAAAACACTCTGTATTCAAATAATTTTGCAGTTTATTTCTTAGTTTTAACAGCTAAAGGAGCAAGTGCACATCCATAGTTTCAACAATTATGCGGATTTGAAAGCGTTATCAAAGAGGAACTTCTTCGGATCCCACATAATTACAAGGGCGCACTCGTCATTTTTTAGGCGTTGATATCAAGTGTGTCACTGTCAGGATTGCAGTTTGAATAATTTTTTTTTTTAATCTTATTTTCATTGTTTTTTAAAACAGCTAAATAGTTTCTTTTAAAAGAATAGTGTGTATCAAATTACGTTTGTAGCAATACAAGTATTTTAACAAACGTAACAAAAGCGGAACTTTATTTCAAAGGTTGTTTTTTGTGTTTCCACTATTATGTTTCTATAAACACTAGTATGTTCAAATCTCCCTACATATTTTTGTTATCTTTATTAAAAATTATGTAAAGTTTCAAAAGAATCGGTTGAGGAATAAGCAATTAATAGGAAATCAAAAACATGTACTTCTTTGTTAGATCACTATACATGCCAATATTGTTTAGCAATAAAAGGGCTAAATATTCTGTATTTTGTAAATAGTTTGTAGAATCAACACCTTTCGATATATTTGAAATCCAAAGTTTTAAATAAACATATTTTTAAACGATTAAGTGAAAAATTATCAGATTTTGTAGTACACAACAAACTAACGGTACAAAACGTACCGGAAAATTTTGGTACCTCTAATTTAATTTGTTCTCCAGTTAAATCTTTTTTTTTAAAGTTTGGGAGACTAATTATGAAACACCCTATAAATATCTCATAATGAATTTAATTGTGTTAAAAATGAAATTTGGTGGTACATGCTAAAGGAACAGTATTTTGCTAATCAGTATATTGCTAAAGGAACAGTAAAAGAACAGTAAAAAAAATCCGTGGACCTGAATTACAAAATAGGTCACTTAGATAGGCTTACCCATTAGCCTACCATTTCCGCCATTACCCTTGTTTACTACCAACTTCACGCTACAAGAAGCAAAAATGAACTAACGACGTCGTCTATAAAGTTGAATATTTTAAAATTGGCTCAACTGATTTCGTCTAAATTTGAAAAATGTATAATCCAAACCAACGTATATCCTGTATAGAAAATATCCATTTATGATTAAATTTAATAACACTAAAATGCTGTGAGCACAACTAAGTCCATTAAGTATTTTCCACATTACTTCCAAACCGTAATTTTGTTTTCGTGCGTTTTGCTGTTTTGTTTAATAATAATCAACAAAAATAACTCTGTGCCCTAACAGCTTGGGATTTAGATCAGTTAAAAAGGTTTTCAATTCGGAAATGTACTGTTAGCACATCGAAATCACGTCGCTTCTAGCCTCCACAAATAGAATTCTTTATCAATTGTAAATCCCCCTCATCATGCTGGGTCAGCACCGTAAATTTTTGAGCCAATATATTGAAGACGGAATCACTCACACACCAAGCGAAAGGCCTTACAACTACATCAACCAGAGCTTCGTTGAATAGTTTACACACTAATAAATTTCGCCGAAATTTTTAGAAATAAATTTAAATTTCATTATACTTTGAAAAAATTACAGGTCAAAATTTGTACTCTCAGATCCTGACATTTTCTTATTATTTATAGTTCAGAGACTAAAGATATACTCGCTATAACGCTATGTAATGATGGAAAATGATCACGTTGTCGCTAAGTGATTAAGTGGTGCAGTATAATTATTCTGTGCAATTACAAAAATTCGTATTACTTACTCTCAAATACACTACGGTCACATATTTAAAAAAAAAAACGTTTCTCCACATCACCATTTTTAGCGACGTGCTTTGTTTTATATTCCGTAATAGATACTGGCGTTTATTTACGTAAATAAGCGTAAAGTGACGTATTTTTACGACTGAAATAAAGTAAGTTAACCTTTAGGCTTTCACCAATATTATCAGTAAACAGTATAACACGCTATAAAAAAAGAAACGGTTTCGAAATGGCTTTAATAGAATTTAGCAATGAAGGTGTGTTTCTCTTAAGGATACTCGTTTTATTGTATCGATCAACACGAGTAGGCTATAAGGTAGTAAAACTTTTATGTCTCTCCATTCTAACCAAAGTTGGTGACATACTGGTTCCTTGCGGCAGACCGTTCATTGACGAAACCTCCAACTTTATATCTCGGAGCGTGATATACTATTCATCATTAAAACAGTTAAATTAATAGAACTGGTTGTTTAAATTTCATCTTTGAATGTCCTGTTTTCTATTTGTGATGACATTTTGTGGAAAAAATAAATACGCCTATCACGACAATTCAAACAGTTTAATCGGACATTTGCAATCATTTGTGTATATACAAGTAACGACGTTTCGATAGTGTTAATCAACTTCCGATCTCAAGTGATAATCCTAGAATATGAGAAATATGAAAATCAACATAGCCTAGGGCCATGTTGAAAACTAAAAGTAGAAAACTCGTAAAGGAACCCAGGTTTAAAACTAGACCTTAGCAGTCAAACTAACTAAGACTAGATATGATTAGTTAAAACCTGTCACAGCACACAACACAAGAAACTGTACACACGAATATACGAAAAAAGCGTACACCAGGAATCTTGCGAAATATGCGTACAGGATCAAGTTTTGACAGTTGAGGAGGGTAAGCTATGACGTCTAAACATTTAGACAGGCGAAAAATGCGTACAACATTTAGGGTAAATGGATCTTTTAAAACCATTGAACTATATATCGATGGCTTAGAGTGAAAACAAACCTGATTTCCATCACACTTTTCCCAGGCTGTGGACTGGCAAAATGATAGAGATATGTTGCGCTATCAATTTGGCGTGTTTAAAATCAGCGTGTAGCCTCGTCATTTTTTTTTTTTTTTTTTTACTTTTTAGTTATTTTTACTAACCTAACCTAACCTAACCTAACCTAACCTAATTTAGGGGTGGATGGCCGGGGTGGTGGTTTGTACGCATTTTTCGCTTATCATATTTACCCTATACCCTCGTCAAATACCACTGTTTCCCCTTGTACGCATATTTCGCTGTACGCATTTTTCGCTGTACGCTTTTTTCGTGCCACCGTACACACCATTCCTGAATCCTTATACTACACGATAGGGGTGCAAAACTGATAGGAAGGTGGTTTTTAGTGAGTAAGAATTCCACACTATTGGGAAAACCGTATGTATCCCTTTGTCTTTTGAAGATTTCCACCTCTCCTGAGATTTTTTAAGCCCTTAAATAAGAAAAAAACTTATTATGTTGGGAGAAAACAATACGGTGAGCTAAATAAAATCAAAATAGTTTTTAACAAAATTATAGAAAGTGAACATTTTATAATCTGGTTTTATAGCAGACATCGTTCTTATTTACAATACGATGTATAAAAATAATGCTCACAAACTACTTACTATTCAACCACGCTTCACTAAAATCAATAAATTCGGTAGCTTCCTAAACATGTCACAATTAATTGCTAACAGTTGCTCAACAACCACACAGAGCCGTCAAAATATCTATTTATAAACATAGATTATATAACTATTATGTAAGTTTCTCTTTTCTACGTAAAATAAATATAATATTGTTTATACTGATGACCGACGGTACTTGATAGAATTCCATTTATAAACTGTAGAATGTAACAAAAGAATTTGTATGTGTTTATTTGTAAAGAAATGTAATGTGACATAAAATACCATATATCTTTGTATAAACATAAAACTATGTAATAGTTGGAATTAAAACTACTACCTCTAATTAGTAGCTACCATTTTTCTATATCGCAATATGCAGATAAAAAATAATAAAAAACGAGAAACATTAATTAAATCCTACTTTTAGTTTTCAAATTTCATTTACTGGTAAAACCTAAACATTATATCTCTATAACCATTTTATATAAACCAACTTACTGTACATCAAAATAGGCACAAATATTCTCATTCACCCACCTCCAAATCTAAATAAGAATCGATCAAAACTATTCACTAAGAGTAGGTTAGGTTAGGTCTTGTGACAAACCAAATATTTAGTTACACAATAACAGTTTTAATGTCCCGAAATATGGTAAAATATGCAAATATACCAAATTTGATTATAATCTGTGTACTCGTTTGGGCTCCTGAGCATTACACATTCCGGTTATATTTGAGGAAGTGAAAACTCCTTTTTTTACTACATGGAATGTATTGTATCTAAACTTCTTGAAAAGGACAGTCGAGTTTCTTCAACCACAGATGTACAGAATTACTTCCTTACTTTCGAAATTTTATCCCCAAAATTTGGTATCAATTCTCATTCATAAAACTATAGAAGTTTTTGTGAAAGAACAAAATATCCATCCATACAAAAATGACAATTTCATCGAGTTTTGAGCATTGTCTCTCAAAATATTTTAATGAGAACTCGGTTTCTCCAAATTGATTATTAAGTTAGACTACTAAAATCGAATTGGTGATTTGTTTTGTTTTTTAACAAAACCATAAGAAGTGAACGAAAAATATTTCAAAAGAGGTTTTATCATAATTTATGTTTTTTTTTTTCTCTATAGAACAGTTATTTTATATAACAAAAGGCAACTGTAATGTTGTTATATTATGTAGCTCCGTCCATTAATAACGTTCACTCCAAATTGTCCTCCCATGTTGATTGTATACGCAGCATTATTTTGCTTTCTTTTCATTTCTAAATACTTAAAATCCTATAGTCATAACATTTAACCAATGTCTAAAACCCCTTTAATTACCGTTTCTGTTATTTTCAGTAAACTTCCTTCTTTCTATTGTTTGTAGTTCCATGAAAACAAGTGGTTCCGTGGTTCCAAACAGCCATTGTGGTCGCTAGACGCTCTTGCTGTAAATCAAGAACTCTGCCCTCTGTGACAAGGAAGACCGAAACATTGATTTCATGCTACGGAAACCAAACTGTAATTGTCCGGTCATCTACCCCCGAAAGGTCAATTCCAGTATTGCATAGTTGAATTACGTTAACCTTGGCTTTTTTCAAGACTGAGAAATAACATTAGATAATCTATTATTATTAATTATAGTAATGCTTAGGTTAGAATTTTAATATATAGCCAAAGATTTACAGAATTTTGACTTTAGGCTTCAATTACTTTTGTTTAACTTAGCATACAAGTTTTTTTTAATATCAGATTTTTTAAATATACTGGAAATTTTGCATGGCTTCGAAAAATTCTGGGAAAAAAACCAATTTGTTTTTGTTTTAAAATAGGTTTTTGCTGTTAAATATCTATATTGAGAGATCGATAGTTATTTAAATCCGGCGTCATAAGCCATAGACTACTTATTTGGATATTTTTTAAATATAAATCACGCTTTTTGTATTTCCGGTTCAGATTTATTGATTTTATTTTTTAATATCTCGGCTTCTATAAAAAGGATAAACATCGGGGCTTCGGGACATAAACATTCGAATTGTTCATCATAAATGTCTCTATAAAACTCTGCAACATACAATTTTTTAAACGATTTAACTAACCTAAAATAAAATTAAAACTTCAGTAGATTAAAAGGCATTAGTAGATTTTGTTTTGCTTAATAACTGTAGTTTCAATACATATAAATTAACGAATTTTGTTTTAAAATATACATTTAAAAAGTCATAAATACGAGTACAAAATTCATTGTTTTTTTAATGGTAAAGAACAGGCTAAAATTTAATTTTTAAAAGTTTTGAATAACCTATCAATTTTGTCAAAACGTTATTTTGTTTTTATTGCTAAAGATTGGTATTAGATTGTTTTCATGAAAAATTGGATATTTGTAGTAAAGTTAACCAATCATTTTATTAATTTAATTACAAATATATTTAATTTGCTAAATTGTTAAATTCATTATTTTTATGCTCTCGAGTCAAATCTCCAGTTCAACAATACAAAGATTAATGATAATTTGTACGTAACTCATTTTGGATCCAAATTTTTAAAATCGGGAATCTTATATTTTGATACACGAAATCAATATTATATACAGAAAATGTATTAAAATCTCTTAAGCTGTTTTTAAGCTACTTAGAGGCGTTATGTATTCAGGGCACTTAAAGAAAACTGTTCTTACAAACAACAGTGATAAAAATGCTTAGTTTTACACATGTCGTTGATTGTTTTTTTCTAAACACATTTATAAAAAAAACAATATTATTTCGCTATCTCCTCAAAAATGTATCTTTAAATATATTTCTTAAGTTGAGAAGTTGGTGTAGATGATTCTTTCATTTACATTACTAAAGCATTTTGTATTTTGAAACAATGAATGCCTAAACTTGCATCTCTTGTGTCGCAAACTAAAAGGGTATTTCGTAATACATTGGAAACGAGTTTACGTGCACAGTGTATTCAGGCAATCAGATGTGAATTTTTAAGAAATTTTATAAAATCTACTGTTTGTTTTTGCATTACCAAGACGGGATTAAGGTTATTATTATTTTTTTTTAATCATCAGTAACTTGTAATGCTCTATGAGTTGCGATTTTGTATATTGGGTCGAGTCATTTGTACATTTCACAAAATCTAACGATATTTCATAATTAGAACGAAACCGAAAGGCGATTTTAAGAGATTACGTTTTTATAACACCTACAAAGTTTTTTACTTATAGCTGCCGAATAGGAAATTTTTGGAAGTTAGCAACCTGTTCTTTAGGTCTTTGGAGAGTAAATTCTACAAAATACGAGTATGGTCAAAATCGTTACAGCTAATTTTTGAAAATTGGAATTTGAGTTCCTTTTATAACAAACCTTTCATGGTTTCGTTTTAGTTATAAAAATAGAATAACACGCCATGATACAGCTAAAATATTCCCACACACCAAATTTGGAATCTACTTACGCCTTTGACAAACGTCATTACAAAAACTAGTTGTTCTTTTTTTATTCAGCAGACCTCAAAACTGGAATATCCGCAAAATCTCGACATCGCATTAGTACTCTGCAGTATGTACACGTAAGAATACAAAGAAATATTTGAAAATTCGTGTAAATTATAGAACTTCATTTTTAGAGTACTAATATATCACAACTTGCAGTAATAATGTTTTTGTTTATTTTTAACTCCCAGAAAAAACATTTTTAATATTCACCCTTATTAACATGCCCGGTCTCGCAATTTGTAAAATATTCGCGTTAATTCTGGACGTAGTGAAACTGCCCCGACATTTTGTGTAATTTTGAAACGATGAAACTGCCCCGCTCATTAAAGAGGATTAGGAAAGTTCACCTAGCAAGGACTAGACTTGCTGAAATTGCCCCGAGCGCCAAAATAATATTGAAAATTTTATTTTACATGTTACACTACAGGACCTAACCTAACCTAACCTAACCTTACAGACTTATATGCTTGATTAAGGTTAAATTTTAACACATACTACCGAAATACTGGTCTTGCGAGGCGACCCTTCTTGATCCTCTTTAATGAGCGGGGCAGTTTCATCATTTCAAAAATACCTAAAATATCGGGGCAGTTTCATAGTCCCCGTTAATTCTCTATACTAAAATTAGACTATAGTATGATAAGAATTTTGTATTCAATGTATTTTTGAGTAGAAATTGTGTAATTTAGACAGTAATGGCTAGCATGTTACACATATGTTGCAATATTTCAGTTATTAGTAGTGTAACGATATCAAAATTTCAAAGTTATAAGATGAAAATCACCCAATTAAACATATTCATTATCACCAACCAAACACATAACCCATTTCATCACAATCTATATCACAGCAGACAGAAATATTATTATTATTTCGTAACTCTATAGGCCTATAATATAATTTGTGCAATACAGTGATAGAATTCACTTTATATATAACGGGTTAAAAATAGGGGGGAAAGAGAGAAAGAAGAACTATCACTTGGGAGGAGAAGGAAATCTCTATGGTGAAGAAAAAAAAGAAAATGTTTTGTTATAGATCCAGAAAGATCCAGAAAGTGTTTTAAATAACTATTTCAGTGATAAAGTCAAACAGCTAATTAGTGAAAATATAATATTCAGTTTAGAACCATTGGTGAGTGAAATATTTAACTTTGTTTATCCCAACATGGTATTGATTCAACATTATAAATTCAACAGATTATATCAAACCAAAATTAACCAATGAAAATTAAAACTCTCAAAATTCATTAAATTCCATAATAACAAACTCAAAGCTGTGAACCAAAGACTCTTTTTACATCACGTATCTACTTCCAACACACCTTTCATTAGTTTTTAAGGTATCACATATCTCAGTTGTTTAGTTTTTGATAGTTTTTTGTGTCGTGCATTTAGAAGTGTTCTTAAAATAGGCAATGCAAGTGTTACAAACTGTTAAACTTCATTTACAGTAAGAGTTGGCAACTCATTTTATAATTCTAAAGTAATAATTTTAAATGAATAATCTTTTTTAAGTACATATACGTTGTACAATATAAGTTATATTAGTCAATGGTTGTTTTTCTACAAACCTGAAACGCCAAAATCTAGGATATAATCTAGGAACTTCCAAGAAAGAGAGAGCTTAAATAAATGTTTTTTGCTATACTCTATTTTCCGGGTTAACATATTCGAAGAGAAAGCTGCACCCGAGGGAAACGACCTGTACATTGAACTCAAGTTCCGTTTTTGTTTAACTTAACAAAAGATGCAAGGGGTGTACCGTTGACACTTCCTAGCTAGGTCGTCGAACTGTTTTAGGTTCCGGGCATTAGAAGGGTGCGTGGGAAGAGAAATCGTCTTTAGGGGAAGTAAATGTGTGATGCCCGTGAAGTATTTTACTACCGGGTTATTTACAATGGTTCTATATACCACAATAATACAACACTCTGTTTACTGCGGCTGTCACATCGGTGACCAAATATTTGCAAAGCTAAATCACAAAAGTTTACCCTGACCATTGTATCGAACAAAGAAGTAACGGTACTTTGTATTGTTGCCAAAACATAACGTTATGAGTATAAAGTAGCTTGTTATGTATACCAGGAAGTTAAGCTTGACAACAATGAATGATTAATAGTGTGGAAACTAACTGTATTACCAGGATGAATAACTGAAAATGATTTGTGACTGTTTAATTAATTTTATGTGATACTATCAAACCTCAGATTCCAATTTTGATGGCACGGTAGAAATTCCCCAATATGCAAGATGAGGTGTGTTCAAGCAACACGTAGTTATGAATATCTTCGATTTTTTTCGAAACTTTCTGTGAATATTAAATTTGAAAATTGATGAACCTTGGTTAGCCATGATGTGTAAACCAAAATATACAGTTTCATCACATTAATTCTTGTTATAAAGTCTTGCTATTCTTGTTTTTTCTTCATAATTCAGTGCTGTACCACTGTTTACTGAGAGCTTCCTCAGGTGTAAAACTTTTGAACTTCAATCGTCAGATAGAGTAAATTTACAATTTTTTACAAACACTTTAACCTTTACAAAAACACTTACGTTACATATAACAACATGTTTTTTCTTCATAATTCAGTGCTGTACCACTGTTTACTGAGAGCTTCCTCAGGTGTAAAACCCTTGAACTTCAATCGTCTGATAGAGTATTTTTTTCAAATTTATAGAAACACTTTAACCTTTGCAAAAAACAATTACGATACATAAAACAACATTGTAAAAACATATCTGAGTAGAACTTCTTGTTGGAATAAATTTATTATTTTATAAGGTCTCATTATCAATATTCGATGAATTTACCTTACATCTCTTTTATGCCTTCTTTTCTCCCATGAGAAAAGAAAACTAAGAAATACAAAAATGACGTATATTTAAATATTTAACTTATTTATATAAAACATAAATTGAATTAAAATAAATACAGAAATCGCTTTACATTTCTGTTTATTAAAACCTTTGTTAAAAGTGCAAAAGAAAAAGTATTTAATGTAACAGCAGAAATTTCTTGTTGAAACTCTATAATTCAATAAGCACTGAAGCTAAATATTTATGTTATTAAATTTTGAAGCTTTAGATTCAGTGCTTTATTAATCCTATAAATGAAAAGTAATATATATTTAGGATTTTATACTAAGTATATATATTTTATTATTTTAAGTACTATAATATATATTTTAGTTTTATTATATTTTTTATACTTATAAGTTAAATAAAAAAAAACTATTAACAATTTGAAGCAAATTAACACAAACTTCCTCATTTTTTTCTCTACTACTGGAAATTATAGCCAAATCAGTAATTCCCAAATTACAATAATTTCTGTGGAGGTATCCACAGACGAACCTCACGCAAATAGTGTTTTAAAAGATGTTTAAGTTATGAATAAGGGATGACAGAGTAATCAACAAAATTTTGTTATGATTTATAACCTCTTCTTATTCCGGGTAAATAAAATAAAACACATTTTGATATTTAAATAATGTTAACTAATTTCTCTTTTTAATCTAATCCTCTGGTGGGTGATATTAAAAATACCGTTACCTATGTGCGTTGTGGTGTTATGTTTTTATATATTCTACCAGTACACCTCTTATGAAGGTAGAATATAAGAATATAAGGTATAATATTCCTCTATGTTACATTATTGAATTCCTTGGAAACTAAACGATTATTTACCGTGAGTCACAAAAGTCCCGGACCAGTTTACTTGAAAACCTAAAAAGATATTTTATATGTGACTTCTGGTTATACAAAACTACTTTAAACAAATGAGACATTTTTACCTGTACCTGAAAATGAGGGTTTGGGGGCAACTCAATAATCTTAAATGGAAACCCCCATCGAGTGACCCCTCGCGTTAAAGGGCTTTTTAGTAAAATACAACTGCGTAAACTAGAAATTGATATCTTGATCCTATCTAAAATGGCGGCCATTCAAATATTTGACGTATGTGTGACCTTTGATTGTAATCATAATTACTATTATTTCATATTTAAAATAGTATAAATTCCTATTACAGGGTGTACAAAAGTGATATGTTATTGATGTAATTTTCATATTTAATTTGGCAAAGTGGATTTTCCCAGAAGTCCAACATATCAACAAATACAACATAGATTTAGAGAAGTGTAGGTTTTAGTGGGCTTTCCACTTTAACAAAAAACGTAAAGGTTCTTTTTAAAAGAATGAAATACTAATCTTTATTGGGAATTATCTTTATATAATTAACTTGCTCTAAACCGTAATGTATTGGTATTTATAACAATCAATCATTCAAAGTTTTTTACACACCCTGTACGGAGATTTGTTTTTTTCAAATTTCAATGATAATAATTATGATTACATCATTTAATTTTTAATACATTTCGATATCGTACTCTCCCCTTCTAATTATTTGTGAATGAAATAAATAAAGTAAAATAGCCGTTTCAAATAATTGAGGTAAGCATTGAAAGTATTAGAAAACATCATAGCTATTTAAATTGTATAGAGAGATGGCTTTATTAGAGTAATTTATTACTTCTTATGTTTAATTAGGTGATTTTTTATTTTTGTCTGTTCTTTATGACATGTATTTGTTACTCCAATAATTTGAATTTTTTCATCAAATTGTGTAGGCCTAATTAGAATTATTGGTTATGTTTATGAGGTAATTGGTTATGGTTAATAGTTTTGTTTTATAGGTTGAAAATGCCGAGGTTGTCCTTTTTGTTTGCCATGCTTGTTCCCTTGCCATGCCAAGCAGTATAATAATAGTACATAGTTGTAATAGTAGACTGATTTCCTTTTTATATTCGAGTATTTTATATTTTTTAATTATCTTTGTGATTATTATTCACTAACCATCACTACAGGATAAGATGGTTAGGTATTTGCTAAATAATAACTTGTAAATACAATTAGAAAGGAATGAACAAAAAAGAAAAAAAGTAAGAAAAGGCTTACGAACTATTTCTTATTTTCTACAAAGAGAGAAGTTATTACGGCGTGAATAATTGTTAGTGCTAGGAGAAACATAACCTTAAAAAAAATCGGCAATTTAGCGTGTACTCATGCAAATGGTGACCTTGGACTCAGGTTACAGGTTAGGTTAGGGCAATTAACACCCGAGCCTTGTCTTCATTAGACTTCTTAGATTGCGTTGGTTTTACGACTATAGAACAATCAGCTGACAATACAGCTGTTCGTTGTTCAATTATCTCCAACACAGATTGGTCCACAATCTACCGTGAAGCTGTTTTGTCTCTAGAAGTTGTACGTCTTTTTGCTACTGAGAAATAAAGAGACTAATACAGCAACAAATAATTATAAAGTGAACACCTGTATTATAGCAACAGAAACAATGACAGAGAAATGAAGCTGTACTCAACACATAGGATAGGCGTTACTTAAACAATTTATTGACGGTGTGGTTATTTTGCAGTTATGTAAAGATTAAATTAATGGTCGCCATTTTAAAGTTTTAATTTTGACTTTAATTTAAACAAAGTTTGTCACAAACATAGACAAAATAAATTTCAAAAATAATATATACCAAAATTTAAACTGAAAGATGCCATTTTAGATGTTAAAAGGTTTTAAATAATTACATTTTGTTATTATTTACTTTTTACATCATATATTTATTGACTTTCCATGACTACATTTAACCCATCGTAAAAACGGAAAAACTCGTTTTTAGACAATCTTAACTTGAGGGATACTAATTTTTAATGTTAATTTTGAAAACAATTAAGTTCACATTGAAAAAACATCTGTCATAACTAGACTAACTATGGAAAATATTTAAAAGTTGGATGAAAATTAATTTAGATCTGTAGAGATAACAACTGGGTTAAGAAAATGTAAAAATGACAGTTTATCCAAAACGTTCAGATGATTTTTTACATAAAAATTTAAACATTAGATTTCATAGTATACTAGAGCTACAGGAGGTATTGTTTAAAAACTTAATTGAAATAGGTTCCTACGACCAAAATTCCTTTAATTAGAGAAGATTCAAGGTCACGACTTTTACGTCATAGAAAAAACAATCGATAACCTTACACTTCTCCAAAAAAGAAATATCTTCATAGTCATTTCACTGAATAATAAGATATTACTTTCATTTTTCTGATTTCTTATACCGTTGTTTATACTTTTTTGTACGATTAAAAATAATAATGGTAAAACAATTTATTATAACTCGAGAGGCGACGTTTGCAGAGATTGCGTCTAAAATGCTTATACAGGGTGTTTCAAAAATCTTTCCAAACTTCAGAAGCTTATTCCTCGAATCAAAACCAATTGAGTTTCGTATCTAGCCACCGTTTTGTGTTTTTAATCACAAAAAATCATATCTTTTTAAAGGTAAATGATATGGATTTGAAATTATGCATGATATTTATTTTAATAAAGAACCAATTTTAGAAAAATAACTAACCTAATTTTTACACAAATCTAAATGGCGGCTATTTAAACTTTTTAACCTCGAATATCTCAAAAACCGTTAATTTTATAAAATATTTTCATTTTTAACAGCAAACACCTGGAATATCTCTCTACCATTTTAAGTCGTATAGATTACCACAATATTAAACAACACTCAAACAGTCATATGTTTGTAAAGATTAACAATTTGTTTTTAGAAAACCAGAAAGAAAAAAAAAATTCTCAAATTTAAATTTGTCCACAATCCTCAAGAAGCTTGTTCAATCAAGTAATTTAAAGCTCGTAATTACTGTATTTAAAAATAGTTGTTATATTTTTCAGCATCATTGTGGCCAACTTTACATCTCGAACTTCAAAGGTAACCCCAATACAGGCACAGCCTAAAGGGGTGCCATTTTTTTTTTGTAGTACCTTATGTATTTGTCTCAATAAATACTAAGGTCTATTATATAAACCTCCAAAGTTAAATTTTTAGTTTTATGTAGTATTGTTTTGTGATTATTTTGGTATACAATTTCGTTTAGTTTCTTAGTTAAGAATGATGTTTCTGTTTGCTGTATATAAAAATTGTAGATGTATAACAAAATAAATTTATTTTCATTTACAGTTAGTACAGTTTTATAATTGATTACGTTAGCTGGACATATTACGGATATGATCATTATAAATATTAATAAATGTCGATTAAAAAATTTAATCAAAGTTTACCACAATAAATGAATGACAAAATTGTGTTCATGGTTCTAAAAAAGTAATTGAGTTACTTCAAAAGTAATTTATATGACAAGGAAGATATTTACGGTTGAAAATTAAAATTTTGAAGAATTCTAATTCAAATTCGTGTAGAATATTGTTTTTTTAAACTATCATGATATTTTGTAATTTTTATATTTAACATTTGTTAATCATGTTAAAGCAAGAGATATGAATAATTTCCATTTAACCAATGGATTTTTATAGACCATATATAGCAATAGAATAAAATATTATCTTTTAATTCCGTCATTTGACCTCCTTTGTTTTAGTTTCGGGATCGAAACCCCATCTTCAGGATTTCATAAGAGATCGTTAAAATATCGAAACAAACACCATACGTATTACACGAATCAATACAGGCCTATTCTACAAAAGTGATTTGGCCACCAAAATTGGTACATTAATTTTTTCCACGTAAATATATTTAAAATTTAGACCAAGTACACAACCAAACTTCATAAAGAAGTAAATATTGAAAATTCTAAGGAAATAATTATTGTTCATCCAAGCTGAGGATATAACTTTATAAAATACACAACAAAATATTCAAAATCGGGCTTTCCAGGTCATAATTATTAAAGAAAAGTCTATGAAAACTGTCTGAAAATCGTTCTTGTTTGACCTGCACAGACGACACATATATTTTTTTAATTATTGTTATTATTTGTTTTTAAAATGTGGCAAACCCAATTGTACTTAGTTGTAACTGTACACGATGTCAAATTTATTTTTATTTAAAATAAAAATAAATGAGTTAATGTGTGACATTTTTATCATACAACTCTTAAGAACGACAGATCCGATTGATTAAAATTTGTAAAATTTGGTAAGAGAAGGAATATATTCGAAATAATTATAGAGTGTAACAAACACACAGAACACAATTCTCATAAAAAATAGCCTAAGTATCAGATTCGTTTCAACGACAAGGTCGTCCTCTTCAGTGATACACGAGCTACACCAATCAAACCACAACTCCAAATCTATAACGGTTTTAGATTTTTTAAAACAGGATTTTCAAGCGTTTTTTGATGCGATATGGGTGACCCTCAAGTCGTTATATTTTTGTAAATATCTTTAAGAAATTGAGTCAGAAAAAATAGGTTTAGAGTTCTAAATTTTAACATATTTTGTTGAACTGTCCATTTTTTTTTTTTTTTTTTTTTAACACTCATAAAACGTGTGGAATAAAATGATAAACGTGATTAATTAAAATTCGACATTATTTTTAACGCAAGTAATTTCAAATCATTTGCTGACTTCTTGCTAGCTCCATAATTTTCACAGAGTTAACGATTTCTTCAAGCAAAACATCATACACCAATTATAACTGTCATTTTAGAGAGCTATTTTAAAATCAATAGCTTTTCTTCCATTATTTAAAGGTAACACAAATAATGAATCTGTCACCAGAGATAATTAAACTGGAACACTGGTTCTCCCACATTAAATGTTTGTATAAAAAAGCGTTTTAAAAATAAAAATAATGAGCGGAAACGTTAATTCTTTGGTTATGAATAAGTTAAACACGATGAGTATTGTTTGCAGTTAACAATGCTGGAGGTCTGTCGTGTAGGCAATCAAGGGCATTGGTGTGGTGTCTAGTATTGTAGGAATGCTTGAAGCAACGTCATCGCGATATATAGAGCCGATATCATGACATGTGCACTGATCATAAACACACGACGTTTTGGAGTTAGATTAAATCGTTGTATACCTTATAGGTTTGTATTCTATCATTTGCCTAGAAATTCCAATTTTAGTTTGATTTTAATCACTGTTGTTACAATATTTTTGTTTTTTAAATGGTTCGTACAATTCGATAGTCCAGGTGTAACAATCATAACACCTGAAGTTTTAATTACATAGGATTTTTCGTGCTAATAAACGATGTTTGATAAAAAAAGATTGAAGAGATCGAGAATGCACAACTCTTCATTAGTTGTGTACAATAATACCTAGAGGGGACATTGAAATTTCTGTATATTTTTAGGAATAAGAAAATTAATTATTTAACAACAAATTTTAACGAAATTGAGAACAAATTTTAAAGGGTTTTATACTACAATTTTCTACGAAAATATTTCAGAATACAATCATGATAATAGTGAGAAATATTGGTTATAAATATTCCTCTATAAACTTCAACTTTCTGATGCCTATTATATTTTCCCTAGTCGTTCAGAATTATTCTATATAAACTTTAACTTTGCCTAGTGTGTTTTCTGGGGGTCCACCAACTTTATTTAACAAAAATGTGTTTTTTTTATGTATTCATTTGTCACACCTAATATAATAGATAACTAATGAATTATATCATAATTACATCATAGAGAACTATTATCCATCATAATTTCATCACTTGTGCAGAAAATTATTAACAAATAAAGATCCTAAAGGTTAAAAAAATTACATTGTATTTACATAATTGAGTTTGAGTTCAATTAACTCACAGAGTTTGGTCATTTTCAGTCTATTAAATTGCTGGACACATAAAGACCAACATTTATCTCCGAGTTCTTATATAATTGAAGACATTGATTGTGCCTCACTGCAATATTCCTGTTTTCTTCGGTGACATAGCTGATGTGTAAATCGATATTATGTATATACCACGATGCATTCACTATCTCACTCAATTCATTTAAATTATTTCTGAATTAGTTTTCTTTATACAACCGCATCATTGGATTCCGTACGTCCAAACAACCTTAAGTAACTGCTTATAAATCAAATTTTCATTCTTCACTGACTGTTCTGAGTTATGTTCAAGCAAGCAGTACAGTTTCCTATATTTGATGTTGAGTTATTATTTTTTATTTTGTAAATGTTCCTTCCACTGCAGGTTTAAATCGAAGTGAATTCCTAAATATTTAGCTGCTAAAAAACTGGTAAAAATATTTAACTGGTAAGACTGTGAATTTTACTGGAAGAGAAGTTACTATCTTGTTTGTAAATTCAATGTACGTAGATTTTGTCTAAATAATCTTTACACGTCAGTGACTACCAACTAATCTTTACATTCCTATCAACTGTAGTTACAGCAGCGTTATCAGAAAAAGTCGTCATCTTACAATTCTTCTTCGTAAGGAACTTAGAGTATACTTGGACACTTCCTCCTGTATCTATTTCCTTTAACTCCAAATATTTTTGTCAGTGACGGACTATATAATCAGTCGCCAGATAATTTATCATTAGGCCCTACCATAATTCTGCCGAGGTAAGTCTCTGTGTAGTTTAAATTTCAAGCTTACATGCCAAATTTTATCGAAAGCCTCATCAAATACATCTAAATAAGAAATTTAAAATCTATAAAAAATTATACTTTATTAGGATATCATAAAAAGTTTTGCTTATTTTAAAGACGATTTCTTCGTTGACTTATTTTATTATAGAATGGTAAAGTTTGTTACTATCAGTTCTGATAAATTGTTTAAATCTATGCTTATAATAGACGGATAATAATGTCAATATTTATACTTGTAATTAATACAATTGTCTATATTTTGTTGCATTCGCATATATTCTTAAATTCAATCTTACCCTAAATAATACAAACAAATAACATTTAATCTGTTTTGTTTATTTGATCAAATTAAAAATTGATATACAAATTTTAAGAAATATAATTTTGTTTAATGATCACAAGTAAGGATACAAAAATATCTTTTAATGATTTTTTTAGTCAACGAATTTTTTCATAATATAAAAATAGCTTTGTTCTAAAGTTATTGAATAATGAAGAAATTTTCATATTATTGATGTAGTTTATTTGGAGCTATAGCATCATTTGTGTGTATGTATATAAAAATATATGAATATTGTAACGTCTTTTTATGAGTGTAAATGGTAAACTATACACACACAAATTTTGCTCCTTATAAAAGTGCTCTTCATTTTACTTTGCATATTCTCGAAGTCTTACGAAATTAAAACCTGAAAGACTGAACTGTAACCGAATTTTTACAATAACTGTGACAAATTAGCCAAGAGAGTAACTTAAAAATTGAAAAATTGTTTTGTACCTTATTTTTTATGGTTTACCAAATTTAATACGTTTTAACAAAACATTTGCATTTATTCTGTATCAAAATTGAATTTTAACATTTAAAAAAACTGCAAATTAAATATTTTTTTCCATTTAACGAGTTTACTGATTTTGTACAAAATATCTAATTTTGATCACTTAATTAAACAAAAACTACAAAGGCAATCAGTTTGAACCCTTCTTCAACAATCTTCCAAACGATTAATAAACTGTTTATATGCAATTTTGAAACCGTGTAAATTAGTGTTCTTAAAGACAGCGTGTACACATTAACTGCATTCGGAAATAATTTATTTTAATCTTTGTGTATATCTTCGTATTTGAGGAAGTTTACAGACAAAATAAAAAGTGACGAGACAGACACTGTAATCTTGAAAACCTATCAAAACCCAAACTGTAATCAATTAAGTAATAGAAGATCCGTTGACCAAGCAAAAAAACCTTTATGGGCCACTGAACTTCGGTTTTTAGTTTATTGTACCTGGTCTCTAAATAACAAACACAAGAGAAAGTCGAGTAACCCTAAGCCCTTAGGTTGTAACCCGATCCACTGCCTCGTAAATCAAAACAACTCGCCGATTTCTCAGAACTAGAATTAGGAACGTGTGAACTAGAGGTCATTATGTACATTACCAATAATTTATGCTTAGTGCCCACCTATAAATAACAATCGAATGGATTTTGATTGAAATGATGAAGAAGCTATTATTAATCACCGATATTTTAAATTTATTTATTGTTTTTACTCCAAAATTATAAAAGTTGGCTATAAATTGCTTTTTTCCTTATTTCACTTCTGGTTTAAATTACAAAAGAATATTGCTACATTTTAAATTACTGAAACATAATTAAAACAGTTGAGAAATAAACCAAAAATAACCGTCACTTTAACATACACACATAAGCAGACCATTTCAATCTAATTTATTAGGCTTTGGTTAATGGCATCTTCAGTTCACGTTTAATTCGTAACTCACAAACAAGAATTTGTTATGAAATAATAATCAATACATTTAGTTTTAGATCATAAAGATTACATTTGAGTAAAATACTACAATCAATTTTGAGAAATAGTAATTATAAATTTGAGGTGGGTATTCCCGAATTTCAAAATGGAGTAAACATTTTCTCAAACTCTTGTAAATACGTACAAAAAGTACAAGTCATACAATTATCCATTTAGCTTCCAAAGTGTTTCATAAAAAGAACAAACATATTTATTTTGAATTCTGGGGTCCTTTAAATGAATTTTACCTCAAAAGCAATCAGTTTGCAACCACACAATAAAGTTTTGCTTTCTTTATATAATAAAGATTTTAAAAATTATTAATGAAACTGTGTCTGTGTTTTTAACAAATTAACATAGATGCCAATGAAGTAATTTCCTGAGGTCATTTTACAATCCACGACTATTTATACTAATTTGAGTGTAATGATCTATCTATATCGGCAATTTGGTAGCCCTGTGTTAATTTGGCTGTATAAGTTAAAGCTATCACAATTATTTATTTTGTATAATAATTGTGTTTTATTATCTTTAAACATGGAATTCCACCAAGAACCATCGGTCTCAACAGTAATGAAAATTAAAGCTATCATTATAAAAAATACCAATTTTAAACTTAATACTGAATATTTTTTTTTCGATAAGACGGTAAGAAATTTATTAATTTTTCAAAATGTACTCTAAAACACATACAAAAGTATTTAATCAATCATTTGTTTGTTCACGTCGATCTAAGTTTTACGAAAATTGTTTAATAATTTGCAGCACTGTTTCAAACTTTGACCGGTATTGCTTCAACGAAATTAACTTTAGTTTTCCTAGTTATTATTCCCTACTCTTCAATACCATCTCATACTATTAAAGAATTCTACAGTGGCAAATGAACTGTCGGGGAAAAAGCCTCAAGACTCTAAATTTATATTTCGTACATACTGAAATGAACAAATATTTTATTAAGAAATGGTAACACGAATGATTTAGAAACTATTAAGATGATCAAAGTATGATGTATTATTTGATTAAAGTTGCTTCTGTATTTTTTGTGTGCGCGAAGTGTATGATTCAATTTAGTGAGTGTTTGTTTATAAATTGGAAGTGAGATAAAAAGATGTTGACAAAGTAGGGTTTGAATTTGAAACAATTAATTGGAACGTTAGATACAGAATCCGACCTCACCAACTATTTTAGCAAGAATTAACAATACCTCTACTCAAAACATCATGGACTAAAATAACACCAATTATAGCTGTCATTTTAGAAAGCTATTTTAAAATCAATAGCTTTTCTTCCATTATTTAAAGGTAACACAAATAATGAATCTGTCACCAGAGATAATTAAACTGGAACACTGGTTCTCCCACATTAAATGTTTGTATAAAAAGGTGTTTTAAAAATAAAATAATGAGCGGAAACGTTAATTCTTTGGTTTTGAATAAGTTAAACACGATGAGTATTGTTTGCAGTTAACAATGCTGGAGGTCTGACGTGTAGGCAATCAAGGGCACGGAGCTTTATACTTTATACTTTATACTTTATTGTCATTTATGAGCGGTTTCCTGATTGGAAATGAATTGTTATTACAGGCGTCATCGTGGTGAGACTGATATGAGGGACGATTAAATGTGCATTGAAAATCCTTTGATGTGTCGCTCAAATAAAGATTGTAAGTTGTGATAGATTCTCAACAAACATCTCCATTTTATTTAGATTTTGTTACAATTAGTACAAACATTGTTATTTTTAAATATATTGATCTAGCGCGTTAGGTAAAAGAATAGTAAACTTATATGTAGTTTTTAAGTAGCTCTTAACTAATTATCGCTTTTATAGTACGAACTTTGGAGATGTGTATAAAAGACTTTTTAAAAAATTGTTTTTGTTAGAAAATTTAGAGTTATTTAAAGATTCAATGGAACCATTTAAAGAACATATTTTTACCAAATTACGTGCTAACATAGAAACAGAGGAATTATTTTTATTGAGGTGAGCATTATTGATACATCGTAAACCATTAATTTGATGCAATTTTTTTTTAATGGGAGAATGTTGTTACTTTTTTCATCTGTTTTGAAAACTCTGAAAATGTTTAGTTAAATACCACCAAATTATGCAAACATTAAGTTTTACTTGTCGTTGAATACAATAAAAGGAATACAGAAATTTTTGGATCTTCACATATTTATACCCAGATCGAGGTCGTCAAACGAGCGTTTTCTAGCAACAAAAAACAACAATTTACCCAGCCGAATCATGCAATACAAGCAAGTGCTCTAAATGTAATGGCTAAAAGTTGGTTTCTTGAACCTACAGTACAGTAGTAGGAAATATTAAATTGTATTGGTAGATTAAAAGGTCTTGCACAGAAGGATTAAGTTTTTTTGAAGTTCAAAAACAGGAGTGCCACTCGTAAACAATTTTCCATTGACATAAATAAGATTGAACCTAACCTAACAGAACAGCTGAAACGTTGTTGACGTGTAATAATGATATTACTCTACCAGGAACAGAAAGAATGTGGAACCAGTAGAGATTTGATAGATTCCTGCTTATGAGAATTCATGTGGCGCCGTAGAGACAAGGATGAAAATCTGTTTGACACCTTCTGGAAGGAGACCAATTCATACTGGACTCCAGAAGAATAGACTGTGTATATATTATTTTTAAAGTTGGTTAGGTTAGGTCAGGCTAGATAGGTCAGGTTAGGTTAGGAAACCTTCTGGGTGCCACTGTTTGAGTGGCAGTCCTCTTCAGGAACAGCCCCAGTTTTAAAGCAATTGTTAAACACATTTCTGAACCTCAAAATTATGTATATCACTATTTTTTAAAGTTACTAATCCCTAACGAACCTCATATAGGCTACATTAAAGTCTGCAGTCGCTTCGCTCGTGTCAGTGACTCTGCGCTGTCAGATCTCAAAATATACGAATATCAGATTACTTTTAAAGATCAGAGTTCCAAAATAAATTGACTATTTCATTCAACGTGGAGATGTACAGCTGATATCATTACATGCATATTTGAAGTACAGTATGGAAATTGTTATCTAATTTAGCGCTTTTAAGTTAAATAATACAAAAGATATAAACAAAAAAAGCACTTTAAAATTGCCATTTTGATATATTTATTTCGATTTTCCGATTTTCAATAGGGTTCTGTATGAACACACTATACAAAATTTCACTTTTCCATCTTAATTTATGGGTCGTATTGTGCTGATGTACAGACAACAACAAAAACAACGGATATATGACGTAACGAAAATCACTTTTTGTTGCCATGAAACGTTAAGCTCAGTAAAAACCGAAAGCCGATTTTTGTTTACGATTACCCTATACATCGTATAGCAACAAGAAAGAAGTTACTTCGTGTCCTGTTACGTCACGAACATTTAATGTTCAAATTTGAATTTTATTGTATTAGTTTCTAGTGAATAAAAACATTTAATTACTAGCAAAATATGCAAAGCTCCAAACCACAAACGTTGTACGAGTTCCAAGTAAATCAGAAGTTATGTCCGCCGGTCTTTAGTTAAGTGGATGTTATAAATGATGTTTTCTTTGCTGAACCCGCAATTTGGCGGATTCTCCAGTCCTGTGGTTTTGTGGGTTACGCTACCCGCAGGCGTTGAGGAGGCATCCTCTACAGTCAAAACTAATTACTATATTATTATTTTTATACATTTCGTTACTGTTTTACGACCATATTCTTGGAGACTGTAGAGTTTTATATTTTTATAAAATGTAGTTTATTTTTAGAACATTGTGAGATTTTATTTTAGTCAAGTTTAAATAAGCGTAAATTTGATTTTCTGCTATTAAAATCCGCATCATAAATGTGACGTAACTATTTTAAATAGGACTACACCTTAGTGTATGTTTATCTGTCAGGTAAAATGAAAGTAATGATATCTTTACACACATGTAATTATTGTTTTTCTTAAAACTCTGAATTAATGTTACAAATTTATAATAATATTCACCGTTTTCTCCCTACCCATTATTATATTACATAAGTGCAGAAAGTTGTGTTTATTTGTGTAAATGGGTAACGTAACGTGGCTAACATATACCTTGCAACCATAAAAAAAAAATGTCAAATTAAAATACTGTCTTCATTATAATCAGATCATTAAAAATGGTAGGTTTTTTTTGAATTTTTATAGAATCTGAAGATCCACGTACCTATAATTCAAAACTTATCTTTCCAAAATTCATAACTATAAATGCCTGAGTCTATTTCCACCCTTAAACAAAACATTTATTTGGGCCGTATTAACAAATAAACAAATAAAATGAGTAGCCTCGGACCCCCTACATAACTAACCCCTAAACCTGTAAATTTGACAAAAATTAAAATCATTCCCTAAGGGCACCTAAAATATTTGAAAATTATAAATACTTGCCAAAACAGCCGGTTGTGTATTCCTGTTTGACGGTGATATAGGATCAGAAAATCAAGTTCCTGACCCCTTAATTCTATCATCGTCTCCCGGATTCGCTATCAATTGTCGCGCCCCACATATAACTTTGGTGGGTTAACACCGTAAATTTTTGAGCCCCACTGAAATCGAACCCAAAATCTCTTACATACAGTATGGGAGCCGAAAGAGCACCTGCCATTCATTAAACATAAAAATTGTAAGCAATCCGGACCATTCCTTCTTTAGTCAATTTTTGATAAACACTTTTCGGAGTTCCTTTATTTCCAAACAACATTGAAAGCCAATCACGCCACAACAAACCGAAAACTGTAATGATTCTTCTAACCTTTTTAGAAACACGTAATATGTAATAAATATAATTTTATTCTACTATAAAACCAAATCCTGCTTAATTTCACATTAATTTAAACTAAAGCCTAATCGTCTTTTGTTTGTTCTAGGATGGATCACGCTTAGTGAAATTAGTAGCCGACATCCGGTCGCGAACTGGCCATTAGCTCAGGACACGCCCTCGAGGTTCATCTATTCTTCATTAACTTTACAATGTTATTTTCTTACAACAAAATAAGCCGGTCTTGTTTGAAGAACCGCTTCTGATTTTAAATAGATCTTCGTCGGGTTGCCACTTCCTTTATTTAATTATAACTTTCTAGAGTTTGGATCTTCTGGGTGGTGGGATTTCCCGAATATCCTTTCTAATTGTAGGTGTCGCCACCGTCAGGTTGCAATTCCCCGAGGGACACAATTCTCACTTCCGATTGTCTCCAATTAATCTTCTGGTTTATAGGACGTAGGCTATTATTAAATGACTCCTACAAGTCCTTCAATTGATAGAAGTACCTGAGTTACTCGACCCTCCCGGCGTACTTTCGTTTTTATCTCAGACTTTTCTTACATCCTTCTCACTCTAGTACAGTCGTTTTAACAAATCTATTCGGAAAAATTAAAACGAATATTGTATGGTCGAATAAGCTTTGGTTTGGGATAGTATCAAATAGCCGTAATTACGTAAAGTAAGGAAAAGGATTGCACGAAAGTGTTCAACCACGAACTCTCTTACACACTTTAAGAAAACATAAATAAGCGCAGCCAAAGAGTATACTTGCTTGCCAGTAACAAGAAACGAAAAGAACTTGTCCCTATCTGCTGTAAAATTCCGAGCCAGGAGTTATCGATCTAAATGTGAAAATTATTACATAAAACTCTGACAAATATTTTCGATAATTTTTTAGTAAAATGACCTAAAACAATCTGTCGAAAAAATATTATTTTTTCATACAAAAGAAATAAGAACATTTCAGTTGTCTTTTTTACGGTTTTCTAAATAATAATTCCACCACTATTTCTCTAAGTAGTTATAACCAGAAAACCAATAACCGTACAAAATTGGAAAAATAAAATAATTGGTCTGGTTATTTCGAATAGTTAGCTCGCCTAGTTTGTGTAATGCTAACCTAAATTAAGTTTGTTTTAGGGGAGGAGGACATAATTTTTTACCTATGTGCATGTAGCGGTTAATTTATTTATTTTCAATTTTTTATCATATTTTGAAAAATATTGTCTTAAAAAATTCGTGATTTTTAATGAGAAAGTTGAGTTTTAGTCCGTTTTTAGTTATTTTATCAACTGCGTTAATATTTTTGTTACTAAACTCTTTTTTTATTAGTCAACAAATTTTAGATAACTTTTTTACATTTGTCCAGATATTTTCCCAATTTTGCTCATTTTTTATACTTTTCAAAATACTTTTTGTGTTTTGAAATAAGAATAATACAAAGATATGTAATTAAGTAATTGTACAATTCTATACTTGTCTTATTATTTATATGTAAAGAGGCAGACATTTTCTATGGACGGTGGAAGAGAAAATTTACAACTTTTAACAAAAACGAATAACCAATATCTTGTTGTTTCTAATTACATTTTCCCACTTTTATTAGAATTTTATTTTAAAACGACTGTACTATTAAACAAACTTTTTTTTTATTTCGATTCCATATGAGATTAGTATCCGACCTTCGAGTGGTCTATTTATTAAAACAACCGACTACTGCAAATTAGGACATCCGGTTTCGAATCCAATTCGGGTCGGAATTTTTTAACGGTTATAAAAAAAGTAAATACATGAATTACAGCCAATCATTAATTTCAATAACAACAAAGCAACTCAAGAATGAGTCGTTTCTACTACAAAGTCGTAATATTCAGTTGCATTCAGAACAAATCACTCTTGTCGTGATTGCAACTTAAAGTTGGCAACATTTTTTAAATTCATGAATTTTCCGCAAATTTTGTTCATTCTGAGTAATTAAATTCAACTGTTTACGTCAAGGCTAAATTAAATAAATTTGCAAAAAAAAACACAAACTTCCTCAAGTACACAAAACTTAAACAACAACCCGCATTCAACTAGTATTTTACGAGACGTTTCGTAACTCAGAATTTGAAATTAAACAGGATAATTAATTATCGACAATTCTTTAAAAATCAATACATCTTAAAACCAACAGTAGCCATTTCAATCAAACGTGAAATGTGATGTCAATTTAGCTAAAAGAAACTGCATTCAGTAATAAAATCGGTTCACTAATAATTTATAATTTATTACAATAAAAGTCAGATTCGTTTGATTACCGCAAAACACAATAATTTTTTTAAGTTCATAAATTATTTAGATCGGATCATAAAGCTCTAGAAGCTCAGTTACAGACGTGGCTTTCCAAAGGACCCTAGCTGGATTTACATTTTTTCATGTAGTTTTGGGTTAGACCTCTCTCTTTCATCTTTCCAATCAGATTTCTTTTGACCAACTCTTGTTCTCTTCCGAACTGACGTTAATAGAGTATTCGAGGACTGGGTGGGGGGGAGGTCTTTAAAAAAGAAACATTTAAAGTATAAAACCAGTGAAATGATGCAAACTGAAACTTTAATTAAATCAAAAAATCGTTGGTATGCCTAGCAGATGACTTTGCAATCACCAAAAAACAAAAATATTTAAAACCTTCCATTATTCAAATTAATAGTTATTTGTGCAACTATTGAGCAAAGTGGCACTTTTTTAAACGAGAGAAAAATGTTGACGCACAAGGCTTGCCGAGTGCGTCAATTTTATCGAGTTTAAAAAAGACACTTTGCTCACAAATTGCACATTATACTTTGTCTACAGTTGTTATTTTTACAGAAATCTTGTTACCATTGTTTTCCTTTAGCCATGACAAAAACCGTTCATACTGGCAGTCGTACTTTTTCCTTGATTTGACAGGAAGGAGATTTAGTACACCGTTGTTAGCTTTTTCCGCTAATTTAGGCGGGGTATTTGACAGGTTTTCATCCTCTGAACTGTCCATATTTTAAAACTAACTACACAAAATATAGCAGTAGTGCTAAACAACACATCAACACTGAGTAGAATTTCTCACGTCAAAACTGAGGTTATTTATGAATATTACAAATAACTTAGGTGTATTGTTGAGGAAACGGGATTGCCAACTTCAAAACTCGGCAAACGAAAAATACTCTCAGTGTACATACACTGTCAATCATCTTCATGAATAATTACTTCCTTTTTCAACTTTAAAACGTTGTTTTGTTGTTTATTTATGTTATTTTACATGTAAGAATTAATCTAACCTACATACGGGACATTTTCTGTGTATTATAAATCAATTCAAATAAACTTAACCTAAATTTCGTTTTGTTCGGTTGCCATTCGGAGTGAGCAAAGTAGTGGGCAAAGTGAAACTGTTGAGAAATCAGCTGTTTTGTAAACTAATTTAAATGAACAAAATGCCACTTTGTCAACAACTGTAGACAAAATCATTTTAAAGTTTATATTCCAAGTTGTGCAATGTAGCCTATTATAACGATAGGGAACAAATCCCTCTTACAGTTTGTGAAATTGAAATTCTTGAGAATAAAATAATGTATAACAGTCACTATTCACTTCGCTCACACTTTCAGGAATAACATAAATGTAACATTCTGTGTTACATTTTTCAAGTTCCACAATTAACTTGAGAATTTCATCAGCTACAATTCTTGAGAAAGTACATACTATATACCGGGTGCTCAAAAACTCTGCAGAAAATTTGGGAAATGGTTCTACAGATTAAAACAAATAAAAAAAGTCTTTTTGTACAAACAAAAAAATATGACCTATCTCGCTTCGTTGTTAGTGTGTCTGTCTATGTTTATAATATCTTTAATAATTAATATATCTAGAACCACATGAGCTATAACTTTCTGATTTTGCAGTTATTAATACCTAATTGTGTAATTGTTTCAATGTGATCACTTCAACCATTTTAAATTGACGAATAATTCAAAATATTTTTTGGACAAATGTAAAATTTTATCTTGATTGGGTTTAGAAATTTTTTTTACACAATTATGCATTAACTGGAAAATTCCTGCGAAATCAGAAAGTTGTAGCTCATACTGTTCTTTAGATATTAATTATTATGTAAAAAAACACAAACAGACGAAAAATGAAGCGAGATAGACCATATTGTCAAAAGAACTTTTTGTTTGTTTTGATGAATAGAACCATTTCCTAAATTTATTGCAAAGAGTTTTTGAACACCCTGTATTCAACTTCCCATATTTTTACCATCCTCCTCAACAGATTTCGTTATGTAAGATACCTTCACCTCATGAATATTAAAAATATGAGTCAGTTAAATAATACGTGATAGTCGCGTAACTGTTTCCATTTTAATTTTAACCGACAAAACCTTAAGAGATTAAACCAAAATCGAATAGAACTAAAATTAATTCAGATGACAAATATAGTCACACGCATCTTACATAATCTGTTCCTAGGGGTTCAAAACATCGAGACTTCAAATATGTGATACCGAAACGTTCACCATTCTTTAAAAGGCGATATTGCCATCAACCAATAGGAAAGATATTGTTGATCGTTGAGGAACTCCGGTAGCCGGTTACTAATTTATACAAAGTGTTCTGCTAATATAGAAGTGGAGGGGGGGAACCCGTTTATATGGAGCACGAGTCCATCGAGCTACTTGGTTACTCCACCTGCTCCGTTCTGCCGTGTGATATGGGCGTGGTTAGGTTTATTAATGAAAACATTATGCAGTAGTACGGGAATACCTTCTTGAGGTACAGAAGCACCGTGGAAAACTTCTCCTATACTAGAAAAGTATTGTTTATCTACATTACAATTAAAAATAAATTCTCTATTAGACTTTACGTACAGAGTCTATGGTTCGTTTTCACTGTGTGACCAATAAATCCCCAACTAGCAGTTTTGAGAAGATGACCACAAATCTGTTGTTTTGGTAGTGTTTTCGGAATTTCAATCAAAATTGTTTTACTTTTTTTAAATCAAATCCCCTTTACTTGTCGTAAAATAATGTCCTACATTGAAAATTAGTAAAATAAATACATTCTTTAACCAAAAGACTAAAGAAATTAATATTGCTGATCCATGTTTTACAAAAAAAAAGTAGACAGTTGTACTGTTTTTAATTTCACTTCTTATTTATAATGGATATAGAATAAGGAAATGAATAAGGAAGTAAACAAAGCACAAAGTTGTTATGTCATTGGTTATGCATGTTATCTGCATAATGACTTACGTTATCACTTTATCTGCATATTGACTTACCTCATCGCTTATCCGTAAGTGTACGTAATTATGTATATATAACCAACTAACCTAACCTATTTGTGATGATGTTTGGTAAACCTAATTTTAAGAACATCATTTTATAAAATATGATATTGATTAAATTTATAAAAATTAATAAAAATGGGAAAATTTTAGGGTTGAAATTCCAAAAAATGTCCGATTGAAGCTTTAAAAAAATTGAAATCATTTTGAGAGATATTTATTTTTTTAGTTTTGATTTTTATGCACCAACCCTTAAGCTTTAAATTTTCAAAATATAATGTGAAAAGTGTGGAGATATATTAAACATATTCACAAATACAAAAAAAACAATCAAAATCAGTCCACACGCTTAGGGCTTAAATTCCCAAGTAAAAGAAAATAACGGTTCATGAATAATTGGCAAAAAAATCAAACCGCCATCATTAAAAACTAGATACGTGAACGATTTACATGTAGGACGATTTTAGAGAACAATCGAAAGTTCTATTTAAAGATATAAATATCTTTTCATGTTATTTTTATTTTTTTAATAAGTTATATAGGGGGAAAAAATACATTGTAACGATATCGAAATTCCAAAGTTATAAGATTATATGCAAGATTATAAATGTCTTCCAATTAAACATATACACTATCACCAACTAAAACACAACCCATTTCATCAAAACCCACAACACAGTAGATAAAAATATCATTCATATTTTGTATCTCAATATAATTTGTGCATCATGAACAGTGATAGAATTCACATTATGTTACGAGTTAAAAAAAAAGAGAAGATAAAGAAGAACTATAACTTGGGAGGAAACGGAAGTCTCTATGGTGAAGAAGAAGAAAAGTTATGAAACATTCTATTCAAAATATCAAAAGAAGAAGCAGTACTTTAAAAAAAATTTTTATTTAAAACTTGTTTTAAGGAAGATATTTCATTGTTAAGTGAAAGTCAAATGATAAAAAACAGCTAAGTAGTTAATATATTTGAGCTTAAAACCATTGGTTAAAGAATATATAACTTTATTTATCCTTCCAGGAATTGATTCAATAACTGATCCAGATTAAATCCACCCAAAATTAATCCACGAAAATTGCAACTCTCTTTAATTAATTAAAGGTTATAATAAAAAACTAAAAATTGTGAACGAAAGAACTTTTATTAACAAGCAATATAAATACCAAACACAATCCCTTGTCAATTTTGTATCATATTCACCCATCATTTATCCACTTCCATTACACCTTTCATTCGTTTTTAATATATGAAATATCTTTATTTATTAGGTTACATTTTTATATTTTCAGACCCTGTTTCTGTTGTGCAACCAAAAGTGTTGTATAATTAATCAAGGCAAGAGTTACTGACTATTGAATCCCGAGATTAAGAGTACTATTAAGTACGAGATTAAGAGTACTCATTTTGTATCTTTTGTAACTGAATAATTCTAAAAAAATAATTTTAAATAGATAACCTTGTTAAAACTCATACGTTTTATGATAATTTTTATAATATGGAATGCTCGATAATTTTTTTTTCAAATCTCGCTTATATAATTAGAAACTCTCTTTTATAATTTATAATAGTGAGAGTCGTGTCAGATAGTTATTGCGTTGTTTATTTGCTAAAATATTTAGATGTATTACACAGGTTCTGTTGTAAAAATCGAAAGTTAAAGAATATCGAGACATTATTTGCCAAACTGTGACAAAAATTAATTTTACCGCAATACGTAAAAAATTATATTATTCCTTTCTTTTAATAATACTGAAATCCATTTTTGAGAACACCTAATACCAATTTGACATCTGTTTTTCATATTTTATCTCCAGAGTTTAAAAAATCTAAAATACCTCTTTATTAACCATTTATACCATCAATTTTAATCAAATTAACACATATACTTTCTTACATTGGTGCTTACGTGTGTTGACCAGAATATTTTATTCTGATAACAGTTTAGCAGCTGATTAACTGAACACTCTGTATATAAATATTCGTCCTGGCAAAACACAACGCCATTGATGTCGCAGATGTGATTTGTAATCCTTGCACAACAAAGTCCTTTGTCCTGGCGTCGCCTCAGACAACTGCAAATTTCATTACTTTAAAGCGTGGACATTTCTGCTGATGATTTACATCCTAGTGATAGAGTCGCAAAGGTTCATTCACACATGACGTAGGCCTACCATCCATCTGACTGTCAGTTATTTGTAAACTTAGTTGTTTACACACTCGGTGTAGATAGTATTCGGGACAATTTAACAGCTACTTTCTTCACTGCTCTATTTGTTCCACAACCTAAAGTTATTTCTGTAATTCCGTCTCCTTCGTGTTGTCTTATGTATTTTCCGTTTTACATTTAATTTAGCAGCTTTGGAAATATTTCTAGAGTGTAAGAATTATACTACTCTTTAAAATGATTTTGGGGTTATGTACAAAAACACAATTATTGATATCGGTTAATGTTTAAATCCGACTTTGTAACCAAACTTATTCCTGACAAAAACTTATTCATAACCTAACCTAACCTAACAACTTCCTACTTTATAATTTCAAACTCTTCAGAACTAACAGCTATTACATTATTGTAATCGAACTTTATTTAACAAACGCTGATCAGTAAAAATCAAAAACATCAACCACGAAGCTGTTATAAAGACGTAATTTCTTAAAATTGGTTCTACCGATTTAGTTTATATTTTGGTTAGTTGTGAAGATTACCGACCTTGCAAAATTTAAAATAATATACAATTATCGTTAAGGAATAATTTCCCAAAAACAAAATATCTTTGATCTCGACTATTTAAATTGGATTTGATATAATAATTATTATGCTTTTTGGTTATGACAAAATTGATGCCAGTTTAGACATTTTCTAAATATACAACCTTATTTTTAATATAATCTACAAAATCTAAGACATTGTTCACAATTGATTTTAATTTATTTACTCTCAACTATCGATTCACATTCTGACGGTAATGGGTTTTCTTTGGATAGTATTTCGTTTGTGAATGATTGTGTGGGAAAGTTTATGCAATGTTTCTCCACCATTTATTTCAAATTAGCTATACTGAAAAAACTATATCACATAAGGTAAACCTTGCAAACAAGTTTCTCCTGTTCTTATCGTAATTTCCAAGACTTAATTTAAAAAATATGGAAACTAAAATTTGGGTCACAATATCTTTTCTTTTCTAAATACCTCTACACAACCTTTTCATTTTTCTTGTGGGTTGACAGAAATCACACACCGCTACTTATGACTATTGTTTGATAAACCCACCCTATACCTACATAACATCACTGGCGCCGTTCTTTTTTATAACGACTTTGTTAAAAGTAACACCATTCAGTGAAGTGTTAAGGTCTGGGGCTTGTGAACAATTGTTGAAAACTGTTTATTTTGGAAGAAACTGTTAGAAACAATAATAATAAAAAATCTTAACTCCGTGGCTTCATAGACACGAATGACCTAAGTCTGCTTGTCGGTTACTGTGTGTGTTAGCACATCCGTTGTTCTATCATTGTTAACCAAAGGACGCTACAAATTGTGGTTTTCCAATATTCCTCTCAATGCTGGGTCAACACCGTATATTTTTCAGACCTTCCTCGGGGATTGAACTCGTGGTTGAGACCAGCAACCCCAGACAATCTGGCGGCTTAAGAAACAAAACCCTCTTCCTGTTTCTGAATTTAAGTTCAGTCTGGATTCATTTAGGTCTTTACTGTTTGTAGTGTGGTCAAAGATTTAACAACGAATTAATTAACATTTGTAATTACGGTATAATTTTAGTTGAGCTTCTAATATTTCCGTATTTTGAAACGCTGAAGATTTCAAAAACAAAACCAATATTTTGAAAAAACTTTTTGTGAAGCATAAATTATATTGTCTTTAAAAACTGAGTTCAAATTTGAAATCAATTTTACTCGTTTTGTCATTTATCACATTTTTTAATATTTTTATTACTTTGTATGAATGCGCTGGTAATTTAGCGTCAGATTTTTAGATAAATACATGTCCTTGGAACGCCTTATATTTGTCTTTTACCCAAATCCTTTTTACGTTCTCATACTGTAGGTAGAACGGTGAAAATTAATTAACTAGGCGAACAAATTTATATTGAGTTTTAACATAAATATCCTTTTTGAAATTTTAAAATTGAAAATTGTGTTTTTTAGCCTCAATTAATTATGCAGTTAGGATAGAGCCCAAAACTACTAAACAATTTTTATCAAATTTCGTATACAATTGTAATTCGTATACAAATTTCTCTCTCTCTCTCTCTCTCTCTCTCTCTCTCTCTCTCTCTCTCTCTCTCTCTCTCTCTCTCTCTCTCTCTCTCTCTCTCTCTCTCTCTCTCTCTCTCTCTCTCTCTCTCTCTCTCTCTCTCTCTCTCTCTCTCTCTCTCTCTCTCTCTCTCTCTGTCTGTTATCTAAAACGGATTCTTTAGTACAATTCCTTTTCAAACTTGTACTAAATAGCAATAAGTTCAAAAGATCCTTTTCCCCACCTCACCAAGTTGGAATCAAGAATGCACCTACTAGAGGACAAACTTATCGCTACTTTTCCACGAACGACTTCCTTCTAGGAAACTGTATTTATGCGCGTTAAATCGTTTCCACTTAACAGGCAATAACTTGCATTTACATACACACACGCGTAAATAAACGATTGTTTATATACATACAGACGTCATTCCACACATTGGCCAAGTCCTCACAAAACACACAGACATACACATAAATCTATGTAAATAAACATTTCATGGCCATATTTAGTAAAACGAATAATGACCACACGATAAGTTCTAAGTGAATACTTTTAATATTAGTTCGAAGTAGTTAAATAATATTATTTGAAAATCATAGCTTAAAATAATAATTTTGCTCTTTATTTTAGATTCATTATTTTTTTAAGTTAAAAATCGAAAAATTATTGCCTAATTAACCTGTAAGGCCCTAATTAAAGGGAATGTAGCATAATGCACGTTGTTTCTTCCTGCCTATACATACCCCTAATTTTGTTTTGTTTTTTTAGCGATAACTTTAGAAAAATATGAATGAACTATGTACACCATTTTACACGATTCAAAATCGGCGGAAGCGTTTTGGCCAAAATTTGAACACGATACCTAGGGACAATTTCTAGATCTTCAGCTTTTTATGTCGATGTTCGTGGTTTTTTTTTTTTTACCAATATCTCCCGCGAAAATCTTTTGAGAAACTTTATTGTTTTTGCACCATTAACTTCATTAAATTTTGTAACCGGTAATTAATCAAATACGGAGATAAAGGGTCGTGGGATCATGTTCAGTCAATAATTAAATGATGTCAGATGTTTGTTTGCATTTTACGATAGAAAATAATGCTTCGTTAAGCATAATATTATGGATAGTTCAACACCTAGGTTAGTTTTAAAAATTTGGGTTTTCTTTTAAGAACATCTGACATTAAACCCACAAAACAAAACTCTACGAATTTTTTTTTTTTTTTTTTTTTTCAAATTCCTGAGAATTGATGATGAATTTTATAAACGAAAAGCGTAAATGTCTCACACATTTTAAGTACAGTAGACCAAAAGTAGTAACCGTTTATGCTCTTTAGTAAAAATAGTCAAGGTTTTAATTATATATAAACTTACAATTTTCTTTCGTATATTTTAAATAAAACAACTGCCAACGAAATGGATATAGTGCTTCCTCGTGCATGTTCATGCTCTGAAATTTGATTAAATCAGAATACATTTGCGATGATAATTGAGTTTAATAATTTTGTTCTAATTTGCAAGTTATTCAATTAAAATTCGAATCGTTAGAGATAACTCTACGATTCAATTTATTGTAGTAGATAGTAACTAGTGGTATTCTTGCATGCAAAATGTCAATATGCGTTCAATGCAACCCAAAAAATAGTTGAGTTTAAAAAAATCTACATTTAATACAGTTCTAAAAATTAGAATATCTCAAAATCGGCCAAATTGATTTTGTTTATTTTAGTGAAACATGAAAATGTGTGACCCAAACCTCGAGTAAAATAAAACTATACTTCGTGATAAACTGGAAAATAAAAAATCTCCTGACCTTGTATATAAGAAAGTTTGTGCAAGATTTTTACACCATTCATTTTACTGAGAGAACGTAAAATTTATTATAATATTAAAACCTAGTAAAACATATAACAATTACTAAAAATATACATATATTTTAAGTTAAACTCTAAAAGGCTAGATATAACAGACCCAAAGTTGATCTAGATAAGTACAGTACACCAATAGACCGCTAGGTCTCAGCACTGAGTGGACAAAGAACTAGAAAAACACGAAACAAGACAAACATGAACATGACACGGTAATAAAATAAATTATAAGACGCGATGTGTTATAACATACCTGAGGGAAACAATCGTGCCGCTCTTGTTAAATACAGGTATTAATAAATTTCCCACCTTTTCTCCTATCTTCATTCATCAACAGGTTAGGAAATGTAGGCTACATTGATTAAAAGTAGTAATAAAGATAATAGGATTGACGAAAAGCACGAAATAAAACATTTCTTAGGTCTTGTCACTAACTATATACATGCTCTATTCTGATTATGACTATTATAGTTTATCCATCCTTCACGCAAAATTCAAGAAAATTAGGTCTGTGTATATTAATCCAAATTCATCCCATTATAATAACCACTATTCCTTGACAAAAGCTAGATCAACTTTAAGGACATCAGGTATTCTTAAAACATCCTTAATATCGGCTCAAACAACGAAACAAAATTTTAGTAAAACATTCCCTTAGTGCATAGTACATGTTGTCACGTCCTTCCTAATAAATTATGATAGCAACTTATACGGTTGTATGTATAGGGTCAAAATATTTTGATAAAATGTAAATATTAAATACCTGAACCAACTGAAAATATTTCTGAAAAAAAAACATACTATCCAATACCAACTGCTGAAAGATAAAAGCATTAAGTATTTTTGGTTTTCTAACTGGTTCCCTTTTCAATCAGTTTCAACTAACACTTCCAAATTGTTCGATTTCTATTAAGTAAGTATTGTTAATTATTTAATAACAAACTTTAATATTAATTATGGATAACTAATTATACAAATGTTAATTCCAGATAAACAAACAACTAAACTCATAAATTGTTATGAGACATGAATAGAACTAAATTATTACCAAAACAACAACAACTCAGATTGTACTTTTAATTAAACTACTAATTCCTCTACAGATTTATTGTGATGAAAACTCAATAATAATTGTAGATTAGGTTAAGTATTGACTTGTAAAACATAACGAAGGAGTGAAGGGATGCAATAGGTATATATTTGTAGTATTTCACACAATAGGCGAGTGTGAGAACATAGTTTGTTGTATTGAAAACTCAATTATTATTGTAGGTTACTGATTAGTAAAACATAAGGAAGGAGTGAAGGAACAAACTGGTCGACTACAATGCAATAGGTAAATATTTTTGTTATGTCACACAATAGGCGAGTGTGAGAACATAGTTTGTTGTATTGAAAACTCAATTATTATTGTAGGTTACTGATTAGTAAAACATAAGGAAGGAGTGAAGGAACAAACTGGTCGACTACAATGCAATAGGTAAATATTTTTGTTATGTCACACAATAGGCGAGTGTGAGAACATAGTTTGTTGTATTGAAAACTCAATTGTTATTGTAGGTTACTGATTAGTAAAACATAAGGAAGGAGTGAAGGAACAAACTGGTCGACTACAATGCAATAGGTAAATATTTTTGTTATGTCACACAATAGGCGAGTGTGAGAACATAGTTTGTTGTATTGAAAACTCAATTGTTATTGTAGGTTACTGATTAGTAAAACATAAGGAAGGAGTGAAGGAACAAACTGGTCGACTACAATGCAATAGGTAAATATTTTTGTTATGTCACACAATAGGCGAGTGTGAGAACATAGTTTGTTGTATTGAAAACTCAATTGCTATTGTAGGTTACTGATTAGTAAAACATAAGGAAGGAGTGAAGGAACAAACTGGTCGACTACAACGCAATAGGTATATATTTATATTTTTCCACACAATAGGCGAGTGTGAGAACATAGTTTGTTGTATTGAAAACTCAATTATTATTGTAGGTTACTGATTAGTAAAACATAAGGAAGGAGTGAAGGAACAAACTGGTCGACTACAATGCAATAGGTAAATATTTTTGTTATGTCACACAATAGGCGAGTGTGAGAACATAGTTTGTTGTATTGAAAACTCAATTGCTATTGTAGGTTACTGATTAGTAAAACATAAGGAAGGAGTGAAGGAACAAACTGGTCGACTACAACGCAATAGGTATATATTTATATTTTTCCACACAATAGGCGAGTGTGAGAACATAGTTTGTTGTATTGAAAACTCAATTATTATTGTAGGTTACTGATTAGTAAAACATAAGGAAGGAGTGAAGGAACAAACTGGTCGACTACAATGCAATAGGTAAATATTTTTGTTATGTCACACAATAGGCGAGTGTGAGAACATAGTTTGTTGTATTGAAAACTCAATTGCTATTGTAGGTTACTGATTAGTAAAACATAAGGAAGGAGTGAAGGAACAAACTGGTCGACTACAACGCAATAGGTATATATTTATATTTTTCCACACAATAGGCGAGTGTGAGAACATAGTTTGTTGTATTGAAAACTCAATTATTATTGTAGGTTACTGATTAGTAAAACATAAGGAAGGAGTGAAGGAACAAACTGGTCGACTACAATGCAATAGGTAAATATTTTTGTTATGTCACACAATAGGCGAGTGTGAGAACATAGTTTGTTGTATTGAAAACTCAATTATTATTGTAGGTTACTGATTAGTAAAACATAAGGAAGTAGTGAAGGAACAAACTGGTCGACTACAATGCAATAGGTAAATATTTTTGTTATGTCACACAATAGGCGAGTGTGAGAACATAGTTTGTTGTATTGAAAACTCAATTATTATTGTAGGTTACTGATTAGTAAAACATAACGAAAGAGTGAAGGACTACCATGCAATAGGTATATATTTGTAGTATTTCACACAATAGGCGAGTGTGAGAACATAGTTTGTTGTATTGAAAACTCAATTATTATTGTAGGTTACTGATTAGTAAAACATAACGAAAGAGTGAAGGACTACCATGCAATAGGTATATATTTATATTTTTCCACACAATAGGCGAGTGTGAGAACATAGTTTGTTGTATTGAAAACTCAATTATTATTGTAGGTTACTGATTAGTAAAACATAAGGAAGTAGTGAAGGAACAAACTGGTTGACTACCATGCAATAGGTAAATATTTATATTTTTTTTCACACAATAGACAAGAGTAAGAACGCAGTTTAATTTTGATAAAAACTCAATAAATATTGGAGGTTATTGCGAATAAAAGTGTAATGGGACAAATTGTTCAACTACCACATAATAAGTAAACAGTAAACATTTTTGTTAGTAGCCTACTAGTAGGCAAAAGCAAGAACACAGTTTATCTTGATGAAAAATAAATAATCAATGTAGGTCATTGACTAGTAAAACATAAAGAAAATGTGAAGGAACAAATTGTTCTTCTGCGATATAATAAGTAAACGTTTTTGTTAATACCAGTAGGCGAGAACAGGAATAGAGTTTTTATATTTTTTTAATGAAAACTTAATAATTATTGGAGGTTATTAAACTAGTAAAACATAAAGAAAGTGCAAAGGACAAATTGTTCAACTAACACATAATAGGTCAATATTTATGTTAGTATTATTAGGCGAGAGTAAGAAAACAGTTTTTTTTAAAATAAAATCTCAATAATTATTATAGGCTATTACAACAAAGCGAAGAAGTAATTGGACAAATTGTTCAACTACCACGCAATAGTTAAATATTTTTGTTAGTATTAGTAGGCGAGTGTGAGAACACAGTTTGTTGTGATAAAAACTCAATAATTATTGTAGGTTATAGACTACTAAAGTGTTCCCACGGAATTGATCCCACGTGCGCTATGCGATCCAGTCACTACCTCCCACAATCCAAGACCCGAGCCCTGAGGCCTTCCTTCATTTACACAGGGAAAAAACTTAACTACAGCTCTCACTCTCGCCAGTTTGCAGTGCCAGTGCTGGAACCCGGCGACCATTACTGTCATCCACTTGTTACCTTCTACTGATGACTAACAACTCTAATGGTTGAGTTATTTTCAAAGAAGCACGTTTTCCCACAGATGAACGACTTTTGTTTTGTGTTTAATGTAAGACTCGGGCTTTTTGTATTTATTTTGAGAAGGGGAAAATGTAGTTATAAAACCATACGTTCATGTTATGCTAATAACATGATGTTTTTATTTTCAAAGACGGTAGGTCTATTTATGTTAGAATTCGAATAAAACTGTCAACATAAAAATAAATAAAAAATAAAACACGTAAATTTTTTTTTTACCCAAAAATCTTTACCCTCTGCCCTTTATCAACTTGAATAGAAAAACGTAAATATCTAATCTTTTTGAGTTTGAACTTGTGAACAATTAGTGGTTGAAACATATCTTTATTGTAGAAATATTGAGTTTTGTTTATTGATTATGTTGGGGATTTTTTAAAATTAAATCCGTCCCACACACAAAATAACAACGGACAAATATATAAATAAACTTTTTTTTTGTTTAGTATCTATGTAATTGTGTTTTCCCTTCTTTTTTTACTTGATTTAACCAGAAGTCCTAGGCCAAAACACAGATGCAGATACAGTTAAAATGAAAAAAAAATCGAAAATGTGTCAATTAAATCAATATAAAAAACCAATTGTTTTTAATTTCTAAGTTTATATGTATATTTATTATTTATTTTATTTTTTTTTTTTTCATATTTTAGAAAATTATAGAAGAGTCACCATAAATTTCGCTAAAAATGTTTTGATTCTAACATCGAACCTAATAATGAATAAAAAGACCAACAATTTAAGAAATTACTAATAAGGGCATGAAACGATTCAACAGTTTATAACATAGAGATTTGAAACACTCCATCATCAGGTTTCCGTACTTAATTTGTTTTGTTTACTAATTTGTTTTTAGAACAGTCTTAATCGAAGAAAAAAAAAAGTTTCGCTTAAAAATCTAAAGTGTCCCACAACCGTTAGAAAGGGGGGGGGGGGTAAAATAAACCGTTAAATAAAAAATCATTGTGTTCCTATAGCAAAAATATATGAAATTTTAAATACAACTCATGTATGTCATAAAAATATACTATGAAATTAATTAATAGAAATGGACAAACAGCTGTATGTAATTAGCTCTTAATATAAAATCATGTAAGGTTTGTTATCTAAAAAAATATATATTTATACATGAATATTTAAAAACCATAAATTGTAAATAAAATAAACTTTTAAAAATAACATCACAAGAATATAAAATATGCTCCAAAGTCCCACAAAATTCCGATTTCGATGAAAACTTTTAGGTTTATATAATTTATGAATTAATCATTAAATATTTCCTAAAATGGTCTAAAAATTAACATTTATAAATAACATAATTGCTATAAATTCATCCTCCGGTATTAGGAACTATTTCTTACAACTATAAATAACAATCAAAATAGTTTTTTTTTTTAATGTTATTCAATTTCCCCACGAAGTCCAAAATTTTAAACCTATGATCCTTTTGATAAGCACATTTTGCTAGTTCTGTTAGGCTATTATAAACAAATAATTTATTATGGGCATTTTTTAAAAAAAAAGAAAACTTTGCATATACATTGCCCTGATCATATTTTTTAATAAAACCAAATGATCCGTCCACTAAACCACATTTCATCCCTACTTCCACCTACACCAGGGTAGGGGAAGGTAGACACAGTCGGATTTTTCCGTTAACTCTATAAATATTTTTACTATCAAAAAATTACAGGGCGTTATATTTTTATAATATAAATTTATCTACATTTAAAAAAGTTTATGTACATTCAAAATTACCAAAATACAGATTTAAAAAAAAATGAGAATTTACTTTCTTTTTAAGACTTAATAATTATACAAAAAATACTAATATAATTAAAAATTATAAAGACATAAATTTTACAAAGTATAAAATTGGGTATAATTTGCATTTTATTGCATATTTTGTAACAGTCATAACGGGTAAACAATAAAAATATTTTTGAAACAAAAATGTTTGTAACTTTAATTAAAAAATTGCTTGGAAATTAATTAGTAGTTATAAGTAAGTCAGACTATCCACATTAGCTATGTATGTAATATAAACAAATATATAAAAACAACTCAACTGATTTTAAAAGAATTTTATGTTCTATTCGAATTCTAATGATGTTTAATATTTCCGTGTCAAAACGACGTCAGTTTAATTATCCATCCCCTTAAACGGTTGCATAAATTTAAACATGCCAAGAACATGCAGCACCGTCTTAAAATGCAAATTTCTGTCGAATCCAGTAATACAGCTGCCAATAAAATTTACATAGCGCTTCCTTAATTATGGTCATATTATTAGCCATACATGTCGAAAATTTAATGAAATCAAACTAGCATTGCAATTACTGGAGTATTTATTTTTTATTTTCCACTTTAAAGATTACAAGGTTAAAATTCCGTTTCATAGTGATAAAATAAATTAAATCCATAGTGCGACTCTCGTTAAAATATTGTTCCGTTATGGGCGGATTTCATCAAATGATGTGTGGCGCCACATCAGGTTCCCGTCACTGTAGTTCTAGATTTCGTTGCTAGGATTCCGTACTAATCGTAGCTCCCCACTTCACTCACGATGTCAGGCCAACATCATATTTATAAACCCTCATGGGGATCGAACCTAGAATCTATTGCACACAAAGTGAGATTTCTGGCCATTAGAACAAGCTCGTTTCTTAATGATGGCTGATGGTAAATCGTAATCGCTTTTAATTTAGCTGCAAAATAAAATACGGATGAAAGAAAGTATTGACAAAAATAAATTTAAACAAAAACCTCTATGTTATAAACTAGAATGAAACATATCGTGTATCATTGTTTTAATGTTTAAATTAATTTGTGTTATTTATTATACTAGTATATGGATCGAGTTTCATTGAAATATGTTTAGCAGTTTCAGATAAATCGGATTACTAATAGAGAGAAACCAATTGTTTTTATTTTAGAGCATGTGATTCGCTCAGATACTATTTTCTACGAAATCGGATGTTATAAAGTTTTGACTTATAGAAAGTGCCTTCAAGTCCCCCCAATACCCCACAAACCTCGAGAACTGGAGATTTCGAAGATATACTCGAAGTGGTCAGGCCTCCGGTTACTTTAATGGTTTCTCACTTTGCGCTAGAGATTCCTGCTATTCAAAAAGGTTTGTTGAATAGCAGACGCTCTAAAAGATGAAGTGTTGGACTGAAAATGTAAGAAAAAGTTGAGCGCCAAGTGGTTGGTGAATGCTAGAGTTACAGCTAAGGAATCTCAAATTGGTTAACTACAATCGTTCAACTAAAATTCGTTTAGCAGCTTAAGCCTTCCACAGGCGAGTGATGGCATCCAAGTTTTCATCTGTAATTCGAACTTCTTTAACAGTGGGAGGATGAAAAGACAACTGAAGTGTTCAATAAATAAATGGAAGTAAAAGATAGCGTCCGAGGAGATATTGAATTCCTACCCGTGGTCGAGAGAAAGTAGTAATTATCCGTCTTAATTTCGCTACTCAAAGATTTCTGATGAAACACGAGAACCCTCCGAATTGCTCATTTTGTCAAGCCGTTCTGACAGTCAAGAACATCTCCTTCATTGTGTTTTACTGAGAGGTGTGGCTGGACACCAATCCGACCCAATTTAATTGAGACGATGTTTGGGATGATGTAATATATTGTTACTTGCGATTTTGCACACGGATTTGCGTAATTAATTTTCACATTTCACTCAAATTTTAACGAAATCGTAGTGTTGATTTTGAGAAGTTGCATCTTTTACGACATACCCATGGCCGAGTTTTTTTTTTTTTTGCTTTGCTGTCAACTCTATAAGGAAGGCCTTATTGATAAAAGTCGAACAATTGAAAGAAGCAATTATTCAAATCTAGCTGAGATAAATGTCAACACGTTAAAAAGTACCGCGAATAGCATTGAGAAAAATCTACTTCTTCTTTAGGAAGAGAATGCGGCCACTTCGAACATCTGTCTTGATAACCCGAACAAGTAAGAAATGGTTTAATTTTTTAATTATTTGATTTTTCCGCTTATACGTTTTTACTAGCAAGTATTGAATATACAATAATATTTCAAGTGAAAAATATACGACCTAGACTGGGAATCGAACCCAGGACTTTTGGCTTTACGCGCCAATGCTCTACCTACAAAAAATTTAATCGTGTTTAATTCCAAAGGAATATATGTATTTTATTGTATTCTTTGTTTAAAAAAACAAATAAACTCTAGTCAATTAAATAACCCAAACCAAAATGCCTGACCGTAAGTAAAATAAAATTACCGTTCTTAATTAATTTGGAAAAAACGAAAACAACAATATTTATTTCCCCCTTTCTAACGATAACAGAACTCCGAAAAAGGATTTTTGTAAAAATTATGAACAATACGTTTTGTTTGGATCGATAACAAAAATTTAATCAAAATAGTTAAACTGATTTTGAGAAAATCGGGATTTTTTGTCTTATTTTTTCTTTCTTTTGATTTAGTATTACGCCAGCTATCCCCAATTTTTACGCTAAAAAATGTCTAAATTTTAAATTTAATAAAAATCGGTATATCTGTTTAGGACACATGAAAGAGTATATACAGGTAGACATCTTATTAATATAATTTATTTGGAAATTTGTCATAATTTGTGTATATAAAAACAAATATTCAACGTTTCGTAAGTATGAATCAACTGTCTTTATTAAATGAAAAACCCAACTATTTTGGAAATTGAAACAAAAAGTTAATAACCAAAGACTTTGTCTTTGGAACAGGAAAAACTACAAGTTATAGAACTGCAAACTAGTGTGGTTCTTTTCTTAGGTTGGTTCAACCCTACACTGCATGATTTTTTTACGTTTATTGTTCTAGGATTTTTCACTTGATAACGAGAGCTGATATTCTCGAAACGTCGTAGATTCATTTTTATATAACACAAATGGAAATATCAGAATGAACCATAACAATAATATGAATATCCTTAACTATCCAATATCCTTAAAAGTTGAACGATGTCACCGGTTAGGTAGCGGAGTTATTGGTAGTCTATATTTACTCGTCTAAACTGGTTACCCAAGAGTGGTGCTTGGTCAGACAGGAATAAGTAAAGGAAAACCTCAATTGGGTATGGACAATACTTAGTGCGTTTTTCAGATTTAGGTTGTGTAAGACAATAATTCAGTTTTAATCCCACCCCTAAACACTTTTGATCACAAACTATAAAAAGACAGATATCCTTCCAAAAACCACCTCGTTTTTACTGAGGGTCTCAAAACGGACTTTTCATGAAAAACTCAACGTCGGTTTTTTGCTCGAACACAAACTTTCTTTACAATAAATATATGAAAAAGTAAAATGAGTAAAAGTAGTTCTCCATGGTTGTACCATAGATTTTAAATAGATCACTCATCTCCATAGTTATAGTGTGAAGCTCAGAATTATGCTGCTATCTGACGACCCACTCTGGTAACTTCAAGCTATTGCATGATCCGACCCCCCTCCACACACACTAACGCATTCTGAACAGAACACACACAATTACAACTGTTTAACCCCACATATTAAACGTCACATTATCGTATTCCTCTTAAATTCAAATTCAATGATTGTACTAAGACTTCGGTCAATACATATCGATACCAAGGTCGATATAAAAAACTACTATAAAACATTTAAAACTATAAAACATTTACTTCTTTTATTCTACACCCCTACCAATAACTTCATATTTCAAAGTGTTACTATGCTACCAGTCTTATAGTCTCCGGTAATTTACCTGAGTGAGTATCATGATTCTGATAAACTACCAGACATTTATACTGCACAATTACCTAAGTTACAAGGTAGGATGACACTATATTGGAATTATAATTGTTTATAATCTATGTTTGCAATAAATAGTTCGCCATTAGAGTTAATTGAAAACATTAAATTAGCCTTGTTAAACTGTGGCAGCGATTTGAAGTGTATTGGTAATAACTTGTTGGTGATTGGGAAACATCTTACACTTTATATTCTGCAATAAATATAACGCGTAATTGTATTCAGGCTCCCGTCTACGGTGTGTTCTGGGAGGCCTTTAAATCAGAAGGAAATTTATTTATGAAAAATGGAAATAAGAAGCGTAACATGAAGTGGAAATTTTTAATAAATCTAAACATATTCTTTCGAAAAGTTTCGTTATACCCTAATCTCGAAATTTAAACATTTCCATGTCCTGGAAGAGCTATGAGGATTTTTCTGTCAGGAAATAAGTGGAAAATAATCATAAAAAACTATTGTAGTAGATTTTTTAATTTATTTACATGTTCCAACAAGTTCAAAATGTTTTAAATCGCATTTTCAATTAACCCTGTTGGTTAGAGTTTAAAACAAAGCGTTGCACAGTATAACTGATCGTTAGAAAATTAATACATTTCAAGAGCAGTTTTTGGCTGATTTCATGGGTTCTTAAAAACGAAAAAATGATTTTCGACATGCAATCCGACCTTTGTTGTCGTCTGTACGATTGCGGCCACAAAAAGAAACAAGAGACTATTGAAATAAGGAACTCTATTGAAATTCAAAAATATCAAAATAGCAATCAATTTTGTTCAGTTATAACACACTTAATTAATTTTCAGTTTCCAAATATAAGAAAAGTAATTCAATTCTGTTTGTCCTCCAGTCTCATTTCTCTACGATGTCAAAATAAATATCGAAATTATTGTCAAAAAATATAATTTAAAAAGGTGAACTCCCTAGAAAATATGATATTCGTATAGTTAGGAAGTTCCAGGAGAAGTGCATCACTGACAAGAGCATCGCGAATGAAGGCTTCGCATATTATGTACACTGACACAGCTACGAGACCAGTTAGAGCCAACTACCCAACTACAAAGCTCGGAAAATCTCTGAAACAACTTCACTTACACTATGTGTTTGTTGGTAAGACCCCACGATATACAAATACAATTTAACATTTCCTTCAAAACCCAATACAACAACTTTTTAATATTACATTTATAGTAACTGTATTACATTGTATGATGGGGCTGGGTAGGTACCATAATGGCGCCCAGAAACTTGTTTGAAATTGTTTTCAACAAACCTTCTAAAATTCAGAGTGGTATATTCAATAGCGGCGTATATCTCTCTTAATATCGGTAATTAAAACCCAAGGTTTAGAATTCGAGGTTAATTTGGATTACAGAGTCAGACTTCATTATTATATGTCATAATTATCTGTCATCCAACATAAAGAAACAAGTAAAAAATCATACACTACAGCGCTTATGAGATATTGTTATATTTGACACTTCAAAACCTAAATAAACCAATGGGTCGCCATCTCCTAAAAAACACCAGCTAAGGCACTCTCGATCAAAACGTGAAAATAAACCATGAATAGCAACCTAAAAGATAGACAAATTTCAAAATCGACACGAGGAATTTTGGTAACTTTTTTAGACTCATGCAAAAGAAAATGAGATTTAAACAATATTATGGTTTATTTGAAAATTCGAACAGACCTGATTTCCGTCAGGATTGTTTAGGTTTTTTCAATTACTCGCAAACTCTTATTAGAAAATACGTGAAATTTGTCACATAATTTAGATTATAAATATTCACATTTAAACGAAAATTTTATTGTAATCACTAGAGCAGTTTTGAGATATTTAAACGTTTAGAACGGTGACCATGTCTGTATCACGTTTTGACCGATAAATTTCAAACCAGCATTTTAGGAACATGGCGGGCAATAAGGTTTGTTTAGATTATTTTAAAAACGACATTAAAAAAAAATTAAATCATTCAGTCAATTTTTAAAAAATCGTAATTTTTAGTTTCGTTCTTATAACAACTAACTAAATTTTTAATTTGGTTTTGTCTTCAGATATGTGAGAAATATTGTGCACTGTTTTTCTGTCATTTATTTGGTCTATTATTTAACAAACAGTCAAATTATGAAGTGGAATCTAAAACAATTACAATTAAGTAGTTCCGAAATATACTCATATTTCGGAACTACTTAATTGTAGTTAATTAGTTAACTACTTAATTGAGTACATCAATAATTGATAGAGTGTTACAACAGATGCTAATCCTTCTCACCTAAATAATACGATGATTTAGATAGTACTGTAGTTAAAGAACTAATTCAACAATTCATTTATTCAACTTGGAACTACTAGATTTGTAAGGAATTAAAAAGTGTTTTTGTCATACTGCTTAAAAAACAGTTATTTTCAGTTGTTCTTTTTAGTCCTAGGACCTAACATCATCTGAGGTCAAGGTCATCAGCTGTTACTTAGTTTATACGAATTAATTAACGATTGTAAAGCACCTATAAAAACAACCGATACTCTCGATTGTAAATAACCGTTAAAACAGCTGTTACCATCGATTTGAAGGTAAATAGGTTGTGTTATAACATTTTAGTTTTTGTGAATTTCTTTTCTTATATTTGCAGTATAACGAAAGAAGTTGGAATTAGACCTCGCTTAATTAACACGACTTACGTTAATTAAAAATAAATCTAATAATTAGGGCCTAGACTAAAGCCTATAGGTCTAGTCTATATATAGTAAAACATACTAAATATATACAATAATAAGTATATAACTCCCTATCATATCTTGTAAAAACTGTTAGATTAATGTGCAAATTCTAACCTCAAATTTGCACACTGTAGTTTTCTTGAAATATCAACACGTGGAACGTTTTCTTACAGATTATAACAAAACGTACACACAACAACACATAAACTATGATCACTAATATAATATTAGGGCCTATAGCCTACTATGTACTTTTTACAAACATACAATTAACGAAAACTATCCTCCTACATTTACAAGTCCGGACAGGCCCACAAGTCTGACGTCTGACGAAAAGCACAGAGAGACGAAGCATGATTGACAAACTAATATTAGGCCTATTACCTGTCTCAGGCTATTGCTGAAAGCATAAATATCTTATTATTTTCTTTTGTTGGACCAAATAGGTGGCTTAAGTTATTGTAAATGGAGCAACAATTTGTGTGAACAAATACTCAATTTACCTTACTTATTTCTAACATAATTTGAAATGTATTGTTATAATAGGCCTACTACAAGACGTTATCGTTTATTATCAAAGTTTTGACTCTTGTGTCTGTCTATAACGTTTACAACACTAATTGTCTTGAAAACTGGTGTTCCGATTGAGCTAAATTTGGGTCTTTTTTAGAAGAGGGCCGCCACTTTTAAAATTTTCCCTACACAAATAGGTGATTCACAAATGAGTTAGATAGACGGAAATATCCACAATACGCCAACGGACCCTCAGGTACGATGGTCAAGCTTATCTTATCAACCGTTATCTTATCGCGCGAAGTAACAGGCGGACTGCCGCTGCCCCCGCTGCACTGGTCAGTCGAGCTCGAGTATTTACTTATTATTTAGTCATGTCGCTATTATTGTTAGCTCGGGAAATCAATAGTAAAGAAAGTGCAGTAAAGTTTTTACAAAATAAACACATATTTTGCATAGTGTGCGATATGCAAATACACAAATTTGCTGTATCAGGTAAATAATATGTGTACCCATATTTATCATAACATAACCTAACCTAACTCCGCAGAGCGCTGTACAGCGCTGTGTAGGGGAAATTTTAATAGTGGCGGCCCTCTTCTAAAAAAGACCCCTAAATTTTTATGGATTTTTGAGATGTGGATATCCCACCGAAGTATACATTTTAGATGACTTTGTATGATATTAGAGTTTCTGAGACGGAAAATGATTTATAGGCGTTTTAAAAACGGTAAGTGGAACTATTTTGAGATTATTAAAAATATTTATCCTACAATAATATTTTACTTATATCAGAATTACTTAACATATGTAGAGTATAAACTAGAGTGGCTAAAATTTATGAAATTATGGCCGTTTTTTGTGATACATTTATTATTAAGACCTGTGTATTTTGGAATGCTGGGTTATAAATTTAGGTTGGATTTTTACTTTTTCACACATATAGGTAGTACAACTTAAGTAGACTATAGCGTTGGCAAAAGAAAATTTAATATATTGTCCAATGATGCCGTTTCAGTACACCTCTACTGATAAATATTTTAAGAATACTTTAAAACATGCATGAGTTTAAGTATCAAAATAAGGCAATGTCTTTACTTTAATTTATATAATTAAGGTAAAGGTTCCATTTATAAATATTTACCTAAAACCGCCGTGTTAAGAGCTCATTTTCTTCAAATTTTATATTATTTACTATATTGTCTGTTATCTGCGTTGTCTATCTTCTTTGCTTATGCGCTTGCCCATAGAGACAACTAGACCCTAATTTTGTATATAAGCTTAATTTGATCATTTATCCAGATGTCTCTTTCTTTTTTTATAAATTAAAAATTGTGGAATACCTGATACATGAGCAAAACAGGAAATTTTAACTATCCCAAAATCGATTATAATGATTTTATTGAAATTTTGTTAAAATTTAGCCAATAACAAACACGACAAATTATTTCCCATCTGCCTACCCAAAACACTAGTTCTGTATTTTTCAATAAAACCCCCTACTACTGTCAGCACAGTGAAGGCAGAACTAAAAATCCAGGACTGGAATTTCGCAAATACTTTTTGCTTGTTTAAGCTTTGGTTTTTGTCTGAATACAATGACCAATCTCTGTGTATCATAAGTAACTGGAAAGTTATGAATTGTTCATATCGACCGATTTATGTCACATACATCTCCGAAAGCTGCCATGATTAATTTTCAGAAGTAACACAGAAGGTCAATATTTAATATATTAAAATATAAATATGTAATTACTTAGCTGCCTAAGTGTCTCCCCTGAGGTGAACAACATTGTAAATTTTTCAGAACTGATATTAAAATAATGTCGTGTAGAGAACGTTGGAAGTGAGGGCGAGGGTTTATGGATTCAAGGGTGGATAATAGTAGTGGTTTATCAAGTAAAAATAATAACTCCAGCAAGAAAAGAACTCTTGATGGGGGCGAATAATGAATGGAAAGATTTGAGTGTTATTTTGCCGGGCATGAAGTCGTTAATATTCATGGATAGAGACAATGGGGGCCCAGGAAATAGGCGTGCCGATGGGGCGGTTCCTGTGACCCCAGGCTTGCGACAAATTGTGGGCCCTAGCCCTCCACCCTGGACCTACATGTAGGTGGATTCTACCCACGTCTGTATGCGGCTTGAACATGTGATCTTCAATGGTTACTACATCCTGAGTCCTGAGGCTGAGGAGATTCGCTTACAGGTGTGGTAACTTAACACCACTCTCGATGCAAATTGAGTCTCATTCAGCTACGTTCAAGTCACTATTCTAACCTACAAAATGTTTTATTTTAGCTGTTGACTACTTCAAACAAAAGGTTTTCTAAAAACTTTTACTTGAAACTTTAGAGTTATGATTAGCATGAATGTGATAAGCCTTATAGACTCATTTTCTAAAAGTTTCTTTATATCCATCTGTCAGTATCTAAAGTAGAAATTAAATCCATGCCCATAACCTAGAGATTTAAAATTTGATATGGAGGTTTAGATTTTAGTTCTGTAAACAGGACCAAATTTTCTAATATAAATTCTAACGATCTATCGATCAAAAAAGATTAGTTTGACACTGTTTTGTATAACTGTAAACATAAACAGTGAATACAAATTTTATTTGAATTTAAAATAAAATTTATCGGTATATTTCAAAATGGCGACGGTTTAGAATTGGTTTTTTGAAAAACTTAATTCTAACTTGTTAATCCTACAATAGAGTGCAACTAGCCACTTATAACCAATGACGCGCCGATTTTCTTTCTGCTGTAACAAAAAAGAGAGTTATTGTTGATAAATAAAAGTTTAACTGTGTAACAAGAAAAATTATGAAACGAAACAAATGAATAATAAACTGTGATGTTTAGAATTATTATGAAATAGAATGTTTATAATTATGCAGAAAATCTTGGACTGACTATTTGATGGACAAGTGTTTTCTTCTAAATAAAAGCTGCTAAATTTCAAAATTACTCCCGTTTATTTTTCCCCATCTAACTTCTTACCTGTAGGTCATAAGTTAACTCATTTTTATGCATAAGGAGATACAAGATATTAGAAAGCTCTTTAATGAAGATAAACGCACAAATGTGTGGGGGGAGGCTATAGATGCCCTAACTGATAACAAAGATATCAGAAGATCTAAGAGGAGTACATGGTGACTTTTCTGCGAAGGTATAAATAATACACCTAAGGCAGCAAGGTTTATAAAAGGTTCTCAAGAGAAATTATGCAATACCTTGGGGGATACTGAAGAAAGAGGTTGGTGTATGTAAATTCAACCATACGGAAACGTTGGAGTTTCTAATATTTGACATATTTTAATAAAGTTTGAAGCAGTTTTCTGGAAGCCTAGTTTAGAGGCCTGATAAGGAAGTATTAGATTAGGAAATTTCTATGAGAGATTAAAGCAGAGACTTGTTCTACATCTTGTTCTATTTTTTCCTGAATTAAATAAGATTGGCTGTAAGTTTGTTTAAGCCATTTAAATTCCGGTAAGTTTCATTGGTAATCAACAAACATTAAAATAGTTTATCACCCTTGGTAGGTCAGTTATAATCTAAAATTTATTCCAGAATCCTAAAAGGATGTGGAGGTGAAACACATACCCAAGACTTGATATGCATATTTGGTATAATCACCTTGTGAGTAATCTATTACGTAACAACTATTCAGATTTGGTCTGTAAATCGTTCCATAGCATGGGAAACAAGAAAATTAATCTCTGTTGTTCTTAAACATTGTCAATGCGTGTAATAATACTTCTTTTAAGTTTAGAGAAAGAGACTGGAGAATCTACAACGATTAGAAAGATTTATTTCATGTTGACATATCGAAATATTGGGGAAAAAAATGAGAGGAAGTAAAAAGGTTGAAGGTTTCAAGATGTTGTTCCCAGAAGAGAGTTGATTCGAAGCGACCTCTTTATGGTTAGAGCCATGTTGTGTCCTGCTTGAAAGGCCACCAGAGAAACTTGGTAGAGTTTTAAACTGATAAATCCCAGTTCCTCCACTGGGTGACTACACGGCCTATAGGTAAATTGGTCCGTTCTGTTCTACAAACGTGAGGCAAAAATAACGTTATACTTATACTTGCTAACTGAATATTGTCCAATAAGCTTACACCAAAGACAATGAGGTTGGAAGAATAAGACCACTGTCAGTTGCTCCTACAGAACAGAAACGCCCTCTGCAGGTGTGAAGTGTTTTCTTGATGGATATTAAGCATATTTGAAAAAGCCCTTGTAATGCCTTGTAAAGTAGTTAGGGGTGCTGAACCCAAGACCTCTTGGGTTTCGTAAAGATCCAAGAAAGGATACCTAGTAAAAAATAATTCCATGTTCTCCCTCCTAAGGGTATATTAATTTTGTCGTGACCCAGGATTAGTCCTTCCATATAATCATTTGTTGCTTGGGTTGACAATAAAAAAGGATGAAGATTGTCATTAATTATCTGAAGTAGGATGGTCAGTTAAATTTTGTTTGAGTAGGATGTATACAGAATAAATCATTTTCTTTAAAATCCTACCTCTAGGAAGATGGTGAAATAGAAACAGACCAATGTAGTTGTGTGTCATTCGTTTGAATTTCTATTAAGTTTATAATATTTGAGTATTTTGGAGCTCTTTGTAATTTAAAATTTGACATCGGTTTATGGATCAGTTTATCTGGTCCTCAGATCCTACAATATTAATTTTTTAATGACTGATCTTATTATATTATGTTTTAGATTTGTAATATTACATCATGATGCATAAGTAATTTAAAATTATCTCCCCCTTATCAATTCCTCCCCCCTTATAATGCAAGTGTACATCTAAGAAACTTTGTGCAATATTTTCACAAAAGAACATTATCAGATTGCATTAACATACTAAGATGTTCAATTTGAATAAATAACAGCGTCTATTTTCTTTCAAATTATGGACAGTAAAATTACAGCTTTGCAAGTAATGTGAGCTAACCTCAACGTTATTGAATCTCATTGTTGGATGGCAGTAATTGGCGCATATTGGTGACAGAAGGTTCGCTAGTCTGACGTGTAGGAGTGTAAGCAATTATAAGTAAACAGCTTTCTCCTAGAGGCGAGACATCGTGAGAAACTCTTTTGAATTAACCACAAATATATTATAATAATTGGCTTAAAAAAAACCTTATTCCTTTATTTTTGTTTGGAATTATTTTCATAAATTTTTGAAGTTTTCGATCAATTATTGGTTGTCAGAAGTTTGACCTCTGTCTTTAGAATACCTCCTTGAGTGTGGTCATTACAGGTTATATATTGCATTGAGCACAAATAGGCCTGATAATAACTTAAAATTACGAAATAACATAAATTAGACAGTATATTTAAAATACAGTATAGAATGTAATAGTTTTACATAAATTATAATAATACTATAACATAAATAATATAATAAATTATATACATTCAATATATATAAGGACACAAACTGCTAGTTTTTGTAATATCTTTATTAAAATCAAAACTTGTTTTTTAAATTTTTTGTTTATTTATTTTTTGTTTATTGAAAATATTAATTTTTGTAGGTACTTAATTTGTTTAAAATCAGACAACCAAATATGTTTATAAAATCGGCTCAAATTTTACTTCTTACTTTTTGGTAACCAATTTTACAAGAACATGGTTACACCAATTTTAATAAAAAAATTAGACAAAATTGTGGTGTAAAGAAGTAAATAGAACTGACTGTTTTCCTTGCTAATTGCTTCAATCTATTTGGGGAAAAAAATGTTTATTCTTAACTCTAATACACGATACATAAAAATATCATCGTAATTTTTTATTTTTTAAATTTTATTACAACTAAGCGTAATATCTAGTAACATACTTTTCATATTAGTGTCACAAAGATCTAGAGAATCATCCTATAATGCTAAACTATAACTAAAATATTACATTACTCATTGCATGTTACTCGGGATCCCAATTCCAGAGGCTTCTTCCAATTCAATGCTGGATAACAAATGAAGATCTTGTTATTCTTATGTTGTAGTAGTCTGAGTTTCTGCTTCCCTGATACTCCTTAATCTCAACCTAAGATAAGATTCCAATGAAGATTATCATTCCTGATATACCACGACACTATTCAGTAAAATCTCAATCTGGAATCTTTGTATGATGTTAAAGCTTGTCTTTTTAGAGCAGCCCCACAACTGTATTCCATAAGTCCAAGTAGGTTTTAATATTTGCTTATAAGTATTGTACAAATCTAGCTCAGAGTTTCTTCCAAAACCAATACATTTTTACTGCTTTTCATGAAATTAAATTTTTTTAAATAGTTAAAATGTTTGTTGAAAGCAGTACAGCGGCTCCCATTGCTATATTTCTAAATAAATAGATCTTTTAATTTTATTTTGTTGGGGGATATGAGGAAGTAATAAGCTATATACAAATCTATATAAATTCGTTCTCAAATTTCGAAAATAAAGAACCTAATAGTGAGTTTCATTTAACGGAAAGTTTATTTTGGTCTCTCTATGTTTTTATACAAATGCTTTTTGGTTCCACTTTCAAATGGTTCTTTCTGCGCTCTGGCGGAGAAAGGCAGGAACAACCAGCAGCCTGGCTAAATTACAACCTAAAGGAAAACGCAGATTATATCACTAGACTTTTCTGGAAATTATGTCCATTAGTATGGATTTTTTTGGATAAATTTTGGTTATGAAATGATGCGAGAAAAGAGGAAAATGACGCTATCACTGCTGTTTTCTTTTCTCCTTATAAACGTAGTTCAATTGCAGTGATTGTAAAACGGTGTTGGGAAAATTGCACTTCCCTTTGAAGTTGTATTAGTTGATTACTTCAGTGATCTCATGATTTTTTAGAAGTTTACTTTGCGCAAGTCGCTGGACTCGGTAAAGCTGGCTTAAGTTTCATTTGTTTTAGCGGTGGTCTGACACATCCGTCACGAATAGAAATATTAACTCGTAAAATAAGGTATTGCAAAGATTATAACCCCTAAAACACAGTTTATAATTTAATAATGGACAATAATAAATTTAAATATTTAAATTCAATAAACCTTTTACTGACCTTATCAGTGTGGTAATGGAGTAAAATTTTTATCCGTTAATTTAGTTTCCATGTTTCATTTTAATGAGCTGATTATTTGAATTTGATGCCAGCTACAGAAATTCAATAGTAACTTTCTTGTTTAGACAATATAGAATTTCTGTGATTTATAAACAGGATTTTTAAGATTCGAAATGAGTGTTTTACATTATAGTTAGAATGGAATTTATATGTATACCCCTCGTCACAAATTTCCATGTATGATATTTGAGACAAAGCTGTTTGTAAAAAATTAATTGCTGGGCAAAAATGAATGTGTGATCAAGAAGAGCAAAACTCTTGGCTTTAAGGTCCAGACAAGTAGCTCTGAAATGCCACTGTCTGCTATTGTTTAATTAATGCACTATAATTTAAGAATTTTTCAGAAATGTTCACGTTTGACCTTTGACAGTTAAAGATATTTTTGTTCAACCAAATTTCTAATAATTTTGATATAAACCAAATATAAAGCCGATTCAAGAAAAAAAAACTTCACAGTATATTTTTTGTACTCTTAAAGTTGTTTTTCTTTGTACACGAACTAAGATGAAAGCCTACACTTATAAAGTAAATCAGTGTTGGTAGATGTAATAATGTGTTGATATGGGTTAACTAACTGGAACTCGGGTTTTTTTTTATACCTATAATAAAACGTTATGTCTGATAATGATTTACTTACTTCCAACACTTCTCATACATAATCATAATTCTAATAATAACTTGACGTTTTTATTTTATATATGCGAATGTCATAAGACAATCATTGTGTTTTTAATATTTTTATTTAAGAAAGAAATTATTTATAACATAATATTATTGGCCTTCCATCACGACTGGTAGAAAGGAATTACCAGGTTGCTGCTTTTCAGTCATATTTTAAGTAGTAAACTAGTTTTAACTATCTTTTGGACGAGTTTGTTATTCTATAATAAATGTTGGTTACTTTCAAAATCGCGCCAAGTTTTTAATTTAGTTTTATATACTTATAAATCCTACATACGCTGATAAAATCTCCTTCACTCAAAATGGCGATCTAATAATTGATGCCATAACTGAGTTTAAATCCAAACCAAGTCATAATCAATAATATTAACAAATATACATTGTCTTTTTTTATAAACGCGATTGCAAAAACAATCGATGCCGTAGATCTCTGCAAGCAAGTGGAGACAGGAAAATGATTTTGCTTCTTATCACCATAGCATACTAGTTGCTTGAAGAGCTTTTTATTAACACTTTTCAATAACTTCAGTAACAGGCAATATTAAATGTCTTGAATCAACAGTTTTATTTATAAATTCGCTATTTTTTGTATTTTTTATCTCAAGTAAAGTAATTTTCAATATCTAATGGGGTAAATTTTTAGAACTATTTTAGTTTTCTTTAATTAATAAAGAATAAAATTACGTATAAAATCTACAATTGTATCCAAATATGAATTATATAACATAAAAAGACTGTACAAAAATAGCCTTTATGTTTGCAGATTCAAATTCAAGAAGGTTAAGTGTAAACAATTTTACAAAAAAAATTTTTATCTGTTTCGATTAATTTGTCCTTGAGCGAATGAACCAATAAACCAATAGAATTCGGATAGTGGCTAATCGGAGAATGTTTTTGTTTTGTTTTAAAAGCATTTTGAATGTATTAGAGTAACCGTGATTACATGAAATACAATCATTACAAGCTTTGCTTTCATGCCGAACCCCCCCCCCTGGCACTTTATTTTGAAATGTAATATACTTACAGTCGCTTCGCTTTGTTGAAGTTCTCGAACTATGGACTCGATTATTTTAATTTCAGTCAAGATAATATTTTAGTTTGGAACTCGTTCCGTTCCGTTATGGATATCGGACTGTGGCCTCTGTGGCACTGTTATTGATATGTGTTTCTTCGTCTTCGTAAAACAAAGTTTTAGTTATTGTTTGTCGCAAAAGAAAATATTCTTCGCATTCCAATAAACATTATTTGAGTTTCATGAAAATCATCTGATTATTCAAACTCGGTGCTCATTTTATACTCTATGGAGGCCCACGTATTTAAAAATATAATCCTATTGCACTTTCTAGTTTCTCTACAATTGCTACATTTGTATAAACTATTTTAGCTCATTTATTGTTAGTTTTAATTATCACTACTAATGGCGTTTTGTCCTCTTTAAAATTCACCCCCTCATTTAGGAAACTTTAGATTTTCTAATCGGGTATAAATCCCAATGTAGTAGTAACTTTTAAGATTGTTCCAACTTTAGATGTAAAATCCAAACAATAAAACAACAAAAACATTAATTCCAAATAAGAAAATTACTATTCAAGAGTAATTATAAAAAAATCACCTACAAAACAGTCATTAAAAACGATTATTATAAATTCACTTTAAACACTTGCAAATAAACCATATAATTATTTATGTACTTCAAATCAAATACTCTTTTCCCATATTTTTTTCAATTTTTGTTTTTACAAAGGCCAACGTCTGTAACAAGAACAATTCTTTACAAGATATATAGTCTCGTCGTGCGCCCCAGGGGTCAAACCATTGTCAGAGCCAATAAAAGCCCAGGTTAATTCTATTTCACTAAAGTCATCGTCAGCCGAACTCGGATTTGTGATTGATGACTTTGGATTCCAAACTTTGTCGTATTACATCGACTACAAGTATCGATATGACTCTCAACATTCCAAAACTTAGATATAGATCTGTCAAATCATGACGACTGGCATTTTGAGAGATAATCGATTCCTGAGTTTTGTATAAATAAACTATTAGCTTCTACTAAGAGGGTATTATGTTTTCAACGACCTATCTTGTTATCTTATCTACCTTCCTTGTAAGCTTACTGTGTATCCACCCTATCCTGAAATAGCACTAATTTTCATTGTTTTTCATAAAAAGTACAGACTGAAAGTTCATTTACCTTAAAAACGTCAAGATTTATAACGCTGTAGAGTTTTTAAAGAGTTCAAATTATTCGTCTTTTATTTTCCTATATTTAAAGACAAAATGTTTATTTATACAAACAATCAAAAATCGGCTAAAAAATAACTAATGATTGTATCGTTATTTTGCTATTGTTCTAAGTTTGTCTGAACCGATCATCAAGAAAACCGATGTATAACAAAAATTTATTGAAGAAGATGATAAATCAAAATAACACATCAACAACAAAACTCTACAAGAAGGTTCCAGAAGAAAACGACATATAACACAAACAAAATTTGACAAAGAGGTGTCAGAGGTAAACGGCATATAAAACAAACAAAGCTCGGTCAAAAAAGCTCCACAAGAAAACTCCACAACAACAAATAAAACTAAGGAAAAAAGTTCCAGACAAATAGACACGTCTACGTCAAAACGTAGCAAGAAAGTTCTATGGAAACACGACAATACAATAATACAATAACAAATCTCGGCAAGCAGGTACCAGAAAACAACGGCACAAAAACAAAAAACTCGTCGAAAAGGTTCCATAAGAAAAAGAACACATCAACAACAAAACTCTGAAACACGTTCTAGAGGAAAACAACACTTAAACTAACAAAACTCGGAGAAAGGATTTCAGAGGAAGACAACGAAAAACAACAAAACTTAGCAAAAGTAAACGACATATCAACAACTAAACTTGACAAAGAAAGTTACAAAAGAAAGACACATAAACAACAATACTCGGCGGAAAGGTTCCACACGACAACAAATTATCAATAACAAAACTAAGAAACAAGGTTTCGGAGGAATTGGACATATGAACAACATAACTCTATAAAAAGGAAACTAGGGATATTGACATATCAACATCAAAAATCGATAAATTTATTCTAGGGAAACCGACATATCAACAACATAGCTTGAAAAAAGGGTTTTAGGGAAACTGATATAACAACAACGAAGCTTGATAAAGATTATTAGCGATATGGAGATATCAACACTATAGCTCGATAAAATAATTTTTAGGAAACTAACGTGTAGAGAATAAAGTTTAATAAAAAGATATAAACAACATAGCTTTGTCAGAGATATCAACAAACATTTAATATGACTTAAAAAACAGATTTGTTTAATACAGTAATAATGTTTACACGACTAGAGTAAAGTCGAAGTTGGTATGGGACTGTATCTCATCATTGATAAAGCTTAGTCAGGTGAAAACGGTCACTGTGGGCTGGGTTCCTGGCCACTCAGGTATCGATGGAAATGAGAAAACAGATGAATTAGCCAGGTCAGGTTCAGAATCTCCTTTTGTGGGCCCAGAACCAGTGTTCGGGATCTCCTATGGACATGCCAGAGCAGCGGTTGATACATGGATACGGGAGGGGATGAATAGGGCCTGGACGGATTCAACTACAAGTAGACTTGCAAAGAGGCTACTTAGACCAAGCAAGAAACATGCTGAACAACTCATCTCTCTCAGAAGGGATAACATGAGGTGGGTGGTTGGGCTCTTAACGAGCCATTGTCACCTCAGAAAACACCTACACAGGATAGGGATTGCTGCAGAAATTACTTGCAAGAAATTTGGTTTGGCTGAAGAGTCCGCAAAACACATTCTCTTAGAGTGTAAGGCGTTAGGACGAGCCAGGCCCTCCGGGGAAGGAGATGGAAACCATCCTAGACAATCCTATAGGTAGCATCTGTTCCTTTATAAGGATGACATGTATTACTGAGTGGGTGTAGGAAGGAACTTGGGGCGGCAAAAGACCTTTAGGTCGACGCCGGTGAGGCCTCTGACGGAGGCTATCACAGCCCAGTAGAAAATTTTTTTTTTAATACAGTTATATTTTATATTTGATTTGTTTGTCTGCTATCCTTGCCCTGTTTTATGATTTCCTTCTTTTCTGACACTTGGTGTTCTCAAGCCTCTCTGTTTAAAATTATTATCATTTCTGATTTCTCAAAATTCTTCTTCTTTCAAGATATCATATTTTAATCTTCCTATAATTTCTGTGGCACTGTTAAAAATTACTATAATTGAATTATATAGATTTTAATCTATGCTAGATTGAATTTTGGTATGCAATTACAGTATTACATTTTAAATATCCCTAAATGATGAATTGAGTGAATGAAATAGACAAGCCACATTTTAGATGATGATGATTATTTGGAATGGCGATATATATATATATATATATATATATATATATATATATCGTTATATATATATATATATATCGTTATATATATATATATATCGTTATGTATATATATCGTTATATATAAGGATTTTGGTTTATTAATTACTTGCATTTTCTTATTTGCATCATTATATATGTGATTTTAATGAATAAATGAAATGTGAATAACATTATCCAGAACCAGACTTCAAATTACGTAAATAATTTGTTTATCGTTATACGAGTTACCTGTCAAGGATTACAAAATTGTAAGGTCACCGTCTCAGAATAATGAATATTTGAAATCAGCGTATTTTCATTATGTTTTTTGGTGTAATTGGTGTAATTTAAAAGTTTGTATTCCACATAAAATACTAAACCTTATGTGTGAAATAAAATCATTGTTCACGGTCTTAAAAGCAATAAAAGTAATTAATGATAAATCTCCTCATAATTATTAATAATTTTTTTCGTCTTCTAATGCCAATTTAACATTTATGGCAAAAATAGTCGTGCAGCTTAAATTTTGCTTAGACATTATCTCGGTCGTAGTATATATATATATTGACCCCCCCACAATTAATTGACTTTTTTATAACGGGAAAAATTATTTTTTTGTTACTTTAATGACAAGTTAGAAACTGAGAAGGGTTGTTCCTGGTTCGGGACGATAACCTATAAAGAGATAAAAAACCTATTTTAAAAAATTTTTACATTAAATTAGTCGCTTACAGAATTTTGAAAAAATATCCGAAACACTTTTTTCCGGTGATGAATTGGAAAATACTTCGTGTTTGTTTTGCTTTGTACGTTGTAAAATAAACCATGGCGATAACATCTCGATATTTTCCGTGTATTTGACTATTTTCACTTTTTTATTGCTAGCAGCCAATACAATAATTCAAAATATATAATTTTACCTAACAGCTGTTCACAATTTGTTACTAATTTCACTTTCAGGTTAGGTGTGCACCGTTGCACAAAGCATTCTTCGCTGTACCGGTTTGTTAAGAAAGGAACGAAGGCGAGAAACTTTTGATACGCACTGTACATCTTTCTATCCACATTACTTTTGATCTCACCTTAATTTCTGATTCACTGGATAATATTAATTTATTCTCACCACACATATTGTTTTTGGAAGTAGATGTGATTTGGATGAACGATAGAAAGGAGATTTCGATTTTCAGGAGAGTCGATTTTATAAAAATCTAGGAGTAGATTAGAAAGTATTCTTTTTTTCTTGCATACTTATAAGAAAGTTGTAATAAACTAAATTCATTTTATTTTTCAGTCAAAGATAGAGCTACACGAAAGACTATATTTTCCGGGGGGAATACAATTTGAGCTCTATTAGTGTTTAGAATCCAAAAAAAAACCATGGAAATAATTTTATCAAAATCTTATTGTTGGAAGCAAACTGTCTTTAGCTGACATATACAAAACCTACATTCAATGGACTGTAACTATATGGTTTTAGATAGGTATGAAATCAAAAGTTACACATGTTTTCCCTCTTATCGATTACTGTCAAAGTTTCATAGTTGAAAGTCTTATTGTTGGAAGCAAACTGTCTTTAGCTGACATATACAAAACCCACATTCAATGGACTGTGACTATATGGTTTAAGATAGGTATGAAATCAAAAGTTACACATGTTTTCCCTCTTATCGATTACTGTCAAAGTTTCATAGTTGAAAGTCTTATTGTTGGAATCACACTGTCTTTAGCTGACATATACAACACCTACATTCAGTGGACTGTGACTATATGGTTTTAGATAGGTATGAAACAAAAAGTTACACATGTTTTCCCTCTTATTGATTACTGTCAAAGTTACATAGTTGAAAGTCTTATTGTTGGAAGCAAACTGTCTTTAGCTGACATATACAAAACTTACATTCAGTAGACTGTGACTATTTGGTTTTAGTTAGGTATGAAACCAAAAGTTACACATGTTTTCCCTCTTATCGATTACTGTCAAAGTTTCATAGTTGAAAGTCGTATTGTTGGAAGCAAACTGTCTTTAGCTGACATATACAAAACCTACATTCAGTGGACTGTAACTATTTGGTTTTAGATAGGTATGAAGCCAAAAGCTGCACATGTTTTCCCTCTTATCGATTACTGTCAAAGTTTCATAGTTGAAAGTCTTATTGTTGGAAGCAAACTGTCTTTAGCTGACATATACAAAACCTACATTCAGTAGACTGTGACTATTTGGTTTTAGATAGGTATGAAGCCAAAAGTTACACATGTATTCCCTCTTATCGATTACTGTCAAAGTTACATAGTTGAAAGTCTTATTGTTGGAAGCAAACTGTCTTTAGCTGACATATACAAAACCTTTGAGTTATTTGATAAAGTGTTGATCATTTTTAATGATTATAAAGAATTTTTATTGTTATTAAATGAATGCGTACAATTCATCGTAGACGTGGGCGGTGTTTTATTTAAATTAGGTTAATAGCTTCTGAGGAAAATAAATTACAGTTGGTCAGACAGACGACAAGTGTCCAGAAACATTTTATTACAAAATCGGAGGGTTTTTCACCACAAAACTTCCACTTTTGCTTCCTTATTTACTTAATTAGAATTGTATAAGTTAGATTAACCTGTACTTTTATGTTTGTAACAAAAACTATAAAAAGGTTGTGGTGTCTCGTTGTACAGCCTGTGGTTAATTACTCTCTCTAAAAAAAACTGATCTACACAACATGTAACGACTACATTTTTATAGTTAATGACGAACTTGTTCGTTAACAGAGTTGGTTAACTCTGTTGGTTAATTTCAACATGGTGGAAATTGTCGAAGTTCATAACGCTTTCTTCCAATCACAATTAATCGAGCAGATTTAGTTCAAATCTGACAGAAACATTTAAGTAATCATAACTTTGAGCAATTAGTCAACCATAAACACATTTTCATCCGTTTCAAAATGGTGACCATTAACTTTTTGGGCACTAAGTAAGATAAACAAAGATAGTGTGTGTGAGTAAAACAAACAGACCTCAACACTAGGAGGCAATTAGAATAATAAATTCTATAGATATCATATAATTTTGAAAGATGTACTACACTAAATTTCTATTCGTTGTATAATATAAAAATGACTACCCGAAATTTAAACTTTATTGTTCTCTATGAATTTTAATAAAACTCGTAAAAATGTTTAAGTACTTGTTTCATAATACGAAAACACTGTAACAATTTTATTGGTGGCTGTATTTAAAAAAAATTTTTTTTTCTGGTCTGTCTTAAATGATTAGCATTATAAGGAATATATCATACTTAATTAACTGTTTTGATTTATATAAGCGACAATACCAAATATGTAATGCAAGTAGTATATACAGACTGAGTTTTAAACGAGTTGATGGTAGCCATCTTGGTACTTACCCAGCAAATTCTTACAATCACAACAAATACAGAGCTGAACTTGAGAGAGATAGATAACTGAATACAGTTACACAATAACGTTTAATTATCAAACCCGTTTCAACGACAATGTTACCATCCTCATCGATTAGTTTGTGAGAATCTGTGTTCGGTAATTATCTTTCAAAGAGAAAGAAGTTTTTTTGGTTTACTAAAAAAACTAACTAAGCATAAAGCAGCCTAAACAGCTATCTCGCATTTAAACGACTTGTAACTCAGGCTTTTAGAAAAAAAAACAAATTATATTTTGTAAGTTTTCAAATAATATTTGAAACGTGTTTAAGCCATTCAGTCAATTAATTAAAAAATGTTAAATGATAAAACATACATTTATTCTTTTGTGTTAAATTTTAATTATAATCAAGAGAAAAACGTAAAGAGAGTAAAGGTTTTCATAATAAAATATCCTAAAAAATGAGTTACAGTACGATTGAATCATTTTACCCAATTTTTCTTTGCCAATTATTATTAGACAGTTTTACAAAAAAACACTAAACAATATTTTGTTCCAAAAAGTAAATAGTTTGCAGTTTTACACGTATATGGAGGAAAAAATAACTGACTCACTGTTTAAACTTAAATATTATTAAAAATATTCAACAAAAAAATATGTGTTGCACATTTTTATGAGTACTCCATGAACTTATAAACATTACCGAGAATTCGAGGTTTCTGATGAAACATTACTATTTCTTCTTGCATACAATTATTATTTTGTAAATCATTATAATTTTAGGAGAAATATTTTTGTTTTTCTTGTTCATTATAAATTTCCTTTTTTTGTTCATTTTCTTAATTTTTTACCGTGTTGCCACACAGGCTAGATTTTTTTACATTCCTCAAATCTACTTGTTAATAAAATATTTTAGTTTTTCGAAAACCTACCTACCTACTTAGAACGATTAGACAAAAGAAAGCTATTTACTTCAATAATACGTAATGGCAGTAAATAAAATAAATCAAACCTTCAAGGAGCACAGTGGCGATATTCACAGTGAGGGAAACAAGAATTCTTCCAACTACAAAAACGGGGAAATTTTGTGGTTTGGAGAATCCTTATTTTCCTTATAGTAAAATAGTCAAACAGAGCCCTTGTTGGTATATCAAACTTAGGAGTATAAAAAATCTTAGAGAATAAAGCGGGAAAATTGAATTTTTATAAATAACATAGATATTTCGTATCATACACAGTTAAAATAAAATATTTAATTTAGTATGTTATGAACTATTAAAAGAATCTTGGCTAAAACAACCACAATGATGAAGCTTCCCAACCGATTTTTTTCTTTTAGTTGCAATAAGTTTCCATAGTGTTGAACTAAACCAACTTTAAGACACTTGTTCATTTTACGATCGCTATCATAATGTACCCCTCAGGGTGTATAAATTGTTTACGAATCAATCCCGAATCATGCCAGCTGGAGCTACACTTTCTTGGGTTATGTCTATCTCTTTCCTATCAGGTCTCTCTTGACCAATTCGGTCTCTTTCAACCCTGACACGTAGAATATTTGAGAGCTTTATTTTAGGTCGTTTACTTGTATTTTTTTATAAGAAATTTATTATCGAGAATTTTTTCCCCTTTAATCAACAAGGGAAAGAAAAGGTTTTTCTGGTCTATACATAGTGTCTTTTGGCCAACCCTGACGTTAGTGTAGCCTATTCAAAAGAGTAGATGTCTTTATGTCATACTTTTTTTCTTTTTTTATAAAACGATGATGACCGAAAGGTTTCTTGTGCTTAAAAACAGAGGGAAATCTTACTTTTACCTACTTATGACAAATTAGCATCTTGAAAATAACTTTACAAATCTCCAAGGCCGTAAAACTTAATCAGTACAAAAAATATGTACTATATTTTTGCTATCATTCTACTTACCTGAAACCACAAATGCTGGTAAAAGGGAATTTTGGGTAAAACTAAGAACAGACATTTTAAATACATTTATTAGACTATTATTATTTACAAAAGAAACAAGAAATAAATCTATAAGTTAACTAGCATCCTTAAGTATTAAAATAAAGCTGAATCTACCAGTCTAACATAGGACTTATTTAGGCCAACAATTCATTATAGTACACATAAAAAAACAGATTTGTTACTTGGTTTTTCAGTTACTATGGTAAGCTGTGAAAAAAGGAATTGGATGAAAAAAATCTTCCCTAAATATATTGTTTTATTCTATTAGGTTATGTAGATAGGATCAGGAAGTGCTATTCAATTATTGTTTTCCCCCCAAAATCAAGCAAGAATTTTAACTATTTGACAAATATTTTCTATATTTGTTGTTTTAAATTTATACAGCGTAACAAAGACTTCTTATAATTGAATTACTTTTAAGTAATTTTACACTTTTATTGTTGTTTTACTTTAATCAGAAAAAGTCAAAAAAGACAAGAATTTTTTTCTAAATTTGCAAGTTTTAGTGGATCGTCTTTTCCAATAAATACCAACAAGAAAAAACTATGACATTAAAACTTTGTTGTAATTCATTAACTACTTTATTTTTATTTTACAAAGTATATTTCAACTTTAATTGAAGATGTTATTTATTTTTTACGCTCTAATGAAACTACTATGGCAATTTGAGACAAGAAAATTGAAAAATAGAGACACTTGTGGAAACTTCAATACCTAAATGAAAGTAAATACAATGTAGAAATAAAGCTTTGTTGTGTACATATATCAAATGAAGATAATGATTTAGTTTATCGTGGACAATTGTTTTTTACTTTTGGTGAAAAAACATTTTACTATAAGATATATAAAAAAAATTGAAACTCAAATCAGTAAAAAGACGATGTATATACTCAGTATAAGAAAAACTTTTGCTAATATTATTGTCTGGATAGTGATAAATCTACTTGACAAATAAACAAAATAAAAACAGTTTTAATACAGAAAAATTAATATCTTTATAAATTTAACCTAAATAATATTAAACATGGAATAAACTGAATATTAGTTGGTCGGTGTTCAGGGTACTCCAACTCTTGGCGGTTGTTTGCTCCAGAATTGAATAGTTTGACTGTAGGAGAGGGAAAGGAACAGCTCACCGGCCAACTTATCCTCCAATTATAGCACTTCCTGACTTGTAACAATATACACGATACAGTTTATATTCTCCATCTTTTATACGATTAACTCAAATAACAATATTTATATTTTGCTTTATTTACATGTAGTTATATGCTCCTAAACTAAAAGTGTGTATATTCTTATCAGTTGAATCTCCCGTCAACTATTTTTGTTGTTGAATGGATCACAATATCAGACATAGTTGGTAAAGAAAACAACTCTTAGGCCTATCCGTCTCACTGGTCAAGACTAGATAGAAGAAGTGAACATTAAATTTGTCGTGTTTTATAAGGAGGAAGGGTTAATTTCAAAAGACAGTCTAAAGGAACTGTCTGAATAAAGTATTTCAATATCATTTTTCAAAAAAAATGATTTGTATACAGTTTAAATTATTTACAATACCCAATGTCACTTTATTTAGTGATACCTTCACAACATTTGGCGTAATATTAAAATTATAAAAAATATAAATATATTAGCAAAATATTGTGCCACAGACATTATTTTTCTTTAACAATCGAATTATTACAATAAATAAATTGGTATAAAAATAAATAAATATAATCAGATGTATTGCACAATTAACCAATGGAAATTTCGTGTAAGCTTAATATCATTTCACTGTAATACAGTTCAAATTTGTTTTAATATAAAAATATTCAGGTAAAATAAAATATAAAAATTTATATGTGATTAATTTTAAACTTACACTGTTATTAAATAAATTTATGATAAATTGTTTTATGATACAATACAGATAGAAGAAGTTTGGAAAGTTCAAAGCCTTGCGGCTAATCCACTTCTAGCCCCACATTGAGGGCTGTGAATCGACCTGTCAACATAAATAAAATATTTATTTAAAATACAAATCCACTATTATAACAATTTTTTTTAATTTAATATATTATGCTTTGTAGGATACTATCATAGTTTTTAAATAGTTGAAAGGAACTTTCAAATTAGTTCTTAAAAACTCTCAAATTCGTGCCGTTAAATTCCACAATAAATTTAAAAATCAATATTTTAAGGTTATTTTGAATAATTAAAAATCCTGAGATTATGTTTTTATTTAAGAGTGTAAAATTTGAAGTTATCTCATCAAATTAAATACATGTTAGGTTTTTTATCGAAATAAATCAATGTATAAAAGTTAGCCAAAACATATTTTTATCCAAATTCTAATCATTCAGAGGGGTTGCTATTTCTCATCAATTATAAAAACTTAGGTTATTTGAATTATCCTATCCTTAGAAAATGCATGACATTTCATTCTCCGTCAATTTTCAAAATTCTCTTTTTTAATCGATGTGGTTTTCAGCCAATTGAGTTAAATGTTCAAATTTTATATCAATGGGATCATTTGATAATCCATATTTAAATATGATGCCACAGGGGTAATTATGCATTCTAACTTTCACTGAAATTTATTTAAGAAAACCATCGAAATCGTTTCTACCTACTTTATTTTGAAACAATAGGACAGATTGATGTCGCAACACACTTTTGAAGTACTAAAATCCATTACTTAAGTATAAAATAAGAAATATAAAAGTACGAAATCCAAGTCTGGTTAGTTTATTATGAATGCAAATCCAGCTCTGGTTTACGAATGCTTACGTTAATATTTATGACTTCGTTCGTCAAGCTAGTGAATGTGTCATCGCTCCATGTTTATTATTAAAACATATATTTCTCATTTTTAAAAGTATTTGTTTTATTAGGTCCGACTAGGTGACTATATCTCGGGATTCTTCAATCATACAACCTCATAATGATTGACGTCTAATATATATATAGCCACCTAGCCAGACCTAATAAAACAAGCGCTCACACATTCACTAATTTGACGAACTCAGGCATTCGTAACCTGAGCTGTATTTCATACTTTTATATTTCTTATTTTCTACTAAACTAATGCATTTTGGTACTTCAAAGTGTCTTGAGACTTCAAATATGATCTGATTGCTTCAAAATTAAATAGAAAGTAAGTTTTTTCGACGATTTTCTTAGCTACATTTCAGGGCAATGTAGAACTCAACTGGTTCAAAAGCTAAAAAAATGAAACGCACTACTATGAGAATTAAGCGTAGGTTAGGTTAAGTTAACAAGGATTAAAAATTAAAGGAGAGTAAAAATAGTCTGGAATTAAATTGTCTTGAAACAGTTTTGTTTTTCACCAAAATAAATGACAAAATATAGGTTTTTATTTTTAAATTTTAAATTGGGTCAATAAGACGGATTCAGTATAGCGTGGGAAAATTTAATTATTAGTTTTTATTACCTCCAAATCTACATATATTTTAATTTTGTTGACTCTATTAGATATTTCAATATTTAACCTTGACCGGATTTTATTCACACCTTGGATATGCCATTATTTAAATAAGCTTTTTAATAGTGGATTTATTTTATACAAATTGCGTTCACTCTCTTGAAAACCTTGGGAACCAGAGACTATGAAATGTAAACCGATCCTATCAATGAAGAACATTTTTCTCAATCAATAAATGGCGTGTATCTGAAACCAAGGACAGACTTCAATAAGCAGGTTCCTTATATTCAAAAGATCGAAACGTTCCCATAAACATACGGGCAAATTGCTTAATTTTCTATCTGTTTTTATACAGATATGATTCTGTGGGTCAGGATAAAGAAAAATTAAGATTTTTTTTTTCCGAAAACTATTAGTTTTTCAAAAACCGCCATTTTTTCTACAACAGAAAAATTATAACTTTTGAAATATAAATGATATTGCGTTCAGATTTAATATCACGTTTTACAAGTGTACAGAAAACAAATTTTTTATTTTGTACGAAATAGTGGCTGAATACGGGAAGTGTTTTATGTAGGCCTATGTTTAAAGAATTTTTTTCTATATTTTAACATACGGAAGGAAAGTGCTCTCAAAATTTTGAGATATTATTGATTGCAACAAAATTTTACCAATATACTCCCAAGGTCTATTAATTTTAAATTCTATCATTTTATACCTTGTTTCTTAACTATAGCTCACTCTAGCTTTTTGTGTCTAGCTTTAAAATTATAATCTCAATTAAACGTTAGATTTATAAATAATAGGAACATGAAATTAGGTGAAACATAACCCAAAAATCTATAACAACCCATCTAGAAGCTGAAATTTTATTTTAAAATTAGTCAAATTTTTATTTATACTAAATTTTTCTATTTCTTTCCTTGTTTTTAAGAGGTGAAAAATCTCTTGGACATCGTCCCCTTGTGTAAATAAACTACACACTCCTAGCCTTTGAATAATCTAATACCATCAGGGTCGGAAAAGAACAAAACTTTTTTCAAGAAACACCGTAAAGGAATAATGAAAGATATTTAATCAAAAACTTCATGAAAAAAAAATCGTATTTCTCGGCCAAGCCGAGATCAAAAATGCTGTCAAATGACTTCTTCCTAGGTTAAAAATGCAGTATATCTAATGTTCCTTCTTAATTGTTGGTCCTAACAATAGTTCAAGTCAAATAAGCTTTGTGGCTACAAAATAAGATGATCAGGTTTATATAACAATGTGAACACCATAACAAACGACGCCATAATCCGAAGTTTTTAACAAGACATGGCCGGTCTGTAAAATCGTCTCCTCTACGTATCCATCTGAATATTGAATCAGACTATCAGGATCAAATATAACATATACATTGACAGCTGATAATTAAATATCTAACAATAAAATTCCAATTAATGCCCAACCCTAAAGCATATAACCCACAATATATCATATACCCACAATACATAATCCTGTTCTTCCTACATAACTTGCACATATTTTTTCTTTTTTTTTTTTTTTTTTCTTTATTAACTACAACTAAGATACAATCTTATCTAGTAGCTTATTTTGCATAACTAATACACATTTTTAAAAGTCACTCCAATGAGTGACTTCACTACATTAACACTCGCTTCCATTAACACTCGCTTCATTCGGCTGATCCACAACACATCACTGCACTAGGTCCAGCGGTTTTGTCCTTTTCAGTCTCCGCACCGTGTCTCGGCTCTGTAGCATCTTGAGGACATCAGAATTAACATGATTTTGGAGCCTATGTTCATGCTTCCATGCAGCACCCTTTATGGCATCGATGACCATATCCATCTTGAGGTCTCTATGCAAGTCAACGTTGCGCACATACCACGGTGCATCAACGATGCTCCTAAGCACCCTATTCTGAAATGATTGAATCACTTTAACATTGGTCTTCTTGGTGCACCCCCAGAGCTGCAGTCCATACATCCAAACTGGTTTTAACACTTGCTTGTATAAAAGCAGCTTGTTTGATATTTCCAATCCGGACTTCCGTCCCAGTAGCCAGTACATACTTCTAAATTTCAGATTTAATTCTGTTCTTTTCATTTTGACATGGGGTTTCCAATTTAGCCTTGCGTCTAAAGTCATCCCCAGGTACTTTGCATGTAGCTTAGATAACTTGCACATATGGTTACATTAATTCCAATTAAAAAATATGTAAGTTATGGATATGAAATGTTGCAAATTTCCATTGTTTCTTATTGAGACTCCATAACAACTGTTTTCTATTAATTCCCTATTAAGAATGAAGATATCTAATAAATTTTTTGTCTTCGTATTCTGCTACATTTAGAGACAAAAGTGTTGTTAACTTACTAAAAAGCAACTTTTAACGTTTAGACTAATCTGTCTAATAAACTTGTCAAAGCCATTACAAAAATTAAGTGACAATTGACCAATAATTGTGGCCGATAAAGGGAATTCTGTTCTTATGGTAATCTCACATATCTATTAAATCGGACATACACTCACTGTGCTACGGTGCAGACAAACGCTGCAGGGTCATGTAATTCTTTAAATCTACAAGTGGTCTCAACTCGAGCGGAGCTCGATATTTCTGAATTCAATTTAAATATCACCGCCAAAAGTTCTGATCAGATGGTGACTCGGGCGTCGGACATTGAATATTTAAATATCGTTTCCACTCTGTCCGCTCTTGTGATGAATCAATCCTGAGAAAAACTGAATTTTTAAATATCATTTCCATCTGTCCGTTTTTGTAGTTCATGTAGTTCCTTTGAAGAAAGTTGAAAAAACGAATTTTTAAATATCGGAGGTGGTGATATGGTCCAGTCACCAATTTTAATATTTAAATACAACTACCACACATGTGTAGACTAGGCTCTGACAAGCGTCAAATTTGAATAAAGATCGTTACAGAGTAACTCAGTCGTCAATTTTTATTTAAATTTAGCCTCCACTCTATCCGTTGTTGTGGTACTTCCAAAGTCATAATATTTCAACAAAAGAACTGTTTTTCCCACTAAACAAATACCATTGCAGTTTCGGTTCTTTTGGGCATCGAAAATCTTCCGAAAATATAGCTTCACTCAGTCCGCTCTAGTGGATCTTCTGTCATGACGAGCGTCTAAGGTGTTGAAAATATACCCTCACTGTCTCCGTTCTTGTGGTGTCTCGGTTCTGATGAGCTTCAAACACTTTACTATTCAAATATTGCCACCATACCCTATTGTATATACCCTTGTAATTCCTCCGTCCATAACAACTTCCTACCTCTTAACTTGAAATATATATTCCACTCTAAACGCACTTGAGGTGACTCCGTTGTGGACAACTTAAAACCTCATAATAATTCAAGGTAGTCTCTATTCTCTTCCATCCAGTGGTGTCTCGATTCTGACGAGCTAGTAATGTCTTAATATCAAAATATAACCCCCCCCCCTTCCCACTATCTGAGCTTATGTTACTCTGGGTTTTGATGTACGCCGAACGTCCTAACATTAAAATATAGTTTCCATTATCAGCGCACTTGTGATTATTGGTTCTGTCAGTCATCGAACGTCTTAATATGTAAATATAGTCTCTATTTGTCCTCCATTGTAGTGACTCGGTTTGAACTTCTAAACCAGGAATATAGTCTCCAATTTCTCCACTTTTGTTGAACACAAACCTTATGAGCGTCTAACATTGTAATATTTATACACACCCTCCACTCTCCCCGCTCAATCCTAACTAGTGGATAACGTCTTAATATATACAGTCTCCATTATTTCCAAATTTGTTGTATTTGATCAGAAACTAACGTCCACGTCCACTCTTGAAGTGCAATTTTAAATGACGCCGAACATCTTAATATATAGCCTTCAGTTTGGTTTCTCCTACGTTTACTATTTAAACATAATCTCCACTCTTGTGTTACTTGATCCTGATGAAAATCTAATATTTTAATATTTAAACATGACATAGTCTCTACGATCTGTACTCTTGTGGTATTCGAGCCTAACTAGCGTCTAACATGTCAATATTTTAACACACTCTCCACTATCGACTTACTATGGTCCTGAAATATGTATGGCGTTATTATATAAACATAGACTCCTCTAACTCCACTCTTGTGGTACTCCAATGTTAACTAGCGTCTAACATGTTAATTTTAAATAATTCCACAACTATTTCCAATCTTATAATACTTTGACCCGCCGGTCCTCTAATATTTTAATATTTAAATCTACCCTCCTTTGCCTTCACTCTAGTAGCAATCGGTCCTGACGGGCGTAATATATTTAAATATAGCCGATTCTATCATTACCACTTTTGTGAACACGCGGTACTGACGAAATTAATATAGTAATATTTAAACATGTGCTTTACTGTCACCACTCTTGTGGTACTCGATTTTAAAGGACGTCTAATATTTTAATACTTAAATATAGCCTCCTTTATCTCTATTCTTCTGGACACTCGGACTAGACGGTCGTCTAACATTTTAATATTTATATATAGCCTCCTCTACCTCCACTCATCTGTACACTCGGTTCTGACAATCGTATAACATTTTAATATTTATATATAGCCTCCTCTATCTCCACTCATCTGTACACTCGGTTCTGACAATCGTATAACATTTTATTACTTATATCATGCCTCCTCTATCTCCGCTCTTCTAGCCTCTAGGACCTGACGGTTTTCTAACATTTAATACTTAAATATAGCCTCCTTAATCTCTATTCTTCTGGACACTCGGACCAGACGGTCGTCTAAAATTTAATATTTATATATAGCCTCCTCAATCTCCATTGATCTGTACACTCGGTTCTGACAATCGTATAACATTTTATTACTTATATCATGCCTCCTCTATTTCCGCTCATCTAACCTCTCGGACCTGACGGTTGTCTAACATTTTAATACTTAAATATAGCCTCCTATATCTCCACTCAATTGGACCATTAGTCCTGATGGTCGTCTATCATACATATAAAATTTGTGTACTCGTTCGGCGTTGTTTGAACGAAAAGATACTTTTTTGAACTCAGGAGACCTCAAAAGGGAGAATTTAGTAAAAAAACAGAACATTAATTTTGTGTTCATCCTATTCATTTAGAAACAAAATCTAAAATTTCTATATATGTAGGAGAGTAAACATTAATTCTGACCCCCCTGTTTACATTACGATATTTTAAGAAGGGGAAAAAATGTATGCTTCTCATGTAGGGCCTATGTTCTTAACTTGATTTAATTTTCCTTTGTCAGTAAGAACGGAGAGAACAGAAATCATCACTGGACAGTTAATTTAACATATGTAAACTGTTGTTAAATATTTCTAAACAGCCATAAAGTCTGAGACTAAGTTTGAACCAAATTAATAAGTAATAAAGATTGAGTGATCGACTGAAGTAATGTTCCTTGATAATAAAAACCACTGTAAACCTGACAGAAAAGATTCATAAAAATCCGACTTATGATTTTATAAACCGGTTTGAAAATACTTTGACAGCATATTTATGTTTGATAATTTGCATATCTTATAATATAAGTATATTGTATTTGTTTTATTATATTCATGGATATTATATTGTTGGGTATATTAGCACAGGATGTGTATAAAGTTTTGAAAACTCGAGGCGCTTGAAACTTGGGTCTAAACTAAATGTTTGTTCAATGGAAACATCCTGACTTGGCAACTCGGTATGCTGTTGATAGGACGACGTGGTGCCCCATCCGCCAGTATTGCCAGATACACAAGATGGACAAAACGAAAAGGCTAGGATTAGGTACCATAAAACGTTTATGCTGCGATTTTAAAATTGCACAAACCATTTGATAACAAATAGTAAAAAAACCTAAGATGCTAAATTTTGACTGATATTCTTCCTAATTTTACAATCATAGAGGAAATATTGAAAATTGTGTATAATTTTAGGTTGTTTAAATTGAGCAAAATGAGTAAAATTTATCATCAAAAACTGTTTTTTACATTTTTTTTAACAGAGTATAAATATTTAGATTCATAAAACGAGCCAATATATCAAAATTCAGAAAAATCAGACAAAAATTTTAATCTTTTCTATGTTGACTAAATTTATAAAAGTCAAACGTTTAAAAAAAATCAAGGCCTAAAAATGTAAGGGATATTTGACAATTTTGTCCTGAACACTTTTGTAAAATATATAATGGATTAGAAAATAGAGATTATAAAAATGTTTACTATGTCAACATTTCAGTCAAAAATAAACTTATAAAAATACAAGTTTATTTGTATTGTTACCTTCCCTGGATACAAAAAAATACTAAAATTTTATTTTACAAAAATGTATGTAGCTTTATATAACTACCCAATGTAGTACTTTGACTGCAAAGTATTTTTTATTTCTATGAAGTATTGTAATACCAATGCACTTCCAGACTTTTTAATATACGTTTTGAAAATTCCCGACTCCAGAAAAGTATTTTTTGCTACAAAACATCAGCCATATGTATGTGATCTGTAACTTAAACTGTAATATTGTAATATCTGTGATCTGTAATATTGTAACTTAAACTTTTGAACAAAATTTATTCAATTTAGCTACTAATAATTTTTTCCAGACCTATGACAGTATTCTTGCTTGTTTATGTTTTGATTTTTGATACGGATGTATGAGACAGTGCAATGATTGTACACAACAATCATTCAATCGGAAATTTAGTTTCAATAGTAAAGTAAAATATTATATATTAAGGAAAGTCAAAAATATATCATTTTAAAATTTAATTTTTCATCATACCGTTATAAAAATATAGAATTACGTTTTTTCCAGGTTAGGAAATTTGAGTGATATGCCAAAAAGTTAGCCATAATTAATTGCTCTAGGCCAAATTATGTTTTATTAACAAGGATATAATCTTCGTACGTTACGCCTGTTTAGAAAACTTTATGTCGTGTTATTATTTATAACATGTTTTTTATCCAATTTTCTTCCCGTTTGTTACAAATATTTCTTTCAACATCCCTTGACTAAGTTTGTTAGCAAAACAATAATCTGTTGATAAATTTAAAATTAGCATCCAATTAAACAGGGTGGGGAATAACTTTTACATGTGATTCTTTAAAAAAAGGTTTAAATATTTCAACTTAATGTGACTCCAGTGATACCGCAATTTGTTTTCTATAAAAAAAAATAAGAGAGTTACACTATAAAACTTAATTTGTGACAGCATAACCTCCAAAACATTTTTTTTTAATTCATTAAAAATAGCTCTAGAAACTGTAATTTTAATCAGAATTCAATCAAATTAAGCAAGTAAGGTATACGACTAAAATTGTATTAAATAAAAGGAGACTAATTACGAAGTTCGCTGTTGTTTAACATTTATTTTTTCATGACATGTTAAATTATTACTGTAATTTTTTAGAAATGATATGAATGACTTACACAGACTGTTCTACATAGGAAGTTTAAACTTATCTGTAACACATACTTACTTTTGAACAGCTGAGGATAACAATTTTTTTTAGTTTGATGTTATGGAAACAAATAAGTTTTTTTCAAATTTACTTATTAGCTCACTAACAGTTCTATCAATAAAATTACTTGAGTAAGTTTATATTTATAAATTAAAATATATGTACACACAAAACGTATACATAAAAATAATACTATTCTATAAATATACATTACATACATATGATTTGTTTAGAGCGTTAACATTTAAGGTTCGTTTTCCTAGAAGCAGATATGACTTGACGATCATTACACAGGGATTATCGTAGGCATCAAACGGTTAAATATTTTTAAACTAAAACATTTTTCAAAACAACTATTAAAGTAGTCAATACTGGCGTTTCGTAACTAAAAGTAAAGTGACAACAGAGAGTTATTTTATTTATGTGATAAGCTTGCGTAAATACTCACTTATAAATCGAGGGATGATGGTGACGAATAAATCATTTTTTGCTAAAATGTTGGGGGAAAAACATCTTTTTTAAAACTAGAAATTAGATTACTATTTTCTAATACTGGTCAACAATCATGTAAGGGATGATGATGAGAAGGGTTATGATTGGGCAAATATTTTAAATTGAATTCTTCCAGTTTATTTTCATATCTGCACGAGTTTGCAAAGGAAACTTTACCCGATCAGTCCAGATAAGAAACTTTCGGTTGAATAATTTAAAAAGCCGCAAATCAAAGATGGCTGTTCTCCATATGTTCTCAATTAACTTTTCATCTTCTTTGACTAAAAAATATAATTTTGCATTTGAAACAAATACAGAGACACGTGTAGAACAAATGACTGCTGGTTTTACTGTTACCAGAGCAATTGACGTTATTGAATCGAAGAAGAGGAATATGACTTTTATAAGTAGGGTGAAATTATTAGAAAGGAGATGGTAGGTATCATAACAGGGCATTCTACGTTAAATAGGCATCTTTAAATAAATGGGAAGAAAGATTTACCTGTGGAATTGTTGGAACAGCTGAACATTTTGATGCATCCTCTGTGAGGTATAAATCGAAGCGGATATATTGGATGTTAAAGACTTGTAAGATATAAAATCTAGTAAAGTATATCAATATAACAGATAGGTTTAGTAAAAGGTAAGATATGATTCTATTGATAAGGCCGTGAGTATAAAAATATCCACGAGGGCCTAATTGCGAGGACCTAATGGCCTTACTATTGCAGAATAAAATAGTGACTTTAGCAATCATAGCTTGTAGTAAAATTGGAACAAGAATGTCGTTTAAGCAAAACAATTAAGATAATCACCATACAATGACTAATACAGTTGCTTCTAGGATAATGAACCTTCATAAAATTCTTATATAATCGTGCAAAAGAAACCTTATTTAGAATCTTGTACACCACGACACTCAAAGAAAGTGCGTAAGAATAGATAAGTATAGTAATTAACTTTGTTATTCAATTTAACTTGCATTTTAAACACTTCCCATGCAAGGAATTAAATTATTAACAAGTAAAATCATACCAACCTAATCAGATTCGAATCCGGAACAACTGATTTGTACTCACAAGCGAACAAATCAAGAAATCTGAATTCCAATCCTGATTATGACGGAATTTTTTACTCATTATAAAAAATGTTTAATCAATTTTAAAAATAAAGAATAGTAAGCCATGCAAGATTATTACTAGTAAGTAAAAGTTGCTTACAGTTAGGTAGGCCTAAGAGGAGAGATTTGATTGGATGATGTGCCTCTCACCGCCACCCACACCTATAAACCAGAAATGACTAGTTACTCTCTTAAACCTAAAGCTAGACATTAGTTAACAATAATTAATAACTTCGACATTATTCATTGACAATTTTGTATTTAAATTATTTAATTATTAATGTCACTAACAATTGTGATTGGCGTATTTGTTCGTTTTCTGTGAAAATCAATTACATCATTTGTTTGTTTAATCTTGATTTTGTGTCTAAAGTAAATTATTAAATGTTTTTTCTTTTATTTGTTTTTGATTTGATTTTTTCAAAATACATGAAGCTAGAAAAAGATAATTTTTAATAATTCAAGATTTCGAGCTCTGTTAAGGGATCCCTATGACCATAAAAAGTCATTTTAATAAAAAGACATCCAATAACTAGTCAGGGATTATTTTTTTCATAATGTAGCAGCAGCGTCTATTAGAAATTGTATAAATGTTCCGAATACCCTAAGACTTTTTTGGGGTATTTCAAAATGTTTGGGGACATACTTTAAGGGAAAAGCAAACAAAAATCCACTTTTACTAAATAAATTTTAACAAATGTTTTAAAAAATGTACATACTAAGGAGCAAATAAATCGTAATGGACAGTATTTTTACAAAAATAGGTCAAAATTTGAAATCGACCCTATACACAGTTTCAGGATAAAAACCGGAGTCAAACTAAATTTTCATAAAATGACGGATTTAATTTTATCAAATTTGTTCAAAAATGGAGACACTTTCCATTAACTTTTGTTTTTAATCGACTCATTTTATTCGATTTATTTCTAAATTAAATCTCCCGAAGGGCTCAAACTGTACACCGTACTGTCACGATTATTAAACTGGAAATCTAAACCAATTATATTAAAAGAATATAATTCAATAGAAACCAAACCCACGTAATTTATGACTATCTTGTTAAAACTGTTTGCAACTTATACGTCCCGTAATTTATTTCGATAATCCGCCATTTTGAAATCGGATTTGAAAACACTGGTTCAAATCTAACAAAGTAATAAAAACGTTTTCGTGACAAAAACCATCCAGTATAATAATAACTTTTTTGTTTAATATTAAACGTATTTAGATTTTGACTATTAGAATTTCAAATAATAAAAAATCAAACTTGATGTTACTATGGATTACGTGAATGAAAACGAAATTGAAAGCTACAGATAGGTGTATACAAACACAACAAAAATCCTCCATTTGCCATCTCTTTTAATTCATTTATGTAAATGTTTTTATTAGTTTATTATTTTATTTATTTATTTATTTATTATTATTTAGAATCCACTAGGCATATGTTTTAAGCTTCGCTACTTTTCAACCACAAAAATTACCAAATTCATCTTATTTTACTTTTCTTTTCCCTCACTTTGGGGGGAGGGGTAAAATTTACGTTAATTTACACATTACATATAATTATTTTCCTTATTCATACGTGAATCTTAGTTAGCTTTAAGTTATAATATGTGATTAATAACCAAAACTTAAATCCTGAAATTAGGTAACGTTATTTAATGAATTTTCTGCAGGGAAAATTAAAGTTAAAAATTATCTGCTGAAAATAGAACTTAAAAATAAGTTAATTAATATACAAAATGGTATTTACAGTTTTTTTGCGCCCATACTTAAAAAAACAAAATTAAAAACACGATTTTCTTATTTAGATTTTTAATTTATTTATTTCAAACATGTTTTGTCTCTTTTAATTTGTATAATTAATATTTAATTTGACAAAATAGATGAATATTTTTACAAGAGAGTAACGTCTAAATAAATTAAGAAAGATGTTATTCATTATGTACAAGAGAGATAATATACACACCTATAAATAAAGAGAATATCTTCACAAACGGGTGGCCACAAAACAAGTAGTTAAAGATTGGATTAAACAGGTTAGTTATTACACCTTAGCAAAAGTGCAAAGGATAGAATTTGTGCATCACCCTGTTCCAAGATATTATAGTACACATTTTATATACGTTCACAAATACAGAATAAATTTGACATTTATATATTGGACACATTCCAGCATTTGTTTATACATAACTAACAAGTCGTTAGTTAGAAATTTAAAATGAAAATCATTATTCTAGACTCGTGCACACTGTTATATACAATGAATCACATACAAAGTTAGATATAAATTATTAAAACAATCTTTAGTAGTATCATATATATAAAGGTTGGCTTAAGTCCAGCCAATATATAACTCAAATGTAAATCATGTAAGCTTAACAATTTTATAAAAATAACAATAAATATTCAACAATATTATTGAAAACAATATTAATAACATCATTAACATGAATTGGTAGTGTTGTTATTGTAACTTGAAAAACAATATCACACCAAACAGCCTACTATAATGAACACTTTGAGATAAAATTATTTTAATAGATAATTTAATAAGTAACTACATTATGGTAAAACTATGTCAGGTGAAATGGTTCTGAAATAAAAGACAATATTATATTTCGACTACAGACAAAATACATGCTGTAAAAAAATCCATAAACACCATACTGTCAAAATTTCCATTTTCTTTCTCACCACAAGAATCACGTATTCCTTATTAATTCAGAAATTGTTAAATTAATATTTGTATAAACTACACTTCTTCATTTAAAACGGAATATTTCTATACGTCAAAATTAATACAATTTTCTATAAATTTACATAAAAACCATCTTTTGATTTTCAATTTTTTTCGATTGACTTAGCACTAGATATTTCAAGAAAAGTGTATGAAAACAGTAAAAATGGATAGAAAGAAAAATCGAAAAAAATAACATATAATTTTTATTTTATTTTGCACTTAACTTGTTGAGTCGTTAAAAAAATTGATGATTAAATCAAAATTGATAGTAATTTGTCACCTATAGTATCGATACTAGGATATATGGCTGATCTACTTTACGATGTTTTGGATCAAACGATGACGGTTTAACCGTCGAAACCGCTTATCCACAAAGAGGAAAATTGAATCGTCTGTCGGAAAAATTAAGGTAATATATTCATTAAATACACAATCTAGGAGACTACAGCAAAATGTTTAATATAAAAAAAGCTATCATCTGTCTTGCAATTTTAAAACTCTTATAAAATATTCTCAAAACTAAATTTTGTGAAAGTCAGAAACAATTAGCGACCGTTAAAGAACATAAACTCACATAAATAGATATAAAAATTCATTTATCATATACACATAAATATTAACAACACGTCAAAATCACTCCTACGAATAAACTCAGTCAATGTCAAAATCTATGTACCAATACGACAACACCTGATGTAGTTTTATTTTCAATATGTAAATCAGGTAATAAATAATAGCCTAGGTTTTTTTTTTTTTTTTCATTTGCAAAGTAGTTTTTGAATAAAGAAAATATAACAAAAAATCCCACTTATTATTTATTATTATTACTAACTAAATAATTTAATCAATGAAAATTTATTCTAAACTATTTTTAAAGTGTGGACATTAAAAATGTTTTACAATAATTATTATTATTACATTTAAAATACTGATTATAAAAAGATAAACTGTTTGAATTAAAAACAAATCATTAGCAATCGTTTTTAATGACGAAGTAGGATGTTAAATTGTGGAAAAGGATTTTGTACATTAAAATGAAGTATCTATATATATCCAAAAATTCTATGTTTTCTGTCCGTTTAAAATTGTTCAAAAACAAGGTATAACGGCAGAACAGATGGAAATATCGGTACCAAATTTTGCTCTGTACGACAAAATCTTATAATATTTACTTAACCATTTTAAATTGGAGTTAATTAAAAAATTTAAATGCCAAATATCTTAAAAACAGTTGATTTTATAAAATAATTTACATGTAGGCCTACAAACCATTTAACCCTTTTCATGCTGAGCTATGATATTTAGAGCCTCACTGTAGGGAGTACAGGCTTGGCAATTTCAAGGGAGCCAGCCGAATCTACATTTTGTTCATGTAGTCTTGGGTTAAATCTCTTTCTTTCATATTTCCTATCAGGTCTCTCTTGGCCAACTCTTGTTCTTTTTCGACCCTGACACTATTGAAGTATTCGAGGGCCAGGAGTCTTTATTTTAACTTCTTTTTTTTTTACAAGGCGATAATGACCGAGAGGTTTTTTAGTTTAAAGAAGATAAAAAAAGATATTTAATTTATTACAGTACAGAAAGAATTATTTATTCCCCACCCACTAAGCAATTTTTGAAACTTCTACAAACAAATAAACAATCATAATGTAAGTTATCTTCGATTTGCAAAAGTTCACAAACTTGCAGTAACATAACTTAATAGAAACCAATAACCTCTTTTGTATAAAATAGATCCATAATCGCTTTTCGTTTGTTACTTATATCTCGGCTCTATTCAACATAAGACATTATAAGGGGCTAAATATCTTATAAATAAATCAACGACTTTCAAGGTATTTCAAATAAATATGGGGGCCATTTTGAAACTGTTAAGTGATAAAGTATTACATCTAGTGACACACTGCAAACTATTAGCATAAACAATTTGATATCAAAATTTCGTTAGTTAAGCATCTTGTATAAAAAATTTAAAAAAACAGATACGGTTTTCATTATTTTTATTTTTCAAATCACCTCTCTAAGTTTGATACCTAATTACAGAGGCATTATAGAACATTAATTACCCTATAAAAAGAACATTTGGCATCCGTCGATTTGACTCCATTGTTGAAAGAAAACTACTGAACTCAAACCCATTTCATGAAAATCACACAAACACATTCAAAAATGAAACTTTGCATCCTGCGCCCAATACTAAGACCAATGTAGCAATCTAGCTTACAACAATTAATAATAAAAAACGATTTTACATCGATAATATGTAAATTAAAACAAAATAACCGTTAGATTGTATTTTGATTCCATTTAAATTCGACATGTAGGCTTAATACGATGAAGAAGTGTTATTTTCATTTCATAGTTGTATAGTTTGATTAAATAAGGAACGTTCCAACCTCCATTTTCAACTAAAAACCTTTCCCTCCATGTTTTGCATATAACAACAGATTTATTAAAGAAATAAAAGACACCACGTTGGCAAGTGTGGTCGAACAATGGCTTTTAAAAAGCAATTCTTGGCGTGTCGCGTTTTATAGGCACTACATTAAGAGTGGTCGGTAATATGACGTTGTGATGCCACACTTTACTACGTATAAACAACTCAACAACAGTATGAATGGCAAAATTTACAGCGTTACAAGTGACCATGAAAAATTTAACAGAGGCGTAAAGAAAATCCACGGACAACTTTGTAACAAGATCATAAAATAGTGAGTAAATTACGCTTTACGTCGGAAAGCTGATTTGCTGTTAAGTTATTACTTACTGGACAATTTAAACGGCGGTTAACGTAAAAGCCGATACTTTGACGAAAACTAAGTCCGTTCGTTTCAATGAATATATTAAAGAGGCGGTGGCCAAACATTGTAGAAGAATTTACACACGCACGTAAAGAAAACAAATGTTTAAACTGTCTAAAAATATACTTCACTATCTCAGAGAAAAATGAGAATCTGGAATTTAAAATGTACACTAATCATAACAGGAAGTGTGAGAATTTACTTGTCTTTTTCTTCTCTCTTCATTGTTAAGCCAAAGGCATATTATTCGCCGCTAATGTCACTTTCAGGATCTAGGTTATCACTTCATCGTATTTTGGTTCTTCCTAATTAAAAACCTAACCTAAAATAATAACGCTTTACTTACCTATGCTGCTTGAAGACACTAACATAACCTTGTTTAACCTAACCTAAAACATCGACACGTTGCTTACCTGTGCTGTTTGAGGTTATCCTGACGTTTGAACGTCTTGCCGCACACTTCGCACGTAAATGTTACGTCATCCTTATGTGTTCGCTCGTGAATCATGAGATTGTACGGCTTTGTAAACCGGCGTTGGCAGTATTTGCAGATAAACTCGCATTTGGCTCTCATTTTGCGTCGGAACTCCCTCCTGTCGTCACTCTCCACTTGCATAATCGCGAACATGTTGGATTTCACGGGAGCAAGTCCTTAACTTGTACAGTTGGAATTTTGTTAACTGCGACTTTCAATTCAAAAGTAAATTGTTTCTTGTGCAATAAACAACAAAATGTATAAAACTCGCGCCCACTGTGATGTCAAGTTCACGTTTTATAATAACTGGTCTATACTCATTGTGGCACGAGTCACTGATTCACTATCACTTTACTTTCAACGTTTATTCTGACGCCAGTAAAATCTGAAAATTAAAATAGAATTAATAACTGGTAATAAAGAAAATTGAAATTGTATTATTGTACTTTAAAAAGAAGAAATTTTATTTTATTAATTTTTCTCCTTAGTGCACAGAATATAAATACCCTACCTAGCCTTTCTTAGTTCATGTACAAATGAAGATGAATATTTCACTGAAATGTGGATACAAAAATAAATTAAGATAACTCCAGGATTTGTTTTAGTTAAAACTAGAGGTATTACCAAATTTTTCATATTACCCGTCATTTTCCAACGTGGTGGTCAGCTATAAATTTTCTAATAGTAAACCTTATTTCTTTATGGCAATTAGAATAAAACTTATTATTTTGAGACTTGGGTATTTTTCAAATCGTTTATGAACTACAGACACTTAAATGTTCAAAAAAACAGAGACTTTTTTCTTATTTTCAAAGTAAAATTTGGTGATATTTAACTAGAGATAGGGTAAAATGTGTAATGAGTCTACAGTTATTTTATTTTTTCTGTACACTGAGGAATAACAAAGTTATCGATAGAAAAACAAAAATAATAATTTTCTGGTAATTTTCTAGAACATTCATTGCCAGCTCTTTATTATTACTAAAAATGTATATATTTGTATGTATTTGTCCTTGAAGACAAATTATATATTAAACACTGTTAACACATTTGTTTTGGCTATAATACAGTATTTTATGCACCAAATCAAATGCATCAATTAATAATTAAAAACTGTTGTAAAAGCAAACTGGTGTTCTAGACAATTCAGTCAGAAAAATTCAATAAAAGAAAGACGGTAAAATCGCCTGTTCAAAAAAATGTCAACAGAATTTTTCGAATTAGCTTTGCATTGTAAAATTTGCATAACAGCTGTTAGGAAATAAAGAGTATCAATTAACTATCTGATATTTATAAAGCGTATAGAATATATAAAATGGTTACTAAGGTATAAAACATAAACAAAAAACATTTAAACTGAATTATGAAAATATCTTCTAAAATGATGAAAGGATATCACATTCTGATTATCTATCTTGATATTCGTGCTATTCAACAAACAATTTTATGTAGCTTATAAAATTTTAAATATAAATAAATAAATATAAAGCGTTTACAAATTTTAAAATGTAGGTCTAAACCTTTAGAGGTAAAACATTATTTAAAATATCTATTTCAGAACTTCATTGGGTATTTCGTGCAGTGAACTTTGTTTAATAATTTTTAGCGAAAGAGGAAAAATTAAGAAGTAGTACAATAACAATGGGGAAATTTAACCTTGTAGTTTAAAAATATTCGCATGTAAAAATCGAAATCGTTTCTTCATAAGTTTTGTAGTCTAAAAATTTCTATCACTACATTTACTAATCATCCCTTCTAAACTGTACTATAAAACAAATAATTTATTTAAAACATCAGGGATCTTTGATAATATATCAATTAATTGTTTTTGAAAAGTGAACTAAAAAGTAAAAATCCCTGATAACTGACCAAAAAATGGCTGGATTGTAACATAACATATATCATGGTATAGATAATTATATAACAATCATCTTTGGTCTCTTGACATTCCACATTAAAATGTGTTGGATACTTAATAATCTACATGAACAATTTAAAAAAAAAAAGAAGTTTTTAGCGGGATTATATTTTTAAACGACCTTCTCCTAATAACTGGTTGGATAGCAAAAAAAAACACGAGTAGGCCTAAAGCACGATACACACGATACCGAAAAAATTTCCTAATAAGACTGGCTTATTATTAGACTACCAAGTTTGTGTCAGTTTGACAGAAGAGTCAAATGTATATATTTTATTTTCCTTTAAAATTGTATTAATTTTGTTAAAATAATTTCGGCCAAACAACTTTTCTCTTAATGAAGGAAACACACACATTTTCGTAACAACCTTATATTTTTAATAAGACGATGTTTCAATGTTTTAAAGCTTTATAAATTATTATTACTTAGCTTTTATAATTCAGTTTCACAACTGTTGTATTTGTAAACACCTGAATATTACGTCCCTTTATTAAAACTTTGTATTAAAAGAAAAAAACACGCGTTTTACAACAAACTCTTTATCTTTAACAAAACGATGTTTCAATGTTTACAAAAACAAAGGTTTTGTAAAATATTATTATCTAGAATTTATAATTCAGTTGAACAACTTGTGTATTTGTAACCACCTGAAGATGACATCAAATTTGTTGAAACTTTTTAATTAAAAAACACATTTTCACAACAACCTATTTATTTTTAACAAGACAATGTTTCAAGTACAAAATCTTCGTAAATGTTTCACCTAGCCTTAATAATTCAGTTCCACAACTTGTGTAATTGTAAATCTGAAGATGGTGTCAAATTTATGAAAACGATTGTTGTAAGAATTTTGTGTTTTTTTCCATTTGATTTTCAAGTGTTTCCTAAGAGAATATTATTCTGAACAACAAATGCATTTCATAATTTTATGGAGGAAGGCAAATTGAATATAATATTTTAAATCTAAAATGAAGATGTTACGGCCGTGATAGTTCTGGATTAGACAAAGACGTTGGAAATACGGAACCATTTGGCGATGACTAAAGGTCAAGGTAAGTATGCGCACAAGTCCTTGAGCATGGCCCTGTTCTCTTATCCCATCCGATCCTATAAGCAAGCTTACACCAATTGCTACTTCTCCAATAAAACAATTAGTAGCAAAATTAGTTGTTTTATATAATTTACGTAAATTATAGTTTAAAAGTACAATTTAAATAGGTTTTAAAAATTTTAATCTGAAACAAACTGTTGTAATTTTCATTTTTTTAAAGCAATATCTCTATAAAGATATTGTTACTTCTCAGATATACGTAGTAAAGAGAGAGTTATGTGATGAATCAAAAATCAGTTTCGAATTTTTTGCAGATATATCGTTTTTGAGGTCCCTTGAGTATAAATAAGTGGTTTTGTAGGTTATGTCTGTACAACAGTGCTCTAAAGCCCAAACCAATACTAAAAATTCACACCAAACTCCTTTTTCTACGTGATTACATTTGATCTTTTATAATTTCATAGTTAAAAAAATTAGTAACAATAACTTCTTGAAATAAAAACATTTACAATAAATACAAAAAGGCCTAACATAATACTTAGACAATAATACTTTGAGAGTTAATTCGTTGGAAATCACAATTTTCATTCTTTTCACGATGTTATAATACAGAACTTCAAAATCAAACATTAAATTTGAATAACAAAAACAGAGAAGTAATCAGAAACAACTGAAACATTAGCCAATAACGAAAAAGGAAATCGCATCACAGCTATTCATCACGTTTAGTGCAACCAAACACCAATAAGGATAATGGCGATTTTATAATCATTGTGAGAGAATCACTGAACATCACTGATTATAGCGATAAAAGTGATAACGCCATATCTATTTCGTGGTAAATTTGTTTGTAGGATATCAACCTGCATCAAATTATAAGAACTTTTTCGAAATTTTACCCCACGATTTTTCTCTCTTTATAAAGCAAGAATCATCACAAATAGGTTAGGTTAGGTTATTTTAGGTTAGGTTAGAGTGTTCAGAAAATGTCGTGCCAAACATTAAGTGGTGGTTATTCCGGAAACGCTTCGTTTTCCATCTGTCGGCCATTTTGTGTTTTTATGAAAACTAATTATTGTCTTTGAAATTAAGATTTCGAATCGAAATTTTTTATACGCATTTTGTATGTAATTCCAGTACATAGAGAATCAAAACTTTACATCTTAAATTTTTTAAATGGTGGCCGTTTAAATTTTTTTGTAAAGTTAATGGTTTTAGAGACATCCGATATTAAAAATTTCAAACAATGTATTAGATAAAGTTTTGATTCTTGATATACTGATTAGAATGTAGCAAGAAAAATGTGTACACCAAATTTCGACTCAAAATCTTAATATTTTCAAAAGCTATAATTATTATGTGTAACACAAAATGGCCGACAGATAGAAAACGAAGCGTTTCGGAACACATGTTAACAGGAAGCTTTTTCTTTATTTTGACCCGTATAATCACCACCTTAAATTTTGGCGCAACATTTTCTGAACATCCTGTATATACAATCGCGCATATCTGCGGTGCAGGTAATCAATATGCAGATAATGTGCATAACCAATGACATAACAACTTTGTACTTTGTTTACTTCCTTATTTATTTATTTCCTTATTAGATACTTACCAATGGCGATAAGAAGTCAAATTGATCATAGTACAAGTGTTTAATGGTTTGTAAACCATGGAAACAGCAATAGCCTATTAGGTTTTTTAGTTGTTCGATTAAAAACATATGTCCCTGACTAATTTTCAACTTGGAACATAATTTTATAACAAAATGAAAGGGATTCTATTTAAAGAATGTGAAAAAGTGTTGTTGAAATTACGAAAAAGATCTCTACTATATCCGGTCATCACTATTCGTGGAAAAACTGGTTCATATGATTGGAATATTTTTAAATTTTCGAAATAATTCAATTCTGTGCCTATTTTCAATGAAATTTAATTAAAAAATGAACGGCAAAAGGTCCAGTGATATTTTAATCCAAAAAATAAATCAGAACTTATGATGTCTTTTCGTTTTATAATCATTTCCATTAATCATTTAACAAATCAGCTTATAAAAATGTAATGAAATCGTATGTTTTAAAATTTATGTAACATTCAATCTCGTAAAATTATTTGTTAGCCACCTCCGCTTTCCCCAATTTTAAGTTATATTGCATTAATAGAAAATTGTTTTATGGAAATTTTTAAAAAGATTAATTTTGCTCTACAATTTTCTTTACTTTTGTGTGCTAAACTGTATCGAAATAATTTCATTTTAAGTTCATAAGGAAGTAGTTATTAAGCCAATTTCTGATTTATTCAGAACATAACCATAAAGTTAAAGAAGTGTTTTTATTTCTTCATCATTTGTCAATCAGTAGATGTAGATAGAGAACTGTATCTCTTAATTTTTCACAGTCAAGCAAAACCAAGTGACGTATTCAAACTAAATTTTCTGATGAGGTAAAAAGATTAAAAAACCACGAATCGAGAATTAAATAAACTCGAAATACAGTTGCCATTAAAATAAACATTGTATTTCTTCATTCCCAAATATATTATTAATACGCTCCAAATTCGAATGAACAATGAAGATTTTCTTAATGAATATCGAATATTAAGGTTTTCTGTTAAGATAACAATTCGAGATATCATTATATAGACTATAAATGAAATTTTAAATCCACATGCCATTAAAATGTGCTCAGTGCTTCCTAAATCGTGGTAATTTTCAAATACTCTAAAAATTTTAACAATCCAACTAAAATTGATGTTATTTCCATATTGCCTTCCGAACTACTGATATAATTAATTAGTTAACATATCTTAATGTCAAAAGTAGTTCATTACTCTTAATAGTAGCTACAGCTGTTTCGCCTCAACATAAGGCATCATCAGTCATTCAAGAGCATTAGAAGTTGTAGAATGTGGCCACATCAAGGAAAAATAACTTTTTATTTTAATTTTTTACAATAGAACAAGAACCAACCCGGTTTACTATTTTGTGTGTGTGTGTGTGTGTGTGTGTGTGTGTGTGTGTGTGTGTGTGTGTGTGTGTGTTTTTATATACAAACAAGTTTTGTGTTGTGAACGTATTTTTAGTTTGTTTACGTGTGCTAAGCCTGATGATGCCTTATGTTGAGGCGAAACATCTGTAGCTACTATTAAGAATAATGAACTACTTTTGACATTAAGGTATGTTAACTAATTAAAATTGATGCTTTAAAATCATTTACTACTTATTTTGGTCTAATATTTTAAGCTTAAAGAATTAAAACTCAGTTTCTTAACAATAACTTGGTCACAGATTGTAAGTCATGATTTCATTAGGTACAGAATATAAAAGAGTGTACATTACAATTATGGTTCATGTTTACAACAATGTTTCACCTAAAAGTAGAAGATCACTATCGCCATTTTGAAACTGGTTGAAGAATATTTTTAAATTATCAAGTTTATTTGTGTTATAATAAATTTTGAGTTTCATTATAATAGGTTTAGTAATTTCGGAAAAAGAGAACAAGTGACAGGCGGATAGACAGACGCCAAGTGTAGATTAAGAATGAGGAAGCACTTCTAAAGTTCCTCCCCTATAAGCAGAACTAGTTAATTGATTACTGAAGCCTCTATCTCAGGTAAGTGCTGCTATTGTCTGAACTAACTCTCACAAGGTTATATTACATGACATTGTACATAAGTAACCTACATGTACATGACATGTATGACAATGGTCAGGGTCTAGGTTATGCTATAGTCCACATACCAAGGCACCATTGCAGTACATTATATAAGTTTAATTCAACCCAAGACAAAATACTTTTTATGCTTACTGACGAGTTATGCCCTTTGGAACTATTGTACTCGCTTCGTCGGAATAGAAATCATTCAATGATTTGAGCTAGCTATCTTTGGATGACATCATCTCAACAAAATTAGAAAAGAGTTGATTTTACAGTAGGTATTTCAACATACAAATGTGTTCTCTTTGAAAATATCAAAGTGAACTCCAATCAAAAGTAGTTAAGTTTAGTTTTAGTTCTTTTTTCAATATATTGAAGAGAAATTTACTTTTGTTTGAGTTTTTGATATTGGTTTGGATTATGCACCTTCACTGTTTCGAAAAAAATTGTTTATTTTTATAAATATATTATATTTTTATTTTTGTTTAACTTTGTGAAATTCGACCATTAATGACTGTTATCTAAATTTAGTTTTAGTTCTTTTTTACAATATATAGAAGATAAATTTATTTTTGCTTGAGTTTTTGATATTGGTTTGGATTATCCACCTTCACTGTTTTTGAAAAACTTTGTTTATTTTTATATTTAAATTATATTTTTATTTTTGTTTAATTTTGTGAAATTCGACCATTATTGAGTGTAATCTATATTATTTTATGTAGACTCATCTATAATTTTTCAATTTTGGAAGGACTATAATTTTTAAAAGCTACAATTACAAAAAAAAATTATATACAAATCGTTGACGATTATAAAATTTATTTTTTGTGTTTTGACTTTATGAGAGTTTTAAATTTTAAGTAAGCCAATTAGATATAATTAGTTTATATTTTGGTAGTTTAGTCCTTCTAGGGAGATTTTCATCGAGTATGGTCAGCATATCGAGTTCCCGCTACCAGAATTAGCTATTAATCACCCATCTTACCTCACATGCTAAGTCAACACTGAAATTTTACTATAATTCTCCACGGAGATCCAAGCCGGAAATTTTCCATACAAAGCGAAAGTTTATGCCACCGTACTAAACTCATCTCAATATATACTACAACTGAAGGAATTTTATTGAAAATACCAACACTTCAGATAATTTTGAACATCATTTTACACCCTTCTCTCTCTGGTTAAACTGGTTACTAAAATCTTCCGTGACAAATCTACCCCGAACAAAATTTGTGTTCTCTGTTCTTCAGATAATCCCCACCAAAAATTATCAATCTAAGTATGTTTTTAGCCTACACAAAATACCATACTAACTTTTACATAATACCATTATACGTCCCTTTTTACCAAATAATTCATAAAAACATTAATAAATTTAGACTTAAGATGAGTCTTATAATTAATCATTATTTGATATATGATTACACATTCAAATTATTTTAATTTGACTTGCACTTAAATAATGTTAAGTTATTTATTAGTAAATTAGTATGTAATTGCATGTAAATTATTTTGGGGTGATTATTAGATGCCCGTGTATCACCACCAGCTTATTTCGGAATGGTTCAACTCAAGATGCAAGTTAATAATGTCTTTTGTTCAGTTTAAACCGTTCCCTGCCACAGGTGGCTGACGTTTCTATTTCGTGTTATGTTTATGAAAATTACTCGTAATGAACCTCGGAAGGCCTTCGTAGCGGAGTCCATACTAGAATGTTTTCTTTGGAAAAAACAACAAATTTCATGCGCAGACGTAGAGTCCAAAATGGCGGTGATTCTAAATAGTTTGTTTAACCGTACTATAGTTATGTAATAGTTTTTGTATATATATATATATATACGTTTTGATGTCTCCTGAATCGAAAGAAGTGGTTTTTTTTAATGACGTATGTATGTCATCTGTCCCTTCTGTGGTCTATACAGCGATCTACAGATATTTTTGTTAGTTCAAAATTTGAGAATATTTATTTCCTATAGTAAATATCATAAAATTATGATTTTTATCCAATTTTTCTGACAGCTACCGAAATGGCATTTTGAAAATTATAGTTTTGGTTTATTTTTATTTTGTTTAGTAGTGAGTAAACCTAAGTGACAAAAATGTACAATATAATGAATAAATATAATAAAATATAAATAAAAAATATATAATAATATAATAAAAGTTTGACCCATAACTTATGAGGTTAAGTAAACAGATTTTAACTTTACAAGTAATGTGGTACAAATCCAAACCTTCTTTTTGAAACAAAATTATCGTTAAAATTGTTATTTTGTATCTTCATCTCCCATTGTTGAAATTGTAATTTAAATACATGAGACGTATTATGTATTTGAAAATGCTACGGAATCACCATTTTGTATTATTACAATATGAAACTCACGCCCTCAACATGCTAGCTAAAAGTTATAAAATCATCAGTAAGCTATAAAATTATCAAAAAACCGTTAATTTTTCGTCAATATATGAATAGGTAACTTTTTTAAAAAGGCATTCCTAACCATAATCTCCCTAAATTGTTATTTATATATTTTATTAATTAAAACAAACAATATATTTTATTAGTTGTATTAGACAATCGAAACAAATACTACAAAATGTATAATTTACTTCAAGAAAACCCCTTTGGTTTCTATTAAAATTTAATAGTTTTAACATTTTCTGTTTGTTAGATATCTGTGGATCTAAAACATTTTAAAGATAAAAATTTTTATAATAGTTTCTTTCGAATTCAATCAAATTTGAAATTAATAACCCAAAACAATATACAAATTACCCAATTATCAAATTACATAGGCCTATTGATAATGTATAAAAACGCGAGCTCTTATTTTAATCAGATTTAGTACTTAAAATATTTTGGTCATTACTATATGTATTTTTTTTTAAATAACTGTTTGATAACATTAAGTGTAACAGATACAAAAAAAATCCTATTTTCAAAAATCAGGTTTAACCATTCCTCATATTTAAAGGCTAAAACCAAATAAATTGTTCGCAAATCTTAACAAAAATGACATTAATATAAAAAAATAAAAAACGTATACACATGTATCAATGCATTGTACCCAAAACAATAATCAAACAACAGATATATACCAACTATATTTACCAAGCATACTTAGAAAGAACAAAATTAACAATAATAAAAATTATTCGTACGTTATCAAAAACTACAAAAAGCAAACAATCTTTTCCTCAATTCAAACAATTAAATTTCTTGCCTTTATTTACAAGGTTTAAAAAAATATTTTATTTAAAGTAGCCTTTACAAAAGACGTAAGAGTAAGTACATCAGAATGTTATAATAAACGTGCATTTCCAAAGCTATACAAAAACTTATAAAAGGCATCACGCTTTTATAACCCCAAAGATGTTCAATCGTTTGCCAGTAAATATTAGTTCTATTTATACCTTAAATCAATTTCTCTTTCTTTTTACGTATAAAGTTATGAATTGGTTAGTTTTTAATAAAAGCCCAGAAACATTTTAAACCTCGTATAAATCAAAATACTCCAAGCATTTATTTGTATTTTTTTTAAAATTATTGCAGCCTCCTTTTATAGTCATAGTCACTGACTGTAACTCCTTCCACTACAGAATTCTCTCCGATGTAATTAATTCTATTATAATTTAATATTTTAAACAGGGTTTCTTTTGAAGCATTATAATTGTTAGGGTTTTTTTCTAATTGCTTCTAGTTTTTTAATCATTAAAGTTTAATTTTTTAAATTAAAGAACTTATTATTTTTCTCTTAAATTATATTGCAACTTAATATTATTAATTGACCTTTATAAGCAAAATATGTATAATAGAATTCAAGAAAAAATCTCCAACCGTCAATTTTAAAATAACGTCCATGGTTTAATTTCATTTTTAAACTACAAATACTTATTTAGTATTAATTTGATTCGCATAAACTTTAAAATATTAGTTGTCTGAGTCTTTATTTACTCCCAAAAATACATTATCCTAACTAAACCATAACCAAATACAATCCATCCTTACTTTCCGTAACAACGCAGGTGGCTAGAATAGAAGCTCACAGCTACTGCAATATTTCCAACATGTTATTGCACCGATTGTCTCCGGCTATAGTTCCTCCTCACGCGAATTCAAATTAAACTTATATTTATTGCTAATGTTAACATTCTTACTTCAACAAAGTCACGAAACTTAATTACAACAAAACGATATTAAAAGTTCGTAGGCCGTAACTCTCAAAACATCCTGAGTTGGTCTAAATAGGAATTAAACAGTGGTTACTGCTTAAAGAAAGAAAAGTATGTTGTATCGTGTTCTAGTATAGGCGAAGAGAAACAGAGTCAATCAAAGCTGTGTCCAATGACGTTCAGTTTGTTTTGACGACTGTCAAAGATATGAAGACACTGCTTCCTCCTACATGGATATCTTAAGAAATCCTCAGTTGTGACTACTAGACTGTATACAATTTATTTTGATCCAACTTTTAGGTTATTTGATTAAATTCAGATTAATAGTGATACCTCCTTTAATTGTTAAATACTTGGAAAACCAAGCACAGCTTGATAAAGGGTGATTGAGGGTGTAACAATTTTTACATTTAAACATTTAAGTAAAAATTATTAAAATTGATAACGCAAGACAATTTAGAGACACATTAAGAATCAACAGCAAAACAAACAAGTTTTTGCTGATTTTGTATACTTTATAATAGGAATTTTCGAAACAAAATTTTATTCTCTTCTGATTGCAAAACATAATCGTGATATTGGGTGTTCCAAAAGTGTCGGACCTGTCTCGTATTTTTAAACTTTTCTTATGTAAACAAATTGTTATGATTTATTAGTATTTTGTAAATTTTATTTGATATGGAAAATTTTAACGTAAGTTACAAACAGCATTGATAAAAAGCATGCAATTAAAAAAAAAATTACAAAATTAGCCTATTAATTAATTTGTGAAGCCTGAATAACCGAATTTTCTTTTCGGTCATTTTGATTGATCTTGCATAAAAAGGTAGCATAGTCAAAAAACAATTACTGAAACACCACAAAAGTCAAAAGTAATAATCTTTTAAAGAAAACACGCTTTCATACTTTTAAATAATAAATCACATCAAATGATTAAAATCGTCGCTTTGTGTAGTTTGACACAGTACCGAACGTTTGTAAAAGCTCAACACTATTGCAAACTTTAAGTTGTCCCACTCAGGAACCCCCCTCCCCAGAGGTTGTTGTTGAATTTTTTTTAAACAGTAGTATTTATCCAAAAACATTTCCAAAGTATCATTTTTTCTATTTCAATCCGTTCAAAAATTACGGAAGAAGTCCCATATTTTTGGAACATCTTGTATAAACTAATCCCCTAATATAAGGGTAGTAAGTTGGGAAGCATTAAAAACTAAATTGTAATTTTATTAAACATAAAACTCACAAAACATAGTCGAGACTTGACACATAGATGAATTCGTTTATTACTACATGAATCATTGTACATTTTTGAGTTATAAATGTGTCCCTTAGATTAACTCTTTATTAGTAGATCATTAGTCCAAACAAACTAATTTTAATAAGTTCCCCCAAAGTCGAGAACTAAGGAAATCGCTTTTTATACCTGATAACAGTGTATTCGTTTCATTTTAACAAAATCTGTCATGTTTTCAAAGTAAAATTTACAAAAATTTCCCTTTATTGTAGATGTAAACAATTGGTATTATTAGAGGCAGATTGCCAATTGATGTTCGGGTAAGAAGTTGTTTACAAATAAGAAATTTAAATGGCTGCCATTTTGAATTGGGTTGTGTATTTTTCTCCATTTACAAATTTATTTAAGCTGTTGACAATAAGAATTTATGTCCCGAGTTAAATTGAAATACGTTTAGTAGTACGAGGAAAATAACACACCGACAAACGGACAGACAAAAGTGTTTTTAATCTTTTATTTTAAATCCGTTTTTTTCTTTAAATCCTTAAATCATTTTAAACACAAAAGTAGAAAAAAACACAAACCCTGGTTGGATGTGCAAGAAACTCCGGTCAGTCCCTAAGGAGGTTTAAAATGTTTCGTTATAACGAATCCTAGTCATGAAAGCCAGAGTTACAACGAAAAAAACTCGATCTACTAACCACACGTCACCTTAAAAAAGTAAGGTTAGAAAAAGTTAGGTTATACCAATCGTTAATCAAAAGTTAACGAATCAATCCAGCTTCCACTACTAGCAAACACAACAAGAAGACGTTTCATTTGGACTTATAACAGTTTCCCCTAACTTTTGAGTTATTAAGACAAATAGAAATAAAAATGTCTTGAAATTCTGCCAAAATACGCAAACGTATTAATTTTTTTTTTCAAAATTGGTCCACGCGTTTGTCCATAAAGCACTGCACTGAATGTTTGCTAGGCAGACATTATTTAAAAAACCATTTAGGGGGAAGTGGACCTCAAAACGGAAATTTTAACATAACTATGCTATGTATGGATTGGACTGCGTCCAGCCACGAAATCACAATAATTTTACAAATTAATACCATTTTGAGAAAGTTTAGTTTATAAGGATTACTTTAGATGGATCTTTCAAGAAACTCAAAATTTACCAAAACCCGTCAACGAAATTTCTGCCCCGTTAAAATCTTCTTGACTCGTTTATCAATGTCTTAGAACTTAGATGGTCGGGAGGACGGGGGGGGCACCGTGAAATAGCATGTTTATAATACCATATTAGCTTAGTAGGATCATTAGGAAGCTAAATGTGCAGTAGTGAGTGTCACCAGTGACTCATCCTCGGCAACATCAAACAATCTACCTAATGACATCTAACTAGGTAGGCCTAATTAAGTCCACCATTATCCAGTGGTTGCCTTGCCTGTAATTATCCCATACTTTAATTTAACATCGTTTATCAAACGTTTTTGTTACGCGAACACTAAGCGGGTATAAAGTGGATTTAGTTGAGTCTATTTTTAGATCGAGTATTGTTGTAAACAATAGAGTCACCAGTCTGAGATATGTTTAGTCAATTGATTTTCTTTTGCGTTTTTTTTAAATATAGAATTTACATTACCCTTATGGAACAGCACACTTGGTTCACCGATCCTAGCTGTTGACATTTGACACCACATTTTTGGATTTGTATACAGGATGTTGCAAAATTGTGTTTTCAAACTTCAGAAGGTGGTTTTCCACATCAAAATTAAGTAAACGGTCCTATAAACATATGTCCGGAATTCCCAGATATGCGCCATTTTTGTAACAATTTTTTTTTATCTCCAGAACGGTTTCAAGGATTGAATTGAAACTTGGTACGGTACCAAATAAAGTAACGAAACTATTTTTTTTTTATTAATAACCAACCTAATCCATTTCCCTGTTACATAATGGCGGCCGCTTAGTTTTATAGAATCTAAATAATTTAAAACGGGAAATTTTTATGAAAAATGTCAAGAAACCTTTTATATAGCTGTTTTAATTTTCTGTCGAATATTGTAATTGTCAAAACAATCATACTTAGTATTACTGTAGAAATGCCCCCCATTAGTTTCTATGACAGTAAATGTCTATGCATTATTACCATAGGTTTCGTGGCCGACAAACTAATGGGAGCAGTTCTACTGTAATCCTTGGTCCGATTGTTTTGATAATTACAATATTCGAGAGGAAATTAAAACAGCTACACAAATCGTCACTTGTAATTTTTCGAAAAAATTCCCTTTTTTTAAGCCAAGTGTCAATTAAATCCGTCAACCATTTGGAAGATAAAAACATTTTGTGAAAAAAAAAAAGAAGAAAAAAATACGAAATAGCGGAGATCGGAGAAACTATAAAATTCCAGATATATCATTGTAGGAACTTTTCCTTAATTTTGATGTGGGAAACCACCTTGTGAAGTTTGGAAACACAATTTTGTAACAACCTGTAAGATGTAAACTAGCTGAACTGCGCCCGCTGTTCCACCTGAGTGGAATACCTACAATAAGCACTTCATTTATAAAGGTATTATTCTTTTGTAAGTCGATGTACAAAATAGAGTGCGTCTTCTATAAAACAGCACCGATACATTTTTTTTTTTTAATATTACCAAAGAAACGCACGAACGCAAGCGGTTTTTACTGTCGCAGTATTTTACTACAGTTATTTAAATACAAAGTTATATTGTTTCTAGTCGCTATCCACGCGGTGTTCAAACTAAATCCATCCAAAGGCGACTTCTACCTGTAAAGCGACTTTAATTCTTTCAATTTTAAATAACGTTGCAATTATGTGCAAACTTTGTTATTGAAAAAATATAAAAAACAAAAAGCTTACAGGAGAATAGAGATTTCCACTTAATCGAGAACAAAAAATTGTTAAAACTTGAGAACTGCAACGCCTTAATGTTGTCAAATTAGGTCAAACTAATTAATTAATACTGGGAACAGGGTTAAGCAAACCACTGATAGGTTAGGTTAAAGCGTTAGGTTTAATCGCAAAACAGCAGTATCACGTCTAAAACCAATTGAATGCGTAACGGTAAAAAAACTATTGTTATTATTATCAAAATTAAGTTGCGATACGAAAAACCACAACAGTTTTGATCAAATTTATACCAACGACCGAACCAAACGTATTAGTAGAGATATTTCCAAAAACATCGGTTCGTGAGTTATCTGTAAAAATAAATAAACTAAATCACCCTTGAAGTTGTTATAAAAGACGTAATTTTTTTCTTTAAAATCGACCATACCGATTTCGTTAATTTTTTTAAAATGAAGATTAATTACTAAAACCATAAATAATAGAAATTACCAATATGAAAAATTTCCAAAGAAACAAAATCTAACCTCTACCGCCGAATTTAAACTTGTTGATGACACAAATGAATCAAGTTTAGACGTTATTTAAATCTATTGTTTTAAAATAATCTACAAAATTTCTGACTGTGTCCATGGTTTGGTTATACTTTCTTACTGACAACTACTGAACTGACATTTTCGTCGACGAATAGTTTTGTTAGGTTGGTATTTCGATGCGAATAGGCAAATGAGAAAGTTTGTGCAATGTTTTGTACCATTTATTTATTGTATATTCACTAAATATTCGTTACGATATTCTATAATATATTTATTAAAGGTATTATGACAAAATATCTGATACTTTTATTGTTTCTTTAAAGTCTGCATTTATATATAAAATTATTATCATTATACATACGCCCTAACCTAAGCTAAACCTGCATTTATATGTACAATTATAATCATTATAACTTATATATGCTAACCTATTCCAAATACAAAAATAAATACATATTGAATAAACTTATGAAATAATACTTCATTGTAGGTTTGAAAAAGAACCGAAAAGATAGCGAAATTGAATAAAAGCATTGTATAGATTCACCGTGTTTGTATTTTATTTGTTTAATTTACTTTTGAAAACTTTTAATCAATTTTAATTTATCTACTACTAAAAAAATATTATGAAATATTAAATCCTTCAGAAATAGCTAATTTTATTTTATTTGTAAGCTCAACTTTAAAAATACACAGGAGTTTGTTGTGAATACAAAAGCAATTAGAAAAGGACCCGTGATATATTCACAGCTGTTATATCCAAAATTCATAACTGTATAAAAATGGCTAATAAATGTAAATATATACATAGAGGTTAACGGGATTGTAGGTTGCTTTAAATAAATTATTCAAAAAAACTCAAGGTTACATTTAGCAATCCTTCACTAAAGTGTGTCAACATCGGCCCACACGGTTGTAATTTTTGACACTTAACCAGTTAACAGCATGTTAATACCAGGAGCAACATTCAAAGTGGGGATTGAGTAAAGGCGTGAAAGAAAAAGGTAAAAGATAAAACAGGTGTTGATGGGATGAGAGGAATACGGGATGTAGCCCTGCGGTGCGCCCGGGGGAGCCCGAATACCCCTCCTACACTCCACACGATACAAATTCCATTGCTTCCAAATCCATAATTCCCCGACCGATGAAAAGTGGTGTCATTTATCTATGTTGACATACAACGATATTGATATAACAAGCTGAGTGTGAGATGAACATTTTAAGAAAGTTGTTTTAGAAAGTTGACGGTTACGGAAAACAAGCAACAGAAGGTAACAGTTCATCGAAACAACAGTTTAATTCGTACAAGATTATTAATTTTGTGAGTAAAGTTACTGTCAAATGAAAGAAACAAACTTATTTTCTTAAATCAATGTTTTGACGAATTGGTCGTCATCCTCAGGTTCTTGTGGTTGAACCTTTGCGAGGTAGAAACCATAGCAACATATTAATATTACAATAAAGTACACTTAATATGCTTTCGTATTTAAGACCACCATAGTATTAAACTGTATGCCAAATTAGACTAAAATTGCGCCTACTGAACCATTTACTATTTGTTTTAATATAATTTAAAGGATGTCATTACCATTCAGTTTCTTTTAGAGATGACCAACTTAATTTATTGTCGCAGTGATAACTTAAATGTTTTTGTAATTGAAAACAGAATTTCAAACTAGACAAAATGAAGTGTAGCTTATACGCACATTTGCTACCATTTATGTATAATGTATATAACACACGTGTATTATGTATTACTTTTATACATCAAATCATGGCAAATGACATAATCTCAAGCAATAGTTTTAAATCGCTGTCAAATTAAAACATATTTAATGATTTTTTTCCATTGTCAATATCTCTTTTGTAATCATTCAACACAGTAACAGCCGTGCTGAGTTTCATCCTGAAATAGGTTCAGATGTTTCTGAAATGGACAATTGACTGATGAACGAAGTGACAAAATTTATTTTAAACTAAAGAGATAATTAAATATAGTATACCTATATAAACATATATACGTATACCTGGTATTCCCGCCATGCAACTTGTGTTGTAGTTTACACTACGCGTTTCGAAAACCGGTTCTCATCTTCAGGTGAAATTATTTTACTCACATGTGAGAACGTCAAACAAAAATAAAAAGTACAAGCACCTAGAATACCAGGTATTATATAGGTATACCATATTTAGTTTCAACTATATTGCAACTGGAGACATAAACAATGAATAAAGAGATAATTAATCAGATACAAAATTTAATTTCCCAAAATCATTGTCAGTTTATTTATTTTTTTTTAATCTTCCTTTTACATTAATTATCAAGAATCGATGACAAAATTGATCAAAAATTTCAATTTAATATTTATACATGTACAATTAATCATATTTTACAATTATCTTGTTTTCTCTTTTTTTTATATCTCTTTTATTGGCTAAACAATATCAACAATATAATTATATTTATTCTTTTTTAAATTTTTGAATAGTATCTTACCTACTTTTATTATATCTAACTCTTAAAAATGTTTAACCAGAGTCTAACTATTTTGTGGCTTCCTCTACATGTCACATTACTCATTTTAAATGATTCAAGGATAAATACACGTCAATCCCACTTCTCCTTTTGCAAACTTCATCTTTCCTTGAGGCGCTCACTCCATATTATTTTAAAATTTAAAATCAATAGAAACATCAAATCATAAAAAACCCACAACAACGAGTGAAATACCGGATGACGTCATCGCCCTAATAACGGCGTAGAAAACTTGAAAATATATAAAATTAATTAATGTTACAAACTGCTTTCCTGTTTTCGACTTCATTTAACTCTAGAAAGATTAATAACGGGTTTTTAAAAACTAAGTTTAAAATTTTAATGGCTGTGGTTTCGTTATTTATTGTCCAATCCCTGAGAAAAGTTCTATATTGAATGCAGATTTAATTGAGATTTAATCAAACATCAGCTGTTATTTTCATTTCTATTTATTTGTAGTCATAGCAACGAGTTTTTTCATTGTTGACTAATTTCAAACACAGGAATCTAGTAGGTGATAAACTTGTAGTAGTTTACAATTAATTAATTTATATTTTGATTATTCCATCATGACTTTACCTTTATCACACTTTTCAATTTTCCGTTTTTATTTTCCACAGTTTATTTTCTACCAATGATTGAGACATTGAACAAAATTTCGATAAATCAGTTTAAAAGCAACATTCAATATTCGACTTTATTTGGTGAGAAAATTCTTCAAGTTAGTAAAAAATGTATTTAATAAAAATGTGGTGAAAACCTGACTATAATTGTGACAGCGAGAGAGAGAAATCAGTAAATAAAACCAAAACTCCATCTCAAATGTGTTTTCTAGCTGACCACTAGGTTAAGTTGTGGCGAATCTAACCTAAACATTATTTCCAAAACGAATGTAGGCCTATGTGTAAAGTTTGATGAAAATCGTACATTAGGGCCTAACAGTAAACGTTATAGAGGTTACATATAGCCTACAACCAGTCATCGAGTATTTTATGTAACATGATCTAATGCACCTTTCATAATCCTGTGCTTAGATTGAATCACAAGGATGACGAAAGATGCAATAATCCATTTTTTGATATTTCAGTTAACTAACAATAAAATAAAAATAGCCTATTAAGAATTACATTAATTAATTTGAAATAAGTAGGCTAAACATATAATAGTTGGAAAGGTATAATATTTTGAGAAACCCTTACTTTATAGCACAGGTCCAAGACAAACCTGAACCATAAAACCGTCTACAATTTAACCATTTCTTATGTAAACCTATAAATAATCAATATAATAAGCGAGAAATTGTTCATTAATATCCTAAACACATTATGTTGCTTTTTTTAAACTTTAAAAGTATTATTTAAAATAATTTTTTATCTCCACGCATTACATATTATTTTTTTTTTAATTTACCGTTGGGCATATGTGTTTAAAATTAAAAGTGTGATTTCCACAATTAAAGTCCTAAGAACAAGTGATTTTTAGTGACTATCACAGCATAACGCTAATCATTATGTTCCTCAATTCCTGAGGTAGTGTGCTCACACAAACTGATTTGGTTATGTTTAGATTATAATAGAGCTTGTAGTAAAAAAAACATTAAACAAAAATTATTTGAGGTTAAAACCATTGTAATTTAAGTAGGCCTATTTGTGTAAATGTGTATTATTATTAGACTATTTCAAGATACTAAGTTTATTGGTAACCCGAGTTAAATTGGTGGGTTTTATAAAAATCAATTTTCATGGATCAGAGTTTTATACAGTTTGACGTTTTGCATACAAGAGGCATACCATTTTTGTATGTAAGAAAGTAGTTGTTTTTAAGAACCGGAAGCTATTGAACGAAAAATTATTTAACAAACGCTAATCCTATTTCAGTCAAACTTTTCCATGTAAAACTAAAAACCTTGTAAAAATTAGGAAACATAATTTTCATCAATTAGCAGCTGTGATTTTATTAAAAATTAACAAGCTCGTTTATAAAAACAACAATTACACAACATAAAATAATTCACACGCCTTTAAACTTACAAAACAATGAGTCGAGGTCAATGAACCTTATATTATTTCCTTTGCATAGGTTAGGTTACTCATAATTCTGAATATTTAAATGAACATGTAATTAAATGTCACGTGACCTGTGTGTGGGCAGACAGACAGACGTGAGGAAACAAGAATGAGTCAACATTGGACTATGGGAAGTGGGAACAAGCCTACGTCTTCATAAATCCGCTAGTAGTCTACAACAATCCCTTGCAAAATAATCAGGTCTTAAGTTATTGTTTTTAAACACGGCGTGGTTGTTTGGTGTTTTAAGGAACAAGAATGTCACATAAATTCTAAAATGATAGAAAAGGAAAGGCCAGGATATACAATTTTGTAAGATATTTGTTTTGAGCATGTTCAAATTAAAAGAGCATTGAGAGAAGTTGAAATTAATTATTTAAAAAGGAGTGCAACGATCGCAAAATTATAAAACAAGAATGAAGAAATAAAATCTTGTATGACTCCTGGTGAAACAGTTAAAACTGAGATGGTTTGGACGTCTAATGTGAATGCTAGAGGATCGGTGGCAAACAAAATTTACCAGCGGAGACTCCAAGGAAAGAGAAAGAAAGTGAGTCAAAGTCGACCCCGGATTGAGAGCATCAGGGAGTGAGTCTATGGAGATTCGCAAACTAGAAGAAGATCAGATCCGGGACACAGCGATTTGAATTTAGGGAAGCGGTAAACAGATGTACATTAATTTTTTCATCCATGTTTGTAAGTTTTTTTTATGGATATAACGTACATTTGAATCTGTAAAGATAATTCTAAAAATTAGAAAAAAAATATTGTGTTCATAATTTATTTAACGTTAAAAATTGAAAATTCTAGAAACTATAAATTATTATGAGGAACTGCAGAGCCAGCCCCCCCCCCCCCCGACTTGAACTAAGCAAATGAAGCTTATAGTTAAATTTGTAAACGAGTCCATCAGATCTAATATAACTTATTTCAAGATGAAGGAGGCGCAGTCTCTAACCTTTTTTCACAAAGCAAGGTGCTCAAAATGATTATTTTAAGCTTAAGTAGCAACTAAAATTTTAAAAGAATCATAAGAAAAGTGTTTCAACATTTTGAAATACTAAGTTAAATATCTAAGTTGTTAAGCTACGCGTTTTTAACGTTTATTGCCGAGTTAGTATGTTTCAGTGTTTTCAGAAAGCCTTACAAAAATCATATAAATAAGATTAAAACGTCAGCATTTTAAGGGTGAAAAATCAACATACAAGTCAGATATCTATATTATAATATTGATGATAATCACTACGAAAATCAGAAGTCCGTGTTTTGAAAAATGACGATCTTAATTTTACAGTTGGACTAATACAAATATTAAGCTTAGTTATTAAGTTAGTTAAGGATTATTATTACAGATAGTTTGTTTAAGTTATTATTTAAGACACGAAAGGTAACTAAGTTTTTAGTGATAGCTAGTTTATTTTTCATAGTAGAATTTCTTCTTTCAAAGGTCTTCATCATCTCTTTGTTTTCTTTCCATTTAATTATTTACCCTTTATTTTTTTCTTTTAATCTACATATATAAAGATATATTATATTTATATATTATATATCTTTTCATACATCCTGGTTTCTAATATTGTCCAAATTTATTAAATCATTTCCTGCACTATTCGCCATTATTCTTTCTTTGAGATCATCAAAACTTTGCTCCCATGTTACAATCGTTTTGTAGAATATCACTTGGGTGTCTATTCTTATTTTGATCTTCAGAGTTCGAGATATAAAACTACATTTTATGCTGTTTAATTTTATCAACTTTTATTTAGTTCGTTGCTATACTCATTTGTTAGGTCACACCCAAAATAATTCCACCTTTGTATTATTGATAAAACAATATTATTTATAGTTGAAATCAGAACCTGTCTACCAGTCAATACCACGTGAAGCAAATTTCTAAAACAGTCAAGAAGTTATTCTTGAAAAGTATTTAAAACTATGGGCAAATCGACTTATAATCATTTAACAAATTTGAATCTCATTGGACAAAAGTACATGACATAGCCTCAGTTGTATGACTTTCCAAAAGGATAACCAAATATTCTATAATTGTAATTCGTTAATAATATGTGGTAAGACATTAACAAAATATACACAACTAAAATTTGAGTAAATATTTTAAACATCTTTATATATTGCAATAATTTTTTGAAAGTAATTTGTTTTTAAATATGCTATATAAATTCTTACAGATACTTGTTTTGTAGAGGGTCATAAATATTTATGTAAGTATCCACCCTATAAATACTGGTACCGAGGCAATTTGAGCGACTACTTTACTTTTCAATTACGTTTAGGCATAGTAATAAAACTATTATACTGGCATAAAAATTTCGAAAACAAATTTTATGAAAGTTTTGAAGTTCTAGAAAAACATTTGACAATTTTTAGAATGGCTTGTTTCTCTGTGACATTTCGAAAAACACTGTCTCAGTTTCGTAGTCATCTTGTTTAAATTTTAATTAGTTAGGCCTATATGGGGAGTGGGTTAAGGTTTGAGGTGAAATTGGTGGAAAAGCTTAAAGAACACCATGTCAAAAGTATTGGTTAAAATTGCTATACATTTTTAAGTTAAGGAAAGCAGGGGTTAAAAACACAATTAGCCAACGTAATTTTTGCCATAACCGTTGGATTATGGTAAAACTTAATAACAGGGGTAAGACCCGAAATTTTACCACTTGTTTAAAGTGTTCTTTTTATAAACATTAAAAAAATATATTATTTATTATTTTTTAAGCTGAGTTAAAGTTAGACATCGGTTTGTACATTGTTTACAATCTTCTTAATTCAAATATTGTTTAAAATCAGCATACCAGCTGATCATTATGCAAATCATAATATTTGTGTAAGTCTATTTTAAAACAGTGGGTTCGAATTTGACATTAGTTTTTACAAAGTAACTGGAATTCTTGTCTTAACAACAATATCTGTTTAAAAAATAATCCTGTTCTAAATTGTCATCCAAAACTGTAAAAAATTCAACAATGTTTGAGTATACTAAAGTGTAAAGCTTAATTAGGCAATGAGATAAGAATAAACACCTCTATTTTATACTAGGGCCTACCTATTTAAAACATGTCATTGATTAAGGCACAAGAATGGAAATGTTAAACAAAATTCGTTAAACTCGAATAGTTCTCAACGGATGCACTTACTCTGTTATAGAGAACACTGTTGGTGAGGCACATCACATCCAAAGGTTACCAGCCATAGCAAAGTAGATTTACGGTTCAACCGAAATAATTCCCAACAAATATTTCAACTTAATTAGGTTATTTTTAAACAGAACTTTATCGTCTCAAATTAAAATATGTTAGTCCTGAAAATCATTATCTAATTAAATATAGGCCCTAAGTATCGTAATAATTTAAAGACTAATAAGTTATTTTATTACGTTAGAAGAACGAAAGGCGTTGAACCACGGAGCATGTCTTTTATGCAAGTGGTTGAGAGACAGTAGCAAGCAATTTAAAAAAAAGGAATGAATGAGTCGCGTGGTGGGAGAGCGCGTGAACAGTAGCCACTCCCGCGTAGCACGGCAGCCTCTCTGAAACCCAGTAATCTACATAAAACACAAGTGCAGCCGTTCTTAGCAGTGATTGGCTCTTGTTCAAAGTGGGGGGAACGAAAGGGTTGCGTGCTACTGTTGGCTACCGAAGCGGCCAATAATACAAACAGTAGCAAGCTTACAATGGAGATCTTTCTTATCCACGCGTTCAAATCACTGGATAATTTGCTTACATGGAGCCCTTTCTTATCCACGCGTTGAAATCACTACATGATTAACATAAATGGAGTTGACCTTTCTTACTGCAGGCCTTGAAATCACTAGATGTTTATATGGTTGAGAATTAATATTTCATGGATGTACATTGATATGAGATAACTTACACATATGTGAATATGTGTGATCTTCCTTGTGGTAGACACTAACGAAATTAGACATTTGTATTGTTGATAATCATTATTTTACAATATTAATTAATATGAAACACATTATGGACCTAATGTAAAGCAGATTTTTCTTATTGCAAGCGTTTGAAATCACTGGGTATAGATAATTTCTTATAATTATTACAAAAAAGGTTAAATTTTGTTACGTTTAATAGCCTAAATAAAAATTTTTAAGGAGATCTTTCTTGCCCACGCGTTGAAATCAATCGATATTATTAATTTCAAGGATTTATTTACAGATATTGATGTTAGAAAAGTATAATAACAGCTTTCTGAGATATGTCTTGCCCGTGTATTACAATTAATATATTACGTGGGTTACTTTAACGTTAATTCATGAAATGTGAACCAGAACACTTTAAGATCTTTATTACCCACGCTCTGAAATCATTGTTTAATTAATAATTAGTATATATGTTTTACGAAAATTGCTTCTTCAAGGAAAAAGACATTTAATAGAAATATCTATTCTTGCGTTAAAAATTTGAAGTTTCTTTAAAAGTCGTAGATTTGTATACATTGAAGTAAAGGCTATTAGGCGATCTGTTTTATCCACGCGTTAAAATCCCTGGATATCATTAAGTGTTTAGTTTTTATTTTACAAATATTGAATAGTAATATGTATTGATTCTAAGAATTCTTGCTTCTCCGTACTTAAAAACCACTAGACAATTACATAATTTCACCCGAGTAGTTATAATTTGAGAGTATGAGGAAATTTTCAAATTTAGAACTAAAATTACATTGAACATTTTTTAAATTTTAAAAATTATTTGTACTGAAAATTATCAAGAAATCATAAATCTAGTCTTTTTAAAAAAATTCAAATTTTAAACAATACATAAAATTAAGAATCAGAAATTTTCCAATGAGAGTGATTTCAAAACGAAAATACATTGAAAATTATTAATTTAAAAGAATTAAAACCCTGAAATAGTATATAGGTACTATTTTGTAAAAGGCTATACTCCAACTACCTCGTTTCAACTACCTTTCTTATTACTATAAATAACTAGTTTTCGTTTACAGTAAAAATAATGTTAATAATTGGAATAACAGATTGTTTTAAATGACTGAAAATGACATCGCATCCAGTCTACAACTACTAGCATACTATAAAAACACCACAATCGAACCGTAGATGAGTTTGACTGCGTTATTAATCACGCAATATTTTTAGTACAGGATGATTTAGTTATCAAATATATCGTAGAATTACACCAAATCTCTTTACTGAAAAGTAACATAAATGAATCTTGGATATCCTGCTGTGAGTTGTCTGATATAAACATACCGCTTTTTGGATAACCATAATGTTGTTGATTTTATGGCTTTCTTCAAGTAGACTTCTATAACCATTTAAACGAAACAAACAAACAAGAACCATACAAGATAAAAGTGTAAAACAAAATCGAACTATTTACAATCCATAAGATGAAGCTGTCGCACGAGGACGTAAGTGTAGAAGTAGTGAAATGTTTAAATATCCCGAAACAAAACTTAAACTTCACTTACTGTTAAATGCACGAAGTATAAGCATAACATAGCCTATTACTAGAGAATTAGTGTAAGATGTGTTTTAATTTTGAAAGAATTATATTTACAAAAGGAGCGAATTCAAATTCTCACCTATTTGAATTAAGGTTTCTACCATTTAACATTCATCAAGCGAACACAATGAAAAAGATAACTAAGATGAAATTGAGAATTAAAAAAATATATATTGAATAATCTGATCTACCCAATTGTTTCCATTTGCTGTGCGTTAAAAAATGTTTACTATCAGCAGGGAAACTATGTAAAAGGATTGGAAAAAAAGTTTCCATATCCTTATATAGAAAGGTTAGGGAGATACCTGCAGAAAAAACTATGGCATTAGTTTCAAAAAAAAATTAACACAAAGCAAAAAGGAAAACAATTTTAGTTTTTTCTCTAGTATTTTAAGTTTCATGTTTTAAGTTTTTGTTTCTATTTTAAGTTTATGTTTCATATTTTACTTTTTCATGTTTGTTTCAATTTTTAAACATGTCCATTTGGATATATAAATTACTTATGTTAATGGTTGTTGTAAATTCGATATTATTACGAAGAAAGAAAAAGAAAAATTCAATTTGGATAGAGCAAATACTTTAAAACAGCTATAGACTATAGTTTGTGTTATTAAAATTATAAACAACAAATTTGATTTATATAAATTTGTACATATTTTGGATCATTATATTATAATATAATATTATTTAACAAAACATGCACAAATAACTAAATGTAAATACAAATTTATGAATTACCTTTTCCAAAAGAAGATATTAATCCATACAATAAGGATGCAAAAGTCTCTTATTACTTTACGAATATTTTGGTGGTATTGTTTATTTTATTTATGGGCGAAGATATAGTAAATAAATATATTCCTCCATTACTTATATTTTAAAAAACTATATTTTTAAATTTATAGAAAATGCAGAAGGGATTCCTATCCAAAAATAATCTTCGAATACTTTAAAGAGAATACAATTATTATACCAGAAAATGTTTATACAATAAAATTAACATTGCTTATACAATTTTATTATAAAAATATTTAAAATTTAATCAAATAATAAATTCTTTAAACTTACAAAATATTGAAACAATGAAAATCATCCCTTCTTTATCTTATTTGGTGTTGTTTTTATGTTAATCAACTTTTTCACTGTAATTTTTGTTCTAAATTTCGAACTATCCTCGTACCCTCAAATTATATGTTTAACACCTGTTTATTTGTATATACTTAGGAAAACGTGTTGAAATCATAAGTTATTTTATAGTAAAAGTGTCTATTTAAATAGTTGTTTTTTAAATTATTAGTTACAAATCCTATAGGTGAATTTTATTATTTACTTATTTAAATCAGTAGACATTTATAAATAGTCAATTAAATTAACTTTTTACTTTGTATACATTGATCCAGTAAACACATTTTGGGGAGATCTACCTTAACCGCGCGTTGAAATCACCAGATAATAATAATTACATTTTATTTTACAGGTGTATATTATGGAATAAAAAGCGATTTTAAGAAATCTTAAACCACGGTTTGAAATCATATCTAAACCATCTCGTGGGACATTTATAAACACTAACGTTTCGTCATTATAACATGCGATAAGATGTAACAGATCATCCTAAAATACATAATTTAGGTTTCTGTTATATTTCTGAATATTAATAGGGAAAAAGCTGTTATGAAACCCTAGACTAAAATAAATACAAGCTAACAAGTTATTTAAAAAACATTGTGCAAATTTCCTTACACACTCGTATCATCCAATTTTAAGAAAGTATTTAAATTTCAAAAATATTCAAAAATTAAAATTTTCTATTACATGCAGTTTGATACTGTAGTTTTGTTTAATAATCTTCGCAATCCATGATCTAAATGAGTAATTTTTTTTATATACACAAATTTTCACGATTTTCTGTACCGGTGACGATTGTAAGTTGGCCAATAGCGTCAAGAACTAAAGTGAAAAAGTTGTAAATACACGGTATTTGTTATCACAGAAAAATATTTAATCAACTCGTTTAGACCTATTATTATAATCGGAATTTCGTTGTCCTTTACTTTACATTAAGCCATTTCAAAACTTTAAAAAACCCAAGACAGTAAAATATCCCCTTACAGTATAACAAATTTGATAAAAATCCGACCATCCGTTTTTGACCTACGACAATTACATAACTCTGATTATACTAGTATCCATAGAAAAGTAAGAGTAAGAGACAAAGAGTGCAGTATTTGGGCAGACAAGCCTAGTTACCCCTGACCTACTTCCCCGTGTTTAAGCAACGTGCACAAGTAGGCCTATGTAATTACCCGAAACTGTCAGAGTGTGATGGATCACATGACCGTGCTCAAGTAGCCGTAACCCTTCTTGTGTCTGTTGACGCATGTCACGAGCTTTAGAGACAATGTTTGTTTCCGTTAAACTGCTTCGCCGATTTAAATACCTGCCTCAGGTGAGATTAGCACATTGTCGTTATTATATCTCAGGTACATGTTGAAACATGCTGCAACTCGGAGGAATTTAATATAATTAGGAAACGAAAACAAGGTTATGAAAACGGTACATTATTTGGCATATTAAAAGTCAAACAGTAATTACGATAGTTTTTATTTTCAGGTTTGTTTTTTTTTAAATCTTCTCAAATTATAGCCTAATTTTGTACTTATAATTTGGCATATTGTTTATGTTATTGATTTTCATTTTTCATCAAAATTTGGCCGAGATCTGTTGAGCCAATTTAGAAACAAAATAAATTTAATAATGACGTATTCTTATATTTTTTTTCCCCTACAACTTCTGAACTCAAATTTTGAGCGTATGACAATAATAAATTCACTTTACTAACCAAAATACTAAATTGAAGAAAAATATGTTCAAAATGTTTAGAACCCCAATTTTTATAAAAGTAAAAATTACTATTTAAAGTATTTCCTTCTATTTTCATACATTTGATCTACAAATGTCTGAATTACTGAGTTCTAAAGACAAGAAACTATTCAAACGTGACTTGTATTGGACTCAAAATGCATTACCTAGTGACACTACTTCCTTATTTAAATTTGTAAGTAAATAACAAATTGAAGACGTCAAACATTTGCCAAACATTCTCGCACGTCCACAATACGGTAAAGCCTAAGTAAACAAAATATGTTCTGGGATAATTTGCAGTGAAAAATGATTGGTTCAAAAGTAAAAATAAATATTTATTGTTTTACGTTCAGCTTTTGTTCAAACCTTAAAGGAACTTTTAGAGGGAATTTCGTAATGCTAAAAACAGAAATATGCAATTCAAAAATTGATTGTACGAATTTTTTTTCACAGAAAGCAAGTGCTAAATATGTGCCTACGGTTTCAAATTTAAACAAAAACGAAATTAGTATTTTGTTTATGAAAATGGTCAAAACAAATTCTCATAATTTCGTCTCATATAATAAAGTAGGTTATAAACTAAACACTATTTTTTCAAACAATATTTGTTTTGAATTGGTTTTTTTTTTAACTCCGCTACTGTAAACAATATTTTCGAAAGAAAATACTTCTCCAAAATTGTTTGAATCAGCTGTTTGTGCTGTAAATACGGATATGTAGATTTTGTTTTTGGTATACACAAATTAACAAATAGACTAAAAACGAAACATTATCACATTTTTTTTTTCTGCCATATAAATACATTAAGAAAGGGGGAGGCATATCCAAATTGAACCTCGGTTTATCAGTTGTTTTAGAGTTTTGAAAAAAATTTTCTGCTACTATTTATAAAAATAATTTACGAATAGAATTGGTAATTAATTACACCTAATATTAAAGATTTAAAGAATATTTAGGAAACGTTCCCACGCTTATTAAGGATCTGCGATCGATTTTTGAAGACAAAGAAAATAATCTGTATGCAAACATTAAACAACCTTATTCTTACGTATCTATGCACACAAAATAAAAAATATACTGAAATGGTACTTCCAAACTGTAATTTTATTTCTTGAAATCTTATACTTTGATTTCGGTTATGAAACTGTTTACGCTACAAAATTTTTTATTTATAAAGGCTATTTCAGTAAATTCAAACTTATTTTGTTAGTGATAAGCTAAAATTTCTTTGACTCTAATGAGTAATTTTAGTAGTGTCCTTAAGGACTACAGTCGAACTAAATATGAATTTTTGTTTTAATCTCTTGGGTAGATAATTCCAAACTTCTTACATAGGGTATACTGTACGTATCAATTTAAATTATATTTTTTAAATTCGCTCCACAGGATTATTCATGATGGACAAACCGAAAAATGTTTGTTTTTTTCCCACGATATTTTCTCATATATTGAGTGAGCAAGTAAAATATGTAAAAATGATTTGAATTTTAAGCATGACGTATAAAAATAGGAAAAAAGCTATCAAAAAAATCCATGGATACTTTATGAACTATTGTAATTAATTCATGTTATTGTATTGTTTTCTATTTTCTTCCAAAACTCTATCTTTTAATCTTCTCGCTTTTTCCTCACTCAAAATGTGTTTATCTAACCCACATTTATATTTAAACATAAAGACGAGAATTTGAAAGCTACATTATTTTATCACTTATTTGACGAATTTTATTAAAATCATCTCATAATGAGCGTGCTATAAATACAACTAATTAAATAATACCAATCGTTAAAAATTCTTACAGGATTGTATTCCCTCTTACCCTTGCACACCCGTTAAAAACCGAAATTGTCTGCACAAAGGAAGAGAAAAAAAAGGTGTATAAACGATAGAGTATCAGCCACATTCTCTGAAGAGAAGGAAAGTGGTCTAACAGCGGGGTTCCTGGCTTCCTGAATACTCGCGGCCCTGCCTTCATTAACTGATCCTGAATCCTAATCCGCTCTAAGGATCTTTAAATGACCTCAATGCGGTTGGTTTTTTTCCCACATTCAACCACAAATTAGCGTTATTAATATTGAATAGACTGTTTACCTGTTGATAATGTTATTAATAAATAGACGTGAATTCAAAATAACTCTAAGATTAGGCCTATAATAATTACATTAACAAAACATTCTAGAGTAGGGCCCATATTTTAAACAGAAAAGTTATTTCAGGTCTATTTGTTATTTATAAAATACACCCCACGTAAAAAATAACAGTTATTTAACGTGAAGGAATAATATGATAGATTAGAGTTCAGCCCCACCTGCTATATTTTCAAAAAAAATTGCAAAACAATGTATGCATGTTAATTTTTAACTCAGAATTATCACTTTGGTTTATTTTAAAAACATTACAGATTATGAAATACAAATTAAATTTCATTTGTTTAGTTAGAAATTTTTAAATAAATAATTTTTGTATATCGGAAATATTTTGTTTTCAATATTGTTAATTTAAGTAATTGTCATTAATTAAATGTTTATAACTATGAAGGTGATGTCAAATTTCTTTTCATTCTTTAACATGAAATGAAATCCCTTAAAATAATAAAGTAGAAAAACTGAGTAATTATAACGATATTATTATTGAACTTAGAAATTTAAAAATTACAACGTGCATAACCTAAAATCTAGTAGGCCTACAGCCTATATTTAAATTAATTTACCACTTAAAAAATACAAACCAAAGCCATGGTATTAAATTCTAACAGTGTTTGATGTTTTCGTTCACACATAATGTGTAATTTCCAAACAGTTAAATCTCCAAATTTCAAAATATTTATATACCAGTTATAAAAATACAAAATTTAAAACTAAACAGATAAAAAGTATATAATATGTGGAATGTAAATTACAACTAATTTAACATACAAATAAATAGCCTAATTTCCATTTGACATTTAAATCAGTTCAATAAAAAAAGTATTATGAACGTTTAAAATGTATTTTTGATTAATGTTTGTGAACTTTTTTGTTGTTTTGGTGTGTTTATATTTGAAAAAAACACATATGGCTAAAAATTAAGAACATTGTAAAACTGTTATAAATAAAAATAAGAACACCTGTAAAAATGAAACCTGAAATATATTAGCACAGTAAATTGTACATGGTTAATCAACTTAACTAAGATTTCAGAATAAAAATAAATTGACTAATTAAGTTTCTTAAACACAAAACTAATAATAATTTTAGACTATTTAAGATGAAATATATATTTTTTATGTGTTTATACTGTGACAACTGATCTAGATTTATTTAAATACAATAATGCATTTTTTTAAACGTTAAAAACAAATATAGTTTTAAACGTAAAATTTTTAATTCAAAATTTGTATAACGTAAATAAAATTTTAAAAAAAGGTCTTTATCAATTTATTATGTAAATAGTAGTGATTTAATAATAAACGTTTGTCATAATTTTGAATAATACATAGATACTTTCTTACACAAAAATCGAAAGACTTTATTTTAATAACTTATAAAATTATTAATAACAAAACGTCTTTACTCTCTACTATTTTGCAGCTTCTAATATAATTTGTTCAATTTATTTTTCTTTTAAATGACATAATTACGTTTTGCAGACTGTATACAAAACACAAAATTCAAATTGTCAATGATAAAATTACGAAATGACAGCCTTCATTTATAAAATAAATTCGTGACTACTGTTTTTGATTACAATAATACATTTTCTAAAAACTTTTCCTATTAGAAATACCCATTATTAAAACCGACTTGTTCGGTTCAAGTTCGAACTGCCACCGTATTTCAGCATAAATCTCCGAGTTTTGTACAAAATGCTTCCGTCTCACCTGGGATGCTGTTGTTGGATGCTGGGTGACCAAGCTTCTGAAGATGTTGAATGCACTGTGCCGTGGCTTGGTGGCTTAGCCCCCACTAGAGTCGAACGCGTGGGAATTGCACAGAAGCTTGGCCACACCCACAGCTCTACCATTCAACCAACCAGTTGCTCAGATATCTTCTTGTGTCTATTATTGAAATGTCTGCCTCCACTACCACCCACTCCCTGCTCCGGCTACCGCCTTCGTCAAACTCCGAGTCTTCCCATAAACCACCTAGTTTTAAAAAGAAGAAAGAATTTGGTAAAATAAAAAACACTATATGGTGGGTTAATCTCGCTGCGGGGGACAATTTCCCTAATATAATTGGAACTGCGGTTGAAACTATTTCCAGACAAACTAACTACAGGCTAAAGACTTAAATCAAATTAGATGTCACAATCCACTGTTTATTGCTTTTACGTCTAACAGTAGCACAATGGAGTCATTCAAGTAAGCCTTCTGTTACAATACACATACAAATTGTTGGTTTGTTTTATTATTTGTAAATATAAACATTGATTAATAAAAAGATCTTAGCTAAGGAAAAAATGTATAAAATTATAATTTCTTATAAATCTAAAATTAACCCTAATTTCAAAATTACAACAAATCATCAAATGAAAGAAAACAATTTTTCAATATATAGACTTTAATTGTAGCAAAACGATATTTCAATAACCTTGAAATAACCTTGAAAAGTCATCTCCTTCAGTTGTTCATACACTATACACAAAGCTTCTTCAGTACCGGTTTTAATGTGGAATACTGTGTTTCCTTAATTTTCTACTTAATGTGAAGCACACTTACCACAAAGTTATAAACAAATATTAAAGTTCTATTACAGTAAATATAAAAACTTGATATGTATTAACCATTCTTCTACACCAAGTCTGTCTACGATCCTCATTATTTAACTCAAAATTACCGGTTTCAACAATCAAATTGTCATTGTCAAATTTCTTTCAACCGCTAATAAGTGTCGTTAGTATGTAGAAAACAATATACAAAACACGACATATGTTAAAACAAACTACAGTACAGTAAATGTTTAAACCGAAATTGCACTACAAGTATAGAAATCTTAAATATCGTTCATAATATAATCTTGGTCGTCTACAATTATTATATCGATGAAAAAATAAATAAATAAAACTCTTGCAAAAGAAACCTACGCGGTAAGACTTAGGTCGTTGTGTATATAATCATGTATAAATGGTCCTTTCGCAATAGCTCTCTTCTACTTCATATAAAAAAATATATATATATATATATATATATATATATATATATATATAACTGGTAAGTGAAAGGATAAAATTAGTAGAATTTCCAGTTAATAAATGGACTTCTCATATTCTAGTTCTGGATGTATTTTGTGTCTACTAATTGTACCGTTACGTAATTCACAGTATTTAAACTTTTATAAGAAAAAAAGTTACCGAAAGTCGTAATTAATAGCTTACGTGTTAAGCCGCGGGTTTTTGTTTTATTAACTCGGTTCACATGTTTGCGTGTTTTGGTCTACGTATTAGATTCATATGCTCCGATTATTAGGGAGTAAAACACTATTTTTTTTTTATCTACTTCTTCACTTTTGGCTTTGGATATTAGGTAGGGGGTTAGATAAATAAGCAAAAATTGCGCACAATTATATTTTGTAGATGATATGTAAAACTTTGGAAACTGAAATCAGATTTGAACGTTTCGTGTTAAATGGACTTTATTAGAATAATAACATTAATTTAATGCAACGTTAACAACAAAATTTCGAATTCTTCAATTTTTTTAAATTTCTATGTAAATAAGAAAACAATGATTATTTCAAATAATAAAATATGCATTTGTACAACAAAATGTACCTTGCTATCTTCCCGCCTTTCAAAGATTATAAAATAAATTTAAAATTTTGAAACACCAATTTTACTTTTTAGACCTGTCTAAGATCAAAATAAACTTACAAAATATCTGACGATGTCTGGTGGAAGATTTCCACAGACCAAAAGACTAAATCGTAAGTAAAAAAACAACCAAAAATATTCTACGTACTTCTATGCTTACTTTTCTTTCATAAAATATAAACGAGGAAAATTGTTATGTGTATAGGCTATACATTGACAAAATTCACTACTATCGGATTTACTATTGATTGACACTGTGACCAAATATTCTTCTGCTACTAGAAATATAATTAACCTTAGATTCTTGTCTTGATTATTATTGCAAGAAGAAAAACTTTGCATTATTGGATCCACTCTGTTTGTAAACGAAACAATTAATTAAATGAAACAACTGTAGTCTAATGATAGTCAACGCGATTTAAGGTGAAAATTAGTAAAATGAATGGATTGTACAAAATTTGTCAATTTACTATTTTGTAATTGAGGCCGTATCTAGAAACGACGTCGCCGATTTATGTAATTTCAACATTTAGTTTAAAAAGTTTTTTTATGAAAATTTGTTTATTTGATTGAGAATGACATTTAGATAAAATTTTACCTTAAAGGGCACTTAAGTTCTACCATTTCGATATTCCTTTCATTTCCGAGTATTTTCTTCTTTTTTTAAAATTTTTCTACGACCTATAAAGCGGGAGATATTTTTTAAAAATACCGTAGCGATGCACTCAAAATGCATCCAAAATGCACTTTTCTAGCGAAGTTCGATTTTGCTATTTTATTCGATTTCCCACTCAATTGCATGTATAAAAGGAAAAAACAAACAAATTTCAACTTCCCAATTACATCACTTTTATATTCTAATTCCCTACTACTTTTTACTATTGGAATGTTTAGGGGCTGAACGCAATTTACATACAGGAATCATAACTGCCTTTAGGTTGTTGTCTAAATTTTGCCTAACCTACGCCTGTACGTATAAAGTACATTGAAATAAAGGAATGGACTAGTGAGACAGAGGGGGTGTCGAAATCAATTGTTGGCTTCTTTAGTTATTGAAACCTGAGAATCAATAAAACATCGGGGTAGATGTTATCCCCTAAAGGACGAGAATCCTCTTTAACCAAGTAAAAATAATAAGGGATTATCCGAGGCTGTATGTAGATATTATATTCTGTGGATGCAAGTCAATCACTGGACTGATCCGCAAAGAAATCAAATAATAGGAAGCAGAATTAAACGAAGTATTGAAGAGTTGGGGTTGGCAATCAACATAGAGAAAGGACAACGTCCTAGTAGACGACAGAAGACGTTGGTGCAATTTTGTTCAGGCTTTATGTACCACTTACGAATTTCAGGAATTAAATCAAAGTAGGTCAAATATACCAGGGTTGGAATCCTCAATCGAGAGGATCCTTACACCGGCGTAACACTAAAACCTGGACTGTCACTCTATTTTATGATTAGCGTCCTTAGAGTGACCCTCGTATTTTTTGTTAAGCTTCCTCCTCAATCAGTAATCAATCGAGTACACTTAATATAGATAGGCTGTACTTACGGTCAACTTTTATTTTTTAACTACACATTTCTTTAACCTAATCTGAAAATACTATTTTTGGTATTGTCTGTCCGTCTTCGACGTCTATTCATTGCCGAAAGTAATAACGCCCACACAAATGTAGTAACTTAAAATTTGTTATTTCGATATCTCATGTTCTCATATAAATTACAATTCGGCATTCCATATAATTCATTTCGGTATCTCACCTATTAAAATTCAGAAAAATTGTTTGATAAACATATTTATAATTTCAAATAGTTTTCACAGTAATTCAATTTTTAAAATCCTCTTAATTTTGTGTAGATTTTTATTGTACATGTACCCCAACTCTATGTAATAAAAATTAACAATTATATCTTTAAAAAAATAATTTAATACTCTTTCTCTCCGATATGAGGATGAGTGCATCGCGTGGAAACGTCCTCGTATAACAGGAGAAAACCAACATACTCAACAAGTGTATTTTTCTTATACATTTTTAAAACGGGCAGCGGTTATATTATTTGTAAAAGTAAATTCTATATTAAAAATTTCAAACGACCGCCATTTTAACAATTTTAAAGATACATCTTTCACTCTTGGTATACTCGTAAAAATTAGCAGCAAAATGTGTATAATTGATGTAAAATCATCAACACAGGCTTCGTAAAACAAAATGTTCGACTTTCAGAAAAAAAATCGTGTATTATTTTTACCTCAGCCAGGCTGGGTAAGTATCTTGTTTATTTTTGTCGTCAAAATGCAATGAATCATTTATAATTTAAATATTATAAATTATTACATTTTGTATAATTAATTTCAATACAAAAATGTATTCTACTAACGGTTTTCTATAAGATTAATATTTTAAACGCAGTTTTTTGTGAACAGCATGTTGTAAAGAGGAAATAATAAGTAGATTATTTCTAACTAAACTTTAAAATAAATTAGTAAAAAGTAAAATGTTGGACAATATTAAAAAATTTATTTGAAAAAAAAAAAGAATTTCAGCCCAAAACACAAAATCGAAAGTATTTCTTTGACGTCATACAAAATGTCCAATAAAGGGAAAATGTTAGGAAAGGCAGTTATATTTATTTTATTTTGACTTACAAGATGACTATGTAAATGAACTGTGCAAAAACATTGCACAGCCTTTCTCACACTCCAATTCACAACCGAAATATAAGAATGTTAGTTCAAAAGTGAAAAATCAACCATGAATTCGTCTTATATTTTGAAAAAAAATTAATTGAAAAACTATTTATAGATTTCAATTAATTTCAATAATCTTATAGATATATTATAAGATGAAATGAAGCTTATATGACTTATAATATTAGTCATGGAAACTATGCTTAGATCTAGATGGTTTTCTTTTTTAGAAAGTAGGCCTATTATTTAACGAAAATAATTTTTATTCTTGGTTTAGCACGTTGGATTATGTTATTATTATTCTATTTCACCCAAATTTGAATGAAATCTGTAGAGTCGACTTTTAAAAATGACCTCTTTATAACAGGTCCTAGACTGATTTTTTTAAGTTTTACTAATAACTCTCGAGCTGGCATATTTGGAGAGATAAGGACCAATAACGTAAGAGACTACTACATTTTAGCAAAATTTGATCAAAATCGTTTTTCTTAAAACCACATATTTCAGTGAAAATCTCGTTACCGGTTTCTTACTTATAACATAACGTTCTCCATATGGTGAGAACCAATAGAAGAGAGACAATGATAACGTTAAAATATTCTAAATTGCAAAGAGTATAACAATCCGAAAAAGTCTGAATCTCTTTGTAATTATTTAATATATAAAGTCTTTTAAATTTTTCTAAGTGATAATTTAAAAAACAATAAATCTATAAAGTGGAAGGATTTTTTTTAAATTATTTGTTTTAATAGAAATTTCAATCTACGTTTCAAATCTTTTAAAAATGAACCTTAAAACTGTTATAAATGAAAAATGAACCAATACCAAATCTCAAATATTCTATTTTTGTAGGTAATGAAACCATTTTATACTCTATGAGGCTCACAATAGTGAGTACGGTATAGACAACACTACACTACACGGGACCCTAACTGGTTCTACACTTTTTTAAAGTTTTGGGTTATACTTCTCTCTTTCGTCTTTCCTTTTTAATCAACTCTCGTTCTATTCCACCGTGAAGCTATTAAAGTATTCCAGGGCTAGGGGTATTTATTTTATTTTATTTATAAAGATGACAGAGAGGTTTTTTAAAAACAACATGGGAAAAATCCAGTTTGTTTTATGTATCAATTTAAATTTATGAAGACATTGGAGTTGGTTAAAAATTCGGGGGGGAAACCTATATAATTTATTGGTTCTTTATTATTATTATTTTCACTTTATTTCTGATGTAGTACATTAGTGTTAATTGTAAATTATTTTAAAATTTTAGTTTTATTAGTGAGGAGTATAGGCCTATAATGTGTTCAAGTGTTGAATTCATCTGATGATACCGTTTGTGATTGTGAAATAGGTGTAATGAAAAACTTTTCAACAAGAATCTAAAACAAAGTAATTATCACAACAAGACTCATTATTATTAATATAATGAATTCAGAAGTAAGCACTCTTCGAAACAAAGAGAATGGTTTATATGCAAACATTCATAAAAAAAAATAACAAATTCTTGTTCTATTGGGAACATGACCAGTGCACATCTCATAGAATCAGGTTTTGTAATGTTTTTTAAAATCAACAATTCATTAAATTTGAATTTGCGATTTTGTAATGGACCTACAATATTTTATATAGTTAAGAATAAATTTAGTACAAGGTGAACATTAAATAAGTAATAAAATTTATATGTCGCAAGTAATTGTATACTGTCGCATATAAAAATTATATGTTTAATATTTTCAACTATAGTGGTTACAATTCATGTTCAGAACACGAAAAACATAAAATAAAATCTGGAATTTAGGTTAATAACAGCCTATATTCAAGGTTAAACCTGAGGATGACCAGGTAATACTAAAGTATTTCGCAAGTGTTTGAATTCAACAGACGTGCGAAGTGAATACAACGTGAGAATCCATATATTTATTTCTGTCGTCAAGGAAATTTTATGTAGAGAAAGGTGTTTTTTTTAAATTTTTCAGAAAAAAAGGAAAAAGGGGAAAAAAACAGAAATACAAAGCATCTTTTACACTGGATTAAAGTTATTATAATGGTGGATTATTCATATCTCTTTATACGGTAAGAGGATATTTCCTATCATTTGTGTATATTAAAACTAATACACGACGTTTCTAAAATATAAATCAACTTCTGTTATCAAGTGCAAACTTAAAACCATTTAGTTTTCCTGAACACGTTTGAATTTACTTATTTTTACTGATCGAGCTTAGCATTTGGGTACATTTCTTAGATTAATAGTTTTAACTCTAGTTTCTTACGTAGCCCGACGCTATTAGGTTATGTTGGGTTTTTTCGACTGTGTTCTGGGTTTATTACTTGTCAACGATTTTTTATATTTATACTCTCGAAACTCGTGTTAGTGTTTACATACACAAATGATAACTGATGTCTGATTAAACAACAACAATAATATCTTTTAAATTTTGATTTTACAGCTTCCAGAAAGTATAGCTTAGAAAAAAGTAGTTATAAATTTTAAAATAAAGTTGTGCTTTTATATATCATTTTCTTCAAATTTTGTAATCATGAAAAATCAAGCCTTTTTGTCAAGTTATTCAAACAATAGTAAAAAATATTAATAGTTGTCATATTAATGACAGTTACGAAAAATATATTTTAGATAAAATTCCACTACACTCCAACCGGAAATAAATTGTGTAAACAATGCACAATATTTCTCACTCGTCCTTATTCAAAATCAACTAAAATTATTCGTCGTCGTTTGGTAGTTGTCAGTCAAAGTGAACATTAATCATTGATGACGTTTTGAAAAATATTATATTTAAATATCTTCCTTCGCTTTTGTCATAAACGCGTCACCAAAGTAAGTCGTATTTGATTAAATAGCCTACGAACTCTAACGTCATTGGTCAATGTTCATTTATGTTTTTGTTAATTTTCTTGAACTCTCTTTTTTTTTAAACATATCTTCACATTTCACTTAAATTTGAACGAAATCGGTAGCGTTCAATTTGAAAAAATCCTATTTTGTTGTTTTTTACCGGATACACACGAAGATGGTGACCAATACGTTTTATTTTAGTTCTTAGAGTCTATTTTGAGAAAATCCTAATTTTTCTTTTTTGGCAGTTACCCCCAAATTTTGAATTATGGAAAAACATTTTCTGGATCGAAATATGTCCATATAATAAATTTGATTAAAATCTGTGCAGATGTAGACACCCACCAACTTGTTTTATGATTTTTTTAGTTCCTAATCATGATTAGTTAAAGTATTATATGCTCTGTTAGATTTTTCTTGTTTATCGTGTTTTAAATGTGTCTTTAAATTTACTTATATTTTATTCTCCTTGTTTAGCCAAGCTATATTATTTTAACAATTATGTGTATTTTATACATTTTAACTTCTATAACACAGTAAAATCTTTACGATAATCTATAAGGCAGTTTTAACTTTTGTAGGTTACTTTTTACTGAAAACAGTAAAAGATTAATCGCTTTTTCGTATATGTGTAGTTAGAAAAAGTTATGTGAAAAATAAAAAATCGATCTCGAGTTATTTGTTTTGAGGTGATGTAATTTTCAATAATTAGAATTCTCTCTGTCTGGCAAATCAGTACAGCCTACTAAACTATACAAATTATTATCATATATTTATGGTTAAGACAAGTTTAAGACACAAGTGAACCAAGTTTATACCTTATTTAAATATTCTTTAAAAATAGCCTACAAACTTTGATTTTCACATTTTACTGACGACCTAACAGATATTTTTGATGACTAATAGTTTCGATTGGTTAGTATTTCAACTGTAAATGGGTGTGTGAGAAAGTTTGTGCATTGTTTTGGCACATTTGTTTTAAATTACAAACTTAAGTACTGGTTTATATTAGATAAAAACTAGTAAAACACTAAACCTTTAGGTAAAGTGGTATAATAAAAACACTTGATGTTATGATATTTACATAAACATTATTTCATAAAACTTATTTATGGTCCCCCATGGACAAATACTAATGACGAATTGGAATTCAAATTTTCAAGAACCATGAAAACAAATTCCAAATTCAACCTCAATCTGAAGATTAAATCAACCAAGGCTGTTGATTCAAGAAACGGTGTCATCAATTTAAAATTTCAATATTGACTTTCTCTTATGTTATAAGAAAACAAGTCAGAAAATAGTATTATGTATCCCAAAAGTTTTATAAAAAACTGTTCGTTTTAAAGTTTTAAAGATACAAAATAATTTTGTTTTTAAATTTTGGATTAATTTTATCAGCATTTTACTTAAATTATATAGTTGTTTCATTTAACGATGTTTAATATCTTTTTTAAATGTACAATTTTATTTAAGTCGATGTAAAAATATCAAACTTTTAACACACACTTAAATAAGCAAACCTAAATTAAATAATCGTAATAAGAAAAACTGTAAAAAAAGGCAGTTGACAACAAACTAGACTGGACAATCATACATGTTTTAATCTTGTTTTTGTCAGAAAACCTATTTTATGGACTCACGTTTAAAACCTAAAACGAAATCAATCTTTGTAGGGTATAATTAGACTTTCGAAGAAAGAAATTAGTTAAAATGGCGAGAAAATCAGTTCAGCTGTTTGAGTTGTTTCAGACAGTAGATTTATAAAAACACATTCCCTACTAACATTGGGATACCCAGTTTTTTATGGATTGGTTTTTGAATGGTTTGAACAAAAAATAATAGTTTAACTCTACACCACAAAGCTCTGAACGCTAGAACATAATGTGTTCAAAAACAATCTGAACCAAATAACTGATGAAAATAGGTGTCTCGTAATCTGTGGGTGGATCCACTTTCAGTTTTGTCACTGCGTAAAAATGTTAATGTTTGTTAGTTCTCTTTACCAAATTTGATTACAAAATTCACAAAAAGTGGATGACGTTGGTAGAATAAATTAAAATTTCTGTTTCAAGATGGCGCCATATTACGTTTTGTAAAAACAAAACTACTTTGTTATATATTTTTTATTTTGATGAAGCTGTACATCTATAAAGAGATTAGATAACAAAAACAGGAAGTAGGTTAAGTTAGGTTAGGAAAACAAATATTCTTTAATTTTTGTTAAACTTTATTTATGGTTTAACAGTTTTTATACTGATTTTGGTATATATATATATATATATATATATATATATATATATATTAGTTTTGTTTGTTTATTTGTGTTTTTCTTTCTATTTTTAGTAAAACGTTTTCGTTTTTAAACCGAAAATGATGATACACGAAGAACTTTCACTACATTGGGAGAGATAATTTGTTCACCCGATTAGCAAAATTCTTTATCGAAAGTAACTTGTGAATTATCTCATAACAGAAGTCAACATAATCTGTAAATGTTAAACAGCCTTTGCTCTGAATTATCTAAAATTACAGTTCTTTGAAAATCGTATAGATCTATATGTATTGTAGTATATAGTCATTTTTCATATCTGTATCAACTCGATAATCTTTCCAATTTCTTTCAAAATTTGTGGTTGAAAAATCCATCACATAATTGTAAATAATAATAACATAAGTTTCAGTCCAAAACTTTCTGGTTGCCTTCAATTAGTAGCAGAAAAATCCATCACTTAGATAAATTTATAAAATAATGTCCTAAATTTCTAATCTATATATCGACTCGGAAAACTTTCTAGTTGTCTTCAAAACTTGCGGTGGAAAACTTCATAACTAGGTTTTCAAAAAAAAAAAAAAAAAAATCTCTTAAACTTCTAATATTGAGTCAAAAAACATGCTGATTGTCTTCAAAATTTACGGTAAAAAAAAAGTATAGTTTCCTAAGAAACTTCTAAGTTTCAAATCTCTATATCAAATCGAAAAACATTCTGATTATCTTTAAAAAAGCAAAACATCTTGTGGGCTTGAAAATGTGTGATACAAAAATCCATCACTTAATTCTAAAATATTCTGTTAAAATCGAAATGAACGTTAGTATTTTTTGTTAAGTGGTGATTTTACCGTTTACGAAGGCGAGAATAATATTTAGAATTTCGTTTTTGAAAATACCTTAAAAATAATTAAAAGAGCTGACGTAGAGGATCTTGCTTTTAAAAAGATTAATTATCTTTCTATTTAATATTATTCCCTTAATTCAACTCTCAATATAATTTAATTATGTCAGATAATTAAGATTTTTAATTTGCATTTCATTGTACCAATCCCAAAACTCCAATATGATCAAAAACAAAATTATCTCAAAAATTATAATTTCAGCCCCTTATCTCCCAAAGTTAAACTCAAAATTTAAAATCAAAAATCAAATGTTTATTAATTAATTCTAGGAGGTTGAGAATAGATAAATTTACTATCTCAAGATGTGTCTGCTAGTTGAGTAAATGTCGAATTGGGATAATCAGTTCAATTTTTTTTTTATTTGTGGTCCAGTGTTTTCAAAATACAAAAAAAATCCATTTGACGTTACCCTGTGTGCGTGTTTGTATTTTTGTCCTTTTTATAATGAAAATAGTTATTAAATTAACTTTTTCTGTAATAAATTTCTTGTTAATGAATATTTTTAATCTTTGTGTATGACATTTTATATTTTATTTTTTAACAACTCTCATTGTCGATCTCGCTCTCTCTCTCTCTCTCTCTCTCTCTCTCTCTCTCTCTCTCTCTCTCTCTCTCTCTCTCTCTCTCTCTCTCTCTCTCTCTCTCTCTCTCTCTCTCTCTCTCTCTCTCTCTCTCTCTCTCTCTCTCTCTCTCTCTCTCTCTCTCTCTCTCTCTCTCTCTCTCTCTCTCTCTCTCTCTCTCTCTCTCTCTCTCTCTCTCTCTCTCTCTCTCTCTCTCTCTCTCTCTTTATTTTTCATCTACGAGAGCGGAGAGAATATAGGAGACTCGATATGCAATCTTATTTTTGGTAATATTCTAGCTTACATATACGTGAAACAAAGAGGAAGCTGTATGCCTATTTCGTTGACTGTAACCATAATCAATTAGAAGAGTACAGTTTAAACAAATAATTTATTTAATCTATTTATCATCCACGTAAAACATCTACCCAAAACAATAAGTCATTTCGAATTGTTTCATCGGTACAACAGTTTGGATGAAATAATGTGAACAAAATCCGCACATTTTTCTGTTTCAGTTACATAAACGTCTAAACATTGTTCCTTTTACGACTCAAGAACCCAAAGCAATAATAAACACGCTTGTTATAACATTTGAAAGGTGTTTTGCCACCAAATTGTTCAATTTATAAAGCCGACCTAATGAGTGAAGTTGGTGTTCATGGGCAGCCAAGAATGTCACGATACGCCCTCGGAGGGGATTCTCTCCGTTCCCGTGTTCCCACCCCCATCCTCTGTCTGTCTCCTTCTCTCTCTGTACTAACGATGCCGCCGTTCCAAAACATAATATTTCACTTGTAAACTACAATCAAGCGAGCGCCCATAAACTAAGGAAGAATTATTGAATTAAAATTTACTCCATTTAGCTCTTGCTCTCTATAACGTTCACGAACTTTGATATCTTCTCTATTGTTAGAATCTCGTCACGCAGGTAAATACGCTGACGTGATAGGACGCGAATTTCTTTGTTTTTACACGCGAAATTAATCCGCTTGTTTGCCTGCGGCCTCGTTTGTTAAAGTATGCCTAATGACGTTAAAAAAAGAGAAACGAAAGTTTGTTTTTTTTTTGTTTTTTTTAAATCACTCCCTACCTCCCCTTTCTAAACTACAAACTATCAACATAACATTATCGTCAAGCTGCAACTATTGTTTGTGTAAACCTTCTTCCAAAATAAACTTTGCAAAAACACATTTCTTTTCTCACTCACCCATATACATTCTCCCATAACATATTTTTAAACCTTTCTCACTCACCCATCTCCAAAACTAAATAAAAATCAAGCAAACAACTTCATGGCTTACTTTTTTTTACGAACAGCCATTTTTGGAGAGAATACGACCAATTCGTTTAATTTTGATGAGAAAAATTTTCTCAAAATCGTTAGTGCCGATTTTGAAAAAAAAATGTATTTTTATGTTTTTCCTTATACTCCCAAATTTTGACATATGGAAAAATTAAGGGAAAATATTCCATAATATGGCCAAAATATTCTAAATTTGATTAAAATCTGTTTATATGTTTAGGATGTAAAGTGCTGCACTGACCACAGACAACAAAAACATTTTTGGACCTTAAAACTGTTATAACTTCAAATTTCGTATATAGGCCTACGAGAAAACAAAAGTAGAAGTTTATTTCCAAAAACAATTCCACACTAACGATTTTGAAATTTTAAGTACTTTCATTTTTTTTTAATGGCTAACTGTAGTAAGTAGTTACCATCATTTGTGTTTGAAAATAATACACGACGTTTCAAGAGTATAGATCAATTATCGTTTTCAAGTGATAAAATCTTGAATATAAAAATCATATAACCAACGCCTAGAAGCTTAGTACTATGTTACAAAATAAAGCTAGTAGAGTAAAGAAAGAAATCCTAGGGCTAACAAATCTTAGATGTCAAAATAACATGGCCTATGTGATCAGGACTACTACATCTAACAGTTAAGCTATAATAATATGTCGTACAAATTTATAAGTCCCGGACCGGTTCAATAACTTGAAAACCAATAAAGATAGAAATAAGATAAGTTACTTTATATGTGCCATCTGGTGATAAAAAACTACTTATTGGCAAATGAGAGGTATTTAACTGTCCCTCAAAAATGGGTGTTTTGGGGAACAACTGAATAATAATATTAAATGGAAACCTACATCGAGTGACATCTTATGTTAAAGGTCTTATTTAGTAAAATACAACTGCCAAACTAGAAGTCAATATCTTGCTTCTATCGAAAATGGTTTCCATTTAAGATTATTAAGTTGCCCTCCAAAAGCTGCAAAATGGGGGACAGGTAGAAATATATCATTTGCCTAAGAGTACTTTTTTTACCTAGTACCAGACAAACAAATCAATAGAGCACTGTGGTGACTGTATATGAATAAAGAAAAACCCCAAACCACAAAATAACACAACTACACAAAACTGTATAATGCGTTTATATTACCTTTATGTACGTTTCGATAGCTCTGCTATCATCTTCAGAGGTACACTAGTACCAGACAGAAAACATACAGAGTTCCATGAAATCTTTAAAACATATATTTTAGCAAATAAGTCTGTATTTTTTAGTATACTAGGCGAGAAATAAAACTGTTTCGCGATTTTTAAATTTATTTTCCGAATGCTATGAGAACTCGCAATTTTCCAAAATGTCCGGTTAAATTTTGAAACTGTTATCTACATAATAATTTTCGTCACACAATATTTAAAACTTTGTTGTTAATATCAGCTTCGTAAAAATGTCAATGATAAGAAACTTTACTAGACAGACGAAAATCTAACAAAAGGTACAGGTTATTCGAAAAACTTCCATCATTTGTGTCAAACGTACATAAACAAGTTGACGGGGGGCATCATGGTACGTACCCAGACCCATCATACAATATAATACTAGCAGATCCTATAAATGTAATGAACAGAAGTTGATTTCTTGAGTCTTATAAGAAATATTAAATTGTATTTGTAGATCAAAGTGTCTTAAACAGTAGGGTAAGTTTGTTTAAAATAGTTGTTACACATATTTTCTGAACCTCGTAAATGTGTCTACTACTTTCTTGACTTCGGCTAGGCTAATGTGTCTCGTAGATGTGTATATTTTAAAAAGTCTTGGAGGGCCTCTGAGCTATGAAGGAGCCTTCTCTCGCTACGTTATTGAGCCCTACCGGATCTTGTAACCGTATTCACAATTCTTAGATCAGTATTTAAAATTACGTTTTTTACAACAACTCTGCTATTTGTAGTAGTAGAGAAGTAAGATTGATACCAACACATGCAAAGTGAAATCTAATTTAATGTGTTATAAGTTGAAAAAGACACAAAGTATAAACAAAAATAGACTGAAATTACGTGGGGAACTCGTGTGCGTTTATATAAATATTGAAATTTATATAAAAGTTTTTGAAATCCCATTCAGATTCAATCTAAAACGTCTGATTCTATACTTTTTGGTTAATTTTATATGAATCCTATAAAAATAAAACGTTCATATTTTAATTCTGCATGCAATGCTACCAACCACAACTTTATACGATAAAAACAACAACAATTTCTCTTTAAAATACAATAACTTTAAATCCTCAACTAACTTTCCAAAAAATGTACTGTTCACGTAGTTACTTGGACAAGTCGAGTGGATATTTATTCATGAAAATTCGCTAGTTAGTTTAGATTGTATAACAGGATGGATCCTAGTAAGTACGTATAAGTGATAGAAAATCCTAATTGTAGTTGTCAAAACACTTTCCTATAGTATTGTAACCCAGCGAAAATAAACTCGAAAACTAATTCCAATATCCAAAAATTCAAAACATGTTAATTTTAGTTTTAAGAGTGAGGAACGTTTCATCTTGGAATTTATTTACATTCAGGGATATCTTGAGAGATCAGCGTAGAGTGGTTTGAAGATTTTTTAATATATTTACGTTTAACGTCCTTACTTTGTGCTCGTTAGACTAATGAAGATGAGCGAGTAGGTAACACCCGTAAAAACGCAACACCATCAATTACGCTTGAACTAACACAGTTCACTACTCTTAACTGCGGCCAGATAGGGGACGTTCTCTGCCAACTGAGTTACATCTCTAACCAGGTTTGTGGAAGTAGGTAAATGAAGCAATTGGTGCAGGTCTGTAAATGAAGATATTTTTGAACTTAAGAGTACTCTACAGTTTTCCAGTCAGATATTTGTGGAATTTAACAGTTTGTTAAATTTTCACTCTAAGTAATCGTGGTTGTTCCGACAATCAGGCAGTTTGCTTGCGGAGAAGCATAGAGGAAAACAACAATTCAGCAAGAATGAAAGGAATCTCGTGCGTTATCTGGAGAGAAAGACTGACACACAAACAGAAATAACAGATTAAGCTAAACATAGAGGAACATTAATAGTGTTTTTCTTTTATCAGGACACAGTCATCTGAAGATAAATCCCAAAGAAATTGATAAGAAGGATAACACATCTTATAATAAACGGGTAAGAAAATTTCAAGTCATCTATTGAAGGAAGGTTATAGATTTGTGGGCATCAGTTGGACGATGTCTGGAATAGTAAAACTGACATTCAAAATAGCACAACGAACGTAATGAACTTCTCAATAGTAACGAGTAGTTTCATGAAGTGTTTTTAGTATGAAAACAATAAAGAACCGACGTTTATTAGTCGCGACATTTGTTGTCACAAAAACGAGTGTTAGTAAATCATTCCACCATATCTGACAAAACAATAATAATAACCGAAGTCTGTATTAAATACAAATAACAATTTATTAGTTACAATACTAACTGATAACAACAAAATCTCTATTGTTGTAACAGTACCAAAAAATAACATGTGACAAAAAGTAGTACTGTCAATACAAGAGTTGCGTGATTTAGCTAGTAATCGAAATAATTCAGTTATATTAAACCCATTTTCACCTGATATAAATTAAAACCAAAATTAATTAGTTGTAATTGGTTCAAGGTATCCATTAACCATAGCGTAGTAGTTGGGTAAAATGAAGCCCCGAAAATAATGTTTTATAGGTGCTCTAAACTTTACAGTAACAGAGGAAATATAAAGCGACTAGCTGAAACAGGGGAGTGAAAACCAAGATTTCATTCCAGAATCCGTTGGTAAGTAGGAATCCAACTAAAAATCCTGTGTCACAAGCAAGGTGTAACACCCAGGATAGTGTTCAATAGGCTATGCAGAGCCTTAACAGAGTAACTTAAAATCCAGGAAGAATACCAGGATACAATTTCAGGCCTCGTGTTCATCGATGAACTCATCTTCTTAAAACCGTGGTGTCCAAGTAAAAAATGCAGTACGAACCTTCTAATTTTCTAGGATATTCGGGGGAAATAGCTAGGTGACGTGTCGTCTGGGACACTGTTTAAAATTCAGAGGGTATGGATATAAATCAACCCCTAATGGTTTCCATCTTTCCCAGCGCCCATAGTAGGATTACCTAGCCCAATCAGGGAAATAGTTTTGTGTGGTCTGGAGCACGATTTCAGCCCAGAAAGAAAATAATGACCCATTAAGATCTGAATATTACAGAGTCAACCTTAATGTCGTATATACAGTTGAGAGAAGTAGTTAGAATAAAATCACAGTTTCACTGACCATACATCGAAGGATAAAATTGTCAAGATTCGGAAAACCATTGAAGGATTTTGTGTTCATGAATGTAATCACTACCTAAAACAACGACTTTACAATCAAATATGCATTGAGTAGCTATCGAGCAGCTTAGTTGAGTGAAGTCCAAAATACCATTTCAGAAACCGTAAGTGTAAACTGTCTCTTAAAGGCACTGTATTACAGCCAATATGTATACAGTATCCACTAGGAAATACAGAAGAGTAATAGTGTAGGATGAAGACAGTGAGGAACTATTTCAGGTCCTGTATCTAACCTAAAAATACATCGGATTATATCAATAAAAATGGAGACCTCTCTTGGAAAATCAAGGTGTTGGAAGCAAAAATGTTAAGTGCTTTAAAACACTCAGTGGAGTAATTGATTGAAATAAATCCCCAGACATGATTACCAACTGACCTTACCATGTTCTTTTCAAGAATCAGTTAGGTAGTATTGGCTAAATATGATTTATTGCCCACTATGAGGTTTTAAAAGCTAACCTTTGAACTCTCACTGATCACTGTTTTCTTGAAGCCAATATTGGTCTGTCTCTAAGCAGACAGGCGCCATAACGGAAGATATTGATTTTACTTTGGTTTTACAACTTATAAACTGTAACATATATAGCAGGTTTGTTTACGTCTACAAAATTTAATGTTTTCATACAAATGGAAACGATGACTTTACATTAGCAAATATTTAAAACGAAAAAGAGAAATATTACTCATAAGGAATGTTCATAACTTGTATTGGACTCTTCATAGAGTAAAACTCACCTTAAAATATTAAGTATTACGCAAGCTATAAAATTGAGGTAAATCAAACTACTCATCTTTATGTTCTACTTCGAATAAAATATTTTTATAATTAAATAAATAATCATTATTAAGCATTCCAACTACTTATAAATATATTGCATACTGATATAAACCGTCAGAAGTAGTGACTTTCAATTTAATTATTTGGCAGCATGTTTCACTGCCATGGACAGCATCATCAAGTTATTAACACTTATCAATATTATACATTACACACATATACACAAAATATATTTATATATTATTCATGTCAAGTCACTATAATCAACTAACTACAGTATTATAGTTTATATATTTAATAGCAGCTGGAACCCTGAATATATACACTTTTTTTCATAAATGACGTCCATCTGTAGTCTGTGCAATGGTCTAAACTAAAAACAAGTTGACAAAACAGATGAAATTTGATATATGGATATATTTTACTCGTATTCAAAGCTTTTTATTTTTGTTTGTTCAATGACTCCAACTTGGAGTATCTTGCAAAAGACTAAAATTCATTTTTTTTTAAATTAGAGATTTTTTTTTTTAATGTAGAATTAAGAAGCCCAAACTAAATATTATGGTCACCATTTACAAAACAAAAGTCAGTTCAAGTTACAGCTATAAAGGACAAATTTGTTTGATAGGTTTTATAAAAAATGGAGTTTTTGAGCGTTTTCTTGAGCATCTTTAAACTTCGCCTTTTAAAATTTTGGAAATGATAACCATTAATGTTTTGTTTGGAATATTAGAGTCTACATTTTCCCATATATTTAACAAATCATTAAAGCCAATTTTGGTGCTATAACCGCTTCTTAATACATTTTTAACTTGGATGTTATTTTCATTTTTTAGAGGGTGCGTGAAAAGATTTGTTCACTATTTACTGGAAATAATAACAAATAAAAACTTTATGATCTTCATTCTTGGTTTAGTCATATTAAAAAATATATATTATTGTTGTTATTTATTAATTAATTTTAGTAATAACTATGGAAAATGCCTAAAAGAAATTTTGCAATATTACAACTGTTTCTAGTTTTTAACTTAACCACCTAATATAATATGCAATCAATTTCAGTACGGGAAATTTGAAATTGGAAACACTATTTTTTCAAGTACCACAAGATAATTTAATCTGCATATTAAAATAGCATATTATTTGGTGGAAACCAAAATACCACAAGAATTACTGTGAGAAAATTTAAAAAACTTAAGTTAATCATAAAATAGATACGAAATTGAGTTCAACTACAAAAAAACAAGTGCTATTTGCGCCTGTCAAAACAAGTTGTTCATAAAAATTCTTACATTTTTCTTTATGACTTAACTTGTCACAAAATCGTGTCAGTAATCTTTGAGAATTCGGGCGGTTAATTTAAATTTTTAAACAATGAAAATTTTGTAATTCTGGAATAATTTTTATCTTCACTTGTCCTGAAATTACTAATAACTAATTTTAATAATGCTAAATATTGAAACAATTTAAAACTCCTATTTTAAAACAATATTAATTTACGCAAAAACTACATCAAAATGTTAATTTTCAACACTTGAGACAAAGAAAATTCAAAATTAACTTTTATAAACAACTAGACTACTTAACAGAATGTTTAAAATGCCATAAAAACTTTCCTGACAGGAGATTACAGATAGTTTAACCAAAAACAACCTATTAAAAAACAATGTTGATGCACGTATTTACAAATTTAGCTTCCTAGTGAGCAACTAGATTATCTGTATGAGATTAAAGAAAACTGTAAGAAAATTGGGTCACTATTCAGGCAGTAGAGACGGATTTTTTTAACTGAAAACCTATATTAAAACAAAAACAAAATAATAAGTAAATTCAAAAGGAGCTCTGCAGGCGCAACTATATTATGAAAGATAGAGATTAATATAAACAATATGAAAATCAGTTTTAATCTATCAAAGTCCAGTCGTCCGGATAACCGGACAAGTATATTTTTTCGATTTGTTTGTAGAACAATAAAAAAATAATCTATTAATCATACATTAAAACCCTCTAAAAGGTGGGAACATAAGGTACTCATGTATAGCATGAATAGCCACACTTAAATTGATCAAATCTGTGAACATTGGCAAATATCAACACAAATTTTTTTATTTCTATGGTTTGGCTGAACATTTTGTCTGACCCTGTGTAAATGTTTCAAAATGAGTGATAAGAAAAGCAATACGTGTGATCACCAGGGTCACAAATCAAAAAAGCCAGTAAAAAATCAATTATTAATGAGGGATTTTTCTGTTAACAAACTTTTCGAATCGTTGTAATTTAAAATGTGAATACCAAATTTGGAGAAAATACCATAGATCGGATAAACAAATAGTATAAAGATTTATTGAACAATAAAGAGAAAAACTAATTTTTTTTAATGTAAAATATTAATAATATGATTACCTCCATGGCAATGTACTCCATGGCAATATTATTCTTTTGAGAAGATATTTTGAGAAACATTGATGTTGGAGTGTTGTACTCAAGATTCTACAACTTTTGCAATAGTAGAATATTTAGAGCTGCTACCAATTGTTGATACTTTCCTTTAAATCACATAGTGTTGGTTACTTATTGTTCTCCTTTTTCAGGTATTGTATAAATATATATATACAGGTTAAATCTAAATGATGGATCCATTTTTAAAAATTCGTATTTATTAAAATACAAATCCGAAATGAACAATATTTATATCAATGAAGTCCCGGTAAGTCTACCTATAGAGCTGGTAGAGAACTTGGAATACCCCCAACCAACTGTAAGGGAAAGTTCTGACGGCGTTTGCTGTACAAGCCCTACCGATTACAACTTGTGCAGGCTCTCAAACCTAATGACGTCTCGAATTTTGTGGCTATGTGCTAGAAATGATGGAGGATGACGCGTTTCTACAGCGTATAATTTTTAGCGATGAGGCGACTATAGCCTATATATGAATAACAGGCCCAGCAAATGTCTACTAGAAACCATAATTAATGCACATTCCGTGATCCAGTGCGGCGTTGACTCACCACAACGATCATTGATATTAGCTAACATTTTATTCTCTAAAGCTAAGACTTCCTAATTCATTAAAACCATTGATTGTGATAAATATGTATAAGTATGACTACCTTCCTTAATGCTTCCAAATCTAATACTTTTAAATATCAACTCATGTAAAGCTATCCTCCCAAATAAGTGTAAGTGCTGCTCCCGTAACATTCTTCAAACCTATTACACTTCCTAACTTATAAAAACCAAATATCAACTCATTAAAGTCACAATTTCTTCAAATAAATCTAACTACTACTCTCATAATATTCTCCAAACCTACGACTTCCTATCTCATCAAAACCATTGATTTTCACAAATATAGGCCTATATTACTATGGACTACGTTTATACGCTACTATTAGGAATTAAAGTTTCTATACTCATAATAAAAAAAATCAATATCGTTGTAGTTGTTACAAATAAAAAAATCAATATCGTAATAAACCGTGAAGAGCCTAGGCCTGTATCAATCGGGTAATGTGTGGATAAAATATTGAAATTCTCGTTTCTGTTGTTCTAACCTTCTAAAACAGAGTTTTAGCTTCCCAATTTTACTCTCGAACTTGAGTTAACTCTGTAAATGAACCCCACGAGGCTTGAACCTGACACCTCTCACTTGTGACGCCAGAGCGCTAACCAGAAGATCAGCAGTGGTGTCAATAGTTTCAAATATTATTTTTAAATTCACGATTTTCTCCAAATAAATTTGACTACCACTCTTTTATATTTCTCCAAACCTACTACTTCCTAACTCGTTAAAACCCTTGATTTTCGCAATTAAATATAACTTGGAACTACTTTTCTACGCTACCATTCGGAATTAAAGTCTCCAAACTTATTAATGCCAATTATCAACTCATTAAACCCATGATTTTCTCTAAATAAATGTAACTGCTACTCTCAACCTACGACTTCCTAACTCATTGAAACCCTTGATTTTCCCGGTGGGACAGAAATAATAGAGAACAGCGCCTGCTTGACACATGTCCATCCAAGTGAAGCCGCAATCGGTCAGAGATTAATCGACTGTCAAGGGAAACAGATCTGTTAACAGGCTCCGATATTAAACTGTTGTACAAGAAACATCGATACCTTGAGTGACTTAACAACTTTTCTGATTACCATTTCATAGAGTGAACAATGCCGGCTGTAATGACTTGAGGGGAGGTCACAGTGACTTTCAACAAATATTCAAATCTTCTGATGGAATATCTCAGTTTATGTCCATCAACTTCCACTCCCACACCTGCTTTTTGCGTGGTACTCGATGCTTTGTCTTAATACCCGTGCAATCAATGAACATTTCTTGTTCTAATTCGGAAAGTTCGTTGATCCAAGTGCTACGTCCCACAATTGATTTGCGTGGGTGGTCAATTAACTTAGAAGACTGGAAATAAAGGAATTGTCCGCTTATACCGTTAAAGCAGAACAAAGACCAACGCTTTGCCGCCTAACGTCGGTATTGTTCCGTCAACTGATCACTTATCTTGGTCTTGCTTTGTGGGTTAACAAAATGTGTGAAACACTTTCATATGAGTTACAATCTTTTCCAAATACTTCCATAGAAAGTATTGATTGAGTTTCAGATTTTTTTTTCCTGTTCCTCTACCTACTAAAAGTAACTTTTGAAGAATGTTAGATAAAAATCTGATGAGCGATTTAACTAAACTTTAATTCCAACAAATAAGTAGGCCTACTTTTGATCTTGAATGAAGTAAGATGAGTTCGGGCATCTACAAAAATAATGAAACATATTTTACTCTAAATTTTAAAAACCGATTGACTTCGAAATTAACTAAACTGATATTAAATTTTAACTCTATTCCTGAAAAAAAATTCAATGAATTTCATAAGAATTTTCCAATAAATTTTTTTTAATGTGTTTAGTTTATTTCAATTTTTGAGAGACCCAGTCTCTAGTATACACAAACTGGTGTCAAATCGTAACGCACAGCTCGAGAATCCATAAATAAATCTCACTATTATTTATATTACGATGCTAATAATGTTCGGGATAAGAAATAACTATTCCTCCAAATTACTTATGTATCTACAAACAATATGTACGTATGGTTATTTTTCTAAACACTCTAACTCGTCAAAAAATTCCTCTTATCAACAAACTTAATAGAACATTCTTTTCCGTTAAGTTGTTTTTTTAATTAGTTTACCAGATATTTCTATTCAAACGTTTCAACATGTTGTCGGTTTAAAATTTGAAAATTTTCATACTAAAGTGCAGATATATTATTATTATTTCAGAGAATGTTTAACAGTACTTCTTTTCTGTTAGATTTTCTTTTTTTTCTTCCTTATTTATCCCCAAAATCTAGACTTTTTTTTAATTTAACCACACATTTCAGATTTTTTACTAAATAAAATATTTGGTATATTACCCTACTTAAAGATATTACATTAAAAAATATACTCCCCACTTTATCCCTCAACAAACACCAAAATATTTGTTCATATATAATTTTCATATTTAATATTACTTTAATTTTACGAGTAATTTGACTTTTTTTAATCCTCTACATAAACATAACTATTTTTTGTATGTGAATTACATTCATATTTTTCTGTTTGGAAACCCACATGCATAAAATAATCTACAAAAATCTAATATTCTGATTTAACTGAATACATTTATAATACGATTGTGAAAACCAATGTTTAAAACAAATTTTATCATAATCTGACAACAATTACGACTGCTTTACTAGAAAATTGTTACAACTCCGCCAACTAATTTCATAATTCCTCAAATCCCTGTAAAATGGAATACATTTTTGTAAAGACAAAATCGTTATCAGAAAAAATAAATTGCTAGAAAATGATCTCTACACTCGATGAAGTTTATCTTAGAACTACTGCATGTTCAAAGTTAATCGTATGAAATAATTAAATAATTTTAAGTTTATGTTTTAACAGTTCTGATTTTAGTAGGTCTAAAAATTGTTATTTTCTATCATGGAAAATAAGTTTGAGCGTTATTGTTGTAAAATTTAAAGGTCCACAAAATGAGCTATAGTAAAATGTACAACTTACTGTTGAAACTTGAACGGCTTTGTTTTATTTGAGCATCGGATCCCCTTTAGAAATTTACTTCCCGATTTTTCAGATTAATCAATTTGTCTAATGGTTCGTTAATTCGAAGTGACAAATTTCAACAAAATCTGATCAAAATGGACTTGTAGAGAGTTTACTAAAACTATTTTACCCCAAAAATGGTGCCAAATATTAAGCTTCATGGTATCGTATGATAACTTTTCTAAGAGAAAGGTCGCGAAAGATAAACTTTTATAAATTTGTAACTTAAAATCTGTATAAACACATATTTATCATTATCCTAAATGCAGAAATTGTAAACCTTAATTTTCAAATTTTTTTACTAGCATATTTGTTCATACATATTACAAATCAATAAAATTAACATATAAAAAGAATGTTCAGCAATAAACACTTTATTTTCAACAAAATGACGATTCAACGACTAAATTATCATCAATACAACTTTATACAACTGAAATAAAAAGGCTAGGCCAATGCTTTATACAGATAGCAGTGTAGTGACGCAATCTAGCCACGCTTCTAATAACAATGCCTTCACGATCAATTACAGTTTTTAACAAATTTTATTGAAATATATCTAATATCTTACCCAGGAAAACATTATATAAGAGGAATAAGGTGGGTATCTTTAAATCTAAATCGAAAAGTATATAATAAAATAATGTCATGAACCTAAGTATACCCCATTGGCAAAACCAAATTAAAAACCCTTATTGAAAGTAAGTAAAGAAACAAAAACTTGAGGATGACGACCTAGTAGTTTAAACGTCGTCTCGTAGAGGCATTTCCTTGAATATTTCTCATTAATTAAATACTGATTCAGTAATTATGACCTTAAAAAATGCATAATATAAAAAAGTGCTTAAAAAAATAACAATTTGTCTTAGACGTTTTAAAAACTGTGCACAACATTTCTCATACATCTATGAAAAAAATAAAGTTAAGCTCAAACTTTAAGGAGAAATACTCCCATAATAACAATACTCAAAAATGTCTAAACAATTTTGATAAAACTTTGTCCTTAAGGGCCCAAACAAACATTCCTTACTATCTCTCCAAACATACAGGTTGAGACTAAATGGTTTTAAGAAGGAAAAAAAACTAAGGTTATTTTAAACGTTTGAATGTCTCATAATCTGTTTAAGAAATGCTCATAAAAGTTAGAGAAATGTGAAAATGTTTTACTCAAATAATGTGTTAAGCAAACAGCAAGTAAAGAAAATTATATTTCATGAGAAATGTGGAAAAAACAAAAATAACCTAGCAAAGCGTCAGCATATATTTATTTCAGTTTAATTAAAATTACTCACCAACACTAGTTTTTTTTAAATTTGGGTTTGTCAAATTGGTTTGGGTTATAAATCTTCACATTTTATGAAGAACTTATCGTTATAGTTTTCTAAAATTGTGAAATGTTCGGCAGGCTTGTTTCATTTTCCCATTTTAACCAATAATTGCAAAACCCCAGTTTTTGGGGTAACCAATACATATTTTTAGCTTTACAGAGGTTAGATTTGAGCAAACATTTACGAAAACCGTTAAACCCTTTTCTAATAAAATCTGAATTTCGGGTTACTTTAAAAAATCTCTCTAGGTTTTGTATATGTGAATAAAATATTTTAACCTAACTTAACAAATTATATTACAATCAGTTTGCTAGTTTTTGCCGTATAGACGACAGAGAGTACGGATACAAGCATAATACCTAAAACCTCTTTTTTTGGTTTAGAGAGACTGAACAAGTAATATTCTCCATACTTCTTATATTTCATAAAGTAAAATTAAACAAAATCATTGTATCCTTCAGTCTTTTCAGATTTTAATCAAAAAATAACATACATTTAATTTTACAAAATTTAAGTTTGACCCGACTAATGCTTTCTAGGGTAATGTGTTCAATGCACATTTCATGCTGAAAATATCTGATTATTGAAACATCTAAAGTTAGATAAAATTTTCCGTCTACAAACCTAACCTGTCCGATCTTCACGGGTGGGTAATTCCCTGGTCTTGTTGAAATGTCACTCATTTAGTCTAACCGTGTTCAAAATGTAAAGTGAACATAAATAAATAACCATCAGCTTAGAGGTGGACAATTTATTCTCAAATTGAACAAATAAATATGTCAACAAAAGACAGTTTTATGTAAATTTAAGCTGGAAACGACATTTTAAATAAATTTTACTTAGAGTACACGGGATGTGGAAAACAGTGAGACACAAGTAAAACCGTTGCATAGATCAAGAATTGCACCCACGGAAAATGTCGCGAAATGGAGCGGGGGAAGAGACGGACGCGAGCGGTCCATCCATGAACTTGTGTGGTTTGATCTTGCGCTTTATACTCTATACCACATCTATATTTCATGAATACGATTTTTACATAATTTTCATACATTAAATTTAGATTTTCAACCGTCCTTGTGGTTAGACGTAAAATGCAACGATATTTATAGACTAGATCGCAGAATAATTCTAAAAGTTTTCAAATAATAATACTTCGGTTTCTAAATATTTTCGGGCTAAAAAAAAACTTAAAATTGTTCTTAATATTGCATTTTTTCTTTTTAATACTTATTCATTAATATTATTTAAACGAATTTAACAATCAAAAAAATTTTAACTTCTGATATTAGTATTTTTTTGATTTTTCTTATTAACTATAGGCCTAATTTGAGTTTTTTAATATTTTAATGAGAATTTGGAAATATATACTTCAGGTTTTTATAAATTGGTATACTTAATTTAGTTTTCAAATATCACAATGAAAGGAACAGCTAAAAAGTAAAATTTTGTTTTGCAGATCATTTTTCGGTAAAACATACTAGAATAATAATTTTATTTTTAAATTCCAAGTGTTTAATTTGTTTTAAGTGAGTTAAAAATATTTTAATATTTATTATTAAATTTTTGTTTTAAATTATAAATAAAAGTTTTTGTAGCAAAAGAAAACCTAAAAAATAGTAACAGTATTAAAAAACGAGATCAAACTGTTTTATTTAAATATTACGATTTTATAATTCAATCTATTGGTTAAAAGTAAAATTGTTGATCTACGATGCTATAAAAAGGACTTTATTACGGTTAATTTTTTATAACTTTCATTAAAATATACGTATTTAAATCATAGTTATTAAAGAAAAAACATAAAATTACCAGTAGCAGCCATTTATAATTTTAACAGTTTGTATTTTTTTCCGTCTCGTTCAGACATATACAAAACGAAATTTAAAAAAAAATGCTAAATACGAATAAATAGCAATTTATTAACAAACAAAAATGAAATGAAATAAGGTTTCCTGTCAAGAACTGATATAAAGTTATAGCCTCTCTCTGAAGTCTAAAACATATTAAAGAAAGGCCTCTTCTCAGATTTTTCATTGGTGATGAAAATTGTCTGTTGTATGAATCCACTAAAAAAGGTTTATTTTGTATTTCTGAGCACTTCCACAAGTGAGAGGTTATCTTCAATCTTTGTTAATTATTTATTTTAATATCTGTCCAGGGATAGTTGCAAAAAAGTACATTTTGTATAATTGCACAACTATCATAGAGAATCTATTAAAAAATTCTCCAATAAAAAAAATCTATATCATTGACAGAAAATAAAGCACCGATCTAGAATAAAGTTTGTTCAACATACAAAGAAGTTTAATTATTCGATTGGCTGAGTATTTTATTGATGGATCGAATTCTAACACATTTTCCGTGAACACCAACAATGATTACAAACATAAACCAACACCATTTTTTTTTCCGCTTACAAACAAAATGGTTGCCTTTTAAAATAAACGTCAAGTTTTAGATCAAATTAAAGATTTTGGTCAAACCATAGTAACTAATATTGAAATTTAACTGTCAGGGAAAATAAAAATTTTAAAAATACAGTTGTTAAAAATGTCTACTCAAACTGAAATCAACCACACCTTCTTATTAATAACATCACTTGACAAATAACTTCACTTGACAAATAACATCACTTGACAAATAACATCACTTGACAAATAACATCACTTGACAAATAACATCACTTGACAAATAACTTCACTTGACAAATAACATCACTTGACAAATAACATCACTTGACAAATAACATCACTTGACAAACAACATCACTTGACAAACAACATCACTTGACAAATAACATCACTTGACAAATAACATCACTTGACAAATAACATCACTTGGCAAATAACATCACTTGACAAATAACATCACTTGACAAATAACACCACTTGACAAATAACATCACTTGACAAAAATAACATCACTTGACAAATAACATCACTTGACAAATAACATCACTTGACAAATAACATCACTTGGCAAATAACATCACTTGACAAATAACATCACTTGACAAATAACACCACTTGACAAATAACATCACTTGACAAAAATAACATCACATGACAAATAACATCACTTGACAAATAACATCATTTGACAAATAACATCATTTGACAAATAACATCACTTGACAAATAACATCACTTGACAAATAACATCACTTGACAAATAACATCACATGACAAATAACATCCTTTGACAAATAACATCACTTGACAAATAACATCACTTGACAAATAACATTACTTGACAAATAACATCACTTGACAAATAACATCACTTGACAAATAACATCACTTGCAAATAACATCACTTGACAAATAACATCACTTGACAAATAACATCACAAGACAAATAACATCACTTGTCAAATAACATCACTTGACAAATAACATCACTCGTCAAATAACATCACTTGACAAATAACATCACTTGACAAATAACATCACTTGACAAATAACGTGTAAGAAAACCAAAACATAATCGTCGGGATTTGAATAATTTCCTCGTCGATGACTTTAACTATTCGTCAGTTTTTACATTATAAGAGGCATCTTTTCCTTTAAACAAAACATAGTTACAAATTGTTAAATCTGGCTATATTTGTAGCTGCATCCTAGCTGGATACCTTTTCTCTCTTGACACACTCTTGTTCTCTTTCGAATCTGTCGATATTACAACATTCCAGAGCTAGAGGCCTCTATTTTTTTCAAGGCTATTATGACTGTGAGGGTTTTCGCCTTTAAACTAAAAAAGTACAAAAAAACAACAATTCAATTAACTGCGTCACAGTTTATTATTTCATAACAGTTTTAGCAGTGTCTGAGTAGTTAGTTGAAGGATCATAGCATAATTTTTTTTTGTACAGCAAAACTTATATAGAAAAAATTCGAACACAAAATTACGTTTACTTAATCAAACGCGTTTCAACTACAAAATCGTCTTCCTTAACGATACATTGCTACAATAACTCCACTTTTCTTTACACGTTTCTTCACTCACCAGATCTGAAGTCCGGCTGTTTTTTTTGTTTTTTTTTTAATGTACAACAAAATCTTCCACTTATTAATATTTATGAGTGAGAATCAATATCAAGACACGTAAGTGTAAAAAATAACTGTTTCTAAAACCTACTTAAATACTACAACACAACTCTTTGTTCGGTTGAATAAGTCATAATTCGTGAAATAAGATTTGTAGGTTATTACTCTAATGTATTCTTTTGTAAAAGTGTAACAGCTGTTCAACAATGCACTGAACGACCGTAACACGAGTACAGCGTGACAAAAAGAAAATACGAACGTTGATCATTGAAATCTTATTTTAAAAGCATTTTGTTTGTAACAAAATTGATTGATTTTTTGATCACCCCTACTTCGATAACCTGAATTAATATGTTATATAACCTAACAAAAGATCTCTCTGTGAATGACTGTATACTGAATTCGAAGATTGAAATACTCCAATAATTTTGATTTTACGTTCTATTTGGTTGAAACCCACCAAAACACATTAGAACATTTATGTTTTGAGCAATAGCAATTAATTGTATCGTAATTCTCTTATTTATTTATAAAAGAAGTATAATTTCTTATGTAGTCTATTTGGACATATCAAGATTTTTGCATTTTAGCTTCTTTGTACTACTATTTTGAATTAGAAAAAATTAACATTAGTGTCAGTAGGAGTTTTTTTTTCCTCGTCGTTTTACATACTTAACATAGATTAAACCATTGGATTTAAAAATTTATTTTTATTTTTATTTACACCATTTATAAATTTAAAATGAAAGACTGTTTTATCTTTTCTGATTATGAACTGATTTCTATGAAACTTACTCTAATTTATGCAAAAATTAAGAATTTGAATTTCGACTTCAAATAACTATAATTCTTAAATTTCCTCCCATACCCTCGACTTTTGGATGACAATTCTTAACTCTGATTTTTGGAAAAAGAGAGAATTTTTTCTCCCCTCAGAGTATTGTGTGTGTCTGAGACAGAATGTAAGCTTTACAGTCAGTCAAGAATTATAAAACAACTTACTATGCATTAATAAAACTTGTCACGAATTTTATAAAAACTTCTTCGTGGTTTCCTTGAACACTGAAATCCCGTATTGGTTAAATTATGTTTTTCTTTAATGAATAATCTTTTTAATTTATTTTTTAAGAAGGGGCACTCGATACCCTGACATCGATTACTTTAACTAACATACCTTGAAATTTTGTACATTTTAATGTAATTTAAATCATGCATAAACAAAATTTTGATAGTTAATGATAGAGTAGTGGTATGTTTTAGGTCCTTAAAGACTACATTCAAGCACAATCATTTATGATAATTTTGAGAAATAGTTTTGAACTTGGCAAATGTTACATCATGGTTATTATATTTTATGTGTACTATTAGAAATCAAAAAATCTGTAGAGAAGTTTTTAACAAAGTCGATCCAAAGATTTCGATGTTGAAGAATATTGACATATATAATTTTACTTTTTTGGACTCAGAAAAACCTAAAGCGGATATTCCAGGATATGTCTCACCGTCAAAATACTTTAAATTAGAAAGTAAAACATGTAAATAAAAATCATATTGGTAGCTTTTTAAATAGGAAATGTGTCCTATCGGAAAAGAAATAAACCATCCACCATCGCAGTTGTTGCTCTCACTCATACAAAAACAAACACGTTTTGGTCCGATCGTCTGGTCTGGGCTCATGTTTTATTGAACATGTATCGGTGGAAAGGTTAGGATTGCATTTGAAATTCAGTCTAGTTAAACGATAGTAATAAAAAGGGAATTGGTCAAGTTGTTTTGTCATGCAATCTGGGTGGCATGGCTGTTTTAAAACAAGGCATTACTGAATTCAGGTTTAGAGGGGAATGTCATTCGAGTGTGCCACACCTTTACAACACTGGGAGAGGAGGGATAATTTGTTGTGTGCTTGGATTAAAATATCAAGATTCTACCTCAATTACTCAATTACATAGAAGATCATAATATTAGCATTTTATGATTTGGTGAAGGTAGCAAACCCGAGGGGGGGCCTAGAACCCACACTCGGAAGTTTATCGGCTGACGACATCCACTTCTGTCTCCAACTCATTGTAGAGCAATTTATTGTTGATGTTGTTTTTAGACTCGAGCGTAGGCGGTCCGTTAGACATCAAATTTGAATTTCTGGAAAAGGTAGCAGTTATAAACAAAACATTGTGTGACTTGGTACAAAATATTGATACTCATTTGAATAATCTCGTTGCTTTATGTCAGACCAACCCATAGTTGTGCATGGCTTCAAATTGTATATATTATTGGGATCAGTCGGTGTAAGGTCAGATTGTAATGTGGGTGAACATTTATAAATCAACAGCTTTACAACGAGTTTAGATAGATCTTAATTATGAAGTCAACAAATACTGTGAGTCAGTCGGTTAGCGTCGTTCGATAGATGACAAATCGATTAATATATTTTGATGAATATTGTTAAGTAGTCGAATGTAATCTCTTCTTGAGACATTTCAGGTCAGTTTCTTAATAGAATAATCGATACAAAACATTGCACAAACTTTATCAAGTAATAAGCCAGTACTTAGTCATTTGAAATTCCAGTAGGATAGTTCAGTTAGTTATCAGTCAAAATTGGAAAATGAGTTATGAAAGCCATTTTAGATTTAATAATCATAATAATATATTTAAACAGAGACTAAACTTGCATCCCTTGAGCCAAAAATACGTCACAATCGAAAATTGTATTGGTTTGATTTTGAGTTTTTTATTTTTATTTCTTTTTTTACCAACTTTTCCTGAACATTAAGATTCTCACACTCAACTTTTTTAATACTGGTCTGTGTTTTGGTAACATTTTAACGACCAAAACAGAACCGAATTTGAGATATTATGTTTTTTATAACGGATCGACTAACGAGTTTTATTCTTTTACCGATAACTTATAAAACTAAACTACTTCATTGTAATCTTTCCAGTTAGTTTTATGAAACATTATTTTGTGTTTTTACGTATGGTAGCCACTCAAAATGGTGCGTTATTCAAAAATATAAAAACCACTGAGATACAGCTAAAATATCCCTACATATCAAATCTGTTCACACATTTTTTGGACTTCATTGGCCTCAAAATAGGTCATAACTCAACACTTATGGAGATCAGGTATAAAATAGTGCAAAATATCGGATTCTACTTAAATGTTACTTCAAAAGTTACAAACTAAACGTGTTGGTCAACATCATCCCAAAAATGTCAATTCGACAGTTGTTAAAATAAATACCAAATCGGTGTTCCAATCGCAAGTCAAAATTAATATTCGGGAGTAGTTGGTAAACAATTGAAATAAACATTGACTGCATTCGTTAAAAATCTTGTTTCTATCAGGGTTGTTTCAGACAGGAGAGTAGGGAGTAGAGTTTCTATTTAAATATTAACTACTAAAGGAACCAATAGACCGAAACGAAGCTATTGAAGTTTTTATATTAAAGTGATTGACATCATTTTGGCCTACTTAGAACAAATTTCCATTTAAGAACGTACAAACTTTTGAGTTTAGGTTCATTTATGGTTCCGTTCTATCAAGTAATGTAGTACCTAGAGTCTGTTCAAGAAGAGGACCACTACTTAAAGAATGACACCCAGAAGGTTCCTAACCTAACCTAAGTTAACCTAACTTAACTAACTTTATACATAATATATGAGTACACACTTGATTGTTCTGAAGCCTAACCTTTCACATATGTAGGCTACATCTTTGAGGTTCAAGACACTCACACGAGCGAAGCAACTGGAGACTTTTAATATATACACGTCTATGAGGTTCGTTAGAGCCTAGTAACTTGAAAAAAATAGTGATATACATAACTAAAAGGTTCAAAAAATCTGTACAATTGTTAAAAAAAAAAAAAAGTTTGTGCAATATTTCTGCATTGATTACTAGTTTTACTATGTATGGGAGTCTGAGAAAGTTAGTGCTATATTTATCGTAGATTTTTAGTTTTAATATATGGATAAGTATGTGAGAAAGTTTGTACAATATTTCTGCATTGATTACTAGTATGACTATGTATGGAGTCTGAAACGTTATAAAACAAATAAAAATCAAACGAAAACACAAGATATACACAGCACTAATGTTGCACAATACGTCAGCTGTATCGCTACAGATATACTGCGATTAAGCATGTCGGTGACGCGAACACACGAGATTTCACCCATCCAAAAAGCTTCTAACGCGCAAAGCACACGGCCGCTGCGCATGCGCCAGTCATGAGCATGTCGGTGACGCGAACTCATAAGATTCTCCCCTACCAAAAAATGCCCAACGCGGTTCAAAAACTAGAGCTGTTCAAAAAGAGGATCGTCACTCAAACAGTGGCACCCAGAAGGTTTCCTAACCTAACCCAACCAACTTTACACATAATATACACACTATATTGTTCTGGAGCCCAATATAAATTGATGTCCTTTAATACACGTCAAAAATGTTTCAGCTGTTCTGTCAGGTCAGGTTCTGTCTGTTCTGTTTATCTCAAATGGAAAATTGTTTACGAATGGCGATCCTCTTCTTGAACAGAACCAGTACCTCTTTGTTTCTTACAAAAAAGATCATCAAAGAGACTTTTAGCTCTCGAATATTCTTAATAGCGCCAGGGTCGGAGAGAACGAGAGTTGGCCAAGAGAGATGAGATAGGAAAGGTGAAAAGGAGGGATCTAACTCAAGACCACAAGAAAAAAGGTGTAGATCCAGCTGGAGAACCTCGGGATTTCCACACCTGTACTCCTGGGCTCCTGAAGGCTGAAAACCTAAACGGGTTTTGTTGTGTTTATGAACACTTGTAAAACGTTTTCGCACCGTTTATTGTTTTAGGTTGACAAAGGTAACTTCACAAGTACGTCGAAGGTTGTATTCGAATAAAACAATTTATAGTGAAAATCCAAAAATTTTCTTTAAGGTTTTACAATGACCTTAAATAAAGTTTAAAGTAAAAGTGTAACGGAAGAAGTTTAAGGCGAGCCTGAGATAGGCGGAGTGTAGTGTACGTGACGAATGCGGTGTTTTGACATCTAGTTGTGCAAACACTGTCTGGGCTATCTCAATGGGTTAAAAGTTACAACATTGACGGGGTGTCAACTGTGGGATGGTGATAAGGGCTTGGCGTACAGGGTGTGTCGAAATACAGGTCCTACAGGACATATGAAGTGTATTGATATAAATAGGATCGCCGTATGAATAAAAAGGGCAATCAGGTACAAGTTATTTGATGCACATCCTACTTATAATAGCTATATCTGAAAACAACTAGTTTTTTTTACTATTCAAGTAGTATAATGTTTGTTCATTGTTATTGTTTTACGTTTTTCAACAACGGACAAAATTTTGAGTTTTTTTTATAAAGTAATATAATTTTTTGGTTAAATTTTGATGAAATTCTGTTATACAAAGAATATAAAAACTCGATAAATCATTCTGGAGTCATTACTAATGCCGCTTTATTTTTCCGTCGAATTTTTTAAAATCTAAAATGTTTGTGACAAATATTTTTCTGAGTATTAATTAATTGTAAATTCATATCAATATAAACAGAAAATTGTTTTTATTTATTTTTCATTTCTCAACTTTTCCCCATATATGCCTACTTTGTGATGAAACTTGTAGAAACAAAGTTTCATGTTAGAAAAAACTTGTATAACGTTTTTCCTTTTTTCGAAAAAAAAATTAAATAAATAAAAAATTTAAAAAAATTCATAAACTTTCATATAACCTTTAATATTTAAGGATTATTATTAAAGTCTCAGGTCTGAAACAAAAAGTAATCAAAATTATGAATAGATTTTGCTGTATGCTCAATTAAATAACTATGGTTTATACTTACTTCAAAAATAAATGTTACTTTTGTGAAGAGACTATATACAGTAAGTACATCATTCCCCAAAATTTTGTATATTTTGAAATATTAATGTTTTATCTACCAATTGTTACACCTTCCTTACATTCTACATGAAAAAATATATTCATTTGAATGCATTCTGTATATTTTAATTCAAAAAGTGCGTTCGGACGATAAAATCTCAACCAGTTACAAGTCCCACATAAATTCCCTATTTCGCAATTTGTCGCTATGTTTGACGGCGTAGATACAGCGGTAAACATTGTGATAGGCGAGTGTCACCAGATAAAAACCCCGATATTTGACAGGAAATGGGAAGAAGAACCATAAAACAAAGGCCACTCCTCCTGACCGCCGGATATTGGTCCACAACTAATATTTGCTTCCGATTAGTAGACCATTATCGGCATAGCAAATAGATCGGTCTGTTTCTTTCATCCTGATACCTACCCAAGGTGTATTTATTGGCTGATATTAATGTCAACTTAAGTAGAGCAATAATTAACACAGGACGTGATTGCTTGTACTTACATTTCAACAATCAGTGCAATATAATCTGAACTGCAGATGACTTTTAATTATATAAACACAAAAACAAATAATAAATTCCAACTAGGCAATATAAAAAAAAATCATTTTCACCCTTACTTCCATTTATCGTAAACTCGTGTTGATTAACAGAGAGATTTAATCATTATACAAAATTTTGTAACTACCGTACATAATTTGGTACTTATGTTTTTGATTTGGCCTTATTATGATTTTCATTATTATTTATTAGATATTAGGACATGATTGTAGAGTCTTCAGGATCCACTGAATTAATCAGCAGCTAAGAATTAAGAATCAGAAGGATAAGAATTAGAATCAGTACACTGTGAATTCAGAGTCAGTAGACTGTGAATTGAGAACAGTAGGCTGTGAATCAAGAACCTAAACGGAGACTATGGGTTAAAAACAGACGGCTAAGAATTAAGAATCAGGAAGCTGTGAATTAAAAATCAGGTAGAAATGAATTAAGATCAGGAGGGTGTGAATTTAAAACCAAGAGGCTAAAAATTAAGAATCAATATACTTAATTACGAATTAGGAGGTTATTAATTATAAATCAGGATGGCAGCGATTAAAAGTCAGAGGGTTAAATTAAGAATCAGAATACTGTGGAATAAGAACGACGAAGCTATGAATTAAAATTAGAGGGGGTGAATTTAGAATCAGTATAATATGAATTAGATTAGGAGGCTATAAATTAGGAATCAGAAAACTATGAATTAAAAATCTGTAGGGTGTGTATTTAAAATTAGTATTCAATGAATTTAAAAAAGGGAGACTATCAATTAAGAATCAATAAACGTTAATTAAGAATTAGGTTGACATCGATTAAAAGTCAGGAGGCCTTAAATTAAGAACCAGAATACTGTGTAATAAGAATGACGAAGCTATGAATTAAAAATCAGAAGTCTGTGAATTTAGACTATGAAATTAAAAATCAAAAGACTAAATTAATAATCAGGAGGATTTGAATTAATAATCATAGCCTAAGGATAAGAATTAAAAATCAGGAGGCTGTGAGTTACGAATGACGAATCAACGAATTATAAATCATGAGGCTGTAAATTAAGAATGACAAATCAACAAATTAAAAGTCAGGAGGCTGTAAATTAAGAATCAAAAGGCTGCTTTATATAAGAATCAGGAGAATTTTAATTAAGAATCATACGGATAAGAATTGAAAATCGGGAGGCTGTGAGTTACGAATGACAAATCAATGAATTACAAAACAGGAGGCTGTAAATTTAGCTGTTATGGGCTGTAGATACATCGAAACGTTTAAAATCAACTGATTTATATTTATAGATTTGGTATTAGGTCTGAAATAAAAGTTATGAAATTATATAAAAATTGTAAATGATACACATTAATACGTACACATTTCTTAAAAACGGTAGCAAGAAGATATATAAGATACTAGACAATTTTGCTATGTATCTCTTTTTTTAAATGAAATAGTCTTATAAATTTAAAATAGACCTCCCCTTTATCAAACTTTGTTGATCATTAGTGAGAATAATACGAAAATAGGACAGTCGTTTAGGCTTAATAGACGACATACACATGTCTATCCAAATAAATCCGTTTTCATTTCTATACTTGTTTTTAAATAGAACTGAAACGATAAATAAACAAGTTTTTTCTAATTTTGTCAAAAAGATGAAAAAGAAAAAAAAATTAAAAAGAGCTAAACATTAAGAATAAAATTTGTAGAATGCGCAATTTTCGTCCGATTTTTTCAAATAAAATATAGAGGCTTGGTTTTGTGAATAGTTGGACAAACTCATCTTCCAGCAAACTCGAATGATAAATTTTAAAATGGTGACTAATTTTAAAAAAAGTTTTTTTTCGAGTAGGCTATATGTTTTGAAAAGTAGATCATATTACGTCCTAATCGGTCATGATTACAGGTTTAAAATCTTGTTTTTAATGTCATCTACCAAACAAAATATGAGATTAGACAGTTATATTAGGTTAGGTTCGGTTAGGATAGGTAATGTTGGGTTAGAGTTATTACAAGAACAACAACACTAAAAAATATAACCTCAATATAAGGGAAAAATCCAGCAATTATTGTTTCATTTTTTTTTTGTTATTCAATGTTAGCATATTGACAAGCCTCCGGTAGGTCTGGCGTCCAGTGATTAGAACTCTCCCATTGTCTGTAATAGGTTTTGAGCTAAATCCCTTATGTGGGCTTTAAAAGTTGAGATGTTTAGCTATCTTCTTCAGTAAAATTGGGAAGCTACTATACATTACAAAAGTTACAATAACAGTGACTGAAACTTGATTTCTGACAACGTATCACCGGATTAAGATGAAGCATCTGGCTGTTGACGCATTTCATTATTAATTTGTATAAACGTATAATATAGATTTTGCTATTCGTTAAATATGAGTAGAATATTGGTTAAAAAATTAAAAAATTGCTATTTTTTGCAGATTGGCAATTAATTATCATATACGAACTGCACTTTTGAGTGGTAAAAACAAAACAGCTATTCCCATCGTGTCAATGTATAACCCGAATATTTCAGTTCATCAAAGAAGAGACAAGCTGTTGAAATTTCAGTTAAAATACAAAAGGAAAGAAGACATTCGTTCTTAATTTTGACTGATAATCACACAATTATGTGATTGGGGAGATATTTTCAATGTTTCGTCGTTCTTGTATCTACCTAATCATACTACTACAATTAGGAAAGAACTCTTGGATGTCGTTTTAGAAACCTTCCAACGACAAATTTTTAAATAATAGCCATTTAATTCTCACATCTTTTGAGCAATTCACTTAATAAAATACATTATTAACCAACAATTTACACTAAATTATTTACTAAATCATTTCAGATCATGATCTTATATATATATTTATATATATATATTTATATATATATATTTATATATATATATATATATATATATATATATATATATTTGTTATTCAAACAGTTACGACACCGTTTTGAACATAGTGAGTAAACTTTTCACTGTGGAATTGATTTTACCAAACAAGCTGTTACTACGAGACTAATTGTGATTTGCAATGTCCGAGAGATTCAGTAAGTATAGAGGTTAGTTTTCATGGGAGGGTAAATACCATTAACTGAAGTCCAACTCGCAGAAGGTCGAGAAAATACCAGAAGCTAAGAACAACTCTCACTTCCAACAACCACAACTAAATCTTTAAAGGCAATAAAAATAATGGAAATGTTTATAAAAAACATTAAGTTGGAAGATTTCAACTTTGGTGGGCGTGTCGAAGGATTGCTATCTTCGTGCCACTTTCCCACGACACAGACTGCACACATCACTTCTTATTTAGGCCGACACTGTCACTACAATTGTTGTGCTAATGGTTTCTTACCTTTTAGTTTGTTTCCTTAGCACGGGTACAAGGCGAGGTTATGGTTCCACTTCATCAGCTGATGTCTTGCAGCCTCTTTTCTGAATTAACAATATGTAACCGTAGTAGTTATTGTAAATTTCCAGTAATGAAAGTTAATACAAATGAAGTTTTCAAATGGAAACTGTTTTCGATTTACTTTGCTATGTATAAATTGTAGAATAAAGAAAGTTCTGGAACAGGTAAAAAATATTGATGTGGAATTTTTGTGTGGAAATAACCGTTACCCGGAAGCCAAACGATTTTGAAAAAATTTTGCGTTAGCATATTTTGTACGTGCCTAAACAAAAGTCCTGTAACTGATAAAATACTTTCAAACTAGTAAAAATAGAAAATCGATCTTTAAAAATATCGTTTGGTGTACAGAAACTATTTATTTGCTTATAAAGTTAATTCACTTCCACCCCCAAAATAGGATTTGTGAAGGCAACTCAAAATGATTAAATGTGAAGCTCCATCGAATAATACCTTATTTAGAGGTCTTGTTAAAAGGTCTGCCACTTTAAGAATTTGTAGGGGCTATTTCAGGGTTAATAAAATAACTGCGTAAACTAGAGGTTGCTGTCTTACTCCAATCCAAAATGACGGAAGATCGAATATCCACATCAATCTACTCACGAGACAAAATTATTACAACAAAAACTTTACTGTTATTTAAAAGCTATCATTTTAAAGTACAATACAAAAATGTTAAATATTAATGTTGTCGACTGAATATTGGACAACCTTTTAAAAATCAACTGATCAAATTTCAACAAAAAAGCAGAAGAGTTTTTGATATAATAATTTTGTTATCTTATTATTTTTCTTAGAGCAGATTCTAAATTAGATTGATATTTTGAATATTTGACCGTCCAAAATGTTGTATTGAAATAAAAAAGCGACGTCTAGTTTGAACAGTTATTTTCTATTAAGCAAGACCTGAGGTAGGGCCTATTACTAAATGGGGTTTTTCACTTGAACATTTTGAGTTGCCCCCAAAAACCCCATTATTGGGTGGGGGAGAATTTACCTCATAATGCCAGAAAATAGTATTTACAACAAAAAAAATTTCTAAAATTTCAACTTTCTACCTTTTTAAGTTTAATAGTTATTTAAATATCTCAGGATTTTTTTAAAGCTGGTATATATTTCTTGTTCTTTGTTTTGAAAACCGAAAATTTGGGAGTAGCTACAATCAGACAAAAACTTAAAATACCGCTTTTCTCAAAACGTATTTTAAGATTTTGTCAAATTTTGCGAACACGCAAGGATACAAACTAATCGTAGCATACTCGTCGATAACTCCCCAAAAATATAAGTTCGGCAATTATTGATTAAAAGGGGGAAATTGACCCTGGACGCCGTTTTAAATGTTACAATATTTCAAAATCTGCGTCGATCAAATTTTGGTGAAAGCCTGAAATTCAAACTAATCTGCCAAAACGCGAGGAAAATAAAATTATTGGAAAATACCGGAATGAACCCGGACTGCCGTTGTAAACGTTTGAATACGGTGAAAACAATTTATTACAATCGAATTTTAGTAATATGTCATTACCGTCCCCGAGTTCCATTACGCTTCAAAATACTTTCTTGTAAATTTATACCTAAATCTCCAAGTATATTGACTGAAATCTTTATGATTTAAGCTCTGGGCAACATGTTGGGATACGCCATTGACGATCTATTGCCACACTTCCCTAAGACTTACTGCTAAGTTTGTACTTTAAACCTACTTTCTCCAGGTATATTGACAAATAAACCTCTATGATATAATTTCTGGACCTTATTATGTCGGCTATAGCAATAACTTAATATTCGTAACACTGCCAAAAAGTGTTGAACTACAGCCGTCTTAACAATGAAACATACATACTGTCAGAAAACACTCTCGTCTGTCTAAAAGCTAAGAATCATCGTGTCGACATAATTCATTGTCAATCTACTGTCGCGACCCAACACACTGATCTACGATTTCCTACAACTTTGACTTGCTTACAATAGTTTAATTCTAAATTCATTTCTCCAAAGTGTCGGACTACTGACGTTTCTAAAATTCAACAATAATTATGTCTGAATATTTCATTGTTGATCTACTACAACTCTCCAGCATACTGAATTACTGTCTGAACTCTGAACATGACATTGGTTGCAATAGTTTCATTCCAAAGACACTAGTCTACAGTGTCTAATTATTACTGTTTCAACAATGCAAAGTCTAACAAGCATCACCTGAATACTCCAATGTCGATCTATTCCCGCACTCCATCATATTGATTTACAATGCCTGTCTTACAATGACAGCAGTTAACAATAGTTACTTCTAGAGATACTGTTCTAAAGTGTCGAACTACCGTTATGTGAACAATAAGTTTAATAAACATTATCACTGAACACTTCATTGTCACTTTATTGTACTGATTTACGGTGTGATCTTACCATAACAGCTGTTTAATTACTTTAATTCTAGACTCAAAGTGTTGGACTACTGCCGTCTCAACAATACAAATATTAACATGTATCATGTCAGAATATTCATTGTCGATCTACTGCTCTGGCCCAATGTACGTTTTTGGAATTCATAAATTGATTTCGAGTCAGTGTTACTATGACGTCATTTGTAATAGTTTTATTCTCAAGACGTTGCAAGAAGGCATCGAATATTGCAAAGTTTAAGATTCATCTTGTCTGAATACTTCATTGTCGATTTAGTGCCGCACTCTCAGATTAAGTACTGGTACTGTGCGTAGATTGCGCTTACTTTCTCCAGATGCTTTCTCGGAAACATTAGAGACTGCCGCCCGCACAATACAAAAACCACTTTTTAGTTTTACGACTTCGTCATTTTAAGTTGTCAAAAGAGTAATTACATTTTAACCTAACCTAAGTAAGCACGAAAGTAAACGTTGGAGTGTTAATGTTTTTTGGAAACCCCTTGAAAGTGGTGCCGCTAATGTTTTTGTCGCCCTACCTTTCGTAAACTTTTCAGGGCGAATGATTCATAGACTGAAGTTCAGAATGGAGCAACAAGAATAAAATAATATTCACAAAAATGACGTAATAAGCCTTTATCTAAACCCCAAAAAATAAACAGACTTTGATCAAATTTGGTTTGTTGGTAGAAATATTTCGGCCACATCATAAACTTTAGGAGTTCCCATTACACCAAAAACACAATATTGATTTTCTAAAAATGTAATCTAATGGATTATATATATATATATATATATCGATAACCTAAATAAAGCAAACTGTATTACCTAAATTAACATACTCTCATAATGGAAGTCAAGTGCATTTCAGTTTTTTTTTTTTTTTTTTTTTTTTTTTTTTTTTATCGGGGACCGTAATTTTCACTACCGTGCAGCTTAGAGTATTGATTTAGATCATACACTATTATATTTCACCAAAATTTGATAGCCGATTTTGAGATACGCGATCATCCGAAATGCCTTTAAAGTTATTTTTCCTTTTTAGTCTTAAACTCATAATCTTACTAATTTCTAAAGTTATCTTTAATTTTGTTTAAACATAAAATGTCCCACAGACGGAAAACAAAGTGTTTTCGGACCTATTTTCATATGAACACTTGATTTTTTAGCTCCCCTATCATCTCCCGAAGTTATGCTAATTACTCGCGAATCCCTCCTGTGTATAACTCCTCCTCCCCCTCATATTATAGTGATAATAATACGAGGCGTTTTTCGTTTTAAGATCTCCTGAATCTATTAAAGTAGTTTTTGAAGAGTATTCCGAATAGATTATTATATCCTAAATTGATGACCCAATTTTAATGAAATTTTTTTACAGGAAGTTTTTGTCCTGATGTTTTTGTTTAACGTTTTAAATGAATTAAAATCTAGGGGTAATTACCATTAGACTAAATAATTGGCCAATGATGAGCAAAGTTGCTTTTCGCCTTTAAACTTCCCTCCTGAAAAAAGACAACATTGTTATTTTCTCAAAAAGAGCTCTAACGATTTTGATCAAATTTAGCCCCTACTTTTCGTAATCATACCAATAAAAGATAAACCTCAAACGTAGTCTAAGAAAGTTAAGTATCCTAAAAATGTGGCTAAGGAGAATTTCAATCAAATGTTGACGAATGTTAAAAACCAAACCAGAATGCCAAGAAGCACTTAAAATACAGTTCACAAGATAGTATCAAAAATAAACCAGGCCGCCACCGTTGGGATCATTTTGGTATTTTCCAATGTCCGGAGTAAAAGCAATTTTCTAGTAAATTTCGGCACACTAGGTTAGGTCTTAAACCTTCATAATTCACAAACATTTGTATGGTATTACTTTGGGCATATCCCATTTCCACTTTTTATACTAATAACTAAACCATTGATAATTTATTTCATGGAGATTTTTAAAATACTCATAATAATAACGCAGGTCACAAATATGAGAAGTTATTGCCGAAATACTAGCCTATTTAAAACTGTTGAAATTTGTTTTTCATTGCTTTATCGCATTGTAATTTATAGAGCCTTAAATTAACAGTGTTTCAAAAAGAGTAAAACATAGTATCAAATTACTCCTTTTGAAGAGATTAGGATGGATAATTCATCTCAGCTGCCATAGTTTCCGTGAAAACAATCCGCTAATATAAATTCAGACTTTACCTACAATTTCTTATGTAACCACACTTTACACTCCACAGTATCTATCAACTTAAAATCTTCTACTTAACCTAAACACATGTTGGGATCTGATTAATTAAATTTCAATGCAAATCACATCACCCACGAGTTTTGATTGTTTGTTAGGGAAGGCAAATTAATTGGTCATGCCAATTAAGCTATGCAGAATATTAGTCTATTGTTGTCTCCGTCAATCAAGGTCCATGATAAATTAATAGTTTAATTAAAGAGTTTAAGTTTAGATTAGTGAATGGGAGAAGACAAAAAGATCGCAGCGGGTGGTGGACAGAAGATTCATTCACTGCTCGCCGGTAACATCAATGGAATTTACGTCGGTTGTATGTTGTGTACCGTCAGCCTTTGGGAACTGATTTAGGGAATCAATAGACACAAAAACTACAGAGTACAAACTCCAATGATCGTGTCTTAACGGTCAAAAATAAAAATGTAAACATCTATTATGTATGAAAAATCTTGTTACAAAATTGAGTTGCATTTATTACGCTCTTAAGCTAATAATAGCCGTTGATGAAACATGGGTCCATCATTTTGAACCAGAAAGTAAGCGACAAGTTTGGTGTGGAAACATCCTTCATCTCCTACAGAAAAAATTTCAAAACTCAGATGTCTGCAGGAAAGGTTATGAAGTCGATATTCTGGGATATGGAAGGTCCAATTTTGATTGACTTCAAACCTAAAGGTCAAACAATAAATATTGACAGCTACTTCGAGCTACTGCGTTTATTAAAGCCAAAAATCAAATCCAAAAGACGTGGTAAACTTTCAAAAGGCGTTATTTTGCTTCAGGATAATGCTCGACCCCATACGGAAAAAAACACAGTTCTGTGCCTTTAAAATCTTCAATTTGAGCTGTTGGACCACCCTCCATTATTCCGGACTTGTTTCCTAGCGATTTTCATCTTTTTGACCCATTAAAAGAACAATTTCTAGGGAATCTATCCAAAATTTTCTGAACACGAAACCAAAAACCTTCTTCCAGGAAAATAGAAAATGCTCGTTAAAATATGGACTAGGTGTATAAAAGTAGGACGGGATTATGTTGAAATGTAATGCTACTATTATTTATGTAAGTACAATAAATATAAGTTATAGATTTCTTCAATTTCATTTTACTTAATGACTAATCCTGATATTTTTATATATACGATTAAAAATTAAGTCTTTTTTCAATCACTCTTATTTTTAAATAAGCTAAATTTTAAAACTACACAGTGTTATAAACGGAAGTTATGAAACCAGAAGAAAGTTATTTAAGCCCGCCTATCATTATAAAATTTATAAACCTATTTTTCTGGTAAATGAACTTTCAGTTCTAAGATTCGTAAAGCAAAGCCTAGTCACCAGACTGTACAGAGTTCAGTAATACAAATATTTGCCTATATATTCACAATGAGTAAATAATAGTACCATACTCTTATATGTAGAATAGTTTGACAATCGTACACTCAATTGTCACAGTTTTCATGATAGACATTGCACTTTGGTATACATGAAGCAAAAATTGGTAATGTTTCGTTTCATATTCATTTAAACACAATCACGTACCAAAAACATTGCATGTTTAGATTCCGAAAGTTTAATACAACTTTCCCTTCGTCTAAACGGCAAAACCGATTTTAATGCAATTTCCACAATTAATTGTTTCCGTGATTTAATTGTCTCTTGTGGAAACCGATTTTGAATTACAAAAAAGGTGTAATTTGTAGACAAATTTGACGTCTTCACTCACTAAAAAAAAATCAAGTCATCTAGAACTGAAGTGATTATCCAGAAATTTTAAATTTCTACATTTAGACACACTTTGATAATTAAAAAAACACAATTATTTTAGTACAAAGAACTTTTTTATTTAACCTTACCGACTATGGTTTAGCTAGTTACAAGCATTGTCAAAGCAGCTTAACAGACAATGCTATTAACTAGCTAAACCATACTCAGCAAGGTTCGAATAAATTAATGATTTGTACTAAAATAATTGTGTTTTTTAAGTATTAAAATGGAATTCCACCAAGTCTTATCATTTACAATTTGAATTTTGAGTTCAAAAATCAAAATGAGAAATTATCTTCTTCTTTTTTCAAAAACTAGCATTCATATAGTTCATGCTGTAACTAGCGAAACCATAATGAACAAGGATCGAATAAAAAAAAATGGTTGTTCTAAAATAATTGTATTTTTTAAGTATTAAAATGGAATTGCACCAAGTCTTTATCATAAATTGTTCATTTCAATTAGAATTTTAATTTCAACAATTAAAATGAGAAATTATCATTCTTTGCAAAAACTAACATTTATATAGAAGGCAGCATAACAGACAATGCTGCAACTAGCTAAACCATAGTCGGCAGGTTTCGAATAAAAAATGGCTTGTACTAAAATAATTTTCTTTTTTAACTACTAACATGAAATTCCATCAAGTTCCAACAGTCTTTATCATAAATTTTTAATTTCACTTAGAATTATGACTTCAAATATTTAAATAATAATGATGTTTATTACTCCGTCAATATACAATGTTTCTACAGTTTATTATTTTCTTTTCTTTTAATTATTAGCCAACAGTATTTGGTGGCCATTTTAATATTAAACAGGAAATGATAAAAGAAAAGTAAAGTAAAATTAAATTAAGTAAATAACAAAATTAAATAACAGATCAAATAATTCAAAAAATAAAATGATAATTGAGGAAATGAGAAATTATTATTTCTTTAAAAAATAACATTGATATAAATAACAATTATTAATGGTATACATTGAATAAATATAACAACCATGTCAATGTTAAACTAACTTTTTTATAAATTTCTAACATATTTCTTCTAACTAAACTAACAAAAAAGTTATTTGTTAAATTTTTTAACTTAGTTTTCCATGTCTCTTTTGGGACTGTGAATACGTTTTTCACTTTTTTTTTTTGAAAATTTAACCCAACATGAAAATTACAAAAAGTGACCGCTAATATCTTTGAATAATTAGCTCTTTTTTTAGGTAATTTGTTGGAACTAGTAATTCTTGAATTTTAGTTCTGTCTTCTTTACGTATTATCTCCACAAATAATGGATTCTAATACGACATTTCATTCACCACTCATTACAAAACTAACCTTAAATTTCCTCCTCGAAAAAATAACGTGCTGCAATTTGATTTCGTCAGATGCAACGTGACGTAATTTCGTCAATATTATTAAAACATTGTTGAGTTTATCAATACATCGCGAATATATGAATCATAAGCTTCCCATATAGTTCGCGTGTTTGCTAGTTGATTCACCCCACCCCCTTGACGTCTGTCTGTCCGTCGTGGGAAAACATAGTTTCCTCTCACTTGCTCCGTCTTGCATTTGTCTTCTCTAACCTCGTATTTCCACTTCGCCACTTCTGCCTTCCACTATTCGCTTTTGATCACTTTCAAGAGATACCACAGTAATGCTCGCTCAAGGTTTCCATAACCTCGTTTGGGACTGTGTTCGTGCTTGTTGTAGACCTATAACTGTTTGGGAGAACATGTCTTTACAAATCATTTAAATTAAAATTTGTAAAAAAAAAAAAAAAAATCGATTTTTGTTTTTAAAATTGGTATTTAGAATATTTTGGATATAAAAATAATATTACTTTTTATTGCTAAAATGTGGTGGTATTAAGATATTGTTTAAGTGACTAACACATAACTTTCCCATGTGTAGCTTGGAATGTATTGAGAGTTTTTTTCTGGTCTGGAATTCCTGTTTTAATATGATTGGTATCAGATACTTTTGCAATTCCCAGATTTCCCCTCTACATTATACACAACTGGAGTGGCGCTTATCAATATAAATAAACTATTATTAATTAACATAAATTATTTTGAGGTCAACCGTGTAAATATTAATTGTAACAAATAATGATATTCTGTTCGATCTTTATACAAAAATAATATGTTGACTAGGAACAGGGTATAACTGTAATGGTCAGTAAGGTAACTCTTCAGTTAACTAAACATAATTATGACTTTCATAGTTACTAAAAAAAAATGTCAAATTCGAACTCAGCTCCTTAAAATACATAAATACTTTGATAAAGATAAAAAACGAAGTTATTTACTTTCGTAAATTTTGGACGTACTATCTCCCCCCCCCCCATTTCCGATCTTTAGCGATTTTAATTTTTAAAATCTAATGATTTCGTGGAACACGTACACTGCAAAAAATTTAATATAATTGTAATATAAGTCAACCACCAATCTTGTTGTTATTGTATACTCAACCAGAGTTTGCTACCACAGGTCCCTCAATGTTGGGTCAACATCGTGAATTTGTAAGCTTCCACGAGGATTAAACATTCTGTCGCTTCTTATTTGTGAAGCGAGAGGGCTAACCACTAGACCAACCGGGGTCTTCCTTCGGACCCTTACCCTACAATACGACTATTATCTAAACATAGTATTTAAGTAAACTTCCAGGAACCAAATCTGGGTATAAGCGAAGTTTTTGTGGAACTGTCAAAGTTTGGGTAAAATAATCAACTGTTACAAATATGTTGAAGTTACAAATAGTTAATTATCTGTCCATATTAATATTGTTCCTAAGAAAATAGGTTGCCACTTTGGAGATCGACTCTGAGGAAGGAACAGTTCCTAGGAACTTGCCCTCATTAGCCCCATCCGACTTTTTTCCCAGTCTAAAGCTCGAAGTTGATAGTCAGATATGTTCTAATGGGTTTAAGCTAAAACCTAATTAGCTCCAAAGAACTAGAAGAGCCGGTGGACGTAGAGCTTTTCTGCACTACACCAGACCCCCACTCACAAAAATCGGTACGGTAAGCAATATCCACCACTACCATCACGAAACCTTCCTCAGCCAATGTTCCCAGAATCCGAAATCTCTGTACAGGCTGAGCATGCACTCATGCCAATAGTCAGACAAGTTTTGATGAGTTGAAAGTTAAATAACTTAAAGTAGTTCCCGAAGAACTTCTGGCGTACTTAGCAATCGGATAGGACCTGCCTACTGTTATACAATTAACGAGTTATATGTTATAGAACCTCACAATTTTCTGGAGGTCAACCGTGATCCTTGTTTTCCTGAACCGTTCTCCTGCAGAACCCAACTATGCCGATGGCAACCTAGCAACGTCCAACGGTCTCGCATTCTTCCGGTAGAATCAATACCTACGGTCTACTCTCTGATTGATTACTCTCGGCAACTCCGACCTCAGACAACTGACCATCGATAACTGCCTGCTGTCTGACCTCAATTTCCTACCAACCTCGCTTGTACAATATACATTTGAGTAATGTGTGACGCGTTTGATGATTCAACTCAGCTGTTTCTTAACATTTTACAGCTATTATTTGTAGTCTGGTAACTATCCAATAATGGCTAAGACTGCAGACATAGGATATGTCATAAGCTAAAAGGAGTTCTCGGGTTACATAATCTAACGTAAGACCTGCTTTCCTCATCCCAGGATTCTGCCAGATGCTAATTATTTTCCACCACTTTCCATATTGAAAGCTGTTTTACAACGCACAAATTTAGAATAAATTATGTACTCTAAACAAATTTTGGAATTACTCATCTGGCAGTTTTTAAATAGATGAATACACAGAGGATAGTCTTTTTTTAATTTAAATATCCTCATTTTGTAACCAGAATGATTTTACAATCAGATTTTTAATTAAAGCCTTTTAAAACTATATCTCGGATAGCCTAAAATCGTGTTTATGCCATCTTTTAATTCAAAATTATCCTACCCCCCCCCCTCATCTGTAATCGGCACCCGTACAGGTTTATCCACCGCCTTCGTGAAAGATCCAGCACGATTCTGTCTTCTGGTACCTCATATGTGAGGAAAGGTAACCAACTAATAAAGAAGACTTTAGGTATCCGTCTGTCCAAGTATGTTCACTGAAATGCAACCTACAAGCTTGGCTATTTTATACATTATTTGAGTTGTTTTAAAATTGTTTTCATAATTTAAAGTTTGGGGTATCTGCTGTACGACTAGATAAAAAATATTTATCTCCTCCAAATTAAATTTTGCTAAATGTAACATCTAATACCCTCTCCTCCTCTCTAAGGAACAAAAACTTATTGATTGACTTATCCATTGAACAATATGATTTAATAATCAAAAGTGAATGCTTACTGCCGTATATCTCGATATTTAAATTAATTATTTATCTTTAAGTTTTGGATTTAAGTACATGAGTAAGGGTGTACAATTTTTTTCCATTGTTTAATAAAAATCGTATTTAATAATATCCAATAAAACAGGGCAGATCTCCATTCAAATTAGATCGCTATGTTGTCAGATGGACCCATTTATCTTTGTACACTTTGCATAAAATGAAAAATAAATAATTATATTCCCCAGTTTACAAAGTTCTTCACGTGTAAATAAAACACAAACACAATATTTAATAAAATTCTACAATTTATTGAGTCTTGCCATTTACGAATCTTTCTGTTGAGACTCAATAAATTGTAGAATTTTATTAAATATTGTTTTTAATTTGATAATTTATTTAATAATTTTAAATCAATGTTTTTGAACACTATTTACACTCACTGGAGGATAATATACGACATGTGTACTGTACAGTTTGAATTAAAGAGAAGTATGGGGTCATTTTTCGATGTTTTATACAACCCCCTCCCCTACCAGATATCAACATTAGATTTTAGGGGTGAGAATCATCAGAAACTATATTTTTTCTGTTACGAGTGTCATTTTTGTTTAACATTACGAGTGAGTCAAAGCGCAAGATCGTTTTAATATTACTCTAGATTGAGGTTAGAGTAAGTATGGCAAGAATGTTGATTGGTTAAATGTACATTTATAAAAGTATTTTCTGTTGTTAACACAAAACTTTCTCAAGATTTTACTACGAGATACAGAACGAGTTAAGAATTATATTAAATCATTGATGAATAGGGATTAAAATATGACGAATAAATTTCCTTTTTATTTAAATTAGACAATGAAATCTTCTCCGTGACGTCACCGCGAGTGATTGCTCACGCTCTGACTCTAGGAAGTGAGTCAGAAGGACAGACAACACGAAGTTTCGTTTCAGAGGAAATCCCAAGTCCGGATGTTACTCAACTTGAGATAACGCCATAGTCGATCCCCATGTTGATATTTACACTAGGTATGATTGTGTTTAACCCAGGCGTGGGCTTTCACTGTGTTGTAAGATGGTGAAATTAAATAAACTTGCTCAACTTGCATTTTTAATTTCGCCAAAATTGGACAATTTTCTTCTTACCTACCATATGAAGTATGATGGGCACAAATAACAACGCATAAACTATCTCAGACAGCTGTGTAAACAAGTAAATAAACGTCATCATAGTACTTACTCAGAACTATCATACAATGTACAAGCAGATTCTCTTAAAAAATGTAATGCCCACTAAGTCTCTTAGGAGTTGTCAGAAATGTTAAATTGTATTGATAGATCAAGGGATATTACAGTATCCTCAAGGTAGGAATGTGTCTGGGGTGGAGAGGGCCCCCCACACTTTGATTGTTGCGTTTACTTTCAGCTGTACAACCCCAATAAAAAAATATAGACCTCAAATGCCTCAAATATATACCGTCAAGTCAGGCTAGGGAAGCAAGTAGAAGGGAGGACACAGCCCTTACACCAGACACAATCCTAATCTGAAGCTACTGTACCAAATATACTAAGTATGGTGTAAGTTTGTTATGACTGATTTTCTGAACCTCCTAATTATGTATAACACTACTTTCTTGACGCCTGCTAGATTCTAACATGCGTCGTAGATGTGTAGATGTATATTAAACAGTCTCCACTTCGCTCGTTTCAGTATCTTAACCCTGACGGCACTCGAAGCTTTGCATATCTGAGGAACTTCCACTCGCTACGCTCGACTCTATCTTGCCGGAACTCAAAACTATACGAATATCACATTTTCATGCGGAGGTCAACTTTATAAATTACATTTAATAAAATAACTTCCCTATTTGCCATCGTAAAGAGTCGGAGGTTGGTACCACTGTATACAAAATTGAATCTACAATTTTTTATCTAGAGCTATTTCCAAATAATTTACTGTACTTATACCCTACAAAATCCCACAATATCTCATATTGTGCAGTCTAAATTAATCTTCCAAAGTGTTCAACAGTAACAAAATAAGCAATTTACAATTTAAAAAAGAAATTATTAAAAACATAACCTCACGCTCGGCAAACTTTATATATGATGAATGCATTGACTTGGTACACGGACGTGGTTATAACCTCCAAAAGTACTGGGTCAGTTGTTTACGGAGTCAATCCAAAGAGAGCTTCGCCTTAAGCCTGGGAATGCTGACAACCGTTTTTCAAACGTAAGTGATTGCTTTTATAGAATGTGCGAAATATATATAATGATTACAATGGCAAAGACCATATATACAAACTCAGACAGTAGGGCATCACTTCTTACTTCGGCAAAACACAACTATACTTCTAGGATAGTTTGAGACTGTCATGTTCCTCAGACAAAAAGCAACAAAGTAAATCTGTTATTGGTCCCGGGTCATCAAGGTATAGGGGAGAATGAACAAACATGTGTGCCAAAATAGAAACCGAATACCCCTTTATTGACCCAGAACCTTTGTGTGGAGTATCTTATAGCTTTGAGGGCAGGTGTGTCCCGAATCGGTTTTGAAGCAACACCAGAAGTTATAGGAGAGAACGAAGGCTAATCTACAATCTAAGAGGATGCCAAGGGTCCGTTAAGACTCCACACAGAAGAGGCGTAGAGACAAAAGGACTGGTCTGCAGGAAGTCAGTTGATCCATGACTGAATTTCCGAATCTATCTACACAAAATGGCGTTACAAACAGCAGAGCTTTTATAAAAACAACTCAACACGAAGTTTCAACTACCCAGTTCTGGAAAGGAAACTAATTAAATTCCTTTCTACTCTATGGAGTGCGGGACAAATAGAGGAACAGGAGAAGATCATTCGGAGCATCTCACGGTTGTCTAAAACCATGATGTTGGATTCATAAGGAAGGTCCTGCCGATGAGGATGCACAATAAACTATATACCTGAGAGACATATCCAGGACAGTGAATCTTGGCCCTCCTATAAATAAATGGACACCATCTTAGGTTTTGTAATTTATTTGAAAGAACATTTATATATTTAAATATGTTCTAAAGATACTTGAGTTGTGTTATTAACTTCTCTTAGAGATAAATATTATAAAGCGAAATAAAGTTTAAACACCGGCAGTCAAGATTCATTTGGTATTTCACCAATTATTCCTAAACCATCATTTTTGACCACTACCTCACGAACTGGCTTTTTATGACATTTATGACAACCAATCAACTGTTTGAGAAAATCACAATTTTGTATTTTTGTCTTTTGGCAGGTACTCCAAATTTTGCCTTATCGAAAAAATGAAAACATTTCGACATGTACCTAAAATATTCCCACTTATACAATTCCCAAAACCACTTTTTATAACACAGAGAACGCTAAAAAAAATGGATATTTCAACAAAAACTCGTCAACTGTTTTTTTGGCCAATCACAAAAGTTCTCTATACTACGTATATGAGAGAAAGTTTTCACAATTTGCACCAACTAGCGTCAATTATTCAATTTAAAAAAAAAAATATTTCATAGTTTCAAATGAGGTATAAACTTCTAATTACGAAATCAAATACAAGTAAACAACAATAGAGTCAGCTTTTTATTTAGGATCTGTTATGAACAATCTTTGAACTATGTTAAATTTTTTTTGAAAACATGAAAAATATTGAACAGTTTTTAAAGTCCGTAAGAACCCATATAATTTTAGACTCGATTGTATGTAAGTCGCAACCAGTCTACACAAGCAAGACGATAAATCCTAAATATTTCAAACTGAATTTATAATCTTTGTATTATCCCACAAATAGGAAAAATAAAACGGTAACAAAAATTATCTTAGAGTAGTTAAGGAGCAAAATCTATCGAGTTGATATTTTTTTTTTTTTTACATATTATGTGTGGGGTATCAAATAAAACTATAATTTATTCTGAATACGAATGTGTATTTTTATTTAACGAAAAAATAAACATGTTGAGCTATTTTTGTGTCTCGTGGGCACATTTTTTGTTATCTTTAAATATTTTACAACATATTGAATATTCGCATTCCTTAAAAATCAATCTAAATTTGTATTAAGTTACTTACATTACAGTAACTGGTTTTATACAAAATATATTATTCATTTATAGTTAGACATTGCGTCAAGTAAAAAGCACTTATTTTTCTATGTAAATTGTCTAAGAAAAAATAATAAATGAATTACGTTTACCTCACCGCTAGCTATTGTTGTAAATAACCCTGTTTTGTAAAAAACTAACCTAAAACCGTTGCCTGTCGCAATCATTGATTTTATTTAAGCAGTCACATTTATTGTCGGCAATTTGTACGCGTTGTCAACATTTCGTCTGCCTTTAATATCCCCACATTGTTATTCATCACGGACTAACTCTAGGCCTAACAATAGCCATTGTTGTCAAATAGCAACGCCCCGCGCCGCACGCCGGAACCGACTCACTAATAATATTTCTTTTCTTCTTCGGAAATACAAGCCTAGAATTAACACAAAGGTCTTCATATCTGTCCTTGTCAATAAATATAGCTTTTTGAACAATCAACCACAAATATTAAAACAATAGAAATGTGAATTACGTAAAACGAGAAATTACCTGGAAAATGATATGTCCTCGTCAATACGTGAAGGGACATAATTGTTTGCAATTGTGTTAACTGTGTGAGGATCTGTCATCACTGGAATTAACGGGGAAATTAGAAACAATAACACATATATTATACTGACTATAACAATTATTTTGTTATTTAATTACTTTCCTATAATGTGACCTTTTACAGCGATCGATAATATTGCAATCACTTGTATAAATAGGCAATGACATAACTTTTACTACTTACGTAAAAATTCCAAATCATCCCTTCATAATATAGTGCGTTCAGAAAGTACCTTCGCTTTAAAAGTCTTCTAAACATGGCTGTTTGTTTTTGTTTGGTTTTCTTTACATACGTATTTAGATTAATTATTGAAAGGTATCATTTGTTTTTAAAGTGTGATTCTTCTCTCTTTTCGAAGCACTGGATCAGTGGCTTATGTAGCAAGAAGACTATAACAAAAGAAAAAAGTATGTAATATAGAATAGAATGAAGAAAAATAATAGAATTTTGAAGAAGAAGAGAGAGGAAATTGTTCTTAAAAAATGTAAAAATAAAACACAATAAAAAAATTGAAAAATTTGTGGAAATGAAAAAATGGAAAAAACAGAAAATATTTTCAAAATAAAAATGGGAAAAATCATATAGAAGAAGATATAGACATTTATTGCGACAATGATAACACATCAAACTTAACTATGACTATAACAAAAGAAAATCGTACGTAATATAGAATAGAACGAAGAAGAAGAATAGAACTAAAGAAGAAGAGAGAGGAAATTGTTCTTAAAAAATGAAAAACAAAAAATGAAAAATTTGAGAAAATATGAAAATGAAAAAATGTTTTAATGAAAAGGAAGAAAACATTTTTAAATGAAGAAATGGGGAAAATCAATAAGAAGAAGATATAGACATTTATTGCAACAATGATATCACATCATAGTTAAATACTATATAACAAATGATACAAAATTGTTGCAAAAACAGCCCTAACAGATCACAGACCCAATTACAAGGGATTATTATATACAAAATAGCACCACGACCTAATCTTAAATAATTACACATTTATAGAAATGCACATATACATACATAGACACTCATACATACATTTATAAAAACAAGCATAGAAATCATTATTAAACCAAAATACGTAGAGTTCCATCAAGACCTGCAATAATGAAGAATATTATATAAATATAAATAATAACCTAAACAAAAGAGTATGGAAACAAAAAAGCAATCAGCTAGACTTGCACTAAAAAAAACAAACCAAAAAAAACATAAAGAAGAAATCATCTGGATCTTCACAGCGTTCAAAATGTGTTTAATATACACAGTGGAGTTCTTCGAAATAAACTCAAATACGTCTTAAAATCTGTGTGACTTTATTATATAGAGGCGCTGATAAATAGAGCAGAGACAACGTACGAGTACTTGCTCTAATACACTCCTGATATAAGAGCGTTTTATCCTTCCACCATAAGCTTGAATATAAAACAATATTTGGCTTAGGGTTTAAGGAACATCTACCATAATGTTCAAAAAATAAAACATAATAAATCTCGTCTAAATGTCGACGAATCTATTTCAAAAATTGTCGTTAGTTCCTTACATCTAATCATGGGCGTCATCGCCGGGGGGACGGGGGGGACGCGTCCCCCCCAATATTTGAGATGTAAAAATATGTTTGCTAAAAACGAATGATTTACTTAAAACCTTAAAAGGTAAACATCGGGCGTTGTCTTTACTAGGGTTTTTAACATTACATTTCTGTTACAAACGCATAAATAATTGTATAAAAACGATGTTTTGAGAAGTTTAATTTTAAAAAATTTCCATACCCCCAGACCCCCGGCATATGTCCCCCCCAATAATGAACTGGTGATGACGCCCATGCATCTAATTCTAATTTATTTGCCATTAAACCAAATTCTTTCTCATACATTTAAAAATATCTTCTGTACCTTTTCCAAACAAATTAACTCAATATTTTGTCGATGGAGATCAGACAACACAAGCAAATTCCAGACTTGATCTAACTAAACTGTTAAATAAAATCTTCTGCCTCGAAATCATAAAAACCTATTTGTCAAATAAAATAAGTTAAGCTAAGTAAACCTAGATGTGAGGCTCGTTTCCCTTTTTTAAAACTTTGAATATTTTCCTTCTGAGAAATCTTTATAAGTTATTAAAATCTTTCTACATACGCTCCGGATTTTGACCTAAAATAAGTTAAAATTATAATCTCAGTTATTGCAAATTCATCATTGCACGCCCTAAAACTGAGCCATTTAGACAAGTTTAGCTCCCTCCTATTGTACAATCTTCCAATAAATTGTCCCGTTTTCAAAATTTACCTCGTGTATGGTTTGTACAGCAGAATAAATAACATGTAGATAATTAGTAATTTGGCGTGTTAAAGTAGGTGTGAGTATAATTTACTGTTTGTTATATGAATCATTAGAGCACTGTGGTGAATATACAATGAAAGAAAATTCCCCAAAACCACAATAAAACACTAACAACACAAAGACAGTATAGTTATGTTTATTATACTTTATCTACATTTCAATAACACTGCTATCATCTCAAGAAGTACTTAGAAATGTTTATTAAATTCTATCATACATTACTTTAGTAACCATTTTTACATTAAATAACAGCTGATTCATCACTCTAATTATTCAAATTAAGATGAGGTTAACCATATACAAAATATGTGTTGTACCTCTAAAGATGATAGCAGTGCTATTGAAATGTAACTAAGGTAGAATAGAATGTAACTAAGGTTTTGGAGAATTTTCTTTCATAATTGAATGTGTAAATGGTAGTAAAATAGAGTACCCCGAAAATAAATATTTCTTTCATTTTCTTCTAAATTATTTTTTTATAATTCTGTTTTTATTAAAACAGTTAGACACCTCCTTATCTGTCTGTCTGAACTGGTTTTTCTTACAATGTCTCTAAGTCCACAAACAATACAAGAACTGAACTTTTGAACTAGTAAACTCTTTGTTTTGTTCACCCTAAACTTATTTTATGTAGTATATAAATGAGTACGTATACGTATTCTTTTAATTTTTAATGTACAAATATTAAATAATTCTAAAGGATGTGCACTTTTCTATTATTTTTAAAATATAATATTGTAATTATCCATTTTTATTTAATTTTTCTACCATATTATATTTACAGGGTGAACTGATTATTCATTTTCGGATTGTATTCATCAAAACGAACAAAAAAATGTAAAATTACGTTTTATTTAAAACACCATCTATCAGCCCTTTTGTTCTTTTACAAAAAATAAAAATATAACTCCAGAAATAGATAAGATATTGAGTTCAGATTTGGTATAAACATTTTTTATGTTATGTTTTAAAGTACATGTACTAAAACAAAAACCTAATATTTTTGTAATTTTCAAATGGCGGCCGTTTAAAAATTTTAACGTCAAATATCTCCAAACCGATAACTGTAAAAAATATATGCTTGTCAAGGGTTTTCAGTTACTGTACCAGGTTAATACCTTTGGATAATTATAGATTCACACCTATTCCTCCCGTATCAAAATTAATATTTTTATTGAATGAAATGTTTTGTGATGAAATATGTGACCAAAATGCAACTAACAGGCATCGTTTAGAAAATTGTCGAACTATATTTCTAAGTCATCAAGCGTCAAGAACCAATAAAACTCCACACAATATAAAAGGTTTCTACCACCAGAATCCTATATTTTCTACAATATTAGTATCTAAAACCAATGACTACATAAATACTATAAGACACGACATAGGATAGGGAAATAGTCTACGCTTTACGGGTGCTGTTCGTCACAAGTTTGACACACAGCTATCAGAAAGCGCTAGCAGCAGGTGCTTGACTGTACGCATCCCACTTGGTTGAGACTGTACAACTGTTGACCTCTCTCTCACAAACCTTCTCACTTACTTCCGTCAGCATAGTCAGTGTTGTCAGTTCGTGCGCTGAGATAAGCGATTCTCGACCTTCCCTCGCATCTCTGGTCCCATATGTGGCATCAGTGCGTTTTCTCTTACCCGCCTGAAACATTGTTTGACCGTAGAGCCACCTAGCGCCAGTCACATCAACTTCAGATTCTCTAGCAGCACACCCTAGCGGGTATTGGTCAACTCAAGAATAAGCGTAGAATATTTAACATGGCCATGTCGTGTCTTATAGTATTTATGTAGTCATTGCTAAAACTAATAGCCTAGTTAGAAGATAGTACACGTCAGCTAAGTGCTATTAAAAACAACAATTAAATAATTTGAAACAGTTTAAAATATACATCTACCTACAAAGGTGAATAAATGCCAAAGGTATTTTGGTTTTCTACACGAAATTGTTCCTAGTAGCTTAACATACAAAAAAAAAACAAGGAGAAATTAACGGATTCGTTGGTAGATCCAAACTATTTATCTCTACCTCCTCGCCTCCAGGTAGCTCAAAATTTCTTTTCTGAAAATTAAACTTTCGTCAACTTTGATAAAACTTGATCTTGCAAAAAAGATTAAAAAGACATTTATCACAAAACATGGGAAAACTGGAACAAAATATTAAGTCATGCTTTTCATAAACATGTTCTGCAATGTTTAATTGAAAGCATTGTTTTGACTTTAGTGTAATAACTATTTTTTTTAATAATTCAGAAAACAAAGCCTTTATGATCCCAATATTTAAAAAATATAATGATTTTTATCCTGTAGAATGGTATTCTTTAAAAAAATCTTCGTTATAAAAAAATTTGATCGAGTGTGTTTTATCTTAAGCTCAAATTGGTAAAAAAGCAACATAAAAATTTTAATTACACCATTTCAGATTAACGAGGAGAACAATGAGGTACACCAAAATCTGTTGAGAAACATTATGAATTAAACGGTGAGTATGCCGTACTTTTGTGGATAGAAGTCCACATTAAGTTTAACTACTACAAAATGAATTCTGTATTTTTTTAACTAACATTAAATTTTGACAACACAAGGTTTAAGAAAAACAATTGACTACAAAATCAAATATACAATTTTATTTATGTAGGACAAGGTATTTACTTTTCTACTGCAAGAAATACACAAGTATAAATTAAGATATGAAAAAAAACATATTTTATTTATAATTAATAAAACTTCATTCCTGTAATTACGAGTGATTAAATATTGGTACTCATTTCTAGGGCAAAATATAACATTAGTAATTCAATTTATTCGTGGTCTGGTTGTTCGCCGGGTTCTCCTAAAAAAGAAATAATATTAATGGGAGAATTCGTGTGGCACTTTAAAAAAATCGAAACTCACGTTTGGCTCTACATAGGGACGCTGAAATCGTACTCACATAAATTTTATTACCCCCTTTCTTGTAATCTAGCTGTATACTGCAAAATCTAATTTAGTATTTTGACAAGTGTACATTGTGTAAATATCATTTTTTATTATTTTTATTACAACTGAGTACAAACCCATCTAGTAATTTACATTTAATAATATATACACTTTGAGGGAAAATAAGCCATTATCATTACTCCCTTAATGTCTTTATGGTTTTATTCGTTTCAGTCTTCTAATTAAACCAGTTGTATCCATCAATCTGCGTATCTTCGGATGCTCATGTTGTTCAATGCGTTGTCTGTGCTTGCTTGCTTGCTTGCTTTTTTATTTCTTCTCCAACCGTATCTATTTTCAAATCCCTATGCAAGTTGTCATTTCTTATATACCATGGTGCATCAACAATACATCGGAGCACCTTATTTTGAAAGTTTTTTTTTAAATAAATTAACATTGGTTTAAATAGGACTTTACATTTTTCATCCTTAAAACGGTGTCACAACTATGTTATTTCCTAACATTAGTTATTAACATAATCAAAAATCAAACAATTTTTCATTTTCACCAGTTACAAATTGAAAATGACGTTTATTAATTATAACGTTTTCATTTTGTAGATTTTGTTTTATAAAACTCGATTTCTCTGCGTTTTTGTATTCTGAACACTAGTCATTTTTTTATAACTTAAAATCTTGTTTATACAGTTTTATTAATCGATTCTGAACAGACTGGTTTGTTTATTATGATAATACTTAAATAATCACTCACCTAAAATATTTTTTAATGTAAACACAAAGTGATAACGTATTATAAACAGAATGACAAAACTGTCAGTTGCAGGCAATTGTTTGTGTGTCGAGACATCTGTATCAACAACTATCAAAGGCTCCTTATCTATAAACTGTTTGTAATTATGAACTGTGAGATAGACAGCTCGTAGACTTCTTGCTGTATGTTAACAAGTCCTCTGTATTGAGTGAGTCTAACAAATAAGACAGTCAATTTATTTAAATTTTAAATTATTGTTTTTACAACAAATATTTATATTAGTTTTGAAGGGATAGCATCACAAAACTATTGTTGAACACCCTTCTACGTAATGGAATCAGAACATTGTATTTTTTTGTGCGGTACGCTACAGCCAAAACAGTTTGACCAATTTTGATGAAATTTAGACTTCACAAAACACCAAAGAATTGAATATATTTATTCAAGATATAAATAATACAGATTTTTAACAAAATGGGCAAAAACGCCAGTTTCCTATGTGCATGCAAATGTAAAAATGAAAGGTTTTTTCCCCTTCTTTTTATTTCATATTATTCTACCGTATTAAAATACTGTATATATGTCTAGGCATTTGGGTATATTTACGTTACAAATCTCTTCCTTCGCTGGTCTAACTGTGTACTGAGAAGCCCAATTTTTAGTTTTAGTGTTTATTTTTTTTTTTTGTGTGTGTTAAAAAATTAACATTTGTGAATGAGTTTTTCCACAAATTAAATCTGGTATTCATTTAACATGGCTCACATACGATACCGATATATGTAACAACTATATAAATTCTGTGCAGTTGTGATAAAACAATAGTGAAAAATTACACAATTTTTAATTCCCAGCACTTAAACATTCAAATGGAAGCTGTAATGTTCAATTTGTTTGAATTACATTCCGATTTTGGTCATTCTTAATTTTCTGCTGTTTTTTGGACAGTAAACACTAGTTTACCACATTTTTTGTGCAATTAAACCAAGATTTTTTTTAAGTATGATCCTTTTACTTCTTTATTATGAACAAATTATAATTAAACTCAATTTTAATTCTTGGAAGGGGGGGAGTTACACATATCTGTTGTTAATGTCTAACTCAAAGCAAAATTATTATTTTCATATCGCATCACCAACTCTTGAATTGTGCCCCAGTCTTGTATTTACTTATCCTACTTACGATAATTAGGATTATAACAAATTTTAATTCATAAATAGCGTAAACAGCATACAAAGAAATTGAAAGTGTACTGAAATTTATCAAAATTTTAATTTCAGACCTTGCCCTTATAAGAAAATGATATATTATATATTTCTAGTTCTACAAAGGCCGAATTACCAATCACTTTTTCTCTAGGTCCTTGGAGGAACACAAAGTTCAAAACGCCAGTAAAATACATGTGTCTGAACCAGCATGACAAAGATGTGTAAGAACGAATGGGTAAATTGAAGGGGACAAGCATTAGAATTCTGAATTTAAATGAATTAAAGTTATTTAAAAGATATAACCAGATGTTTCTAGATGCTAAATTGGCACAGCTTTTCTAATTTTTCGAAAAAAAATTATAACTGTTTGTTTCCGATCCATGATACAATCTGAGGATGTTCGGACGTTCGGCTGTTTATTTTTACACCCCCAAAAGGCTGAACCGATCTAGGTACTTGCCTTTTTCATTATACTTTGTCTTTAAAAAATATGGTAAGGACCCACTGTACTGCAAACACTCCCATCGTATCTTCTTTTCTACCTACGAATTACATGATGGAAAAAATTTTAAAAATGTTTAATTACAACTTTAGTTTACATCTAAACACCACGATTATTGGATTTCTTGATAAATATTTAGACTTTTCTCGATTGTTTAATTATTATTATTTATTTCTACTCTAAAATATTACCTTATCCTTGAATTACGCTCTCTCGTCATACGTCTAGTATTGGGTATTTTGTATCGGGTGGGTGTACACTTTGACAGGCGTCGGTCTGTAAAATAATCGCCCGATTTACGTGAAAGATTTCCTGTCCAATTTGATAAATCGCTGCCCACAATTCCCACACTCATTATTCATTACATGATACTTGGTGGTAATGTCATAATTAGAATATTTAGTATTATATCTTAGTTCATGTTTTGAATGTTAACCGGCCTCTTCAATATCTTACGAATGTTATGTCTTGTTTGTGTTTAAGCAATGTATTAACGAAGTACCTTATTTAACAATTTGTAAAAATAAATTAAAAATTATTGTTGGATGAATTGAAAAGTTCGAAACACTTGTAGTATTAAAACAAAAATAATCATATTAATGCATAGAACCGATAACTGTGAGTACAAGTTTGATATCATAAGAAAATGTGGAAAACCTTGCTAATAAAAATAACCGAAATACTAATCAATATTAGAATGAATCTTCAAAAAAGGGCTACCAAAATTGCACACACAAAATCTAACACCAATAAAATTACAAACTTGAAGGTAGCTGTTATAAGAACAAAACTTAAAATTCTGATTTCTCAAAATCAGTTCTAGCGATTAAACAAAACTTCTGTTTGGGTATATTTTTACACTTTTCAATTTACTGTAGAATCGTAATATTTTCCCCAAAGTTTTATTAAAATATAATTTGAAATATTTCGAAATGTTTTAGGAAGATCCCCGTAGTTCAATTTCCCTTTATGGCCTATAACTACATAACTGTAATTTTTGAGAAAATAATTAGCAACACTTTATTTTAGAGTCTACATTTTACTAAAATTTCATCAATATCGTTACAGCCGATTTTGATAAATATCTGAATTTTTATTTTATATCACTAAATCATTCTATCAGTTAGCATATCAAAAAAATCTGTATACCGAAATTATCACAATGATTGAAAAGTTTAAGCTACAGCTTAAAGCACAGAAAGACAAAAGACATTGCAAAAACCACATTTTTGAGTCAGGGACTGCCAAAACAGTTTATCTGCAATTATTATGTAATTAACTTTTTTTAAACATATTGAACGTATATTTGAAAAATTAAACTGAAAATATCAAATTTTCGGACATTGTACATACTTTATAATCTGAATATAAAGTACAGTTGCCAACAAAATGGGCATAATGCTTCCTTATTATAAAAATGTAAACTCAGTTGGACAATGAAAGGAAATTGTAGGCAGTGTAATGAAAAAACGTAAAAGAAACTCAGATTCACATCCCATTTAGAAAATAAAAGCTGAAATTTTGGACGTAATTTTGGTGTGTTTTTTTAAACTTCTCAAAAAATTACTGCAATTTATACAATTCTATACTTTTCCCATAAAATATATTACATTTTTACATTTATACAGGGTGTTCATAAACTATAGGATATGTAAACAAATCTTGAACACCGCTAAACGTGAAAAGTTGTTTTTGGTATTTGTTTATAAAACAACATTTATTTCAAGTTTTGATAGTTTTCAATTTTGGCGGACATCTTGGATCCGCCATCTTGAAATTAGGTTTAATTTTTTTAAATAGGAATGACCCATGTTTTTACATTGTTTTTTACTCTGTTTAAAAGTAAGATGTATTTAAACCAACCAAAAAACCTAAATGATCTACAAAATAGTATACAAACAGAAATTAACTCTATTACTTATGAGACAATTTCAAAAGTAGTTGGTAGATTTTATAACCGGACTCTAGAGCAACAATTTGGGCATCTTCGAAAATCACAAGTTTAAAAAACTACAGGAAGTACGTGTTTAAAGGTAGGCCTACCCAACTCATTTGTCCACCTGTAATAAACTATTTTTAATGTTTTGTAGTTGTATTAGTTGGTAATTTTAATTAGGTATAAAAAAAAACGGATTCAATAATTGAACCCAGAATAAAAAAAACAATGTAAAAACATGTGTCATATGACCCCTAATCATATTTTTTTTTTAAATAAACCTATTCAAGTTGGCAGATTTAAGATTGCTGCCAAAATTTAAAACTTTCAAAACTGGAAATAAATTTAATCGTAAACATATAAAAAACTAACTTTTTATGTTCGACCGTTTTTTATGTATTTCATATTTCATAAACACTATATATATATATTTATTTTATTATTTTTTTTTATTTATTTATTTTTTTTTTGCTCTCAAATATCTTATTCTCTTATGGAACATGCTCATTTTTAAACAGTGTTGAAATTAACACATTTGTCTGAGAAATGGACTAAATATAGTTGTTTGTTAAGTTTTATAAAAATTGGTTCATTAGTTTCCGCGAAAAAATTAACAAAATACAGACAGACAGATATTTATAAACACAACCTTTTACATAATATTACTTCCCATTTACGTTTTAAAGAAAGTATTATGTCGATGATAATTTTTTATTCCGCACATTTTTTTATTTTTGTTTTTAACGTTTTCAATCTTTAGAAACAGATAAACCATTTTCCTGGTTTATCCTTTAGAAAAAGATGTCCGTGTCTGTCTAACCGTCCGTAGGCCTATAACTGTGGAGTTTTTTTCAAGTTGGAGTGTGTTTTTCATGGATTTCTTATCAAATTAAGTAATACTAGGACTTGAAAAAATCTCAAGAAGTTTTATTACAAAAGATTTTTAATTTTGCAATTTTAGTGTGAAGCAGGTGTCCCATAGAGAATGATTAGACTTTTGTCAAAATCTCATAAGGATTGTGTATGATTTTGGATCTGTCTCAAATTTATGATCATTTTAATTATAATTTAATGTTAAAACTCTTATTTTTGTATTTAGGAGCTTTGGAATCAAATTTCACCTATGTCCTACCCAAGAAACCGAAAATAAAAAAGAAACTGTAAATTTTGAAATATTTTTATTGACTGACTTCGATGAAACTACAATATTTGTGTTTTATAAAAGGAAACAACTTCAGTTGAAATTTGACATTACTCTATCTGGCCACCGCTTACTTCCAAAATCCAAATCAAACCATTTTGTTGAAAATAATAATATGGATCTTTTGTAAGACGCTGGATTAGAATTTAATATTGACGTTTTACGAAAATAATTAGTTATAAAATCACATGTAGCCACATTCAAATATTTTGTTCTTAAGGTCGAGATCATCAACTAATATTCATACCCATAAGTGATATCAATATTTAACATAATATTATGTTTCTAAAAAGGAAGCATATATTATAATATACAATATATATATATATATATATATATATATATATATATATATATATTTCATATTTTTAGTACAAAAGAGCCTAATTTTAAAATCTGAATTTATGGTGTAAATCCAAATTATGGAAAGAAAGTGTTAAAACAAAACTATGAACCACTTTTCATGCTAAAAAAAGTACATTTTTTCAAAATTTACGATTTACTTTCCAATTACTTATTAACAAAGTATTATAATAGTAAACAAATTTTTAAATCGCTGCTTTGATATTTTTGACATTTTGAGCTTCCAGGGGAATTATCATTTCGAAATTACGTTAATCTATAGTATTTTTAATATCTTGAGTTCAGATGGTTTGATTAACTAAAACGTTTTACTAGAAAAAAAAGGTCCATGATTTGGACGAAAGGACTGGGGGGGATGGGTGTCTAAAACGCAAAATTTTACAAAAGATGGTTCTACTGAAGGTCTATTAGTTTTTGTCAAGCTTGATTTAAGGACGAGGGTAGATGATAAATTTTACAACTCGTATTATAATCAAATCTTCTTTATAAACTTTTACTATCATGTATTTTGGAGCTTTTTTTCGAATTTAATGTTATTTTTCTACCAAATTCCTTATTGAATGTTTTTGATAAACTCATAATTTTTAATTTTTAAGGTACTAATTCGTCCTTGACTTTGTTTTACAGGGGAAATAATAGTACTGTATGTTGACAACATCAAGGAGAACCTTGTTGACAATGTAGGATTTTCATTGTGTTAAATGTAATGGTAACTTAGTGGCGATGGTAAACTAAATGATCACACAATTTTTCAATAGCAAAGTTACTAAGATTACCAAAAAACTGAAAATAAACCTTCAACACTGTCATTCAAAAAAAAAAAAAAAAAAAAAAAAAAAAAAAAAAAAAAAAAAAAAAAACAGCTCTTTGGGGTATTTTATTTCCGCTCCCTTTCCACAGTAATGTTTCTAATGTCTCTCAAATTTGATTACTGTGTTTAATGTAGTTATAGTCCTTTCTATAACGTTGATAAACCTTCTAATTATTTTTAACCTATTTTTAAAACTATTTTATATAAACTGCTAATACCATAATTACCGAATTATAATTCACGAATTAGTGTTGTAGTTATATTATTCAGAAGAAATTAACAGTGTAACAATGTGTTATACATGTTCTCACACGCCCATTCACAATCTTAATACCAACCTAACAAAACTATTACGCCGCCAAAAAATATAAGTTCCGTAGTTGTCAGTGAAAATCCACCATGGGCTACATCTTAAATTTTGTAAATTATTTTAATCAATAGGTCTAAATTAGTCTCACTTAATCTTCACATTTCACTAAAATCGGTAGAGTAGATTTTTTGTTTTTTACCGATAACTACGAACTGAAATTTTTGGGAAGATGGCGACAAATACGTTTTATTGGGGTCCTTAGAAACTACACTTGAGCAAAACTAGATTTAAATCGTTAGAACCGATTTTGAGAAAATCGTAAATTTGTGTTTTTTTTCTTATGTGACAGCTACTCTCAGATTTTCAGTTATTGAAAAAATGTCTCGAAATATGGCCTAAGCAATATCAAATTTGAACAAATAAATGCGTTGTAGAGCACTCCACAGATGTAAGACAGACGTGGAGTTTTTTTTTTTTTTGACACAGGGAACATCAAAACCGATATAGCCTATGCGCAAATATAAGAACCGAGTTCTTTCGCTTGAATTTCTTATAAAAAAGTAAACATAACGAACAATTACTTCAAAAATTATTTGTTTAATTTTCTCCAGTTTTAAATTTTGTTCAGGTTAAAAATTTTAATTGAGAATAGATCACAATAGACGTTCTTTGACATTTCTGCGGAATTAGTCATAAGACAAAACGTTTTAAGGATTGTTCTTTCAAAATTTCCAAAGTATCTACATACTTTGATAAGCCTTTTTATGTGACTAACTAAAAATGTAGGCTTATATATTTGCTAATTATACAAAAATTACAACAAAAATAGTTTCTGTTCTAAGAGCTCTCATTATTTTTATCATAAATATCCAAGCCTCCTTTCTAGGAAAAATAGCACCAAAATACTAAGAAGAATTTATTTTAATAATAAATGGAGCGATGACGGGAAAAGTCATTTATTTTTTAGGACTGTATTTGTGAGAAAATTTACATTTCTTTCGTAATTTTTAGGATGTCTAAATTTGACACTCAGTTATTCAGTAGGTTCGTAAATTTTCTCCTTGTTATTACTCTAAACTATATAATATCGCTAATTTATAGTTACATTTATTTATTTTTGTTTCTATAGAAGCTACAGCTGTTTCATAACTTATGACATCATCAGGCTAAACGTATTGAAACTCATAACAAACCAAATACTTAAAAAATATTATCACAACGATTATATATAAAATATTAAAATCTCTTAAATCATGTCTATGTCTTGTCAGTTCGCTGGTCTTCGAATCACTCTTTTTACTATTATTTTAGGGTATTGGGGTTTTATACAATATAAAAACTAACTTATTTCACGGCTTTGTAAGATAAGTTATCCCGAAAATAGTGGCAAAAACTGACAACATTTTGTTCGCCAAAACTTTAGCGTATTATCATAACTGAATATATTAATCTGATTAAGAGTTAAATAGTTTAGACATTTATCTTTTTTCAAACGTAAGCTGGAAATAATAAAAAGATAAAAATAATTTACAAGAAAAGTTAAATATGAAATAATATAATAACCAAATAGTATAATAGAGGAATCGTAATAGTTAGGTTAGGTTACGTTAGGTTATGACATAAATTTCTCCTTTACATACGTATTTTTGATAAAAGTTTATGTATCTATATACAAAAATACTTTTGATTTTACAACATTTTTTCCCCAATAATGTTAAATTTCTACAGCTTGAAATATATAGATATATCATTTTTAGCTATTGTGCACTTCATAACAAATTAATATAAATAAAACCTTATTAAAATAGTACATAAAATTTTTACCTCAAGTGATAGTTGTAACAGCTTATTTTTTTATAGAAATACTCAATAAAATAAATTAAATCTTCTTTATATATCGCTTTTATTTATTTATAGTATTTACATGTTGTTTTGGAACGGCTAAGTTTCTGTTGTCAAGAATTATTTCAAGGACTGTTGGTGTGATTGACTAAAAACTTTAAAGTTTGGATTTCATAAGTTTGATTCGGAGTTCCTACCCACGGAATTATTAGATTTAGCTATGGTCATAATAGCTAGAGGGGTGGGATGGAATAGCAATACTAGGACCTAAAGCGAGCAACAAAATTGTACTCCAAATAGTTTTACAGAATTAATTTTTTTTTAATCAACCCTGACGATATTATAAAACAAAAATAAACTACAAACAATTAAATAAAAACTTTTTTTTTTGTCCTGTGGATTTCAGTAAAAATGTTTGCACCATCTATTTTGCTACATGAAAAAGATTTCATAATGTTAGCCCCTTACTCATAGGCCACCACTTTAACACCGCAGTATTCAATACAACAATTCAGTTGCACAGTTGTCGACAAGCTTCAAATTGATTGGTAAATACGATATAAGGATTTTCATACGAACAATTAAATTTAAACAAATTTCAAAATATTATTTTCAAATGAGCTTTACTTTTTAAATTATACGATCAATATTTAAGGGTGTGTAATACCAGGACAAGAATAATCCATGTGCAGGTGAATCCAACCTAAAAACTTCCTTACCGAAATGTAAAAGTAAACTGATATAATAAACTGGAAATTCTGCATACACATTCAACTATCATTTGTAGGTAACACAAATTTATTAATATTATAGAATAATATTTGTATATAAATATGAAGGGAATACAACTTTCAGCTGAAGTAATTGAAAACCGACAATCGTCGCAATTATTTTTTGATTTGTAGGAATTATAAATTTCAATTTCCTCCCAATTTTTTCCTTGTATATGCCCCATTATCTGTATAAAATTATAAGTAAGGTTAACAGAAGTAAAATCTTAAGTAAGCTTGATTTTCTAGACCATTTAACACAAAGCACCCCATCGTTTTGTTGCCCCCCCCCCTCTATAGTAGTAGTACACACCCTATAAATAGACTACGGAATTCACATATTGACAATTTCTAATTATGTGTAATATTGATCAAAACGATTTCAATACACAACGATTGTAAGATTTCGATTTCTATCCCCTGCTAAGAAACTCCAATGCTTTTGTTCCAATTTAATAATTCTACTTAAACAAATTTTGGATATAGGCCAAATAAATTTAAGTAGAATAAGGGCCTATATATGTTATTATTTAAATTTCATGGACAAATCAATTCAACATGCTCATGGACACATGCTTAATTCAAGAGGTAAAATGTAATTAATCCAGGAATGGGAGGAAATAACTTCTGAAATCTCCATTTTTGGTCTCATGACGCTATCCATTTAAATATTGAATTTCTTTGTTTTTCGTGTTTGTGTACGAGAAACTTCTTTCACCAATTATTACTACAAGTAATTTATTCTAGCAATTTATAACCTCTTACTCTAACAATCAATGAGGCATGGCATAATATTTTTTATACTGCATTTTAGATTGTAAATATTATAAACCTCTATATAAACACACTGTTAAAGATAGATAATTACAAAAAATTTCTTTTACCAGTAAAAATAAATTAGTTTTCTTCCCTATAATTTACCAAAGTTGTCAATTTCGAAACACATTAAACGAGAGGGTTGTCAAAAAATCTATTTTTACGTTCATTTGTTTGTAGAGGGTAATAAATTCAATTAGGGTAGTCAATAATTGACACCATGTGTTGAGAGAGAGAGAGAGAGCGAGGTAGCAGGGTAGTTGATTATCTCCCAAGTAGACGGGGCACACCTGGGAAGTGCCTGAGGCCTCTAGGGGTCAAAGGGTCCTGAGTGCTGAACGACTAGAACACAATGTACAGTACAGTAGGATGTAAGCGAGGTGGAACTCCCATCGTTCCCACGGTCCGGTGGGGGCGGGTGACTGCCTCCTACTCCTATTGGCCAGCATCACACTTGATTCCAAGATGGCGGCTCATAAGTCTTTATAACAAACAGTCTTGTTCGATTGGAGGGGTCATACACGATGCTCCTTTATGTCGATATAAATGAAGTAATTAGCCGTTTAATTAAGATGGATTGAAAGGAATGCGAGGAAATGTCTTAGCATTCTTTTCAAATTATTCGTTTGAAGAATGGGTTTTCTTTTTACACTGGTCATTTTGTTAATAACAATAAGGATTGAATATGTCCAAAGAGGGGGATAAAATTGAAACAAAATTGTATTGTTAAAATATTTTTACTAAACGAGACAGTATAGGCTAACTCAAGAATTAATTATTATTGCTTCTATATTTTCCAGGACATTAGAAAAAAATCGATAAATTTAGTGCCAAATAATGTCCAAGTACAAATTAGTCGTGGTAATACACATAAAAATAGAATTATTAATTTGTTTTGGAATTAATCTCCGTCTATTTTGTATGGGAGAAAAGTAGGTAGGCTATATAATGATTCCAATATCATATTTGAATATATAGTTATTTGATGTTTACGAGATATAAAAGGAAAAAAAAATCATGCTTCATGGTGTGCAATTAGATTAATCAAAAAAGAAATTAGGGGAAAACGCATAACACTTTGTTCAACTGTTTAGACTATATAGAGACGTAGGCACTAAAACGTCCCAAAAATCCTTTTTTTATAAATTTGATAGTCTATTAGTTTTTAAACAAAAGCTATTTTTAATTTTAAGTCGTCTACATTTCTTTAAAATGGGTTTACGAATGCCACATCTATAAAACATGGCATAGCCTACAACCAGTGGTGAAAATGTCACTCTATAAGTAGCCTAATGATGAATGAGACGCAGACGAAACTTGAATTGCTAAATCTCTTCTGTTCGAGTTTAGTCTCGCTCTCTTCTCGATTTTGTTCACCTAGTCTGGGTGTCGGTCTCGTTATAGGGTAGAAAGTCTCCTCATATTTGTGTTCGACCTGTCACGGTCTCGTCTTGTATCTGTTTCTCCAGTCTCATCTTGTTTGTGTTAGTCCTGTCTCGTATTTGTTACTCAAATTCTCGTCTCATTTGTGTTGGCCAGTCTCGCTCTTGGTAACGTTTTTATATTACACAAAGTCTCTTCTTGGTCATGGTCTCTTTTGTTCTCATCTGCTTTGTTTGCATCTACTCTGATTCTTTTCTCATTTGCGTTTGTCCAGTCTTGGTCTCGTTACAAGAAGTCTCTTTTCGTTCTCATCTGCTTTGTGTTCATCGAATCTGAATCTCGTTTGCGTTTGTTCAGTCTTGGTCTCGTTACACGTACGCTCTATTCTGTCTCATCTGCTTTGTGTTCATAGAATCTGAGTCTTGTCACGTTTGCATTTGTTCAGTCTTGGTCTCGTTACATGTACGCTCTATTCTTTCTCATCTGCTTTGTGTGCATCTAATCTGAGTCTTGTCACGTTTGCGTTTGTTCAGTCTTGGTCTCGTTACACGTACGCTCAATTCTGTCCCATCTGCTTTGTGTTCATCGAATCTGAGTCTTGTGTTGTTTGCGTTTGTTCAGTCTTGGTCTCGATACACGAAGTCTCTATTCGTTCTCATCTGCTTTGTGTTCATCGAATCTGAGTCTTGTCTTGTTTGCGTTTGTTCAGTCTTGGTCTCGTTACACGAAGTCTCTTTTCGTTCTCATCTGCTTTGTGTGCATCTAATCTGAGTCTTGTCTTGTTTGCGTTTGTTCTTGGTCTCGTTACACGTAGTTACTATTCGGTCTCATCTGCTTTGTGTTAATCTAATCCGAGTCTTGTCTCGTTTGCGTTTGTCCAGTCTAATCTCGTTACACGTAGGCTCTATTCGGTCTCATCTGCTTTGTGTTAATCGAATCTGAATCTTGTCTCGTTTGCGTTTGCTCAGTCTTGGTCTCGTTACACGTAGTCTCTATTCTGTTTCATCTGCTTTGTGTTAATCTAATCTGAGTCTTGGTCTTGTTACACGTAGGCTCTATTCGGTCTCATCTGCTTTGTGTTAATCTAATCTCAGTCTTGTATCGTTTGCGTTTGCCCAGTCTTGGTCTCGTTACACGTAGGCTCTATTCTGTCTCATTTGCTTTGTGTTAATCGAATCTGAATCTTGTCTCGTTTGCGTTTGCCCAGTCTTGGTCTCGTTACACGTAGTCTCTATTTTGTCTCATCTGCTTTGTGTATACTAATCTCAGTCTTGTATCGTTTGCGTTTGCCCAGTCTTGGTCTCGTTACACGTAGTCTCTATTCTGTCTCATCTGCTTTGTGTTAATCTAATCTGAGTCTTGTCTCGTTTGCGTTTGTTCAGTCTTGGTCTCGTTACACGTAGACTCTATTCTGTATCATTTGCTTTGTGTTCATAGAATCTGAATCTTGTCTCGTTTGTGTTTGCCCAGTCTTGGTCTCGTTATACGTAGACTATATTCGGCCGAATTATGAACAAATTGAAATTAAACAAAGCACGCTACATGATATATATATAATCTTGACAAGTTCCGAGTCACACTACTCAGACCTGTGTTCTGGCCCAAAAACAAAAGTGAATCTATAATATTCTGAAGGAACAGTGTATGCAATCAGCAATACATTTGTGGGGAAATGATACATTCACTAAAACGATACAATCAGCAATACTAAAAATGAACACTGATTTGGGAAGGCACAAATTAAAGGGAAAAGTTTAGAATAATTTCACATGCCCTGAATTGATGGGGGAGGGAAGGGAATATGAGAATTCGCCACAAGGGATAGCAAGTATGTTTCTGGTTTACCACTATCAATAGTCTTACATTGTTTTAGATTGATTAACCTGAATCTGGGAAATTTGGACATGAAACATAAGGAAACGAAGGTGTGGTTAGAATAGAGGAAATTTCCATTTACAAATAATTGCATCAACATTATATGCTCTTGTGGTTTTAACTGTAACCACATTTGCCAATAGACATCTTGATTATCCACTCACAAAACATTCCTAGGTAGAAATGAAATGAACCTAAAGTTCATTTTTAAAACTTTAAAAATATAACAAATAATTTCTTTGAAACAATCATCAATGCTTATAAAAGCCTTTATGTCAAAACAACATCATAACCATAACATATTTAACTCATTAACACATTAACCATTTAATGTACATGGACTATTATTGCAGTCAAGATATAATGATCAAACATTGATGTGGCAGTCAACTGAAATTCATATTTAAGGGGATGACTGCTATTGTAGCCAAATTAACGAGTGACTTTAAAAAGACATGACTGCTATGGCAGCCATCAAGAAATAGAAATATAAAAAACTATGTAAATAATATTATTTTTTATTGTTTAGTTAATGATAAGTCATCAATGAGTTCTCCTTAGTTTAGGGACTTTTTCAAAATTTCAACTCAGATTTTTTTTAATCGAATTACTTTAATTTCATAAATTATGTTATTAAATACTAGCTTTGGCAAGAATCAACAAAAATATGTTAAGTTAGGTGGTTTTATATATATTATATAATATATATATATATATATATATATATATATATATATATATATATAAAACCTTAGACCTTAAACAGACTGTGACCATAGATACAATGAAAGGTTCGACATTACTACAATCTTTAGAATCTCGTTGGCTGTACTAAACAGAAAAAGAGTCTGCTTTTGTGCTTTTGTCGGTTACATTACATATTTAGTATGAAGTTTGAGGTTAGGTAATAAACTTAGCTAGGCTTTAAATATTAATTGGAAAAATAATTGAATTTAAATTATGAAGACACAAATTGCATTTTTAGTGATTACATTTAGTCTTTTTCAATCAGGAATATGCCTGTATGAAGACCAAATAGGCAATTTCGATTGGTAAGTAAAATATTGGTAGGAATACAGCATGATTATGACAAAGTAGGAATTAAACAAGTATCAGTTTCAATATTTAGATTTCCTTTTATTTAATTCGAAATTAATCGTAGTAGTTTTATATCACAACTAGTGTTTTCACGAAGCAAATTGCGTTTAGTAAAAGACTATCCAAACATGTTAAAAATAATTAGGCTATTTTTGTTTTTAACATTACATAGGCCCTAATTTATTCTATAGCCTATTTATGTATATCAAAACATAAATTATTGGATATTATGATTTTCATTTAGGCTTCGCTAACTATTAATATTTAGAGTTAAATTCCTTAATCTCATTTTTAGGTTAGATTTTCATATTACCCTTAATGGTAATTGTTTACATAAAGGTAACTACTAATTTTGGGAATTATTTTGTATCGTCTACTAAATACCTTACTTAAGAATAATGAATGTTTTCATTGCGGAGGTCACTTTTTTTCATTGCAAAATTACAATTTACAATCGTCGGGTTTATAGGTTATACATAAATGTTCACATTCATACCTCATATGTTACTCGAAATTCCAATGTTTATATCACAGATCACTTCATATCCTGTCAATCTTTCATATTAATGACATTAACTTCAAAAACATACATAAGGTTTGGCCAGGTGGATATATAGCTTATTATATCCATAGGTTTATGTTATACTTAATGGCTAATAAATGTTCACTTTCACATCTCATATGTCACTAAAGAAATTTCAATGTTTATATCTGAGGTCACATATCACATGATATGCTGTCAATCCTTGATAATAATAATCTAATTTCAAAAAAACCTACGAAAGGTTTGGCCAGGTGGTTATAATACCCACGTGGCCAAACCTGTCGCGACATATAAATGAGAGAGCTAGCGTAGTCATTGTGTAGTGCACATGCGTCAAACCATACGCTATTATGTCTTGCCATTATGTGTGAAACCTATAAACCCGTCGATTGTAAATTTTAATTTTTCAGTGAAAAAAAAGTGACATTCCCAATAAAAACATTATTCATTCTTTAGAAGTAAGATATGTAGTAGACGATAAAAAAAATTAAAAAATCCCAAAATTAGCAGTTAGGCCCTACCTTTATGTAAACAATTACCATATTAAGTTGCACAAAATAAAAGTTAACTATTTATTTACATAAAAGTGATCGCTAATTTTCAGGATTTTTTTTATCGTGTACATTCAAATTCACATCTCATATGTCACTAAAGAAATATCAATGTTTATATCTGAGGTCACAGATCATGTGATATGCTGTCAATCCTCCATATTATTAACCTAATTTCAAATTATTAACTTCAATAAACCTACGAATGGTTTGGCTAGGTGGTTTTATATATATATATATATATATATATATATAGCCACCTGGACAAACCTGTGGTGACATATATAAATAGCTATCTGGCGTAGCCTAGTCATTGTGTAGTGTGTATGTATCAAACCATATGCTATTCTCATTGCTATTATGTTTTAACATATAAATAAATCGATTTGATAGTTTTTAGATTGTGATTTTTCAATGAAAAAAAGTGACCTCCACATTAAAAATATTATTTATTCTTAAGAAGTAAGATATCTAGTAAACGATTAAAAAAAAATCCCGAAAGTTAGCAATCACCTTTATGTAAATAAATAACATAAGTTAAACTCGGCAAGGTACACTCATTGAAGGGGTTTCTTTTTAAAACATGGTCCTGAGATTGTTGATAAAACTGTAGTCTTCCTTCATCATCAGCATTTTGTTTCTTTATGGCATTGAGTAGGGGGTTCAAAATCGTCTAGTTTCTTGCAAAGCCTATTCAGTTTGGATATCTAAGCTTTTCATTGCCATCATGCATAGTTTCATCTCATATTTAGTGGCCTTTTACGTCTAAGTCAGCAAGGAAGTTTAAGGAATTAGAATACACAAATCTTCTTGGTGTCATTATATTAACATAAATAAGTCAAATATTAAATTCTGTAAGTTTTAATAATCTAATAAACATTTCTTTTCCAGGAAACAAAACTATTTAGGAAAGTTAAAATTTTCAAGTATTGACTCCAAGTCTGCAGTGAAAAGAATAATTGTTGCTACTGAACAAAATGTAGTTGCAGCATTAGCTTTAAGGACAGGTTTGTGTTTATATTTATTATGTGGTATGGTAGATCTAGGCTATATAGTATATATTTTTTTAAAATTATTGTGCAGGAAGCAGGTATTACCCCTTGGTTCTTCAGCCTATTGAGACTTTTTGTGCTTTTTGTCCGATTACCCTAGTCGATCTAGTTTAGTTTTATGTCCCTCGTAAGTCTTGAAATTTGCTTCACTAGGTTATCAACTTCTGCAGTAACTCCTGTTGTGTCAAAATCGTAACTGTTTTCCGCTCTAAGGCTTCACATTTCAAAAGTATGTGTTCTGCTGTTTCTACGTGTCTGCATTTTAAGCTTCATTGGGTTAGTTCCCAAGGTGTTCAAATTTTTCTTTAATGTTCTATATCCAGTCACGACGCTCAAGATCTTTCTTTGGTTGCACCTAATGAGTGTGGATACATACCTTGAAAGTTTATACAATGATCCATCCTTAAAGCCTACCTTTTGAGGTCTTTTTCTAATGGTTTAGTATCCCTTTAATAATCCACTTTTTCAGCGTTGTTTTTGCTGCAGTCTTGCTCATGCCATAGTTCAGGTCCAAGTATAGTATAGTATAGTCTTGCTCATAGTTGCTCATGCAAGTTCAGGACCATTGTATGGAGTTTGAGATCCCTCCCTAGCCAGTTCATCAGTCTTTTCATTCCTCTTGTATCCTCTGTGACCATGTAAGTAAGCTTAGCATCACCTGGCTTAGAGTTGAGAGCTTAGATAAAATATGATATAGACTGTGCCAGGCAGCGTGAAGTGTCAATTGAGCATGCGCTCTAAGGTCGTACCCTCTCCTACTCGTCTGTGAGTCTTCAGTACAGTCAGCCCCAAAAAGTAGTCAGTTGCTGTCTAGCCACACTATGCTACGGTTGGCTTTAATAATTGTAAGGTGTCATAGGCAGGCGGCAGAGAAAAGCGTGGAGCGACTGACTGTACACCGCCACGATAGGGGAAATGTTCTCCAGATTAGTGGGTGCCGCAGTAGGAGACTTGCACACTCCCCTGTTCGCGCTCTATGTTAATTGGTGCGGTCTGTACCATTTCCACACTCTCCGTGAATTAAATTTGTATAGGCTACACATATAGCCTTAATTACAACTTGGCTGTTTGTTCTGATTATGTGTTCATTGACTTATCCTTTTGTCAGACACAGTTGTACACTGCGATTTTTGATTTAGATTACTTTATATATTATAATTAAGATTTAATCTAAATTTTATACTGAAACTCTCTGTTAAACACAGACTATAAACCAAACTCAATGAAAATTTAGTTTATATTTGGTATGGTATTAATGAAATATAATATATGTTATAGAATTTTGTTTTTAAATCTGTGATCCCTAAAAGAATATTTAAGAAAGAAAAATTTTGACACAAACAATTCTAAACATTTAGACAAGTAATAATTGAGCTTTTACCACATATCATTGATGCCATTGTTCTATTTTATATATCAACTCTTTATGCTAAAAGAGAAGGAAAGTAATGACACTCCGTTGTGTATGATCTATCTGTTGAAAAAAAAACTCCAATGGTAAAAGTAACATAACTGAATGTGTATTTATTTATGTATTATACAATATTTCACTGGTAATAAGTATAAATCATAATCAAATATGCAAATAAAAGATTACCAACCAATATATGTATATATATATATATCAACACATAATTAAAAATTGGTATTAAAAGTAGTTTTAAAAAAATGTGTGCTCAACGAACGATAAAGCAATATCATTGTACAAAATGTGTGTCTGGTTACAGTACTGTAACTCACAAAATATACATTGAAAGGCACTGCAAATCCACATCAGTCGTTCAGAAAAACTACCACACATAATGCAATAATCTAGTGACAATTATATGTTTGTACAAATTGTTTATAGAATTAATAGCATGGTCCGAGCTATGCTCGGGCTTCAGTCGCTCAGGTCACATAGTCAGTCAGTCTATACTCACGCTTAGGCTTGAAAGTGTTATACATTGTTTTAATATAATGTTTAGCAATACCTATTATTGAAAATGAATAAAAAGTAAGAAAAATAGCTATCAAATTATAAATATTTTGTGTTAAATTTTTTTTTTTGTTTACTTTATAAAGGATAATATTTTTATGCTCTGGAAAAGAGAAGATGCTGGACAAAATTATGTCATCAACCAGGCTAAATCCTTGAATTTGTGATTCATAATTTCAACCTTCTCACAGGCACATATTTTATTAACTATGCAACTGTGTATTTTAGCAAATTCCACATATCCTAAATATATATATATGATGTGAAAATGTTATTTTTCACAAATTACTAATATATTTGTATTATAAATTGAGTTTTCTTCACAAACTCAACTTTAGGATGCTTCATTAAGAAAAACATCCTAAAAGTATTTAAATAATAATGACTGTCCTATTAGTTTTAAATCATCAAAGATATTTAACTATGGACAAAAATATTAGATATGAAACCGTGCAAAGAGTATGTTTATTGCAAATGTCTTTTTTTACATGTGTGGTAGGATGAAAGCAACTCGTACCTCTCCAATGTCACTCAAAAGTTCGTAGCAACAAGTTGCATATCTACTAACTTCAAAATATTAGCCATCTGATTAAATGCCTCTTTAATGTGTTAAAACTATCATATCAGCACTACATTCTTAGAAAATGAAGTCATTAATTGTCAGCCAATTCTATCCTTTCTCATTTTCAGGATTCCCTAACTTCTTCTGTCTAATATTTTCATCTGTTTATCATTATATGTAGTAAAAATAAATATGTGTACTATTTTAGGTGATGTAATATGGCGACATATATTGGAAAGAGGAGATCAGGGAGTTATACAACACTTACATACAGATAATGAAGTTATCATGGTAACAGGCACTGGGCCATACATTGTCCGTGCTTGGCATATTAATTCTGGTTTTCTTTTATATGAATGGAGTATTCAGACTGAAAAGTAAGTACTGGTATAATGTGTTTTTGTAGGTTGTTTGTAGGAAAATTTTAATAGAATAGAATTATATTAAATTATTATCAGATAATTATACATCATTTATCTAGCTAGAGCATAATATAGTAACCATATATGTTATACTTTGGTCACAACATTATTTTAGTCAATCCGTATTGATGAAAAAATAAAAACTTTAAGAATGTAAAAAGATAAAGTAACCTTTGCTTCTCGTGATCTGTGATTTCATAGAACCCTTTTTTAAGGATCACAGATTCACTACCACAACCACCTCCTTAGATTCTGACTATACCAGTTCCAATTGTCATAACAGATAGTTTAGTTAAAACAAATGTTAAACACTTTTATGTACCTGTTAGATTAATGAAAACAAGGAAGTAATCAAACACATGGAAAAATTCAGTGTTACTAATCAGGTTTTTATCTATGCAATGCTTAACACTTCACAAGTCCAAACTGGAATTAATTAGGCATGTAGCTCTACCAGCTGAGCCATGCGACTCCCTATATAATTGTCAATCATAATAATTAATAATTTTGGATTAATAACGTCCCCAGAAACTGACATTCTTCCCTTACTTTGCTGACTTACAGCAAAGTATTATTTTTAGAGCTGTAATTTGAATTGAACGAATTTATTGGTTCAGCAGAATGTGGTTCAACGATATAAAGTCCACACAATCACGTACTTTGTAAATATCAAAAAACATATTCATAACTTTATACTTACTATCAAATTCATTACAATATAATCCATTAACTGGACTGTAGCACCTGTTGTAGATTTTTCTTTTTGAAAACCAAATTGTCCTTCATATAGGATGTTACATTTTTTAAGATGATTTCGTAATTTCTTCAAAAATAATTAGTCAAAAACTTTACTGAACACAGGCATTACAGATATAGGCCTGTAGTTATTTATATCTTTTATTTATCTTCTTTAAATGTGTAACCTTGGCTGATTTTAAGCTTGATGGAAATAGTCCGGTGGATGTTCAATTTATCAAAACCTTAAGAGGCTCAGAAAGTTCTTTATCACTAGTGTACAGAGTTAGGGACAAACATGCTTTGCGCATGACCATTGTATCATATCGTGAAATAGTGTGAAAGTAACAATTTAAACCATGCTAACACTTTAACAACAGACCAAAAGACAGTACTGGGTACGGCAGTTTTTTGTGCAACTGTACAAGAGATTGCTGGAAACTCTTGAATCTGACAGCTAAAGTGGTACAAAAATGTACCTTATACTTTGAATATGCAATATTTTAGCTTATCATACTTTTAGTTGATACATCTTTACCATAAATCCTCCAATTTAGCTTTGATTTAAATAGCCATTCAAGTAGTTATTGATGTACTTGTTCAACCCCTACTTTCAAAGCGATCTATTCCATAAACAAGTTTGTAACAATAATGTTTTTTTTGTTTTTTTTAAGGTGGTTAAACTTTAGAGCTTATTATCTCAACACTTTCTTTAGTAAACAAAAAGGTTCATGTCAAGAAATTTCAACATCTAAGATTATATTCTTAGAAACTGGTTCACAACGTGAACAAATATTTTAATCATGTGAAGCTCATTTTAAAAAGACTTCATCTTGAATTTAATCTGTGATTCATGCACAATTTTTGGCTCTTTTGTAAGCATAAGTTCAAGTGACTGTTTAGCTATATATTGTTTGGGATCAGCCTGTGAATAACAATAGGGTTTTTATTATATGATTTTATAAGTTTGGTTTTTCTCTTTTCTAATATTCTCTTCTAACCTGTTATAGATCTGTTCAAACAAAGTGGAAAACAGACCAAGGAAAACTGTACCAAGTAAATATCCGTCAAGAATCACAACCAACTATTGAAGTAATTGTATACAATATTAATTCTAACACCCAGCTGGTTTCTCATTCATTACAAGCTATTAACCTGGCGGACAACTCAGAGTAAGATTTATTTTTAAATATAATTATTTTATCAAACTATGAGTAGAGGCTTGTCCACTCTTAGATACCGGTATAATGTCTAAAAATTGTATAGAGATTGTGTAAAGACAGTTAAGCGATGCCTTAAGACTTCTATAAAGGAACAGTTACTATACAATCCAAAGAAGATGTTTTATTAACACAAAAAATTATTATTTTAATGATCAAAACTCCAAATTTAGAATAATACATACATATATATATATATATATATATATATATATATATATATATTTATATTTATATAACTTTTTTCGAAAAGCACTACTTTTTTGTATTAATGTTCAAATTGGAGTTTTAATTTTGTATCATCTAAGTTATACTATTATACTTTGTGTGAATTATTTATCATTTATTTATTGTGTTGGTATAATCTGCAAATCTTACATTCTATAAAAACTTTATATACTTTGAAAATGTTTAGTTAATAATAATGTTATTTTTGTTACACATTTAGATTTAATGGGTAACCATTTGTTTTATTGTTTAAAATTCACACAAGAACTAACGAGGGAGACTTATCACTGTATCAGAAAATGTACACAATTATAAGTATTGTTCCTTGTTTCCCATTCAAATAAAACATTGAAAAGATATTTATTTTGTAGCAAAGTTTTAGACAAATTGCTGGTATCGCAACTATCATGCGATATTTCAGAAAACCAACTTTATTTTCTATATTCAACGTTTTAGATAATACACCTAAGTGTAGTCAAGCATTTAAATTAGCAGTTTTAACATAATTAACATTCTTTTTTTAACACAAAAATTACAAATTTTTTAATATAGGCCTATTAAAAACTATATTCATCTTATTTTTGATTATATATATATTGGAGCAAACTTCACTTATCAACAAGTTAAATGCTACATCTCAAAAACGATTTGACCCTTTATGACTCTACACATATTTTTTATTTTGACAATTAAGTCATTTTTTACTTTTATTTTGATAAAACCAAATTTTAAAATTTGTATGTGATGGTAAAGATTTCAAAATGTACTAAAACTCTAGGAATTTCTATTGAAAATCATTATACACACTGTATTGAAAAGTTTGTTTACATTTCGTTCTATACAGGATGGTTTGAGATTTTGTATAGAATTAAATTGTCTATTTAAAGTCAGTAATTTTTTTAGAAGTTTTTCTGTTCCAATTTACATTATTTGATACGACGTATTATTATATAGGCCTATTACATATTTATAAAGTATATTTTCATTTAAACTATCAGAACAACTAGTTTTTTTTTTTTTTTTTTATACAATATATGAACTTGATTTTTTTTTTAATTATTTAAATAAATGGTTTTATATATAGATATTGTGTACATCTTTATATATACAACTTTGTACAACAAATCTTTATTTATAGACATGTTATGAAACTAATAAAACAAACAACTAATAAATTTATAAAAAGTTGAATATACATTTAGGTGCAAACTAAGAATTATCGTAAATTTTACATAAATACTATACTTATATTTGTTCTAGGATTGTAATATCAGGACTTAATGTTATTTACACAACTTCCTCTGGTAAACTTGTAAGTTTATCACTCCTCGGACAAAATAAAGTACTACAAATGGATATTCCCACTCCAGTAACAAGCTTGAAGGCAATAGAGAGCCCTGAAGACTTGCCTTCTGTTGTATTGACATGTAAAGATAAAAAAATGATTGTTGCAATAACAGAGAATGCTTTAACAGTGTTACAAACAGACATACCTTCTACAGCGGGTGTAGCAGTGCAGTCTGTCTCAAACAATGGTTATTTATTACTACAAATACATCAAACTGACGGAGTGAGTAGTGTATATTATTTTTAAGATTTCATGTATCTAGACCTGCAGCTCATGTTTTTATTTTTGTTTCTCTTCTGATATACAGATGGAGTTTTAATGAAGAAAAAGTAAAATTATTATACCCTGAAAATATTATAAATATAAAAACATCTTAATCTATATTAAACATTTTGTTTAATTGTTTGATGAGTATTGTGGAATGTTAGGGTATATGCATTCGGGCGGGAACAACAACCAGTGGTGGCTTGTAATAAAACTTTTATATTGGAAACTTAGAAATTATAACTGTGATTAAAAATTATTAAAAAATAATTTCCTATTTTTATTAATTGGATACTTTCATTTTTAATAATATAATAAAAAAACTGAAAGAAAAATATGTATAATTTAACACTACATTATAAACACACTATTTACTTCACGAATGTACTCCTTCTAACAGAGCCAACAATATATAAAAAAGACTACTTTGACAGCTGTAGTGTTGTTACGTTGTCATGGTAACCACCATATATTGAATGATACACTTGAGATTCTACGCTCAATCGTCGCACAGAATGTAATGCATACAATAAATATGTGTCACAGTACTGTACACATAAATAAAATAATTGAGGATTAAAATAAGATAAAATATGGGAGAATTTGTATGAATGTTTTGTTTCTTTCTTAGCTTTAACTTACAGGGATGGTGACACCACTGGCAACAACATTTAAAAATGTGAATTTACCATTATATTGAATATGTCTTATAGTGTGCTGTTATCTGATTGATTAATTTTTAACTATTTTATCAGTCTGACAACATGTTTTTGACTCAAATGGTATATGATATTTTCTCTTTCTGTCCTTTTACGCCTAAAGCTTTAACTTTTATAGCTATAGTATTGAAGTGTGTTCTTTTTACTTTCAAATATATGTATTATGATAGTTCAAGAAACTGTGGCTAAACACATAGTTATCCAATTTCTTTAAAACTTCCAAAAACTACAATTTCACAAACTCTTCAAAATTTTTGTTTGTATCAGTGTTGACGTCCTCGTTTGATGTCATTTTTATTACACAAATCAATTTCTCCATGTTTCCAAAGAGAAAAATCCCATGGGTCTAAATCTGGAGAATAGAGTGGTGTTGAGGGATATTTCGTAGGGCAATTTTAAACATTTTTTCAGTGTTAATTACAGATATGTGAACTGATGATGGAAGAGAATTTTTTTTTTCCGCCAAGTGGTGTAGACATTTCAATCAATCCTGAATAACAATTCAAGTATAATACTCCCCTGTTATTGTTTTTCCCTTTTACTGCTAGTGTATGAAGAATATGTCATGTAAATACCAGAAAATTGTATAACCATTCCGATAAAAAAGTCAGTGTCAAATTTATTTGTTTTTATTTCAGGATCTGGTAGTTACAGGCAGTACAACAGAGGATGGCACTTCTACTCAGGTTATTTCAGGGAAAGTAACCCACAACTTTTCTATTGATAATGCAGACATATCCAGTGTACTATGTATTCCAAGGAGAGATAAAACTCTAGCTTGTCAAATACTGATCTCTACTGAAGATAGTGCTATCATCTTGGTTCACACTCCAGGTAATTAGAATGCTAATCATACTGTTTGCTGTAATAGTTCAGCTTCAAATCTGTTAAACTAGATTAAAATATTAAAACTGGAATAATATTTACAATTTTACCAATATGACAAAATCAAATCTACATAAAAAATAAAATAATATAACATAATGATTATCTAATTTGTAAATTATTATCAGAACTAACAAATTTGTATTACAAAATTCTGATAATATTTTACAAAATTCTGACATTTAATGTCAATGTGCATTTTCAGTTAGCTGTAAATAATGAAAATAGGAACACTTTTTGTATAGCATAGTGTCTGCTACTTCACTTTGCTTGCAGTTTTGGTTTTACTCTATGCGAGTATAGCTCATTTGTTGAGAGTTGCACTAGATCTTGATCGAACGAACTACTTATGAGTCATTTTTTAGTGGTGGAGAGCAAATGTCTCAATGCTTCATGGTTCCTCTACAGAATAACTTCATTACACTGAACTGTACTAGTTGTTGCAGTCTATGGGCCATTTTGCAAAAATAGTAATATCTTGGTAAAAAATATCAATTCGAATCTGAAATTTTGTTTAAAATAACAGGAGACAATTTCAACATTAATATTTTTTACCCAAGAAGGTAATAAAAGTAGAAAGGTCTACAAAAATTGTTAAAAACTATGTTAACTTCATTTTATTTCCTTCAACGTTAATAATAACAGAAAAAATAATAATATTTACATAACTATGACAAATCCAATTATGAAATTACCGATTTAAAAAATGAGTGTGACTTCTACTGCATTACAAAATCAAGAACCTTCAGAGACGCATTTATAGCGAGTACAGGCTGGATCTACACCTTTTTTCTAAGTTATATCCCTTTCCTTTATCTTTTTTGTCATGTCTTTCTTGTTCTTTTCCAACTCTGATGCTATTAAAATATTCAAGGACTAGGGGTTTTTATGTTCCTTTCATCTTTTTTTAAATAGGTGATTATGACATTTTTCACTTTAAAACACAAGAAGGAAAAAATTCAGTATTCTTGATTTCTTAACCTTAGGATCTTATTTAGTCTAATTTAAGAATCATATACAGTATGTCTATTTGTAGCATTTTTGTCATGCTTTATTTTTAAAATGTGTCCCAATTCACTTCAGTATTTTTCCTTGTTATTTAAAGGCGTTGGAATCTTTAAAGGTGTGGGAACAAGAATTGCTTAAGAGAGACCTAATAGATAAGATAAAGGAGAGGAGGATTCTAACCCAAGACTATAGATCCAGCTACGGTCCTCATGATTGCCATGCCCGTACTTGCTATAATGAACCCTGAGGTTTTAGTTGTTTGCAAAATAGGTGTCCTGGCAATGATTAGTTTTCAGTCCAAATTCTTCAAAAGGCGGCTTGAAACGGAAATGATAAAAGCGACTGTCAAACATTTAAAAAACAGATCTTCTGGGTTTTGATATTTTGAGCATCAAATAACACATTTTTATCTTTTTTTGAAATGTAATCTTTCTGTCCTCATCATTTTTATAACACATTATATCATCTAGGTGACTCCAGTGGCGGCTTACTCATAAGGACTCTCGGACCCCCCCCCCCAATGATAATATTATTTTAATAATGTAAATACCTATATTTATTTAATTCTTTGGAGATAAATGAATTATGAATTGCCGCTATGGATTTCACCATCATTTGTAACGGAAGTTTTACAATATAAAATATTTGACGAATGTATTCTGGAGTTCGGACGGTGGCCAGAGCGTCCCAGTTTCATTGCATTTAGTGATATGGGGCAAGCAGCAGACAGAGCTGAGGGTGCCGTGACATCATTTACACAGCGTGTAATGAGCTTCTAGGGCAGAGTCCGAAGCTGCGCGCGCAGACATCAGTCAGTGCAGCCACCATAAATTAGATGCCGATGCCGTTGCCGGTAATATGTCAACGGTAAACGTTGTGACAAATGATGTAAGTTTAATCATTAGTCAAGGAATTAAAAACATAGAACAAAGAATTGCCTTAAAAGATTTAGGACCCCCTAGGCCTGACATGGTAATAAGTAAAACTCAAAATAGTTCATTTATTTTATTTTTATTAGCTATAGACTATACAAACTTTGCTTTATAATCGCTATGTAGACCCCACATGTTTTTAATATGGAGTGAATAACACTTATGTTACGCCTGCTTTCTGAACCGTAGTGTATGTTTTGATAACATGCCTTCCCTTACGTGTATAAAATAAAACAGAGCCCTCCCATTGCCCTTAACCACCGGCCGCAACTGGGTGACTCTACTGAGTGACTCAAAATTTTGAAATTTGATCTGTGATATGTATCCCACAGGAAGATTAGATTTTTGTCTAAATCATTATGAAGGACTGTAAAAATCACAAATAATTTATATTGGCCATGAATTGGAAAAGTAGATAATGGAGAGCAGTATAGCTCAGCTAGGAAAGGGAGATGCATATTCCACTGCAATAGTGAGCCATCAAAAGTTGCCAGGTTTGAGTCTGATTGATCGTCTTGCACATTCATTGTGTCTTATTGCATCTTCATTAGTCTAACAAGTATAAAGTAAAGCTATTTTAAAAAATAAATAAAAATGGAAAAGCAGATTATGACATCAAAATTTGTTGATTTGTTTAGTTTGTTTGGTCAGTGTGTGCCTGGCATATTGTGATTATAGAAATATTGGAAAACAGAAAATTATTGATTTTATCAGCTTATAATATTGTTTAGTTTTAAAATGTCAAGATAATTATTACACTTCCATTTATCAGGTGTACTTATTTTTAATACCATTTTAATTTATGTGTTCATTATTAATTTACAGATAAATTAATTTGGATTCGAGAGGAAGCCTTGGCGAGCATCATTACTGTAGAGATGCTTGACCTTCCCGTATCTGACATTGAAGTTGCCATTGAAAAGGAGTTTGACAGCAAAGAAAGTAAGCTCATTTCTTAACCGTATTGTTTAAGATATCAGCTCTTGCTATGAAATCTCTTTTATGGAAACTCTTGATATAAAAATAATATTATCATCATATTACATCAATAGATTAGTTATGCTTGGGAATATTTTCAATTATAATAGAGTGATTAATAAGGATGAAAAGGACAATATCAATAATTATAGACCTATTTCTTTGCTGCTGGTATTCAATAAAGTTTTTGAAAATTTATTTCTTTTACAATTACTTAGGTATTTAGATAAGAATAATATCCTTTTCAATGGCTAATACGGATTTCTAAAAGGAAAATCAACATTAGATGCGATAGTCGAGTTAATTAATTCATAAAAAAGAAAGGAATTGAGTATCCTTCTAGACTTTTCTGTAGCATTTGATTATGTTGATTTTGACAAAATGTGAAAGTCTTGGCATTAACGGGCTACCATTATTGTGGCTTGAATTGTTTTTTCATCAGAAAACATACCATGTTAATATTGCAGGAAGACTGTCTTCAAAGGCCCAGTTGAAATATGGTGTCCCATAGGCATCTGTTCTTGGGCTGGTGTTATTATTAATTTATATTAATTATTTATGATCGTCAGTTGTTGTGGATAACTTAATTCAATTACCGATGACACAACTTTGAATTTCCAAGTAATCTTGATACAAAATAGAGTAAACGGTTTTCTTACAAATCATGCTAAAGATCATTATTACTTTGTTGAAAACAATTTTATAGTAAATCCGGGTAAAACAAAGTAAAAGTATTTTAATATAAAGGGAAAGGTCAAATTAGTCACTCAGTATCATGCTAGGATATAGTGTACTTCAGAAAGTAAATTGAGAAAACATTTTTTTTATCTACAAATTGATAAGCTGACCTAGAATGATCACATAAACAGTATCAATACGAAAGTCTGTTTAGGCATATTTGGAGTGAGAAATTTAAAACAATGCTGCAAACCTTCGATTCTTTTAACAGCCTACTATGGGCTAGTATATCCACATTGAAAATGATAAGTTCGTCACAGGAAAATTGCAATAATCAATGTTAACCCTTCAACGCGGTAAGCCGTTCCGAGCGCTAGACCCTCTGGTGCGGTAGTGAAAATCGTCGACTAACATTTCCTTCTCTTGTGGATTGTCTGGCGGGACATTATACGTATTTACATTTACTGTAACTTCCTCATTATCTAAGATTATTGCGGTATCATTAGCCACATTGCATATATTTACAACTTCATCACCACTATCATGATTACCTTCAATATTTGGATCACAATGGAACTCCATTTGAGCGTAATCCAAAAAAACTTGCGAATATTATCACTTTGCGGTTCCCACATTATCACTAAAACACAATATACACTAGAACTAATCACACGATCTACTGTCGAACTGTTAAAAATATTACACTTATAAATAAATGAGGTTATAATAACCTATAACACACGAGAGCCCTCCACGAACCCGCTACACAGACTGAGTAAATCAGCTGTTTGTATATAGCCACGTGTTGTTTCCTTTTCTGAAGGTCACGGTGGTCTAGAAATAAAAATCAATAACTCAACAAATGGCATTTCTCTTGGCAATGTTATGGGTATACGCTCAGTTCATAAAAGTTCTTTATTTAGACGCTAGAATCCAGCATGTACCGCAGCGACATTTAGCGTCTTTAGACGGGCGGCCGCGCCAGAAGGTGAAAGTTTGGCCGCGTCTTTAGACGGTTCACCGCGTTGAAGGGTTAAAATGCTATTCATAAATATTTGGTTATTTACAATCAATTATAACACTATTAAATAATAAAATAGTTTAAGTACAAGGCAAAAGACTTTAATTTTTAATGTTTGTTGTTTGTTTGTTACAAAAGCTGCTGTGGATTTAGGTTTTTCATGTAAGTACTGTACATCATAGAATTGTTTTGAGTGTATTTGTTGATAACTTTTGTTACAGCATGTTTTCTGTTGCACAGTGTATTGTGTTAGTGAAGATTGATAATGAAGTTAGGAATGACACTGTTATAGCATGTGCTTATTCAGTGGTTTATAAATTAAAAGATTTGTACAACAGTAGAACTTTAAAGTTCTTTGGATGAAAGAGGTGACACCCTGAATATTGCTAATGTTTTAAATAGTTCCTTTTATTACCTATCCAGCATAGATAGTGAGTATGATAATCACACACAAGTTTACTTATGTTTTTCAAATGGTCTTCACAATTAGACAAGGGAATATGAAAAAGCTATTTTTAGCATGTCATCCATCTGTCATTGTTTTTGACTGTATGTAAGCATGATAAGAATGGAGACTTAAAATTTAATTAAGAGGACCTGGTGTGTCATTATAGAAACATCATCCTCGTGTGACTTTTTAAAATTTAGTAAATTTCAAAATGGTGTTCATTCTAACTAGTTTGTTTGACTATATTTTTTTTTAGTACTTAATAATAATCTTCATTCCACTAACTTTAAAGGTTCACGTTTTTTTCTATTTTTGAAGGCTACAATAAACCTTAAACACTTAAAAACAGGTAAAAAAATAACATATAAATTAATTACAATTAAAACATACATTAGGTTATTGACATATTTTAATTAGAAATTTTTCAATATTTGTGTATATTAAAAAAAGTAATACACAATCTTATTAAGCCTTAGAACAAGACAAATGTGAAAAAACACTATATATCACACAGATCATTTATGTCTTGTTGAAACGAGAAACTACCTACACTGTTCAACTAACTAAACCTATTTCTATATCAACAGCTTGGTTATAATGGGAACAACCATTTGTCCCCTCTTTCATAAGTTTAGTGGTGATCACTCCTTTTAACTAATAAAATGTTAACCTTGTTTAAAATAAAGGAATTTCTATTTTTTATTAGCAGAAGCCATAATGACCTTATTTCTATACAGGTTTGTTTGATAAGGTTGTCCGATAACTTTATATATGCAACTTCAATTATTTTTTTCTCCCCCAGTTTATTTTCTTTGTCTCTTTCCAATTAAAATTAGAATTTTTTAACTATATATGTTTGACTATTTTCAATTTATCCATTAGGCCTAATCGCATGTTCTTTTTGTGTTCACTAATTCTTATTAGAGGTCTTTTTGTTTTTCCATATATTGCTTGTCATATTCACATACTAAGCTATGTTGGTGACTTTTACATTTCTTGTGTTCTAGATTTATCATTTGATAGCAGGAGATGATTCATACTCTCAAAATGTCATGTTATCGTTTTATACATATATATAAAAATATTAGCAAATGTCCGATCCGATTAAACTGTATAAATAGATACTATCTAGACCTTTTTTCATGAAATCTTGGGTTCAATTCTTTTTTTTCCATATTTCCTACCAAGGGGTCTCTCTTGACCAACTCTTGTTCTCTTTCATCCTTTACTCTATTACAGTACTCGAGGACTAGGGGTCTTTATTGTATGTTCTTTTCTTACTTTTTTTATAAGGTAATGATGACCGAGAGGTTTTCCTTCTTTTAAAGACGAGAAAAAATTAGAAATACTGATACCTCTGTTAAAGAATAAGAAACTTCAACATAGTGAAATGGGATTTTTTTTTCAAATTTGGTTAAAAATGTCAGAACTTATGAAGAATACTTAAATCTTATACTAATCAATTAAAAAGTTGTATACTTCAATAGTCAGATCCCTGTTTATAATTATACAAGTTGTGTGGAGCCAAGATGTATTGTTGTTTGTCTGTGGTGTTTGTAATGGTATGTGTCCAAATGTTTTAATGTTGTTAATGTATCAGAAAAAATCACACATAACTGAATATTCATATATATATATTGTGGAAAGGTTAATATTTTTAGTTTTTTAAAAGAATTTTGCTTGATTGTAAACATGATGATTTATTTTTATTTTTATTTTTTTTTTAAATTAAACATACTCTTTTAAGGTAAGGAAATATTAAAATAAGTCAAGTTATTTATAAAAAATTCAATATTGTTAAATTGGAAATTTAATATTTAGATGTAATTATTTTTTTAAAAATTAATTAAACCTGGTCTAGAAGACATTCTAATTTATAACATTAGGATTAAAACTCGGATGCAGATTTAGTGTCATTACAATATTAACCATTTCATATACTAGTTAGGACTTTCATGTTAAAATGCATTCTATTTAATTTTAGTATTACAATACATCAACTAATCTTTTTTTCGGATTTCTCTTAACTTTCTACTGCAATTTCAAGGGATCGTTCATCATTAGAGTAATAAAAACACAATTTAACATATATATATTCAAAACACATATCACTGTGTGCAAAGGTCGTAATTAGATTACACATAAACAAGTATAGTCACAAGATATATTTTCAACTACACGCATGTCTGACTTATGAGTCGATACAGGTAGATTTTGAGTTTCAGTTAAAATATCAAATATATTTGTCTGGAAGTTGTTTAATATATGCATAAAATAGTACTTAGTTGCCTTATAAATCTCTATTCATCAATATAACATTCGTGTAGTGTCCCTTTTTGCAAACATACATTACTTCCAAATTGGTGTTCAATTTTGAATACATGTGCCAATACTCCATAAGGTGCTCTGAAAAACTAGAACTTCTTGTTCAGTTATTTTGTTGATAGATGCTCCTTAAGTCTCATGTGGAAAGGAGGTCCTGATTTAGTTTATTATCATGGTTTTGTATTCGTAAGCTAGTGCAATATATTTGTTTTAAGTTCCTGGTTGGGAATTTCCACTATCATGAGGATGCTTAAAAGTCGGATGTATCAAACTATTAAATGCTACTAACTTCTGCTCAGGCGGGTGGTGTGAAGATGCAGGTATTGTCTGATCTTTTGTTGTGAGTTCTATATATTTTGAAGTTGAATTTAGTAATGGCTTTTTATATGGTTCGATCAAAAAAGTTTATTTTATGGTGAAGGTAAGATTAGGATGTGTACTATTTATATATTGTATTATTTATTACTGCTATCCAATAAAAAGATGGTGTCATCTACGTACCTATGGTAGAATATTATATTACGTTTATATGGGTTTGACTCTGATATTAAGAGAGTGTTTTCTATGTAGATGAGAAAAATATCAGAAAGGATTCTCTACAGTGGTAATAAACCCATGTCTAGGCCATCATTTTTGATAAAAAAACTCATTTTCTAATTGCAACTCTTAATAAAGAACTGTTTTAGAAGGAAGATTATCTAGTTAGTGGTTGTGAAGAGATTAGAAAATTCCTTTAGGTTATTACATAATATTTCTATTGTCTATGTTAATGGGGATGTTTGTTCTACATCTATTCTTGTGAGAAAAAATATAAGCGAATTAAATTGTAACTAGATGAATTTTTTATTAATATTGTAAACAGCATTGGAAGACTATGTAAGTTACAATTCTGTCTAAAAAAGTATAGTAATAGTACACACTATTATATTTGTGTGCTTAGACTGTCAGGAAAATTGATTAAGATATTGTATCTAAGGAACATTTAAATCATTCAAATTGTTCATATCATTAGTTCCTCCAGTAACCACAAGGAAGTTGGTCGTTACTAAACCCTTCATAACAGTAAGTTTGCCATTTGGTTTTAACTTTGACGACACTTAAAGTCTGATGACACTGAACTATTCTTTGCTTTTACTTTTTCGAATAATTGTTTCAGTTATTATTCATTTTGACACAATTCTAAATTCTATTAACAACTATTAGACTAATTCAAGGATAAAATAAAGCAATAAAGTTTCAAAGAAATGTTGCCCGATGATGCCGCAAGGCGAAACAATTGTAGCTCATTTATATTATTAAAACATTTTGAAACTTTAAGCTTTGTTGCTTTATTTTATCCTTGAATATGGAGTTTCAACAAGAAATATCTGCTATTTACATTAAAATTAGACTAATTGTTCACGTAGTTCGATTTTAACTTATGACACACTAAATGAGGTCATTATTTTTGGCATGTAATAGTACTTTAAGTCTTTTTGAAAAAATTTTAATGTTGAATTCTAGGCAATTTATATTGGGCAGTTTTGAAGCTCAGTAGAGCCAAATTGAAAATGTGATAGAAAATTAGGCCTTGTTTCTTATATGCATTTTAGAAGGGCTGTATGAAAAAGTACCATGGGGGCTATGTGAGTTAAAAATTTGGTTGTAAATGGTTTAATTATTGAGTTTTAAATGTGGATTAGTAGCTATTTCACTTCCTTTATTGCTTTTGAAAAAGGATGAAATAGAAGATTACTGATTTCAAAGATTGTTCTGCTGATTATATCAGTCATTTTTTAATTACTCTCATTTTCAGATTTTTTTGGTTGCTGCCTTTGAATTGGGGGGTATTGAAAAACATGATAATTCCCTTGTTTAATGACTTTTTAGATCAAAGTAGGATGTCTGCTGCTCGAAATCTAACAGTATTTTGTTATATATAAATATTTTATTGTAAATTGATTTGAAGTGTTCATTCATAGGTCCAATTGTAAATGGTATAACTTTGGCCACCATCCTTAATGCTTGTTTATACGAATCAATGTTAATTTCCTCATTGTTAAGTCTACACATAATTCTCATGTAGTTCCGGTGATATACATACCTCCGTATACCAAACTTATACAGTTTAAGTACGTTATTTTAAAATATTGCATAAGGCAGCCAAAATGAACTGATAAATACCATATTTTGTCTAAATATATAATCACAACACTTTTTTTTAACAAGTTAAATAACCCTACTTATATTTGGTTTGCTTTAAATTATTTTTGTTTATATCAATAACAGCCGATATTATTTCATTGATGTAGTTTACAACATATGGTTTTTTTTTCATAAGTAGAAATGCTTAATATAAAGCCAGATATTTTTAAATACATATGTTTATAAATTCCAGTCAGATGTTTTTAATTACAGATGTTCATAAACTTCCATCCCTTCTACCCTTATATTCCATCTTTTTGAAATTTGAACGGAAACAACTTCAGGCTGAGCACTATCCACGTACCTTAAATTTCAAAATTAGTTAAAAACTGTAGAAGGAGTTCTACTTGCAAGAAAAACCATATCAAATAATTATAGATTCAATTGTGTAATTTGATTGATAACAAACCATTTCGATTTGTTGACCTTAATTTTAGAAACGCTGGAAAAATACATGTAGACTTCCATGTCATACTTATAGTAAAAATTAACCACTTAGATCTGTCTATAGTTTTAACAAGTTTTTTTTTCCTTTTCTTATTTTCAGAATCGAAGGTGAAGTAATTTTATTACTAACCTTGTGCTAAGGTTTAGATTTTTTAAAATTTACATGACATATTAACCTAATCTTTTATTTTTTTTATAAAAGTATTATTAATTTTGTTTCTCATTGTAGTTTTTAAATATCTAGACATGATTCAAATTTGAAATTTGATTATTTTTTGAAATTTATTTTTAGTATACAAAGTATTGTGATTGAGTTAAAATTTTGTTGTAAATTTGTTTATAAGGTTCTGTATGTCGAAAGAAAGAGAGAGAAAAAGTTATAATTGTTTAATTAATATTTAACTATAGTTAATTATTTTTCTGTGCATAATTGAGGCTATAATTACAACCTAACATGATTTACATTTTACCAGTTTCTTCTGCAATAGAATTTTTGTGGTGACTTTGTACAGGGAATGTAGGCTGAGTTGAACCGAACATATAATATAATTCAGAATTAAGTATCTAGTCATTTTAATACACAGAATGAGTGAATATAGAGATAATATCAAGTCACAGAATCTGTTCAGTGACTTGGAGGTTCAAATAATATAAACAATTCTAAATTTACATTAAAAATAATTGTTTATGAAAGTGCATGTAAGAAAGTTTGTGCACATTTTATTTGATTTTGTTTGGCATGTATTATGTGTGAAACATAGTAAGCAATGACTATTGAGTTTATTTTTGAATTGTTAAGTTTTATTAGGCGTAATAAATCTACAACATCTACTATATAACATTGACAAGTCTACTGGCTAACTATAACATGATTTCTTACTACATATTCAGAGTAAAGACAGTATTTGAAGCTGTTGAATTCCGACAATACACTGCTGCGATTAGCCTACTATTATTATCTAACTGTAGTGTTACAAAGTTTGGTAGCTAATTATCTGAGTGTTTATGTGTGTGAACATCGTGTCTCTAATATCTCAGAAGTTAACTATTTGATCATCAAATAATTTTGAAACAATGTAAAGGACAAATTTCTGTACCAATCCCTCTTTCCAGTTCTTTGGTAGAGAAGTGGTTTAGGGGCTTTAATTAAAATTTATAAAATTTTTTAGCTCATGTGAACATAATAGTAGCAAATTTAACAAGATTATTTTCTCGGTTGGTGGTGAAAAATCATTGCTATCAACATCGCCATAATGAAAAAAATATAAAATAGTATAAAGTTTAAAAAATAGTAAAACTAATTAATATAGATAACATATTACAGGGCCGTAAAGGGGCAGTGTAATAATTATATCAAAATGATTTTATATGTTATCAAAAACATTTAAAATACATAAGACGGACAATACTCAAGATCTCAGCTTCATCCACTTACATCACGTTTATCGAATTTAGTAGAACAGAAGTCAAATGCTCACTTTTCAGAACAACTCGGTCCATAATGGACATTGCGGAGAATTCCCGTATTCCATTAGAAATTCATAAGTAATCTGTCAATGAATGGCATATTTTGATTAACTTCATTGTAAGACAGTATCTTTAATTTCCTTCAATATATTATGTACTACAGCTGTCCATTATCCCTCCCTCTAGCACAATGCAGTACATGTTTAATTACCGATAAAAAAGTCAAATGCCATAACACCAGTGACCCACTGACTTGAAGCATCCTTTGCAGCGACATTTGCTTTTGTTTTAATTTATGAAGTTATTATATATGTAATACAGCTAGTATATCTCTTGTATCTTAATATTAATTTCTCATATATTTTGTTTTAGCTGGCTGTTTTGGAATGTTTGTACGCCGTATTGCTAGCCAACTGATGCAGCTACAGTCCTTCCTTCTGTCCTTGATAAGCTTTGCACGAGTTACCAGTAGTACTACTGGTAGGGCTGACCTTGTCAGGGACCAGTTTGGATTACATAAAATGATTGTAGTCGCTACGTCTGTTGGAAAGGTATTAAACATCTTCATCTATATAACAAATATCTTTCTGCAATTTGGCTAAAAGAACATAGTTTTAAAAATGATTTAAAAATTAATCCTTTACTTAAAGATTACCTTTAAGAAACCTTTACTTCAAGGTATACTATATTACATTTTTAAATGTGTAACTATGAGTGCACTTTGTATTTGTTCTAAATATGCATTTGCAAAATCAAAAGGACCCTACCTATCCTAGATGACAAATACTCATGTATTAGTTTTTTATGTTCTTTGTGCTGACAGTGACCACTTAGACTAGCTTTAAATACAACTGAACAATAAACTGATGTAGTAATAATGTCTCTTTGCAATAAACTATAAATAAATTACTTGTTAACATGTCATCACTCGTTGACCAGTTCGTTATTGTTTGCAACACTTGTTATTATAGTTTCACCGTGATATTCTCTTTTATTTTGACCATATTAAAAAGTCTATGGTATCTATAGAAAGTAAAATTGTAGAATCCATTTGCCTATACTTCATAGAGTTTTTGTAAGATTAAACAAAAGTATATATCTTATTACTGCAATACAGTTTGTCACTTAATATCATGTTACATAAATTAAATGTGATTGAAAAGAAGTACTTAAACAATAACAATTTACAAATACATACACAACTGCAATACTAAAAATTTATACATAGATAATAAATTAACTGGACATAACCCTTTTTCCAACTTTGTAAGATTGTAAAATTGTAGAATCCATTTGCCTATACTTCATAGAGTTTTTGTAAGATTAAACAAAAGTATATATCTTATTACTGCAATACAGTTTGTCACTTAATATCATGTTACATAAATTAAATGTGATTGAAAAGAAGTACTTAAACAATAACAATTTACAAATACATACACAACTGCAATACTAAAAATTTATACATAGATAATAAATTAACTGGACATAACCCTTTTTCCAACTTTGTAAGATTGTAAAATTGTAGAATCCATTTGCCTATACTTCATAGAGTTTTTGTAAGATTAAACAAAAGTATATATCTTATTACTGCAATACAGTTTGTCACTTAATGTCATGTTACATAAATTAAATGTGATTGAAAAGAAGTACTTAAACAATAACAATTTACAAATACATACACAACTGCAATACTAAAAATTTATACATAGATAATAAATTAACTGGACATAACCCTTTTTCTAACTTTGTAAGATTTATAATCGACATACTCTATATTGCAAACTAACCAGCTGTGGATATGTCCTCTTTTTTCATCCTGCCACAGTTTTTGAATTTAATTTTAAACATTTTATAAACTGTTTTGCAACTGTTCAACAGATTTTCTGATGCAGCTTTGGATGTTGAATAAAATGTTAGAATGTCTCTTTTTTGTTATGTCGTCACTCAGCTGGCCTTAAAAAAAAAATCATGATTATACAGAGTGGAAAAAATATCTTGCAACCCCTAGGTAGTTTCTGAAGAAGTAGAGATAAAAACTTCTCACCTTTGCCAAACCTCATAGAGTAAGTTCTTTCACTGTTATATGGTAAAAAAAAATTTGCCCTTTTTAAGGGGTATCTTAATTTTTTTCAAATAACAACTCCCATACAAAGTCCAAAGTTCTTTCTTAAATTTTCGTAAATATTTAATTTAAAAGTTCAATGTAAATTGTCTTCACAAATTTCAGACACAATATTGTTATTAAATGTGTTTATTATTCAATTATGGTATTTTCAAGTAATAATAATTGGATGGATATTACATTTTCTTTAGTAGGCTAAATTTTTGTTTGCTGTATTAGGCTCACAGCAAATATTATACAGTCTGCTTCTTTTGAATTCACCTTTTACTTTTACAAACACTTGACTAAACCAGTCTGTTAATATAAAGTGGTTGACTAAACCACTTCCAATATAAATTGCGTTGATTATTTGAAATATCTGCTTCTTAAGTCTGGAGCTACACGTCTTGGTAAAATGGATGCGAAAATGGGAGTTCCGATTCAATTGTTGCCTACTTTTGGCTTTGGTTTCAAAATATATCATTACCTTATTTTTATCCACTTAAACGTTTATGTCTCAGTTAAACTGTCAGCTCTTATTCACACTTCTTATCATGATATTTAACTGCTTTATATTTATTTTATCTTTTAATTATTATATTTAATTTAATTTATATAATTAACATTTATTAGATTTATATCAAATTTCTCTTACTACATTTGAATCTCAGTGGGCTGAGCTTACTCTTGTCGTGTCATCACATGGCATCTCCGATATAATATGTATCTAATGTCTGTCTTCCCACAGCTGACTCTAATTTATAATTCTTTCAATGTTTTGCATATAACTTGGTTAATTCCAACCATCACAAGGCTTTATGTTGTTCTAACTTTATTTTAATTCCCTTTTCTACACCTATACATATTAAAGGATACACCTTTTTATCTATTAAATACATTAAAATCTGTTAAGACATGTAAACTAACTACAATGACAAAGTATGTGTATATAGTAGACACCTTACAGAAACTTTCCAATCTGTGTTCTTTCATTCATCTAGTTTTGTAATTACCATGCATTCCAATTTTTATTTCCTTACTTGTTAACATGAATTTAATATTTGTTACAGATATTTGGCATTGACAACTTCAGTGGAGAAGTAATATGGCAAGTTCTGTTACATGATGTTGTGCCATATTCTGTTATTGGGAAAGCTAACATTCCTCTCTATGTTCAACGTACAACACGTCATTTCCCCTACCCTGCTCAATGTTCTTTGCTTTTTAAACACAAGGTGAGTTACAAAATTACTTGCTACAAGAGCATTAATTTCTTAAATATTATACTACTATGTCGTATTAATAAATTCAAACTTAACAATCCTAAATAGTTCAGTCTGGTTCTTAAAATTGTACTCAACCAAACTTGAAATAATCAAAGCAATAGGTTTTTGTGTGTATAAATCAAGTTTTATTTTACCTAGTAGATATTTTGTTTCGTACAATTTAAAAAAATATTCCAAATTTACAAGTTATTTTAAATGTACATATTCCAAGAAATCAAAAATAGAGCTAAGAACCAATTCATCTCATATTTACATTTGGATCAAGAATCTAAGTTTGGTTATCTCAAATAAAATTGATTCGAGGTCTTATTGCTTTTAAAAAGTCAAGTGTTTACACATCATTAATGTTGCAGTGTATGTATGATCTAGGATCAAACTCTTAAAATGGCTTTTATGTAAAATAAAGTCTTAATTCTAAGGTGGACATTTTAAAATTATAAGAGTTTGTACTATGCTATGATATCCGACTAGTCGTGCAAAATATGAGGAAGTAATCATTTTATAAATGCTACAATGCTATAAATAATTAACCTGACTGCAGGTTAGATTAGTTTCGGTCAGATTTGTTATTAAAGTAGCTATACTACAACTATACAGTCCACTTGAATATTAAACCCGATGTAACATTCACTATTTGCAGTGATGCCATCGTAACATTTGTAAAATGACTACTTTTACACAACCAAAGTCTAATATCGCAGCATTCTGAATTTATTAAGAGAAAACAAGAACATACTTACAAACCCATTTTATTCCTATTTTGTACACATTCCTTACATTATTTTTCAACAGAGGTTCCACCATTGTTGAGATACTTGTCATAGTAGGACACCAAGTATTTCTTCATTATAAATAGTTGCCGTCTTCAAATCATATGTTAACAGCTAGTTTGACCTCATTCTCGGTTACAAGTAAGGATTTCAAATATTTGAACACAAATAAATCACATGGTGTGATATCTAGGATGACGGGAGGGATGATCGAATTGTTCCTAGCTGGAAGTTGTGAGGAGGTGTTACGTTGTTATAGCAATGAGTAAACGGGCATTATCATGAATCAATACAGTGAGTAATCAACACAGTAACACATGTCATGTAACTTATTCTGAGTCCCATGATCCAATTTCTTAAACTTTTTACAAAAGATAACTGTGTTGATTTCGGAACCTTAAGAAGTCTATAAGCAAACCCCTTGTCTGGCCTAAAACATTGTCCACGTGTTCTTCTGAGTGGAAAATATCTACTTGAATTTTGTCCTTGATAGTGATGAAGTATGTTTCCAGTATGCACCAAATCTTCATTCATTATCTTGCACATTTTTGCTTCCTTCAAAAGTTGTACCCATCTTCAAAGCATTGATAACTTATTTCATGCTCTCTGTAAACAGTTAAACAGTCAATTTCATTTGGTTTAATGATCCTTTAAGAAATGGATCTCAGAATGCATTTCATATGCGACAGGCATCATAAACATTGTAAACAACACAAGGTGTGTACCAGCTGCTCAAATGTCTGAAAATGAATGAATTTAGCACAGATGCACAACATTTCGATATTTAGAAACAGAAGTTATTTTCTAGATTTTACCCATATTTTGGTCGTTTCAGATTTTTTCATCTTTCAAGTAGATAGAAGCTAAATTAATATAAATTAATTTGGTGTATATTTATACTTAAAGAGTTAATCTCTTTCTGATATAAATATATATTAGCTTTTATACAAATATTTTATTCTTTTCACTTTTTTTAATATACACACATGCACACAAAAACATCTATAAACACATTATTAAAGTTCTCTATCTTTAACCAAATTACTATTAATGTACATATTTTGGTTTAAGGTGACTGGTGAAGGAGTTTTATATGTGTTCAACCCTATAACTGGACAATCATTAGGTAAGTCTTTATTTTTATTCTTATTCTGAAGTAATTAGTTCACATAAGAGTCAGGAAAACTTAAGTCTTAGGCGATTACTCTTTAATAGTTTTCCAATGGTCATAAGTTGAGATTAAAATATAATGCTATTCCTTAATTTTCCTTTTATTGCTGTGTCCAAAATATAATATAGTATTTTTGCTCTAATTAAAAATCCACTAGCATTGGCTGACTCGTGCTGAGCCAGGCTACATAGCTATGCAAAGATCACCCCACTACCCACATTTCTCCACGCACCAGACAGAAATGGAACTTACTTTACCAATATGAATTAACACTTTGAAGCCTAAGCTCGAGTATAGGTCGGGCAGTGCAACAGCGCTTGCCGCCGAAGCCCGAGTATACATCGGGCTGCGCTAAATAATTCTATACGATCGCGATGTCGGCATATAATCGGGTTTCGGCACTTTTGCTTAGCTAATTGGTTATTTATCTTTGCATGTCTTTGATTTTCGAATAGTCTGTGCTGTTGATATGGACTAAATATAAATATTATAAAGCTGATGATGCTAGGCAACGTAACACGTCTACGAGGAACGAAGCAGACGTTTGTTTAGTTCAAAGTTAGTGACTGAGTAATCAAGATTCGTTATGTTTGTTGTTTTTCTTGAATACTAAATACTTTTTGAGTTATGGTGAACCCAGAATGTTCAGTACCCCTTTGTGTACCTGAATGTTTCAAACTATATCATAAAAAGGCCAATTATGTTTAGTGAAATGCTGTGTAGCTATTTTTGTTTGTGTGTTTATTTTACCCTTTTTCAAGACTAAGGAGTGTTGACTGTGAGTAAAATATCTATTTACATGTATATATATTTAAAAAGGTAAATTCTTTAGGTTTAAAATGATATATAATGTCACATATGATAAATATAACAAATACAATTTTTTAAAAACATGTCCAAAACCCCCAGGCACAGTAGGAAAGCAGCGCGTTAGAGAGTTAGACTTCAAAGTGTTAAGTAAAAAAACTCAGTAATTTTTTTTTTAAATTGTTCACATATTTTGATAAAGCTTTGATTATTCAAGGCAAATATTTGGCACTACTTTCTCCTTTTCTTTCTGTTTTCATCTCTAATAGAAATATTACCACATAATTCGTGAATTATATCTTTATTTTATATTTATGACTCATTTTGAGCGGTAGTCACTGATTTTAAGATAATTTTATATTTTATACTCACTCCCTCTCTTACTTGTAAAGTTGAGATACACGTTGTGTAATCTATGTTCTACCTTCAAAATTTTGCTCTTAAGGGGTCGTAAAACCATTAAGACTACACATACATAAATATAAACACTTTATTGTCATAATACACAACAGGTGCAAACCATGACTTTTGAGGAACTGAGGTATGAGTGGTCATCTCAATTTGTTATCCACTACCGCCGTTATCTTGTATCCACATCACAGTGTATATGAGGATTCAAGATAATGATGGTTTTAGATGACAAGCTGAGATGACTACTTCTATCTTAGTCATTCCTCAAAAGTCGCTCCCTTCATATCTCTTGTGTGTGTTACTATAATAAAGTGTTGTATTTATATGGATGCATTCCTAATTTTTTTATAGCAAAATTCTGAAGATGGAACATAAATTCCAAAGCGTGTAACTCAATGTGGCAAGTAAGTCATACTAGACAGAGTAAGTGTATATAAACTTATCTTTATTTTATAAGTTTAATTTTAAAATGTTTCATATTTAATATCTGATTATGCATTAATTTGTCTATGTATTACTTGCTAATGTATAAATTTTATTTCATATTTTCTAATATGTTTAAATTTTGCCCTTGTTACCAGAATATATTAATTTCATACATTATTTCAAACAAGCTCATGCTGTTATTAAATGATTTTGATAATTGTAATCTTTATTATTATATTTACATGACCTTAACTGTTTTTTAAACCAGTTTTTAGTGAATCTTCTTAAAAACTAGATTCTAATTACATTTATAGATATTGGGAACAAATTTCGAAAACAACCATACGGTGAAATAAATGTTTTCCATCAGAAAAAGTTGTAAATATGCAGTAATATCTAACTAGGATCATGGAAAATGAGGATTTAGTTATTTTAGAATGTAACTGTAACATGCCAAAGAGGCTAGGTTTGGTCAGATTTCATATTCTAAGAACTTTCGATAAGTATCAAATGCTACATTAGTATTTATTAATATTTATAATATAAAATATATATTAATAAATACCTTGTTTAAAAAAATTATAACTGATAATTGATTTCAATATTTATTATATCAAATAATTTTATTTCTAATCATGCTTTATAATTTAATAAGTGGGTGTGTTTGTGTGTGTGTATGTGTGTGTTTTGTGTGCATGTGCGCATGCATGTGTGTGTCGACTATTTGTAATATATATGGTTTTTTTTTAAGATGGTGACATGGTCAGGTTAGGGTATCGAGTCAAACAAACACTACTCCTGCATACAGTTAGTGAAGACTTTATTAAAGGGATTATATTAATGGATGATAAGGCACAAATTCATGTATATCCTGAATCTACCCGATCTACTGCTTTACAGTTGGCAAAGTCAACCTACTTCTTTACAGCTGATCCTGTAATTGGGGATCTGATTGGATATACTCTACGTCACAGCACAAAAGAGGTAAAGGTTAGGTTAGCACACATATTTTTATTGATATAGTTTAATCTAATATTTGTCATAATTTGTGTGTATAAGAATTAATACACAATGTTTTGAGAGTATGAATCAACTTTCAGTTATCAAGAACATAAGAAAATTGAAAATGTCATTAGCTTATTAGCTTAAGGCCATGTTGGAAACTAAAATTTAAAAAAAAAGTAATTTGTAAAGCTATCGAACCTTATTAGCCAAACATTAAAATTCCTATACTTTAAGAAAGGCTAAAATTTTCTTTGTTAAAACTCCACACTTGGTGATCACAAGATCATGTGCTAAACTTTTTAAAGAGGAAAAAAAAAAAAGGTTGTTTAACCTAATGAACTGTTAGGTAACCTTCCCTTTGGCATCCATCCGCTGTTTAGTGGATTAATCCGTGTAAGCTATTCTGTCCATATAGTGTTTTCCATTCCTTGTGTTGTGTAGTTATGTGATTTTTGGTTTTCCTGATCATGTTTGTACCTAGTCATAGTTATTTTGAGACTTTAAACCTAGGTTCAACCCAAAGCCTGTGTTAGAAACTAAAACTAGTGTAATAATATACTAAGAAAGCAACCCACCTAAGCCAAAACAACCAAGACTATTTGGATGTTTTTCACTTTTCTCATCTTTTAGGTTAACCACTTTATAACAGTTCATTCATATCTCAAAATGTGCATTAGTTTTTACATACAAAAATAGTGGCAAATGTCCAATTAAATTCAACGATATGAACACTCCATCATTATGCAGTAATTTAAAAATAAAATACACAGTTTGTTAAGTTTAGTTTGAATCTAGAAGACACTCCTACAAACATTAGTTTGATTTTTAAAATTTATTGATTTTAACGCTTATTCGTTTTTACCAGCTATTGTTAATGAAATAATATTTAAAGTGAAAAATATACGACCTAGACTGAGAACTGAACCCAGGACCTTTGGCTTTGCCAGTCCTCTACCAACTGTGCTATCCACTGAGAAGTGTACGCCCTATGCTGGGAAGCTACTAAGTAAAGCTCAGTTAATAGAGCTTTATCGCATAAAGCCAAAGGTCCTGGCTTCAGTTCCCAGTCTAGGTCGTATATTTTTCACACTATATTATTTAATTGGTTATTTGTTGCATAATGAAAATTTGTTTCATTCATTTGTCAGGCTTGGTTATTTTATCTTTGGTCCAAATATTGATATAAACTAGTAACTTTAGGAAAACCTCTACCCACATGTGTCAAAACTAATCCAAGTCTGTGAATAAGTAAATTCACTAAATACATTTAGGCTGAAAACTTTACCTGAGATTAATTATATAAATGTGAATTGCATATGTTAATTTATTAACATAATTGTGTTATTATTTCAGAAATTAATATCTACTCCAATTTGGGAAGTAAAGTTAAACCAGAAAATTACATCGATTGTCAGCAAGAATCCAATAGAGAAAGTACATTCTCAAGGTCGAGTTTTGGGAGACAGAAGTGTTCTGTATAAATACATTAACCCTAACTTGGTTGCCGTGGCGACACAAGTTGAAGATCCAGTTCATAAAAGTATAATATAATCTTTTATCCTATTGTTACATTTTTAATTTAATGGTTGAACTAAAAGTATTTTAAGAAACCCTGTTTTATATATAGACTTTTGAATACACAATAATTATTGTTCTTAAAATTAAATTGATCAAGCAGAGCCTTTTTTTTTTATTCATCTAAACATTCTTTACTTTTCCTGAGATAAACTCTCACAATTTTACAGATTTATTAATTTTTGTGTTTAAAAAAAGGTTGATTAATATAAAGTTATGAATTTGAAATAATATTTATAATATATTAGGTTTCCATTAATTCTCAGGTCATCTTTAAGAAAAAGTTAAGAAATACAACCTTGAGTTACTACGATCTTCAACAAACATGGTGACTGTTCGAATCTTGAAATTAGAATAACGAAATAACACAGTGTCTGTCTTAAGATAGAATTTCCTACCCTCAGGCTGTTTAACTTAAAAATATAATTTTTGTATGCTTTCTTCTTTCTTGGACTTTACTATTCAGGGCTATAATTCCCTCTATTATTTTACTAAACTGCATCTCTGGGAACTGTTCCCATTTTAACTCACTTTTTCTTCTTAATACATCTCTGCTAATTATTAATTATTTGAATTAATTAGTTTTGTCTATATTTTCAAAATTCTACTAATGTTGATAGTCAAGGTGACGTCGTTTGCTTTGCTTAATTACTCTAAGCATAGGTTTGATTCCTGTCTCTCTCGGTCTATAAAACTGACCACTATTTCACTCCCTTATCTTTAAATTAAAATTTTTGTTTAATTTTTGAAAATTATTATATTTTATAATTTTGGGCTTCTGAAGGTCTCAATTTTATTCTCTTTGTCCTGATATCATACAACTTTAATTTTTATTGTAGCTGTCTTAATTCCGAAGTTTCACTACTTTTCAAAATCGCAGATTCATCAGCATTTCTTGGCCGTTGCTTCCTCATCCCATCTTCTGAACAGTTGGTCGATGTTGATGAAATTTGCAGCGGTTGTTTATGATCTGAATTTCTTCTTAATTCCCAATTTTCTCAAAGATTGGTTTAATTGGGTAGATTTTGGGGTAGTAATAATTAAAGTTTATATGTTTTTTATTATTTATTTTTATGTCTAATACGGACTGTTTAACCATTAATTATGTTATTTAATATCATTCTCTTTATTTAAATTGGTTTGATATATTTTTAGCTATTTTCATTTTTTTTCAAATAATTCAACCCATTTTAATAAAATGTTCAGTATCTCTAATTAATTAATCTTTTAACAATTATTTATTATTATTATTGTATGTATAAGCGTTTGTATTTGATTTATAATTATAATTTTATTTTAATTGGTTTTAAGGGCTAAATTTTAACTTTGTAATTATAAAACTGTGATTGATATACAGATTTTTGTTAGATATTTTGCTTTTTATTGTATTTACCCCTTTTTTGGAAACTTGTTTCAAAATAACTTATATTTTGTAAAAACCCTTCTTTAATTTCTATTTTAATTCAAAACATTAATTATTAAATTATGTTAATGTCATACTTAACTACATAATATATGTATAGGATTTAACATAATATTTTTACATTTTCCTTTTTTTTTTTTAAACACATTACATATAATATATACAAGGGTTATTTTTGAAGTAAGGTCCGTTTTTAAATTTAAAAAAAAAAAAACTTTTATTTATTTACTCATTTACACATTTATCATATCCCTTAACAAGCTTTAAATTCTGACTTCTAAAAAATCTGCTGCTGCGAAGAAGCACAATCCATGACTGCAGTTTTCACTTCTTCTTCATCATTAAACTGCTGGCCACCAAGGAAATGTTATTAAATGCTGCAATGGAGTTTTCTCAAAGTCACACAATACGGATCAGAGTGTATTGTTGTACCTCTCTACATAAAGTCGACTAACAAAGATCCCTTTTCTGTCCCAAAAAAATTTCCATAATCTTTCGTGTTGAGATTGTCTGTTTAGATTTCAATTTGACTAGAGATAATCTGTGCCGCCATTCCATTGATTATTGCTTGGTTTCTGGAGTCATGTGAGACAGCCATGTTTCATCTCTCATAACGATGAGATCCGTGAGTTCATCTCCTTCCTCATCTTATCGAATTTAAAAGGATAAAGCACTGCCCAACCTTTTTGTTTGTGAACCTCAGAAAGTAATGTGAGAACCCATCATGCACACAATTTTCTGTAATTCAGTTTATCTTTCACAATAGTATACAAAACTGACCTTGAAACATAAGAAAATTCGAGTGACAATGATGAAACGTCTGTCTTCATTTGTCAACTGTAAGCACCAATCATCAAAAATCACAGAAGTTCGGCGGAGCGTGGCTCTTCATTCACATCGTTCCGTCCATCCTTGAACAATCGGACCCATTTTTGCACTTTATTGTCACTCATTGCACTTTCACCATAAACTTCACATATCTGACAGTGACTGTCCGCAGCTGTCAAGTTTCTTACATTTTAAAACCGAATAACAGATCATATCTTACACTTGGTGGGGTTTTTGATTGGGTTAAAAATCGTAAAGGAGTACATAGTACAAGTAACAAGGTTGCTAATCGCGTCTACTCATGCGCAAAGCATGCCAGGAGATCCTGGACATGCTCATTGCTTCAAGCACTTGTAATCATCCTAAAACCCATTCACAAACTAACCTTACTTAAAAAATTGCCTTCGTATATATCATAAAACAACAAGATAAGACAGTTCCCAATATAAAAAGTTGGGTCCATGGCCATCCAACGCCTGTCTTATTCCTGCTACAAACGAATTTTCTATTCTACCTTCTTTCAATTACTTTATTTTTGTATTAAATATTTGTACTATCATACTTGAAATTTGTGATGATGTTATCCGAGTTGTATTCAATCTTAATCTATCTTTTATAGATGTACTCAGTATTTATTTAATTGATGTGGTGAGTGGAGCTGTAGTGTTCTCTACTGTGCAGAAGAGAGCCACTGAACCAATCCATGTCGTTCATTCAGAAAATTGGCTTGTGTACAGTTATTTTAGTGACAAAAGTAGACGTACAGAAATTGCTACCTTGGAGTTATATGAAGGAAAAGTTCAAAGCAATACTACAGGTAATGTGCACAATAAAACACAATTTTTTATTATCTATAAGAAAAGTTAACTTATTTATGTAAATTTTTTGTAAGATTAATCTATTTAAAAGTAGGGTAAAAATAAGAACTTAAAAAATGTAAATGTATTAGAATCAACAATAATGCAGTGTAAGTGTGTTGTTTTTGTTTTGTAAGAAGTGATATATCAAATGATGTAAAAGTAAAAATTAGATTATTCAAGGCATCGTTAGAATTCGTGGTATCAACAGTTCAGTGACTATTTTGAGAACATAGGATCTGGTTTAGAATCAATAATCTCCAAAAGATTTTATTGAAATTAATGAACGCTATATTAATTATAAAGGGTTATAAAATAAATATATTTAAAGAAAGAATCAAAATATATGAATACCATATTATTTCAGATATCTTAATTTAATCAATACAATTAACAGAATGTAAAATCAGAAGTCAAAGCCTAATGAAAACCTCTAAAACTAATGCATATTGTCTTTAAGTATATACAACATTATTTGTTTACATAAAAAGAGAGCTTGGAATTTGAATTTAGTATACTAAAATAAATTTCTAAATTTATCTAATAATTTATATTTCATGACATTTTAAAGAATAAAATAATAATATTAACCTTTTGTACTTAAAAGTACAATTTTGAGGGATCAAATCATATGATATGAATAACAGCGTGTTATTCAAAGAGTGGCCATGTCATATAACGTGACTCGTTTATCTGCTAGTAACATAAATCCCATCTACTCTATCCTGCCTGTTCTGTCCTGCTTCCTAGCGGAAACATTCGTAAATATAGTCTCCTGTGATAAGATAAATTATTTGTGCTGCAATCTAGACGAATTCCTAAGAACTACTTTCATTACTTATCTCCCCTTAAAAATGTAGTCTGGTCAAGTTCTACATTTTATTGTATATACCGGAAAAGATACAGAAATTGACAGAAGTAAAGCAAATGATATAAGTATCTCAAGAAATATTATACAGACACTTCTATAACCATATCTTGGGCAAAACCATGTAATATACATGGATAATTGGTACTCAAGTCCTAACCTTCCACCTGGTTACATACTAAAAAGACTGGAGCCTGTGGAACAGTTAAAGTAGACTGGAAAGGTCTACCATGTTTACCAAAAAAAATGCAGAAAGGAGAAACAGCAGTGCGTCATTATGAAACCAAAATAACAGTTAGGTGGTGGGATCGCGGTAATGTGACGATGTTATCGACAGTGCATAAACACAACATGGTTGAAGTAACCAAAAGAGGAAACATTGTCAAGAAACCATCGTCTGTTATTGAATATACAAAAAATATGGATGCCATCGATAGATCTGATATGGTTGTTTCCTTCAATAATACTACACGTAAAACTACAAAGTAGTATAGAAACCATTTAATTTTAATGTTTTTATCTTACTTTGATTGACATATCTGCAATTGTTTGCAAATGTCTACCAACAATATAGCTATCATTGGTTTTTTATAAAACCCTAGATAAATTTAACAAAAGTTATCCTATGGATGAACAAGCAATTAGATATGAAATGTGAAAACCCAACTCTAGGTTGCACTGGTTAGTCTATTAACTATTTCATAGCAAATGTGCTAATTAACTACTTTTGTACTGTATTCACACCACATTTATAAAATTGGAAGGAAGCACCAGCATAAGGTTTGTTTAATTCTATTATACAGAACCTTTAATTCCAGAATAATTAAATTCCAGAACCTTTTTTTTCTATTTTCTAAAGTTTCTCCCTCATTCCTTCAGTTAGAATATGTGTTTATAATTTGTTAAAAGAAATGTTTTTCTCTTTTTGTTTAGCATTTTCGTCAGTATCAAGCCCCATTCTGCCAATGGTGGAGAGACAGGCATACATTCTTCCAGCTGGAATAGAGGCTATGAAGGAAACCATTACAGAAAAGGGAATCACCAGCAAGCATATTCTGGGTAATTTTAATATAGTTTTTTTTTAAATAAATTTGTGTATTTAACATCAATTATTGTATGGCATTGCCGCCAAGTTAAAAAATGTATAGAAAAAAGAAAGAAAGAAATCAGAAAAATAATGTAAAGCATATTTATATTAAAACAACAAATTTTTTAGTATCAACCACAATGTTTTAATAGAAACTTGCCAACCATGGTTTCGCTAGTTAAAGCATTGTCAAGGACTTATACAAGAATGTATAAGTCCTTGACAATGCTTTAACTAGCGAAACCATGGTCGGCAAGTTTCTATTAAAACATTGTAGTTGATACTAAAAAATTTGTTGTTTTAATTTTATTAAAATGGAATACCACCAAGTACCTACGGTCTCTAGCATAAATAGTTTAAAGCATATTTATAACAGCATACTGTCATAAAATAGTGATAATTTTTATGTTTTATCATTGAACATTTTATCTTTCAATGTCTAAAAAATACCAGGTACTCCAAAATTTTAAATACCCAAATATACAAATTTTGAACAAAATTGGTTTATTACGTTAGATAAATCAGTATATACAACCAGCCATGCATACAAACTTACATATATTAACACATACATTTTATAAAAAATTACAGATTTTCGTACAATACTATCTCTGTATTTTAGTATTTTAGACAGGGAAAACAAGTAAAATTTAAATAGCCTATTTTGTAGGAAATTTACTACAGTTTTGTAGTTTTTAATTTGTATTTAGAAACGAAAACTAAAAAAGGCTTTTATTTTCCAAGATAGTGGTGTTACCTCAACTCTCGTTAGGTACTTTTAGAATATTATACAAAAATTACGCCTTCTAATTCTTATTTCTTGTTATAGGCTTCCACCATAAAGTGACACTGATGTTGATAGGTATACCGCAGCTACAAATGACCAACAGTTCTTGTCTGTCAGTAAACCTCCATCACCACAAACAATGGCTCTCATAGAGGGTAATGCATCTCAGTAATATATATTCCAAAGTTTCCTCCTCGGTCTGACAGGATTGGCAGCTTGAAGAGTCACTTAATTTGAAAGTAATAGCCTCTAACAATCTGTTCAGATTCTGGCTCTTGCCACAAATCTCGCAGTGGCTCTTGATAGTCCTGATATAATGTTTGGTCTGCTGGCTCTTTTTGAATCTCATGTAGCCACTTACTCATGTTTCACTTACTCTCTCTTACAACTTCCCAGAGAGTACTGAGCTGTTTGAACTGAATCCATATTCGCAGAAGTTTAGCTATTTCATCCGCTTTTTTATTTCCAGTTATACGACAATTGACTGGGATAGATTAGAACACTAATTTAGTATTTCTAATTTAAATACTTAAATAGTGATTCTAATGTATTTGATTATTTGTAGTTGCATTAAACACTGGAGGAGTGCTGGAGATTCCATGGATGTTCTTAGACCCTAGAAGACCTCTGGCATCCTCTCCTGAACTTAGAGAAGAAGGAGTTATCCCATATATGCCTGAGCTGCCTGTTCCTGCGGAAGCTATTATCAATTATAATCAGACAATGTTACGAGTCCAAGGGATCCATACTTCACCAAGTGGTTTAGAATCTACATGTTTAGTGTTTGTTTATGGATTAGGTAAGATAAACATATATATTACTTAATAAATAAATATATATATATATATATATATATATATATATATATTTAAGTATTGAGATGTATATCAAATAACATTAATAATAATAGGCATTTACAGCCTTTGTAGGTTCTATCTAACTGTGATTAACTTTTAAAAAGCTAATTTGATTTTTTAAATGTTCTTTGTGTCATTTCAGTCATTGTCCAAAAGTTATCTAAATTTGTCCATGTTTTATCTTGTATATTGTAAAGGCCTAAAATCATTTTTTGTATAAGATTATATACACAATTTTGAAAACAATTTATTTCAAATAAATTTTTTTAATATGGTTCTTACAATTAATTATTTTTGTTTTGTGTCTTAAATTGTCTTATTTTGTACACAGTAAGTTTTATGGTTTGTGATGTCTCCATTAATGGTAAAACTTAGTTAAATACTCAATTTATGTGCTGAAAATGTTTTTAATTTTAAATAAGTATTTAAAATTTAATTTTAAATATAATATGTCTCAATTGTTTAAACTTCTAAACTTATCAAATATGTGTTTTAATTTCAATAAGTAAGAATTCTGAAATAAAAAGTTGTTTCATTTTTTTTTTCCGACATAGACTTTATGTTCTAAAACATTTAAATTATCAAAAACATTTTAATAAAGGCTAAGGAAAGTGACCTTAAAATAAAATTCAAATTGTGTTTTACGCTTAAAATGTATATAAATTCATACTCTTACTTGGTGTAGCACAGTTAAAGGATTACATTTTGATTTCATATGTTTGGAACCACTTCATTATTAATATGTTGTGTGTATTTCTTTCTCCCCCCCCCCCCCTAACCATTTGTAGGTTTTGAATACCAGATTTCTTGCTCTTTTATTGATAAAAACTTAGTTTAAAAAACTTGTATTCTTGGTCAAAGGAAATAGTGATAATAATTGCACAATTTTTCATCTATCATCTGTAATGTTTTTATATTAAATAACACAGAAATTAATAATTACTTTTTTTTAAAAAATTATCAAAATAATATCTCATATAACAAATTTTTACAAGTTAGTATTATTTGTCGAATTCTCAGGGCACTATATATATTTTAATACTATCTATGTGAACTTTTTCACTCGGGGCCAAATTGTGAGTTTAAATTTTACAAAGTTTCTCTATCTTAACAATCTAAAAAATATATCAATTCTAATTTAGTATAGACTTATGTATAATTCTAATTAGTGTTCTTATATTTTTAAAATGGCTTCATTTGATAGTTTTATAAATGCATTTGGTTTTAAAAAATATTATTATTTAAATGGATTGATCAAATTTTTATAAGTTTTTTCTTAGTTTTGTTAGGCTACCATATTACCTCATCTTGAAGAGTCAAATTTGATTGTGAATTATTTTGCTTCTATTATGTTCCTGGTTTGAAATTTATATGTTTATTTATTTCCAGCAATATCTTTAATGTCCTTTCCTTCATAAATTATATTCATTGATTCCTTTTTATATAATCCATTCGAATTTCTTTGAATGGTTGAAATTTTAATAGTTCTCAGATTAAATACCAAAAACAAACTGTTTCTTTTTACAACAAAGGGTCGGCATAGATTGATTTTTATACTTTTTTGTCTTATAGACTCTTTTTATATATCTATCTTATTTATGTGTAAATAATTTATATATATATATATATATATATATATATATATATATATATATATATTCCCAATTCTTTCGTTTAATTTATATTCGTAATCATTAATAATAAATCTTTTTACATAGTTTAATTTTTCAATAATAAATTCTGTCATATTTAATATAATACAAATGCACTGCCTTGGTAGCCATAGTCGCAGTTGTAATATCGTCTGATGTTTGGTCTACCATGAACCTCACTTTATATGAAACACTTCACAACACTCACTTGGATTTCATTTACCACTGTTTTAAGCCATTGTTATATAAATTATTTGCAGTTATCAACTAACACATATATCTTGATAACTATTTATATAAATCACATTTAATTTGCTGTTGTCATTTCATTTATACATCGAATTTTCTCTAACCTATCTCATCATTCATAAACTGTATATTTATGTAAGCTCATACTTTATTATTATTATTTTATTTACCCTTATTATTATTGATTTTGTATCTATCTATCTTTCGTCATTTAATTTTATATAACGTCAATTGACTTATTTCTGTATCTAACCTCAAAGGTAACCTATAATTTAAATTCCTAAAATACAACATTAATTTTAGTTTAGGTGCCAAAATATATATAATACAGTAGAACTCCAATTATCCGAACTCCGACTATCCGAATCGCTGATTATCCGAATCACTTTCAGAAAAAAATTTGTCCAAAAAAAGTCTAAGTGCGCTATTATTCTTCCCCCCGCGAAGCCAGTGTTTGCGCGTTCGCTCACTATTGTCCTTCCCTCCGCGAAGTCAGTGTAGGCACAACACGTGGTATGAGTCCCCACTCCAGTTCCGGCGCATTGCAGTCACGGCGCACCTGTCATTGTTTGTTTTCATTGTAGTCAGTGTGCTATTGACCTTGCTCGAGGATGCTACTCTTTCGCTACGGCTTACTTTTGTTTGTGCGTGTACAATACTGTATTGTTTTTTACCATGGCTTCGAAAAGAAAACGTGTTGTGCTATCGTTAGCGGACAAACTGAAAATTATAGAGCAACTCGATAAAGGTGTAACGGGTAAGAAGTTGTCTGAGATTTATGGTGTTGGACAAGCAACAATTTGTGACATTAAAAACAGTAAGTCAACACTTTTAAACTTTGTTTCGGTGCTTGAAAATGAAGATGGAAGTTCCTCCAGGAAAACAATGAAGACAGCAACCAACAAAAATTTGGAAGATGCCGTGTTTAAATGGTTTTTGCAGCAACGTTCTATGGGAAATCCGATTTCAGGTCCAATCCTTTGTGAAAAAGCCAAAATCTTAGCAGAAAAGCTTGGTTATTCATCTTTTAAGGCTAGTAACGGCTGGCTAAGGAACTTTAAATTCAGGCATGGTGTACGCGAGTTAGATTTGGCTGGTGAGAAGCTTTCAGCAGACTCTGCAGCTGCTGAAAATTTTATTGAAAAATTTAAAACTGCAGCAGAATCCTATGATCCGGAGTTTGTTTATAATGCCGATGAAACTGGCCTTGTTTGGAAAGCATTACCAAAAACCACTTTGGCTTCTAAAAGGGAATCTAGTGCCCCTGGATATAAGGTCAGTAAAGAACGTGTTACAGTGCTTAACTGTGCCAACTCCACTGGAAATCATAAACTACCACTTCTTTTGATAGGAAAATCAAAAAATCCAAGAGCATTTAAAAACGTAAAAAAACTTCCACTCTTCTACAAAAGTCAACCCAAGGCCTGGATGACTGCAGCTTTGTTTACCGAATGGTATGATGAAGTGTTTATTCCTGAAGTGAAAAAGCACCAAAAATCGGTGGGAAAAGAAGGCAGTAAAGTGCTTTTAATTGTTGATAACGCACCCACTCATCCTACAGCAGAACTGTTGGAAAGAGAGAATGGGCAGTTTAAAACGACGTTTTTGACTCCCAATGTTACAAGTTTGCTGCAACCCATGGACCAGTCTGTTATTGAAACAATGAAGCGCCATTACAGAAGGCAACTGCTGAGAAAACTGCTGATCGAAGGTGCTGAAGATGAAGAATTGGTTTTGGCAAATCATAGCAAAATAAATTTAAAGGACTGCTGTTACATGGTAGCGGAAGCTTGGAGTTTGGTTACGGCAGTGACGCTAAGACGTGCGTGGAATAAACTGAAAGGCCTACCGTCTGAGAAGAACAAAAAAAAAAGAATCTGAAGAAAATGAGAAACAAGAAAATGGAGAGGATGAAGATGCGTTGCCACTAGAGGAAATAAGAAAAATGATTGTAAAAATTCCTGGTTGTACAGAAGTAAGTGCTGAAGATGTAGGAGAGTGGATGGCTTGTGACACGTCTGACCCTGGTTTTCAAATTCTCAATGACGATGAAATTGTTGAAAGTGTGAGAGAAGATGTGGAAGAAGAACTTTCTGCTGATGTTGAAGTAGACGCTGGACCATCAGCTAGTGAAGCATTTGCCGGCCTCGAGACTGCTTTGAACTGGATGGAGCGTCAGCCCGAGTGTGACCACTTGCAACTGCTCACCGTCAAGCGAATGCGTGACCTGGCTGCCCGAAAACGGATGAAGAACGCAAAACAGCTTACATTGACGGAGATGTTTGAAAAACAATGATTTTTATTTCTAAACTTGTACATAAGTACATTTTATTTATATTTAAAACATGTGAAAATATCATGTTTCTTTCATTTAATTCAATAAAAAAATAGTGCAATATCAAAACGTAGCTTTTTTCTCTCCAATGGCAATTTTTTTTTAAAAAACTCCGATTATCCGAATATTTGATTATCCGAATGGGTCCCGTCCCCATTAATTCGGATAATTGGAGTTCTACTGTATTAGTATAGTTCTTTAAAAATGGGTTTTATTACTTTTATTAACATTTTAATTGTATTAATAATTTTCCAACGGGTTAGGTCTTTAGTTAGGTTTTTTAATAATAATTTTAAATCATGTATTGTCATAAAAAGAGCTACAATGTTGGTCTCTTGTAATCTTTATTATTTTTTTTTAATTAATTGGGTATTGTTTATAATCTTGTTATTTATGCTTAAATATAGATTTTACTAAAATTAAATTAATATCATAGATGATATAATAGTAATTAAAACACTAAGTTAGTCTTCTAATTTATTAATAATATTTGGTATTTTTTTTTTGAGACATTTAACATCCAAATGTTTACAAATGATATATTCTAATAAACTTCCTAAAATAGTAAATATTGGTGCAAATTTTAGGCCCCATATCTCAATCCTTGAAATATTTGAATTTTAAAAAACAATAACAGCAGATAGACCATTGCCAAGAGAAGCATTCCCAGACAAATATTCATATAACATAATGTTCCTCCCCCCCTCCTTCTCCTCCTTCTAATGACCTCCTCAAGTTGTACTGTTATTAATGGTATACCTTTTTATATAATATTGATTTAGATTTTCTATTAACATGAATATGTGCATTATTATCATATGTTTTTTTACGAAATTTGGTTTGAATTAATAAACTCAGAGTTGAGTTACAGCAAAATTCTCTCATATACAGTAATAGAATTTTTTGTACAGATATCGTAATAGTTTCTCATCCAGGCTTAAAATTAAATATTTTTCTAATGTAATTATTTTGTATAATTTAACACAGTTTTTATTTCCTTTCAGATCTATTCTACACACGTGTTGCTCCATCTAAAACTTTTGATATGCTCAAAGAAGACTTTGATCATGTTCTTATTACAGTTGTCCTTTTAGCTTTGAGTATTTCTGCATATGTTACCAAAAGATTAGCTTCTAGGAAAGCATTAAAACAAGCTTGGAAATAAATGTGATACTGTGAGAAGACAACTGGTGTGTTTTAACAACAGTTTACATTTCGGAACTTATCTACTGATCGTTTCCAAAATTTGTGTAAACGGTATCATTATTAGGACAGTATTTAGTTTGTATACTATTTAATGTATTTGTTATTGTTTTACTTTGAATGTATTGTGTTAAAACTACTTGCAAACATTCAGAAATGTTTTTGTAAAATGATTTTTTAGTTTTAAAGTTGCGTGGGTAAACTGTCAATAGATTTAAAGTATGTACACCTTCATTAAACTTTTTTTTCTTTTTCATTAAGGTATATTTTTATTTCATTTCCTTTAAAAATAAAAATACTCCGCTTACAGCGAACATTGTAAAATTGAGTCAAATCGAATAAATGTGTCTTCATTTAGTAATGAAACTTGTATTTTTTTTTTTTTTTTTTTTTTTTTTTTTTTTTTTTTTTTTTTTTGGTATATTGCTCTTGTATGCTTTAGTAAAAAATAGGTCAAGATTTAATCATACTGAACAGCCCTCACCAGAAGAAATATTATATGAAATACATAACATATAAAATAAGTGAATTACTGACTTCTTGAAAATACTAAGTTATAAATTAATAGTAAGAAGGTGAAAATGAACCTTAGATCCCTTTATAGATACAGTGATTTTAATCAAATTTTGGTAAAATTATCACACCGAAGTGTATGAAAAAATCAAGATCTATGAATAATATATGTTACTTGCTAATTGAAATATTTGATTTAACCAATCACAAATATATGTTTGAAATCATTTAGGCCGATTTTCAAATATGCAAACTTTTATTGTTCATTTGAAAGTTTAGACTAAAAATTCTCAATTTATGAATTATTTTAGAAATACTAACCAATACATTCATTTTGGGTACATTTGAGAAAATATACTGTGAAGTAACTTATAACCTTATTTTAATAAGAAGGCAGACATTTGAACAGCATTATCATTAACTAACTTGTACATATTTATGCCTTTACTCGCTAACTTCTACACAGCCCTCTGTATCTGCTACATACTGTATTTTCCAAACAATCTCCACTTGTAAAAATTGGCTCTTGGAGTTTATTAGTTTGATCTTTTTTAGATATGAAAATATACACATTTCTTCTAAATAGAACAAAATCTCATAAAATATTTATTAATTTTAAAACTCATCCCAACAACAATATATTGCCATCCTAGAAGAACTGTGACGGTATTAGCGAGTAATGGTATCACTTAAGATGGTGACAATGTCGGTGAAATGCATTTAATAATTAAACATTATTTTGTGAAAATTTGTATGTTAATTATTCTTAGAATTTTTTTTCCTTGTTCTTTAAAGGCAAAAAACATTCAGTCGTCATCGCTTTATAAAATTAAATTAAATAAAGACATCATCCACGAATAATTTAATAGCTTTGGATGATAACAAGGGTTGGTCAAGAGAGACCTGATAAGAAAGATGAAAGAAAGGCAACTAACTCAAGACTATATGAAAAAAAGGGTACTTACGTATTAACGCCACCGCAGCAACTTTGCGCATATATATATATATATATATAAGGTTTGGCCAGGTGTTTATGTGTGTATATATATATGTATATAGCTACCTGGCCAAACCTTATATATATATATATAATTATATCGCAAAGTAAGCAAATATTGGTGCATATATATATATGCGCAAAGTTGCTGCGGTGGCGTTAATACGTAAGTACCGAAAAAAGTGTAGATCCAGCTAGGTCCGGAGCCCCTGAGGGTTTCTTCGAATGTAATTAATTCTTCTATAAATATATATATGTAGTATAAAAAGATAATAAATAGAAACAAAGGATAGGAAGAACACAAAGAAATATTGAGAGGAATGCTTTATTGCCATTATTTTAAAGGGTGAAGTTATTATCATCTGACCCTGTGGAGGATAAAACGAATAAAATTGTTTTATAAAAAGACAATAGTAGAAAGCAAAGTATGTTAAAAGATAATAAGGGAAGGAAACGAAAGAGAGGAATAGAAAAACGTAAGAATAAAAGAAAGGTAGGAGCAAGGGTGTGAATAGGGGGATAAATAAGAGGAATTGAGCAGAAGAAAGGGGGGCAATATTGGAAAGAGGGCAGAGCTTTAGGAGAGGAATAACGTTTGAGGAAAAGATCACGAAAGGTAGAGAATGTAGATAGAAAGAAGTGGAAAAAAGGGAATAAACAAAACAGCAAGGAAAGATGATGATTGATAGAGGATGAGAGAAAAAGGATTGGACGAAAGGATTTATTCATCAAATATATATACTTTATTTAAAGTCTATCTCTATTTTTGTTCTTAACATTTCTGTTAAAAATCAAAGATTTTTTAAGGTTTAAATTTTGTTTTGTTCCTTAAACAATATTGAACTTTAGGAATTTGTTTAATACATTTGAAAATAAATGGGTTACAAATTTTCTTATATCTGATGATGATGATCAGGGATCATTATGTTATTTACAATAATTTTCTTTTATTTACAATGAGACATATTTGGTTTGGGTTATAAATCTTCTTTACAAAAATTTTATTGAAATTGCTTTGCTGATTTTGAGATATTCAAATTTTTACAACAGCCTCTTTGGTTAATTTCCCTCTTACTGATAACTCTCAAACTGGGAAATTTGTTTTTGTTTAGGTCAAGCTTGATAAAAATCGGTCCACTTATTTCATTTGGCCTTAAGAGTATTTAATGCTCAAACTACATGCATTCAAATATCATTACAAAAATCTTATTTTATCAAGACTAAATCATCTTTAGTTGTTACATGTACACAAACCTTCTTGTTACAAAGGTTTGGGAGAACACATTTTTCTAAACAATTTCGCAGTGCAATAAATATTTTTAATTAATCATATTATAGGTAATATTAAACTGTTTTTTTTTTTTTTTTTATAAAATTCAACACAATGCCACAACGGTACAGTTGGGTTAAAAATTTTGACACTTTTTCATAAGTATTTTAATGCTTGACTATATTTTCATTGGGTTTCATCATTCACTATATGAGCAACATCTTATAGAAAAAATCTTTTTTCTGCCAGTAAAAGCATGGATTCTAACCATGGTAACACTAACCATTGGCAACTGTGCATTTCCAATTGTTATTTGAAGATATGCATCACTCTAAAATCGGAAGAAACTTTTTTAAACTTGGTTTATGAGACCTGTTATGTAATCAAAATATATAACTTACTATAGGCTACATCACCTAAGAAGAGGCCAAGTACTTGCAGTGGATAGGTTGTGCAACCTTTCTCACAACAATAAAAATGTACAATATTATAGGCCTAATGAGTCACAATTTCATCAAGCAACTCAATCAAAAAATACCCATGTATAAAATATTATAAAAAAAGTAAATGAATCACAACTATTTAGCAGATATTATTTATAATTGACATTAAAGTTGTGCAAAATGTTTCACAAATTAATGCTTTGTTGGTTTTAGTATGGTAATATTATATAAAATATTTTAAAATGTGACAAGCTCACAAATTCTAGAAGTTATATTCTGAATGGTTCTTTTTCAAGTAGGTACACTCCACTGACTCCAGTATTCTTGTATGCATGGGTAGACCAACATTACTTCATTGTATTTGCCCTATTTTTTTTTAAAGTTAGGCAGTGAAACAATATTTATTTTAAAAGATAATAAAACACTGAATCTTTTCTTTCTGTTAAGTTTGTGTAAAGATTATTTATTGAGTCACAAAAAATAACAACTTGAAATTCGATTTACAAATGTTGGCTCCCTTTTTACAAAAATAATAAATCATAGTTTTAAAAAAAAGGTAAACTTCTACCTTCTCATGATCTTTAAAATGATCCTTAAATGATAATTCTGAGATAAATATTGAGATCATTACAACTTCTGAAGTTTACCATTATTCCTATGGGTGATGACTGATGAATCCACTATGGTGGAGGTGGAGCAAGGCCATAAAAAACTCATTTCCTTATATATATATATATATATATATATATATATATATATATATATATATATATATATATATATATATATATATATAAGGAAAAGAGCATAAAGACTCCAAGCCTTCGAATATTTTATTAGAGTCAATAATAGAACAAGAGTTGGTCAAGAGAGAACAGATAATAAAGATGAAAGAGGGGAATCTAACCCAAGACTACTTTAAAGAAGGTGTAGATTCAGCTGTTTTTAGAGATTGCCAAACCTGTACTCATTAAAGTAAGCCCCTGAGGGTATTAAATGGGTGAAATTCCTAAATCATAAAACTTTAGACCAGTTTACCATAACCTAATTTATGTCTGTTAAACTTGGTCTTAAGTTCGGTAATATACAATTCACTTACATTAAAATAGTATATTATTATTTGTACTTAACCAATAAAGTAAAAGAGAAAACAAGATCAAAGTGACTTTAGGAATAAGGTTTTTTACTGATTTTCAAATAACTAATATTGGTCAATACGAAATGAAAGCTATTGTATTCAGAGAAACGAAATCTGAGGCTGAAGTTTTTAACAATTATTGTTTTTAGTAATGGAATGTCAGAAAACGAGCTTACAACCTATTTAATTATCATAATTTAAGCTTAATTTTTGTACTATTTCAGAAACAATGAGGAGTTGAAGGACACTTATTTAAAAGTTTAACCCAACAACATAAATTATATTGGTTTTTAACCTAACAAATTTTCGATCTGGGTGGGTATTGGGTAATGTAAAGATTGTAAAGGCTGGTTGAGGGAAAACCTGCATGGAGTGCATGGCAACATTGGCAACACTGAATTCATAAATACGAAGTCGTGCTTGGATGTTTGGAGTTTTGCGGTTAGGTTAGAACTGTTTTGTAGTTAGGTTAGAACAATTTTCATTATTAACTTTAATTCGAAAATATAAGTTCACGTACCAATGTCTCCAGATTGCCAAGAAAAGAATAAAGTATCTTCAAAATTAAGCGGCAAAGATGGTTTGGTCATTTCTGAATTTACATCTGACAAAGTTGCCTGTAATTTGAAGGATTTAACAACAAATTTGAAAGTTATGCAGAAAAACTTGAATAAAGTCCTAACTGATCTTGTAAAAAGTAGTAACAGTATGAATGAGGTGGAAGCAGAAGGTACGTAACAAAAATACATTTTATTACTCTATGTAAAATAGTAATAATAATAGCATGTAAAGATATAGTGGTAGGCCTAGTTGTTTACAAAGAAAGTTACTGCTTTTTTGAGATTTTTTAAACTAGTTATACATACCTTATTTCTTAATAATAAAATAAGTTTTCAATGCAGAGCAAAAAATAAGGTATGCAGAATATGATTTTTTTTAATGGCCAAAAATACCAGTCACTTTCTTTGTAAACAATTGCTGATATAGGAAATCATTGTTAAATTGCAAAACCACCAACAGGTTAAGCCAGTTTTTTTTTTTAATTTTAATTTAGAAAATATCAAAACTACCAAACCTATTTGTGGTATTAGTGAGACAAAAGTTAGGCCTATGTTAGAGAATTATCCTGAAATAATTTTATTTTTAATATATGATAAAAAGGAAATAAATAAAAAAAAAAAAAAAAAATTGACGGAAACATTTCTAAACATCTAAACAACAAATTAAAATTGATTTTAATTATTAAAATTGATATTTTGTACGTATTTCTGTTGTCATTGTCCAATCTTACAATCGACTTTCTACACTGAATGAGAAGGAAAGCAATGACCCTTTGTGGTAATTGTTTACTGTAGCGCCCCAATTTTAATATTTTATATTTCGTTATTTTTGTACTACATACCTACTTCTCTTTATAAGAATATATTTTTATATAGCTACCTTGAAGGTAAAAACAATTCGTGCACAAACTTATTTTAATTTGTAATTCACTTAATGGACCTTAACCTAAAAAACTTGAAATTATGTTTTTTCTGGGAAAAACATCTTTGCTTACCAAAAAATGGTACTATTCCTATAAAGAGAGATATGTAGTAAAAAAAATAACGAAGAAAACAAATATTAAAATTGGGGCGCTACAATAAACAATTACTCCCTTTTTATTTGTTATATGTTATATATATATATATATAATTATATTATATATACATAAGAATAATCATTATGTATATTTTTCATATGTATTCGTATAATCATCATACGAATACATACAAAAATAATTATAATTTTACATAATACATTTTATTATAAAATTGTTGGTAATTATAATTATGGTAATTCTGCGCAATTACTTGGTCAACCCCAAACTTTTTCATATTTTACTACGGTCATAAGGATGTTCTCAGAAAGCAAGAAACATATAATTCAAGGCCCGCAAGGCCATCGTACAGGTTGCCGAGCGATAAGAAGGTTCAAAGTCCACGCGATAACAGTGGCTTGCGGGAGACGCAAGGAAGGCCTATAATGACAGGTTTGGCCAGGTAGCTATATATATAGCTACCTGGCCAAACCTGTCATTATATAGCCTATAGGTACTGCCACAACTGGCCTTCCGCGCGTCTCCCGCAAGCCACTGTTATCGCGTGGACTTTGAACCTTCTTATCGCTCGGCAGATGGCCTTGCGGGCCTTAAATTATATGTTTCTTGCTTTCTGAGAACATCCTTATGACCGTAGTAAAATATGAAAAAATTTGGGGTTGACCAAGTAATTGCGCAGAATTACCATAATTATTACGTAATAATTTTACCAGTTGCTATATTTATCATGTGAAAGTCTTGATTTTCAGTGAATCCTTATAGATTATCCACATTAGTGATCACAGTTACCAATGTATTCATAATATGATGCCTTGATGTCAACTTTTTCTTTAATAAGTATTTACTAATTACATTTTCGTAGTTAAATCATGTACTAGGTATAAAATATTTAAATATTTATTCATTGTATTATTAATTGCTGTAATTATTTAATACGTAAAACTATTTCACTTGATTAGTAAAATTTTACACACATGTGCACTGCTGATTTTAATTATTAAAATTAAGTGTATTAAAAATTTACAGCAATTATAAAACTAATAAATATTTGATATCTAGGATTAGTTAGGAAATGTAAAGGCAATATATGATTTTTTATTTATCAAAAATTCCAATGCTTATCAAAGAAAAAGTGCATTTTGATAGAAACTAAAAATATATGAGAAACACAAATAGTTCGCCTGGTATAAATTACATTTAGTACCAAATTAAAACATAGAGGGATAATGAAAAAAATTTCAAATAATAATTCTAGATTTGTTAAGTTTAATGCTTTAATTTCGTGGCTCAAAATAGTGAAGATGAAAACCATTACATGACTCATGTAAAAATTCCCAACTTCAACTTTTACAAATAATTGTTTGTACGCAATTAGCGTGCATCAATATATACTATTACATTGAATTAATAAAAAGCAATTAATAATTTGTAACCTGTCACTAGCCCGAACAGCAGTGAAATAAGCGTACTTTCCACCAACTAAGCTACACTGCTCTAGTGCAGAGTAGATGTTACACAGACTGAATTATTAGAAAAGATTTAATTGTTGGGGATGACATAGGTGTACATGCATTGTCTATTGGTTTAAATTTACAATATTCTATGTTTTTTTGTATTTTAGTTGAGGAAAATGAAGAAGATGATGATGATGATGACGACGATGATGATGATGAAAATACACAATCAAATGTGCTTGTTAGAAAAAGAAAGAAAAGTGAACCCGACAAGGAAATAAAAACGAAAGCAGTTAAAATGAAATTGTGATATTAAATGAGATAGAACATACTGTATATGTATTTATTGTTATAGACTATGAAATGTATAGCCTACTATTAATGTTTTTATGGTAATAATTGTTAAGCTCATGATTAAAATAATTTTTAATGTACTTTTTATTGTCAATTTTTTTTAAAGGACTCAAATACCACATTAAAACAAAACACTTTTTTTTTTTTTTTTTTTTTTTTTAATAACTGGGCTGTGATAGCCTCCTTCAGAGGCCTCACCGGCGTCGACCTAAAGGTCTTTTGCCGCCCCAATTTCCTTCCTACACCCAATCAGTAGTACCCGTCATCCTTATGAAGGAACAGATACTACCGATAGGGTTGTCTAGGATGGTTTCCATCTCTTTCCCCGGAGGGCCTAGAGAGAACAGCCTGGCTCGTCCTAGCGCCTCACACTCCAAAAGAATGTGTTCTGCAGACTCTTCAGCCAAACCACATTTCCTGCATGTATTATCTGCAGCAATTCCTATCCTGTGTAGGTGTTTTCTGAGGTGACAGTGGCTCGTTAAGAGACCAACCACCCACCTCAAGTTATCCCTTCTGAGAGAGATGAGTTGTTCCGCATGTTTCTTGCTTGGTCTGATAAACAAAACACTGCTTCAGTTTATTAATATGTTACAGAAATGCTACGGTATAGTTTGTACAATCCTAATAGAATGTTGTGTATTGTAATATATGGTCATATTGATATGTTGTCATGGTCTTGCCAAAACTAGAAATGTTTCTTCTGATAAAAACTATTGGGTGGAATTTTCATTAAAAAGAATGCATTATCAGTCATTCTTAATTTCAGTACTAAACTAGTTTCAGGCGATGATCCCCTTCGTCAGGGTAATAAAAACAATTAACACAAACATTTAAACAAAACACAAAAACATATCACTCTGTGGAGGTAGTAAGTTGTAAATAGTTCTCATATTAAACGGATTTATACACTGAAGTCCGCAAAAATAAGTCTTAAAATCTTGTTTAATATCTAAATTCAACATAAGAAAATGGGGGTTTTTATAAGAAATTTTAAAGTTAGCTGTCACATTGGGAAATGGATATATAAAAAAAAAATTGAATACCCTATTTTATTATAGTGGATAAAGTAGGTAAGGCCCCCCCATTTGAAATTTTGGTACTTACGTATTAACGCCACCGCAGCAACTTTGCGCATATATATATATAAGGTTTGGCCAGGTGTTTATGTGTATATATATATATAGCTACTGGCCAAACCTGTCATGATATATAATTATATCGCAAAGTAAGCAAATATTGGTGCATATATATATGCACAAAGTTGCTGTGGTGGCGTTAATACGTAAGTACCGAAATTTTTTATAAATCTTATAGTTTCAGAGATCCACTAAGGGGTCTATTTAAGAATAACACTGGTAATAAAAGTAATTTTTCTACATTAAAAAAAAATCAAATCCACATTTTTGGTTCACAACTAAACTAAAATTGTATTTAAAGTTTACTTACTTTTGTTTTGTCCGTCACATGACTTCCTTTTCTTTTTCTGATGCGTTTCAGAGATTTACTTCATCTTCAGATAATTATCACTCGTGAGATCATTAAAACATTTAAGATACAAATAAACACATACATTTACAACATGAATTATTTGATGTTGGGAGCGCCGAGTAGTGGTTCTTGTAGATGGAGTAAATCTCCGAAACACGTCAGAAAAAAAGGAAGTCACATGACCAACAAAACAAAAGTAAGTAAGCTTTAAATGTTATTCCAAACTTTTGATACTAAAATAAACATGTACCTATCTTAAAAAATATATTTCTGTTTTAAAGGACAGCCTTATTAGGATAACTTTATGACATATGTAGCTGTAAATATAATGTCTTATCTAATTCTAAACTATCAAAAATGTTAAATCTTCGTTGTGTATTTAATAAAAAAAACCTCATTTGTCATATAATGATTACTGTTTTTATAATGTGTCAATTAGATTATTTGCTTAGCAACAGAATTGCTAAAATCAGGCGAAATTATGAACTTCATTAATTTCCTTCAGGTGTTTAAAAGTGATCTATAGGCATCGTATATTGAAAAAAACATGTATATATTTTAAAGTTATATTCTTGAAACTTTTAAAGAAAGAGTTACTATGTTACAAATATATTTTTATGAAAATTTTCTTCATTTTTTTATGATTCTAAAAATCTACCTAACTCCTAAATTAGACCAAGAACATTAGATGTAAGAAAATGAAAACGTGAGATTCTGTGTTTGATATCCCAAGAATTTTAAAATGCTTAAAATTCAGCTGATATGTACTGTGGACCTCCATCAGAACAAATCTTGTCAGTGTTACTGGGAATATAAAACCAGTATTTTGAACATTTAATGTATTAAGTGCTTTGTTGTTGATTTTAACTTATAATTTTTTTTTTTTAAATGGAGTACTGTATGAATAAATGATTATGCTGTCGGTTTCGACAAAGTGCTTCAATCAACCACTACAAGCGCTAGCTACAGTTTAACTCCAAAATCTGTACTGCAACAGAATTACAAATGGCTGCTGTACGAAGTGTACGTAGTTGCTACTTGGCAGCGCCACATAACCTTTGAGGAAACTGCTTTGAAATATTTGAGGTGTGTGTCCCTGTGTGGTGACGTCATACCATGTATACAGTCTTCAGTCTTGTTGATCGTGTTTAAACTAGTAATGGGTGTAGTTCTAGTAAATTTGTGTGCTAAAATATACAAAAGTTGTAGTTGATGTGTTGTGTTGGTGTGTAAATAATTATGAAGTGGTGTATTGTTGATACGTAAGAAGACATGTTTCGTTGTATTCCTATATTTAAGGGATGTAATCGGCAAGTTGAATATGTTGACAAGCGTCACTGTTCACTACAGACAGTTCCCGAGGACATTTTGCGATATTCGCGAAGTTTGGAAGAACTTTTGTTGGATGCAAATCATATAAGAGAACTTCCTAAGGTATTCACCAATATATTATTTTGATTAATGTGTTTAAGCAGTTGTTTATGTAAATTTTTGTAAATAACCTCGAAGATGGTTCTCTAATAAATGACACTTGAGAGGCTAGTCTGCTAGCATAGGCCTATTTTAATAACCGTCATTTAAATTGGAGTATTTGTTAAAATTAATACACATGTTGTTTAAAATAAGAAACCCCTAGCAAAAATTATGCCTATGTCTAATTGAAAGATAAAATTAATTTAACACACAGGTTCTATTTGGCTTAGCCTAGGTTAAGTGACAATTTTGTTATTGTTTACACAGAAATTGAATTTACACTTAGGAGAAACATTGTTTTGTAGATATATTCTTTCTATATAGGTGGTAATATGGTAAATGTCCAGTAGGATAAGATTAATTCAATGTTTTTGTTTAGTTTGGGATTTTTATTTTATTTAACTAGACTAGTATTTAACACAACTTTATTAAAAATTATCTGCCCTCAGATTAAATTATATGTTTTAGCTCATGTAGGCTACTATAAGTTAGCCTATTTATAACTTAAAACATTTTAAACTAGGACCTATTTTATAATTATTTAAGTTATGAATTAATTATGATGGTTGCTGAAATTCTGAATTAATTTTTGCATGTTTAAATGAGGTTAGGATGATGTTTAGTGGTGTTCAGAACCATGTTCCTCCCACTGGTCTTATATAGGCTAGCCTATATTTTTTATTCTTGGTACTTGACCATAGTGTTAAACCTTTTGGGATTGTGAATTATTTTTCATGGTTATTCCTTTTTTTTTGGTTTAATTCTCACATAATCGTTTAAGTGTTTTGTTTGTATGTTTAACATACGTAATTTTAACTAAACAAGTTGCAAGTGCAAAATATCCACTTTTTAACCACATCGAGCCTACTTATTGGTTAAAAAATATCAGAAATAAAAATAAATAATCAAGGAAAGCATCTTTAATCGACATTTAGTGCCTGGAAATCAATCAGCTCATGTTAATAAGAATTTCACTAGGCTATAACATAAACTTTATTTATGTTATAATCTATCATTTCAGTTACAGATGAAATTTTGTTTTCATGTTCTAGCTATATTATAATTAGGCTTTACCACGGTAATTGTTTACAAAGAAAGTTAACTGTATTTTTGGGGATTAAAAAACAATCATATTCTACAACATTAATTTCTCAATCATAAAATAAATTTTCAACACGGAGCTTTTTCACAGAAAAAAATATAATTTCAACTTTTATAGGTTAAGGTCCATTAAGTGAATTATGTGTTAAAATAGGTTTGTAGGCCTACGTGAATTTTTACCTTACAAGCACAAGTAAATATATATATTATAGCCAACCAACCTGAACTATGCGTACATTTTAAAAAAATTGTGGGGGGGTGGGTCACCCATCCATAAAATAATCACACTCAATGTTGCTTTGACTTTGGTGATCTATAAATGCATTGAATTCTGTAGTTTTGAAATTGTGATTTTTCGATGAAAAAGTTTGCTCTGCGTTGAAAACTTATTTTTTTTATTAAGAAATAAGGTATATGTAGAACATGATTAAAAAATTCACCAAAAATACCAGTAACTTTCTTTGTAATCAATTACCCTTTGCCACACCATATAAATATCTAGAAGTTAAAGCAGTTATTTTGGTATGAAGACCTAGATGTATATTTCTTTAGTTTTATCATCTTTAAGACTATACGGTAATATCAATCTTAACGAACTGGCCCAACTATAGTATTAGCCTATGTGTGTAAAATCTTTACATTTTTGAAAATTTCGGTTTAGGTTATAGTGATCATTTCTAGGCTTAAGTTATGCTATAAAAAAAACCTCAATTTAAGCTTTGTGTTAGACTCAAAGCTTCTGGCTGTATGTTATAAAACGCCAGCAGCTGATATTTGTTGGTTGGTAATATATAATATTGTGTTCATGTAGAACTATATTCTTTGATCATTCCTGTAAAGTTTGTCAACACAATAGATGTTGTGAAATAATAATAAATAATGTAAAATAACCAAAACAGAAAAGTCCAATGTCGAACCCATTGCCCTAATCCTACAAGGCTTAAGCTTAACTTTTATATGCCTTCTAATTCTTAACAAACCTAGTCATGTATGCTAGGTGAACTATAGGTTATGAGGCGGTTAATTTTAGAATAACAACCGACCTTATTTTTTAACTTATACAATTATACTTTTCTAGATGTTGAGCTCTTTTAGCGTCTCTATATCCTTTTCAATTTTGGTTATCTCTATTTGTTTAACTTGTAATTTGTCAGGATTAAACCTAAATATAGTAATATTATAAGCCATCAAGACTTAGTTATGTAATTTAGCCTATATCTCCACTTGGTGGCCGTAACTCAAATATTTTTGGTGTGTATTACTCTAATTTTATTAACATTTTTTGGAAACTCATGTTTTCATATCAGTTTATATTGAGCAGAAATTGTAGCCATATTATTCTTGTAAATTAATTGCTATTCATTTATAAAATAGTGGCCAATGTATTAGAAAATAGTTTAGAACATTCCAAAATAAGTTCCAATAACATTTTCCATGAAAACAAATTTTATGAAAAATTTGAATTGGGCGTCACAAAGATCTTTTGAAAAGTTGGCTACAAAAATATTGTAACAAACTGTATTTTGAGATTGCTAGAGCTCAAAATTTGATATAAAATATTTTTCGTCATACTGCTTCAAAAACATGCATTGAGAAGCCAAACTTGTTCTTTTTAGTCCTAGTACCAAAAAACATCAGCTGAGGTGGAAGTCAGTTTATACGAATTAATTAACGATTGTAAAGCATCTAAAATAACAACTGATACTCTCGATTGTAATTAACCGTTAAAACAGATGTTACCATCAATTTGAAGGTAAATCGGTTATAACATTTTAGTGGATGTGAAATTGTTTTCTTATATTATTTGCAGTATAACGAAAAATATAGTTCATGACGGACCAAAAGAAGTTATTCGATCCTCGCTCATTTTTCGACTTCGGCTCCGCCTCGACCGTTAAACTTGAGCTTAAAACTTCACTTTAGGTCCTAGTAGTGAAATATACCCTACTATTATTCTGTCTATTATGTTTAAATGGTCAGCATTAAAATTCTAAAATATTATCACTAATGTGGCCCTTGACTATTCACAATAAATTTTGTATCCGATGATGAAGTAGAAAACGCAACTTCAGTTATTAGACTCTATTTCCTAATCTTCTGCATTAAAATAAATTATTTAATTTGTTTAGGCCTATATGTTAAATATTTTACATTTATTATAGGCTACCTAAATTCAAATATAGTAGATTTAAATTTTTCACATATTGTTTAAAATTGGTGTTGAAAAAGCTTAAATATTGTGTGGAAGATGGATGATCACAGGGTTAAGTAAGAACTAAATTTACTTGAACTAAGAATTATTTCCTTTATTTTTGTAATAATAACTCCTTCATGGTTTTCCTAATGCTGGGATTATCGAATACTTCTTAGTATTCGAATAAGTATTCATTTAAAACTATTCGAATAGTTTTCTGTACAATAAGACAAGATCGGAATAAATAAAGGCACCAATTTATTTAGTCATTTTTCAAATTTAAATTATTTTATAATTTTACTAAGAACTCCAAGTTTTAAATGAAAATTAATGACTGAATAAATATCCATATAGGCCTATCATTAGGTTTTTTCCTTTTCTTAGTGCAATGAACATAATATTAAAAAAAAAAAAAAATCCTTAGTAATAGACCAGGAATGTTGTGGCCACAACAAAGAACAATTTTTAAGTTACTGAATTATATTTAGTATTAGTACTATGAAAGTGTTTGTCTTTTAAATATATACAAAATGATGAAAGGATAGTGTTCAAATATTCAAATAACCTAAAACTACTTGTGCGTGATCTCTATCGAATAGTAATCTAGCGAATAGTTAATAACACAGTGGTAAAAAATACTCACTATATAAATAAAGTATTTGTGAGTACCCCTACGAATAGAAATTGATTCTGTATGTACATAATTCTGTATGTATGAAGAGCGTAGCAGCTTGCCAGAAAAAAGTATTCATTAGAAAGTATTCGAATACTTTTCTTACTATTCGAATATTCTAATAAAAGAACTATTCGAATATATGAATACTTTTCTATTCGAATAACCTATCATTAGGTTTTCCTGTCTTAGATTTGTTTAGATCTGGCAATGGCCTTATTTTCTTTGGAAATGTTTCTTATTTTTAACAGCTTATTGATCTTGATAGTATCTATAGATTTTAAAACTGATTTTTTAATTTCTAACAATTCTATCTGCAGGAATCGTATAATAATTCTACACTGGTCTTGCAATACATTCCTTCTTTTACTTAAAACTTAATAGAGACCTATTTGAATGATGAAAATGTCATTTTATAAATGCCTACCTACTTTTATTTAAATACCATTTGTTGATAAATACAATTATATAATTATGTAGGTTAGTATAATATCATATAGGCTATATGTATATGTTACTCATTATTTTGAAGGAATTTCTATAAAAGATTCTATATACCGTACTCTCTTATTTATTTATTAATTCATTGATTAATCATCTCAAAACTGAGTTAGTTTCCTGAGGTTTTCCCTTATAAATTGTGATCTTGTATTATACAATTCATATACACTTGGCTATTTTTTATGAATATTAAACAAATTTAAAACATGTTAACAAACTTATATGAGCACCATACCCATAATATTTTGATATTCATTTAAACAATTAAGATAGGGTAAATCTGATTCGAATTTACCTCTAACCACAATCACTGGAAATTTTAAAATAAAACACAATTATTTGATTAATTGTTCTTTATTTATTCTTTCCACTAAATGCCCTTTAAATTTAGGTTAGGGGTAGATTCGAATCAATATTGTGAATTTCATTTGAGGATCCAATAATTAATTATTCCTATTAGTGAACAACCTAATAAGAAAGCAACAAATAACTTATAAGAATTAAGTTGCTAGTCTATATTATCTCGATCTATAACTTGGAAGCTTAGATTGAGATTGATTTATGATAGTACTCTATTAATGTTAGGCTTTCTAATTTTATTAATGGAACAATATATGCCTACAGTTAGATATTTAATTTAGGTAGGCCTCCTTAGAAAAGTTAAGTAGGTAATTTTCAATTAATAATTTTAAAATACGCTGAGGCATACAAACTCTCTTTATCTCAAGATAAGATAGCTAACATGTTTGAAATAAGCTATCATTTGTTGTATGTAGTAACTATACTCAGTTTAAAATTTAACATATTTTTGTTTCATTTTTAGGGTTATCCCATACCTGCACTTAACAGTCAATTTATTGTTTATAAATTAGGTTACATAATTTACTTTAAATCATAATAATTATTTAACATATAATGTTAAATCTTGTGTTTTATTTTTGTACTCACACAAGGCTATGATATATAAATTATTATGTATGAATATTTATAGGCTATATTATATTAAATCAGGATCCATAATCAGCTGACTAAGGAAGAGAAATGCCAAATGTATTTTATAACACAATTCAATGTCAATAATTAAAAATAATAGCCTATGTCCGTGTTTGACAAATATATAAGTGTATTTAGTGTTTTTAAATTCTTTCAAATCTGGTCAAATAAAATTTATTACTAATAAGTTATTTTTAAATTTAATAAATCAAATCTGATTATGTTGTATTACCAGAATTATTATTATTCTCTTTGATTGTCTGTTCTTTTTCTTAGTATTGAATTAATTTCACTATTACTTACACGACTAAGTGATTATAGAATCATTTATTAACAGTCACTTTATTTTCAAGGAAAACCAACAATGTAAGTTATTGTATACTATGATGATTCTAATAATGAAATTTAGGACTACAAACAAAACAATAGGTTAAGAACAATAGAGATAATTTGTTGATACGCTAGCCTAGCTTACAGTTTATTGCCATTTTTGGAAAAGAGTTAGATACGCTTATTTTGTGTGTGTATTGTGATAACAATGGAATTATTAAGATATAATAGGAATTATTTGATATGTAAAAGTGTTTGATTTTCTCACCCTTGTTGATCTGCCACCTTAGGACTAATAATAATTTAATCTTTATGGTTTATGCCTAAGATTAATAAATATATACGTCTCCTTTGTCCATATGTATTTACTTCATAGTGGCAATCACCCAATATTTCCACCAATGAACCAAACATCCACTGAAGATTATTATTTGAGTAATTATGAATTTGAACTTAGTTGTTTCCTGGCTCAAACTTTCAAATTTTTCCTACCGAGTAATTATTATCAGAGTTTTCCTTTATCAAATATATTTCCTCTATATTTCACCTTTTTTTTTCAATCCTATCCTTGTCTCCATTAGGCTATAGTAAATTAATTACATCATATAATAATCTAATTATAAATTGATTACAGTAAATAGTAATTACTTTAAATCATGATAAGCTACTATGTTAAATTTTAAATTACGATAGTTTTATTTTGTGCTCAACAGTTAACAACTTAAATTCTTACATATATACACCAGCATTTACAATTAGGTGATTAACAAAGAAAATTGGCAAATGTACAATTGTATAAAAATGGCTTGTTATATGTACATGAACCAAGACTACTGAGCAAAGAATACAAATACATTTAGGCTATGTGAATTTAACTACCTATATAATTATAACAGGAATAGAAACTATGTACATAAAAAATAATAATTGTACCCTACCGTACTGAAATTACATGTAGAGTCCTATCAAAATCTGCAGCACAATAGCTAAATTCATACACACATAAATTAAATACAATTGATAAAAATATATAAAAACAAAGTAGAATTAAACTACTTAGACCATAATATAGTCAACAAACTGAGAAATAATCATTGCACTAAAAGTACATTTAGTGCAAAGACAAATTCCATGAAATATATACTTTGTGAGCGACCAAATTATATAGAGTACCGGTAGCTAAGGAGTTGAAGGAAGAATATGAATTCTACTGTTCTTTTTTTATAACTTATGCCCTACCATAGGCTACCCTTTCCCTACAAACTGGGAATAGGTTATACTACGAAATATATCCTGTATCTATTTACCAACATTGGTTGGACATGAATTGTAAATTTGTGTTGATAAAACAAGGCTATGTACTATGTGAAAACTTATTTTTAAACCTTTTCTATCAAATCAACATATAATTTTGTTAATGGAAGTTAGAGAGTTACACAATAAACCTTTTCTAATAAATAAGGCTAAATAAACCATTCAATAAAACCTTTCAAGTTTCAAGCAGCATAGAAGTTCAACTTAAAGTGGAAAAAGCTCTTCTAACTAAAGTATATTTTTATAACATGATTATTTTGTATTGTACAAGACAATTCCTTTAACATAGCCTATTATTTATTTCATTCAACCATTGTAGATACATTTTGATAATATTACTAATTAAAATACTTAACGATTTGTAATTATACATCTTTATATACAGAATTTATTAATACTCTTAACACTAAAATATAAAATAAAGAACGAAAGTGGCTATGTATTAAGCCTGTATAGTTTTAATGAATGGGTTAGTTTGTTGCATACCGGTAAAGATTATGTTCCTACATTAGGTATGGGTTATGTTCTTAACAAACTTATTCGCTGGTTCAATAATGAGAGTTATACATTATGTTTACTTATATTTTAGTTCCCATGAAATAAATAGGAAGTGGAGGAAATGAAGTGCAGTAAGTTATTAGAGAATTAATTCAAATCTATTTTTTAAAGAAAAGTTTTTTAATCGGCCTTCACAATCCTTTGCAAAACCAGGGTATAAGACAACATATTTGTTCCATGTTATCAAGTTCTTTAGACATATAATTTATAGTTTGAAAGATTGCTTATTGGGTTATAATAGGAATAAAATTATTTTGAGCTCAGGACATGTGCAGTTTAATTTTTAATAATATATTTAGCATGAGTTGAAAGTATTGTGACAAGTCTGTAGTTAGGAATTTGTTAACTCCCGAAGTTACTTACTTTGTTAGTCATTCTTGATAATTTCCAATCATTAGTAGAAAGACACAAGAAGATAATAAAGATAGTGAGTAGGATATGTAAAACATTCTTCTCAATGTATTTATTAATTATTAAGACTGGGGAGAGTGTTTTATAAAACCTCCTGCACTGCGACCTAGTTAGATCTTTTGTGCCCCCCTCTTGTTGGACTCAGGAGAGATCTGTGTCTTTGACAAAATTGATCAAACCCTTGGTCGGGAGATTTAGTAATTCTTCTTCCGAAATGAAGATGAATTCTAGAGTCTTCGTCTCAATGTAAGACCTGGACCAAATAACTTCCTTAGAAGTATCATTAAAACCAGAACAAACTATAAGTTAGTGAAGTTATTTTATATCCTATATTAATTTTAGCCATTTTCACCACAAGCAATAATATAGGGTCTCGACTCTCATTATTATTATTTTTATGTTTACTTATACTGTAATTTAATTAATTATTTATTTATTTTTTGCTTCAGGTTTTGAATTCTGTTTTCTCTTTTCTTACACCAATAGAAGTGTAACCAAATTTCCAAAATGGTTGTTTTAAACATATCCAATCATAAACAGTTTGATAATGTTTCTAAGGGGAATGACCTTCTAGTTGTACATTTCTATGCCAACTGGACTGATCAGTGCAAAACTATGCATGGTGTGTTAGAAGAGTTATCACAACAAAAAGCACTAAAAGATGTCAAGTTTATAAAATTACTAGCGGAAGATTTTCCAGAAATATCTGCCAAATGCAATATTAATGCAGTGCCAACATTTATATTATTGCGAGGTAGTGAGATAGTGGATAGGATTGAAGGTGCAAATGCTCCAGAGTTATTATCCAAAGTTACAAAGCAAGCAGGACGTTGCACTTCTAAGCAAAATGCTACCTTCAAAAGGGATCTCAATTCTTGGCTAAAATCGCTGATAAATAGTCACCAGGTAATGCTTTTTATGAAAGGTACGCCACAGGAACCTAAATGTGGTTTCAGTAAAAAGATGGTCACATTGTTGAATGAAGTAGTAAAGGATTACAACACTTTTGATATCCTCAGTGATAATGATGTACGAGAAGGATTGAAATCTTATTCAAATTGGCCTACATATCCTCAGCTGTATGTGAACGGAGAACTTGTGGGTGGTGTGGACATAGTTAGTGAATTGGTTACTTCTGGTGAACTACAAAAAATGTTGCACATACGTCTTGAAGACAAGTTGAAAGTGCTGATTAACAAATCCCCTGTTATGGTTTTTATGAAAGGAGATCCTAATACACCAATGTGTGGATTTAGTAAACAGATTGTAGACATTCTTAATGAAACTAAAGTACCGTTTGAGACTTTTGATATTCTGAAAGATGAATATGTTCGTAGTGGACTCAAGACTTTTTCCAGGTGGCCAACTTACCCTCAACTCTATGTAAAAGGACATCTTGTCGGAGGGATTGATATTGTTAAAGAATTGAAAGACACGAAAATGCTTATACAAACATTGCAGCCTCCAACTTAAGATGTTTTGTTTTGTTTTTATTTGATTCAAATTTCTTTTTGTACAAATAAAAAATAATGAGCAATATGGTTAACGTTTAACAACTGTTAAATTTTAACACATTTTCAGGATAAAGTACATTAATCATAAAACTTTATTTATCTATTTCTGTTGGTTTAAACTGTTGGTCTGTAGTTGTGGTTTAAGAAATATAATTTATGCATACTGAAAAAGTACTTATAAAATAATAATTGTGTTTAACTCAAAAATCATTGACTTGTAGCTCGTGTATTTCATGCTGTTATCACGCATATAAACTAATTTTGTTTATTTTGTGATTGAAAACAAATTACAAATCACTGTCATATTTTTTCTCTTCAGCCATAAGTAAAATATTTGAAAAATTCTAAAACGTCTTAGAGTTTATAAACAAAATTAATATTATTTTTCAAAATCAGTATGGTTTCAGGAAAAAAAGTCAACAAATTAATTGATGCAGTCATTAATTTAGTTGAATTAACAGCCTTGAATAGGTGGGAACAAACATTTAGTGTATTTCTTTATCTGGACTAGGCTTTTGATTCTGTTGATTTATATAAATTGTTTGACAAATATATGGGATTAGAGGTGGTCTACTGGCTCAAGTCAAACATGACGAACAGAAAACAAATGGTACAGGTTGAAAATGCACTATCCAATCCAATTTTCCTAAATTATGGTGTCTCATGCGGATCTATTATTCTTTTTGCATCTCCAAGTGAAAAGTGATAATCTGATTCAATAATACTGATGACATTCATAGTATTAGTCTAAAAGGCTGTGTGACTTATAAGCTAATACATTTATTCCAATAAATACTGCAATGAAAATAATCTTGAGTTAATTCAATGACTAAGTGTATGCATTTTAATTTAAAATGTGAATTAAATAAATCAGATCCTAACATTTTGTTGGGTGACCAAACAACAGAGATGTTATGGTTCTTGAGTTCACTAAGAGTTTAAAAAGCCACCGGAAGTCCCAATTTGAAAACAAATTAAAGTCAATACATTTTACTCTGAGAAGTTTCTTGAGGCCAGACTACAAATTTTCAAATAATGTAGCCTAAGGTATTTAATTGTTTTTATTTCTAATTGTATACATTCTTATATCTTGTATGTGTTTATATGCAAGTTGTTTTCTACTCGACAATTGCTATACAAGTTTATGTTTATCTACAAAGATTGTGGATGGGTTAAGTCTAGTTGCTGGTTTAACCGTATATTACAATACTCCTCCATCTTCATTAGACTAAATCAAAATGTTTTGGTTAGTGTGAAGTTTTTCCATAGACAAATTATAGGCACTTAACTTAAATAAGTTTACCAAGGGCAATACAAAATGTTTCAATTTAATTTGTGGGCCTATGACAGACGTTTCTAGAAATTAATTTGTTATGTGTATCCTTTTGATTTAACTATAAGCACTGGAAATATCCCAAAAGGTTTTTTTATTACTTTTTGCCATTTTTTTATGTTACATAACAGGTAATGTCTGTATATATTCTATTTAGGCTTTAAACAATGCACATTTCATGTCAGGTTGTTACTGGGTAACCTGGCCATTTGAAGCATTTCATTCTCATATAGGATATTTATTTTAAAATGATGTGTAAATTATCTAGTCTATACAGTAATTTATTTTTTACATATGCGTAGTATATAAATACCGGTAGTATTGTATATTTTTGTACAAATATTTGTTTCCAATAAAATGGTTATTTGTGGCATATTAAATGTTTCATCCACATAAGAAATTCATATCTCCAACTAGCAATCACAGGAAGGCACTTTGTGCAAAATATTTAAAATTTCTTAATTTTTGTTTTCTATTACAAAATTTATTTTGTTAAATTTAATTTAATGGGACTTTTTTTATAGCAAAATGGTTTTGGTTAAATTTCAAATAATTTATTTGTATGATGAATTCTTACAAAATTCAATCTTTACTATGAGTGTTAAAACTCTACAAGTTGCAATTTTTGTCTGATTTTCATTTTCATCACATTCAGCACAACTATTACACCTATTGAAATAAGTGGGAGACCACTGTTTTATTAGATAAGTATAAAAGTTACAAAGAAACTTTAAACATTTTTTTAGTTAACAAAAGAATTAAGTTAAAACTAGAGGTATTATCATATTGTTTCTATCATTCACTATGGTGATCACTTTGTAATTTTCTAAAAGGAACCCCATTTTTATGATGATTTTAGATATAACACATTATTTTAAACCTTTTTTATTCTTGAGTATTTTTCTATATACCAATAGTTTAAGAGCTATAGGCACTTATATATTAAAAAAATTCCCAACTTCAAGCATTTTCCAGATGATTATTTATTTTTCAAAGAGCTAGAGCTAAAATGAAAATTTAACTAGAGCTAGGGAAAAAGTGTAATAACCTATTTTATTTATTCTAAAAAATAACAGAGTTATCAATAGAAAACAAATTAATAATATTCTTGTAATTGTGTAAAACACTTACCTACTGGGTTACGCTACTTCTTAATTATTACTGGATTTGATTATTACTTAATTGTTACACCTGGTGAATAATTTTTTCCTTCTAAGTTCTATGATTTTGGTATCCAAATAAAAATATTATAGCCGAAACAAATGTATTTTGATACCAAAAATTATATGGGCCTAACCATAAGGATATTTGAACACGTCTTCGAACCTAGGAATATAGTTTCAATTCTCAAAAGTATTTCGAGTAAAAACAATTTAAAAAAAGTTTCAATAGAATTTGTCTCATTTGGCTGTACTAAATGACAGATTGCCTGGTTTCTAAATGTAGGTTAAGGCCATAATAGTCATAGAACATCATATGCAAATAGAGCTTAACAATAGACTGACCTTGAACAGTTGTCAGATATGGGCTACCTGTGAAATATTGTAAAGTATCAAAAAAATAAAAAATAAAAAAAATAAAGCAACAACAGGATTCTTATTGCGAAAAATAATAACTGAATTGTTTTAGAGATTTATTCCAAATGTAAGAAAATGATTGGTTTTTTTCATTTTGACAATCGTATAGACTAACAATTAACTGGTCCTAACAGTTATATATATGAATGGTATGATACTACAATGATAGATGTCGTAATCAGTGTTGTAATCAGATGTCGTAATCGTAATAATGATGCCGTTGTTTTTTCCAAAACTGGGCTGTAAAATAAACACGTACTGGACATCAAGTTATTATTTAATTTAAAAAAATTCGTACATTAAAGACAACTTCCTAAAATGGATGGCTGTTTCAAAAACAGTATTGAAAAAAAGTTCCACTGATCTCTACTCTAACCATAAGTAAATAGTAAAACATATTTAAATAGCAGGCTAGTTTTAATTGATTAATAGTATTGATTTCCTATATAGTAGATATAATTAATAGCTAAACAACAGTTTCATTTGTAGCCTAAATTGTCTTGGTTTAGTATTTTGGGAGAATCCTAAGTTTTTGACATGACATTATTTAATGCAAATTATTTAACAAATTTTATTCAGTGGAAAACATATAGAAAAATCATGCTCTACTACTGGGCCATGGGCAAGTTATTTAAAGACTAGTTAGAACAATACAGTAATCTATTTAATATGTAATTAGAGGAAACGACTGGGAACTGGGAGAGTTCTTGATAGCGTATAAAACTATGCCACGCTGAACTGTTAATTAATCTCAACTTATTTAATATTTCAAGCTCTATTGCGAGATAATGTAAGTTTACAAACAGTTTTAAAGTTATTAAAAAACAGATCACCACAAAGAAGAAAAGTCAAACCAACAAGCAGATAATCTAATAAAATAAAAGACACAAAACATTTTCACCTGAATACTAGAAATTAGATATATATCAAATGTCAACAGAATAACAAATATTTCTCACCCTATATAAATAATAACTAATCTATTATTAATTAAAAGATTAACAATAATTTTGACTTTTTGAACATTTACAAAATAATAATTATAAACAAGATAATATTTTCATAACCTAAATTACTTATGTATTTAAATAAGGTAGAAGAAAAATCAATAAGTAGATTTATAGATATTTATTTTCTTCCTACAAACCAAACAATACTTTTAGATTTCCAATAAATAACTTCAATTTTATTATATCCCAAAAACAATTTAAAAAGCATGCTTCAAACTTATTGTAATTTTCATCAAACTCCAGTAAATTTATGTTTTGTTAAAATATTAGAATTTATTTGTTTTTCGAATATTACTTTCACAACAGTAAGATATAAAATATTATCCTATTATTCTATATAAACTCATTAAATACAATTCAGTATCCTTATTATTAAATTCCACCATTTAATATAAAAATGTTTAAAATTGTAAGTCAAAGACATTGCAATGAAAACTTTGTAGAGGTTAAGAGGAAGTGATGAGGAATTTATCACCTTTCAAAAAAAAAATTTCTTTTTTATTTCTGTAATAAAGAATCAAAGTTTCTCAAACAACATCAAATAGGATCAGTCCTGCAAAATCATGTTCATCTAGTTATCTATAATATGGGATCTAATAGTTTTCCATCTTTTGATGATAAAATGAACCTTCAATATCTTTTGAGATGAACCTCAATATCAACCAAGCAAAACTTTACGCTCTAAGATGTTCCACCTGCCTGGTTAAAGGGCTTTGTAGACTCATGAGGGGTGAAATGTAATATAGTCATGTATTAATTATCAACTGATGCCATATATTAAATTCCAAGAAGGAAATAGAGGTCAGTTTCAAATCAAATAAAGATTTTTTTTTATTAAACAAATTTAACATCCTGTTCTTTTTGTGTACAGCTTGACAATGAGGCATGATTGGCTTTCTACATTAGTAATTAACCAAGAAACATGAGCCTAGGTTTGTTTATTGGTTAGACTTCTCGCTTTGTGTGTTCAATCGCTGTAAGGGCTCACAAAATGGTTTCAGTGTTAAATCATCATTGTGTGGGAAAAGTTAGGAGTCACGATTAATAGCAAAAGCTGATGTGCTAACCACACATCACCCAATAAAAAGCGGTTTAGTAAACTATAAAGATTTAAAAAAAAATTTATTTAATAATTATAAGATTGTACAGACCAGTGAAATAGATTATGTTAGGCCAGGTTATTATAGTTAAATATCTGATTTTGCGCAGTATTGTTGTTTACCTCAATGTTGAGTCTGGTTCTACAATAATATCTGACCTTTGGAAAGGTTATAAAATAGAAGAACTTAACAGGTTCGGCTTTTCACATTTTAAAGTTAATCATAAAGATCCTGATACCATTAACACACAATTTGTAGAGAGAATGTGGGGTTTTGCATCATGAAGAAATAAAACACCATGACACTGCTCAACATCATCTTAATTCATATTTGTCTGAATTCATATAGTGGTGAAAGCGGAGGGAAGCGATAGTTTCGAGATGCTACTGGCCGACTCAATCAAAAAATTCATGCCGCTGTGACCGTGTCTACTTCTTTTGGCCAGCTGGAAGCTCCGGCTGGCTGGAGACCGTGTACACTTTAGCCGAATCTTGTCAGGAAGGGCCAAGGAGTCGGGATAATGAACGGGCTAATGAACGCACGCAACGCAAGTAAAATAAAATGTTATATTTTATTTGAGCGCCGAATTAGATTACAGAAATATTTATAATTTATTAAAAAGACATAACGGCAAGATAAAAACCTTAATAGTGGCCGAAAAGCATACCGTTTAATTTAGCTAGCACGTGGCCGAAAAATGGACTGACCTCGCCCCGTAGCGGTCTTCCTTCTCGCGACTCTCGGAACAGACTCCCGCTCGGCTCGCTGGTTCAAGCCCTCCACTCCTTCTACGTAATCTTGCACTGCTCAACAAAATCGCAAGTGCCAATCCATATTTTATTATTTAGAATTCCTTTACATCCTAATTTATACTTATTATAGTTTTGGTTTGGTGGGCTCGTTGCTGGGCCACACCGCTGTCAAAACCATCATCCTTTTTGTAATTTTTGATAAATAAAATGTTGAACCTCAAAGTTTGTCTAATCTTTATACTAAAATTGGTATTTACATTTTAAATTAGCTATTTAATAACCTGGCCTAACATCTCACAGGTCTGTATAATATGTAAGTACCGATTGTAATGAGCTACAGTACCAGTTGAGCCATCAAGTTTTATGAATTAGATCAAATTAAATTACTAAATTAACTGCCTTTAAGTTATAACAAGAGATATTTTATCATAGGTTTTATTATTTGGCTTACTTTTACTAATATACAAAAACACTCGAGGAATGTTACAAGAAAACCGAAATAGTGAAGTTGTTGACAGGACCTAAGATGATGATTTAGATCTGAATACTTTAGTCAGTTGCTGCAAAAACCAAATAAGGAAGCCATGAGTATCCTCTACAAGTAGGTGATGTGTTATTTGGAAGTGATGGAAAGAACCAAATGAACTGGCCACCAGCGAAAATTTTATCTGTCCTGGGAAAGATGGTGCAGAGTGGTGAGGCTCACAACAGCAACAGGCGAAATAGTTAAACCAGTGCAACAAGTATACACTCTAGAAATCGAGAAAGTCATGCTGCATTGGGGGAACAGAAAGTTATTACTGTAATAAGACTGGACCACAAATTCCTATTCTATAGGTTATCAAGACTTCAAATGGATGAATGGTGAAACTCCCACCTAAATTGTTACAATATGAACATTAAATCTGTTTTAGTGTAATAATCTTTAAATGTCTTTAGTTGAGTAATATTTTTATTTTGATTAAATCTCTAAACAAAAGTTGGGAATAGACATTATAAAGAATAATGTTTTTAGATTATAATACATCAGAAGATCAGCTGTATAACAATGCCACATCTTTTTTGATTAAGTTAAGCAGAATTATGTAAAATAAATAAAAATTAGCATACTTATTATGAAAATAAATATATTTATTAAAATGTTGGTTAAAAACTAATAACCAACTAACTGAAACATTCAACAAGGTAGGTCGATCTGTAGAGCAAGTTCTGTGATTTATGTATTATCAAGGCAGTGTATTACAAGTTTTCTTACTTGTTACCAAACAAATATGTCCACAAATAAACCTATTGGCTGATATTATTTGTGGGTATTTTAACTGGGTCTAATGATGAAGCTATTTTCTGTTTCTTTTATGTCCTATTTAGTGTCTATCAGTTGCTTAACATATGATGACCTTGGCTCTGTCCCATTATGGCAGTTTTACAATAGGACAATACTGTTTTGTTGTCACGCCTCAATAATGACATTTTATATGTATAGTACATGTAGAATGTGTGTTTTACAGGGACATTTTCACAGTGGTTCGAAATAGAAAAACATTTACAAATTTTTCCTTTATGATTTGCAGGAATTTTTCTTTGGTTTTTTAAACTAAGATATCAAAATATTAAGAACAATCTGATCTTGTCTTCCTATATATTTTCCAGTTTCAGTAAAATAAAGTTTCACGCTGTTTTTACCAATCTTTTCTTATTTTGGACTAGTACTCTATAAGTCTTAATTTTTGACTTTGGCCTAAAATAAAAGTACCATTTAAAGAATAAAAAGAATTGCATTTTTTTTTAATGCTACAGCAAAAATTGCAAAAGGATGGAACTTTTAATATTATTTTCCTTAGGAGTTTTAGATTTGTACTATGAAGTTAGAACTTTGAATTTTGGCTTTATGGTTTTCATAAAGTATTTGATTTTTTTGTGTAAAATTACCACGAACTTTGTTAAGCTATATTTAATCTATTTATTTAAGAATGTACCAACCATACAGTCAAAATCACACATTTTCACTTTTTCAATAATTACTTTGGACGCCATAATCTAAAACACAACATTGATTTAAATTAACATACCTTATTAGAAGTCGATAGTAGTTCCTTTTGTATATGTTTATATTATATTAGTCGCTACATGTTTTGCTGCCATAGGCAGCATCATCAGGCCGGCTAATTTTTGAATTTTGACTTTATGGTTTTCATAAAGTATTAGATTTTTTTGTGTAAAATTACCACGAACTTCGTTAAGCTATATTTAATCTATTTATTTAAGAATGTACCAACCATACAGTCAAAATCACACATTTTCACTTTTTCAATTACTTTGGACGCCATAATCTAAAACACAACATTGATTTAAATTAACATACCTTATTAGAAGTCGATAGTAGTTCCTTTTGTATATGTTTATATTATATTAGTCGCTACATGTTTCGCTGCCATAGGCAGCATCATCAGGCCGGCTAATTTTTGAATTTTGACTTTATGGTTTTCATAAAGTATTAGATTTTTTTGTGTAAAATTACCACGAACTTCGTTAAGCTATATTTAATCTATTTATTTAAGAATGTACCAACCATACAGTCAAAATCACACATTTTCACTTTTTCAATTACTTTGGACGCCATAATCTAAAACACAACATTGATTTAAATTAACATACCTTATTAGAAGTCGATAGTAGTTCCTTTTGTATATGTTTATATTATATTAGTCGCTACATGTTTCGCTGCCATAGGCAGCATCATCAGGCCGGCTAAATAAATAGCTGGCCTGATGATGCTGCCTATGGCAGCGAAACATGTAGCGACTAATATAATATAAACAAATACAAAAGGAACTACTATCGACTTCTAATAAGGTATGTTAATTAATTAAAGTAGTTCTAAGGCAAAACAATGAATATTGATTTAAATAACATATTGGAGGGCATGTTCAAAACCAAAACATAAATAAATTGACCAAAACTGAAGATTGAGGTCTAAAGTAAAGGAGAGTGAGTTATTATGTAATGAGATCATGAAATAAGAAAGGACAATATCTAAAGTTGGCAAACAGTTAATTGGAGCAAGTTTGCGCTATTAACTAAAATAACTGACACCAAAGGTCAATATCTGTGAATGAGTAGAACATTTAAATTTTTTGTAATTGTGACACAGAACATATACCTTGAAATCACAGAAAAGGGAAGTTAGCCTATCAACTTACAGTGCTTTCTGATAGTCACTTTTATTAACAATATTGGCTACATTTTGAATTATACATATCACTGATTAGGAAGGAATTTAACCACAACCAAATTGGGTTACATGAGCCTTTGTATCTTGGTCTTTTGTATGAACATATATTTCTTTATCGGTTTGTAGTAGATATAATAGTGAACAATAAAATAAAGTGGTAGCGTATCTTGTATGTTGTTAGGCACATTTTTGGTCTACTGTGTTTAAAAAATTCGTTAGTAACATGAATTCAGTTTTCAATGATAGTGACTATTATTTTTTGATCAAATACTAATTTAATTATTGAAGTCATATTATAGACTAATGTAAATTTAAACAACATATTGTTATATTATTATTATTATTTTTTTTTTTTTAGTCCAAATAAGTGAATATTTTCTGTCATGAGAGTAAACATTTTTAATGATGTTTGATTAATTTATTCCTACTAATTTTGTTGTTTTCAAATTCCCATTATAGACATTGACCAGAATATTCTGGTTTTATAAATTAATGTATACATTTGTATAGTTTTGCGGGATATCTAACGCAATAATGTAAATACAAATCCATTATTATTTATGTATATTCAAAAAATCTTTACCCGTGATATTACTTAAAGACAATAAAAAAGAAAAACAATGTATGATTAAATCAGAAAGGAAAGTCTGTTGTACATACATGCCCACTTGTCCACTTCTTCACCTTACGGCCAGATATAACAAAGTGCAGAGTTTATTATATTTTTAATGAGGATACTGAGCTTTTTCATTTGACACTGTAGTGAAAAATTACGATTTTATTTTCCATAATTATATAGGCCTAAATTATTTTAAATAAGTGACCCATATTTTAAACTCTCAAGTTTGCTCTCCTTGTGGGGGGGGGGGGGATCAAAACTACTCCTAAACGTAAAAAATTAGTCTCATTTAAATAGCGTGACATTAATATCTATCATACAATAGATATCTACATAAAATTATTTAAGTTTTTATTTTAAAAAATATGAAACTGCAAATAAGTAAAATAGTTTAAATTGTTTACATTAGAAAAAATAAGATGCTAGAAATAAGATTCCATGAGGCTAAGAGTTGGAAAGATATTAATTTTATGTTTTGTTTTCAGAATTTCTTTCGCCTTCATAGATTAAGGAGGCTAGGCCTTAGTGATAATGAAATCCACAAACTTCCCCCCGATATCCAAAATTTTGAAAACCTGGTGGAATTGGACGTTTCAAGAAATGGTGAGTACATTAAGAAGATTGTGCTTTATAATTGATTGTTATAAATGGGCTTATGTCTTATTTAAAGTAGCAAATATTTAGCACTATAGTATTTGGTACAAATATATATATTTATTTTTCTAGTAGAAAATATAGCCATATATTTGAGCCCCCTGTCTTGTTTGCTTTTAAATATATCTGTCACTTGCTTCAACCCTGTCAAATATTTTAGTCTTCTATAGCATAGGACTATTTGGTAAAGTAAAGTCATGAAATAATCCATCCTAAGTAATGTCATGGTTTTGCACTCTGGTCTTGGTTGTTATTTGATTTTATCTCGATTAGAAATTAATCTGACACATTCCCCCCCCCCCTTAAGAGATTAGTAAGGTTAATATAGAAAAACAGAAATTAAATAATGTATGAAATGGATCTAATATCTGCACTTCATTCCTGAGGAAAGTTCATTCAAATATCAAGTAGGCTATTAAATAGGCCTTCAAAAATGATATGATTATTACAAATAAACTTGTAATTTGATTTTTTTACCTTTTTAGAATTTTATGTAGAGAAAATAAATAATATTTGTATTGCAATGAAACATGATTGCATAGATATATAAAATTATATTTTCATCTGGATTTGTCGAGATGTTATTACATAGTGATTCCTCAGGAGAGATTTTATAATTCACTCCTGGAGATTTCTGAAGTTATTTCCTAATTTAACTGGATTAAATTCTTTGTTCTTTTTTTAAATAGTATAAATTATTATTATTTTTTTAAATAATTAACAAAATTAACATTCACTTTATTTAAAAGGTATTAAGTAATTTAGTCATTATGATCTTGTTCTTCGGGGTTCGACCCCGTCAATATTGTCTGCATGTTGAGTACAGCCGATGTTTCGGGCATTTTTTTACAGATGTCCATTCTCAAGGCTTAACAAATGTCAAGTTAACATTTGTTAAGCCTTGAGAATGGACATTTGTAAAGTGCCCGAAACGTCGGCTGTACTCAACGTGCAGACAATATTGACGTGGTCGAACCCCGAAGAACAAGATCATAATGATGTTTGTGACCGTGGAAGTCTATCGTTCAAAAGTAATTTAGTGTTTGAAATTTGAAAACTAATGAAATTGCAAACATTTATTGTGAAAATAAATATTGTCATTAATTGTTACACAAATACTACTACAGTAATCCTTATTTTTTTATTCCCTAACATGAAGGGCACATGTGCATTCAATTAAAATTTGCCACTGTCTTAGGAAATGCAAAAAATCCACAATTTGTCCAGGTTTCTAAAGAAATATGATAAGCCTATATATAGGTAAAACATGAGTAATAGAAAAGCCATACAAATATTGTGTGTAGGTTAATTGGATAAACACCAATCCTGAGTGAAGCACTACAAAATATTCTAGCCTGCAAGTATACACACACACACTATGTCTGGATTGTTATTTAATGAGCAATCAGGCTTACATTGAATATCCCTACTTCCCTTTTAAATTTCAAATATTCTAATGCTCATAATATTCACTTGATTGAGTGTTCATTCTATGTTGTTTTCTACATCCGACTAAAGGAATGATGGATTTTCATTAAAAATCTTCAGTGGGAAAGACTTTTTTTTTCAAACTGGAAGAGTTTATTTTTTATTTTATAAATTACAAACAAAATTTTAATTGAAAGTTAAGTTATTTCAATATAAAACTTGTTTAATATGTGGAAATTCTTAAAACAGGATTAAGGGCACCTCGTAATTTGGATATTCTTAAGAAGTGTCTTTTCTTTAGAGTCTCTGAAGCTTCATTTTGCCTGAGCTTATTGTAGAGAGAGGATCCATAAAATGCCATCCAGTTACAGAGTACATTCAGATCAACACTTTCAGAGTGTGATGCAACAGCCATCTTTTTTTTTATGGGTGATGTGGGTTTTATCTGATTAGGTTTAATAGAAAGTTAATGATGTGTAACTTGTTTGTTTTATTTTATATACAGTGTGCATTCAAAACACTCACATTTAATAATTGAAAAAAATAAGTTTGTATACCACTATACCAATTTTTATTTAGATTCATTAAAAAAGAAAGTTATATCTGACTTATTGACTGTTATACAATCAATGATAGAATTTAGTTTTAGCACATGTATGTTTGCTTTGGTTTTAACAATAACCATTTCCTCTTGATGAATAGTAGAGAATATGGTTATCAATTGTTGCAGCACCTTACCACAGTCATTTTTCTTTATTTATGTTGAAAAAATAGATTACTCATTTTCATTTTACTAAGAGGACAAGATTTTCTGTTTTCTGTTTCCCCTTAGTGTGCCACAAACTTCTGTATTTGTTAATTGAGCTGTGTAAATAGCATAGGACTGGAATGTCAATTTTTCATAAAAATGATATTGTTTTCAGTGTATGGTTTTTTTATTAACACTTCACAGAAAAGCTATATAAAATAAATAAACTTTTATGACGATTGCATTCATTATGGACCTTACTTCATCCAATGGCATATGATTAACATACTCAAATGAGTGAGAGAACATAAAAATACCCCTTAATAGAAAATGAACCCAATAACATAAAAAATTTAACTTTACCAACGGATAGTTTTAAGAAAGTTGCAGTAGGATCACACACTCCTGCATCTTTATCAAATTAATTTCTTTTGTTTATTACTCATTTACAAATTGGGAAGATTAGGTGACCCCCCTCCCTTTTAATCCTTAAATATTCTCATAATATCACAATACGAAGATATCAAGAGTCTGGATATGAAAGATTGATCTAACTCAAAACTGAAGAACGGTATACATCCAGCTAAAGTATTTCGGTAGCCACACCTGTTAACACCTTTACAAGGAACCCCTGAGGGGATTCCTAATAAAAATATTGTTCTTGGAGAAATTGTTTGAGGCAAATTTTTTAAGTATTGAATGAATTTCAGGAAGAATCGATGTAACAGGATGCAGACTTAACGAAACTTTTAATTAATTTTATTCGGTTAAGAGTATAGAGTATTTATTGATCGGCTAAGTTATTAGATTGTGTACTTATTATTGAAAATAAATTTTGACATAAACCTTTCTCACTAATAAAAGAAACACAATTTCCACAATAAACACTTTGTTTGTACAATACAATACAAAACGATGTTTCAGTGATTAAGGCCACGAAACCATTATGTCCTTGAAACTACAAACAGTCATTGAAATGTCGTATTGTACAAATAGTGGTTTATTGTGGAAAATTATGTTGTTTTTTTTTTTCTGTTTGATGTTTGAAGTTACCACAAGTGTTGCTCATTAGATTTCAGTAAATAAACCCCACTGTTATCTAAAATTCAATTTACAACAAAATGCTTCCTTATTTGAAAAACAATTTATATATAGATAAGTGGCCACTCAAATCCTTCTATAAATACCGACACCATTACAGTTTTCAAGATATCTTTAATCGTTATCTTTTTGTTTTTTTTTATTGTTTTAATTTTGGTTTTAACAATAGATGTTTAGTATCGGTTTATTCAGTTTCATCAAAATTGTTTTAAAAACAGTTGATTTCAGAATTTTTGGTTGTCATGAAGTGTTTTCTGAGTTGTAAACCTTTATAATTGTGTGATCGTAGATGCTTTCCATAAATTTTAGTATTATCTGTAATGTCTTGTAATTTATTCAGTAGTAGACCTATATTTATTTATTTTGTTTGTCCTTGTTTTGTCCTGGTTCAAAGGTAATTTTTTTTTGTGACTTTACCTATGGTTGTCATTTTGTAACGATTGTAGGACAAAATTATCCGATTCAAAACTTAAAATTGTGAAGTGAAATTATAATCCGCATAGTATTTTTGGAAAATTATCAATCACAAATGGAAAAGATTTTTTTTTCCCCTTTTTTTTCTTCTTTTTTTCACAATTATAATTGTATTGTTTATAGACATTTTACGATTGTTTTTCTATTTTATTGTGCCATATAATTCTACAAGATTATTTTTACATTCACATTAGGATTTGTAATTTATTTGTGTGTTTCTACTAACAATTTTGACTGTACAATAACAAAAGAAGTAATAAGAAATTGAAATTAATAATTCTGAAGAATATTTGAAAACAAAGGAGATTTACGTTTTTCCCCAATGAGCTCGAAACTCCCTTTGAAAATGTTTTAAAAGTTTTCCCCTTCATTATTAGAACTATATAATTAATGAATTTCCGTAATTTTAACAAAAATGTAAATCTTTGATAAGTCCATTAGAGACTAACGATCCACAAGTAAGTATTTCGTTATACGCAAAGTTTTGGTATGTGTATGAAAAAGAGGTTATAAATGAACTGTGTTCATGTAGACCTATATAAGCAATAGTAGCTTATATATTCAGAAATAGACGACATGAAAAGACTAATAAAATTACATGAAGGAGTAGAATATAGCTGGCACAGCCTTGAACTAAGTGCAGAATCAATTCAAAGAATAATTTGACTGATATTTCTCGAGTTGCTTCCATGTTTATATAATATATATACAGTTATGTCTGTATGACATCTTACTAAAGGTTATAAAAGAATGCATTGCATTAAATTTAAAATTTTCTATATAGCATATGCTTTCTTATAGCAAAGAAAATTGAAAATTTATTTCAAATTGTTTATATACGTTTTAATTTTGGGTGCCTCTGTGTACAAAAAAGAAATTGTGTTTGTGAGTTATGTCTGGTGTTATCTCTGTATGTATCTAATAATGTTTGAGCTCTGGGTTTTGATGGATCTTAATATATTTTATTTAATTAATGAGAAAAAGGATGTTTTCATCACACATCCTTTGTTATTTGATTGTGGTCACATTGAAATTAATACACAGACACTTATATTTTATATGTAAGGGCTCTTAATGGTCCATAATGAAATGTATTGAAAATTGTTAAATATTTTGAAAATAATTCTTGGTTCATTTTTTTGTAATTTGAGTAATTGAACTTGCAACACAATTTGAAAGGTCAAAATTTGTAAATTTTAGTTCTGTATGTAAAGGTTGCCAAATTCCAATTATTTAAACTAATAAATAACAATGTTATCTTAAAAAATAATACTTTTGAATCTGGATTTTGGAAGAGAATTTGTTATTTGGACTTAAATAGCTCACTGGGGTTGAGTAGTTAACACACGTATTACAACTAGATTATGTGTGAATGATAATGTTGAGGAAATATTATTATTGTTGTAATCTGTTTCAATGTACGAGTAGTGAGCACAGTAAGTTTGGTTATATTTCTTTCACTCTAAGACGACCCTTTTGTCTTAGACTTCCATCAGAATTGTTGTGTGTGAGATCAATTAATTTGGATCATTTACTTATGAGACAGTTTACAGTAATATTCTGGATACATAAGATTGTTATGACTTTGAAGATGAGCTGATATTCAGCAGAATCTACAGCTGGGAAGTGATCATTTTAGAGCGTTGAGAAAATAGGAGATGCTTCAAGCTTATCACCTGGCATCTCACTGTTTATTAATATTTCTTTGACTTGGTATACAGTTGTGACAGCTAGAGGTGAAGTCATCAGCAACCCCAATATTCTACCCACCAAGCTGAAGTTACTTTCCCTGTACAGGACCCTGTGTTGACGGAAAGAAACCTGTTAGCTTCACCTTCACACTACTAAGAGCCACATGGTCAAATATTATACATTAAGTGGTTTCGTTGAATAGTTTACACAGAGGGTCTGCATGATATATCCTGTGTAAGCTAATTCTAAGAACAGTGTCTCCTTAAGAGACTGTTTTATTTAGCTTTTCCTTACAAAGTTTCAGTAATATAAAACCTAATCTAAGAAGTAGGATTTCTTTTTCTGTAGGGGTGTCGAGCAAGATTATCCCAGCTTTGTTGATATTTTGATTTCATCCATATTTTGATGTTTGTGCTAACATAGCACATCGGCGGCGTTCCTATTTAGACACAGATCAGATCTTGCTGTAGCCCATCCATCAGGCTGTTCATTGGTCTTGATGCTCTGTTATTCAATACAAAAGTCTTTGGTTTTGTGGGTAAGGATAATAAAGTTTCCAAACCACTTTGGATTTGATCAAGTTACCTGTCAATGTTTTAATTTGTGCCCGATTGTTAGTGAAAAAGTGGATCGAAATTTTGTTGTAACTTTGATGTAAGTTTTCCTTAGTACAGTGACATATCAAGGAAACCAAAACTTTAACCATGGTTTCAGCTCATACACTCCAGGATGTGTTCCCTTTACGAATCAAAACCATCAGTGAATCAAATCCGGTCCCATACAGACGGTCTTGGCAAAAGAGTAGGACAGTTAATTTTTTTTTTTGAAAGATAAAAACCCTCATGGAAGAAAAGAAAACATCATGAAATAGAGACCCCTTTGGTCAAGATAGACCTGATACTAATGGAAGAGAAGGATTTAATATAAGACAAGATGATGAAAGATGTAAATCTAGCTATTTAAGGAATCTCAGGATTGGGACCCATAAGCATTATTAATGAGTCTCTGATTGGAGGTTCATATGATAACATCAGATTTTGCCGAGATTGAAAAGTAATTTCAGAGAGGTCGGGTTATTTCCTTCTTCATTAATATTCACTCCATTTATAATAATAGTATGTACTCCTCCCCCCCCCCCCAAACAAGTAAAAATGTGTTGAGTAAAACTTTTTTATTCTCAAAGTTTTTTCTCTACTTTGAATTTAAATTTCTACGATAACTAAATTTTACTCTACTAGCTGACAAAAAATATGGAATATCTTTTAGAGTGCAAATTTCCTTTAGTGTTTTGAGAAACAACAGCCAACTAAAACTCATTAGAGGCTTTTTTTAAATTATTGCTGCAACATTTGAATGGAACAAATTAGGGAAAAGTTATTAAAAATAAAATTTAACTCCCCATTAATTTTGGGTTGTATTCAATGATAGTTACTCTCAAACTGATTTGTGTTATTAATTAAGGAAGGAACTATATCTGCCAAGTTTCATTGAAATGGACTAAGTACTTTCCGAGATAAATCATCCACAGAAGTACAGTTGTGTTTTATTGTCTAACTATAAATTTCTTTTACATCTGGTTTTATATTGGTTTAGTTCATAAATTTGAACTTGGATAGAAAAGATTATGATTTTTGTTTACATTTAAGGGTTTGGAGAAAGTTTGTGCATTGTATTTTAGAACTAGAAAGTTTACTTAACAATAAAAAAGCAGGAAATGTTCCTACTGCTGTGTAGGCTATATGCCAAATATTTATTTTACCATCCGTAACAATGACAGCTCAGCAGTAAAACATTGTCATTATTTCCTCAACCTGACATCATGCTTTGACCCACTTTCTGACACAAAATTTAATTAGTTTGTTTTCCTGCATCTGTCCTAGTCAGTGGATGTCTGTATTACCAACTTCCTCATGAAAACACAGGAAGTGAATAAAGAGCCACCTAACATTTTGGTTTTCCTGTAAAGAATCTCTTTACAATGTGCTTTGTGATGTTTTGTAATTTTACTTTCTAATTATGAAATAAGGAAATTTTGAGATATTCTGCTTGTTAAAGTTATTGAATGATAGTGGATTGTACATATTATTGGAATACACTTTGCAATCATTAGTTTTTACATCTGAAACACGATTAGAGAGTATACATATCTCCCGTTATCAAATAGACAAGGGAAAAGCTTATACAGGGTGATTCAGAACTTACAGCAATCTCTCGGGAAACGATTATAGATAAAAAGTACATATAAACGCTTCGTTAGGGGAGTTGTAACCAACGAAATGTGTCGAATCTATGTTTATGGAAAAATGGGAGAAATAAACAAACAATTAACAGGTGTTTGTTTTGAATAATTATGTCGTTTGTACGAATGGACCAATTTTTATTATAAGTTAAAATATGGAAGGGGGCGGCATACGACCTATCTAATGATTTTGTTCAATTTTTACTCAAATGTAAAGCTACTAATGACATAGAAACAGTATTGGTTCCCATCATCTAAAAATACCGAATATTTTTATTTAAATACCAGTTTATGAAATATTTGGAGAAAAAGTCGGTAATAATAAAAAAAGTTTTTTTTGCGTCCAAATACAGACATTTTACGAGATAGCAACGAGTATTTTTAATTGTTTTTTTTCGCTTCAGTTTTGTGTATGGGTGTGAGAGAATATTTTACACTGTTTTATAGAGATTCGATTACACACTGTGGGAGTTATCACAGTTTAACAACATCATGTACACATAACAGCGAGGTTTTCAATTTGAATTATAAACCGGATAATGTTTGTGCACATCAATATTATCGTAGCGCAACAGTAACGATGTTATCAGGTTCTCCCGTTATGTAGACAACCATCAGACCTTGATGTAGGATGTAGGCTAGTCCGAAAATAAGTGAGACGGTAAAATACCGAAAGACGTGTACACGTTGTTCTATCCAAGCTAGTCTACCATATAAGAATCACAGATATGGTAACAAATGTCTTGAACTGAATCTGAAAATGGACTATTGTGAGTCCGTAGATAAAACTAAGGACCCTTATAATTATTTCACACGCGTGTCTGTAACTCGTAATTAGTCTACACAGAAAAGACGATAAATCCGATATATTTCAAACTTTGGATTTATATTATATGTATTGTCCCACATACAGGAAAAATATAGCGGCAACAAAAAAATCATCTTGGGCTAGTTAAAAGACAAAACTAATAAGTTATAGTTTTTATTTTATTTTTTTAAATGTGTGGGTGGGGTATCAAATAAACCTAGAAGTTATTTTGATTACGAATAAGTATGTTTATATGACTAAAAAATTAATATGTTAGCGCTAGGCCAAATTAAAAGTATCAGATATCATGCCCCCTTCCTCCAACTTGAAGACGGCGTCGGTTCGTTCGAACTGAGCAACTTTTACCTGATCAGGTAATAAGCAACATCCGAACTGAGCAACATGCCAAAAAGGGTTCTGACCACCAACATCCGAACTGAACAACTAGTGGTAGACCTTTGACAGATTTTGGAATGTAAAGAAATTATTTAACACTTATCATACAAACCTATTCTTATCAACTACAAAATACTAAATCAAGTTAAGACTAAGGTTGTAAAAAGTAAAAACGCTATTTTACTTTTTGCCAGCTTTGATGGGTTAGGTTAGGTTATAGCCTAAGCGCCACCCTTGCTTGTCTACCTGAGTTGCAAGTTGCTCAGTTCGGATGTTGGGATTAGTGTAACCGTCTTTGACCCTTTACGATCATAAAAAAGTTGCTCAATTCGGATGCGGCCGACGGCGTGACCTACAAATCTCACAAAACATTTGGATTTAAAATTAAATTGCAGTGCGAAATCATAAAAATTTTATAGTTTTTGTATGACGAATACAACTTAATGTAACCACACGATGAGAAATTCGTAGCGTATAAGTTTTACAAGCAGTTTTTATGAGATGTGACAAACAATTCAATAACCATTAAAAGATGGATTGCATTTGAATTGATTTCTCTTTATTAGGGTTCGTAGATAAAATTAGAATCCGTAAAATTGCGTCTTTCTGTATAATTTAAACTAAAAATAACTGCCCCTATATGTCTACGGGACCCTAAGTCGTCACAGAGTTTGTAGCTAAAATCTTTACATTTGACGTAAAATCCATGTTTATTTCATTAATTTTATTAATTTTTTTAACTGCAACTTTTTCGTGTGTCCTATTTATTTTTGTTTATTTCCCGGCTTAATCCTTAAAGGGACGAAAGAAGTGCTAATTTAGTTAGGTTAGAATTATTTAGTTAGGTTAGTATTTCTTTATTAAAAAAAAGAAACTTGTTTTGGGTAATTTCACCCCGTTTTTTTTTCTTTTCTGAATATTTCTATTTTGAATCCTTTTATTTAAACAAAAATGTGAAGAAATGTACTTTTAAAGATATGACAAATTTGGGTTTTAAAGTAGACTATTAGAAAGAACGGCTAAAAATAAATTTTCTTACAATTTAATTTACAGATCATTTTTTGGGGAATGTAAATTTAAAAAATGTATTATCCTCTAGTTTTTTGGGGTCTTTTCTATTATACGACCGCATGGCTCAAATTATTTTCTACATAGGCCTACTAACAGAATGATAATAAATGAGGTTTTCTCATCTCAATTGATGAAATCATCTATAAAATAAATGGTTTTATTGTTTTTCACAAAACATACAAATATACAAAATAAAAATAAATGGTTTTATTGTTTTTTACAAAACACACAAATATACAAAATAGAAAAACACACTAGCACAGACTAATTACATGTGAACGTTTTTATGACTTTTACACTTCTGGTTAGGTCTGGGTTAGGTTAGGTTAGGAGAAACCAACCAATAAATTAGTGAAAAATAGTCCCACAACTAGTATAGAAAATAATTTGAGCCATGCGGTCGTATAATAGAAAAGACCCGTTTTTTTTATATGCTTTAAGAATGTACGCCGAAAAAATCGAGTAATCTAGAAAAAAATAAAAACCATGATCTGTGCACATTTCATGATTATTATCACCATGGCGACGGTTGCTAGGTAAGCTAGGGACATAACCTAAAATTAAAAACCGGTTTCCACTAGGAGGATTATCAAATTAATCATTTCGATCAAGATTATTTGTTTGTATGACTCGTCCTGACCAAGTTTGTCTTTTGTCATTTCCGGTTGGCTGTAGTTTAAAGTTCACCTATTCCTTTTATGGGAAAAGACCCACCCCCTCCTAGCTCATTTACGTTATACACACGAAGAAATGACTAAAATAAAACATCGATAGCTGTTTTTAGGGATAAACAGCAGAACGATAGGAAGCTCCAGATTGGTGTTAGAAGTACTTCAGATCTTACATATTACGAATTTTAGACGTGTGGTGTGGTATGCATCCAACGTAATATTTTTCAAAGGTTTCGAATGCTGGATTATAGAAGAGTGTTTCCTTATTTTTCATGTATTATGCTATTCAAATATTATATGTAATATTAATATTTACCCCTCAGGGGCTCACTTTAATGAGTACGGGTATAGCATTCTAGCCGGATCCTAGCCGGATCTACACCTTTTTTCATGTAGTCTTGGGTTAGATCCCGCTCTTTCATATTTTCTATCAGGTCTCTCTTGACCAACTCTTGTTCTTTCCCGACCCTGACGCTATTAGAGTATTCGAGTACTATAATACGATGATTACCGAGAGGTTTTATGCCTAACAATAAGGAAAAAAATTATTGATAATTTACAATTTTTGTTTTATACAAATGATAGTGTGGCTGTTTATGAACAGATTTTCGTTGATCAGTTTTTCTTTTACATTTAGAAGGGATTTGTAAATATTTCAAAGAGGGAAGGGGGGTAGTGATAAATTTCTTCCTTGATAGGTTAAATTGCTTGGACTTGCTAGCTGTGTACGCCAAATTATCCGCTCACGTCATTTATAAAAGCATATTTCTTTTCTTTTCCAACGTAGGCCGTCTAGAAACAACGAGTCGAGGAAATGTCCGAACACCCTTCGAGCCCCAAAATTGATTTATGTAATTATGTAAGTTGTATTTGCTTGTTTTGTAGTTCAAAGTAAATGGTCCGGTTTAGATGAAATTATGCTCATATGCTGTATAAAACCGAATACAAAATTACGATTTTCTCAAAATCAGCTTGAATAAATTTGATTAAATTTTGCTACATTGCAGCCTGTAAGGACAATTAATTTATTGGTTATGACCTCTCGTAAAAGAACTAAGAAATCGACAATGGAGATGTTGTAAAGTACCTAATTCTAAAAATTGGCTGTACTGAATTCATTCTAATTTTGGTAAAATGTTAAAATTTAATTGCAGCTAATTATCTAATTAATTGCGAAGTGTGCAAATCTAATTAAATTACGTATAATTAGGGAGGGGGGGAATAAAACACGATTTACATTTAGGGCGAGTTTATATCAGAAGTAAGACTATATTTCAAAATATTTCATAAAAGTTGAAAAAGGCCTTTTAACCTTCTATACCTACATATCTTCCATAAGACCCTGAGGGCCTCATTTGTATTGAGTACGGGCGTGGCAACCCCGTGGGACTAGCTAGAGCTACTCTTTTTTCGGGTAGTCTTGGATTAGACCCCTCTCTTTCATCTTTCTTATCATGTCTCTCTTGAATAAAAGTTCTCTTCCTACCTTGACGTTATTATAGTATTAGAGGGCTAAAAGCCTTTATTTTACCTTCTGAATGCTTGCGTGGCGGACCCAATGTTTTCATGTTGTCTTGGGTTAGATCCCACTCTTTCATATTTTCTCTATCAGGTCTTTCTTGACCAACTCTTGTTCTCTTCCGAACCATACGCTATTAGAGTATTCGAGGACTAGGGGGTCCTTATTTTATGCTCTTTTCATATATATATATATATATATAAGGTGATTATGAGCAAGAGATTTTTTGCCTTTAAACAAGAAAAGAAGAAAAAAAGAAAGAAGAAATGCATGGGGACAACTTTAGAAAGTAGCATTTCTTTCTTACGTATATTGATAGTAGCCTATAAAAACATTTTGAATGATAGTAACTTATTATTTTTTTAAATCAGTATATAATAACTGTTTTGCATCATTTAACATAAACATAAACAAATTCCTTCAACTGCACTTGTCTGCTTATTTGCGTGTGAAAGTTAATCTAACAGGATTACATTGAACTATCGCCACCACGTATACATGACCATATAGCAAGTCTCTAGATAACGGACTTACGTTGGCGGTGGAGGTGGAGCTAAGGCTTCCTTAAGGTGAACGACCGCCCTTGACTCTTCTTTCCTCTTCCTAAATACCTTCCCATGCATTGGACTTTCTTAATGCAACTTGGTTCGTTTCCTGAGCGATAGAGTTCGTTATAGTATTATTAGCGAATTCCAACTATTTGCAATCTCCGGCACCAAACACTATGACATGTCCACTTCATTTGACACCAAAGTCGTTCTGTACAGGGTGATTGAAACAAGTGTGACAACTGTTTTATTCGATAAGTGTAATAGTTATAAAAAACATTTAAATAACGCTCCTGGATTTTTTGAGTTAAAACTAGAGGTATTATCAAATTGTTTATATCATCCGCCATTTTCTCAACTGGTGGCCAGTTGTAATTTTGTAAAAAAACCCGCCATTTTTTTATGGCGACTAGCAATAACGCATTATGACTTTAAAAAAAAAGTTATTTATGTCTGTTTAGGAGCTTTAGGCATTTAAGTGTTTCATAAAATTCCTACATTGAAACATTTTCCAGAGAAGATTTTATTTTTTTTTAATTTTTCAAAATTAAATTCAGAATAATTTTAACTAAAGCTAGGAGAAAGAATGTAATAACATTACAGTTAGTTATTTTGATTTGTTTTGTAGACTGAGGAATAACAGAGTTATCGATAGAAAACCAAAATCTTGTTTTTCTTCTAAGACTGAACTTCCTAAATACCTACTGTTTTCCACTAGTTTTTAATAGTTGCTGGATGTATTAGACCTTGTGTATAAGCTATTATAACCGAAACAAATGTATTAACAGTGTTTAATAATACAATGTATCAAAGTGTAATACATTTAATAATAATAAAGAGCTGGAGTAATCCAGTGGATGCTCTAGGCAATTTTCAGAAATGATTTTTGTTTCTATAGATAACTGTGTTATTCTCAGGGTAGAAAACAAATAATGATAACAGTAGTGTTATTACACTTGTTAAAATTTCACGGCAATTTGAGTTTAAGATATATCATCTCTGGAAAATCCTTGAATTTTTAAAACATTTAAGTGTCTGTATCTCCTAGAGAAGTGGAGATATAGATAAATAGGCATACCCAAGAACACAAAAAGTCTTAAAATATTGCTGTTTGTATTGGAAAATTACGAAGTGGCGACCATATTGGAAAATGGCGGATGATATAAAAATTTGGTAAATCGTCTAGTTTTAAGTCAATAAATTCTGGGGGTTACTTTTTAAAGTTATTTTTGTAACTTTTGTAGTTATCGAATAAATAATCGGTCACACCTGTTTCTCAATCACTATATATTATACTGTAGGCTAATCGCTAATATAACATTATTTTGTTTGTAAACACTTCAGCGCCGTAATTTTTGTCCCAGTTTATTGAAATTTGGTATGTATGCTAGCATAACTATATATAACTGCACAGTCTTTGTCGCGCACATATACACAAAACCAAACAACAATCAAATTAAAATACCATAATTCAAAATTTGGATTTTCTTAAAATTTCTCCTTTAAAATTGTCTAAAACTATTTGTAAACATTTATCTAAAAATCCCTATTAGGGAGTTATCGTTGAAAATGGGGAAAAATAATAATGTCCCGCCATTGTAAAAGTTCGTATATATTTTCGGCGCAAGCGATTTTTATCAAATTTTTATAACCTAAATCAATGTCTCACATCGCCAATAAATGAAAATTGTTCTTCGTAAATAATTTGGGGGAAATGGGAAAAAAACAAGATTGTCACGGCCCATTTCCAAGGGAGATTGGGTGGAGGGGGCGTGACTTAAAAGACCTCAAAACTAAGTATTTGTGTGGAAATTTCAAAATGTCTACTTTGTAATTAGTTTTTAGAGTTCGAAGGTAAAACCAAGGACCCCTAAAATTTCACTCGCTTGTCTGTCTGTCTGTCCTAACCCGTCTACACAGACAAATCGATAAATCCTATTGATTCCAAACTTAACATTTATATTCTTTGTATTATCCCATATATAGGATATACAGCGTTAATAAAAAAAAATTACCTTGGTTAGTTAAGGAGCAAAAATAATCAAGTTGAATTTTGTTTGGAAATACTATTTGTGGGTTATCAAATAAAACTTATTTTTACAAATTAATATGATGGCGCTAGGCCAAATTTAAAGTACTGTATTAGATATCATACCCCCTCCCCACATCTCCGTTCTATCTTGAACACAGCGTGACCTACAAATTTAAAACAAAAATTTGGATATGAAATTAAATTCAGTGCAGAATCATGTATTGTAGTTTTTCTATAATGAATACAACTTAATTTAACCACACCAATGAGAGCCATTTTAAAACGGAAGTCTTTTCAAGAGTTTATCATAGCTTTATGATATGAATAATGTTAATATTAAAGTTGAGGTCGGCAAACTAGCGGATATCATAAATAACTCTCTCTCTATCTCGTCAGAGAGTATTATTGACTTTTTAATGACCGACTATGCTATGGAAGCATCGAGTTCGCCCTATACTTCAGTTGATTTAATGATAACGTGTATTTATAGACCACGAAAGAAAGATTTACGGGCGAGATTACCTTCGTTGGTGGAGAAAAAGCATTACAAAGGTTCATCTTTCACGAAGTTAATGATGTAAACAATGAATCCGTAAACATATTTTCTCATTAGATTTTGTTTAATACTAATACTAATACTATAAATAAATAACACACACTTTCGGACTCATAAAACAGCGGGATCCTAAACGCGTTGTCACAATAACGCACAAAAAATACGAGACAAAATTGGTAAAAAGTAAATTTAATGTGGTCAAACGTTATTAATTTTACCTATGTACAGAAATAAGGCATTGTAAAGGTACTTTTGATATGTGATAAAGCGAAACGCTGCCGGTAAAGCTTTTCACTACGCTCGTGTCTGCCTTTCATGTTCATACGGCTCGTAACTTGCAGTTGTTGAAATTGAAATGTTTAATTCTTGGCAGTGTTCCTAAGTAGGCCTAAACCTCTTGGTCGCTCCGCATGACTTCGTCCTTTTCTTTTCACCTGGAACATAAAATCTCCACTGTTCCTCTCCACCACACTCAATTAGCAACCTTTCTCTTGATCTCCTTCCTAGTCTAGCTTGCTCCTCTCAACTTCTCCCAACCCTTATGTTTCCTGCAGGATTCCATTCTACACTATATACCACGAATTATGTCTATTGGGTAACTAGCCAATACGAGAGTTAGAGTAGCGCGAGGTTGTCAATTTGAACAGGTACTTGCATGAAGCTAACCCCCCGAGCGAGGCTACCGAGTTGCGTAAATAAATAGTTTTAATAATTTAAACATGTTTAGTCTAACGGATACATTAACTTAGAATTGACATTTTAAAACATTTTTTGCATTAACGGTAATAATTATTGCCCCTGTAATAATACAGTAGTAATAACCCAGAACAAAAATAAATATTAGTTTTTAATTGTAGTTTCCACAATTATAAAGGAAAGATTGCTTATTACATTTATTTATTTAGTGGGGGAAATATTGTTATCTTTGAGAAATTTCTGATTTGTTTACAAAAAAGAAGCAGCTTCGGAGGTTTTTGAAATTGTTCGTTGAATTATGCTCTTTGCAACTGTGATGCAAAATGAATTGCAGTGTCTATGATTTTCCGCAGTAAAATGAACGTAACTTCAGAAGAATAGCAGTGCTAAGCGAGAAAACGTGTTGGTAAACCCGCGCGGTCCCTATTGATTTCTTCAAGGCCAGGCTGTCTACTGGCTCCTGCCTCAACGGTTTTGACTCGTAGCGGTGCTTCCTCTGGCAGTGTCTTTTCTATCTTCAAGATGCGTCCAATCCATTTCCATTTCCTCCTGAAATATATTTATATAATTATTGATATGTGTGTGCGTGTTTTAAAATGTTCAATATTCATTAGAAGCAGTACAATTTTTATTCTCAAACTGAGAAATAATAAGTCGAGCTTGTGAAAAAATAATAATATTTTAATCTGTTATAATCGTCCTTTTTATTTAACTGACGTTTTTCTTTCTATGTTTGTTTGGTACAGGCTAAGAATAAATATAAATCATAATGACACGATTAAATTAAAAAAAAACCATAATTACATTGTTTAAAAGGCAAAATGTGCCAAGCTGAATTACAACTTCTAGGAAAGCAAGTTGAACATAAATCATTTGATGGAAATCTGTTTCCTGTTTTCCACGAAAACTGAAGTCTAAACAAATACAATGTCTTATCGAACTTCCTAAGTTCACATTTGAAGTGAATGTTTATTGGAAAGACAATGACGGAAGCTCTGTTTAAATGTTTATTTATGAATATGAGACCTGTTGAGTTTGAGAGACTATGTTTTATACAATTTTGTAGTTTTCGTATTGTACGTTTTCGTATTTATTTTGGATTTTTTCATTGTTCCCAGACCGGGACTCTGATTCCAGTCTATGGGTAAAGTAGGACTTGTCATGTGTGTATTTGTATGTTTTAAAAAAAATTTTTTCGCTATTCGCAAACCACTCTTTAAGAGTTTTGGATTTCTCGTTTCGTGTCTTATATATACAGTCTTAGAACTCGTCAGGTGTGTATTTAGATTTTATTCAATGTAGCTTCTAAGGACACAAACAAAACATATTGGTCGTCATCTCTCCAAAAATTACGGTTTGTGAGTTATCGGTAAATTAACCAAAAAAACGGCTCTGGAGCTTGTATAAAAGAGATAAATTCTCAAAATCTGTTGAATTTTACGGATTTCATTCACATTTTAGTGAAATGTGAATATTAATGGCACAAACCGGAGAGCAGAATTACAAGTAAAAACATATTACGGTTCAAGAATAATTGCTAATAGAAATAAAAATGAATCTCGATCCGCTGTTTGCTCGATTTTAATTTAAAACCATTTTACGCGTGTTTATGAGGCAACCAAAATGCAACACCACCTATTCAAATACGAGAAGAGGGGGGGGATCTTATTTTCAATTTTTTCACAGACAAAGAAATATTGAAATGACATTTTAGGTCATTTTTAGTTGTATTTAGTTTTGTAGATAGGTGAGTGAAAACGTTTGTCCAATGTTTTTATCGATAATTCCTTTCCGATGGATGTTTAGACAAGTTGTTTGTTTTACCTTAAAATGATTGACCTAAGAAATGTCGGGTTGCCAAACAGGTGTAAATGAATAGATGCATTGCATGCCAGCAAGTGATTTGCTTACTTTATAAATCAATCCAATATCCTGCTAAAGCCAATACAAATCATACAGGTTTCTCTGTCAATTCAGAAGCGATAATAACAAGAATAGGTCATTCGGTCACACACCAAAGCAGAACCATATGGACTGTAAAATAAACTGTATTGTCTGCGTTTTGTTTTTTCAGTGAATTCTAAAAAAGAAATCTTCTATCCAACCATGGCAGCGAATTTCCGTTTTAGAAAGAGAAATGTATTCGACATCTGTACTGTTTTATTGATTATTTACATTACTCGAATATTAATTTTAAGTTCAAAATTGACTTTTGTGTTACTTTTTTAAGTCAAAGTTAACTAAAATATGATTTTTTTAAAAGTGTTTATCGTCCGCCATTTTGAAATTTGCTAATTCGTTGGATAAAGATAGTATTGAGATTTTTACGAGATACAATTTTTCGCTAAGTTTATGAAAATCGACAGTTTTTCGACGTACTCAATATTTGAAAAACGGTTTAAAACCAAAACTTCAAATTTGATGTACCCCTAGTGAAAAGTAGTTTTTTCTTTTTTTAATGTTGAATATGTCGCAGTTTCATAAATAGGGAAAAGATCACGTGACATATGTTTCCACTGCTTTATGATTGTAAAACTCACATTTTATTATCCCTTTGGTTCTATTGGCCACTGTTATTAGTGTGATAGCGTTGAATGAAACATACTTGAACAGTTAAAAATAAAGTGTATAGTTTTAAAATTAAGGGTTCTTGTTGATTTCGTTATATTACAGAAATGTTCAATGTTGTAAAATTTATTATTATTATTTTGTCTGAAGTCATCGTGTTATAAAAAAAATAAAATAAAGATCCTTATCCTCTAATAGCATCAGAGTCGGAAAAGAACAAGAGTTGGTTAAGAGAGTTCAGGTAGATGAAAGAGACGGATCTAACCCAAGACTATGATAAAAGGTGTAGTACGAGTTAGGTCTATTCGGGATTGCTTGCTAAAGTCAGCTCCTGAGGTTTGTAAAATTTTAAAATATCATTAAAGGCGAAAACCTCTTGGTCATCATCGCCTTAAAAAAATAAGAAGAAATGGGTAGAAAAATAAACACCCTTAGCTCTCGAATTAACCACAGGGGCTGATTCATCGTGAGTCGGGTGTAGTGGATCCGATGTGGATCTACATCTTTCTTCTTGTTGTCTTATAGTCTGTATACCGTAACTTGGCATCTGAACCCTTGGCTACCTGCGAGCGGCCGGAACCGCCCCCCGTCGCTCCCTTCCTCACCCAGCTGTTTCAGTAATGAGTCACCTACTAGCGTTAACACTGCACTATTTAACTTTTTTATGGGAGACACAATTTTAAATTTTTTTCAGCATAGTTAAAATGTTTAGGAAAATATAAGCAAATTGATACCAAACACGACGTTAAACAGTGCAGTGTTAACGCTAGTAGGTGACTCATCACGGAAACAGCTGGGTGAGGAAGGGAGCGAGAGGGGACGGTCCGGGTCCAGACGCCAAATTATGGTATACAGATAATAGGTTAGAACCATTTTTTCATCTTTCCTATCAGGTCGAGAGTTAGGGTTCTTTATTTTACACTCTTTTCCTTTTTTTTTTCTAAGTCGATGAAGACCGAAAGGTTTTTCAAAAACTAGAACACTCTACTAGCGTCAGGGTCAGAAAAGAACAAGCGTTCGTAAGAGACCTGACATGAAAGATTAATGAAGAGGTATTTAACCCAAAATTAGTTACTGGATTGCCAAGCCGTAAGTAAACTAAAATAACAAGTTTTTTTAACAAGGAAATTTAACAAAATATTATGATTAATATTACTGGGAATATCCAGCTTTATTTCTACTGATAACGGGGACAAAGTTCATGAAAGAAATCAATTATTAATTACCACGGATCACGGATTTCAATAAATGCGTTGATAAATAAATATCTGATTTTTTTTTCAGTCACTTGTGGAATGGTAGACTTACTTGGTAGGTGTAGTTCAAGGACATAATCATTCAACGTAGGTAGTTCAAAGTTAAACAATTAAAAACACGAGAACCCATGTAAAACAACAATTAGTACGCGAAAACGATAAAACTTTGTTAGTTGTTACTAATGATTGCATCGTGGTTGAAATTATACTCAAGTGTGTTGCGTTTATCTAACGCAATTAAGGGGGATATCCTGAGAAAGAAATATTTATACAATTTTAGAGCCGATTTTGAGAAAATAGAATTTGTGTTTTTGTCTTATGTTAGGTTCCCTCAAATTATGAGTCGTCGAAAAAATGTGGGGGAAAGTCCCGAGATATTGCCCAAAAAAATGTCCGTCCTCCAAAATTGATTAAATTCGGTCCGCTCGTTTGGGCTGTAGGTAGAGCATTGTACAGACACCAGACATAAATAAAATTAAAAAATTTGAAACGTTTGGTTCCAAATAAATTATCTGAGTTTTACTTTGATATTTTATGCAAATTGTCATATGAGCTATATATAAATATATATAGGCTCATAGAACAAAACTATTTCAAACAACCTTCATTTTAAAACCCTCATAAAAAGATCGATCTCTAGAATTGAAACAAAATAACACTATATCTTTTTCAAAAAGGAAGACGGTTGGGGATGGGTTCCCGGTATCGTGGGGTTGGCTCGACATATTGGCCGCCCCAGTCAATAGCAATCACTTCCTGGAAATGTGAACGGATTAGGTTAGGTTAGGTTTATATTTTCTAAATATAAATAGAAAATAAATATCACTGTAATTTAATTTGTACTGGATGAAAGCGTTGCTTATCACACGGCACTAAAATCAATTAATACAAACTATAACAAACTAGAGAATTAGATTAAAAAATTAGATTTTAAATTGTTAAAAGGAATAAAGATATTGTCTTTAAATAGTGTTTATGTATCTCTTAGTCAATCTTCACAAAAGTATGGTCATCGCAATCATAAAGCCCATCGACAATATGACATATCATTGAATTGGATACTTAAATAAACTTCAACAGTGCCTTATGAGTTCAGAATAGTTATGATTGGTATTGTGCTTTCCGTTAGTTTTAATGGATACCAGGTTAGCCAAGACCCGAGAATACTACCCGCGAATAACAAGTCATACTATTCTGACAGACGACGAACCTCGTCACTTGAGTGTCGCTCTTCGGCTGACCGATCAAACAAACACCTCCAATACCAAGAAGGGTTGCTCATTAAGCAGGAGTTTGAACAGATGACCCTAGTTCCCCAAAGTGTCGAGCCAACCCCACGGTATACTAGCAATGACTACATAAATACTATAAGACACGACATGGCCATGTTAAATATTCTACGCTTATTCTTGAGTTGTCCAATACCCGCTAGGTCGCTCTGCTAGAGAATCTGAAGTTGATGTGACTGGCGCTGGGTGGCTCTACGGTCAAACAATGTTTCAGGCGGGTAAGAGAAAACGCACTGATGCCACATATGGGACCAGAGATGCGAGGGAAGGTCGAGAATCGCTCATCTCAGCGCACGAACTGACAACACTAACTATGCTGACGGAAGTAAGTGAGAAGGTTTGTGAGAGAGAGGTCAACAGTTGTACAGTCTCAACCAAGTGGGATGCGTACAGTCAAGCACCTGCTGCTAGCGCTTTCTGATAGCTGTGTGTCAAACTTGTGACGAACAGCACCCGTAAAGCGTAGACTATTTCCCTATCCTATGTCGTGTCTTATAGTATTTAGTGTCGAGCTAACCCCACGTCGAGCCAACCCCACGTAATCGGGTTCCCTACCTGTACTTAATCCTCGGGCACAATCACACTCAGAGGAGACCCAGCTGTCACTCATCTACTGGCCTCTTCTTCATAAAGTATGAAATTGTTCCGTTGTGAATATTCTTGATATTTAAAGGTGTCCTTGTAACTTTTTTTTATATAGGTTTAGTGAAAATGCATTTACGCACTAGTCTCTGTAGGACATAGTGTCGGACTACCGGCTAAAACCTTCCTCTTTCCTAGGCAGCATTCATCCCCGGGTCCGCTCTCACATAACTTCGGGAAGGTCCTTCGCTAAGACTTCTACTCTCCTATGGATCTAACTAACCCTCTCCCTTCTTGCATCGCAGCACTGCTTCGATGTATACCGCAACGACGTCCCAATTGACATTCGATGACAACATCTTTTTCGCAATACTTTCTGAAGAAAGTCCACCAATGAGGTCACTAATATTCCATCGATGTTCTGCAAAACGTTGGCACTCAAAGAAGGTATGCCTCGCATCCTCATTACAAACTAGGCAGTTCTTAGAAGCCACCTTCCCCATTGTGTGAAGATACGTTCTGAAGTATCCGTGGCCCGTCAGAAATTGTGTAAAGTGGAAATTCACCTCTCCATGGTTCCGTCGATCAAGTCCCGTAGGCTCCTAATTAGGCCAGCTGTCCATCGGTCTCTGGTTTCATTATCCCAGCGTAGTTGCATTGTATTTTCTTTTGCTCTTTTAGCGGCCTCTTCTCCGGTTATTTCGTTCTTGCGCCAGAAGGTCTATCGGACGACTCTCGCCACTACTAAGACTGCTTCCCCGGACACTGTGCGATAGGGGCTCGCAATTCTCAATGCTCCTATTCTCTGAACTGAGGACAGTTCTACTCCGCCCAAATCTCTGCCCTGTATAACATTACGGACTGCACTGTTGCCATTACAAGCATTGTATTTTCTCTTGCTCCTTTTGAGCGGCCACTTCTCTGCCTATTTCCTTGCTAAGTGTATAGATACTCTCTCATCCTTGCGCCAGAAGGTCTATCGGGACTACTCCCGCCACTACTAAGACTGCTTCCCCCGGACACTGTGCGATAGGAGCTCGACTTCTCAATGTTCCCATTCTCTGAACTGAGGACGGTCTAGAACGATTAGAACGATGTTTCCGAGCTAATTTTTAGAAATTACGTCCTTATAATGACAGATTTTTGTTTTTGTGTACAAACTGTTTCGAGATATAGTCAAAATATACCCACATAGTAAATTTGATTGTAATCGGTTAACTTGTTATTGTGGAACACTGGACAAACCCCCATGATTGACTTACAGGACCTCAAACTGATATATCTTCCAACACTCGTTTACTGGTTTTTAACCCATCACATAAATGCCTATATACTACGTATAGGATCAGTGAACATTTCATAAGCTGTCGGTGTTTCCACGAGGTCCAATGCAATAACTAAAAATTGTATGTTATAAATTCGCTAAAATAATTAGACTAATTATATTTATAATTAGTCATAGGAGTGCCTGGGTGGCAAACAACTGATAACGCATCCAGACAAGTTGACACTTGCGATCTAGGTTAATGTAGATAACGCATTCATGATATAGGCTAGTTTATGAACTCATTTTTCATGTGTAATATCAAGGACTTTAGGCCTTTCTAGGTGTATTGTTTACATTGGTAAAGGGGGGGGGGAAATAGTTATATATAAAATTGTTTCGAATGTACAGGGTGATCGGAAGAGTTGTGACTGCTGTTTTATTCGATAAGTACAAAAGTTTAAAACATTTTAAGAATTAACCTCCAGGATGTTTTGAGTTAAAACTAGAGGTATATTAAAATTTGTCATGTCACCCGTCATTTTTTCAATATGTCGGTATTTCCTTGGGGGAACCCTCATTTTGAAATGACGATTTTGTATAAAACTCATTATTTTAAGACCTTTTAGTGTTGAGAATTTTCCATATCTTCCACAGTTTATGAGCTACATGTTTCAATAGTTCGCAAATTCTAACTATTTCCATAGACGATTATTCTTATTTTTCAAAGTCAAATGCAGGTGAAATTTAAACTAGAGATAGAGTAAAAGGTGTAATGACACTACTGTTTTATTTTTTGTGTAGGTTGAGGAATAACCACTACTGTTATTTTTATTTTTTGTGTAGGTTGAGGAATAACCACTACTGTTATTTTTATTTTTTGTGTAGGTTGAGGAATAACCACTACTGTTATTTTTATTTTTTGTGTAGGTTGAGGAATAACAGCGTTTTATCGATAGAAAACAAAAATCATAATTCTTGTAATTATCTAGAACATCCACTGGCTTACATCAGCTCTTTATTATTACTAAATGTATTACACCTTGTAAATTAAGGACAAATTGTATCATTAAACACTGTAAATACATTTATTTTTGCTATAACATCTTCATTTGATACATCCAGTAATAATTACAAACTGGTGTGAGCCAATACGTGTTCTAGACAATTGTTAGAAAAATTCAGTGAAAGGAAGTCAGTAAAATCTATTCTTCTAAAAATGGCAACAATTTTCCGAAACTGCTTTACATTGTAAAATTTGCATAACAGCTGTATAAGGGAATAAAGAGTATCAACTAACTACTTGATATTTTATAAAGTGTATTGCTAACATTATTAAAAAAAAAAGATTAATTTCTCAAATATATTGCAATTTTTTAGTCTTGCTACGTGAGTAAAAAACAAAACAAAACGTGTCTTTTGAAAATTTTTATATACCTTGTGTCCATAAAGTCCCCCCTCTTACTTTTTTTATTAATGGAAATAGACAGATTTGCTTTGGGTAAAGTTTAGATAACCAAAGGAGGAGTTTTTTTGAAGTATCAAAATTTTCAACCCTTACCCCCAAAATGGGGTAGTTTGGGGGTATGTCAAGAATTTTAAATATCAACCCCTATTGAGTGATACCCCATTTTAAAGGTCTTTTCAAAATAAGAATAATGGCGCAAACCAGAGGTCTCTAAGTTCATCCTACCCAACATAGCAACCAATCGAATTGTGAATTTTACATTAATAATTGGACCGGAAATGTTACGAAATGTACAACAAGCTTTTGAGTCCAGAATCTATTTCTGCCAAAAAGTAAATGGTAGCCATTTCAAGAACTTAATATGAAGTTCTAAAAAAAAAAAGGTAAGGCTCTTACCATCATTTTACCAACATAGAGCAGTTTGTAAGGTAATAAAAACAAACGGAGTTTGTAGGTTAACATTCACAATTATTTGGTCGCTATGCTGGGTATGATGAACTTAGAGACCTTTGGTTTGCGCCATTATTCTTGTTTTGAAAAGACCTTTAAAACTTAGTATCGCTCAATAGGGGTTGCTATTTAAAATTCTTGACTTACCCCTTAACTACCCCATTTTGGGGGTAAGGGTTGAAAATTTTGATACTTCAAAAAACTCCTCCTTTGGTTATCTAAACTTTCCCCAAAGCAAATCTGTCTATTTCCATTAATAAAAAAAAATAAGAGGGGGGTGGGGGACTTTTTGGACACATGGTATTTTAATGCATTACATTCAAGTTTCAATTTTAAATTCGGTATAACTGTTTTAGGCATGGAAAATAGACATCTGAATACACAGTGTATTTACACAACTTTGAGTGCTTGTAGCTCCTAAACGGTTAAAGATATCGAAAAATATACAAGAATAAAAAAAAGAATAATTTTATTTAAAATCGCCATAAAAAAAAAATAGAGGCTCTCTTAATAAAATTTAGCAATACCTCTAGTTTTAACTAAAAATCCTGGTTAAAACCTTTTAAAGCTTTTTTTTGTAACTTTTGCACTTATCGATTATAACAGCGGTCATACTTGTTTCAATCATCTCGTATGGTTGCTAAACATAATTTGAGATGATGTTTTCATGTTGCCATATAGTCGTCAATAAAAATGAGGTTGTAGTGGGCCTCGAAGGAGTTGGTTACCTAGAGTGGTTTTTGGTTTGATGGAGATAAGTGTTTTTAAATATCAGAAGGTTAAGTGCACCCACGTTTCCGCTTATTTAAAATTAAATCATTTCCCCAGATATTAAGTGGTGATATTTCTTCCAATAACTGAAATTCATCGGGTGTTTATATTGGGGGGTGGGGGGGGGGGTTAAAGGAAAAAGTCATTGCTGTAGACATCTTAAAAACTACTCCAGTAGCTATACAGTAATTAGTGTAATGTATGAAACAAAAATATTAACTGGAAAGAGGAAAAAAAAAAAAAATAATAAAAAAATAAAATTAAAAAACTTTATCTCTATAATCATACATAGTTGTGAGAAGATAGGATTTAAAAGTTTAAAAGGTAAACGCCTAAATAACCCACATTTTTATAAGATAAGATATAATGGAAGGTCAGGATTTTGCTGGCTCATTATTTGCTGACCCTTGCATACTTTACTCATGAAGGAATGCTTTAGACCACGCCCTATCAAACTCGTATCATATTAATTATTCACATAGAGTATTCATTAAACACATGCGCAAATTCCCTCTCGCCCAGACACAATGAATATTTAAAAAATATATAAAGTAGTTTTAAAAGATTGTAGTCTTTGTTGTAAGCTTTATACAGAATTGTTAGGTATTGATTTTCAAAGAAATAAAAATTTAATTAAAAGCAACAATGGGTTAAAATTCTGATCTGTATTTGGTTCTATTTTTAGTCATTTAAAAATTAACAATAGCGACTAAATGTATTGTAGACGTTCTAAAATGTATTTTGAAAGGATTTATTTTAGAGAATGTCTATTGTACAAGTTCTAACTGTCATCATGGCTTGGAAATTAAATTCAATAAATGAGGCGACACATTGAATGTCCGACCGCTGACTGTGGAAACCTTAACACCTGGGACTGAAATGTCAATCGTTCGTAGCAGTAATTTGACCGTGAATGTCTGTCTGTCTGTCTGTCTGTCTGTGTGTGTGTGTGTGTGTGTGTGTGTGTGTTTTAGTTAACACACTAGTAGTTTAAATGTTATAGGTAAATATCAAAATAACAGTAATTAATTTAAAATGATTCCTCGAAAAACTCGACACACGTTTTTTTAGTTCATCACGTGACTCTCTCTGTACTGCGTATATTAAAGAATATTAAAGTATAATCCATGAATATTTCCAATTTAGTATCAAACTGACCGATATTTAAAACAGTTTTTTTGGAAATGTTTTTCTAAATCGGTCCACAATAGATTCAATATTATAAAATACTATAGAGTTCAGTTTGTATTATTATTATATTCTGTGTAAACTTTCAACAAAACCAGTTTCCGCGTATCTTGTTGATTTTCAAAATTCAGCGTATCTAGATACTTTATCCTAAACATAAGTTTAGAGGATGATTTATAGAATTCATATATTTAGTAAAAACATTTTTAGTTCCAATATTTTGGAGTCGATAAAAAAAAATATACACGTTGCCTAAAATAATAATTATTAAAGATATGCAAAAAGTTTAAAATTTTGTCGTGAAGAGAAATATTTTGAAAAAAATGTACAGTATAAGAAAAAACATTTACATGAATTTATTACAAAAATATCAAAAATCGGGTCTAATTAAAAAAAAAATTAACAAATTTACTGTATATAAAACTTAATTTTTTTATTAATTATTAGAAAAGAATTCAAATTTTAAGAGAAAATCTTGTTTTGAGTATATTAATTAATACGTCATCGTTTGACTCAGTGACTTTCGCCCTACAATATAAAGTTTTTTTTCTCTTTTAAAACGTCAAACTGACTTGATGTGGTTAATATATTTATCGACAAAAATATCAAGGTTATGTTATGTTAAATTGTCTTATTCTATATTTGGAATAATCTCTTTGTTAACTGTCTTAAAGAACTATACCTCGCAGTGGTACCAACATAGACACGCTTAGAATTCATCACAACTACAAGGCGTAGTTAAAACAAATAAATATCCCCCCCCCTCCCCTTGTTGTTGTTTCAAAATGTGGGAAAGCCAATAGTATAAAATAAAGCCCCCCTAACTTTCATATACCTTAATACGATAGATGAAAGAGAGGGATCTAACCTGAGACTACATGTAATCCACATCTGTATTCACTATAATTAAGACTCGAGGGACAATATTTTTTTCCCTAATGAAAATAAAATGTTTATTCGTTTAGGATGTTGGTGAACATCGTTATAGCCTCAGTTACATACAAAAATAATTGTCTGTATCAAAACTGAACGTTGTTGTAACTTTAAATAGCTCATTCTCTCCAAACCAAATTAAATATTGCTACATGCCGTAGCGAAGTACTGGTATTAAAGTTAGTATTCTAAATGAGAACATTAACATTATTTTATTAAATAGTTTCTATTTTTAAACAAATAACATTCTCAACACGCAACTCTGTAACACTGATGTTACCTAAGAACATTTTCTCATGGTGGAAAATACAGTACGTTTATAGAAAATCCATAGTGAGATTTTCTCCAGCGCTTGATTTTTGTGTGTATATTTTTGCCGTGTTTCCATTGCTAATAAGCGTTTATTTCTTGAATTTTATTCAGTTTAAGGTTTTAAATTTAAATTTGTCTTATTTTGTTATTTTGAATCGTAGAAAAAGTTGGGTTAGGCTATGTATGTTTAATTTGTCTTTTCTTTGTAACTAAATATAGTATACCTATATAAACATATATACATATACCTGGTATTCCCGTCATGCAACTTGTGTTGTAGTTTACACTACGCGTTTCGAGAACAGGTTCTCATCTTCAGGTGAAATTATTTTACTCACATGTGAGCACGTCAAACAAAAATAAATAGTACAAGCACACACACATACATACAAAACACAACATAAAATATCGCACTGCACATTATAATAAAAATGTTACATTGTAGGTAGGTCTACAATTTGTATTCTTTGTATCTTGAATCCTATAAAAAGTTGGGTTAGGTTATGTTATGTTATGTTAAATTTGTCTTTCTTTGTATTTTGAATCGTAGTAAAAGTTCACTGCCTGGAATAACGTCAGCTATGTTTAGTCAAATGAATGCAATGATATTTAGTCGAGTAAAATAAGACACTAAACAATTTTGGACTGGGGTGGGGAAATTTTATTGCATAAAAGCCCTCATAAGCATATTATAGTTAGTACTAGCGTGGCAATCTCGAGGTACCTAGCTGGATCTACAGTTTTTCGAGCAATCTTGGGCTAGATCCCTCCCTATCTTTCTTCTGTCCTTTGAACAATTCTTGTTCTCTTAGAGAAAACGACGCTATTAAAGTATTCGAGGGCTAGGAGTATTCTTCCTTTTTTTTTATAAGGCGATGATGACAAAGAAGTTTTTTGCCTTTGAACAAGAGAAAAAAAAAATCTCAAATCAGTTTTTTTTAAAGTTACACAAAAAATTTGTTTCTATTTGGGCGTAAGCATAAGTTGGAATTAAATTCCAACGTTTTAAAGTATTTCAGTTTCATCGAAAAATTTTGTTATGAGCAAATTTGTTAATTATTTAATTATAAAGAAAATGATACTGATTCGAAGATGATCGGTATAGTGAGTCGTTACATAACCTCAAACTTTAAAGAGGCCTATTTTAAACAGTTAGCTATAGGTATTGATTGGTTTTAACGACATTATTTCTTAAAATATTAACATCTATCCCAAATTTCGAGTTAAATATTTGAACCAACGTACAAAATCCATTTTGCGAAACAACTTGTGAAGTTTTGTAGAGGTAAGTTTCACTTCAAAACAGTGACAAATTTTTCGCGTAGCTTTAAAATAGCCCTAAGAACATTTTTATTTAAGCAATAACATTGCCCCCCCCCCTCCGAGATCGAAATCTTTGTATGTCTTTATTTTTTTTACTCATCTTCAAGTATGTGTACCAAAAAGATTTCAAACAGCTGACATTTTAAAATTATTGTGTTAGTGATTTTGTATGGATTAGGAACTTGTTATATTATTAACATGGTTTAAACTGACGTTTGTGTGGATAGAAATTAATATAGACTATAGAGAGTATAAATCATCTTCCAAACCTAGTGGTCAACCTAGTAATTTAAAAAAGGACAAACCCCAACACAACCTAGTATCTAGGGCCATGTTGGAAAATAAAAATAAATCTAGTAATCTAAGACTAGTAATAGTAAGATTAAATACAAACGTAATCAAGAAAACAAAATTACTAAACTAAATTACACTTAATAGAGGCAAACAATAGGATAACTAACTAATAAGGGTTATATGCCAATGGCGTGGTGACCTAACGGTTTATCGAAGTGAACAGTCATTTGTCTCCATAATAAACCATTAGTTTATTGTGTGACCTAATCATTCTCATAGAGAATATGCGTATACATATATGAATTCATATATTTTAAAATCATTCTAAAATGTTCAAGGTTTGATACACATTTCATAATACTATTTATAACTGTAAAATCTGATGAAAAAGTCAATTTTTCTTGAAATCGTTTAGAACCTATTCAAGGACTAGAGTTTTCCTGCAAGCAATATTAGCAGTTATTGGTTTTCAGAAGTATTTGCAAATATTGGAGCCAGCAACGACTAATCAGTCATCTACAATTGGCTGCAATAAAGCTGGCGAGATTGTTTAACAATAGTCGGAGAGACATTCTCCAATATATTCTAGAGAGATTTCTTTTTGTTATGATTCCAAGGAGTCATTACATTTATCGATTTCATCCTTATTGAAGGAAAAGTCTTTGTGAAGAACTTCATTACAGATCTAGATGGTGGCAGTATATCTCTAAGGATTTATATCTAATATATATATATATATTATTTTGTTGTTCCATTACGTTGAACATATAAGACAAATAATAGTAATCATTTTCAATAGATTGGACAAGAAAACACAAATACAATATGAGAGCATATGAATAAATATACCCATTTATTTAATTGAATTTTAAATGTTAGAAATATAACAACAAATACAACGCATCAGGGAAATGTAAACATGTCTAACTTGTTGTTCTATAAGAAATATTTCCTAATTGATTTTAAAGAAACATGGTCCTTGTATTTGTAGTACGATTTATGTTTTATATGTTTACTGTAATAAGATGATGTTGTCCTTTTCTTTCACTTTAAACATGGTTTGATATTTATGTTAATATTATTATTTTCAATATATACTCGTATTGATTTATATATTAATTGATTTCTATTTCTATTCATATATCTCAATGGATTTCAATCTCTATTCATTTATATATCAATTGATTTATATCTCTATTTATTTATATATATATATATATATATATATATATATATATATATATATATATATATCAATTTCATCTCTATTGGTTTATATATCAATTGACTTATATGTCTATTTATATATCTCAATTTTAATCTCTGTCGATTTAAATATTAACTATTCATATATCTCTATTCGTTTCAATCTCTATCAATTTATATATCAAGTGACTATTCATATATCTCGATGAATATCTCTATCGACGTATTCATGTATCTTAGTGGATTTCTATCTGTATTGGTTTATATATCAATTGACTTGTATGTCTATTTATATATCTCAATTTTAATCTCTGTCGATTTATATATTAACTATTCATATATCTCTATTCGTTTCAATCTCTATCAATTTATATATCAAGTGACTATTCATATATCTCGATGAATATCTCTATCGACGTATTCATGTATCTTAGTGGATTTCAATCTGTATTGGTTTATATATCAATTGAGTTGTATGTCTATTTATATATCTCAATTTTAATCTCTGTCGATTTATATATTAGCTATTCATATATCTCGATGAATATCTTTATCGACGTATTCATGTATCTTAGTGGATTTCTATCTGTATTGATTTATATATCAATAGAGTTGTATGTCTATTTATATATCTCAATTTTAATCTCTGTCGATTTATATATTAACTATTCATATATCTCGATGAATATCTCTATCGACGTATTCATGTATCTTAGTGGATTTCTATCTGTATTGATTTATATATCAATTGAGTTGTATGTCTATTTATATATCTCAATTTTAATCTCTGTCGATTTATATATTAACTATTCATATATCTCGATGAATATCTTTATCGACGTATTCATGTATCTTAGTGGATTTCTATCTGTATTGATTTATATATCAATTGAGTTGTATGTCTATTTATATATCTCAATTTTAATCTCTGTCGATTTATATATTAACTATTCATATATCTCTATTCGTTTCATTCTCTATCAATTTATATATCAAGTGACTATTCATATATCTCGATGAATATCTCTATCGACGTATTCATGTATCTTAGTGGATTTCTATCTGTATTGATTTATATATCAATTGAGTTGTATGTCTATTTATATATCTCAATTTTAATCTCTGTCGATTTATATATTAACTATTCATATATCTCGATGAATATCTTTATCGACGTATTCATGTATCTTAGTGGATTTCTATCTGTATTGATTTATATATCAATTGAGTTGTATGTCTATTTATATATCTCAATTTTAATCTCTGTCGATTTATATATTAACTATTCATATATCTCTATTCGTTTCAATCTCTATCAATTCATATATCAAGTGACTATTCATATATCTCGATGAATATCTCTATCGACGTATTCATGTATCTTAGTGGATTTCTATCTGTATTGATTTATATATCAATTGAGTTGTATGTCTATTTATATATCTCAATTTTAATCTCTGTCGATTTATATATTAACTATTCATATATCTCTATTCGTTTCATTCTCTATCAATTTATATATCAAGTGACTATTCATATATCTCGATGAATATCTCTATCGACGTATTCATGTATCTTAGTGGATTTCTATCTGTATTGATTTATATATCAATTGAGTTGTATGTCTATTTATATATCTCAATTTTAATCTCTGTCGATTTATATATTAACTATTCATATATCTCGATGAATATCTTTATCGACGTATTCATGTATCTTAGTGGATTTCTATCTGTATTGATTTATATATCAATTGAGTTGTATGTCTATTTATATATCTCAATTTTAATCTCTGTCGATTTATATATTAACTATTCATATATCTCTATTCGTTTCAATCTCTATCAATTCATATATCAAGTGACTATTCATATATCTCGATGAATATCTCTATCGACGTATTCATGTATCTTAGTGGATTTCTATCTGTATTGATTTATATATCAATTGAGTTGTATGTCTATTTATATATCTCAATTTTAATCTCTGTCGATTTATATATTAACTATTCATATATCTCGATGAATATCTCTATCGACGTATTCATGTATCTTAGTGGATTTCTATCTGTATTGATTTATATATCAATAGAGTTGTATGTCTATTTATATATCTCAATTTTAATCTCTGTCGATTTATATATTAACTATTCATATATCTCGATGAATATCATTATCGACGTATTCATGTATCTTAGTGGATTTCAATCTGTATTGGTTTATATATCAATTGAGTTGTATGTCTATTTATATATCTCAATTTTAATCTCTGTCGATTTATATATTAACTATTCATATATCTCGATGAATATCATTATCGACGTATTCATGTATCTTAGTGGATTTCTATCTGTATTGATTTATATATCAATTGAGTTGTATGTCTATTTATATATCTCAATTTTAATCTCTGTCGATTTATATATTAACTATTCATATATCTCTATTCGTTTCAATCTCTATCAATTTATATATCAAGTGACTATTCATATATCTCGATGAATATCTCTATCGACGTATTCATGTATCTTAGTGGATTTCTATCTGTATTGATTTATATATCAATTGAGTTGTATGTCTATTTATATATCTCAATTTTAATCTCTGTCGATTTATATATTAACTATTCATATATCTCGATGAATATCTTTATCGACGTATTCATGTATCTTAGTGGATTTCTATCTGTATTGATTTATATATCAATTGAGTTGTATGTCTATTTATATATCTCAATTTTAATCTCTGTCGATTTATATATTAACTATTCATATATCTCTATTCGTTTCAATCTCTATCAATTTATATATCAAGTGACTATTCATATATCTCGATGAATTTCAATCTCTATCGGCTTATATCTCTATTCGTGTATTTTAGTGGATTTCAATCTGTATTGATTTATATCTCGATAGATTTCAATCTCAATGAATTTATATATATCGATTGACTAGTATCGCTGTACATGTATCTCAATGGCTTTCAAAATCTCTATAGATTTATATATCAATTGACTTATATCTCAATTGACTTATATCTCTATTCGTGTATTTTAGTGGATTTCAATCTGTATTGATTTATATCTCGATAGATTTCAATCTCAATGAATTTATATATCGATTGACTAGTATCGCTGTACATGTATCTCAATGGCTTTCAAAATCTCTATAGATTTATATATCAATTGACTTATATCTCAATTGACTTATATCTCTATTCGTGTATTTTAGTGGATTTCAATCTGTATTGATTTATATCTCGATAGATTTCAATCTCAATGAATTTATATATCGATTGACTAGTATCGCTGTACATGTATCTCAATGGCTTTCAAAATCTCTATAGATTTATATATCAATTGACTTATATCTCTATTCGTGTATTTTAGTGGATTTCAATCTGTATTGATTTATATCTCGATAGATTTCAATCTCAATGAATTTATATATCGATTGACTAGTTTCGCTGTACATGTATCTCAATGGCTTTCAAAATCTCTATAGATTTATATATCAATTGACTTATATCTCTATTCGTGTATTTTAGTGAATTTCAATCGGTATTGATTTATATATCAATTGACTTATATCTTTATTTATATATCTCAATTTCAATCTCTATTGGTTTATATATTAATTGACTTCATATATCTCAATAGATTTCAATCTCAATGAATTTATATATCGATTGATTAGTATCGCTGTACATGTATCTCAATGGCTTTCAAAATCTCTATAGATTTATATATCAATTGACTTATATCTCAATTGACTTATATCTCTATTCGTGTATTTTAGTGGATTTCAATCTCTGTTGGTTTACATGTCAATTGACTGGTATCACTATTCATATATTGAGTGGTTTGTATCTCTAATTAATCTTTCTCAATGAAGTCAGTTTTTATAGGTTATGTTGTTAGTTTAGAGTGTAAAGTTTGTTTGTTTTTAATTAACGTTAAAGTATCAGAAGGAAGGAGTGAACTAATTGTTAATTAAGTTAAAATGTCATTTTATCGTTGGAAAACATGACCCATATATGTAATTTAAATTAAATTAATTGGGTTGTATAAACTGTCGTTTTAAATGTTCAATTTGTATTACGCTAGTTTACAGTATGTGTGAAATTTGATTTTGTAATTCCGCTGTCTGATATAATTAAATAACACCTTTGAAAAGAAAACCATGTTTGTTAAGTTTGGAAACGGGTTTATACTGTATAACTGAGTGGTTTTGGAAGACAGAATCAAATGCGGATCTACAAATATACTTTTGTAGGTGTGAAATTTTTGTCCGCCATATTGAATCAAACCTTTTTTTTTAAATTTAATATAAGAAGATGCCTATAGTTTAAAATAGTTTATCCATAAATGACTTCGTTTTTCAGTTACAGTATTCAAAGTTGCAATGACGGAAAAATCGCGTTAGCAATAAAACGGGGTAAAATGCGCAATCGAAACTTTTCTATTATTATTTTTCCTGTAGAAGAATACATCCAATTACGAACTTTAAACAGTATAATGATAATGATAATAATAATAACCAATAATACAAGTTGCAACGAGTTTTTGTACCATTTATAATATTACACGATATTTATCGTTTCAGGTTTTTCATTTAAGACAAACTTCATGTAGGGTACATTTCGGTCCAGCAGGTTTCCAGAACTGAAGTGAAACGTTGGCCAATTTAGGATATTGTATTATCTTAGCCCGCAGGTTGTTATGATTTTTACTTTCTTCCATATAGATCGTATAAAGATGATGTACAGAAATTGATGTAAGGTTTTTGGTGGAAATATTTGTTTTAACGTCATTTGTGCAGATTTATTGTCCAAACGTGTGGACCAATTTTGATCAAATATTTGGTATATTTTGATTATATCTCCTAAACTTTTTTGTAACTAAAATTTTGAGGGTTTAAAAAAATTAAATCATCATAAAGTGACCTAGACTAAAGTTATTTAGTTAATATTTTGAAACCTTGACTATCATTGTTAAGAAGTGACGTACACAACTCAAAAATTTAATTACAAAAGTTCAATATTTAGAAGCAATTTAGATGCAATTTTTAGAAGTTCAATATTTTCATCTGAAATTTGTTATTGTTTGTACTCTATACAAAAAGCATTATTTCAAATAGCATCGATTTCCCCCCATTATTTATAATAACAACTGGATGGACACCCAAAACATTCAGATGTGCGCGTGTATTCCATTGAATATTTTATTACTGGTTTCATTCAAATACGTTCATTAAATTTTTTTGGTATATACAGAGTGTTCCATAAAGTGTGCAGACACTTTGGGAACTCATTCTACATTTAAAAATTTAATATAAAGATAGGTCCGAAAAAGATTAGTTTGCAGTCTATTCACCATTTTTTAAATTTTATTAAAAAAATATATAACTATGGAAATAGATAAGATATTGGGTTCAAATTGGATAGATGCATTCATTATATATGTAAATTTTTACAACTGCATCAAAACAAGGACTTTATTTTTCAAAATGGCGCCGTTTAAATGTTTAACATCAAATATCTCGTGAATCATTAACTTTATAAATATACGTGATGCAAAATATTTTTGTTTTTTAATGACAAGGAAAATTATGTTTTTATTTATTTTGTACCTTAAAAGATAACAGAGTTATCGACAAAAAACTAAAAACACAATTTCTTGGTAATTGTCTACAATCCTTGAATTAAATATCCAAGAAGTTTTATTTGAATTCCTAGGATTTCAGTACGTAAAATTACATCAACAATAAGTTGCCTGTTACACCAACATTAAATTAATTAATGGTAGGCCTAGCCTATCATAAAGTTGTGCGTGTTGTAGTGAATTACAAAGACATTTTTAGTTTTTGTTGGTAACTCTGTTATCTTTTGAATTACAGTATAAATAAAAACAACGTTTTGTTCGTCATTAAAAAACAAAAATATTTTGTCTCGAGTACATTATTTTTTGTAACGTTAAAGGTTTTTTGAAAAATTTTATGTTAAACTTTTTTTAAATAATAGAAAATAAAGTCTTTGTTTTTAGTCCACTTGTGAAATGAAATGAAATATCTTTATTAGTCACTATATACATATACATGTTCAGATTACACACTTAACAAACTTAAGACTAATAAAGTCTGACCCCGAGGTTTATAAAAAAAACTTGTGAATAATACGTGTTCCAAATTTGAACGTTATATACCATCTATTCCACAGTTATGATGTTTTTTGTAAAACAAACAAAATGGCGGATGGACATGTAACTAAGTGCGTTTTGGGACCTATGAAATGTTTTCTGCATTTTTCACTTGTAGATTTAGCTTCCAAAGTCTACCTTATCTTTACAAATCACTTTGAATTTTACATTAAAACAACCTCTGTTTTTCAACTTTAATTGTCATAAGCAATATGTTCCGGTAAACTGCCTATTCATTCTTAATCTCCAAAACAAGAAACAAAATAATAATTGGATGTCCCCCAACTGAGCAGTTTCGAATGATAATTTACTCCCACAAATATATATGTTTATTTGAATTGACCTTTGTGTGGTCGTCTAGTTTTATCAGAGGAGTGGAAATGGAATTCCACCGAGAATGCAGTTGAAATACCTAATTGATGAATAACGGCAGACTCTGAGCTGAATATAACTCACATTTTGGGGTTTTAATTGAATCCAGCGTTAGCTATTTAACAGATTTTTAAGAGTGTAACTGCGTGAAATTACTTTTCTTTTTATGGGGAGAGCACAAGTATAACCACTTTGAGATTTTTTTATGAAACTAGTTACAATAAATTGTAAGCATTTTTTTTTTTCTAAATAAGATTTTTAGGTCATTCTTTGCGTCTAGAACAACGCTGGAGTATATTTTTTATTCAAAAAAAAATTATGTAGGTTCAAATTTTGAAACCACTGAACCGATTTCGATGAAACTTAATGACACTTCAGTGGCTAGATTTTATTAACTGTTAAATTCATTTACCCTATTTACGATGATTGTTGGGAAAAATTCCATTAGAAAAACGAAGGAATTATATGGCGGAAATAAATTATAAGCACAGCACTTTTGTAATTTTAGAGAAGTTTAGATATTTTAATTCCATTTATTATAGAAAAGTTCTAAATTACTTGATAATTTATTATCCGCTCAAATAAATCTGGTTTGTTTCTCAATTTAGGTTAATGAAACTCAGTTCTCCCTTACCATAACTTGAATTAGCTATTTATTCTAAAGTTTGTGAAAGTGAATTAAGTTAGCTTAAAACAGCAGTTTTATTTCTTCATAAATTCTTTTAATTATCTACCAACGCTAGTATAACTGAAATAATGTCATTAACTATTTTTCCCCCTGATATTTATGTTTCAAGGTCTTATCGGTTCGCAATTTTACCGATATTTGTGGATAAAAATCAACTTATATTATCATAATTTATTTTATTTCAAGCCTCTGGTTTGTTTATTTTTAATATATTTTGGACTGTCTAAAATTAACCTTATAAAATGTTGTTTAGCTACGTCCGTTTCGTCTGCAAAGATACATCATCAGGCCAAATCAGACATAATTATAAAATTACACACAATAAATACACGAACATTTAAACACAATATACAATTTAAAATTCACCAAGTTCGCCACTTTAAGTCATAACCAATGCAGGTTTTGATCCCGTGTACATCCTACTATCTTGTTATTAATCAGTTCTGGTTATTACTAAAGTGGCGAAATTTGTGAACTTTAAATTGTATATTGTGTTTAAATGTTCGTGTATTTATTGTGTGTAGTTTTATAATTATGTCTGATTTGGCCTGATGATGTCTCTTTGTAGACGAAACGGACGTAGCTAAACAACATTTTATAAGGATAATTTTAAACAGCCCAATTAAGGTAAACAAAATATAGTTTTATATTAGCAGTCGCATTTTTGTCCGATTTTCATAAAGTATGATGAAGATATTAATTTTACATTTACCTATAAGAACCCAATAGCCAAAAGATCCAGAAATTGTTTTTAAATCGGATTTTTGCCATCATTTGTCTACAAATGATACTAAAAACTAATAAATAACGTTATGAAGTGCAAGAAGTAAAGCATAAAAAAGAAATACTGAAAAATCGGAAAAAGTTAGACAAGTTACTAGGAAATATAAAATAAATATACCTTTTAATAATCAAAATTTAAGCAACATCTCGTCAAAACCAAACCTAAAAATGGCACTCAGGATACTAAAACCTGTATTTACAGGATTAAATAAAATATGAACGTTCCAAGCAGTATATTGGCGAGACAAAAATAATATAAATATAAGAATTATTGAACATAAAATGAACACGCGATTAGGCCTAACGGATAAATTGAAAATAGCTGAACATATATGGTCCGATAGTAAAAAATATAATTAAGAAGAGTCAAAAATAATACATAGAGAAAAAACTTATATAAACGCAATCCAATTGAAGCATCTAATATAAAGTATCGAACAATCATATCGGCCAACCTTGTTTAGAAATAAGGCCAATATGGCTGCGTTAATAACAAAATTAAGAATCAGGTATAAAAGTTATTTTACTTTAAATAAGGCTCAAATTTTTCCGCTACAACCACAAATGGGAATCATAACGCGATCGAGGACTAAACTTTGAAAGAGGGGGCAAAAGATTATTTACCCTGATAAACAGTTAGGATATCCTTCTCGTGGCTCTATCCTTTTAGTAATATATTGCTTGCCGTCCTTTGTGTAGTGTAGGCCTGTGTGTGGTGGTTTTTTCTGATCACTTATGTATTTAACTTTAACTGTTCAGATCTAGTTAAGCTGGAATTCTTTTGTTAGGTGATAAATTTAGTTTTAGTTTCCAATATTTTTCTAAGCTATGTTGGTGTTTTTCTATTTTAGTTTTACACTTGATAACGAGAGTTGATTTATACTTTCGAAACGTCGTGTATTTGATTTTCATATAAACAAATCATGGCAAATGTCCGATTAAACCATATTAATTGTATGAACAATCCATCATTATTAAATAACTTTAAAACTAGATTGAAAGTATGTTTGCAGTTTTAAAACGTATATGCAAGGACGTGTTTAATGCTTTGTGCTTTACAGCTGTTTTAATTACCGAATCGTAAAGGAAGAGTGTCTCTTTTCAAGAGTGTTTAGCGAAAATGGTGCAAATTAGCACCCTTTTTATCACAGTTTGTACACGTTGTTTTTCTTTTTTTTGCGATTATCTTGAAAAATTAATCCATCTTAAATCTTTTAAAAAATCAGTTTTGATAATTACTGAATAGTGTTGTTGTTGATTAATGTATTATTTTGAAAACAGAAAAGGTATTTAGAGAATAAACGTCATGTGATGACAGCGTGTTGAATTACTATTCACAACATGACAAGTTTTTGCAGGAACTGCCCTGACCTACTTCCTTACCATGACTGTATGCAATTACACAATTATATATGCACTGATAAATATAAAATGCATATAATCAGAGAACGTTTTATATATTATGTGGTCTACAAACTCTTTATAGATTTTTATAAAACAAAATGATGGGTTGAGGGGATAGAATAGAGCTACAAATAAATCAAATACTTTAAAAGTATAAAGTTAAACAACTATTGTTTAAACAAATGTAGAGACAAGAAACCAACTGAATATTGTATTGTCATCCAATTCTAACCTATGTTCAAAATTTCAGGTCTCTAGCTTATCGCGAAGTTAGTTTAAACTCGATTGCAAAATTCCACCCGGACAGACAGACAGACAAATATGACGGAAACCGAACTAATAAAAACGTGGTAAAATATATATTAAGTAGAAATATAATCCATTAGAAATTGAAACACTTTTCCTGTCTCCGTTTTGTTAATTAATTCCGTGCATATATGGTAATATAAAATATTGAAAGTTGGAAACAAATAGCTTACAAGAGACACTGATAAGCTGTAGTTCATCCCGGACAAGCTAAATATAGTTTAGTTACCGAAATAACTTTATACACCTAACTCGGCATATGTGAGAGATAGTAAATAAATATTACCCTAACATCCTCAGGGGCATACTTAGTGAGTAAAGGCTTGGGAATTCCCGAGGGGTCCTTGTTGGCTCTACACCTCTTTTTCATCTAGTCCTTGGTTAGATTTTTTCTCTTTTAAACAACAAGGAAAAGAAAAATATTCAAGGTGAAAAACAGAATAAATGTTTATTTATTTAGTATAAATAATTGATTGAAATATGTTATTTTCATTTTACCCTATGAAGAATATTTTCATTACATTAAATTCGCACTAAAAATATCTTCATTATGGTGAGTACGGATGAGGCAATCCCAAGGACCTAGCTGGATCTACACATTTTTCAGGTAATCTTGGTTTGGATCCCTCACTTTCATCTTTCCTATAGGGTGATAAACTGTTGTTTTCTTCCAACTCAGATGATATTAGAGTAATTCAGAGCTAGTGGTTCTTCTCTTCCTAATAAGGCCACTATGAGCGAGAGGTTTTTCCTTAAAACAAAAACATTATCTTAACATTTCATAAATAAATATTGAGCTTGACTTGTGAGATAATATTAGGTAGAGAGGAAAAAAAACTATAAATGTAAAGTAGTTTTGTTATTGTAGTTCATGTATCACTGAGGATGGCGACTTTGTCGTTGAAACGCGTTTGATTAAGTAAACGTAATTTTTGTGAGATCTTGTGTTCGAGATTTTTTCTCTGTTTAACTTTTTCACATACCCATAAACAAACCAAAGCTTTAATCGAAAATGTGGGTTCGTTAGTTATTTGTCAAAAAAAATAAACATGAAACATGAATATCTTATCAGGAAGAATATCTCTAAAGGGATCAAACGATATTGATTAAATTTGAAGAGGTTAGTATAGGTTTATGACACAAACCAAACCTCATGTAAAATAGAATGTGTATTGGCATTAGCTGGGATTTGATGAAGAGACGGGGAAATTTTAATTTTATGGAAAATTCGTGCAACGATTTTGTCGTATAGAGTAGTCGACACGAGTTAAAAATGCTTTGGAAACAGAGTTAAGGCATTTAGCGATTAGGATCAATCATTAAAGCCCGTATTTATCAACGTTCCTTAATTTCTTTTGTTCATGGTCTCTTTACGCTGCTTTTTTAGGCCTTTCGTATACACCATTTCTTTTATTAAGGAAGAGAAATTGCTAAGGAATTCCTTAACGATTTACCCTGTTATTATTCCTTAACGTTAAGGTTGGTCATACCTTAGCCTCCCTTAACCAATTCTCAAAGCTGAACGATAGGCCTAGTTCGTTATTAAATATTGTGAATACAGTATGATGAAAGATCAAGACAATTTTCTAGAATATAGGTGTAAATGTTCATCGTAGTCACGAGAAAATATCGGAGTGATATCGAAAAGACATTTGATTTTTACGATGAATATCAAATGTATAAAAATAGTTTTCTAATTCTTTTCGCGAAATCATACCATTCACTCACTCTTGACGTGGTTTTGAAAGAAGTAACAGAGATGATAATTATGTTAACAATTTTTCTAGAACAACAAAAAAATTGTTGTGTGTAACTTTTGATTGATATTGGCTTCCGCTACGAGATAAGGTACGGAGATAAGGGGAGAGAGAGAGAGAGAGAGAGAGAGAGAGAGAGAGAGAGAGAGAGAGAGAGAGAGAGAGGAGAGAGAGAGAGAGAGAGAGAGAGAGAGAGAGAGAGAGAGAGAGAGAGAGAGAGAGAGAGAGAGAGAGAGAGAGAGAGAGAGAGAGAGAGAGAGAGAGAGAGAGAGAGAGAGAGAGAGGACTTAATCGTTTGGCGTCACTCGTATTTAAGAACAATTAAGCAACTCTAAAGATAAGGAAAAAGTTTAATTTACCTCGGATGAAACGTTGATAAATGTTGGGCAAGCAGCGAACAAAGTCAGAACCATATTACACCAAAGAAAGCATTTCTTGTTGGTTTAAACACGGGTTTAAAAGACCTCACTCAGAGAGACTCTCGATTTGTTATCACACATGCTGAAGAAAGGAAATATTTGTTGACAAAGCGAAGTTGATACTTTTGGCCAAAAAAGGAATGGGTAATGTCCATGATGAAATGGACTGTGAGAAGTTTGAGACTTGGTTCCAAGAACAGTGCCAAATTTACAAGCAGGAAGCATAATCGTAAAGGATAATGCATCCTACCACTCCAGAAGAGTTGATTCCCTTCCAACTAATCAGTGGCGGTAAAATTTAAAAAAACAGCTATACGAATAAGTAAAGAGATAAACTGTTTCTGAAGATAGTCTGAAACTAGAGTTGCTGGAACCAAGTAAGAAGGAAGTATTCCTTGATTGCAGTGGATGAAGTCTCAGGCTTCCTCTTTACCACGTGAACTGAATCCGATTGAAGTGAGGAAGCATGTCACCGACAACAACACCAAGTACGACAAATTTAATATTTGATGAAGCCTTTAACAGATAATGTCTTTTGCAGCAGTGACAAATCATCAATGGATAATTATTGCAATCATTCAATAAATATTGAGGAACACATGTGGGAGATGGAAAATCTTCAAGATAATATAGAACCCTTCATAATTCAACCGATTGGGACATCATCCGATGAGTCAAGTGAAACTGGTTCTGAGGGAGTCTGCGATGAGGGGTGTGGAAGATCTGAGCGATTAAGGCGTTCCTTACAACCTGTAAGCTTAAATAGTAAATAAAACTTAAAGTACAATAATAAATTACATTTACAAAATAAAAAAATGATCGATGGAAGATTTTGAAATAGAACGTAACGCCTGCAAGATAGTGGATACAAACCGCAGTTTATATTTTACTTCAGTGTACAGTAGTAGCGCTTAAACTCCCATTATAAATACATTGCTTATGAACTTTCCCCACTGCATTCTCTGAACGTGAAATCGACAGTAGTCGTGGTTGATTTTAGTTTTCCCATTTTACTCACAAACTGTAATTTATTTTTAGATCTGGCTTTTGGCACATTGGATTGGGTCATAAAAACTTCTGCATTTTAACATTTTTCAACAAAATAACTTGTTAAATTTTAAAATATTTGACCTTGTAGAACGGCAGTCATGGTTTATTTTTATTTTCTGACAGTTATCTCTTCAACTGACATTTTTGTGGGTAGGGTTAGGTTGGGTTAGGTTAGGTCAGGTTAGGTTAGGTTAGGTTAGGTTAGGTTATGACGGCTACCTCAGAATTTAGAATTATTAAAATAATTGTGTTATTCGTTCACTACACAGATAGCTACATTTTTGGTCTTGGAGCTCATAACTCTCTCTATACCACATATTATGCTATCAGTAATGTAAGTTTTATTATTGACACTAGATGTCTCCACTAGGCTTGTGTGTAATTTTGATTCCCACTCATAGTAAACACTATGCTATATCTGATTACGTTTCTGTCAAAAGTAGTTATGGCTGACAGCTCACAGATCTTCCTCGTTTTGTCTGAAGCTAAATTGAGCACATCACAGATGTTATCGTTTTTTAGTTTAAAGTTAGCATTGTTTAAAGTTGGACTAAAAACAGAGAAAACAATAACATGGAGCGTAGCACTGTTTTATCAATGTACATTTATCGGTGTTCTCAGACAGCTTCGCTGTAAGCGGATTGTATTCTATAAATATTTAAAATATCAGTTACCTGGTGATTTTCTCTCTCTCTTTGTTATGTATTACAACTTTGGAAATATTGTTATTGTTATTTCACAAAATAATGTCTGTTTAAGAAATCTTATGGTGGTAATAATAGACAAATAAAATAAACTGTGCAAACTTATTTCTCACACCCCATATACGAAACTAAATGGTAATAAAACCTTACCATTCTAAACGAGTCAAAAATAATTTTTTTTTAAATTCCAATTTTACTGGCAATTTTACTCTTCTTCATTAAAAATTAGATACGTTCCAAAAAAAAACAAAAAAAAAAACATCTTTTTAATTAACAACGTATTTTCCAAGTTTTGTGCGGAAAACCTAAAGAACTCTGGAAAATCGCAATTTTATTATTCTTTTTACTAGTTCTACTAGCATCAAAACAAAAAACCCTAAACTTTAGTATAAAAAAATGAAAAAATGAAATTACTTAGAAAAATTTGGATTTGATAATTTTGAATTAAGTTTGTATTTTTCTTGTAATTACCGAAATATTGCAGTAGTTCGCTTTTCTAATTTTACTCTTCTTAGAAATCCGTATTTCGACCAATGTTTATCAGAAATAAAAAAGGGTCTAGCCTGTACTAACTACATGACCTAGGGTCTGAAGCCATATATGGACATTATTTTTTATAAAGTCAAAGTCTTTTAAGCTGTAGTTTAAATTGTACATACAGACATGTGAGTGAATTTACAAGTTCCTTGGTTTTACCTATAGACTCTTGTCAAGAGAAATCGATGAAAATCCAATCCATTTTTTAATTGCTATTGAATTGTTTGTCTCGCATCTCACAAAAGCTGTCTATAAAACTTACACGCTACGCATTTCTTAGTGTGTTTAAATTAAGTTGCATTCGTCATACAAAAACACCTATAATATATGTTTTCGTACTGTAATTTAATTCAAATTCAAATAATTTTTTGTCAGATTTGTAGGTCACGCTGTGTTCAAGTGGGGAGGGGGGGTATGATATTTGACACTTTAAATATGTCTTAGCGCCAACATTAATTTTGTCGGGAAGTAAACGTACATAATTTGTTTTATTTGAAACACCAAAAAGATTTAAAAAAAATCAATACTAGTTTTTGTCCATTAACTATCCCAAGGTCCTTTTTACTTAGCGCTAAATTGTTCCTATATATGGAACAATTGAAAGAATATAAATGCAAAGTTTGAAATATATAGTATTTATCGTCTTGTCTGTGTAGACTGGTTGCGACTTACAGACACGCACTTGAAATTATGAGTTTTTGGTTTTATCTACGGTTTCTAAAAAACCAACAAAACAAATTGTAGATATTGTTACGTTTTAAAAATTCGATGTTTTATCATTTTTTGAACATATGAATATTTATAGAGTTAACGAAAACTTAAACCCCCCCCCTTTCCAGGGGGATGAAATGTTGATTGAGTTTTTGGTTTTCTTAAAAACGGAAATTTCGTCTGTATAACTATTTTTTTACACCTATTTTTCCTATAATATTCCCATAACTCGATTTTACGAATTGTGAGACATGTCCGATGAATATAAAGTTATAGATAAAAGAAAAAAGAAATGGTAAACAATTCAAAGATCGACAAAATGACAGCCAATTTAAATAGTTTACGAGGAGTAGTTTCTCAACATATAACGCTCATTATAATTAAAATCTCCATCTAATTAACCGCAGATTCGGTTTTACGATAGAAACCAAAGCTAAGGTTGAGGTTAGCAATCTATTGGTCGACAAAGAAAGGAAATATAATTCCCCTCTTATCACTTCAGTTTATCAGCGAAGTATTCTAAGGAACTTAACGAGGAAGCATAAATTAACAACATAATGTTAAACATGAAGTCATGCAATAGCGCGTAAAATTATGATAACGATAATGGCAACGGTAACACAAATAAACTGGGAGTAAAGTACACTTATTAGTATGTTTAATGTTGTAATCATCCTCATCGAAGGCCATGAAATGACCACCGATCTTATCTATTAGAACAAAATTGTAGCACAAAAGGTTGCAATTTTGATCAGATTTTATTCTTGTTTTGGTATGTTGTGTTTATCAAATTATTAAGTTTGTAATCCAGAAAAATCTAACAAATTTCAAAATGGCGGATTAAAACAGATTTTTTGAGGGTATTTTTTCATCGGTAAATTTTGACCACAGTATGTCATTTTATGCAACTATAAAACGGACTAAATGATGCCCACAGGTGATTTGTGCGATTAAAAAAACAGAATTATTAATAAAAAACTAAAATGTGAGATACGTAACCTAAAAATTTTTAAAAAATCAAAATTAATGGTTGTAAAAAGTGTCGCAACATTTCAAAATGGCGACATTTTAAAACAGTTTTTCTGTAGTTCTTCCTTATCTATAGGATCTTCAAGACAACAGTTTTAGAGGACTAAACGACGATATATCGTGAATCGTGTACAGGCGTGGCAAATCTGAGGGACCCCAGATGGATCTACAGCTGTTTTCATGTAGTCTTGGGTTAAATCCCTTTCATCCTTTCTATCATGTTCCTCTTGACTAACTCTTGTTGTTTTCCGATTAGACTATTTGAGGGCTAGGTCTTTTATTTTGTTCTTCTTTTCCTTTTTTTTATAAGTGACTGAGGGTGTTACGCCTTTAAACAACCTTAATTGAATAACTACTGGAAAAGACCGATTTACCGAAATATCGTCAATCAGACTTTTAAGTTTTTACATTTAAAAAATATGTTGCAATTTGAAATACATGTTTTCTGTGTAAACAGATATTGAATTCAACTGTATATTGTATGATCACATTACAGCGCTTCTAACTGTACTATATGTTTGGTGTTTATATTTTACTGTACAAACGTTAGAAGTTTTAAAATGGAGTTGCATCAAACATTGTGAATTTCACAATGTATACAAAATTATCAGCCTAAAACCTAACCTTGCTGTCCATAAACTTTCCACGTTAAAATTGTGCTCGACTCAGCACTGAGCCACTATAAATACAAAATAAAAATAATACAAAAATTTCCAAAATAAACAACAATAATATTTGTTATACTATACATTTAATAATACTTGTTTAAAAACAACAAAATGGTAAAAACATTATTAAAATATGTTGATTAAACAAAATTTATAATAATTTTTCTATAACCCTTGAAAACGGGCAAATTAAACTACGATTCTTCAGTATGCTTGAAAAATACACTGTAATTCCAGAAGGGGTAATAACTCTTTTTATTTGTTTATTTATTTATTATTTTTTTATATACCGAGGTTTGCGTCCCCCTGCGCCTGAAAAATAATACAAAAATTTCCAAAATAAACAACAATAATATTTGTTATACTATACGTTTAATAACACTTGTTTAAAAACAACAAAATGGTAAAAACATTATTAAAATATGTTGATTAAACAATATTTATAATTTTTCTATAACCCTTGAAAACGGGCAAATTAAACTACGATTCTTCAGTATGCTTGAAAAATACATTGTAATATTTTTGTGTATTTATACTATAACTCTTTTTTTTTTTTATACCGAGGTTTGCGTCCCCTGCGCCTGTTTCTTTTTTCGTGCAGTCTTGGGTTAAATACCTCTCTTTCCTATCATGTCCCTCTTAACCAATTCTTGTTCTCTTCTAACCCGATACTATTAGAATATTCGAAAGCTGGGGGGGGGGGGGTATTTATTTTAGTTCTTTTCTTCCTTTTTTCTAAAAGGGGATGGTGTGAGCGAGATGTTTTTCTCCTTTAAAGAGCAAGGGGGAAAAATTGAAATAACAATTAAACATTTGTTACAATCACGTAGTAAATAAGAATGGCTAAGACATGGTCGTCTAGGGTTTTAATCTAACCTAACCTAAAATAAAATAAAATATAATTTCATAAAAAGAATAAAACAGGGTTGAGTTTCTAGGTTATGTTCTTTCTTTTCCCTAGTAGATGTAGAAGAAAAGTTGTATATTTTGCAGTATCCTCATGTTAGAACTGCAGTTTGCATCATCCTTTTGTACAACCTTGTATTATCGCGCCCACTATCCTTCAACAGAGAAATGATCTGCATGACGTTAATAAACCAGGACACATATTTTATCCTTCTTTGTTTAGGTTATTTTTAGTAATTTTCTATCCCATTGTGTTAACGTTTGTCTTTCAATATTGCTCTCAAATTGTCGATAACACATAAATATTGCACAATTACAATCAATAATCCAATACAATTTGATTGGCGCAATCATGGTACTTACCCAGCTATTGCTTAAAATGTAATACAAACAGACACTCTAAATGCCCAAAAGTTGGTTTCTTGAGCCTTGTGGGAAATGTTAAATTGTACTGGCAGAATAGGTGGTTTTAACTAATAGGATTAGTTGGTTTAAAACAGATACACAGGTTTTATGTACCTCGTTATCGTGTATATCACTATTTTCTTGACGTGGAATATTGAGGGTGAACCCCAAAATCTTCTTTTTTTTTTTTTTAAAAGATTTCAAACAGATTTTTCAGCGAGAAACTAAATAGATTTTGTTACCTACCACATTTAGTATATCTGCAAATTTTAATCAAATTTAATACGTTACAAGTTCAATATAACACTCGAAATATGAACACAAAATTATAAATTGATTTTTCTGAATTTCAATAGAGTTCTACACAGGGTGATTTTTAAGCCCTTTCGCCCCCTACCTTTTTTATATGCTTTTACTTAGAAAATTGAAACTCCGGATATCCTTATTGTACCTAAATACCTTGGTTTTGATGCGCCGACTGACTGTCCAATTCCAATGGGGGACGGCCCACAGGAATCAGGAATATTTTTAATGAGAACATAGGTCAATATGTACATCAAATTAAAGGTCTTTGTTAGTAGAGCACAGTGCTGCAAACCGGATGTCAAAAAGCCCATCCTATCAAAAATGACGAGGTTTTAAAGCTTACTAAAACCGCTTTTTACCGCCATACTTTTTTAAAAGTTTACCCCAGAATTTTTTCCTTCAAGCTGTTTGTTAGACACCAGAAAGAACTATAGTTTTTGGTGGTGTTAACGAAATTTAGGGGCTAACCGGACGTCCAAGATCTAGGAGTCAACTAAAAGATTTTAATAAGAAGATGGACAGTCGTTTAACACGGCTTTTTTTACGCTACAAAAGATGGTGGAATTGGAATTAAAAAAAGGTGGGTCGTTAACACCACAAACAATAGTTCTTTCAGGTGTCTTAACACTTAACAAACAGCATGTTAAAAAAAAATTGGGTCAACATTTAAAATATAGAGCGGTAAAAAGCGGTTCTAGCACGTACTCTTTTGTAAACTTTAAATCCCGTCACTTTCGATAGGATGAACCTTTTGAGATCCTGTTTGCGGCTCTACTAACAAAGACTTTTAATTTGATGTACATATCGACATATGCTCTGATTTAAGATTTTCTTCTGACTTCCTGTGGGCCGTCTCCCATTGTAGTTGGACAGCCAGTGAGCACATCAAAACCAAGGTATTTAGATCCAATATGAATATGCGGAGTTTCAATTTTCTCACTTAAACCATGTAAAAACAGTTAAGGAGAAGGGACTTTCTGTAGTCATTATCGTACGACGACGGACGTACGGCATTCTAAAAATCACTTTTCAAATCTTGCCCTATACTTGTATACTGAGTAAAAAAGAAATCATATACAAAATGTTGGTATTTTTCTAGTATTTAGTCCATTAAAATCAAAATTGTTGGTATTTTTTTAGTATTTAGTTCATAAAAATCAAAATTGTTGGTATTTTTCTAGTATTTAGTCCATTCAAATCAAAAATGTTGGTATTAATCTATTCAAATAAAAAATGTTGGTATTTTTCTAGTACTTAGTCCATTATCTACTTCAAAGTAGGTTGTATGAATTTATTTCATATTTTGAACAGATTTTTAGAAAACAGAATTTTAATGTTCCGCTCTGAAAACGACAAAGTTATATTATATTGGGAATAAAGTTAACCTTTATTTTGTTACTTTAACAAAATAAACGAAACACCTTGGCCTTGATATGGCGCAATTTTCTTGTTTTCTAGACAACAAATTGTCTATAAAAAAAAGTATTAAATGTTGAGCTTGACTTATAAGAAAAATTATATAATAATGTGTTCTTATGTGTTGCATTGTTTAATTTATCATCGAGTAGGGAAACTCTGTTATTTTAGCAATTCAGGAAGTCAATCTGAGGAAATTTTCGGTTTTCCGATTTTTAGGTTATTTGTTTATACCAAATTTTGTTTTAAAATCGGAGAAAAATTGTAATGTAGAAAATCAGTATACTGATTGTTGAGAAAATGTCGTGCCTAACTTTAACCGGTCGTTATACGGGTCAAAACTTTCTTGTAAACATATGTTCAGAAACTTTCATTGTCCATCTGTCGGCCATTTTGTGTTGTTTTTATGAAAAATAGGTTTAGAAATTATCAAGATTCCTAGACGAAATTCGGTATACACCTTTTTAATGGTACATTTTTGTCAGCATGTCAAGAATCAAAAGTTTTTTATAAACTGTCGAAATGGTGATTGAATATCATAGAAGCATGCTCGGGCTCTGAGGGTTTACGCTGAGAAAGGTTTCGTGGTGGTAGTGGTGTGCTAGTTTCCCTTTTGAGTGGTGAGTTGGCGTTGTGCCGAAAAAGCTCTAGCGCGTCTGCTCTCCTATTTCTTCGGAACTAGTTTATTTTAAAACTCATTCAGTACATGTCCTCAATAGCTTCTCGAATTAAAAAAAAAAAAAAAAAAAAACCTTGTTAAAAGATCTAGTTTAAGTCTATTAGCCAAACATTTCGTGCACATGTTTGTAATATCAGCTGTTAAAATTGTTTAAAAAAATCTTTTTTTCTAGCTTGAAATTAAACTTTTTTTATTTTATCAAGAGAGACAAAACGCTTAAAACAAATTTTTTGATGTTAACTTAGGACTATATGATTTTTAAACTTTAAGTAAATTCAACAATGAAAACATTACTGTTGTGGATTTCTTATGGGGTGTGTTTGTTTATTCCCAAAATAGTAGGATATACATTTACCGCTGTTATTGCTATAGTAGTTATTTTAAGTTTAAATTAAGGAATACGTAATTGGAATGTGTAATCTAATTTCTTCTATCTCTAAAAGTTGGTGCCACGTATGATTATTCAGCAACGAGATCCCCCCTTCCGTGGGAGCTTACACGAAGTTACGGTGTTGACCCAAAATCAAGAGTGAAATGTCAGCTATACTGACCCCACATCACATGATTAATAACAGTCCAGTAAATCTCCCCACAAGAGTAAGGATTTCTTGCTCCAGTTTTATGAGGAGTTAGGTATTTGTATAATGGAATTCGTGATACATTATATCTTCTTGTAAGAATAATCAGTAGCTTTTTTTATCATATAAAGTAAATAGAGTGTAATGACGCATGTAATGAGATATTGACTGTACCAAATCCTCTTAATCAGCTAAACTCATGTAGGAGTGGTGCAATCTTTACGCAATTAATTACGTGCGTCTAATACTTTAGCTTTATTTAAGCTTCAGTATTTTATTGAATACAGTAGTTTATTTTGTAAGATATGTACTCTTTTACAGCACCACATCTCGATTATAAATATTGTAAAAACAAATTTTGCCCTGATCTTTGTTCAAAGATTTTATACATTTAGTCGCAGGGTTTTCTTTACCTTTTATTGATGCCAATTTTTAAAATTGTTTCCTTCAAAATGAGTCGTTAAAAACTCATATGTATCTTCCTTAACTACCGAAAACTGGGTTTAACGGTCACCATTTTGAAATTTTACAAAATGAAGAGTAAAACCTAACTACCGCGGCAAATTTTGGGAAAATTCAATTCAAATTTTAGATAAATTATTACAGATTAAACACAAAAATTAATTAATTTTTTTGTTTTACCTTTTTATATTTCATCGTATAAAAAACGTGTATACATCAATAGGTGCAGATTTTTATGTGGCACAAAATCAGTAATAATATTCGTTGTATGACTTGCAGGTGACAACTTTTTTACTAAAAAAAATTTGTCAGTCCTAAAGGCCTTAGGTCGGCTAGTTGAGCTTGCGAATTATAAGTTGAGTAATGTGTAGCACATCAAATTACCTTCGCTGTTTTAACATTCTCAGAGTCGCTACTTGAAAGTTTCCCAAATTTTGTTACAATGCTGGGCCACCCAGTAAATTTTTTACCTCTATGGAGATTGAACCCAGAACTTCTCGTGAAGTAAGAGTTCTGACCAATATACAGGATGATTCAAAATTCCACGGCAATATTTCTGGTGCTTATTCTAGAGCTAAAAATACGAAAAAAAGTTTATATAAACATAGGTTCGGAAACGCTTCGTTTTCCGTCTATCGGCCATTTTGTGTTTAACAAAATTAATGATAACTTTTGAAATTAGTAATGTTATGAGTTTAAATTTGGTATAGCCTACGCATTGTTTATGCTATTTTGTATCAGTATACCAAGATATAAAACTTTACTGTGTAAATATTCAAAATGGCGACTTTTGAAAAGTTTTAAAGTCAAATATCTCGAAAATCGTAAATTTTCTAAAGAAACAAAATATTTATATTTTTTAATGACAAATAAAATTTTTATTTTAAAATTTTTTTCTGTATCTTGAAAAATAACCAAGTATTGTCAATAAACCTAAAACGAAAAAATGGATATTATCAAAAACGCAAAACATTATGATACGCCTACTAGTTATTTCTTATTAAATTTTAGACAGTTTTTGTAATTTAAAAGTTTGTAATAAGTTTTAAACAAGTTAAAGTCTAATTTTGAGTACGTTATGATTAAAATATATTGCTTTTTAGCATGAGTTATTGACACTGTAAATAGTAATAACTATCACAATGTTCTGTGTTTCTTGATAATTACCATTTTTGTTTTTCGTTTTAGGATTTTTTACGATAACTATGATATTTTTCAAGTTAGAGTAAAATTAAAAACCCTATTTTATTTGTCACAAAAAATATAAATATTTTGTCTTTAGTAAAATATTCGTAAAATTTACGGTTTCCGAAATATTTCACTTTAAAAATTATAAACAGTCTCCATTTTGATTTATTATACAGTAAAGTTTTATATCTCGGTAGCCTATATGGATTAAAAATAGCATAAGCAATGCGTATACCAAATTTAAACTCATAACATTGCTAATTTCAAAAGTTATCGTTAATTTGTTTTAACAAAAAATGGACGACAGACGGAAAACGAATCCGGATCTGGATCTATGTTTATATAAACTTTTTTCTTCTTATTTTTAGCTCTAGAATCAGCTTCTGAAATATTGCCGTGCAATTTTGAATCACCCTGTATTCTAGCCGGGGTTAATAATTTTTTTTTGTAATTCATAAACCGGTTGCTAATTTCAAATTTTCTGGTTAACGGATATATTACTGATTATCCCCGATTTATAAAACTGAACCAATGTATCAAACTTTATTTTGTACTAAAATTGTAACCTCAAGAGTGTTTTATCAACAAAATGGCGTCAAATTATTTCTTTGGGTAAGATCGGCGTTAGCTTCAATTAGGTACAATTCGTAAAACAATATTTTTTTCAAAAGGTGTGAAATTAAGATTTTTTTTTTTTTTTAACTTCAAATCTACAGTTATTTGATAAGTATTTTACCAGTTTGATTTAGATTGCCAATTGTAATATTACCAGTCTCCACAACGTTCACAGATGGACATCGCATCTTATATGATTTCTATATTAGAAGTTCGCTATTGTTAATGAAAACGTGCTTTCTATGAACATTTATTGATAATTAACGTCATTTCATTTCAAAACAACGTTTATACATAACAGCCTGCGTGAACTTGGCACTCGGTGGACAACGATTATAAAATATGAATTATTATCTTAATATGCTTATTGACAATCCAAACAGTGTTGATGATTGGCTGATCACGAAGTGTGAACCTGATACTGTATTTCCATCCGGAATCAAACGATGTGATTCATTTGACCTTGCCTTCAATGGATTGTTTGTTCCAGTCCTTTATTATTGTGTAATAATCCAGTACGCATATAATTTGTAATATAGGGTGTTCAGGAAGTAGATATATCCACTCGAGATAGGGAAGTTAAGGGATGGAATTTGAAGAATCTCAATTGGGGGAAAGGAATTTTGATTGAAATTTGGCTGCTTCATCTAGAGTCTGGAAGTGATAATAAAAATAAATATTTTAAAATCCACTTTTTCTAAAAAAAATAAAATAAATAAAGATAAAACACACTTAGTACAAAGTTCTAATTCAAACGTAAATTACAAAGTATGTATTACTTATTATAATTCTAAGCACGCATATTTTATTTACTTTGTAGTTTTTTATTTTCATTTATTTATTTATTTTTTTAGAAAAGTGGTGTTTTAAAAGATTTTTATTTCTTAAATTTTATTTTTATTTTCTACTTTTTATTATAAACACATTTTTTATATTTCCTTCGTCAGGCAAATAGGATGGCTTTGTGCAAAAACTGCGTTTCACATTTTTCAGTTCGTCGCTTTGAATATTTAAAAAAATGTCGGGCTAAATTACCGAGTTTCGTGGCGTTCTGGTATGTTCCCGGTAGAATCTTTCTTGTAAAATACAGTATCCTCAAGGTAGGAATGTGTCTGGGGTGGAAAGGAAAACGGGGGCCCCCACACTTTGTTTGTTGCGTTTGTTTTCAGCGGTACAACCCCGATAAAAAATATAGACCTCAAATGCATGTATACGCCTCAAATAGTAGTGCATACGCCTACCCTACTTTCGTTTCTTTTATCGGTGTAAATAAGAATAAAACGTTTACAAAATTAAACTTTTAAGGATTAACTTGTACTTAAACTTTAAGAATTGATTATAGCTAAGGTAATTTGTGTACCTAGTTTTCTTGAAATGGGTGGTACCGTCAAGTCAGGTTAGGAAAACAAGTAGCAGGGAGGACACGCCCATTAGGCTACATCAGACACCCTTCTAGTTTGAGGGTACTGTAGTTTATGTACCCTGTAAAAGTATGCTACTTTCATGGTGTGACGCGTTCCTCACTGTGGTTGGGATCCTGGTTGCGTTACGGTTAAATCTTCGGATCTTGGTTGCGGCTAACCGGGATCAGCTACAAAATTACGAACAGCACTGTATTTAGAAGGCAGTGCAAGAACGTAAGCACAGTAGCGGCTACAAAAAATAGAATAGAGTCATGAAATTCGGTATAGGGGACTATATAGTGTGCCCATATATAACAATATTCAAATCTATTTTTTTTTTTTTAGAATTTAAATGTCAAAATGGTGGCCATTTTAAATATTTTTTTGTTCAAATCTCTTGTATTATTTAACTTATAACACAATAAATAATATAAAAATTTTGAGATTTAAATTCTACAAATAATGGTACCAAGCCCACCTCTCTGTACGATGACAAATAGCGAAGTAAATGTCAAAAATTAAATCTTCGTTATAACTATTTACGAAATCCGGTAGAGCCGAGTCACAGACACGAGGGTAGCGAATGAAGGTTCACACATGTAAGCTTCAAGACCTGCCAAGATCAAGACACCAACACGAGCGAAGCTTATTTAAAATTTAGACATTTACGAAGCTCATTTTGACCTAGCCGGAGTCAAGAAGGTAGTAGACTTCAAATGCTTCTGTGTATACGCCTACTCTACTTTCGTTTCTTTTATCGGTGTAAATAAGAATAAAACGTTTACAAAATTAAATTTTTAAGAATCAACTTGTACCTTAACTTTAAGAATTAAAATGTAGTCAAGTTAGGTTAGGGAATCAAGTAGAAGGGAGGACACGCCCATTACACCAGACTCACTCCTACTGTACATTGACAAATCTGTAACTAGCGAAACCATGGTCGGCAATTAAATTTGTGGTTATACTAAATAATAAAAGTGTTTTTATTAAAATGGAATGCCACCAAGTACCTACGGTTCTTAGCATAAATAGTTTGATTTTTCTTTTTATTTCCAAATTAACCATGGTTGGGTTAATTAATTGGCGTTCAGGGTTTTTCCGGAAGCTCAACGCCAACCTGTACGCGTTAATTTTCTTACTTCAACTAGCTGATTGGACAATGGGGAACGCCCAAGTTCAACTCTCTTGTTACCTAGTTATAGTGTTGTTTGATTGTTTAATTAGTAATTACTAATGTTTTATTCAGTAATGCAATATTAAATATAGTAATCTTTTCAAAGCTGGATACCCTATATGTTGCATGGGCAGTCCTGGGGTAATGATTCAGACCTCAAAATGGGATAAGGGAAAAGCAGTACCGCAAGCAGGCCGTAGGCTAAACCTAAATGTAACACTGTAACATATGGGTTTGAAAACGTTGCCAGTCTGATAAGTTTATAGACGGAAACAAACACATTTAAAAATATTTTATGATAGTCACTAAAAGTTCCTTCATTTTGAGGTTTCAAGCTTTATTTCCATCCAATGAACATCCGGCATAACTTTTCGTTTTAACCGTTTGGCCGGAATATACGTTTCATTATTAACCTATTAACGAATGAAGATTTTAAATTATTTTAACCTAACCTAACTTACAAAATACGGTTGCAAATAATTTCATGCTATCTTTTAGAACAACGGGGCAAGGAACGATCCTTGGTGTTGTTCTAAAAGATTACACCTTTTATTGGAAATTAAAATAGTTGCACCCTATTACAAAATGTCGACTGATTTGTCACGGATGTTGTCACCCTAACCAAACTTTATATCTTTGAGTTAGTCGTAAATATGGTTTTGAGATAAAATAGGTTATACAAATGTTAAAGAGACTAAATGTTTGTTTATAATAGATTTTATAGGTTTGAACTATCAGAAATTATAGTTTTTTAGTATTCCTAGGTAAAAGCAAGGAACCTTATAATTTCATGAGATATCTCTGTCTGTAAGTCCCAACCCGTCTACACAGACAAGACGATATATTCTATATATTTCAAACTTTGCATTTATATTATTCTAATACAAAATATAACGACCTTGGGGTAGTTTAGGGGCAAAACTATTAAGTTGAAAAAAAAATTGGAACTATTATATGCGTGGGGTATCAAATAAAACTAGAAGTTATTTTGTTTATTTGACAAAGAAATTAATATGTTGGTGCTATGCCGCTTAAAAGACCTCGACTTTATAAAAATACCTGTCTCTATATGTCTATGGGACCCTAATCGTATTGGTTTTAACACACGATCGACCCTTTTATTTATTTATTTTTTTGCAAATTGGAAAACTCCTTTGTTTGTGTTGATTTGGAGAGGAGGACTGGTGTTGCAATCACGCCCGTCCTGTTTGCTAAACCTCATTCATTCTTATCAATATATTTGCAGGTTGCTAAACTTCACTAAATTAGCACGTAACCCAACGAAAAGCGTCTAAGTTACTTCGATTCAAACAACCTTTATACAGTTATTTACCGACCTTTATTTGACAAACTACTTGTGTAAATAGTATCAGTTAACATTTCAAAGTTTTAGATAACGGTTTCCCCTGATGGAGACATTTTCATTGGAAATACGCACATAACCCAACGTGTACATCTTCTGAATCCAATCATATTTCCCCAACACTCCATCAACAGTGCTATAAACAGTCCTCCAGATAAATATCCAATGTTTATAGGCTATTTTAATTTCTCACAAATATTATCTTAAGCTAATGTAAAATATTGCCGTTAAAACGGAAATAAATTTGAGATGAAAGGGACGGAAATAATTTCAAAATGGATTGCCAATGACGGTGACGTCACTTCTTGTTCTGTTTACATTTTTGTTATATTTTGAGACGAGGTAGTTTGTGGTTGTATTGAGAAATAAAATCAAATTTATAACTAATCGGTCAACAGGAAAATAACGACTGTTTAAACTTCACGACTTAATCTGTACGACATCCAAAACGTTGAACTTTGATGTGATAAGACGAATTTTTGTAATATTAGGCTACTCGCTAGGAGAGCAAAAAGGACAGTGCAATTGGTGAATTACTGCTGTATTATATATTTTGTAGAAATGAAAAGAAGAAAAAAATCATGAGAATAGAGGGTTTTCCATTTTTACGTTTACTTACATTCATACCGACTTATGCTGAAATAGTAAATATAATTTTTGCGAAATTGTTTAATGTGGGGGGGGGGGGTTGGCACAAATGAAAAAAAATCTGGATTTGTGGTACATAAATAGACCTTCCAAGGAATAGATTAATGAAAACGACATATAACAATCGGTTCAGCCGTTGTGACTGTATGACACTTCAGGACGTCCTCCAATTATTTTTTTATAGATTTAGAACATCCCTAAAGGAAGAGTAATCAGTTTTTTCTTTCGAAATTTTAAATGTTGTCTACAACATTTGATAACTAAATTTTAAATTGATATGCAATGGCATATATTTAATCAATTTTATACGCCGGTAGTGTGGTTATTTGCAGATATAAATATTTATAGCTTATTCTTTCTATGGATCATAATTTTTCTACGGTTGTAATCTTATTTGACATATTGACATAAATATCGGTTTCAGAAATAGAATGGACAAATTCCTTTAAAAAATAGCAAAATCAGAGGAAATTAAATCTGTTTTAATTCTAGCTGTTAGTTTTTTCTCTAATTTTCACCATATTTAGCTCGACAATTACAGTACAATAGCTCGACAAACTTTTTAGCTTTAATAAAGTTATTTTTTGCTATTTTTACCTATGTTGATGAAATTTAATAAATTTGTTTTTAGTAACGTAGAATACAAAGGGATATAATTTTTAATTTGCGAGATTAGAGAGTTTGTTTTTTGTAGAGATTCGATGGTAAACAACACATTAGTGTCATTTTATTTTAACATTTAGGTTACTGGCAAAATTTACTAAATTTTATCTTGTTTTTCTTTCGACATGTACGTAGTGTAGACAAATTTATGTGAAGAGTTGAAAAATTCGATGTCGTGTTTTTGTGTGGATATATACGTTTTGTGGTACAAAAAAAACTGTTTTTTAAATATTATTTCTGACGTCTGTCGTCCACACAGCCCAAATGTGTGGACATATTTTAATCAAATTGAACGAGACAAGAGGTGGAGGAAGAAGAATATTAATAAAAATAATAATATGTTTTTATCCTAACGATTTTGATCAAATTTTGCTCAAGTGAAGCCTCTAAGGACCTAATCAAAACGTATTGGTCACCACCTTTCACAATATTACATTTTTGAATATTACCAATTCCATTTAAATTGTATTGAAATGTGAACATTACAATCTCGACTGTCATCATTAAAGGTTGTATTTTAATCAAATCTCAGAGGACGCAGAGGAAGCCATCGTTGGGGCTAATCCGCGCGAATACTCACATAAGTCAAAATCGTATGAGCACTGGAGTGTTACCGTAGTTACAATAACATTTACCAATAAATTTATATATATATATATATATATATATATATATTTATAGAAGACTGCGTCAATGTTTCATTTTCACTTTGATTGGATTTTTTGGTGACGAATAATTTTGGTTGATTTTGATTTGTTTTTGAATGGTACGAAAATTTGTGAAATCTTTTTGCTCCATTTATTGTGTAATCTTTGTGTCCTACCATTGGCTCGTTGGTTTTGTATATAGGCAACAAATTAACCCCCCCCCCCGGATGCTTGCCTCAGGAATGTTAGCAACAAGTTGCCATGAGTCCATTGGTTTGCGATTTAATTAACTTTCCATATAATGAATCAAACACTTTTCAACGTTTTGTAATTAATTAGTTATTCATGCAATCAGTTCTGAGGTTTGAAATTGTTTCACCCGTGCTTAAAAAATGTATGTTTAGAATCCACAAAAAAATGATTGGTGAAGAATATTTTATACGTCTTTGCCTGATTTAATCTATTATTGATACTTCCTATAATGTATGGTTGAACAAAATCTGATTAATTTTTTTTAAACTTTATATTTTTGTAATAGATAACTGCTACTTCAGCTACATCTAAAATAGTTAAAAGGTGTTACTATTTTTTCACCGTGTATAATAATAATTATTGTCCTTTATAAATAGTATTACAATATGACTTGTTGGTACTTGTGAACTATACGGACCCCCGCCTCAAGATTTGAAACATCCTTTTATAATTTTTTTAGGTTCTGTTATCTGTCTTCTGCTATAACAAACAAAAATAACATAACTGCGACTATAGTTCGCCCCACTGCTTAAGTTCGGCTATTCATCCGGTCTAGACCTCACCCCTACGAAGTCAGTGCTACTACAACACTCTTACGAGAATCATTCTTTCTATTTAATAGCAGTTTGTGTTGCTGATTTATTAACTTATGTTGGCATTAAACTGAATAATTTCATAGTTCTAAATATATAACATAACCTGGCCTAACATAACCTAACCTATTCGAGTTTTGCTAAAAAACAAAAAAGTGTCGCATGAATCACCACAAATATATTAGGTTTTATATATATATATATATATATATATATATATATATATATACACACACACAAGAATCACCACAAATATATTAGGTTATTATATATATATATATATATATATATATATATATATATATAAGAATCTCCACCCCACAAAGTTAGGTTATTAATATATCTATGCCGATCATATTCCAAATCTCCGTATTCTTGTGATACAAATTAAAATCACTATTATAAGTCAACAATAATAATACTTCAAGGATTTACAAGCTTGGAATAATTTTGATCCACAATTCCTTGTGCCAGTAAATACGATTTTCCATATGTTTGTTCATGATTCCATTTTTCCCTATCACTCCTCATGACCTTGGGAAACCGAAAAAGCTGTTTTCGACATGCCATCCATCCGTCGTTGTCGTCTATTCGGAAAAGGACCACAAAAAATAGTTTAGATACGTTTGGTATAGAGGACTATAGTTTACTCGTTATAGAACCCTATTGAAATTCTGAAAAATATAATTGAAAATGGCGGCCTTTTCCGTAATATCTCATGTGCTATAATACACTAAATTAGGTAAAAATTTGCAGATTTCAATTCTGTATGTAATGGTACCAACACCACTTCTCTATGATAACAAATAACGAAGTTATTGTCACGAAATGTAATTTTGTGTCTATACTTCCAAGAAAATGTCCGACCGAATCACCGACACGAGTGTAGTGTGTGGAAGTACAGCTTGTAGGTCCGCTCTGACTGAGTGGCACAAGGCTCACATACATCAACGAGACACGGTCTGGTCTAGCCGACGTCAAGACAGTCGTGATGTACATAACGAGGTTCAAAAAACTGTTTTAAACAAATCCACCCTATGTCTTAATCTACCAAACAATTTACCATTTTCTACAAGGCTCCAGAAATGAACTTTTGGACATTACATTTAAAGGATCTGATTGTATAACATTTTATGACCGGGCTGGATAGGTACCCTAATGGCGCCCATCAACATGTTTGAATATTCGTTTATTTAACTTTTAAATCGTTCAGTAATTACTCCATAAAATTTGTAGGGTTATACCCCAATGGTTGGTCCCATTTTTGGCTATTAGAGATGATTTTCACAAGCACTAAGTGAAGCTGTTTAAATCTCTTCAGTTGTACTCGTCCATCATTCTTCTTATCTGACGTTTTCATGTTGATGAAGCTTTTGCACATATATCTCACAGCTATGTTTTTATGTACATCTTTACCTGTCATCTATACTATAGAGCATGTAGTATAATATACTTCGGTAGGTCTGAATAATATTTACGTTCATCTTTTACACCCTAGAGCTGGATGACGTACGTCGACACAGGCTTTAGAATTTGTGATATATTAGCAATTTGTTATGTACTGTCAGGTCAGAATGTTTATCAATAAGCTATTTTTCACCTTGTTGTTTAAATGCGAAAGTCCTCATTGCCTTGTAATAGTGCATGTAAGAGGGCTGTACTCGTAAGTGAGTACTGTACGTAAATACTGATTTAGAGCTATCCAGGGGTAGGAATGAGGACCAACAAGCTTCACCACCAAAATCTTAAGTGATTCCAGAAGCGCACTGCAACTCTTAGGACAGTACAAACCTTCCAACTACCATTATAGAGTACAGGAAATCCATCGACTGATAAATCTGTCAAATGATAAAGAGATTTGGTTCCAGTGGGTACCCGGATATTGGGGACTGTGAGGAAACGAAGAAACTGACAAGGAGGCAAACTTGAACCCCATTCCGTCTGAAAAGCGATCTCAAAGTGGATGTCTTGCTCAATTTGATAAAGTACTGAAAGACTAATAGATTGAACAATGTGGCAAGTTCCATTTCAACCTTCGTATCAAGAGCAAGAACAGGACATATCACTCGCTCATATCTGTTTCGCTTTGGACTTGTCGAGTGCTTAGTATGTCGGGAGCAAGAAGACATACATTCTCCTTCGGTGTCCAATAAGAATGGAAGCCCGGGAAGTGTTGAAATTCAGACAAGAACAGGATTGTACGCTGCGACGAATTCTGATTGACCTTCACCACTGGAAACTGGCTAGTTGTGTGTATGAGAGACAGACATCGTACTGTTAGCGTTCCTTGATGCCAGATGTATGATTCAAGGAATAACTCATTGCCTTATAAAAAAAGAAAGAAAAAACAAAAATAAAGACCCTTTCCGCAGTACATGTAGTACAATTGGACCAGTAAGTCAAGGACATTCTAACCCTGATGTTTAATTCTTTATTTTTTTCATATAGCTTACATTTGAGTTAGCATCAAACGTCATCAACTATAATGAACTACACTTGTGGAAGCAACAATCACCAAACTTCATGAAAACACAACCTCATTTATAAGTGGTGTTTGTGAATAGATCATTTGTGCAATACAAATAAAGTGTTGTTAGTGGAAAATGTTGTTTACATTAATTTGGTGATCTAGTGTCATGAATAAATATTTGGCTGTGTTCGCGTAGGGAATTTGTTGCGAATTAATTAATACTGGTATTGGGTTTAATTTTTGTGTAGTAAAATTTATACGATTGAGCTTAATCTCTCAGTTTTATTCGCCAGTCGCTCATAGCATTGACGGATTGATCGTTTATTGACGGTGTTTCTGCAAAATTATCAAAATCGTTGGAGCCTGTTTCCAACAAATGAATAGTCTTACGACCAATCTCAGTGTTATGAACAGAATTAAGTCTATGTTAACCCCCCTCTAAATGAATGCCCAGGCAACATACCGGCAGACTATTTTTGAGAGAATCAAAATAATAAATTCATGTACATTTTCAAATAGTATATTATTATTCTACAGGGTGTCCAAAAAGTATCAGAACAGTGTTATATTTCGTGAACCATTCCAGATTAAGCAATAAAACTTAGCACATCAATACCTTAAAATGTACTTTTTGGAACAACTATCAATTTTTCATCACCGTATAGGAACTTGCAAGGAGTCAGAAGAAAATCTTAAATGAAAGGATAGGTCGAGTTTTACATCATATTAAAGGTCTCTGTTAGGAGAACACAACGCTGCAAATCCGACTTCAAAAGGTTCACCGTATACAAAATGACGGCGGTTTAAAGTTACAATGCTGGGCTCGTTGAAAATGGCTTTACGTGTTACATAAATAAAACCCCGCTAACCCACACTGGATGTAAGGAACAATTTTTCTCGATAGAATGACTCTTCACCTCCAATGGGAACGGTCTACAAGGAGGACGAAGAATTTTTTAAATTTAATGTGCTGGTTGGTCCAGGCTTTGAATATCTTCTCCGTCCTTTTCGTAGACCATTGGATAACAGTGATGACTAGTCATAACTGACCAGATAACGTATGATAGAAAATCGAAAGATGTCGCCTTTTATAGATGTAGAGTATAAATTAAACTCCACAGCATCCTGGTCGCGGAAGCTGACTTGAAGAGACGCCTGGGGATACTCGAAAAACGAATATTCACGGATTTGACATTTTCCTGGCGTGATTTTAGAATTGAGCCATCGATATGTTGGAACATTGAAAGAAAGACATTTAATGGAATTTTTTGAAATGTGATGTTGTGGCCAAAATCATCGTAAGTAAAAGAAACTAGGTGTTCGTTCCTAAATTCGAAAAAAAAAAATATGAACTGCAAGGACAGATTTTGTGTTTTCGATCTTTTAGGATAACTTTATGATTGATTAAGTGCTTTTTTTAAATTTTTTTATTTATTTATTATTTTTTTTTTATGCATAAAAATGAGACGGTAACTAATTTTGTGAGTTTTTTGCACTTTAGTCTAATAATTTGTCCCCCCCACTGTAAATAAAAAACATTTTCTAAAAAAAAAAACTAAGCATTAAAATGCAATATACATTAAAAAACCAAAAAAATAAAAATTGAAAAAAAAAAAAAATAAAAATTTTGAATCCCTAAAAATGGGCACTTTTTATAAGACAACAAACCTTTGGGTTACCTTAGACAAAAGTACATATCAAACCCTACATTTTGAGATGATGAATTTTTTTTTACCATACTTTTACCAACCAAAAATGGCGGGCACTTCAATTTTTGCCGAAAAATGCCGATTGCGAGTGGAAAAATAATTTTTTTAAAAAATATAATTATATATCATGAGTTACCGACATAAAAATACATGTTTTCCCAAATTTTGAAAAAAGTCAACCATTTTTCCTTTAAATATCGCTAATTAAGTAAAAAAATTAAAAAAAGTGCGAGAAATGGTTTTTTTGAGGTTAGGATGAATTTTTTAAGTAATCCTACCTTATGGATCGATAGTCTATTTCATCATGGTCATTTTCCATTTTTTTTTCCATGACCCCTGGTGCCGGAGATATTAAATAAATAGTGAAGCGATGCACTCGAAAAACGTAAACAATGCGTTTTTTGCTACTTTTCTCGCGAAGCCATGCGCAAAAAAACTCACAAAATTAGTTACCGTCTCATCTTTATGCATAAAATCGAAAAAAAGAAGAAAAAATGCACTTAATTGATTCAACACTTTAAAATTATAATTTCACTTTACTAAAAGGTAATGGGATGGTTTTGAATAGTTTATTATAATTGAGACTCTTTGATTTGCATTAAAATAAAGTATCAACTTAAAATTATAATTTAAGTTGATTTACATTCTTATTACAACATTTAGATTTTATTTAGAATGAGGAAACAATCAGGGAAAACCGTAAATAATTGATCAAACACTGAACATAATTTGACCCAGAACAATGTCTATTACAACATAGTGATGTCATATGAACCCACATTAAACATGTCATGCTATGCGTTACTTTATGGGACACGGAGTGACGTAATTAGACCTTGGCATCTTCACATTCCGTTGGTTGAATCATGCGAACAGTGATGACGATTTTTGAGGTTAGGTTTACTTGTTTTGGACAGTCTTTGTTAATGAACAACACGCCACTCTTCTAAATTAGGTTCTATTTGATTTTCGTCCACGTTTATTTGTAGTTGAAAAACATCATTTTGGAATATGCGTTACGAGCTGACGTGAAATTACCATTTGTATGACGCGGCTGAAGATATATTCTCATACGCTTATTGAGGAACAATCGGCTTTAAAAATGGAGATGTTTTTACATATTTTATATGATGTTAAAGTAGTTAAAACGGAATTTTGTATTTTGTTATAAAAGTTTGCGTACAGTAAAATCAACGTTTCATAGAATTTTCAATATTCTTTAAAAGTTTATATTTATACATCAAGAATCTTATGAATTTTTACTTTTTTGTTTTACAAAGTTAATTTTTTCTGTTTACAGTTTCTTGCATAAATTACACAGTTTTTCGTAGGTTATTTAGGTTTTTGTTTAAAAACATTTTCTGTCATGGTCCGAACATGATTTGCAAATAGAATTAACTTATTTTTAATTTTGAGTTTTCGCATAGATTTATAAATGTTCGTAATTAAAGTTCGTAAATCGTATAATTGTTCGTAAACAAAGTATAAGTATATTTAGGGTAATTTTAAATTGCACGGCAATATTTTAGGACCTGGTTCAAATTAAATGTTGAGCTTGACTTATGAGAAAAACAAGTCTAACAAACACATAGAACACAATTCTCATAAAAAAAAAATACGCCTAAATATCAGACGCGTTTCAACGACAAGGTCGTCCTCTTCAGTGATACACGAGCTACACCAACCAAACCACAACACGACCTGGTTCAAGATAAAATAAGAAAAGATTATGAAAACGAAGGTCCTGGAACGCTTCGATTTGGTTTACGTATTATTTATTTATCCTTTAAACAGTTTACCAGAAAACCAAGACCTAATTTTGAAATGTTCAAAATGGCGGACGTTTAAAATGCTTAATACGACTTTTAACGGAAAATAAAATTCCTTTTTTAAATTATTTAGTACATAATTAAGTTTTCGACAAAATCTAAAAATTTTCGACATAAAGCTAAAGTTATAATTTCTTTCTGATTGTGTACAACACCCAAAATTGGTCTAAACCAAAATATTACCAATGATTGTTGGGTATTGCCCAGAAATCTGCGAAAAATGAAAATGTTTCTCTTAACAGTTTTCAAAATGGCGACGATTGTTTAAATATTTTATAATTTTTTGGCAATAACTTGGTTATCCATTGAACCACAGAAAAAATTAAAACTATTTCTTGTTTCGACAAAAGAGAAAAATCTTTTGTTTTTTACAAAACTTTCGCCATTTTGAAAAATTACAAAATAAAGTGTTGGTTTCTGGAATATTGATAAAAGGTTACATAAATAAGGCGTATAATAAACGTTCACTCAATATCTTATCAACTTCCAAAGATATATATATATATATATATATATATATATATATATATATATATATATATATATTGTAAATATACGTAATGACTGACAAAAGGGAAACTAAGCGATTCCTGACCTATGTTCATATACATTTTTTTCTTATTTTTAGCTCTAAAATCAGTTCCCGAAATATTGTCGTGCAATTTTCAATCACGTGTATCTTGGTGGGAAAAAAAACAATAGAAATTGTTCATTTTCACCTAGTAATTTTGATCGTTATTTGCAACTTTTTTAGATTCTTCACAGATTTCGATGAATCTGTTTCCTCATGATTGTTGTTGGAAACGAACGGTTCGTGTCTACAATACAATACTGACTAATAGTCGCATCGTTAATTCTTGAATTACACTCCTGTCTTGTTGGATGGCGATTCTATACTATCGTTTCACGTTTAGTTGACAGTGTGTATTCAGTGCGGTGAGTCTTCTATTATGCGTTTAAAAAACATCGTGTTGAAATAAATATAACAATTATACAAAACATATAGTGCGAAAAAAAACCAAAAACATTATAAATAAAATCAAATTGACGGGGACATTATGGTATTTACCCAGCTCCATCGTACAATGTAATGCTGTACAAGGAGATCCAAAATTTGGTCTCTAAAGCTTTGTAGGAAATGTTAAATTGTATTAGAAGATCAAGGGTTCTACACCAACTATATGTAGTAATAGGGTAAGTTTATTCACAAGTTTTATGAATCTCATCATTGTGTATATCACTACCTTCTTGACGCCGGCTAGGTCAAAATGAGCTTCGTAAATGTCTAAATTTTAAATAAGCTTCGCTCGTGTCGGTGTCTTGACCTTGGCAGGTCTTGAAGCTTACATGTGTGAACCTTCATTCGCTACTGTGACTCGGCTCTACAGGATTTCGTAAATAGTTATAACGAAAATCACATTTTTGACATTTACTTCACTATTTGTCATCGTATAGAGAGGTGGGGTTGGTACCATTATTTGTAGAATTTAAATCTCAACAATTTTATCTTATTTATTGTGTTATAAGTTAAATAATACAAGAGATTTGAACAAAAAACTGTTTAAAATGGCCACCATTTTGACATTTCAATTAAAAAAAAAAATTGAATATTGTTATATATGGGCACACTATATAGTCCCCTATACAGAATTTCATGATTCTATTCTATTTTTTGTAGCCGCTACTGTGCTTATGTTTTTTCACTGCCTTCTAAATACAATGCTTTTCGTAATTTTGTAGCTGATTCCGGTTAGCCGCAACCAAGATCCGAAGATTTAACCGTAACGCAACCAGGATCCCAACCACAGTGAGGCGGGGTTACTATTTATTCATCGGAACGCGTCACACCATGAAAGTTGCATACTTTCACAGTGTACATAAACTACAGTACCCTCAGACTAGGAGGGTGTCTGGTGTAACGGGCATGTCCTTTCTTGTACTGATGGGACCATTTGTCTGTGCGCGCGGCTCTGACGCTACTAGCCGTTCTGTAAAAGTAGGGCTCGCTCACCCAACTATGTTTGTCTACCTTTCGCGACACATAATTACAGTTTACAAGATTTGTAGTGCATATAGAAACATGATGTTTACAAACAACTCGAAGCTACATTGAAGACAGGTGAATAATCTACGTCCGGCACGCCGCGCGGGACCACATGTTTTTGGAAATGAGCGATAACCACTCCCCTCTACCCCGCCGCGCCATAGCAAGCCGCGCGCACAGACAAATGGACCCATCAGTACTTGTTTCCCTAATCTGACTTGACGGTACAACCCATTCCAAGAAAACTAGGTACAAAAATTACCTTAGCTATATTTAATTCTTAAAGTTTAAGTACAAGTTAATCCTTAAAAGTTTAATTTTGTAAACGTTTTATTCTTATTTACACCGATAAAAGAATCGAAAGTATAGGGTAGGCGTTTATACAGAAGCATTTGAGGTCTATATTGGGGTTGTACCGCTGAAAGCAAACGTAACAAACAAAGTGTGGGGGCCCCTCATTTCCTCTCCACCCCATACACATTCCTATATTGAGGATACTGAACTTGTTCTGATTTATTTAATATTTACTTTCAACCATACATTATACTATTTGTATTTGTTTTGCGATAATAGATGCAAAACACTTGGAGCTGGCTAGTCAAGCGTCTAATCTATTACCTAGAGTGACAGTAATAGATTAGCAACACCCGACAGTTTCTCAGAGAACGTGCAGTCGATAATAATTAATTATTGCCCTTATCTCATCTTCTAGAGTCACTAAGTTCTTGTTTAAACACAGGTGTGTGCGAACATGACTTGAAATTGTATATTGTTTCTACGCACAATTAATAAACATTAGTGCGTCATCATCTTTCCGTATGAATATTTCATATAGTAGTTATTTCACGTGTACGTAGTTTAGTGACAGTTTTTAAAGGTGGAGGGGGATTCGATGTTATTAAGACAAAATTAAAATAAATTTTAAGCAGTTAGACTTTTTGTTGATAACTCTGATATCCTTTGACCTGCAGAAGAAATAAAAATACACTTTCAACTTCTATTAGTGCTGTACATCTCTTTCTTAGGCAGGGTTTCCTCTCTTGGGGTAGAACGATTCTACCATTCTTTCCTGTTAAAACCATTTGTGGGTAAAAAATGCCATGCTTGTGTCTGTTAACATCTGGGAGTGGTGACGCGTTCTGATTACTGTGGCGGAATCAAGTGCGTGGATCCTTTGCGTACTTTGCACTGCAGTTCAGGAACCGGTCACCTAGCTGTACTTCGCAAGCAAGTGGACGTTGGGTTTAATGGGGGTCGGAACCTATAATTGATGCCGGTCGGACTGAATTGATAATTTCCCATGAGTACATGGGTGGTTAGTCAGTAGTAACGTGTGGGAACTCACGTCTATAAGGGGGACGCTGAAAGACATGGATTTTGTTTGTCTTTACAACAAAGAGGAAAATATTTTGTATTTTGTAAATTTCGGTTTTCGAGATTAAATATTTTAAACATCCGCTATCTTTAAAATAAACTCTTACTAATATAAATGTATACCAAGTTTGAATTCAGTGTTTTATCTATTTCCAAAGTTTAATGTTCTTTTGTAAAATAAATAAATAAATAAGTTATAAATATTTAATAAAAATAATAAGCAGTTAGACGGGAAATTAAGAATTTTGGTCTTATATTTATATGAATTTTTTTCTCTTTATTTTTAATAATATAACGAGTCCTGAAAGTTTTTTCCATTTATTCTGAGTCACCCTGTATATGAACAATCCACAATACATAAAAAACATAATCGAGGAACAAAAAATCAAAGAAAAAGAAATAATAGATGCGGTCAAAACTGTCATGTTTTAAAGCAAAGAAATTAAAATAGATGTCATTTCAATCAGTGCTGTACTTTTTTCAAGTTAGAAAGAACGTTGGTAGTGGGGGTGGGGGTGACATAATTTTATAAATATTCAGATCTGAACTAGATCTCTCATCTTGCAATGGTTTCTCGTCTAATCTAACATTTGCAATTCAAAACGGTTTAAAAGAAAAATCGTTGACTTCCATTCTAACAAACCTCGGTGTGTCAATATCGTTATCCTGCATAGACCAACATTTGTATCTGTCCGGAAATGGGATTTATAAGGCAGCCATTCCTTGAAGCGAATCTATTACCATCATTAGTTTCCCTTGGGTCTATACTGCCAACTCGTGTTTAGGCTCCCATCTATATATAACACGGCAGTACTGTTTTAACATATACCAATTTAAAAAAAGGCAAATTGGAATTATTTTATGAATCAGAATATGGATTGGTTTAGGTTGTCGCAACGTATATAAATTGGTTTAAATATAGATTACTCATAATTTTCTAACTGGATTATCATTATATTCAGGAATTGTCACGACCAGAATCGCTAAAACTATCAAACAACGAGATCCTCTTTCATTGTTAGTTTGATTTACTCCAAATTACTCAGTAAGATCAAATCTTCTGACCCGTGTAAGATTGACATTTATAAGAAAATTGTAACGGATAGACTTTTGGGAATTGGGCGGGGCTTATTTTCTTATTTCCACATATTCATGATGAATTGTTTAGCATTGGATTAAATGTTTGCATACTTGTTTGCATACGTAGAATCAATGTACTCAGGTTGTTGGTTTTTTGTATGTTGTTTAGCTTTGTAATCAAAATGGTTACTTTAGGGTTGGAATGAAGACAGAAGTATATTCTTAATCAACCTAAATCAAAGGCGTAGTCTGGAAATTAAGTATTGTCTATATCTAATTGAATTTACTTATTCGCGCCTAGCCAAGCACCACTCCTGTAAGTCCAAGTTAGGCCTTCCCGACAAGTCCCCGAACGCCATTAACCTAATTATATGGCCATCGTAATTTGGAAAATATGATATGAATGTTTTAAGAAAAAAACGTAGATCCAGAATAGATGCCAATGTTCTCTAACGGACACTCCATGACTGCCCGTTCCTAGCGGCTGGTTTGTGGATTGTAGATTAGATATTCCACTGTCATTGCAATAACCTTCACCGGCGCAACCATATTACAAACAAGATTCTGATGCCCAACCGGTGACATCGCGACAACTCTGTAAAAATTGCACACATACTACCGTCCACGACAGGGACTATATTTTCGTTTGTATTTCTTGGTTTTATATTTGTTCTTGTTTGAAAATAATTTAAAAATAAAATAATAGTATTACTATATTCTACTTTTATTATACGTAGTATTTTTCTGACATATATACGCCCTATGTAGTATAGAAAAATAAAGATAGTTAAAATAATCTGTGTCGAATATTCGATTTAAAGTCTTCTAATCCCAACAAGTGGACCAAATTTAGTACGATATGGGTTATTTTTGGCGATACCTCTAAGCAATTTCTTTCCTTTTTTTGATGACTCAAAATTTGAATGTAAAACTTTAAACAAAAAAATTGTAATCAGATATAACGATTTTGTTCAAATGTAATCGTTAAGAATCATGTTTGCCAACTTATCGACTCGCCTCAAAAAATGTTCTTAAAGTTATAGATAAGAAATCAAAATATTGACTATGTAACTGTAATAAAAGAAATAATATCGACTCTATGTTTGATAAATGTGAAGTTTAATAACTCAAATCATTGTTTATTGGAATATTAAGGTTCAGTAATAATTAGCTACAAATGAAAATGAACGTTTGATAGCCGTCCTTAAAAATCAAATACTATTTACGCATAGGACGAGTTTATGCACAAGCAAAGTAATCTTACGTTTTAATAAAATATATAAATATATTTAAATATATTAAATGTTGAGCTTGACTTATGAGAAAAATTATACAGTATAAACACACAGAACACAATTCTCATAAAAAATACGCCTAAGTATCAGACGCGTTTCAACGACAAACGCATATACTTATAGGATATAGTATGTTGTAGTTTGATTGGTGTAGCTCGTGTATCACTGAAGAGGACGACCTTGTCGTTGAAAAGCGTCTGATACTTAGGCGTATTTTTTATGAGAATTGTGTTCTGTGTGTTTATACTGTATATTTAAATATATTTGTTAATTTTTTCAAAAAGTTACCTTCGATATACAAAGTAGACTTCAAATTTACCTACTTACCCCCCCCCCCTACTTTTTTTCACAGTTTTTGTCATCGATTTCGGAATAAATTAAGTTTGTGTATAATGCACTTATACTTTTGTGATGTGTTAAAATTTTCGACCGCCATATTGGATTTGATTCAATAATGAGGCGTTTTTTTTTAAAGCTATTTAAATATATTTTATAGGATTTTTTTTTTTAACTACTTAACTTTGTAAGTGCCTGTCATAAATAACAGATTTCTCTAAATTGGTTAAAGGCATAGATTAAATTTTGTTCAAATATAGATTTTAAAGGTGCAAACAAAACTACATTGGTCATCATCTTCCAAAAAAATGCCGGTTCTAAAGTAATCTGTCAAAAATGTAAAAATTAACCATGGTCACTGTTTTAAAAGATCGACCTCAAAATCGATCTATTTCAATCAAATTGTCGTGAAATGTGAAATATATTAATTTGTAATCACTTGTATACACGGTCGGGTTTCTCAAACATCTAAGCACATTTACAATAAACATCACTCAAAACATGCAGTGGGTGTTATCTTATTTTGGGTTGTTTATGACTGTTGGGATAAGTCGTGGAATATTCTTCAATTTGCATTAGAAATTTTAAAAGGTGTCATTTTTTTATCCCACAAACTTATGCTTACACGCTATTCGGCATACTTCGTAGATTTGAAATATATGGATTGGTCTGTTTAATTTTAAACTCCTTTACCATTCCGTTGAAACTTGGCTTACCATTGAAGATTGTAAACTTTTTAACTAAATCCAACGTAATAATTTGTTTTACTATTTCATTACCTAATATTTTACTATTTATGTTATCTTCATACTAACTCGTTCTATTTTTGTTTTAGGTAAGATCATTTTTAATACTTGGCATTTTGTGGTGATGCTAAATTCTGTAAGTACTAGAATTTAAGAGAAAATATGTTGTAGTGATCTCTTTCAAAACAGGAAATATGGTATCCTTCTTTGGTTACATGTCGACGAAAATAACATATCTTACTACCTAACGCTATGACCCTATAAAGTCTGAGATTTGTTTTATCCATTTCTCGCGGTTTACCGCAACTGACCATCACTTTCTCGCTCCCATCATTCTTAAGTCTTCCTCAACACCACCTCAGACTGAGTTTCCCCTCTCAGCCCACGATCCATCTTTCCACATAGAAAGAAAAGGAGGGGGGAAGACTAGATCCGGTTCTTTATATAGGGTGCAGAACACACGCTGGGCCATATATTTCCTCAGGACTTTTGTCTCTCAGATTCCTTCTGGTCCTCAACTTATACGGGCGTGGTAGTCTTAAGGGATCCTTCTCTTTCATTTTCCTATCAGGTCTCTCTTGACCAACTCTTATTCTCTTCTGACGCTGACGCTATTAGAGTATTCAAGGGCTAGAGTTCTTTATTCTGTGTTCTTTTCTTTCTCTTTTTTATTAGACGATGACCGAGAGGTTTTCGTCTTTAAAGAAGGAGAAAACAATCTCTTCCAGATATTCAGTGTTTGCTAATATTTTGTTGACAGTACTCAAGTCTTGCTGGCTTACTAGACTATTATTATATCCTAACAATTTTCAGTTAGGAGATTTAATTTCCCCACTCTTAGAACAACTTATAAGATCCATTGAGACGAACCGGGGTGGAAACATTTACAACAAAATGAAGATGATATTGCCTTGAAGTCATCATTATCTGAAGTATTGGAGGAGTTAGAGTTAGTTTCCCTACATTGGAATTAAATAAGGAAAAAAACAAAATACATGTAGACCGTAGAACTTCAGGAACCCGGGTTGGGCTGCAGATCAATCCGTCTATCTTGGGGCCGTAAGCTTACCGAATCTGTAAAGTCTTCAACGAAAAAAATAATGTAAACGAGGGGTATAAGAGCGAAAATAGTAACAGGTATTAGATGCCTTGTTGTACAGAAGGCTTTATATCTTTGTCCAGTCGGGGGAAATTATTAATTTACAACACTAATTTGCATCAATAAACATATCTTGTCTTCGAAAAATTACCATATTGCTAACAAATTTTATTCCGTTTAAAATTTGTTAAATAACGAATTCTATTCACAAGTTTTAGAGATAAAAATTTTTTAAAACCCTTACTTTGGAATTTTACCATTTCATAGAGAAAAAAAAAAAGTATATCCAAATCATTTTTATTCGATTTATTCTAAAGAAATTTGATAATCGTCTCTTAATTTTGGGAGAATATTAATCAAAGATCTATTAGGTTGATCCTATTCATTGTTCCAAAATTTCAACTGTTTTATTAAACAGTAAAATTACAATAGGAAGATTACTACAATTATTTTTCCATAGTATAAGAAAATAAAAGTTTGTTTTGTAATCGTAAACATTTCCCTTTCAATGGTGGAGAGGCCTTTCTTATCACTTTATATTCTGTCTCTGAAAGCAGGCCAAAAGCTTAATTAACATGTGTAGTATCTATGTTCACTGGTCTGTAAAGGTAAGCTATTGTATTACAATAAACGACCCATATCTTGCCACATCATGAAAGAGAATATAGTGCAAGTAAATTAATTGGGAACATTAAAGCAGTCTTATGTCTTCAACAAGGATAATTGCTGATATTTTAAATTTCAGACTTGTAATATAAGAGGGATTTTCTTTACTTATTAAAATATTTAAAAACTCGTCATACAGATAATATGTTGAGTGTATTAAAAGCAAAATTCCACAGTTTTAACACCTGCTAGTTTTTCAGTCGGACTCGTTGTAGTTAGCACATCGAATTCCCATCGCCGGAGTTCTACTAGAGTTCCCTATTAATTGTAGCTTCCAAATCTTCAAAGCTACACAAACTTAGGAGTCAACATTGTTTATTTGTTGAGACTCCTCAGGGTTTGTCTTCAGAACTTTTCACTCGTAAAGCAAGATATGAAATGGACGAACAAATTTTTTAGAACTGTGTAAAGATAAAATAAACATTGATCTTCCCGTCTCGCTCATAGATAGGTCATACCGTATTGGGAAACACTAGTTGCTTGTTCTATGCGAGTTTGGAGAGCACTAACCACTAGAAACTTGAGATTATACGATTTTATCTATGTAGTAATATTGGGGCACCTAGTTAACCTGTTTTTGAAAAAAAAAATTTTTTTTGTTGAAAGGATATAGTTTTTTTTTGTTAGAAATAATGATTTCTTTGTTAGCCTACATAATAATATTTGTTGTTTGAATAGGATATAATTATTTCTATGTTACATATTTGTGTTTTGTTTTTTGTGTAAGAAATAATGATTTTTTTGCTACATTCAGTATTTGTGTTTTGTTTTATGTGTAAGAAATAACGATTTCTTTGTTACATATTTACGTTTTGTTCTTTGTCTCAGAAATAATGATTTATTTATTTATTATTATTATTATTATTATTATAAATTTCTTCTTATTATTTTTTTAAAATCTGTAATAATTATTTCTTTTGTTACATTTTTGTGTTTTGTTTTTATGTCAGAAATAATGATTTCTTTGTTACATATTAGCGGGTATCCTTTCTTATACCTGACCTTATTAACGGGTACGATATCGGCCAGATTTTCGACATATTTTTAACACTAATTTAAATTAGGGAATTAGTTTTTTTTTGACTACTGAAATTTTGAAAATACAGATTCTTTGACATATTTTGTTAATTTTCTTAAAATTTTCAGCAACAATGTATTTTGTCAATGACATTGTTGGTTGGATATACAATTTAAACTTTAATTGGAATTTAAAATGACCTTTAAATTGGTGCAGTGGTTTCTTTAAAGATTTACCATTTTTTTTACTAATAATTAAGAGGAATTTGTGTGTTTTGGAAATTTTAACAACATACATTTGATCAAAAACAAAAAGTTACATATTTAAAGAATTATTAAATTGTGGAAAAAATTATTAATGTCATATTCGTCCACGTGGGCGAAATTTGTAATTTGTAAAGTCTACACACAACGCCCGATTTCCACGCAGGCAAATCCATTGGCACATCTAATATATTGTAATATTGTATTTAAATTTTGTACAATTATTTTGCAACCTTTTGACCACAATTTCTTTTTCTTTTTCAGTACAAAGTCTCATTTGAGAACCAGTTTAAATAGTTGAATTTCTTTTAGGAATTTGCTAAACACTGTTATAGTACGATATATCGTCAGTTGTTTTGTTTCATGCTTGCTCCAAGAGAATTTACAGTCTGTAAACAGCAATAATCGGCTTAGGTCTAGAACGTGACTTGTGTATATAACATCTTACTTAGTACATAGGTATTCCTACTCTATTAATCATAGTTTTTGTCGCCTCTGTTAATAGATTTAACTCAAATGATTTCGTGTGGGAACTATTAAATTTTCCTCGTCCCACATCTCATTGTCGTGTTGATTATTTAAGATTCGGCTTGCAGCTAATCCGGTGAGATGGTAGGAGGCGAATTTCTCTTGCTCTTTTTGTGTATTCGGTTTTTAACCTATCTCAATTTAGAGAATGGATAGATTGTTAGTTGCATAAAATGAGGCCCACACAAGTCTTAAAACATGAATGCATTACAGAGAAATCGTTTAAAATTACAGCTAATGCGACAGGTTTAGGGATAGTACTAACTTAGTTTACAAGGGCTGATTGTTAAGTCAGTGAGTTTGATGGCGCTCAAATAGCAAGTGTCATTAATTTTATCTTTGAAGTTTGTCTCTTATTTATGTATACACACAAAGTTTCAAGATAATCTGTCTAATAGAATATTTTTGACAGAATTTAAATGGTGAACAATTTAAGGTGTTTTACATAATGGGAAAAGATGGATTGCAGTGTTCATGCCCAATCCAAGTGAGTTTTTAAATCGTCACGATTCATAGATAGGAAATTTTTCATCTTTTTGTGGGTTGTTTGTAAATTTCATAATATTTTATGTTGATATAAAACTGATGTCAGGTATTTTCGCGATTATGTCAATTTTCAATTCAGTTGAATCCAAAAAAGAGGTTATTGGAAATGATCTCCGTTGTCTACAAATACCAGCGAATGGACCGACTTTGATCAAAATTCATATGGACATACTTTAGCCATATCTTGAAGCATTTTTAGAGTCCGTAAATAAAACCAAAGACTCTTACAATTTCAAACGAGTGTCTGTCCGTTTGACTGTCTGTCCGTCTTACTGTCTGTAAGTCGTAACCAGTCTACACAGAGAAGACGATAAATCCTATATATTTCAATCTTTGCATTTATATTCTTTGTATTGTCCCACTTATACGGAAAAATATAGTACTGTAGTAACAAAAAAATGACCGTGAGGTAGTTAATGGGCAAAAACTATCGAGATGAGAAATTCATTTTTTTAAAGTATTATGTGTGTGGTATCAAATAATAATACTAGAAGTTATTGTGATTACAAAATATGTATGTTTATTATTTGAGCAAGAAATTAATATGTTGGCGCTAAGCAACTTAAAAACATAGATTTTATAAAAATAACTGTCCCTATATGCCTCCAAGTTGTGGTTTTAGCACACGCCTGACCAATTTATTTAATTTTGAACTCGTAATAACTGAAAATTTAGTGAAAGCTGCCATATAACTAAAAATTGAAATTCCTATTATTTCCATATCGGCACTATTGATTTTTGATGAAATTGTGCTTAAATTAAGCCTTTAGAGAGCCAAAAAATATATTACCGTCGCAGAACGGTAGACAGAAATGATGACTCTATCAACTTTAAAAATTGATAATAAATTAATAAAATTTTAAACTTTCAATATATGTAATACAAATATTAATTATATATAATGGTTCTTTTTGTATTATTTAATATATATTTAAATTAAAAACCATGCAATAAAGAGGTAATAATTGGAGACTGTCCATACTCTATGTGTATTTAAAATCATGTGAATTCTGTATAAACAAAAATTAAATTTATTGTCTTTACTAATTATTAGTATATATATATATATATATATATATATATATATATATATATATATATATATAGTTGAATAATTATTTTTTACGTTAATACATTATTCTTGTAATTCCTAAATAATTTTATTTTTTATTATTTGCATCATCAATATATTCTAAAAATGAAACAAATGGTTTGTGGTAACTAAAATATGAAATTAGTATTCTTGAATGAAATCGATCCAATATCTTGTGAATAGAGAGTCTATTGTAGTTCCATATATTGTTATACTTATTTTTTTTTATCGTTAGACATTGTTAAGTGCGATTTGTAAAAAAGTCAATCAGTGACTGAGATGATTATTCTGTAAAATTTGTGTTGAACACAGAGGTCAAAATGTTTTATGTATGTATGGGTAAGAGAAAGTTAGTACAATATTTTTGTGAGAGTAGGAAAATATTTACATACGTATATATAGTGCAGAGTGACTGGACAATCTAGCGTGATGCGTTACGGATTTTCGTGATGACGACTCGTGACGGAACAATCGAACATGATGCGTTACGTATTATGATGTCGCCAAATATGGGTTTTATCTCCGTACAAAATGTATTTTTCACTTTGTATCTATTGTCACTTCTCCAAAAATGCCCGTTATTGCTAAAGAAAAAAACAAAACAAGAAATCATCCATTTTAAAAGGCTAATTTCTCAAAATCTGTTCAAATATAATAAAAGAAACTTCTCTTCAGGAGGACAAAAATCGAAAATAAAATCTCGTCGTTAAAAACTCGTTCTCAATCAAATACGATTCACGCTTAGATTGAATTTATAGCGCAAGGCTCTGTGTAAATATAAATTGTTTTAAAATGAATGGGTGAGGGAGAAAGTTAATGCATTGTTTATGCACCCTTGGACAAGACTTATAACGGAAATATTAAAGAAAATGTGTTTTTAATGAAGATTCGATAAAGAAACAACAAAAATTAGCGAAATTTCAGAATAGCGTGATCACACAAGCTGCTACGTGTTTCTTACAGTTCTATCAACACAACAGACTGATCGATTAAGAAAATATTGGGAATAATATGCTCATTATTCTCTGAAACATGGTAAATCATCTTAAATATGTTTCTTTTATTTGAACAGGCGCTTTGTAAAGACTCGAAAAAGCTTCCATTAAATTTGTAAACTATTTGATAATTTTCGAAGGAGTTTTAGTAAAGACCCAATTTTAAGCAATTGAGAATTATTGGTTTTAGTTATTTAAGTTTAAATAAAATAGTTTTGCAGTTGTTCTCTGAGTAGACATTATCAGTTGACGCAATCAACGATGTCGATAGAATTAGTATACTAAGAAACTATTTTTGATGAAGTTTAGTCTGTCCATTTTGAAGTGTTTGTAGTGTTGTTTTGATACTTGGCAGTTATCAATCTAAGAAGCAATTTTAAATGTGAAAAATAACAACCGCGTATAGTTTACAGAATCTAACAGTGGAGACATCTTTGGATTCTTGAATTAACTGCTCCAGTACGTGAAGTCATCCTGTAGCTAGGTTTTATTTCCATATATGTATTACTGCTTCATAATAGAAGGAGTTCTTTCTAGCAGTTAAATTCTGATTGTGGTGTTCTTACCTATCTTAATTTTCAAAATTTATGTTAAGTGTTACATAGAAGTATCAATTTTTTTATCAAATCACGTAAAGATTGGTTGTGAAGATATGGTGAAGCTGAAAAATGATTGTCGTGGTTTATATTGAAAAAGAATAGTTCCGACTGAAAAAATAACGTTTTGCAGGAGTCTAATCTAGATTTTGGTAAAACTAACTTAAAAAGTTAACTCAGGGATTCTTTCGCTTATCTGTCCCGAAAGGACCTACCTGGATATTTTGGTAGATAAATAAAAAAATTAATAGTAAGATAATTTTGGATTGTCTAATGGAATTACGTTTTCTTGTCGGCATCTTGATCATTAAGACCTTTTAAATTATGTATCTCATGTTTCCCCCCCACCACTTCAGGTGATTGAGTTGACCCCCCCCCCCGTTAAAATTATGTATACCCCAAATAATGTTAAAAGTTATGGTATACGTATATAGTCTATACTTATTCTAAACTAAAATTCCCAAATTTTAATTTTAAACTATCAATTAACAGATTAAACGGAGGGGGGGGGTGTTTTATAATTTATGTACTCATTAGAAGTAGGAATCAAGAATATTGATAAATTTAAATTTAGATATCAATTGAACGTATTTAGAAATACAGTAGTTCTACGTCCGGCAGTTTAAGTGTAGGCCTAGTATGAATCATATCCGAGGAATGTGGTCTAGGTGTTGATATCAATAATCATGTTTAGATTACAAATATACTCGTTCATTGTTAGCATTCTTTCAACCAAATATTCATTTCTGATGTAATACCAGTAGTTGCTGATTTTGCTTGTTTGGTGACGCATTATTACGTCATTGTGGTCTGATGGGTCAAAATATCAATGTCCACGTTTTTGCGCTTATAGCCATTTTGAGGTTAAAAAAAAGTGGGTTTGGAATTTTGTCTGTCTGACGCATCTCATCTGTATGAAACTTTGCCAACAAATTCTCACAAATATTACGTTTATTTATTTAACGCGTTTCAACGACGAATTTGCCATCTTCCGTAGTACTTATAGTTTAGTTATCGTAGCTCGCACGCCACTGAAGATAACGACGTGTCGTTGAAACGCGTTTGAATAAAATAAACGCACTATTTGTGAGATTTGTTTGTTTTATTTTATGAGTATACCATCTCACAAATCGAGCTCAATATTAATTAAAGTTAAAATTTCTATTGGTTTGTTGGGTACTTTTTTGGCTGGATGTTTTAATGAAATCTCGCGTCACGCACGTGTTACATCATCGTACCTTACTCGAATCAAGTATATATATATATTTAGACATATATATTATAGACATCGGACAGCATGGAGATAGAATCAGTGTATACATATAGGTATATACAATGTAGGTATATGTATACGCCCGCGCAGTCGCGCTATATATATATATATATACTCTAGTATAAATATTGCACAAACTTTCTCACATACCCATACATATTAAAACTAAAAATCGACGAAAAATATTGCACTAACTTTCTCAGACTCCCATAGATAGTGAAACTAATAATCAGTGAAGAAATATTGCACAAATTTTCTCTCATACCGATACATGTTACAACTAAAAATCGACGAAAAATATTGCACTAACTTTCTTAGATTCCCAAACATAGCCAAACTAAAAAATGAACCATTACATATAATGAAAGTTTAAAATGGTAATTTTTAAAATTGATAAAGTTTTCATTTCTGTCTACCGTATTTTCCGCTATTTTCACTTATTGCCCAGTAACACTTGGTAACAGTGATTTCAATGCTTCTTTGTGTTGAACTGGATTTTCGTTATTTTCACTTATTGCCCAGTAACACTTATTTATCAGTGATTTCAATGCTTCTTTGTGTTGAACAGGATTCTCACCATTTTCACTTATTTCCCAATAACGCTGGTTTAACAGTGATTTCAATGAGTTTTAGCACACGCTTCACCCTTTTATTTTTTCGGATCTAGTTTATTATTCAACTTACATTACACTAAATTAGATCAAAATTTAAAGATTCAGTGGTACCTTCTCCACCTTTCTACAGTGCCAAATAGCGAAGTTACTGATAAAAATGTAAATTCGAACCCTGACTTCTTTAAAAATGTGATTTAACATTATCTATAAGGCCCAAAACACCAACTTTTGTCATTACATTAAGAAGTTCTGCTTGTTTTACATTGTAAGCGCCTACAGTTAATTTTTAGCAGATATTTTTATTATTTTATTTTCCAATTAAATTTACTAGTTATTTTTTAGTTGTAACAAAAAGGAAAATATATTTAAACTATTAAAAAAATAAATAAATAAAAGAAAAAGTGCACACATCCGGGTTTTATGACTGCTTGAAATATGTCCTCCATCCATTAGGCCAAGCGTTGTCACTGTATTGAGTGGACATAATATAGGTCCACTGACAGTAATTTTAACAAAGTTATAAGCACTTCTGAACTACATTGTCGCTCTTGTCCTCCTAAAGTACTTTAACAAATTATCAAGCCAGTTCCGGAAATATCGTTCACTTTGTAATATCATTTCTAAATGTAAACATTGAAAAATACACAGGAGAAGTTCTAGTTGGATAATTTCACCAAGCACGACTGGTTAAATCGATTGACAAGTCGGTGATGTCGGGAACTGTACGGCGAAGCTGGAAGTGCGTGTCATCTTCACCCAACACGTATGGTTTTCAATTCTTTTATAGTATCGATTGAGAGGCCTAAGTGTTGATTAACATAGCAGGTCAAGGGCGAAGAAATAAATCGATACCAGTTTGTTTGCTAAAACGCCGTAAAGGAAAATGGTTTGCGAATAATTTTAGAATTCTAAAATATACATCTACGGCGTATCTATTGCGCTCAAAATCTTACAAAAAAAGTACCTGCATTGTTATATTTTAATTAGACAGTTGTCATCATTTGTGTATAAACGTGACGTTTCGAGAGTACGGAACAACTCTCTTTATCAAGTGATAAATCTAGAACACAAAAAACATGAAAAGGACCAAAATAGCGTAGGCCTGTGTTAGAAACTAAATCCAGTAGATCAGAAAGGTACCGACTTAGAGTAAAAGCTTGTCCTGCGCGGACAAAGCTATATACAAACGTGATCACATTAGTTAACTGGGTAGAAGGGGTGTGTGCCAACAGGGTAGTTACCTAACAGGTTTTTCTGCAGAGGGTTTAGTGCGTTACCTTGTCGAAGCGGATAAAACAATTATGATTAAAAGCTACACAGTAACACAAGAAATGGTGAACAACATGTTGAGATGAGCACAGTGATGCGTGTCAACGGAGTAGTACCTAACGGTTTTTTTCGGAATAAACAGCCTTTGTCTCTTCATTCAAGAGTTTAGCGCGTGACCTTGTAACCACTCCCTACAAGGATTAATCAGGAAAAAACAATTTTAGAAAAGACAGATTTATTTTCTACTACCAGACGTCTCTACTTTCAGGAGCTTAGTTCATGACCTTCTAGTTACTACTTGTGGGGGGTTAATCGGACACATTTCAGCGTTAAGAGAAATTTATTTTCTTCTACCAAACATTGACTTTTGTTTCTTCTTTTAAGAGTTTACTGCATGACCTTGTAGTCCACTCCGCAAGGCGGGTTAACCAGACAAAGTTCAGACTTTAGGAAGAGAAATTTATTAATCATAATTTATTGGATTTTAAATGCATTAATGACGGACAAGTTTGTTTTTTTACGATACAAAATATGAAGTTCTTACTAAAAACAAAATCGTTAAAACACAACTTCAACATTACAAACAAAATATGATAATAATTCTTTTGAATTTAATTCGCAAAACTGGTTTTTACTATTTCAATGAATTTGATTGAAAAAATAGCGTAAAATATCAACGTTTGAAATGTATTTTCTTGTACCTTTTAATCTAGGACCTAGATAGCACATTTTGTACAACTAACAATCTACATATAATATTCATGTCAGCATATTAACGAGTACTTTTATTCGTTAAAAGCGTTCAATCTTGTTCTTATCAAATCTATACAAGTTGCAAGCTAAGAGCTTTTTTGTCAGTCTTCTGTAACACGAGACTGCAGAGCAAAGCATAGATCATTAATTAGGAACTGTTCACCTTCTATCTTGAGCACTATGATACGAAAAGACGATAATTTTAAATTATATAGCGTATACTAATAACTATAATTTCCAAGTCTTAAAGAAAGACAGACTATTTTATTTTAAAACAAAACACTTTTGGTTTTGGAAGGTGCTATTTTATTAGTTACATCGGTTATTAGGGAAGTTGTATAATATATCTTCTAGGTAAAGAATAGGGAACAGTTCGAGGACTAGCGCCAGTCTAATACACTTACCAAATTTCTTCACTTACGGAGCGAGTGCCAGGTTTTTTTTTCTCGTACAAATACCTTATATGAACTTCAACTTTGAGCGCTCATATTTCTGTCTCAGTTGGTCTAACGATGGATAATATTGTCAGCTACAACTTTTGTATTAAGCTTGTTTTGATGTCTTGCTTAGTTTTTGAGATATTTACAACAAACTTTTTAACCTCCCCAGGGGACCCAGCGGAGAGCCTGGAAGGGTCCGATTTTTTCCCCATTAAAGTAACCCCAAAACCTAACTTTCTATCACCCTGTACAATTTACATTACATACAACATATTTTATTTTTGTCTTTAAAGTTGTTTTTTTTTTTTTTTTTTTTTTTTTTTTTATACAAGTAAAATTTTCAAAATAACATAATTTACAAGGGACAATTTTTTTCAATCTAGTTACAGACTAATTCAAATTAATTTCAGATATGATAACTTTTATACAAACACTTCTAAATTTACGTGTGTTTTCCTAATTTAAAACTGTATGGCAAAAGGTAATTCAATTAAATTCCTGGTACCATTTATTTTTGCCAAATGTTTCGGTCTGTTAGTAGGATATTGCTATTATATATAATGGATTGAGTTTTATTTGTAATCATCTGATATCTGTAGCTTGTCGTTCTAAACCATATCAATATTTTATATTTTTTTATGTTCTTTTAATATGTCATAATGCTAATAGGTCGTTTTTTTTTTTTTTTTTTTTTTTTTTTTTGGTGATACTGAATCGCTATTTCGTTCAAAAAAGGAAGCCTGGTTTAGTATTTAGAGTTTTGCTTTTTTTTTGTAATGTTTTTTACATAATTGTGTTTTTTATGTTTATATAAGTAGGACATGTTAGATAACATTTTCGTCGTTCACGGTTTTATCAATCATATGACAAATTTTTTTCTTTCTACTTTTCTTTTATTCAAAATATTTTCCGTTGCGTTTTAAACAACAGCTTGTTTGGAGTTGTTTTCAATTACAATTTTATAACCATTCACAATCAGTAGGTATTACTTAATCAGTAACCTTAAGATGTGTTTGTATCGAAAGAGTTTGTAGTGAATGAGTCACTAATTAGGCAGCTTGTCTGAGGTAGGATGTCTGTGAGTGTTCGTGCGAGAGAGAGAGAAAGAGGTAGTTAGCAGTCTTCGTTCATTTATAGGAGACAAATATTATTTTTGGGTATTTGTGTATGGGCGTGTGAGAAAGTTATTAGAATATGTTTATGTCGTTAGTTGTGTTTCTGTGCACATGTACACTTTGTTTAATGACATAACAGATCATTCTACACAAGCATAAGTGAGCGAAAGTTGATGTTTTATGTAATACATCTATTACATTCAGTTGTGATTTATAACTTTTTGTAGCGGACTGTACATGACTATGACATTTCCCGTAATTACCTGTGTTGTAAACATTTACCACTTTCCAGTAAGCACACCTTATTCACAATTCACCATGGTGTCGCAGCGGATTGTTAAATGGGTGCCTGGTTTACTGGATAGTTACACCTGCAAACAATCTGACAATTGTAGATTTGTGTTCTGTGACTGAATAACTGGTGTCACTGTTTCAGTAACTGAAGATTCAGCATGCTTCAAGAATGACCGTCAGTCTCACTAGTGGATACGAGGGTGACAGTCCCGATATTTAGTAGCTTGATCTATACCAAACTGAGTACAAAAGTGTAGGTTGAATGTTTTTACCTCAATTTCAATTTGTTTTATCAAAATTTTCGTTTACTTCTGATTCGGAAGGTGCATTGAGTTTCTAACCTTTATCCTCTCACTTTATAGTGAGTACAGATGTAGAAATCCCGAGCTAGCGTAGCTAGATCTAACCATTTCTTTGCGTCGTCATGGGTTAGATCCCTCTCTTTAATATTTCATATCAGGCTTCTCTTGTTCTCTTCCGACGCTGATTTTTCGAGGGCTAAGGGTCTTTCTTATTTTTGTAAAAGTGATGATGACCAACAGTTTTCGCTTTAATAAAAAAAAAAACAACTTAATATGGAACTTCAGTAAAAACAACAATGCAGTAATTAACAATATAGTTGACCAGATGAATCACTTTATTACTTGGATATGATGTCACGTACAATTTCGATAAAGGCGTTAAAAATATATTTGCAATATAAAAGCATTCGTAGAGCTTTACACGTTACAAACAAAAGAATGAAACTAGATTAAACTTCTACAAAACTATGGCAACTACACTAATTTGTGGAAGTGCAACTTCCCATGAGATAACGACAAGAGAGTCAAATTCGACCAACAGGGATGAGTTTTGTGGTAGTGGTGAAGGTTTCGTGAATACTTAGTTTCCTAAACACCCGGTGAGACAATGGAATGCATCTCCTAATCTGTTTATTGAAGAGGAAGAATTAGCGGATGCTGTGTGGACTCTACGGAACTTGAAGGGTGCCAGATCCGGACTGAATCCCGTCGAAAGCTCTGATGGTAGTTACTGATTCCTACCCTCGCGTGTTCAACCGAAGTCCGCAGGATGGGGAAAATACCCAATTAATAATAGGGTGGATAGAATTAGAAGCTAACTATAATTAGTATAAATCAAAAGCTACAGGAAACCAGATCGATTTGGAATTATGTTAATAGAATGGATGAAGTAAGGTAATAATAAAATTAACAATAGATCAGTCGGACGACGAGATTTGGGTTGACCGAAGAAAGGATGTGAACCGTAACGGACATTTATGCCTATACATTTATTATTTATTTTCTTCGAAATATTTTGTCGTTAAAAAGTGCGTTTTTAATTAATAATATTTTGATTTATTAAGAAATCTTAAACGTAAAGACGCTGCATAAGTAAGACGTGAGAAAATTATCTCCGGATAAATTCTAAAAAATAAAATAAAACGAATCGATATTTGTCTTACCGAATTCAATTCAGGCTGATGTTAGAAGATTAGTATCTGTTCATAGAGTAACTTATTGACCTTTCAGAATGGAATATATTGTTGCAGGATTCTTTTACGTCTTGTAAAGACAGTGCGGTTTTAAGGTGCACACCTTGTATTTTTGTGCATTTTATATCAGATTGTTTTTAACCAATCCCCCCCCCCCACATTGTAAATGTAAAACTCACTTTTTTCAATAGTTTGGGAATTTTAGGAGATCATTCTAGGTCCAAGATGTAGATAGAAGTTTCAAAAATTTTAATGCGAAGGTGGTCATGCGATATGTCGTTTAACACTGATTTTTCTTCTAAAATAAGTGGTCGAATCAAATCTGAAAAAAGGTTTTACCGTTTTTGTGATATCGGTAGGTTTAAGATTTGGAGTTGACTTGAAAGTTGTAATGAGAAAGTGGTCGTCCGACATATCGTTTAACCGTTTTTTTTCTTCTAAAAACAGTGGTTTAATCAAAAGTGAAAAAGGTTTTACCGTTTACGAGATAACCTTACCTAACCTAGACCTACTAGCATCTCGAAAACGATAAAACTTTTTTCAGTTTATTCAACCACTGTTTTTAGGAGGGAAAAAACTGTGTTAAACAATATGTCGCATGACCGCCTTCACATTAAGATTTTTGAAGTTGGCTCCTACATATTGGACTTAGAGGAATCCCATAATACTTACAAAGTTATTGGTTTTACATTTATATTTCGTGGTATTGGTTAAAAAGTAATTTAATATAAAACTTACCAAAAGTGGGGGGGGGGCTTAAAACCCCACTGTATATTATTTTAGGTTTCTGCTAAATTTGATAGTGATTTATAAACGAAATCTAGTATTGTTATGTTTGTGATATTAATATTTAAATATAATTTTTACTTAGTTTGCAGTTTTAGCAGTTTAGGCTCAAATAATATTCATGGTTTATCTTCTTAAAAATAAAATGGACACTTTATAGTCCATATTGTAGTCTCTGTAAGCACCAATGGAATTGTTCTTATGATAGACACCTCAAATTTAAAAATAAAATTGAAATTTTTTAAATAATTTTTTTAACCTTTAGTCTAGAGTCTAGTATTTTCGGAGTACATTTAATTGTATATTTAATAATTTCTATGAAGTTAGGGATATTCAAATAGAAATTATCGATATTATATGTTGTCGCGAACATTATACCTCTCTATACGAAATTCATGAGATATTTCAGAGTATTTAGAAAATCAATCCGTTGCTAAGCACTGTCAAGAGTTACTGCTACACTCGTGGAAATCAAGGAATTACATTGTGTATTGAGAAAAGCCAGGGATTTCTATTAAAGGTCAGGTAATTTAAGACTGCATAAAATAACAGTAAATATAATATTACTTGTATGAAAATGTAAAATAACAAAACACGTGTCAAGAGATTTTTTAGAATATGTTGAATAACCATTGCAAGCTTTGACAAAAGGTTCAACTAAAATTTAGTTGAGGAATGTAATTAAACAATGTGTATGAACTCTGATTAACATTTAATTAGCGATATTCTAATTTAGCTATTGGGATGGAAACACTGACATCTCTGAAATGTCCAAAGAGTAAGGTTGGCAATATTTTAAGCTTACTCTAGGGTCACCGTTTTGGTCTTATTTTGCTCAAATTTGGTATCTAAGCTTGCTTTTCCTATTCGATAAATTTGTAAACCAGGAAATGATAAAGAAGATTATTCGATGGTACTTCATCCCAGAATATATCATTTTCTTCAGTTTTAAAATATAGGCTACATCTAGTGATACCTAAAAATGGTTTCTACCATACAAAAATAAGGGATTTATCATTAGTAAGTAAAAACGCAAAATTATCAGACGTTAGTAAGTGATGTAGAATTTCAAAATATAGTTTTATTTTAGTCAATTTGGGGACGAAAGTTAGATTTTATTATTAGTTTATATGATTTAACCCTAGGAACTGTTACAGGTAGCAATCACCATTCAATTGACTTTCATAAAATTCGATCACAATTGTGACGCATATAGATATGTTTATTCAAAGCTATAGGCCTATGTGATCACAATTACGACACATATAGAGACATTTACCCAAAGCGATAAGTGATATAGAGACATTTATAGAAAGGTATATACAATCACAATTGCGACGCATATATATATATATATATATGTTTAATCAAAACTATATGTGTTCACAATTGCGACGCATGTAGAAACGTTTACTCAGAGCTATATGCGTTCACAATAGTTGCGACGCATAGAGACGTTTTCATCCCTATCGTCTGGAATTTAGTATCAATCGATGTTTATTTTGTACCCCTATAGAAAATTTTTGCCCCTTCCTTCGCAATTCTTTTAGAATCGTACGTTTTAATCGTCCGATGTCTAAAACCAATTTTTTAACAACAATGTACCATAGCAAGGTTTTATTCAATTTTATTATTTCTGTAAATAATTTATGATACTTCAGTACTTTTATGTTCTCAAGTATATTATGCACATTTTCTTTATCTCAGATTTTGAAAAAATAATCATAATTTCTCCAATTTATAAGGTATACAATTAAAAAAGAAGACTTTTTCCTGGTTGTTTAAAGGCGAGAAACGTCTTAGTTGACATAGCCTTTTAGTAAAAAAGGAAGAAAAACATAAATATCTCTAACCTTCGAATACTTTAATAGCGTCAGGGTCAGAAGAAAACAAGAATTGATTAAGAGAGACCTGATGGAAAAGATGGACGGGAGGGATTTAACGCAAGACTACGTGGAAAAAGTGTAGGTCCAGCTTAGTATAAGTGAACCACTGAGGGTAAAATAGAAAGAAAGAAACAAACGAGGAAAATAATTCATAATTTTAAGGTTTTAATAAAAAAGATCACAAAATGGTTAATGGTTCCCGTTTGAAACGGAATTTCTGTAGTTGCTTCTTATCGAAAGATGTACTTGAGTTTACAATATCTAGTTTTGATCAATTTATCAATCTGGATATAATACCACGGTCGGTAAAAGAGAATAAATTAAATTTCCATCTTTCATGTCGGCTTAAATACCGAGTATTTGTTACACAGATCTCATTCTCGTATCGTCTTTAACAGGGCTCGTAATTAATATTCATTTCGCCATCTTTAAAATTCGGCCTGCAAATCCGGTAGCGTCTATATAAGGACAGAGACAGAAGCCCCATTGTGGTAGACGAAGCTCACTTCCGGTAGCAGTGTGTCGTGCAACGATCTGATACTATGCTGCTGTTGTCGCCGGAAGTAAGGTTAGCGCAGATAATTCTTGTCTGCGGCACGAGCCAACTTTTAAATAAACTAAGAACCAAGCGGACAAGTATTGCTCACCGTCGTAACATATATGAAAGTGAAAATGAGTCGTGAATGAACGCGATCTTAGAATATTTCAAAACCGATTTTAATTAATCTGTTCCAATTACGTAATTCAATAATTTTAGTAAATGGTGAAGATTTCGTTGTTGAGTAATTTGCAAAAATACTGAGTTTCACTATATTTAAAATTTTTACATTTCAACGAAACTAGGTCGAAATCGGTTTTGCTGATTTTGAGTAATTCTAATGGCGGCACGTCTACCCGGCACCAATTCTGACCACCGCTATAAGGTTAATCAGGCGTTACTAATTTCACAACTTAACCCGGCACCGAGGCAGTTTAAAGGTAGGCGAGCGAGGTTCCTCTTCCATAACCTAACCTAAACTAACCTATTTCTATAATAAATGTTAAAGTATTTATAATCGTAATAAAAAATGGCCACACTTTTGTAATTGCCTATCCCTTCGTCTAGTGAAGCTGGTCCCCTAATTTCTTAAAATTTGCAGCGAGAGAAGTTACCTTCATTTTACAATCCCCTTACGGAAAGGGGAGGTGATTAAGAGAAGAAAAAAGAGAAAGGGGGAGTAGTGTAGGTGGAATGAGAAGAGGGGTGGCTGGTGCCGGGTTGACATACTGTCATGGTGAAGGGACCAGTGCCGGGTCGACGTGTTTTGTTATAACATATAATGGTTGGTGCCGGGTTGAAGAACCCCCATTCTAATTTGTATGAAGGCGACCTTGTCTTTTTTGATTTTACTTTCTTAGGTGTGTATCTAGTATCTGTCTTTGTGCAATGCTCTACATATCAATTACGTAGACAGATGGTTTTTTGAGCATATTTTGGTCGTATCTCGGGTCTGTTTTGATCCGGAAAGTTGGAAATTATGGAGTAAAAACGTTAATAAATATTATTAAAAATATATAGACACTTGTCTCCCACTCTGAAATTGTACTTGTACTAATAAAACTACATTTATAATTTTATCCCTATAGTGTTTGTTTAACCCTAAAGTGTTTTAGTGTCAACGTCGCAACTTGCGACGGCTCGTAGATTCAATGCTAAGTCATTGTTACTCTATAGTTGTAGGCCAGATAACCAGATCGATATTTGATAATTCAAACATTCGATCTATGAGTTTTTGATGCTTTGCCTAAATTTGTCCTCCGTAGAGAATAAAACAATTCATTTAAGAAAAAAAAGTGTATTTAATATATATATTTATTTCAAATATAATAGTTACAGAGAGTATAAAAATAAAACATTACGAAAGTATGTAAAATGACAGTTTTGTAGACAAATCCAAAAAATAACCACCTTTTCTTTCAATTTTCTTTTGAATAGCCTATATATACATTTGAATTCCCACATAAATTTGGAATATAAAAAGTAGGTTTTTACTTTTGTTTTTATTTTATTACTAGTATCTGGAGATATTAAAAATATACGAATTAAATTGATCGTTATTTTTCATTAAAGTGATACTAAAAAATAAATTTTGCAAATTATAACCAATTTATTATGATTCTCCAAATCATTCTGAAGAAAATGATATATAACAAGTCATACTTTCTGTTATTTTCTATGCATTTTAAAAAAAACTTTAATATTTTGCCTAATTGCTGATACTACAAATGAAATGGCCCGACACTTCTAGAGCTAATAAAAAGTTTATTTCAAAATAGTTGCACAATAGGCCAATAAACGCGGTGCCCGGGGCCAGTTTAACCCTTAACCTCTCAGTTTAATCTAGTTTTGAAAAAAAACTATACAATTTTGTATTACGCAAAAAGGTTTTGTGGGTCCTGTTGGCACCATATAATCAAGAGCAACGTTAAATGATTCATTTTTAATTAATTATGTAATTTAGAGCGACATAAATCATGGTTGGTAATAATCAATTGAAATTATAACGCGACTAAATTTTTGTAGAAAGCAGTGAAAACTGATTGGAAGAGACTCTGGTTGTGTCTGAACTTCATTGAAACGAACTCGTAAATCTCGCCAAATCCTTTGATCGGTTTTCTTGTTTAGTTACAACAGACCTCCAAAACAGTTCTACACAGATTGTAGCGTTAGCTATTTTGAAATTGTTTTGAGGTTAATAATTTTAACATTTTTGAATTTTCCCGTCTGTGATAGGCGACTATAAAGGCTATAGTTACCAAATTTCAAGTTTCTAGCTGATCTGGAAGTAGTTTAGAATTTGTAGGTTAGGTTTTTGTAGATGAGTCGTGCATGAGGACACACTTTGTATTGCGTAAATTTTAGTCGTTAATGTTTTAAGACAAAATTTGAAAATAAAAAGTTTGGAATATAAAAATTGTATTTTTAACGCACATTTGTTTATAACAAATACCTTTTAATTAACAAATAACAAATAAAAAGCAATTTTTTCGCATCTTTTTCTAAAATGTTTATACTGGGTTTTGAAATCGTTACACTTGAACAATTTTAATTGATAATTTATTTTAGAATTTGATCTCTCGTGTATTATATTGTAACGAAGTATCAATAGGCAACCAGTGTTGCGTGTAGGACTTTAATTAAAATGTTGATAACTTCTACTGTCCAGTGTACTGGACCAGAGTTGTATTGTTTGACGGGGAAGCAATGATGTGTGGTTGTGACTGCCATCTTGTTTGTATAGGTTACATCCAATCATTGCTTTTAAATATAATTTAGGTTTAACTTTGATCAATAGACGTTAACAGTGCGTGACTTTCGAGTTGTAAAAGTTTTTGCGTGCAAGGCCTACTTTATAAACAAGTTTTGGTGAGTAATTTATAAAGTAGTAAAAGACAGGTAGGCCTACTTCGTAATCATTTATTATAAAAACCATTGGAATCGTAAATTTGTTTAATCAGTTTCAAAAGATGAAATTTATAAAATGAGGTTATTCACATTATTTGGCCTTTTCCATACGAAAATTAAACTTTGATGAAATTGAGTTGGGTTTGTAAAAAATTGTATAAACATAAAATATCTGTTTGCACGTGTATGTCTTTGTTTAAGATACGATTATTGGGTGAACTTATTAAGTGTCAAAATTTGATAAGTTAATTTTGTAAAGAAGACAAATTTTGTCGAATTGGTTAGGAAATCACTTCAATCATAAACAATAGATTAACTTTATTATAGAGGCGAAGTTGGGACCATAAGGTCCTCTCTTCCACTTAACCTCAAAACAAAATACATTTTTTACAAAAAATAAAAGTGTTTTGAGAGTGGATTATATCCGAAACGCGTCAACAAAAGTAAGATTAACGAATCTGGGAAAGGGTGAATGTACTCATTTAAAAAAAATTGATTCAAAAATGAAGTATAAAAAGAGCGCTTCAAAAAGGACTTTACAACTTTGTAAATTCATATAAATTTGTTCAGATTACTTATCGAGGCCCAGGATTTCCTTAATAACGGCTTTCCTGCTACATGGATAGGTCGAGGTGGGCCGATTGGATTCGACATTTCTCGATTTTAACTTCTGCGATTGATCAGCTCAAGGATAAAGATTATAAACCTCTCGCTGAGCTTGGAGTTACTACCCCGCAGTTGAAGAAGTTAGACCTCACATGTTGTTGCAGGAAATTGATTTCAGATGGGATGTTTTGCAAAATGACCAATGGAAGTCACATTTAACCTAACTAAGTAAAAGTTAGGAAATTTGGTATATTTTGCTACAAAATGACAAAACCAGATCCGTAAGTAGTCCGAATAAATTTTAATGGATTTACAAAATTATACAGGCCTTCATTTTAGAAGACTCAGTATAATTAGTAATTAATATTTTAAAAAATCATAAAAAACTTATTTATAAATTTGAAAGAAAAAATAAACACTCGCAATTTCCAATGTCCACAAATTCACAAATATACATGAAACCCTCCGGAGCATCAGAAACCATACAATATACCTGCAATACCAGAACCTTAAAGTCTTTTTTAAAGAATCGAACCTTTGAAGCTTTATTGAACGATCTTATATGATTTTAATATTTTCTGGACGTAAATTCCAAAATCTAAAAGCTGTCACATTGGAATGGTTTATTAAATGATAATTCTTTGCTTTGGTATAAGTTTGGTGGTATGAATAATGACTTGCCACGTTAAGTGTTATTGGACATTTATAGTGGAACAGCCCTAAGAAGGCACTTGTGCCCGGTGCGGGGCGGTAGAGGAAGAGGTGGATTATGTCGGAAAATAACACCGTTCCACAAACATTGACTTTGCCTCCGAATCGCCAGCTACCTGAGACTTGCCCTCCTCGCGCCCCTTAATGTATACTTCGAGAATAATACAGCGTTTTCACCCGATCTGCGAAGTGCCTTCTTAGGCCTGTTCCACTATAACTATAATTACCTTTCTGCCAGATAACGAGGCAATCCAACGCAATATTAGAGAAGGTTGATGATTGTTGATTTTATTTCAAAAGTCGAAGTGGGGTTAGATTAGGTCCTCTTAAGAAGGTATGCAGTGGGTAAAATTTTTATGTTGAGTTGTTCTAACGTACCCTGAGCTACATTAAAATGTTTATATGCGTTTAGTAATTTCTTCTTACAACACACTAAATTAATTTTAAATTAAACATTTTTGAAACACAACAGAAAACAATAAAGCAAAGCAAAATTTTAATTTCAAATTCTGATCTCCCAAGAAATTTGATAATTACTGTGTACTTACTTGACTAACTTGACGAGAGTATGAACAGTATAGCACTGTTCCATGGCATGAACGGCGGATGTTCCGGCTAGGTACACTCGGAAGTATTGAAATATAATGGTGCTTAATGAGCAGTTGTAGAAAAACAAACTTCATTTTGAGTCATGACATTTTAAGTGTTACCAATCTTTCCCACAAAAAGTTATTATCTGACTGAAAACATTCTTCTACTGTTTTCGTGGTTTTTCATTTATTTGAATTAAAACCTTTTCGAGTGTCGTAGAGTTACAAAAATATTAAATAAATTATTATTAACATATCAGTTGCACTTTTATCCTCTGTGATTTCTTTTAAAACTGGATAAAACATTCATGTAACTTACATATGGGGATCAGTGAATACAACGTTGTAAATTTATATAAATTTATTCAGACTAATAACACAGTTGGTTTAGGTGTAATTTTTTTAGAAAAATAGATCAAGTTTTGACTCACGTAGTGAATAGTACCGAATATCACCACCGCCAGCGCTAACGACAGTTGTAACAAAAATGGCTGCCTTTACGGGTCCAGAGCGTGCTCGCTGTGTAATTTGATTTGAAAATCGAATAGCAACAATTGTGCAATATAATTTTCGTACCGAATATGGCAAAGATCCTTCCAGTAGACCTAGCATTTATGAGTGGCAAAGTGTCTTATTGAAACCGGGTGTCAGTAGGCCTTCGTGTCGTTGAGCAAGTGAGTCAAAGCTTTGTTAACAGTCTTAAAACAAATCAACCCGCCTTTCTTCTAGCGAGCTGGGCGTTTCATAGGACTATTTGGCGTGTATTGAGAAAAACGTTTGCATCTCAAACCTTACAGAATTACAATGGTGCATGAACTAAATGACAGTGACAGGGTTGCTCGTAAGGAGTTATGTACGGAAATGTTACATCGATTGGATGAAGGCCAGTATTTCATTGTAAACATAATCATCAGTAATGAGTCGACTTTCCATGTAAGCGGTAAAGTGAATGCACACAACTGTCGGATTTGGGGCAGTGAAAATCCACGACATTCCTTGAAACATATTCGTGAAAGGCCCCAAAGTTAACGTCTTTTGTGTCTTAAGCAATAGCAAAGATTATGGCCCGTAATGGAATAATGTACCTAGATGTGCTAGAAAACTTCTAATTGATGAGAACGATCAAGAACACCGCATAGACTACCCGTAAGATGGCGCACCGAGATACGGGATGTCCTGTACATGGATTGGTCACCTCGTTCATTGGATCTCATACCTCTCGATTTTTACTTCTGGGGTTTTATCAAGGATAAAGTTTATAAACTAAAGGCTATTCTTTTTGAGCTCAGAGCAAGAATCTACGCCCTGACATGTTGCTGCGGTTTTGGTAGTAAATAGACTTCAGATGGGAGTTCTGCAAAAATGGCCAATGGAAGTCGCATCAAACCTAGCTAACCATAACTTAAAAAACTTGATATGTATTTTTCTACAGAATGACTACCAAAAACACCTCTGTAAGTAGTCTGGACAAATTCGTAAAGTTCATTTGAAGTACCCTGAATAATGGATTGTATTTTGTACCACAAACGGATTCTTGTACTGAATGCAAAATAAAAGATTTAACTCATCTTTGTGAACCATTGATCGTGTGTTTGTAACAATAGTCAAACAAAACTTACTTGATTACATTCACATGGGAAGGAAAGGATCAGTTCATGTATAGGAAACGCTTCATATTATACGTGTACTTTGTTTGAAATAACAAAATAAGTTTAAACTGAAAAAGCATCTTAGTCACGTTGTGTTTTCACACCGTAACTACTGTTAGGAGATCATGAGTGGTGTAGCGGAAGGAATGCGTCCACTATAGGGCTGACTACAGACTATTCTAAAAACATGCATCTGAATGACAATGACAGTGCTTATTAGCGGCTATGAGAGTGCATAGGTCTTATTAGAGGCCTGTTGTGAAACTGTTTGGTATCTATCATCAAAAATGGTTATTATATAAGCAACAAAATAGGCACTGTCAGAGATCATTAGTGGTGTAGCGAAAGGAATGCGTCCACTATAGGGCTGATACGAGCAGTCACTTATACTACAGACTATTCTAAAAACATGCATCTGAATGACAATGAGAGTGCATAGGGCTTATTAGAGGCCTGTTATGAAACTGTTTGGTATCTATCATCAAAATTGATTATTATATAAGCAACAAAATAGGCACTGTCGGAGATCATTAGTGGTGTAGCGAAAGGAATGCGTCCACTATAGGGCTGATACGAGCAGTCACTCATACTACAGACTATTCTAAAAACATGCATCTGAATGACAATGAGAGTGCATAGGGCTTATTAGAGGCCTGTTATGAAACTGTTTGGTATCTATCATCAAAATTGATTATTATATAAGCAACAAAATAGGCACTGTTGGAGATCATTAGTGGTGTAGCGAAAGGAATGTGTCTACTATTGACTGGTGTGAGCAGTTACTCATACTACAGACTATTCTAAAAACATGTATCTGAATGACAATGAGAGTGCATAGGGCTTATTAGAGGCCTGTTATGAAACTGTTTGGCACCTATCATCAAAATTGTATATAAGCAAGAAAATACGCGCTGCGAGACTAATATTTTCAGTGGATTTACGCAGTGAGTAATGTTTTTGCCTTGGCTAGTACCCTTGTTTCCCTGGCAACGATAACACAAGACCGCTGCACCTCTGCACCTTCCTTTCACCGCGTTGGCCCTTAGCTACACCACTCGTCCGGCTCGTCCGAACTGAGCAACTTTTACCTTATCAGGTAATAAGCAACATCCGAACGAAGCAACTAACGGCAGACCTTTGACAGATTTTGGAATGTAAAGAAATTATTTAACACTTATCATACTAACCTATTGTTATCAACTACAAAATACTAAATCAGGTTAAGACCAAGTCTCGAAAAAAGTAAAAAAGCTAGGTTAGGTTAGGTTAGTCTACCTGCTTGTATACCTGAGGGGCAAGTTGCTCAGTTCAGATGCGCCCCACTCGTCATCTCCGAACAGATATTTGGTTTGTACATAGAGGAAGGTGCCATATCGCTTTTTATATTTTGCCCAATATGAAATATTTTTAATCTAGTTATAAAATGGTTTTAAAGAGAGAAAAAAAATCCTAAAATCCTCTTTTTATATATAAAAATTAGAACATTAAAACACTTTTTTGGTCATATCGTTTACGCTTCCTATATGGAACCGTTCAGAGTAAAAACTGAAGAAGTAGACAATTTCACTTGTGTCCTTGAAATTCGATAAACCAAAGTTTACTTTGGTAAGTCGAACTTTCCCAAACGAGTAAGCGTCAAAGCGATGTTTTAAAAAACTCGTTCGTTGTAAATATGAGATGCCCCATTTAAATAACAGTGTTCTGCATCAAAGCCAAATCTCTTTGTTTGATGTTTAGCTACTCTCACGGGTTATTGGAGTTAAAGTTTTATATTGTACGAACATTTTCACTCGTGCATGTAATACATATATCCAGTAATATGTAACCACTAATAAGGAAAACTGTGCAACCTATCTATCTACTCGACAAAATAATGAAAATAACATCTATTTGTTTCTCTATATAGTGAGCAGATAAAATTTAATTTGTTGGTATAGAGTCCCCTCCCCCTCTTTTGTATTTCTTATAATAATACGTTTTCTATACGGGAGTTTTATAACTTTATCGACTTTTGGGAAATTGTTTATACGGAATATTTATTTATTTAAATGGAGTCTAACCTAACATCGATTGTGTCATAAACTCCTAATAACCTATGTCGTATTGATTGAAATAAAGTGGTCACTTAATTATAATTTTCCCATGTTATACCTGTACCATAATTTTCCATTTCTTGCTCTATCGAATTTCACCAAAGTTTTATCGAAATCGCTAGAGCTATTTTTAGATTTTAAGCTTTTAAAACGTTTCCATAGACTTTATTTTGTTCCTTTTGACCAATAACTTCAGAAATTAAATTTTTATGGGGATCATGACTAATACGTTTTCTTTAAGGTCTATATTTAATCAAAATATTTAGAGCCGATCTTGAGAAAATAGTTTGATTTGTATTATTGGGAAAGTACCTACAGATATTTTCAATTATTTAAAACAAGGAATAAAATACTTGAGGTAATATGATCCAAATATACCCACATGCTAAACTTGATAACAAATGGATCCCCTCAATTAGTTGTTCTTAAAAACTGATATTTTCATAATAAACGCAACATTTATTTTTTTCTTCTTCATCACAAACATACCAATGATTGCAAGAATACAGTCTTTATTAAACACAATAAAATTCAAAGATTATTATTTTACAAGTCTGATTTGTGTTCAAAGTTATGGCCTCCAGAATTTACACAAGTCTATGTAGTCACGCAAAAACAAACTTGGCACAGAGTTCTTTGTTATTTACTTACTGGCATGCATGTCGAATGTATTGAACCATATCATTGATATTTCTTGGTTTACTTGAGAAAACCATATCTTTTACAACACCCCCAAAAGACAAAATCCACTGGGATGAGTTCAAGTGAGAGTGGTGGCTTTTGAATCGAGCATCGACGACGACACATTCGGTTTAGAAAATCTCGCATGTTTTGGCCGTAGTTGGGAGGAGCTACACATAAATTCTTTGTCACCTTGTAGACGTTATTGTACTACAACCTCCTCTAGGATATCAGTCACTGTTCACAGTTGTATTATAAGAAAGCCACGCCCACACTGTTACACCTGATGTATTCAACTATTGTTCAAGTGTTAGTTTGGGGTTTTTTAATTATTTCTGAAATCTTCGTTTACCCAGTATATTGTAGGAAATATACTTCTTTGAACTCAGAAAGTCCCAAAACACATTTATCCAAAAGATATCACCATTGATTTTCCACCTTTCCAATATTCCCTATCTAAGGAATGAGACAGTAAAAATAACCAAGCTGAGTTACAGAATATAAAAATTTGCTTTCTCCTGAAATGATGCTCCGACTGATATTGACGTAATCATTTCCAAAAATACAGCGACCTACACGAATGTAGCCTTAATGACAGGAAGGATGTTGTTTCTAAAAAAACATAAATGTTTATCAACCTGCAAAGTGTACATATGAAACTTTGCTAAATCTATCTTACTCAGTTGAAAGTGATGACAAGGTGGCCTAATGTATCATTGCACAAGATTTGTAAACAATTCCATTACAGAGAAGCATTGCGTACTACTTCCTATTTTATAAACAGTCTTCTGCATCTGACAATTTGCTTTGGACAATCATGTTTCCAAACGTGTTAGTTTTTAACCATTTTTTTAAAAATAAAACTAAAACAACATTGTACTAAAATCACTTAACGCTCATCCACACGAAAATAAACACTAACAGTGAGTGTTTCATCGGATTTTCCCACAAAATGTTTGTAATTCAACTAATTGCTGAGTTTTCCCCCACACGTATAAGTATACTTTTGAGAGGAAAGTTGGTATAAAAATGTCTTCCTGTGTCCTAATTTCGTTGTACAACAGACTGCGAAGAGCTTGAGTCTGCTAACCAGCTTTTCACTTGGGCAATGTATGGTATTCTCATTATTCTAACACTCTCAACCAAAGTCCGTTTAATGTAGCTTCTCAATTATCACGATGCTGGGTTAACACCGTAATTTTTTGAGATGCATTTTGTGGTATCAAGTCATAATTAAATATTATAATAATAAATAATCTTGTATAATATTCTTCTCAAGCGTTGAACTGATACCCCTATGGAAAAAGCAGTTCGGAGTATACAAAATACATTTTCCAGATTGCAACAAATATTATATAGGTCAAACCGGGAGAACGTTTAAGGACCGATATAAAGAACATCTTCCCAGTAATAAATACAACATTACCAAGTCCAATTACGCACGTCACCTTACGAAAATAACCATAGACAGGGCGACTTCCACTCGAGTGTAGAGGCCATTACATTTGTGTACAAATGGCAGGATGATAAATGCTAACGAAGAGGTTGAAATTTATAGATCATTCAAAAATAAACCAGACGACATTTTGAACGAACAGCTTTCATTCCAGTCCCATAATTTTCCAGGATGGAAAAGTATCAATAATGGTATCTTGTGGATAAAAACTTGCGTTTTAGAACCAAATAATAAGGAATAAAAATGTTTATATTAATCCGATAGAGCTTGAATTTGGATTAAACTAGCTATAATCTTTTGGAATTTGGCGGCCTACAATTTCTGAGCTGTTGGATTATATGCTCGTCTGATACTTGATTATTTTGTTTTATACACAAAATTGAACATCAGCATTTAAAATGATCCAATAACTTTAAAAAAAATGGTTTTGGGGAAACAGCTTGAATTAGATTGGGTGTAAAGTTTTACCTGACTAATTTACACCATAATGAAGACTAAAAACATATCTATAAGTTAAATTTTTTTGGGCGTCTTTCTCAAAAGTACAAGAGATATAATAAAACTTTACTTACAAAAAATGTTCAATTGTACGTTTTTATTTGATGATCTCCATATTTTATAATTGAAATTTTTTAAATATTGATATTTGCTTTTTCAAAAATTAGAGTAGGGGGGTTTGGATATTGTTTGTGGGGGGGGGGGGGAGAGACAAAAACTATCAAGTTATTGGATCATTTTAAATGCTGATGTTCAATTTTGTGTATAAAACAAAATAATCAAGTTTCAGATGAGCATAAAATCCAACAGCTCAAATTATAGGCCGCCGAATTCCAAAAGGTTATAGCTAGTTAATTTGTTTCTCGAAAAATATCAATTTTAGAGCAAAATTGTAAGAGTAGAAAAAAAAAAAAAAAAAAAAAAACAAGGAAAAATCTGATAAAGCTTAAAAAAACCAATTAAATGATTATATACAAATTCAAGCCTTTTTGGATTAATATAAACAGTTTTTATCCCTTATTATTTGGTTCTAAAACGTAAGTTTTTTAATAAACAAATCTTCGAAGGTCAAGAGATCTTCAAATTCATTGTTAATTATAATATGTTTGATTCTTTTTTGAATGATTTCTCTTTTAATACATCTGATTAAAATCGGATTTAGAAAATGTTTCAGATAAACTTTTGTTTTATGAGTTTTTGAAAAAGTTTTCTACTTACGAGTTGATCTTCAAATGACCTTTGATCTTTGAAATTTGGCTTTACCTACGGACACTAATAAAGAAGAATCAATGAGAATGCAATTCATGTTTAATGGCTATTAAATTGTTTTTCTCGTATCTTACAAAAACTGCTTTTAAAACTTACGCTACTCATTTTTCATTGTGTGGATCCATTATTTTTTATATTCCAAATATATATGTAGGTCACGCCATGTTCAAGTTAGGGTGGGGGCATGAAATCTGAGCTTTAAATTTGACCTAGCGCCAACATATTAATTCCTTCACCAAATAAACATACATATTCGTAATCAGAATATTTTCTAGTTTTATTTGATACCCCCATAATATTTCTCAAAATAATTTTTCAACTGGATAGTTTTTCTCCCATTAACTACACCAAGGTCATTTTTTGTTACCGCTATACTTTTCGTATATGTGAGTAAATACAAAGAATATAAATGTAAACTTTGAAATATATATATCGTTTATTCTGTGTAGACGGGTTGTGACTAACAGACAGATAAACGGTTAGACATGCTTGTTAAAAATATAACTGTCCTTGGTTTTACCTGCGGACCCTAAAAACAACAACAAGAGGGCATTGCCTCTTTATCTCAATATTTCTAACGGTCATGTCAATACAATGGGTTAATTTTATTGATTAGTTTCCATAAAATAATAAGATTAAAAAAAAAATTCCAAAAGTCTGATTATAAAGTATGATGTGTTGCCTTGGACTGTTTAATATATAATATAGTTAATTACCTTAGAGGTTGTCCTCAGTCCGTATATTAGTTACAGTTAGTATGGCTACAGCGCTGTTTCGCCGAACACTGTCGGCTTCGTCAGGCCCGCACTAACACATAAACACGTAACACAACTAATATACGCTGTAGCCATAACTAATATACGGACTGAGGACAACCTCTAAGGTAATTAACTATATCAAAAGTCTGATTTTTTAAATTAACACTTGGAACATATTCTTCCATTTAATAAGTAATGAAAATTCCTTGTGTATAGAAATGAATTAAATCAATTAATTGACTCTGATAATTATCGGATCATTAAGTACTGTATCTAAAATATACGCGCATGTATAGTCGAAATAAAAGCTAATTGTCTATTGATTACATTCGCAACACGTGATACGATCAGCTGATTGTTACGCCCACAGAATGTTTTGTCAACAGGCGGTTTGTCTCTGTCGTTAAATAAATAGTGACGTCACAGTAGACGTTAAATAGTTTCAATATTTGTTTAAAACTGCAATTACGCAATTTAGTCTCCCCCCCTCTCGTATTCTATATGTGTCGTATGTATGAAAATCATCAAAAATAATAGCGTAATACAATCAAATACATTAATTACTAAGAATCTATATTGTATCAAATAAATGAATGATCGCTTGTTTTTAATTGCGGTAAGCATTTTGTAAACAAAACAATGATAAATAGTGCCCTGATAACAGATAAGTACACGCCTTGCGTGGTGGGTGACATTGACAGTTCAAAATTGTGGCTTGGAGGGTGTGGTCGACAGATTGAATATAATGTGCCCTTCAATGAATTTACCCAAAGTCAGTAGCTAAATCAATTTCTGTCTTATTCTAGCAATCAAAGTCGGATTAACTCTATTTCAATAAAATCTTTAGGCCCGTTTTTAAGATAAAATATACAAGAATTGCTGGTTTTGTAGTAAATAAAAGCTATAAAGGGTCAATAGATTTTTGATTTTACCTCCCTTGTTGTTTAAAGGTGAAACTCTCTGGGTCATCATCTTTTTATAGAAAAAAAGGGGAAACAGATTCTAGCCCTTGAGTACTCTAACATCAGGATCAACAAGAGTTGGTCAAGAGAAGTCTGATATGAAAGCTGAAAGAGAGAGAGATCTAATCCAAATTGCATGAATTAAGTGTAGAACCAGCTGGGACCCTCGGGATGCCCAAGCTCGTATTAATTTACTATTTGTGAGCTCCTAAGGGGAATAATCGATAGAACAAAGTTATGTTGGCACTTAAAAGGGCCGTTTTTAAATTTAAGGATGTAGCAATTTAACCACTAAATGAGTTTTCCCAAAGTAGAGAACTAGTTTAATCGTTTCCCGTACTCGAAAATTATAGATTCACTACATTTAAACAAAATCCTTCAACCCGGTTTCTACATAAAATTTACAACAAACAAGAATTGCTCATTAAAAATAATATTAATATTTAATTCGCTGAGGACAACAGTTTTTAAACAAAGTTTTTCTTCATTATAGGGTCCGATTTTAATTATTGAGCTGTCCAATTAAACTGTGTTGCCTGCAGATTTGTCGAAAATGATTTATTTTCCTTGAAAACACTTGTTTTGTAATAAATATATCATTTAAATCACACGCCTGTTATGGGTAATAACACATAAAAAAATAAATCAAAAAAAGTTGAAACAGCTGGTTCATATAATTCTCAATTACGTTTTATTTAGTTTGATTTGAGAATTTATAACAGTTGTTTTACATTATTTTTAGGTAAACTTATATATTGTGGGGATTCACGTTGTGTTGTGATTGATTGCATACATTTCGCAAAACAGTTTATATGGCTTATTGTTAAATGTCTAACATTTGGGCCTCAATGTTTTATCTCGTAAAGTTAACGACTTCACTATACATGCTCTATAGCGCTTACTTTATTTGAATTTATTGCTTAACTCGCAAAAGTTAACGGTTTATATGGCTTATTGTTAATGAGCTTAGATATTCTAAATGCCGTCATAGGAAAAGTGGTCGACGAGAAAATGTCAATCACAGAAATCGAAGGGCAATGAATCGTGTACTAAACCAACAGGTTCAACTTTTGATGCCAACATGAACGCCAGAACTGGAGATTATTTTAAAATTGTATTTTCATTAATTTGATATTAACAATACATATTTTGATGGAGATGATCTTTTTGATGAATATAGATATTGCAGTGCTTTGATGTTTCATTGTGAAATTGGCAGAAACGTCACTGTGTTGTTACAAAGGCAGCGTGAGGATAGATATCCCCAGGGCCAAATAGACTTATAAAATGTAATTAAAAGTGATACACCACTTTCTGGAAAACATCAATAGTTATTCAAAATTGTTAACAATCGTAACTGGAAACGACTGGTCTTGTATTTAATCGCGAAGGAATTTCTGTGCCAGTCGCGTATTCCTTTACTATAGGACCGATTTTAATGAATGAGTTGTCAAATTAAACAGTTTTACCTGCAGATTTGGCGAAACAAAAGTTGTTTTTCAAAAGGAATTCTGCCACTGGCGTGAATAGTTATTTGTTATATTTTTTAATATTCATAGCTAGTATACAGGAAGTTATTTCATGGGTAATTCTTGTGGAAATATCAGTTCTGTGATCATTAGAGCGCAAACGAGTGGAGCTTGTTTAAGAAAAATCTGAACTGTGTTCTTTGCAGTTAGAATATTTTGGTATTTTAACAAATTTTATTATTTATAATTTTTTGGACAACTCAAAGTTTGGGAAGTATCTGCTTTAAAGTATAAACTCAAAATTACGATATTTTTCAAAATCATCTCTAACGAATTTCGCTAAAACGTAACTTAAGAATCCAAACAAAACGCATTGTAGGAAAGTTTTGTATTAAAAAGTTTGTTTCATAAATTCAGTTTTTCTTACAACTTTTTCGTGGCTTTGAATTTTCTCCATCACGTGACCATTTTATGTACCACGTGACGTCTATTTTGATAACATCGATTTTGTAACAAATATCTCAAATTTTTAGTTATTATCATTGTTTACCAAATCACCCAAATTAACTCCAATTTTAATGGAACTTATGTTTTTAAGGTGCTGATTTTAATTTGAAATCGATTTTCACATGTTAAAAAATCATATGCTGACTTCATAAACCATTTAGTTTTTTTATATTTCTCTTTAAGACGATTATGTTTTCTTTGAAGCATATAATTTCGTAACAGTTTTCGTGTAAAATTAATTATCAGCCATTACCTAACCTTACTTCTCAACACCAACTTAATCTATGTCAGTTTATTCCAACTCACGAAGATATTTTATTCTTCACTTGTCTACTCTGTGCTTTTATAAACGCTAAATACTTTATGTTTACGACTCTTACCAGATTAGTTTTGACTGCTTTGTGTGAAACTATCTCCCCCCTCCATGTATATTTTTACTTTTGTAGTAGTACTACCTTCTTCCCCTTCAACTTGTATTTTGAAGTTTTTGATTACCCCATTTCCACCACTATTATTATTATTATTATTTAATTTTGGAAATAGTCATTTTATAACTTATTACTTTAATTTTTGTATTTGCGACGATATTTGTCGCCAACTACTAATTTGCCTTGTATGTTTAGTGTTTTCAATTAATGTTTTGACTGTGTGCGAAGGACAATTTTTTTTCTAATTATATTTCGTCTATTCACATTTATTGTAATTATTGTTTTGTTAGCAACGATATTTCCCGCGATTATATTAGCAACAACTTCTTTCTAAAATATATTTTTGTGTTTGCGACAATTAATGTCAAATTACCTACTGTTTGTGACTTTTGTATCAAGTTTCCTACAAATTATTATTAAACATTAACAGAAATATTGCATATTAGATATAAATATTTAATTACTAAATTAAATATTTCAGGGTATCCTCTGAAATTCAGTTATAGTGAGTACTTAATTGGCAATCCCTAGGGTCCTAGCTAGATCTACATCGTTTCCATATAGTCTTGTGTTAGACCTTTCTCTTTTCTTTTATTAGAGTATTCGAGGGCAAGGAGTCTTTATTTTATGTTATTTTCTTGCATTTTTTTTATAAGGCGTTTATGACCGAGAGGTTTTTCGCCTTTAAACAACAAAAGAAAATTAAGTTTCGGAATTACAGAAATGAGTTTAATTTTTAAATGTTAAAATTTCCTTTTGGGATCAGTTAGATACATTTCTATTAGTACATGGATCAGCTTGGTTTATCTATGTTTAAGTGTTGTGTTGAATACTAAAAATTGTGACGTCTGAAAGTTACAATTTTGCTGTTGTCATCGCATTTTAAACGATTAAAAAACAAATTAATTTGTATTCCGTTTTTCCAAGTCTTTATACAAGAAAACCCGATGTTTTATTCAAAAGAGGTAATATTTCTTGGCACGCTGACAGTTTCCCCCATTTTCAGTCAAAACTACCTCTGCCAAATCTTCACGGTTTGAAACGTATATCGTGCGATTATTTTTTTAAATTTTCTTCTTTCAGTAGTACTATTTTAATTAATTGTTCACTACGATACCAGATTCTTGATTTTTACTTCCTCACATGTAGTATAGACAAAGATATGATGGATCAAAAAACAGATGTCGAGTTTATCGTGGTAATATTTGTTACGTTCTCAGAGCCCATAAAGTGGTTTTGCATTTGTCGTTTGCTTAGTGTTCTACACACTACATCACAAACGACAAATCAGACAAAAAATCATAATTAGTATGTGGGGTGTTTTACCCCATATATCATGATTTTTCTCCTTCCCCCTTTTTTTCTCTTTTCTTTTCTTTTCTTCCATAACTCATAATTTGAAGGCACCTGCCACAGACAAAAACACAAAATTTCGCTCTAACGATTACGATTAAAATTTGTTAAAATATAGCCTCTTTAGTGCCCAGACAAAACATGTTGGTCGCCTTCTTATCAAAAATTGATTATCTATGGAGCCTATATAAGATACGCAGTTTCTCTAAATCGGTTGTACAGTTTTTCAAAAAAAACGCACTGTCGTCATTTTAAATTTAAATATTATTTATTAAAATATTTTTGCTTAAGACGAATATATGGCACCAGTGAAGTAAGTTTTTACTTATATAAATATTGTTCGAAATAATCTATAAAATTTAAGACAGTGTCCATCTTGATTAATAATTTTTACTTGTAAAATTTTATTTACGGTGATGAATAGTTTCGTTTGTTTAGTATTTATATTGTGGATGGTTTTGTGAGAAAGTTTGTGCAATCTTTTTGCACCGTTTAATTTTGTATATATACTCAGATAATAAGTAAAATATGTTGACCATACATTGGCTATAAAAAAAAAGAAAATAAAATTTTTAATTTTCATAACCTACAAACACAAAATGTTTTTCAATAAATCTCGTTAAAAAGTCAATTTGATTTCCCATGTTGTTTTGTAGCTATTAAGACGAATTTTGTTTTTAACTTAAAATTTCAATACATCGATAGTTAATTCAACTTTAATGAATAACAGCACCAATAACTTATCTTTTTCTTCTGAAGTAGTTTATCATAGACTACCAAATTGAAAGCACCTTAGGCCCATAACGCAGTGCAACGCTTTTGATAAGAGCTCTGATATAGAAAGCAATATAAGCTTTGATTGTGTGAAGAGGATTTGACTTTCAGTTCCGAGTGAAGAACGTGCTTTTCAATGGAGGCGTAGGATAGGATAGGTTAGGTTAGGTATATATATTTTTTATTTTAAGCTCTGGACTGGAAACGTTCTGTTTCTCATCACGTTTAACACATGGCTCAGTTCTCCCTCCTCATAAACATCAATGCTTAGATTAGAAAATGATTCCACACGCTTAGTTAGTTTTACGCTACCGTCAAATCACGCTAATTTACAGTACCTACAAAGATATTGTATATTTGTGATCTGGACAAAAATGTATACAACATTATATGTGAGAAAGTGGACACTTAAAAAGATGTATATTTGTCATCTGGCCAAAAATGTATACAACATTATATGTGAGAAAGTGGACACGTACAAAGATATTGTATATTTGTGATCTGGTCAAAAATGTATACAACATTATATGTGAGAAAGTGGACACGCACAAAGATATTGTATATTTGTCATCTGGTCAAAAATGTATACAACATTATATGTGAGAAAGTGGACACCCACAAAGATGTATATTTGTCATCTGGCCAAAAATGTATACAACATTATATGTGAGAAAGTGGACACCCACAAAGATGTATATTTGTCATCTGGCCAAAAATGTATACAACATTATATGTGAGAAAGTGGACACGTACAAAGATATTGTATATTTATTTGTCATCTGCCCAAAAATGTATACAACATTATATGTGAGAAAGTGGACACGTACAAAGATGTATTTTTGTCATCTGGCCAAAAATGTATACAACATTATATGTGAGAAAGTGGACAAAAAGGGTCTTTCAAAAGTAAGTTAAAACTTTAAATGGTTGTAGTTTCGTTATTTATTGTTCAATCCCAGAGAATATTGTATACAGATTTAATTAGAATTTATTAGAACACCAGCTGTTATTTGCATTACTATTTATTTGTTGCCATAGCAACGAGTTTTCTCATTGTTGACTAATTTCAAACACAGGAATCTAGTAGGTGATAAACTTGTAGTAGTTTACAATTAATTAATTGATATTTTTTCTATTCCATCATTATTTACCTTTATAAACACGCATTGATTCAGTGTTCGGAATTTATCAGAGTTAAGAAAGTTTCGTACTCGCAACGGTTTGAGGGACGGACCTTGCAATATAGTCGCGTATAAAAAGCTTATTAGCAAGTTTGAAATTACCAGGTCCATTGGAGACATTAAGATGCCTGGAAGACCTTCAATCGTAAGAGATGTAATTGATGAAAGAAGTAATTATTCAAAACGTAGCCGAGATAATGTCAACATGTTAAGAAATGCCGCGCATAGTAGTGAGGAACGGCTAGTGCTTCTTCAGGAAGAGAATGGCGGCCATTTCGAACTCCCTCCTTTTAACCCTAACAAGTCAGAATTTATTTTGTTCTATATATAAAAAAAAAAAAGAACAAATAAATTAGAGTTTGTTAAAGCTTTAACTTTTGAAGAGTCCTGTATAACAACCAATACGTTTTGTTTGGGCCCTTAGAGGCTACATTAAAACAAAATTATCAAAGTCGAAAGAGCTAATTTACTGGGAAACGAAATTTTGAGTTATTATACAAATAAAAATAAACGCATCCAGAAATAACCAAAATATGTCCAGATACCAAATTTGATCTATTTATTTAGGCTGTTTCCTTCAGGAATCTATAGTGAGTACTAGTGTGGGAATGCTGAGGTAGCTAAACTATATCTTTCTTCTAGTGTTTGGCGAGATCCCTCTCTTTCATCTAGTTCCATTTCCACACTGGCGTTATTAGACTATTCAAGACGGGTCTTTCCATTTTATATGTTTTATTTTTTTGTTTTGTTTGTTAAGGCTAGATAGATGACTGTGAGAGTTTTTCGCTTTTTAAATGACAATACGTTTGGGATGTTCTGTAGAGGCTCAAAACTAATATTTTCGCGAAATCCTCTACATCCAACTCTTGGGACTTACTCTATAGTACTAGGTGCTATCTGAGAAACTATTGCTTGTGGTAAAAACTCAAATATATGGGATTTATCTTCTTAGACTGGTTGCGACTTAGAGGTAGACAGACAGGCGCGTAAAATGATAAGAGTCCTAGTTTTACCTACGGACCCTAATAAAAAATAAATCACTGCAAACAGTTCATTTTTAATGGCTATTGAATTGTTTGTCTCACATCTCACAAAAATGCTTTAAAAACGTATACGCTACGCATTTCTCATTACTTATACGCTACGCTAACGTCATACAAAAAAACTATAATATATGATTTCGCACTGCAATTTAATTTCAAATCCAAATAGTTTGTTTCTGATTTGTACATCACGCCGTGTTCAAGTTAGTGGGAGGGAGGGGGATAGGGGGGAGGGAGGGGATAGGGGGAGGGATATCTGATACTCTAAATTTGGCCTAGCGCAAACATATTAATTTGTTTGTTAAATAAACATACATATTCGTAATCAGAATAATTTCTAGTTTTATTTGATACCCAATATAATATTTTTAAAAGAATTTCATCTTGATAGGTTTTACCCCTAATTCCCAAAGGTCTCTTTTTTGTTAGCGGTATATTTTTCCTAGACAAAGAATATAAATACAAAGTTTGAATAGGATTAATCGTCTTATCTGTGTAGGCTAGTTGCGACTATAAGGGGCCTTGGTTTTACCTACGGATCCTAAAATTATAACAACATCAGTAATTTAATGTAAATTCTTGTGATTTACCATTTTTACTGTGCACATAATAAAATATTGTGTTGGTGAAAAATATAGAGGTGTGTTAAAAATTGTGGTATGTTAATCACATACCCACAAGGAATTGTCTACCTTTAGGAGTCAAGTTAGATTTTATATAATACATCTTTAAAAAAAAAAAAAAAAAAAAAAAAAAAAAAAAACCTTCCATTGATATCGTTAAGAAAGAGAGAAATAGTACTTTCACAAATTACTATAACGTGTAATTCAAAACTAAGATTACTGTGTCAATTATAGGATGCTAAATCAGCTGTTTTAGAATGTTTGTTAGATTGTCATAGCAACCACACTCATATCTCTATGTACATGCATTTCTTACGTGGGTAGTTGATTAGAATCAGCAAAACTATAGGTCTATTTATGTTTTTATTGCGAAATGATAAGAACAATATTGATTGTTTTAAACTTATCAGGAATGTTGCCAATTGGTCAGCTGTTTCGCCAAGCTCAACATAATATGAGCATTGTAGTTTAGTTTTAAATAAACATTTAAACAATTTCTTCCATAACTTTTTTTAGACAACTTAGTTTATAGTTGTCTCTTTTATATATCACTTGTTGCTTTTGAAAATATAGCTACTGTGGATATGACAGTAAATATTTAAAATATTTGACAGTATGGCTAAATAAGGGTATGACAGATTGTGTGTATATTCCCTCTAGACTATGTAGTTTTCTTTGGATATTACCTAATTCGGTACAAAATATTGATTTTAGAGTATGTTGGTAAAACCAATCTTTATAATTTTACGCCTGTGTCTGTAAGCCGCAACCAGTCTACACAGACAAGAATATAAATCCTATATATTTCAAACTTTGCATTTATTTTCTTTGTATTGTGTTAAGGGGCAAAACGTATCTAGTTTAAATTTTTTTTTGGAAAATATTATGTGCGGGGTATCAAATAAAACTAGAAGTTATTCTGATTACGAATATGTAAGTTTATTTAACAAACAAATTAATATGTTGTAGCTAGGTAAAATTTAAAGTGTCATGTACCGTGCACTCCCCCCCCCCCCCCTACATTGAACACGGGGTGACATACAAATATGAAAAACAAAAATGTTTTTATTTGAAATGAAATTGCAGTACGAAATCATATCCTGTTATAGTTTTTTGTACGACGAATACAACTTAATTTAACCACACAATGAAAAATTCATAGCGATAATTTTTAAAAGCATTTTTTGTCAGATGTGGGACAAACAATTCAATAGCCTTTTAAAAGATTGATTGCATTTTCATTGATTAATCTGTTTGGGTCCGTAGGTAAAACCAAGGACCCTTATAATTTAACGTATATATGTCTGTCAACACAGAAAGACGATAAATTCTATATATATATTAAACTTTGCATTTGTATTCTTTGTCCCACATGGGAGAAAAAATAAAGTGGCAACAAAAAAATGACGTGAAAATTTTATTTTTGGAAATATTATTTGTAGGGTATCAAATAAAACGAAGTAATATTGATTACGAATATGTTTTAATAAGCAAACTCTTGATCGCATAACAGAACTTTCTTTATTCCAAGGAACAAGTTAAAAGGAATCCAGTTTGGCTTTAAATGAAAGAGAACAACAGGTCAAGAATTTTGGGTTTTACAGCTTTCCTAATTTCTAAGATTTTATGAAAATTATGCATTCCTATCTTGCAGTTAAACTGATTGAGAACAAGATGGTGGATAGTAGAATGTACACGGGCCCAAAACCTATATTGATTGTGAATAAAGTGACAGATTTAGTGAATTTTAAATTATGTGCTTAAATGTTCGTGTATTTATTGTGTGTGATTTTATAATTGTGACAAGTGCGAAGCCTGATAATGTCTCTTTGCAGGCGAAACGGACGTAACTAAATAACATTCCAGTAAAGGAATATTGTAGAGAGACCAATAAATTAAGGTAAATACAAAAGGCTATCTGTATCCTCCTTCCAACCATAGATAGTTACCAAAATTTAGTAATTCCTTGGATTAATTCCTTAAAACAAAAAGTTAATAGTCATTGGGACCATCTTTTTTTTTAATTTTATTTTATTTTATTTTTTATTATTATTATTTTTTTAATAATGCACAAGAATTAAATCTCTTGCCTATTCATACCCCACTCTTTAAGACCGATATTTCGAAAATAATTAAAATATTTTTATGGGAGGAGAGAAGGCATCTGTACAGTTTCACGTTATTAGATGAAATTCTCAAAATCGTAGTTTTTTCTTGATGTCAAGTTGGCAGAAGTGTATACATTCAAGGCAATAAACAAAACAAAAGACACGAGTCTGGGGTTGAAGTGGTAAATAACACTTCAGACTGAGATGCCCATTGTACTCCTGTGCTCCTAGGTCAGGCGACAATACAGAAGTGCAATTCAAGAATTACTTCTGTCCCTGTAGTAATAATAGTAGTGTCTTCCAGAAAATATGATTTGAACAGCATTCAACCCTTTTACTAAGAAAATATAAGCAAACTTAACTAATACTTGCAGACTAATCTCAAGGTTTCATGCCTGTCTGAGGTGTTGACAGTTGTCTTATTATCTCCATATTTCTTTTTAATGATAATTTATTCAAAATGTAATTCAATTAAAGTTTTTTAAATAAATCCAATGTACACTATAGACGAAAAAGCGAATTAATAAATGAAACAAACCCTCAGAGTATGGGCTTGAGAATCCCAAGGGATCCACATTTTTTTCATGTTGTTTTGTGTTAGATCCCTCTCTTTCATCAGGTTTCTCTTGACCACTTTTGTTCTTTACCAACCCTGATTGTGGATTATATATGACTTTGTAGTCTACTCATCCGCAAGACCATTAGCAATTAGGAAGGTTAATTCTGCCCTTCGGCTTGTTTCTGATGCATTTCGTTCTAGCTTACTCGCTGAGACTTTAGAACCATCTCTTTCTCGACGAACACAACAACTTCAAATATCATATATGATTAGTCAGCGCTCCAAACCGTATCATCTGGTTTTCGATATCGTTTTAAATAATCCTTTGGGTGAACAATATTAATATCGTCAGAATCGCATTGCTCCATTTCGCATTCCAACTCTTACAATTTTCGAAAATTTGGGATTTGTACTAATATACGAGGTTTTATTCAAATGCTATCTTTTGATTTTTCGCTGCCCAGGTTCATGAAGCACAACATTCCTGATGGCGTATCGTCAGGTGTTTAGCTATATATGTAATGAATACCCATCTAGTGAGATTATTTTCACTCATAACTCTAAACTGAACAATAAAATGGGTTGTACAAATTACTCATCTGGTCGGACGTAAGGCCAGATTTATGGATTATTCTCAGCTTTTAAGTGTATTTACTGCCGAACTCTTGTTATTTTGAAAGGCCTGAATACCGTTCCATTTAGTTTCTGTCGCTATTTTTTGTATTCCGATTCCAAAAGTTCTTTACGGGCTATCCAGGATATGTAATCTAAGAATCGCTTGGGTGAGGATTTTGTGTTGGATACACACTTCAGCTACGGGACGTCGGAGTATCATTTTGTTGTATACCTCTGACAAAGCAGCAAGTAAGATGCTAGTCACACAGAGTGTTTAAGCATCTGATTTTGTAGGCTATCAAGACAATGGAAGGAAGAGTGGACAAATATAGAGTCCAATTAGCTGAGGGAAGTAAAAAAATTCTGCCCTTCCGTGGTATATCCATTCTTAACATTCGTCGAGAGAATGTGGTGATTACCCGTGTTCATATCGGTCATTCCATTATCACACGTGGATTTCTGGCTGGGAATCCATCGCAATGCCCATTTTGTCAACGTGTGTTATCGATTAACCACCTAGCTTATTGACTATGTTGTTCTGAGAGGTGTGCGTAGGTCATTTCCCTACCCAATTCCAATCAGGAGATGTTGGGGATAATGCAGATTTCCTTGATTGGGTATTGTCCTTTCTGTGTTGTTTGAAAATTTTTGATAAAATTAATTATTTTTCGATTTGATTATTCCATTTCCCTTTTACAGTAGTATTATTTACTTGATTTTATCAAATTTTATCCGTGTTAACTCGTTGCAGCATTGTAATATTTTAAATCGATGTTCATTGTATTTTATCATAATTTATCATTGTTATTATTTGTTTTAGATATGATCAATATAAATCAAACAGTTCTACAACTTATAACTAACTATATTATTTCCCGAGATATTCATAAAATAAATCCTTGGAAAATACCATTAGTGTCATTGTATAGCTTTCTTTTTTTAAGCGTAAAAAGCACCACCGTAAAGAATCGTATTAGGCCCCATTGATATAAACCTGCATCAGTCTTGCGCAATGTTACCTTGAACGTATGCTGATAATACCGACCAACCTAATCTATCGTTCAAGTTTTACGTTATACGTTTTGCTACCGGTACAATAAGAAAAACATCGATTACGCAGCAACTGTCTGATTATAATAGATGAACAGTAGTTTCTTATTTTCTATCAAAACCCGATTTTCTCATCAGAGAAGTTTTTTTGGGAAATAAATCTATGTTGTCGCCTTTATTATTATGAAATAATTAACTAATATGACGCCCCCCTCCTCCTCCTCCTCAAAGAGTTTTGAGTGTTCATTCAGATTCATTTATACAAATATTATTTACTATAGTTGAATTAAACATAGAGCAAACCTGGCGGAGAAAGGGGTAGGGGGCTCGGCTCGTCGCTAACCAATCAGCGCGAGGCTGTTTCCTAGGCAACCGGGGTTGACACTGTTGCCAGATTTGCATGGCGCTGCACTACACATGGCAGACGGATTTGTGCAGGCGTAGCGCTTTTCAGAGACCGAGAGAGACTGCACGGAGTGGCAACACTGTGCTGTTTCTGAGCGCGCTACCTCCCTCCTGACCCATGCGCCAGGTTTGTTTTACTTTTAATTCTACTATAAATATGTACCAGGTATACCATAAGTTTCATTTCCTCCTTTCAAATTTTGAACAAGTAAAAAAAAAAAAAAAAAAAACTTGCTCAATTTCGTTCATCTCTCTTTAAATTGAGTTTATGGAATGCAAAATGGTAACCATAACGAGTAGAGTAAACCCGCCAAACCGGAGGTCTATCTTGTCATTTCTATCTTTTTTGTGTGCTTAACATCTTTATTTTATGGCCATTTAGACTAATGAAGATGGAGGAGTACATAGCACACGGAAAAATACAACCCCATCTTCCGGGATCACAACTTCATAACCTGTAACGGTTTACTTGTTCGAATTTGCGAAGAGTTTGACAAGCGTTTGAATCACACCGCCCCTAGTCTATCTAAAGTGGCAGTCGATAGAAATTTAATATACGCTTTCTTTTTACTTAACCTTGAAAGGAGTTAAATCTGAGAATAATTATTAACAATATAATCTTCGCTACACAAACTACTCAAACGGAATTTAGGAAAATCTGTTGTGTTAATAGTTTATGAAGCTCATCGGCAATATTAGATTTTACACAATTTATTTATCTAAGCACAAATCTGTGCCCAGATAAGTGCTGCATATAACAATTTGGACTATACTAATTGCATATCTTTATTTTATTTGTTAATTGTAATTCAAATTTGCATCAATATAGTATTGATGTCATGGTTCAAATCCGTTGAGTAATAGCCAATAGCAGAGCAAGAATAGCCCGCGGTTGTCAATTCGAACAGTTCCCTGCACGGGGCTAACCTCCGAGTGAGGCTACCGACGTCTTGCAATGGTAATAGAGGTGTGTAAATAAGTAGTTTTATTATCGTAGTTTTTTTATGAGTTATTAACATTATAGCAGCGGTACTGACATTTATTTTTTAAACATTTATCCTTAGCGGTTATAATTATTTGCCCTGTAATAATAGTAATAACCCAGTATAGCTGGAAATATATGTGAAGAAGCGGCCGGCTGGATGCGCGGGAGTAAGGGATGTCTGTGCGCATGCGCCGCCAGCAGCAGCAGCTTCAGTCTAGTGAAAGTGCTCACTCAGTGTGTGGGGTCGGTATCAATCTATCCTAAAACATTTTATTTGTTTATCTGTTTGAATTAGTATCCATTGTTGTTGTTAGAGTTTATTGTTGTTGTTAATATTATGGAAGATCAGCCAGATAGTTGTTCTACGGCTAATAAAACCTCGAAAAGACCTGTAGTTCATAGCCAAGCTAGAATGTCTAACCGGACGAATGTAAGTAAGCTGGCTAGTAGCGAACTGACAGCTGTACCCCTCCCTACCCCACCAACTGACCCACTCCTCTACTTGTGCGGGCACTTCACATATATTTTCAGTTGTACAAAACTATATACATATTAGTTTTTTATTGACTTGAAATTTAAGGGGAAATATATCTATTACATTTATTTAATTAGACGGAAAATATAGTTTTCGTCGAGACATTTCTAATGATTTTTGTACAAGGAAACAGACACAGATGTATTCATTAAAAAAAATATTCGTTATAATATGCTCTTTGTAATTTTAAAATGTGACGCGAAATGAAATGCAGTTTCTATGATTTTTCCGAGTGTCTAAAGAGCAAGCAGAAGAATCGCGGTGTCAAGCCTTGTCGTAGTGAGGGAAAGAGTTGGGAAACCCGCACGGTCCCTATTGGTTTCTTCAAGGTCAGGTTGTCTACTGGCTCCAACATCAACGGACTTGACTCGTGGCGGCTTTTATAGTGAGACTTTAAACGACACAAGTGTTATTACTAAAAACAAAACTGTCAAAACATAACCTCAAAAAAAGAAAAGGGGGAAAAATAATAGCAATATTAGCTCTAGTAGGTCAGAATTATAGTTGAATTTTTATCTAAATTAACATCCAAACTACGGTTTTACTATTTATTTTGTTAAAATATAATTTTAGAAGTGGTTGCAAAATTTCAAAATGGCGTCCATTTGAAACAGTTTTAACTATTTATTATTTCACCTTTAATAGTTTATTTTGTATAATTTGCGGCTGAATATCAATGCTAAGTTCGAGGGTGTGCGTCCTATCATGTTACAGTCCATGCAAAGTGGCTGTGCCTTTGACGTCGTCCCTCCCCCCAATATACTCAAGGCCGCTGTATATCGAAACTGAAAACATATGCCTCAGGCTTATATTATAAATTCCCTTCTTTTAATCACTACTTATGCTTCTGTTCAGTAAATAAGGCTGTATAAAACGTTATTGTTTATGTTTGAAAATGAATGTTTAGCTGATGTTTTCAGACGGGTTTTTGGAATGGTGTGCTAAATTAAAACTCTTCTAAATTTTGTACTAAACGTTATTGTTTATGTTTGAAAATGGATGTTTGACTCATGTTTTCATGACTGTGTTTGGAATGATCCTCTAAATTAATAATCTTCTAAATATTGTACAAAATGTTAATATTAATATTTGAAAATGGACGTTTTACTGATGTTTTCATGATGGTCTTTGGAATTACCCGCTAAACTAAGAATCTTCTAAATTTTGTACAAAACGTTAATGTTAATATTTAAAAATGGACATTTTACTGATGTTTTCATGATGGTCTTTGGAATTACCCGCTAAATTAAGAATCTTCTAAATTGTAATAAGATATAATTACTTACTGGCACAGTTGTATTGGCTGCATGTAGAGTATTTAATAATTTTCAACCCGCCTTCATTCGCCTTTAAATAGCCCGAAATTTTTAGTTTTGTGTACTTTATCTTTACTTGGAAAGAGGATGTAAGTTTGAAATAAATTTTGGCAAATGTACTGTAACATATGGCAGTTAAATACAGGAAGCTCGGGTCATTTCTTTACTATGGTTCAAAGATTTGTCATTAGGTGTCGTTAACATTTGGCACACTCTGTAGCAGCTGAGTAATGACAGCCAATTGTAATGAACTACCGGCCTTCTTAAATCACTAAAGAGCTTTCTAATTTGGGAGGGAGGGTTGAATTAATACAACAATTTATGTTTGCTTCCTTATTTTGTAATAAGAAAAATAAAGATGCAAAAATATAGCAGAGACTTTCTCACATAAAGAGACAAAACTAAATTCTAACTATAACAAATATTCATCCCCAATCATTGCTGTCTCTGCATAATCTGTTAAAAAAGTTGAAATGAACTTTCTTTATCAAATTCAATAATAGTAGTTTTGATCAATTTTGTTAAAATATTAGGAGTAATTAAAAAATAAATGGAACAGCAGTAAAGGTTTTTTTTTGTATTTTTGAATTGACTTGTTTAGATTTCTCTTATATGTAATTTTGCATATTGGTTTGGTTTTTTTAAATCAATAAAATTTGATTAATAATGCTGAATTTGATATATTCATACTTAATGACACTCTAAGTTTTAGTTCATACATTTGGAGAGCTCAATTTAATCAAAAATTTTAGAGCCTATTTTTGTGAGCCTACCATGTAGGTACACTCAGATTTTGAGTAAAAAACTTTTTTTTTAACGCCGAGAAATATGACCAGAATACAATCATATACAGTATTATTCAAAGTCAGTCCACTCCTTTCGTCTATAGGACATTGAACACTGTTCTACAAACTATTTATTGGACTTCAGGGTCTTAAGAAAAGGACATTTCTACAAAAAGTCTACAAACATTTTTAACCCAACTCATAACATATAACCAATTGCACTTTAACTTTGAAAATTAAAAATAATTCTTCAACTCATTTCAAAATGATCGCTGTTGAAAATAGTTGTTTCTAATAACTTTTTACTTTGGTCTTGCAATTGCCTGTTGCAGTTAATTTTATGCAAATTAACATTACAGTATTGCATCCCATGATACTACTGCCTACAACAGTCGTCAACTACGATAATCAATGTAGGAGTTTTGAAAAGGAATTTAACCTTGTCTAAAATGATTTGGTACTCTCTATTAGTCACAATTCTAACCTAATTTTATTCAAATTGGACATAATCGGCTATGAATAAATAATACAAAATATTAACAGTAAAGAATTTTAAAAATGTGTTTTGTGGGACTATATTTATGTCAAATAAAAAATTTGATAATAATGAAAAATTAAGTTTTACAAAAACTTAAGTGGAAGATTAACATAAAGGTAGTTTTATAAATATTAGGCCTATCTCTATACACTCAGCTCCTAAATTGATTTTGTTGAAATCTAATTTTAGAAAACCAAATATATGTCAAATAATAAATTTGATAATATGTAAATATTAAGTTTTACAAAAACTTAAGCAGAAGATTAACATAAAGGTAGTTTTATAAATATTAGGCCTATCTCTATACACTCAGCTCCTAAATTGATTTTGATTGAAATCTAACTTTGGAAAACCAAATTTCTATTTCAGTAATTTAGACCTTCTGTTCTTGAGATATTGTTTGAAAATTCCTTAACACTTTTCTTATTTCATCTCTAAAATATTCACATGGTTTTCATAAAATGTATTAATTGTGATACTTTTATGGCTTCAAACTTTGAGTCGATCGGATCCTCTGTTCTTAAGTGTTTTTTTTTTTTTTTTTTTTTTTTTTTTTTTTTTTTTTTTTTTTTTTTTTTTTTTTTTTTTTTTTTTTTTTTGTAATTAATTATTTTAAAGGCCAAAACCTCCATTCTTAAGTTAATATTTATAACAAATATCATTTTGAAAATCATCTAGTACCATACGAAAATATGTAAATGAAAATTTAGAGTATTGTCATCGTAACATTCGATATTTTTGGTTAAATTTCATATTTACATTTCTTGCTAGAAACTTTATGTCCATAGCGAATGTAGGTTTATAGAATGTCTTTTTGTCATAACAACAAATCCTCGTCAAATCACATTTTCCAACACCGTAATATTTTCCATTTATTCAGAAGATTTTTGTTTGATATATCGGAATCACTAAAAAATAGATGAATTGATTATATAGGCTTTTGTGAAACAATTGACCCAAATTAATAGAGTGCTTTTTGCCGTGTACTCTGATTCATATTACATTATTGATGTTGAGAGACTCAAGTGCTTTGTGTTTATAATGAAAACTTCAAGTTTATTTCTATTAAGTAACTATATAATACCTCGGTGTAGTTTTTGTTGAACAGCCTCATTTAGATCACAGTTTTTGTACTTCATTTTAGATCATTAAAAATTAAATTAAAATAATGTGTAAACGTTTTTCCCAGAAGCACCGTTTGCGACTTGTGCATTTTAAAACGCACCGTATGTTGCCTACTATCAAAAGAAAAATTATAGGCTCTATTAAAATTCAGGAATAATTAATTGTAATATAACAATACATCTAAATTTTGGTGTTTACTTCCTAGTATTATAATAATTTATTAGCTAAGAAATTACAATTACTTTTCCCATTAGCTGTATTTTAGTAAATCTTGTTGTTCTATATACTAGTAAATCTTTTACTGTATATGAAAACAAATACTATTAAACAACACGTGAAAGTATGGCTAGGTGACCAAAATAAATAAATATTGGCCATCAGTTTGCTTGCCACTTTGTACCAGCATTTGAGCCGAGGATGGAAAACTACTTCCCCAATGATATGTGCAGTTAAACAGTTGCAGAAGTTGCATTGTTTCTCAATTTAATGTTTACAGATATATATTCTATTTCCTTTGTAAACATTATTTTATTCTTTAAAGGGTAGTGTGATTCTTACGTCCTATGTGGAACCACTGAGTAACACAAAAATATACTTCAATATAGCCATTAATAGAGCCTTTAGTTTATCTTACTACACAAGTGTAATAGCTTATTTCATTTAGAAATACGCTACACATTTCAATTATTAAAAACATTTACATGTAATTATAAACAAGCCTGTGTTTTGTAGACTGTCCTCTTTTACATTCTAGATTGTGACAATTTATTCTTCTGTGATTGCAGATATTCCTGACATTCCAGAAAACATTAAGAACTTGCGAGCGCTGCAAGTGGCAGATTTCAGCAGCAATCCAATTCCCAGGTAAGATATATATTACATGTACTTTTCAATGATGCAGAGAAATTAATCAGTGAGTGTTCAACTACTATAGGGACACAGGTTTGCTGTGTGTTATTTTGGAATAAATTCATTTCAATTTATTTTATTTATTAAAGAAATCATAATTTTACTGAAAACCATTTCTTTGATTATCCAATTCTTTTTTCTTTTTGAATGTAAATATTTGTACTAAAAATTGGAGTATATAAATACTTTTTTCAAAGCAGCATCCATGGTTTATTTTCAATCTTTCATTGACAACTACCAAACTGATATTTTTTCTATTAGTTTTGGTTCGTTTTATTTAGTTTTGGCGATGGGTGTGTGAGAAAGTTTGTGCAGTATTTTTGGACTATTTTTCTTTTAATGGCGAAAAACCGTTTTAGTCATTAAGGCCTGGTGTGATCACACTAGACAATGAAATAGGTAGGAATAAAAACTCTATAATTGTTGCAAGTTTTATTCATAAGCATTCAAAAAAATACATATTTATCATTCTCAGAATTTAAGTATGTATGAATTCATGTATGAATTTATGAACAACTTCATGTATTAAAAAAGGGCTATCAACAACACAAATAAGATATTTCTTTTTATGATAAATTTTAATTATAATTGTCCTGGTTGTAGGTAGTTTATTGTATTGAAAATCTATAAAGAGAAAGTGTATTACAAAACAAAGCTCTGGTTTCTTAGAAACTGCTGGACAGATTTTGTTATAATCAAACTTGACTCGGAACAGGATGGTTCATGAAACTGAAACCGCCCTCCAGTACGAAAGACAACTATGTAACAACTATGTACGAAATACTAATCCAGCATGATACCTATCATTTGTTCAAACCTACAGACTCATCAGTATAGATAAGGATAACCCCATCATATTTATCACCAATGAGCTCCAAGACCTCACTTCTTAATAAATGATCCAATTATTAAAAGAATGTTTAATTATTTATACAATTCAAATTTTAATAACAGAATATAAACAATTAAACAAAATAAATAGCATGAGAATTAATTTAACTTCGTAAATGTTCAAACTGACTACCATTTTGATTGACACAATCTTCCCGCCTTTCTTGAATAGAGCTATACACATGAGGGCAAAGATCTTGTAGCTTCCAAGAATACACTTTCTTCTTAACAAACCCCAGAAGGAAAAATCTATGGGTGCCAAATCTGCTGATCGTGGAGGCTAATTAATGGGACCATGACAACTACTCCATTTACCAGGAAATTATCGATCCAGTAATTCTAGAACAGAAGTGTTTCACTGCCTTATTGAAAATAACGTAATTCTCACAGTGCTGTCTAATTTGAGGGATAACACGTTCTCCAACATACATATTAATATTGGCCATCAAATACTGAGCCAAAAACACTGTTGCAGGTCAAGCAATCACAAACTGTGACCCGTTGGTTAAAATGCTTTTCAGTGGTTTCATGATGGTTATTCTGTGAATAGTAAACGCAGTTGTGCCGATATTTAACTCCATTTAACTTGATATAAGCTTTGTTAGACCTTCATCAAGATATTTCCTTCTATTTGTTTGTTTAACACAATTTCACAAAACTGGAGATTCTGGGACATCTTCCAACAAACCATGAACAAAAGTCTTGGGTGAAGCAACTTAATGAAATTTCAAACACAATTGAAGAATTTTTTAGGGCTTTTTGTAAAATCTTCAGTAACCAGCAGTGTGTTTTCCTCAGTTGTATCAGTAACAGGTCTACCACTTTTCTTGTGTTAAGAACCAACCTTGTTCTTTTGACCTCATTTGGCAGTTTGTAAATTGCAAATGTGGATGGTAGTTGAATTTCAAATGATTCTTGCTAGTTACTACGAACAATTTTAGCATTCTCACATTTAGCGTATTCCTTCAGGATCCACTTTTGTTCTTCAAAACTTAGATTTCCAGCTATAAAGAAGCCTTGAACAAACTAAGTTGTGAATGGGTTAGAATTATGATCAATCATCAATCAATGAATAAACAAAACCAGCTGTTATATTTAATTGTTGCAAGAACGTATAATGACATAACACATGATCCATTAGTTTCAACTGTTAGACTACATATGAACATCCGTTTATAATCATAACTCATAATTTGGGGAACCTGCTACAAGATTAAAACAAAGAAATTAAATATTCTCAAAACAGTTGTTAACAGTTTTTAAAAACTAACAAAATGTATAAATTACATTACCTTCATGAATTATATTGTGAAAGGTATCGAAATAATTATTCTAAAAAAAGCCTTCCATTTGTATTAAATTAAAATTTCTCAAAATTAAAAAAAATTGATGAATTATAAATATTATTTATCTCAGCCATTGTGTGAAACAAAGTTAACGAAAAATTACATTTTATTTCATATTCAGGAAAATTTTGCAAAACATGAAAATAAAACTTAATCGATTTTATTAAAAACCTTATTATGTGATACTGAAAAAAGTAGATTCTTGTGTTTTTCCTAAGTAATGTTTTTAATAAATATCATTTATTGAATCATTGAAACAAAGTCTTGTTTTAAGTATTGGTATTGGTTTGTTTTTTTTACACTTACTGCCAAACTGGTCTACTAATCATAATGAAATTTAGGAGTAACGTCTGTGGGACTTGACCTAACAAAGTTTGTATAGGGTTTTTTTCTTTTTTTTTTTTTAGTTTTAAAATGACTGTCACTCTGGAAAAACTGGAATAGTTACTGTGAGATGTATTAAGTATACCGATGTGAACGAGACAATGAGAAGTGTGACAAAAAATAATTTCAAATTACCTCTTTTAAAAACTTTCTTGCAAGAAGTTTCTACCTGAACAAACAGTAAACACTTTTGTCATGTTTTCATTTACATGAATCAAAAGATTTTTTAAATTTCATAGAGTTACAAAAATATTAAGTAAATTATTCTTCACATAACAGCTATACTGTTTTATTCTTTGTAATTTCCTATTAAAACTTTCATATAATGTGACATTTGATTTAAAAAATTCAAGTAAAATGTAAAATAGTAGTTGGTTTGTTAATGCTTCAAAAGAGGATCAAAGTGAATCATAGAACCATTAGTAGAATGAAACTTACAATCATTTTTAGTAACTTAAATTTTTTATGTCATGAAAATTAATATTTATATCAACATGTTTGAAATATGTAATATAACACTCTGCTTCAATGAATCATAAAACAAAGTGATTCCAACTTAATAAATTTGTTTCCTACGCTGTCTATTAAATTACACAAAGTGGGCAATATTTACTTTCTGTCTGTGGTTGTCGCCAACACTGTTCTACAATTTGCAATGCAAAACATTTAATCAGCATCACTAGTGTCATTGAATTAATCACCCAGTCAAGCTCAATACATGGACCCTTTACACACTGCTGAATACATTACTTCAATACCATATGTTTAAACAAATAAAAGCTCGTGAAATTAATGTTTTATTAATTTATAGAATAATACTATAGCAAAGTCATACCAACTAAACTCCAAAATGATTAGCACTGTCAGATCAAGGAGAAAATTACCAACATACCACAATCAAATTCTACTCCTATTCACTTGGTATTGATGAGGATTCAGCTTTTATAAAACAGATTTTAAGAATTCGTTAATTTTTCATGCTTCAACAACATAACTATTTTCTAATTTTATGTTTTCACGCAAAAAAGTCAGTTCTTTTATAAATCATTTATCTTGTTAGATAACACAGTTGTGATTAAAAACCATTTCTTCATTCCTTGAAATACATTGCGTGACAGCTTTATTTTCAAATAAAACTTTTACGTTCATCAGATAAAGATTCACATAACTCTTAATAATCTATGATTTATAATAGCTATAAAACAATATCTACGTAGTAAAATATAAAATATGTCAATATTTGAATGTCTCAAAAGAATTAAATGAATTTTAATAAAGCGTTTTAGATAGTTTTTGTATTTGTACTAAAACTTGTATAATAATATGTAACTATTGTTGTCTCTATCCTTCACCCTGATCTGTCTTTCTAGTGATCTGTCCTTTAATGATCTTGTTGTAATACACAAACATCAAACTCTCACACTTTCTTGGCTTATGGTCGCATCTTGGACACCCATCCTGAAAATGATGGAGCTATTCGCATTGTAACCTACAAAAGGATTATAGTAACTCTTTCTAGGCCTAACTAAAGGGTTCTACACCAACCCTTCTATATCCAATTAATTGCAATATATCTATTAACTATCGACCTTCTTCAAGTTTTCCTTTTACCTTTTTTCTATCCATGAACCTCTCCTATTGAAACACCATTTCAATGACTCTATTATGTTACCATATTTTTATTCTTATATTTCTTCCCACTTCTAAAAGGACTAGACTTGTCAAATTGATATCTAATGTCTCACCATAGCTCTTGTGTTTCATCTCTTCTAAGAGTTTCTTCCATTTCTTTCTCATTTCCTCCCATCTAAAATGAAACTAAAAGTCATCCAGCTGTCACAATCAAATGTGAATTTCGTTGTTATTGGTGGATTTGCTTGTTTATTGTTCTCAATCTTGTTATCATATTTATAGGCACATCTTAAAGTTATTATTTTATTTTGTTTAAATCTCAGGTTTTATTTTTCTTGCACTGTCTAACCACTCTGCAATAAAAATAAAATAAAAAACAACAATTTAATTAAATAAATGAAAACTGAAATAATATATGGAAAAGAGGTAAACAGTAATTGATTAAACTGAAAACTAATAAAACCTGAACAACTATGAATAAAGGTCAACCTTTTAAAGTATAGAAATATATTTGCAATTATTTTAGTAGCTTGATATCAAAGACTAAAAGGTCGGATGAATTGTAATTTAATTTTGGATCATTTATATTTTACTAAAATGAACAAAAGTTTGTAATTATATTAAAACGTCCTTTACTGTTTTTCTTTGATTAATTATTACTTTGATAAAACAGTTCTGTTATAGGTGGATGGAGATGAAATATGCACAATGGTAACTTTAGAATTTGTGTTGTATGGAAATATAATGATTGAAGGTGGCTCACCAAAGAGATTTATTTATAACAATGTTAACTATTTGTTGGTCTTCTATCTTGCCCCTCAGGGTTTAATTCTTGGCAACCTTCAGTAACTGTATTTAGGTCCAAACCTTTTTTCTTGTAGTCTTGGTTTAGATCCTTCTTTCCAATCAAGTCTCTCTTGAGCAACTCTTATTCTCTTCTGAGCCTAATGCTATTAGAGTATTCTAGGGTTGGGATCTTTATTTTATCTTTTCTTCTTCTTTTTTTAAATAAAGCTATGATGACGGACAGGTTTTTGTCTTTAAATAACAAGGTCAAAATCTTCTATATTGCCCTGTTGCGAATTCCCCTTTTCACAAATTTGCTGAGTTCACTAGAGGCACTATTCACTTGGTGTCTGAAGTCCCCCTTTTCTCTCTTCTTTCTTAAAATTCTTCTTCTTCCTCCTATTTTAATTTTCCTGTTATTACTGAAGCACTATTAAAAGGTGTTAAATTTGTATGGATTTGATATCTTCCTTATGATTTTGATATTTGTTTTTAATGAAATTATTACATTTTAAAGATTCCTAAATACTATAAAAGGTAAAATGAGTAAAATAAAACAGATATGCTACATTTTTAATATTATGATTAGCCCATTTGAAATGGTTACATCTATTATGATTTTTGTTTACCAATTAATTATATGATAAATGTGTAATATTATTGAATGGATGGATGTTGAATGATATAATCTATCCATGTTTGAAATTATGTAAATTAATTTTATATTATTATAACATGATTATTATGATAGATTGATGTTGGTTGTACAGTTTAGAAGCAACTCTGAGTAACTGTTTCAAAAAATTACTGACTTTTATTTAGAAAACCTAGGTTCTATGTCAGATATGACTGAATCCAAATTAAATTCTTACTGATATCAGTGATTACTTTTTACAATTTGGCCATTAGAGTTTTTAAAATGGATGAGAGAGAAATATATAGTAAAATTACTCATACGAGTGTCAGTATATATTTCATAGTCTTGAATGTTTGGAGTTTTCAGGAGAGAGATCACAATCTTCACTAAAATCTGGTTTATTTCGAGATTTAAAATATGAAATGTTTTAACTAAAATGTTTGTACAATTGTGAAAGCATAAATATTGTCATATGTTTTATAAATGGTCTATAAGTCTCAATTTTTAATTGGATTTAAAATTGAATAGGACTGTAGAAGTGTTGCCCCTTTCATAATATAATATTTTGAATGATATATCACAATTTTTAATTTTAAAAAAATATTTGAGAGTCAGAACCCTTTCAATTCAACTCTCCTTTTGAATACATACATAGTTTCTTAATATAATTTATGAATTAGAAAAAGTATTGTGTTATGATACAGTTTTTAAAATTAATATATTTTAAGGTATGTAACTAACTTTACTTGAGTAGGGAGATGCTTAGATAAATAATAACGTTAGGCTAGATTTGATTTCAGGTTAGTTGAAAGTTAAAAATTATTTACATTTATATTTTATTAAATTGTATGAATTGAAATAAACACACTTGAAGGTATGTATTTAAACAAGAGCGACTGTCAACAAATGTTTATGAATTATTATAACTTTATGAAAATAATTTATGACTTGTCAAACTAAGCTACTGCTAAGTATTTTTTTAATATAATAATAAATTCTGACACCAGTCAACCTTGATGAAGTAAGGCAGATTCATATATTTAACTTCATATATTTTTTCCACAAGTGAATTATACTATACTTAGTACAGTAAGAACTTAATTCCTTGTTTGTTATTTAACCATTAACTGATTTGTATTTTATGAAACTATATAAATGTAATTTTATTTTTGTAGGTTACCAGCAGGGTTTGTGCAATTACGGAGTCTCACCGTACTGGGCCTCAATGACATGTCTTTATCCAATCTTCCACCCGATTTTGGAAGGTGAGAATACACTTTCATTTTCTTCTTTTTAATAACAGACAATATTAAGTTTCATAAAACGATGAAAAAAAGTGGTTGCAAAATTTCAAATAGGCAGCCTTTTGAAAAAGTTTTCATTGGGTTGTTCTTATCTAGGAGCTTTATGAGCTTGTAATAACTCATTTTGTAAAACTTGAAAATCTGCATTTAATGATATCAAAAAGCTTTTTCTAAGATACATATTAAAAATTGTAAAAAGCAACTTCAAAAATTTAAAAGCATTAATAGTTCTAGTAATCAAAATTTTAATTCTATTTTAGTTATCATGTGAACAAGATTTACTATTATTTAACTATGATTGAAAATGGTTATAATCATAGTTTCAAAATGAACAGCCATTTTAAAAGGTTTTTCAGTGAGCTTTTCTTATCTAGGGTCTTCATGTGCTTGTAATCGCCCATCTACATTTATTAATATTAAGATCAAAGTCAGCACACTAGTAGATATGCAAAAAACAACAAAAGAAATTACATTGTATTGTGTCAGGAAATAAGCTGCACGCCTAGTATTTTTTATTGCAATGTGATGTAATTAGATACCATTACATTCAAACAAAGTTTGCTGTACGAATTGAAGTATTGTACAAATAAAGTTATTTTTTTAATGGTTCGATTCATCTTGCTGGTTAACGAATTTGTCCATGACATTGTAGAGAGTAAACTTTTACTAAATTTGAACACAAACCTACAGAATGTTAACATATTTACATAAATATATACATTTCGGTAAAACTTATACCAAAGTATTTCAAATGATAAAATTAGACCTATTACACATTTCATGGTTTTACTATTAAATATCAAGAGTTATTTTAATGGAGCTGTAAAATCATATTACTGTAGTTTTAAAATTAAACGTTTAATGTGTTGCTACAGTGCTATAGTAAACATAAACAATACTGCTTCATATTTGTATAATATAATGACTTACGTGGCGTCATGACTAAAAATACAACTCTGTAATGACTCAAAGTCTAGGTTGTGGTTTGTGATTCAGATGATAAGATGACTGATTTAGGATTCCTTGGATATTCAAAAGACATATTATGTTGAAATCATGTTATTATGACCCCTCCTCCCTTCTTTAAAAACTATTGTCTAAAAATACTTATAATAAAATATAAATGAATGTTCACAATTCATTAGCTACCCTGGGATAATGTTGTGTTATCCCTGACAACAACTAACATACTCTCCCCTCCCAGTAGGTCTGAATTGTTTTGCAGTCTGCTTATCTATTATGAGATCATTATTGTTAGAATTATGTACAATTTTCGTGGCATCGTCAAAGGGATTGTGTATTGTGAGTGATCACAAGTTCAGTCTCTAACTTTGAAATAAGGTTGTGATACAAGGTGGGAAGCAAGGATAAATTCTGTATCCTTTGTCCTACACCAGTATGCTACTGTTCTAGGCCATTTGAACTGAGTGAAATCACGACAGATTCAACGATCTGATCAGAAGTGAAGTCACTTCAGATGCATATGGAAGATTTTTCATTCATGGTGTGCCTATTAGTGTGGCAAAATGCATCCTTTTGAGATTAACCTTGTCAGCAAAATTCTTCAAAGTCAGTCTCCCGATGTATTTTGGCATTTAACCAACTAAAAAAAATTGTTTTTCATTGAAGGACAGTGGATTGCAGGATCGAATCTTTTAAACCAAAGAGATAATAACTGAAATTGGCATTGAAGATGTTTTTCAACAAAAAATATCTAGAGGCCTGAAGATTTATTTAAAAGGGGTGTGTTCTTTCCCTTTATTGACACAATGCTAGTATCTTTGAAAGAAAGGATGGATCAATTTTCAAACCGTTAATCACAGTTGGGATTTTTTTTTGACCTGAAGTATCTACTGGAAAAAGTAGAACTTAGAGAATAAGTCCAAAATTTACAAGAACATATCACTGTAAAAGGTGTATCAGACGTAAACGGGCAGGGCTTTTACAATGAACTTCTTCGTATCAATGTAATATCAAATCAGGAATCAAAAGACAAGCAGATGTCTCCACTGAAAACTCTACAAATTATTAAGAAAACTGACTGAAAAGATCTCTTCACTAATCTGTTGATGTCTCTTCGTATCCTTATAACCATATCAGTTACGGTGGCAAGCTGTGAACGAAGATTCAGTTAAAGTTGATTAAAACCGACCTACATTCATCAGTGACACCAGAAAGTTAAGTTCCCTCCATAGAAAATGAAGAGACCAAGGGTCTTGGAATGGAAAAGATCACTGACAGATTCGTCCAATCAAAGACAAGTAGAATCCCAATGGGAAATAAAGGTCTTGACCTAAACAGTGTTCTTTTTTCAATAATAGATTATAAAGTTGAAACCATATTATATTTCATTTACTTATAGTTTAATGTAAAACTACATTTAAATTTTTTTTTTTAAATTTATACAAGTGTTCATAAATGTTTGTTAATAGTTTTAGTTTACTTCTTTCAAAGAGCTCCGTGCAATACAAATCTTACCATTTAAAAATATTAAGTAAGATATTGTTACCCAACTTGGTTATTACCTGTGAAGTTGGATTTAACACACTTAAAGATCACTACAATCTCAGAGAGATATCAATAACAAGGCATTGAAACTAATCATTATCTCTTCTGTATTATACTTTGAATACACATCTTATCCTAAAATACTTCATAATACTAATATTTCTAAAATAAGACTATAGAAAAAATAATCAATATTTCCTTCTCCAGTTAGTGCTCCCACAAAATCTTTGTAAATTGTACTCTATTAGAAGAAGTTTTTATGTTTAAAGGGAGACAGTTAAAAAATTTGGGCGTGTGTCAAGTTAGGCATTGGGATAGTTATATGAAATCTGTTTCTTAGTGCGCCTGTTCTATTTTTTCTGTCTACATTTCCATTTCCACTTCTAACAAAAAAATATGCAAAACTTTGAAATCAAATAAACTCCTGAGTGGCAGAATTTTTAAACATTTAAAAAGAGGCGCTGCATGTTCTATTCTTTTATTATGCATAATTAATCTTATAAAATTTCTTTAAATTGTTATTAGTGGTATTAAATTCGTAACTTCCGCTCCTGTCACATGGTTAACCATATTCGAATTTTGAGTTAGCTAGTGCATAATATATTGTTCTGAGAAGTTGTCGATTACATACAAAGGATAACATATAAAAAACTCTAATGTACTTAACTAATTGATATTTTAAGTAATTAATGACTATTCCAATTAATTTTTGATCAACATGTAGTCTGAAATACTTAATTTCCTTAATTTGTTCAATTTCTAAGCAACTACAAATTGAATCAGAACATCTTATTTCATGGTATTTTAATGGACTATTAAAAGCGACTGTCGTAGTTAAATTAAATAAAATATATTTGGTTTTAGGGCTCATTATGTTGGAATTGTTAGTAAAACACCATTAAAGACCGCTAATGTCATACTGCATATTCAATTTTAACTTGTAAAGTGTAAAGCTTTATAAAACAATACCGTATCATCAGCAAAGGAAACTAATTTCCCCCCAAAACGACTATTACATATATTAAAAATAATGGTCAGAGAACTGAACCCTGAGGGATTCCATGTTCTACTGATCCTTGATCGCTTGTCAAACAATGCCATATCATTGGCATAGGAAATTAATTTCCCCCGAAACGACCATTACATATATTAAAAATAATGCTCCAGAGAGAACTAAATCCTGAAGGATTCCATGTTCTACTGATCCTTGATTGCTTGTCAAACAATGCCGTATTATTGGCAAAGGAAACTAATTTCCCCCGAAACTACCATTACATATATTAAAAATAATGGTTCAGAGAGAACTAAATCCTGAAGGATTCCATGTTCTACTGATCCTTGATTGCTTGTCAAACAATGCCGTATTATTGGCAAAGGAAACTAATTTCCCCCGAAACTACCATTACATATATTAAAAATAATGGTTCAGAGAGAACTAAATCCTGAAGGATTCCATGTTCTACTGATCCTTGATTGCTTGTCAAACAATGCCGTATTATTGGCAAAGGAAACTAATTTCCCCCGAAACTACCATTACATATATTAAAAATAATGGTTCAGAGAGAACTAAATCCTGAAGGATTCCATGTTCTACTGATCCTTGATTGCTTGTCAAACAATGCCGTATTATTGGCAAAGGAAACTAATTTCCCCCGAAACTACCATTACATATATTAAAAATAATGGTTCAGAGAGAACTAAATCCTGAAGGATTCCATGTTCTACTGATCCTTGATTGCTTGTCAAACAATGCCGTATTATTGGCAAAGGAAACTAATTTCCCCCGAAACTACCATTACATATATTAAAAATAATGGTTCAGAGAGAACTGAACCCTGAGGGCTTCCATGTTCCTTGATCCTTGATCGCTTGCCACTCTAGTCCGCTGGGTCCTGCTGCTTTATTATTTGGATTATACATGTACAATAATATAAATCTTTTATAAATATATGTCTTAAAGTTTGTTTTAATAAAAAATTCAAGTTATTGTATACAGTATATCTACTTTATATTTCACCCTCTTTAACAGGTGAATTTCAATACTTACCGGTACACTATTTGATGAATTTGGCAGTTTTTGCCTTTGATCTGGGCGTCTCAAACTCTAGGGACGGCCCTGTCTGACATTATGAGTTTCATCTTAGTAGTTTCTACATTTGTCGTTTAGGAGAAACCAAATAGGTTAGCTAAACCAAAATGGTAAAGAAATTAGAATAAAATGTGTCGGCTGAGTAAATACTAATTGTTAGGATAGACATGACAGTTAAGCTTGTACAATGTAATGCACATAATAATTCTTCTTTTTCTTATTTAGACCTATTTAGAAAAAAGTAAAAATATAGCTTTAAATAAGTAAACTAGCATAAGTTTTAAAACGAGTAATAGTGAAAATTTTTTCCTTAATTATCTTGGCTAACATATTTAAATTTAATAAGCTCATTAAACTTTACTGATTGAGTCATGCAAAACAAGGATAAGTCGGGGAATTTCATTCTATAATTACCAAAAATAGTTTAATATTTACAATAGATCAGTTTTATTTGGTAAATTCTTATGATTTAAAATTAATGTTTTGATTTATGTGGTTGTGGATTTATGAATGCAAAGGGTATAATAACAGTTGGTCTAGCTCAAATTTCGATTAATTTTAACTTATACGATACTCATAATTTGCCATAGTTAGTATCCATAAGTCAGGTTCCAAAGCGAATTTTGCCTGGACCCCGAAATAAGTAATGCCACATCTATAGAATTTTTGTAGGTACAAATTAGGTTAATGCTTTAGTTAAAATTTAGCCTTCAAACAATTTTTAATTAAATGTAATATTTGAAGTTTTGAATTCATCCAATAATAAAAGAACATTTTTGTGGTTAAATGCTGTGTTCTAGCATATAGTTTTAATTATTAAAATATCAACCTATTCTGTTGATGTAAATTCCTAAACATATTTTAATAGTTTATGTACAGGCTTACCTATTTCACATACTGTACTATATATTAATAGTGTAGAGTAAATAGCTTGTAGAATAATAATGTGGCTAGCACATGACTTTTCAATTACTTAAATTAAAACTGTTGTCAAATTCGAACTCAGTGGCTTAAAAGCCACAAACATGTAAAAGTCTAAAAATTAGATTTGAAATTGTTGCTAATTTAATTTAAAGAAATAACCATTGCAATAGAAAGTTTATAAATTTCTGTTAATATAAATTAGTCATCTGAAAAGTCACGAAAAAAATTATGAACTGAACTCCTATTGATATTTGTTATTTAATAGTAAGCTAACTTCTTCTTTTTGTAAATATTATAATGTGGGTATAAATTTTACATTGCTTTTTTATCTATATAAAATTATTTTAATATTATCATATGATCTTTAAATATTTGCAGTTTGTCGAGTTTGCAGTCTTTAGAATTAAGAGAGAATCTGTTAAAATCTCTACCAGAATCCTTGTCTCAACTAACCAAATTAGAACGTCTTGATTTAGGAGATAATGAAATTGATGAGTTGGTAAGTTTATTTTATATTTATCTTATTTTACAAACTTATTACTTTAACATAATATATCTTTATGATAATTGTTATTGTTAAATGGTAACATTAATTTGTGAGGGTTTTACACCAGTAAGATTCCATTTTAGCAGCTCTCTCTCTCTCTCTCTCTCTCTCTCTCTCTCTCTCTCTCTCTCTCTCTCTCTCTCTCTCTCTCTCTCTCTCTCTCTCTCTCTCTCTCTCTCTCTCTCTCTCTCTCTCTCTCTCTCCCCCTCCTCTCTCCTCTCTCCTCTCTCCTCTCTCCTCTCCATGTATTTACATACAAAGACTCAAAACTGTTTCTAGCATAACAAAGAGCAGGTCATCTTAAAAGCATGTTGTGAACCTGCTGAATTAACACCTCAGATTAATTCCAGTGTCTTTAAACAATTTGTCCAAGATGTTGATATTCATAATATATCCTGGCTGGGTTTCCAAGATTTCCCTTCTTCTGAGATAAAATCTTCTATAATCGAAAAGTTCAAGTGTCTTATATCAGTGTCTTGCTTAAACAATCAACAGATAGAGGAGCTCTGAAAGACCATTGCCTTCTAAAAATTATTCTAGTGAAGGGCATGTCTTAGCAATAATTCTTTGTTAATTATGTAAATGTTTTATTGTAATTTTCAGACATCAAAAATAATATTATCTTCACTATAAAATTAAATGAAATTGGACTTTTTTATAATTTTTAACATACTTTCACAAACTTATAAAAATATTTTCAACAAAAAAAGATGTGATAGTTGGCATTTTATTTATTGTTTGTTGGTTATGTGGTGGTTTCCTATAGTTTCTCACAGAAAACTCCTTGATGGTGATTCAGGTTAGAAAATCACATCGACTGAATTTCTTGTAAGGATGTTTGGCGGTTTGTGAAGTAGGCGCAATTCAAGGAACAACGCAGTGTTTAGCCAAGACAAAGTAGTTTTTTCTAATTCATTTTTTTTTACAAAACGTTCATTTTATCTACCAACCTATTACATTAAATCATGGTTATTAAATAATACAAAAATAATGAAGAATCTATTCATCTTTAGTAATAAGAAAAAGCTTTAAAAAAAGTTAACTCATGGCTAATCGAAAGCGTCCACTGCTCTTAGATCTTCATAGTAGGAACTCTTGTGTGTTAGCTATGCAAGGGGTCCTATCCCCCATCAATCATGGTACCACGTGTCGTCCAAAATAATGCAATTTAAGCTTGATTTTTGTAGAGGATGAACTAATTTTGTAATATTTGTATTAAACCATTTTTATTTATTTAAACCTTTGTTATATTACTGTTATGCAAAAATTTTAAATAATTGTTTTTAAACTATTTCATAAATTTTAGAGGTGTCTTTAACAGTTTCATATATTAAAGCATAGGTCTAGATTGAATTGGTTTTGTAGTTTTGACACAATGTGCCCTCAATGTATTTTGTATGTGACTTAGGTTACATTGTATAAGTTGATGCTTATTTTACTTAGTGTATTTTGGACTAGTGAACTAATAAAGGTTATCAAGGATAAAATAAAGCAAAAGCTTAAAGTTTCAAATATTTTAATAATATAAATGAGCTACAATTGTTTCGCCTTGCGGCATCATCAGGCAACTGGATGCCGCAATGAGTTGCCCGATGATGCCGCAAGGCGAAACAATTGTAGCTCATTTATATTATTAAAATATTTGAAACTTTAAGCTTTTGCTTTATTTTATCCTTGAATATGGAGTTTCAACAAGAAATATCTGCTATTACATTAAAGTTAAAAAAGGTTATCAAGCTTGGTTGATGGTGTTAAGTTTTTTTTGCTCCCTGGTCTTCATTCATCTAATGAAAAGTAAAGACATAATTAAAAAATATATATGGCATTTAACCACATATAAGTCACCACCATTTTGAAACAGGTTGCTGAATATTTTTTGAATAGAATGCCAGACTAATCACAATACCTCCAATTATTAAATGTTTGAATGCTAGTATGTTTACAGAAACTAAAAAAATGGAAGTCAAATTGTTGGTGATGGCTACATAACAAGAAATTTTGGTTCAAACCTCTTCACACACCCAAACACAATATTTTATCCAACACTGAATTATTTTATCTATCTATCGTTACAATGAGTTTTCCTAAGGCTAGTGCTGCCTCCAGTGTTTCTTGTTGAAACAATCTTTGTATGTTAAGTCTCTGGCTACCATAGCTGTTTCAACATTCCTCTCCCAAGAATGTCCTGGTCTTCCACGTTTTCTTTTGATTGTTAGCCGGAGCCATTCCCAAATCTTTTTCGGCCACCTCTCATCCGGCATTCTTTGCAGTTGTCCAAACCAGTTTAAGCTTCGAATTTCAATTGTTTCACTTACATCAATCACAGTTTTAATTTTATATTGAATATCTACATTCCTAACTATCCAGTCAGGTTTGTCGGCTCTAATAGTCCATCTCAATAGCATAGATATTAGACCCCTTATATTTTGTTGATTTCCCACAATTTTGCACCTTATAATGCAATACTTTCTACAATTGCCTTATATATTCTTTTTTTTATATTGAATTATTTGATAATGTTATCAAAATGTTTTTGAAATCCTCAAATGTGACTAAAAATCCAAATATATTTTCTTTATGCTTTATATAAAACATGTTTGAAGAGAAAATAATGTGAGTATTTACAAACTAAAATCGTAATAAAAATGTATAATTATTGCTGTTTGGATACCTGGTTTCTTGCAACAACTAAACCCTGTGATCATAGTATTCACTGTAAAGAACCAACTTCTAAGAATTGGTTGATCAGAATTGATCTGTGCTAAGGTTACTAAACAAGTTGATGGTTGTCGATCATGGAATTTACCTATCGTGCAAATCAACCCTACACCTGCTAATTGAATCTTAAAACCATATATAACATATGAAAGACCCTCTCAGTCACCATAGCTATACGAATATTAAACTATGTTTAGAGGTCATGGATACGATATTTTATTTGTTAATCGTAACAAATTATTTTATAGATTATTTGTCTTTATTTATTATCGTAAAGAATTGGGGTTCAAACAATTATATGCAGAATTAAATTAAGATTCAATTTAGTAATCATCATCATTATCATCTTTTGACGTTCCACCTCTTAGGGTCGACTGGCACAACCCCTTCCATTCCCGATCTCTCCACACCTGCTCTTCTTTTACTAGTCTTCAATCTATTCTTTGGAATGATTATCCTTCTAAAATTGAAACTTCCAACTTCCTTCTGATCTTTCCATAGAACTTCATCCCTTTTCTATGTTCTCTAGAGCTCATTTAGACTTTCTGATATACTCCATCTTCATTACACACCCAAACTACTGCAGATGTATCCCTCTTAATTGTCAACTTTGAGCGGCCCTGGAGGCCTTCATTCTTTATCCTGTCTCTTCTTGTAACATTTTCTATTCTTCTAAAAATTATCATCTCTGTTGCCTGCAGTCTGCTCAGAAGTGTGACTGCTAACAGAGTTCTACCAAGTTGGTAATGGATGTATAAACCAATTTTCATTATTATAAACCAGCAATTTAGTGTATTGGAGTACAATTACAGGAAAACTGTTTAATAGACTACCATTTTATAAAATTAGATGTTATTTATTTTCAATAGGCTTCTAATATTAATGGTGCTATTGACCCTTCTCATGTTGTATAAATTTAATGCAATTTGCCCCCATCGCACATTTTTTGTTTGTTTAAATCAAAATTTTGGAAAGTTTTCGAATTTTTATATTATAAAAAATAACCGTTTGTCCTCGTTTCAAATTTATATATCTTTATAATAAAGTAAATTAAATGTAGTTTTTCTGGTTCCACAATCAATTGAAAACTTGTTAGGCTATTTTAATAATAAACAGTTGTGTTATATGTATGTAAAAATAAGTCATATTTGTATAGATGTTAGTTTTATTACATATTGGGTTAATAAGTCTTCATCCAATTATTATAGAAAACAATCTACAGGCTGGGTGTTTGTAGCAAATGATTCAAGTAAATAGGTAAAGGACCAGTAAGTTATGTGTTACAGCTGAGTTTAAATCATTATTAGTAATATTATACCACGGTAATTAGTAATTATCGGTAACCACAGGCCTATCTCGATTTATATCAACATCACTACTTTCACTCTCACTTTCGGGTTCAGAAAATAAAAAGTCACTGTCATCTGCAACACTACAATCCTCTTCAAACACAGATTCTACAAATTCACTTATTAAAATTAGCCATTATTTACACAGTATAACATAACTATTGTTAAACTGAAACAACAAAACCATACTGTAAAAAATATATCCACTGGATTTCAACATTTAACAAATGATATCAGTAGCTGCTGTCAGAAATTGTAAAAGATGCAGTTGTTCTCTTTCCTGCATTCCGAAATGAAATGAACTTGTCTAGGATCTACTCAATATCCAGCAACATATTACTAAACTATATTTTAATATGGGGTCAAATACTTTTTTGCAAATAAATCTGTTTCCTGCACTAGAGGGTTAGCGGTAGACAATCCTACCATTGATTTTACATAAAAAATAAATAAACCATCTCCAATCACTTGTCAGGACTCATGAAACGTAAAGTTCAAACAATTAAAGGAATTTTGTTATGCAATTTCTATACTTAATTTGTATTGTGAATGGTGGGTTAGTAATAAAGTAAATACACAGTTGTGTGCAATTTATCGGAAGATAACAACCATGTTGATTTAATATTCTTAAGGGTAGTAAATGTAATGTTACTGTCTGACTGATAGCTGGTGTACATTCATCATATTTGTATTGTTTCAGCCACATCACATAGGAAAACTGCCTTCTCTACAAGAGCTCTGGCTTGATCACAATCAGCTTCAACATCTTCCAGCTGTAAGTTTGCTTTATTTGTTTTCCTTCTTGTACATCTTTAATTTGTCTATCAAATTTCTACTTTTTTTATGATTATGCCTGTTACAAGTAGTTGTACAAAAAATAAATACAATTTCTGGTCAAAAATTAAAAAAATTCAAAATTATAAAATAAAATGCTGTTTAACATTCACCATCTAATCACAGCTGCATTATTTTACGAAGACAAATTTAACTATACTTTGGGTGTGTATGGTGTTCATATGTATGGTATGATTATAATAGACTAATCAGGCTCATCAGGATTTACAGTATATTAGCAACTACAAAGGCTTGCTAGAGCTAGGTTACTGACAAAACATAAAATGAAAAAGTAAAATAACAGAATGTGAGGACAGATTTCTCAAAAAAGTTAAGCTAAGTTTGGCGAATTTATAGTTTGTTGAACGAGTGAAGGGTGCTGGCGGAAGGGTCCTCTTTAACATACGTCTTTCACTCACACAAACACGGGGATTATAACTGGTTCTTGGTGGCTGGTGTGATTCACCTACTGGACTAATCTTATTTGTAAAATCTATTTTTATACTGTGCAAGTTAAAGACAAAAATTTGTTTTTTTAAAGATTCTGTGTAAAATTTTAAGAAAAAATGATACCAAACAATGACCAATTTCAACCAATCACTGATCTTTACTTGTCTTCAAAAGAGATGATTACACTGCTGTTGTCAACCTCATTAGTTAAACTGTTGTATTAGTACATATAGTAATAACTGTAGTAAGTGAAAACTCACAAATATAGATTGAAAATACTATAAAAGTAGTTTTTATTATTCAGAAAGTTTTATTTCCCCACAGAATTTAAATCTCTTAGGAATACTTTCTCTAAAGTATTCTATCACCCTGTAAAATTTACATACCACATATTGTTGTTTTTTTTTTTTATTAAAAGTGTTTCTTTTATTATTGGCAAGTAAAATTTTCAAGAATAATTTGACTTATAATTGAACATCATTTTCTAATACATACCACCATTTTTCAATATGATACCTAATTACACGTATGTTTACTGTTATATAAGTGCATTCAATTTTATGTGTTAAATTTAAAACTTCATGGCTAAACGAATTTCAATGAAGTTCCGTGTATAGTTTATTTTTTTAACTGTTTCATTATAGTTCATAGGATGTTGCCATTTATAGCTTGTTTTTGTGCAGTTTAATGGATTACATTATTTTATTTGTAATCAATTGATATCTGAGTTTTTTTTCTTTCTAAATCATACCAATATTTTATGTATTTTAATATATGTCATAATGTTGTTTTTGTGCTGATTAGTGTATCGACTGAATCACTATTTCGTATGAGGTTCCAGTTAAAAGAAATAAGCAGGGTGTAGTTTTTAGTACTTTGCTTTTTTGCAATGTTTACACATTGTCTTTATGTCAATTATGTCTTTTTGTAAATATTTTAAGTTAGAATTTTTTTGTCGTTTATGTAATTATTTAATAGAGTTTTATCAATCATATGATAAATATATTTCAACTTTCTTTCTTCGCCATTCTACTTTTCTTTTATTTACATTATTTCTCCATTAAGTTTTAACATTGGAGAAATAATGTTTTAAAGTCATTTTCAATCAAGTTTTATGAACATTCATATCCAATCGGTATTACTTTACAATTAAGAACCCTTAAGAAAGTTGTCTTTATATCAAAAGAGTTTGCAGTGGGTGAGTCGTTAATTAGGCAGTTTGGTTGAGGTAAGACATTAGTGAGTATATGTGCGTGATAAAGGGTTTTGCCAGGTCTTTGTTAGTTTTACAAACTATAAATTATCGCTTCATAATATATTTAGATTGTAGGCTGAGCCTCAAGATTGTATTCAAGTTAAGATATATTAGTCAAATTAGACATGAATATGATGAATAATAAAACATTATTTCATTGTGCTATATTTTTATGAAAACGAAGGTATTCATACATTACATTACATTAATTTGATAATTCTACATTTTTTCTTTCTTCTAGGAAATTGGTAATTTAACAAAACTTACCTGTCTGGACGTATCGGAGAACAGACTGGAAGATTTACCAGAAGAAATTGGAGGCCTATGTAGTTTAACCGATCTGCATTTATCACAAAACATGATAGAAACATTACCCGATGGTTTGGGTGACCTACAGAAGTTAACAATACTAAAAGTGGACCAAAACCGTTTAGCTACACTCAATCCAAACATTGGCAAGTAAGTATGATGATGATCAAGTTTTTGGAAGTTTTACAAAAAGGTGTTGGTGTTTATATTAGTATTAAATGTCAATATTAGATAGTTTAATAACTAAGAAGTAATGTTGCTGTTCTAGTAACTATATTTCACAATCACAAAAACTGTGATATTTACTTACATTTATTAAAAGATATATGGGGCTTATTCCACTTGCTATTTGTCATTTCTACAATTGCTGTGGTGTATTTTAATGAAACATCTCAGTGTCGAAAGTATATTTTGTTAGTGAAGTTATGTCACTACAAGCTTGATAAAGCTTCTCTTGGTTTCACGTTTACATTTCGATATGGGAACCCCATAAGCAAGTAAATCAAATGGGATCTTCAGCGCTACTAGCAACTGGAAATATCATCACGGCTTGTTCAAAGATAGTTAAACCTAATTGTATTTCTCTGTTCTTAATTAATATTGTGACTATTTATGTTTACTTCAAATGATCGGATAATATTTAAAAAAATATTAAATAAATTAATGTTTTTTTAATTTTTTTTTTTTAAATTTTCGCACAAGTTAAAGCCAAACTGATACGTTCACAACTATGAGAGTTTTACTTAATGTAGATTACCTATTTATTTAACTTTAAATGTTTCAAAGATTGTTTATCTTTTAGATTTTTTCAATCGGAGATAATTCACTTGACTTATATTTAGGATGTTTACTGCTATACCGAAATATCTAATATTTATTTTGTAAACTATTTTTAATTGTTCCATTTTATCCAAAAAAAAAATAAGCTTAATACGAATACTGATAGCCTATGGTTTATACTTTCAAAATTTAATTATATATATATATATAAAAAAAAAAAAAAATCAAATCTATTCTAACTTTACTAGTAATTGTAGTATCTTGCAAATACATTTAGTCAATTTAAATTCTTTTACCTTTTATTTACATTCAATCAAGTTGAAATTTAAACTATCAAATTTTTGAGGATACTATAAAGTAAAAAGACAATATTTCCTCTATGGATTCTATACCATGAAAAATAATATATTATATTATTGTAATTATTTCTTGTAATTGTAAAACAAACTTAAAAATGCAAAATTCTTACATATATAAGTGAAAATATTTAAATATTGTTTACACTGATGACCGACGGTACTTGATAGAATTCCATTTTAACAAATAAAACACAATTTTTCTTTTGTAAAATTCTATAATTTATTTGGTCCAGCCGACCATGGTTTCGCCAGTTACGGCATTGACGAGGCTTTTACAAGACTAAATACAATACACAACATAACTATTATAAAAGGTTGAGAAAGGCAGGAAATTCCCGTTAACAAACAAAGCACAAAGACCCAGGGGAAAAACCCCACAGGTCATTCACACAGGTATTAACCAACCTTGAATAGAGGTTGAAGTAAAGGAGAAAATGACAAAAATTCCGTTCGGTCATTTAAAACTAGATTAGCATCATTACACAAAAGTCTCTTAATTTCTAAAATTTCCAAAACATTTAATTTTCTACTTTTTACATTCACATGTAGAATTTAAAAATTAACATTAGAATAAAAATCTGTCAGTGCATGATTTTTTAAATGGTTAGAAAAACTAGAACCATTATAACCTAACCGCCAACTCCTTTCATGCTCACCTAACCTACACTTAAAACTACGGCCTGTTTGGCCAACATAAGCAGCATTACAAATGCTACATGTCAGTTTGTACACACCACTTTTTTGCATTTTTTCCATTTTATCTTTGGAATTTACAACTCTATTGTTTGATTTGTGGGATTCACGTTACTTTATTATAATTTTTAGTAATTATTTGAATGGATTGGAAAAGATTTTTTTTAATAACTGTCCATGTTTTAAAGCAGAATATATACTTCTTGATAGTTGTATTACACCCTCTTTGTTTTGGGTGCCGAAAGATCTAGCTACACTATTGGCTGGCCTGGTGCCTTCACTGAATCGGTGAAAACCTGCTTGACAACTTATGCTTACAGGTTGAGTAGTAGTTCGGATATCTACAGTATGACATATACTGAAAGGTGATCATGGAATTGAGAGTAGTGTAAGATTTATTACAAAGTTTGTGTATCAATCTGCCAAAAATTCCATTACTATGAAATTGAAAATGTATGATGGTTGAAAATTGTGGATGGATTGAGTTGACCTACAAATACGATCTTCATACATACTTTAAATCAATTAATCTATTCAATTGCTAGTGATTTACACACTTCTCAACTTATTTGACTTATATAGGAGATAAAGTATAGCACATACACAATCACATTATCTTAATAGCACATACACAATCAAATTGCACAAACACATACAAAATTTTAATTTAAAACAGCAATCATGGTTTATGTGACCGGCTAAGCCTATTAAATTTGGTTGTCACCTTTGATTTGCTGGCCTCACATAAACTTTGTTAATTATGTTAAAATAAAATTTCATGATTTTTGGTAATATGCATATTTTAGAAATTTTAAAAGCCTCCTGGAATTAACATTGCACTTTATTATTGCTTTTAATTTATTTTGATTTATTTTAATTTGTTGGCAAAAATACCTAATACAGTAGAAAGAACATGGATTAGTCGAACGTCTTTAATTCAAAATTGCTGTTAATTCGAAGTTTTGGGTTGGTCCCTTGATCTTTGTATGATGTCAATGTAAAAAAATTGTGGATAATTCGAAGTCAACTTTTTAGTTTGAAGTTTTTGTATCAACACTAAAAATAAAATCTTGTACTGTACTGTAAAAGGGATCGGCTTCCGATCCGAGAATTCTCTAGGTAGTCTGCCAATTGATGCTCTGTTACGACTTGGTCTGTTGTTAAGTATTGTGCCTCTGCTTGTCACAGTCATTTGTGAAAGTGATTGTGCGAGTGATCACAATGTCTCTGATTAAACCAAACGTTCAGTACAAGACATTATCATTTTGTGTTAATTAAGGCAATTGCGTGAGTTTCGGCGGTACATTGAAGGACAAACCAATGTAAGCGAAGCTGTTTTTCATTCTCTAAATGAATTTGAGGATTTTGCAAACCTTAAAAAGAGTTAATTCTGGAATGCACTCAGACATTTCACAATACTATATCAAACTTTAATTTTGTGTACACATAATATGTATACACTAAATTAAAGTGTATACACATATTATGTGTATAAACTTGTATACTAATACTATGTATAATAAAATACCTTCATTAACTTTCGATTTGTGAAAATAAAGCTTATATAATAAACATATACACTTTTAATTATTATTTCACCCATTTGGAGAGTCTAAAACTTGAATAAAATCGAAACTTTTATAATTCGAATTATCCAAGTTCTACTGTACTACAATAGTCATTTTTGCTTGGACGACAAACCTCAGGGAGATTAAATACTATTTTGGGTTTAATTCACAAACAAAACTAAATAAATATTCCAAACCATAACCATATTAATAATTTTTAAATAGTAATGCTGGTAATATAGAATCTTTCTGATACAAAATCTTAATAATATTTTTAGAATTGTAATTGTAATACAAATGATGCTTTTCAAATGTAGGTATTTAGAAACAAAACTGCCCAAAATAATAATTTGGTTCCATGACTAAATTTTAAAATACAACAGATTTGTCTATACCATACATGTAAGAGTATATCATATCATCTAGATTGTGATACCATCTTTTTTTTTAACATCATTGATTATTATTCTAAACTTTATAAAATTTACTCTCATGATGTAGATGTTTAAATATTTTTGTGCAATGCAGACTTTGAGGCAAGTTTATAGAAGTTTTATTTTAACAAGATGATATTCCATTTCATAATAGTATAGGCTAAACTTTGATTTAATTCAGTTGCTTTTAATTTTGATAGTGAACAATTGATAGTGATGGCTGTGATGACGCAGTGATTGGAATTTCGGCTTTTTGAAATAAACCGATTATTGATAAATTAAATTTGTTTTCCTTCAAATAATGGCTATTAGTTCTGAGTTTTATATTAAAGTTCTGTCGTTATTATGAACATACAAGTTGCAACCTAAACTATTACAGAGATCTAATGATATAAATGCCAATACATTTAATCTTGAACATTTTCAGCATATTGAAACATAATTAAAGTCACAAAACAGAAGTGGCCAAACATCTAGGGAGTATGCAAGTGAGTATGGGTGGATTTTTTAGTATAATATATATTCACTAATCCCAACAAATAAGATTATCATTCATCTCATATGGAGTTAAATAAATTGACATGACTTTTTGTAGTTGTAAACTCTTGTTGAAATATACCATTTTCATTTGTTTTCCAGATGTGAGTCATTGCAAGAATTAATTCTAACAGAGAATTTCCTGGTAGAGCTGCCAGTATCAATAGGTAATCTGGTGAAACTAACAAATCTTAACGTTGATCGTAATAGTCTTCATAGTCTTCCTTTAGAAATTGGTAAGTCCAAATAATAATAATACAGTACTTTTATTTACCTCAAAATTATATGAGTTACACAATGCCTTCAAATAATAACTTTACAAATCAAATGTTACACATAAAATTAAGTTAATTATATAGTTATTATGTATTAATGATGCAATAGTTTGTATTCATAATTGTGTGTTCTTTTAGACGAAGTTTCTCTTGGATGGTAAAAGATACATGTACTGAAATATGGTACATCATTCTGTCTAGCCCAGTTGTATAATATCACTTAAAATTTCATTTTAATTTGATAAATTACATACTAAATATAATATGTTGCCATTATGTGAGCGTCCATACATCATATTAATGAATTGAATATTGTGAATGAATTGCAAAATGTAGCACAAAAATGTAAAATATTTGAATTATTTAATAAAGTTAAATAACTATTTAACAAACTTTAAATAATTGTTTTACATACTGACAGAATACAATTGTTTGATCACAAAACAATACAATAAAACAGTAATAATAAATCAATACTTTTAAAGTTGATAGCACTCCTACTTTAATATTTTAAATCTACTTTAATATATATTGTTATAAATATGAGATACAAATGAAATAATACAACAATAAAAAAGTGTGGCCATTTTTTTTCGACCACAGTCACTAAGATTAAAAAATATAATCAAACTTTTTTAAATTATTTGCAGTGGTGTGTTATAGAATTGGAAATTAGTTCTTTTTCTAGCAAAATGCTGAGAGATTTATTAAATAATTTTAGCTATAAATTTTGACATTCGTAATTTAAAATACTTGTACATAGGTAACGGAAACAAAAATAATTTTAACCAATGTCAATAAAAGATTGATTGATAATTGATACTAAAGTTTATAACACAAATAATGCAAGTTTAGGTTATTATTTAAATATATAATTTTGTATTTCAAATAGTGTGGTGTTCATGGTTTATCTTTACTTTTTTATTTGTCAACTACTGAACTGATATTTTTGGTGATGTTTAGTTTTTCTTTTGCTTTGAGGGTGGGTGAATGAGAATATTCGAGGAATGTTAAACACCATTTATTTTATTATTATTATTTTATTTTTTTCAATTTGTCCAGTGATAGGAAAAATAAGGACATTGTAACCCTTTCTACAACAGTAAAGAAATGGGAATATTACCTGAATATGTTAGAATTAATTATGTTGTATTTTAAATATAAAGAATTAATATTTACTTAAGAAATAAAATTTATGCATTTAATTTATATTTTCACTCCGACCCCTTATTTAAAGTGGGGTTGAATTGGTTTAAAAATTTTATTTTGTAAACTAATAAATCAAAAAATGTTTTAGGTCGATTGGCTCAACTAGGAGTATTATCACTTAGAGATAACAAATTGACGTTGTTACCGTCGGAAGTTGGAAACTGTCATGAACTACACGTCCTAGATGTATCAGGAAATAGGTGAGTAACATTCCTGAATAATTAAGGACATGCAAGTAAAAAATTACTGTATATTTGTATTGGTGGATATCTATATAACATATATGTGTATACATTATAGAATCTCTATAATATGACATTCGCCAATCTGGTATGTTTGACATTTTGACCTGGCAATGACTGTCACGTTTTGTTGATATGTGCGAGAGAGAGAGAGAGAGAGAGAGAGAGAGAGAGAGAGAGAGAGAGAGAGAGAGAGAGGGGGGGGAGGGAGAGGGGGGAGGGAGAGGGAGAGAGAGATAGAGTTTAAATAAACTTGAAAAGGTTAGTGGTTTAGCTACATCTTATAGTCTTGGTTGTGCTACAATTTATAATATAAATACAGTAGAACCCCTCTAATCCGCCCTCGGGTGGTCCGTTACTCCGGTTAATCCGACCGTGCTCGAGCTCGCGATATTGTGCAGACTCGCCGACTTGTCGATGACTCACGGCCCGTCTGGCGCCATTCTTTCCGGTATGTATTCATTTCTTATGTATGCATTATGTATGCATTCTTTTCTTACAACTGTATATGATGGCAGAGCTATCGAAATGCACATAAGGTAATATAAATCCATTATACAGTTTTGTGTAGTTGTGTTATTTTGTGTTTTTTTCCTTGTTCATATACAACCACCACAGTGCTCTAGTGATTTATTTATTTAATCATTTAGTAGAAAAGCCTGCGAGGCTTTTTCTTCTATACTTCCATAAGTCTGGATCTATGGCAGTGCTTTAATAGTCTTTTATTTCTTTATGGGATCCTCTTCCTTACGTATATTTGGTTCCTTTATTTGTAATACACTTGTTTGATGTTTAGAATCCCAATCTACAGGATCTTCACCCACACCATATAAAAATTCTTCTCAGTGCTGAGCCCATATTTTCAAACAACCTTCCATAACCTTGTCTTTATATGTATTTAAATGTGTTTGAAATTGTTTACCATGCAGCACTATAAAATTTCTTTGCTTCATTTTGGCTACTATGCTTATCGGTTTTCTCCATTTCAGCATTTCTCCATTTCAATTGCCTTGTCTCCTGTTTTCATATTCTGGCATGGTGTGTTTGTTGATTTAGCATTGTCAACATTCTTTAAGTTGTCTTTTATTGCCAATGTACATTCAACATCAAACGTTCAACATTTCTCCCTCTTTTCTTCTCCTTAACTGTCTCCCTGCCATTTTCATAACATTGTCTTTAACACCTATCATTTTAATCTATGTTTGCAGCATCGCTCATCTCAATACATATATCCTCCTACTGTTGTTCTATTATTCGTCCATTCTTATTTTCATCTCTATCCACATTTAAATTCCTCTTTTTTCTCTCTTAACTCCATAAATATGTACATTATAAAATATTACTAGGCTAACTGAATAATATATTTTTAAAGTTTGACAAATCTATTTTATTATAGGCTGCAGTACTTACCTATGACTTTGGCCAATTTAAATTTGAAAGCCGTGTGGCTGTCGGAAAACCAAGCTCAACCAATGTTAAAGTTTCAAACTGATGTGGACGAAGCAACGGGTGAAGAAGTTCTTACATGTTTCTTGTTACCTCAACTAGAATATCAACCGGATAATACAGGTAATTTTAAGTCAATGATGATATTTCAAAGATTTTGTGGAATTTAAAATCCTTATATTTGTTACTTGCAAAAATATCTTAAAAAGTTGTGATATATTTTTGAATATAACTACATAGTAAACAAGGTACTTGTTCCGTAATGGTACTCAGCCATATCAAGTAAACCAATCCATACATTTTTATTGAGACTCATAACTTTACATATATGAACAGCCTCGAAATTTGCTCATGTTGGTGACATCCCTTTTTTTGGAGGTCAGAGAGAGAAATTTTAATTTTGACAATTGTATTTGGATTTTGTATGGATATGAGACACAGGCTTACCTTGGAAAGTGGTCCTTGGTATTATGTAGTAGTACACAAATAGAAAAACACAAAGTTCTGAAATATTTTATAAAATACTATTAAATTTTTCTATCAGTAGAAAGTATAAAAAAAAAAAAAAAAATCATTGATAATTACTTACTTATTTAGAGATTTGGTGTTGCTAATGCAGAATTAAAATCTGCAAACCTAGGCCTAATCTAATGTAAACTGTTACAAATATGAACAAAAACCTGGCAGTTTTTTCTGTTTCTTCCTAGTTTAAAAAACGTTTCTAAATGAGCATGTTCAAGTTCTCCATATCAAATTATTAGTTTTTATGTAAATTTTTGTGGTGGTTCTTAAAAGATACATTTAAGGTTCTATCTAGTTTCTCTAGTTTTTTTCATTTTTTGGGGGATTATGTCATCATCTTGGAAACTGATAGAATTGAACATTAAAAAATTTCATTTCATTTTCTATTTAAATACATAAGAATTTTTGTGAAATCAGCAAAGTACTGTAATTATTTTTATCTTGAAGGACATTAAACATGGGGTATATAATAGTTAAAGAATGTATAATGGATTTCACCCACCTTGTTGATTAAAAAGACGTTCTCCAGGTACCATAATCAAATTAAAACCATAAAATTAGAAATTAAATATTTTACATCATAAACAGTAACACGCACAACACATATACAAACACTACACACAGTATGTTTCGCGAAACGTAGTGTGTGATTTAAAAATATCGTTCATAGTACTATGTGCATTTTAAAAATATCGTTTATAGTACTGTGTGATTTAAAAATATCGTTCATAGTACTGTGTGTATTTTAAAAATATCGTTCATAGTACTGTGTGTATTTTAAAAATATCGTTCATAGTACTGTGTATAGTGTGTGTTGTGCGTGTTATTGTTTATGACGTGAAACATTTAATTTCTAATTTTTTGTTTTAATTTGACTATAGTACCTGGAGAATGTCTTTTTAATCAATAAGGTGGGTGGAATCCATTATACAAGGAGATACTTTAACTACTGTAATTAATGTCACAAAATTGATTGCAAGCAATTTAAATTTACATTTTTATTCAAAATTGAAAGTTATAATAGTTTCTCCTATATACTTATTATGGAGAAAGTTATTTTTTCGTAAAAAAAAAAAAAAAAAAAAAAAAAATTAAAGTATAAACCGCAAGTTTTATACTTAATTTAAATTAAGCTAAAATCATAAGTTTTATACACAAATATCCATTTTGAGGGTCAAGAGCCTAAAGAAATTTTTTTGGGGCGCCTCAAAACCCGTTCATAAACTTAATTTCGTGCCACAAATATTAGTTTCGTCTATATTTTGCCAAAATTAAATTTCCGCATTCAGAATTCGTCTCTGGTTGTTCATGGGCTTCCTCCGTTTTTCTAGCCGGATTATAATCCAGTGCTGATATTATGATGTCACTGTCTTTCTTATATAAAATATGGCCTAACCATTTCTATTTTCTTTGTTTAATTATTTTGGGTATAGAAGTATGATTATCGCTTCAAACTAGTCATTGTGTTTATCACTTCATAAACACAATTGTGATCATAAAGAATTAACATAAGAGTCATTGTGTGTCTATATAGATTGCTATTGATATAAAATGATGAGTATTTAAACTGATTTTCTGCCTATATTTTATTATATTCAATTTTAAATGTAAACAAATAGATAAAATTGTTCAAATTTTTTCATTGTTCTAATGAAAAAAGTTATTGATATCCTTAAAAATAAAATTTTGAACTTCCCAAGCAGATTTAGTTATCCGCACGGCAAAATAAGGCCCATAGTGCATGATATTCATAGTTATGAGTATTAGTAAAACTATATAACATTGGTTTCCATTAAAAGGGTGTGTAAATACTATGACGAAGCTAAACATATTTCCCTCAAATATTTATATTTTGTAGTTTTGAGCATTTTAGAAAGTTTGCTCTGTTGATAATTTTGTTAGGAAATTTAGATTTCTATTTAACTTAGTGCTAAAGTAGCCTTTGTTAATATGTTTAATATTCTACTTGTAGGTGAGCGTAATTAAGCTGTATTGTTATCTATTTATTTGTCTCTTCATCAACAAGAATTGCACATTATGTCACTATCTGTCCACATCTTTGTTTGTTTAATTAGGTCTATTTAATGAGCATGTCAGTTTGTATATGTTCTGTAGTTCTCATGATAGACAGTATTTCTGTACTCTGTGAAATTATGATGTATTGGTGTATTTCATGACTTTTATGTATATTGTGTGTTAATCTATTCAGTTATTCCTAATTAATTTCTACATTTCTTGATAATTTTATTTAAAATTTTATTTAAATTGGAGTATCTTCTAACATTTCTTTTAGGACCAAACTCTTTAAATTTTAAATTGATATTAGAAAAATAATAAATGATTATATCTGCTAAGATTTACATAATTAGTTTTAGTACAAATTTCTGCCAATTCTAGCATTGTCGTATTTATATTTGTCGGCACGTTTGATGTTCCTCATCTTATAGATCTACTTCAGTACTCTAGTACTCTACTAGGTCTTGAAAATGGAGGAACTCTAAAACTAGTTGACAAATATAAATAATAAGACAATAATGCTAGGATTGTCAGAAGATTACAAATTTAAAACGAAATTAAATTGTGTTGTAAACACCAAAACACTGTACTCTCTTTTTTTCAAATTTTCTCATTGAATTAAATTGCCTAACTCTTACAAGTGGTAGGTCATAGGGAGTGGAAATTTTTATCTGTGTAATTAGTTAAAATATGAGTCATATTCTTCGAGTATAAATAAATTTTGATTTTCTCCTTCAAAGTTATAGAAAAAGAAGCATTGTTAAAAATGCTCTTTGTTGGAATATCATTAAGTGATAAAAATTAAAATTCCAAACATTTAACATATATTATAATAATCCCTAATTAGGTCTGGCTTGGTAACTATATATACATATATATATATATATATATATATATATATATATATATATATTGTTATTTGCCCAAAATGTTGTGAAATCTACCAATTTTCTAATATTATGGTGGTAGTCGCAATGTACTGTACATCTCGTATTGCATGCTTCGTACTTCATACACATAACACGTTTGTAGTGACATAACTTTTATTTTCCTCAATTTGATTAATGGATTTTGAGACTTGAAAATTGTTTCGCGTTGTTAAAAAATATCATCAGATTAATGATAAGCAAGGTAAATAAGTTTGCATGATTTTTAGCGACTAAAACCTGTGGGAAGCTTCAATACGTATTTACCGAATATATGAATATTAAGTTCAATTACCAGAAAACTGACAAAATTCCTGTCATTACATATTTAAAAGCAAATGTTTTAGAAATATGCACCTCTTCACATCTTAGTTGCATGTTGTGATATTTATTCTCTGCTGTTAAGTTAAAATTAAATTCTTTGTGAGTAGAATTTTCGTCTGTGTTATATGCATGACTTTCTATTGATTTTTGACATTGTTCTATTTGACATTGCAACTACCAAATCAAACTTTACATTTTAATTCTAATCCTAATTTGATGATTAATAATTTTACCAAGAATCAAATCAATTTTCTATCAATCGTGTTTCTTAATTCAACGTTTTAATTAAACTGAAGATTGGTTTAGAATATTTTTGAAATTATTATATTTAGCATTTTTTTCATATTTAAATCATTTTAGTTAATTCAATTTTTGTTTTCAAACAGTCTTTGCATCTGATTTCCGTGATTCATTATTTTGTTGGGTTCAGATTTCACAAATCTTGAGTTCTAGTATTTTTCCATTTGTAATGGTTAATATGTTAGGTAATGATAAAGACCAGTAATATTAAATAAACAAAGGCATTTTTATGGATTGAAAAAACAAAATTAAATTTTAATACATGATACATTGAATAATTAAATTTTCAAATTAATTGTTTATAACTTGTATTAGTATATATTTTCCGTTGTTATAAATGTTCTATGTTTTTGCTGTCTCTTCATTGAGTAGTAAATCTATATTTTATTTTGTTAAATATTAAACATTTTGTACAGTTTATTTTTGATCCCGCACAATTTTTATTTGATTACTGCATGGATATCTGTTTCATTAGCGTTTCCAACCGCAGCATTGCACTTTCTCAATATGATTTTCTTCATTACTCTAGTTGCATTGCAGTCACAGCCGTCGATAACTATCAAAAGATATTAAATAAACATGTTTCATTAATCTTTAATTTCTTAAAATAAACATCTACAATCTAATCTAACCATGAACATAATAGTTGTATTATAAATATTAAGATACTTGCAACTTTTTTCTAAATGGGAGCCAATACTTATAACTTACAAACCTTGGACTACAAACATATATTTAATACAAATGTCAAGTTTTTATATTATGAGACAAAATTGACAATTTTTTATTCCTATTTTTAATGAAATATAATCTGAATAACTTAATTCCTCAACATAAGTGTCTTAGCTAGACAAATGACGAAATTGTTACCTTCATTTGTTCACAAAATCAATGCCATCTAGAGCTGCCTTAAATGTTGTTCAATCTCTTAGCTTCACTTGCTATGTTTGTATCATTGATAAGCCTTGTGGGTGTTTATTTTTGTATCATCCTTCATTTGCTATGTTCATTTTAATAGACTATACCATTGATCTTCTCATTTATACTGGAAACAAATACCATAAATAGGGATATAATATTTATTAAATTTGATACTATTTATTACAAATCTAAACATTGTTTCTTTAAAACTGCAAAATTAATATTTACAGAATATCAATAATAGATCCCTCATCAGTTTTAAGACTTGATCTTTGGCTTAATAGTACAATACATTAACATACAATGTACTACTGGTACTCTGTAAAATACTAACTTTGAATAATGGAATGAAAAGAGCTTATAATGCTTCTATTATTAAAATCTGTCACCATTATGCACAGTTGGAGAAGTAAACTTTTTGTTAAAAGTTAAGTGTAATATTTCATATGAATTGTAAAAGTTTATCTGTGTAACAGAAAGTAGTATAGACTACTCTTACATTCCATCCTGATAACATTTTTGTGGTGGCAAGCAGCGTATCTTAAATTTATTGATCATGAAGTTGCAAAAATATTGCTCTTTGTACAAACTTTTTATCTTCTTCATTTAATATATTAGAAGAATATAATACTGTATTACACAACCTCGCCTAAGCATCTGATCATGCGTAATGGCGTGGTTGTAGATTCCAATATGTTTATATTTATAAAATAATTAGAAACAATTCTGTAAATTTGGGAAGATTGAGCGGAAGAAGTGGGTTAAGATAAATTAGTTTGTATTTATATATCCGTAGTATAAAATAGGAGGTTGTCCGTTTAACAGGATAATACCAAAATTAAATGAGGGCATGGACTGCAATGTATTCTCTCTCTCTCTCTTTCTATCTCTGTCTCTGTTTTCCTGCACGCTGTGTTTGCACTAGGCCTGAGCGGTGATCGAGTCTTTCAAGCCTACAATTTATCACCCCCAGATGTACGAGGAAATGAAAGCGATGATGAAAACTGGGAAGAAAGGGAAGCTTCAAGGACTCATTCTGTCAAGTTTACTGAAGATGTGGAATCTGAAACTGGAAAAGAGGTAAAATGTTCAATAAATTTTGACATGATATGTATAATTTCTGTATGACTTTATGTTGTAATTTTATAATGTCTACCAAAAAGTTGTTGTAGGTAGTAAATGGCGTTCCATTACATTTGATATATTTTAACGCTGTTGCTTATAAAATATAATATAAATTATGAGTTTCATCAAATCACTTCATAAATAAAAATATTTTGATTTATTTTCAATATTTAGAAGATCCAAAGATTAGGTATGTACAAAATGATAGATCAAATTTGAACTATTTCTAATTACAACAAAATTCACAATTTTCTTCTTCAATCTTTAAATAAGAACTGTGGTGAAATTTACAGTTATTGATTGCAGATTTCTCAAACCATAATTGCAGGAACATTATCCAAAACACAATAATTATTGTGTAGTTTTGTTCCTTTAAATAGTTTTATATTATTTAAAGGAAAAACTAAATCACAATTTTTACAATTATTGTGTTTATCGTGTTAGCCTAAAGGCTAATTTTTGTTAGAGAATTCAGTAATTAATACTGTCCAAATTTTATTCAATTTAATTATACGTACTAGATATAATGTATGATAAATGTCCTTACTTAAAAAAAATTATAGTCTAGGTCAATTGGTGTAACAATATCTTATATAGACAGAAACATATGAAAACATGTAGCTTTAAAACCTTACTATTACCAAAAAACATTATGAATTTAGTAATAAATAGTATAGAGTATAGGCCATAACTATGTTACAAAGTCGAAATAGAAATGATTAGCATAATTCCAGTAGGAAGATACTTTAAGATGTTCTGCCCACCGGAATTGTGACTTTGACTTATTGACCTTTTTAATACTGGTAATTGATTCATTTATCTAGGTCTAACATGTGCATCTATGTTCACTACAGTTTTGTATAACCTTTCCCAAATGCAATATGATTTCTTTGGATTTTGAATATTTTTCTTACAAAACTGATAAAAAAGTGAGTAAGCTGTGCTTTAAGTCTAAACTGTCAATTTTAAGTTTTAGGGCAGTTTGAGCTCAAATTATTTGTCACTATTTGTGTTATTATTTAATATTAAAAATTGTTAATTACTCTTTATGAAATTAAATTTTTAATTGTGCTAAAATTGTTATTTTATGAGTTTTATAGTTTTAATAATTTTTGTGTACCAATTTTGAACTCTTATATATTATACTTTAAATTTAATTTAATTTGTGCTAAAATTGTTATTTTATGAGTTTTATAGTTTTAATAATTTTTGTGTACCAATTTTGAATTCCTATATATTATACTTTTTAAGTTACAAGTTTTTAAACTTTGAAAATTTTGAAAACACATTCTAAACTATTTTTATAGTTGGTAAATTTCAAAAACAAAAATCCATGTTTTAATACCTGCTTCTCAAATAACTTTTTAAAATTATAATTTCTCATGTTGAATTACCCATCACTGACCCATAAATGTAATTTAGAACCATTTTTTGTTTGTTATATTATAATTATCTGTTTGTAAACACTAATGTTTATAATTTTTTACCGATTTTATTAAAATGTATTTTGTTAGCTCCACTGTACAAATTGTTTGATAAGTTCTTCAATCAGGAAAATTGTTCTACAAATTTTTAAAATAATGGTATTTTAAATATTAAAAAGCAAACTTCTTAATAACCCATATTGGCATGCCTCACGACAAATTTATTTTATATTGTGTTATAATGATTTTTTATTGTGAAAACTTACTAAAATGAATAAGACGGTGATGTAAAGAGAGGAAACAATGTAAAATAACAGATAAAATACAACAAAACTGTCTAATTCAAAACTTGCTGTATTCGAGGAGTTTGAAAATTCCTAGAATGTATAATGATTTGGAACTACATTGTGAATTAATCGAAACAACAACGTGATGTTTATACTAATAACATTTACACACTAAGGATTTCACCCTTTCCTCTGTGAGCAGTGGACGATTAATATTAATTATAGCCATAATATAGGTAGAATGATAATATTCCAATAATATCAAACATGTGAGGACATGTTCATGTTACCTCACTAACTTTAATTCATTAAACATTATTCGTGAATTAATATCACTGTGTAACACAATATAAAATAGTTTAAATGGAAAAAAAAACCCTTAAGCAAAATTTCAATTGAAAAATTAGAATGTAAATTAGTCTTTACCATTTGTTGTTCTTAAATATAAGTTAACAAATTAAAAAAATGACTGCTGTTTGAAATTGTGTTTATTATTTAATTTCTTACCTCTAGCATAAAATATCTTTTATCATCAGTCTACAAAAAACTCATTTTTTGCAAATTGAAGATCTTCACATAGTGATACCAAGGTCAGCATAGAAATTAAGAAAATTTGCCTCCTTTGTCAAATAGCCAAGGTCATATTGAGTTCAGCAAAAATATTAACTATAATTATTAGTGTTAGGTTTTCCAAATAGTTTGTTCTAAGAAGGAATATAATAAAAAATATAATTCCTTATTATATTATTATTTAATATTATTTTTTTCTCTTCCAGACACCTTTTGTAAGACAGAATACACCTCATCCAAAAGAACTGAAAGCGAAAGCACATAAACTATTCAGCAAAACAAAAAGCAACGATAGTAGGGAATTATCTGTAGAAGAAATGGTAAGTTTTTTTTGTTGCTATTTTTTCTTTAATTTTATTTATGTAATAATTTTCCTGTATCTGATTCTAATCTCTATCTAAACCAACACAGTTTTACTATATTTGAATTATGTATTTTATTTATTCGAGTGTTTGTATAATAATAAATTACATCTACTCTAACTTTGATGAAAGTTTGAAGTTACAGTCTTTGTATCAATTATGACAAAATTCACAATCCTAATCCCTACTCTTCTTATTGAGTGATAACAGAAATCACAAATTATCAATTACAGTTACTGCAAATTATTTGACTACACCTATTCGAATAATGAAAGTGCCAGATATTGTTTGTTAATAATATAGTTGATCTGAATTTCATACAAACTGAACATCATTATTCTTCTGTCATTTAATGTTACATCCTTCCATATTGCTAATTGAATTCCGCGCACCATTTTCACTGTTGAATGTAAATATAAATCTAGATTGAGAATTATCATTTAAAGTTGTTTATCATTTTAATTTTGCAAAGCATTGTGTATAATTTCGTTATGTGTTTTATACTGTTTGTGTTTTTATTGACTAAATCTATTTCAATAAAGGATAAATTACAATCACTTTTCTAGGCATGTGCATTCCATTAATTTATAATTACTATAATTTATACTCCATCTAATATTCTTTCAAAAAATATAAATTTATGATTTCATTGTTTGCCATTTTTACTCCATGTAATTATTCAAATAAACTGAATTTCATTCTATAATGTAATATGGTATACTAAACATATGATTTAAATTAATATTTATGGAGTATGTGGACATTTTTTTACTATTAAAATCACGACCAATATTTTAATGAGCTTGTTTTTTTTAAACTTCAAACAGAATTATTGCTTCTTACAAAGTGCTAGAAAATATTTGAACAAATTTGATAGAATCATTATCAAATCTTTTACTGTCATAGTTAACAAAGTTTCAAGTTTGGTTTATATACTTTTAAAGAAAGAAAGGAGATGTTATTAAATAATGGTGATTTTGTTTAAAGGATGATGTAAAAACTATCTTTCGAAACGAACGACTGAATTCCGGCGATGTTGAGCCAACTAGTGAACAAAGCTCTTTCTCAGAACCTGTATTAAAAGATGGAGAGCAACAGAAAGAAGTAAGTGTTAAGTGGTTCAGCAACGTTGATGTTTAATCAAAGTATAATAAAATTGTTTATTTTTTTAAACCACGATATAATGTATATATGAAGTATATTTTTGAGATGGGTAAAAACAAATAGTCTAAATAAATATTAAAATATTTTCTCTACTAATTAATGTTGTTTCACGCAAAAATTACTTTATCAGATATTAAGAGTTACTTTTTTTTTCATTGCAGCAAAGAAATGTTAACTAATTCATTTTTGAACTTTGTACAAAATTATCTTTTAGACAGATATTATTGAAAATTTGTATGTATATTTAAATAAAAGTGCCAATCTTAAAAAATAAAATGAACATTGAAATATTTATCAAAGTCACTAACTTTTCAAACCGTCCTCGTATCTCTGTTACTGACTTAAAAAACTGCCCTTTTATCTCTGTGACTCACTTATCAAACTCCCCTTGTACCTCTGTCACTGAATTTTCAAACAGGACTGGTATCTCTGTCACTGACTTATCAAACCGCCTTCGTACCTTTGTCACCAAATTCTTAAATAACATTGGTATCTTTATCACTGACTTATCAAACAGGCCTCGTATATATAATATAAAATTTTATTTTATAAAATTGTACCCTTTTATTTCAATTAGAGGCCAACAATTTTGTGTTTAAATTAAATTGTAATGAGACACAGTAATAACTTGTTATTTATGTTTCAGAGCAATGATTTATTTATTAATTTAAAATGAATGGCTTATTTCCTTTGGTGAGGTTGCAGGCCACAATAGATTCAGAAGTTATTTGCGTAACAATTTCTTTAGAGTTTAACTTTCTCTAAAATCTTGTTTATGTTATAGACCAAGCTGGTGAAAGAAGCCGAGAATGTGGTTGGCACAGGTATGAGTGCCATGAGCGAGACTACAAGCGAAGCCGGTCATAGTGAAATGGAAGATGATTCAGAGCTCACTGACCAGGTAGGATATCTAAACTTCTTTTAAAAGTGTTAAACAGGGTAGTGATATTCATATAAAACTATTTTAATATCTTTTCAATAACATTATTTTATCTTTGATTAAATAAGAAATCTATTTAAACAAATATAGATTCGAGCCATGTTGTTTTTCACCACACTGAAGATGGTCTTCTATTTTAATAACTACAATAATGTGTTTTACCTGACACTTACAAATCAGATAAATATCTCTTAACTAGGAATGAGCCCTCAAAATTTCAGTTCGAGTTTCAGACAACTACAGTAGAGTCTCACAAACTCGGCACTAGATAACCCGGCAGTCCGGATTACTCGGCGACCCCGACGGGAAAAAATATATATATTTCTAAAAACAGCGATGTTCATAAAAGTTCGGCAGATCCCAAAGCGGGCATTAACTTCGATCGCTCGAATCGTTGATGGTACTTTTCCCACGTTAAACTCGTCACAAAGCTTTTTTACAGATTCCCCTCTGTCAACACATTTTTTAACACATTCATTTCTTTTTAACACATTTAACCACGTCTCAAACGAAACCAACACACGCTTCCATTTTCGAAACTCGCTCATTTTTATTTACTGTATATACTGTGCGTACCTGTCAAAGAAAACTGAAAAGAAATGTTATATTTTCCATAATGTATACTAAATTGATTCGTGGAAAAAAAAGCGGCCCATCAAACGTTTTTGCAGGTGTATGTCTGCTATATCGACGGGTGCCAATGCCGCGGTGTTTTTACGTCACCGGCAATGGGATACCGCTATCGACAAAGTCGTTTGATATCGCCGCCGCTTTGGTGTTTCAATTACAATTTATTTTTTGCCCTTATTCCCGATAACCCGGCATTTCACAATCTCGGCACACTTCCTGTCCACATTACGCTGAGTTTGCGGGACTCTACTGTACTCTAATATTACCGAGCTGAGATCGACTTTGTTTTCTGAGCTAAAAACGATTTTCCAAGCACTACTTGATTTTACGAGTCTGGCTTAGTTTTACTAACTCAGCATGGTTTTCGAAGCAAGTCTTATTTTTATGAGCCTGGATCGATTTTGGAACAAGACCTAAAGTGATGGAATAATATTGTAATGAAAGCTCGATAATTCATAATGCAATAAGATACAATGTAAAATGATACTGATGAAATGAAGAAAACTGTCATAACTGATATTGTATATAAAACGAATGGATATGTTAGTTGTCGCCCTCTCTCAAAAGACAGAAACATATTTTATTAACATGCGTAGATCAGAGGAAGTTACCAGGAGAAAGGAAGTAATCTATGTAAGTGGTATTCCACTTCTCCGCTTCAATGGTATGTCTTTGGTCAACACGCATTCATGCATCACTTAAGTATTTGACCTATCCCTTTAAAATCTTTTTTCCTCAAACAACAGCTAAAGAAAGAAAACACTTTTCAAAATTAGAACTTGAAGAAAATTTAATTTATTTGCATTTTGTTAAATTTCAAGAAGACTAGGAAATTTTTCAATTCACATTGTTTATTCAGTAATACAGTCATTAATACAGTATATTCAAATTGTTAACTGTGAGGCCTATATATTAATGAAAGTACAGCACAAAGTCATCAAATCACCATGATTTAATTAAAACAATCTAGCATTAAAATGATTTTTATTCAACATTTTTATAAAGTATTAAATTCAAAGAAATTCAACCTATTTTCAAAGGAATTCAGTAAAACAGGAAAAAGATATTTCATCCAGAAACTGAAAAATAAAGAAAGGAAACAGCATTGAGTGGGGTGGGGGGAAGAAGTGGGTAAAGATAAACAGGAAATAGACATGATTAATTCTACACATTGAATATATTTCCTGTATATAATTGATAACTCCCTCATGCCTCTACAACAACACTTCCTTTTTGTTATAATCCTCTCCTTATTTTCCATAAAAATATATGGTCCATTATTTAATAATCTATAAAAATGTTAAGTAATACAAATCATCTTATTTATACATTTTTTCCAGTTAAAATCTTATGTTTTCATGAATATAAGGATGCCAGCGTTTAAAGATTAGAAATTTGAGCATTAAACATGATTATTTTTGGAATTAGAATCTCTCAATCTCAATATGAGTGGGGAAGCAAAGAGAAGGAAAAGGGTGGAGAAAACTAGAGTATGGGTTTTTAACATCTGCATTTTTATTACCCTATTCACAGTTTAGAAAATTAACCAATCACAAAAAAACTATCAATATGTATGGAGAAGCTGAGAGATACAAGAAAGTTAGAAACTTAGAGTCAACAGTACAATGTATCTAGCTTAATACAAACACAGATAATAAACTAAATTACTATGCTTAATGGGGAAACTTATTAATCACTCACATTTTACTTTCTTGCATATATAAGTAGTATAGAGGAGGTATTAATAATACAAGAAAGATCTGCAAGCTTATTTTACCACTCTTTGGTGGCGGAGGAGGTTATTTTAACTGGTGATAATCATACCATTTTTAAAAACAAGACTCCCCACATTCTCATTATTATAAGCAATACACAGTAATTTTTATAAAGTGTACGACTTTAAATAATTTATTTTTTGAGAATAACATATCCTTTTTATATAAATGCAAGAAAGAAAGGATATAGATATTATTTGGTGATATTTCCTGGTGGACAGATGTTTTCTAACTCTTATGTACTCTGAGGCAGAGTAGGAGGTTTTTTTTTATTGTTGTCTCCCTTTCTCACACCTAATGTGGCCAAGTAATTTAAAGTTTTCATAATGATGGATATTAACTTTAAATTATTAGAGATGTTATGCTAATAATTCTACTGTTTTTTAGTACAAACAAAAACCATCATCGAAAAGTATTGGTGTGTGTGCTGATTACGTTTTCATTGTGTGATTTGTACATTGATTATTAAATTATTACACATACAGTATTAGACAATTTTTTGTTCTATTTTTTTTTTTTTGAGGTTAGTGTTTTTTTTAGTGGATGTGAATTATTTATTGTTTACAAATAACTTAACTTTATTGTGTGATTTTTAAACCTGAACTAGAGCGGAAAATATTGTAAAAAATCTTTGATCAAAGGCTTACAAATATTTTGCCGATAAAACAAAAATAGAAGAAAATGACATAATATTGAAATGTGAAGAAATCAGAATTGTACTATAAATTCAGTTGCAAACCATCCTTGCTCATATTACGGTAGACAGTATAATATGTATAAATGGAAAGATTTTGGTGCTTGAAGGGCGTAGACTTAAATCTATGTACGAGTATATAATTTTGTAACTACAAAAAGTGTACCATAAAATAGTAAGCATCTGATGAGTCGTAGAAAAATGACTGATGACTTGTTTTAAAGGTATTGGGTCAAAGGACCGGGAAAAAAATAAAGGTTTATTGATAATAAATAGTTTTTATACATTAAGTTAACCCCTAAACATGGGAGATTTTTAGTAAGTAATAATACCCACAGTGGTACTTTTTGGAGATGTTTTAGTAAGCTCTTGTAACTGTTCATTCACATATTTATATTTCATTTATAACACAAGCCATTATGAGAGACTCCATCACTTTGAATTTACTAAAAAACTATTAAATGAATTATAAACATAAGTAATAAAAATACTAGCCGATAAACACGTACTCACTTATCTTTCAAAAAACTATACAAACATACCTATAAAATGACAAAATAATCTTTACACATAATTTAAATGCAACGATTCACTTTTATCTTTCCAAAACAAAACAATAATGCTATAAAAACATGAAAAAATTACTACAAAAATGTGTAAACAACAGATACTTCTTCGTATTTAGCACAATAGCATTTATAGTTGATTAATGAAGAAACACTTGATTTCAGAATTTATTTCAAACTAACAAAATGCACTGAATTCAAGCAGATCTTTAGTAATGATAAAAATAGCTTTTCTACATGTTCAGTGTATTTTATGTTCAAACGACTATGATTGGTGATCCCAGATCTATGTCTCCTCAATGACAGTAGCCGTATTAACCCCAATAACTTTCTTCTTTTAGAAGTTCTATCACTATTATTAATAATATTAACAATTAAGTGTGAAAATAATTGCATGTAATTAATAAGTTTTGGTGCATGGGAAGTAAAGGTTGGGGCTTTATGTGCAGGAGAAGCATGTTGGGTTTGAAGTGAACGACAAGAACGGTGGTGCTCGACCTAATCGTTTACACCGTCGAGATACGCCACACCATCTTAAGAACAAACGTATAAACCAGGCGTCCACTACAGACAAGGACAAAGTGGCGGCCATCATTGCAAATGTCAGTAGACTACCATCTAAATGTCACATTATTTGATTACTTATTAGCACTTGTAGACATAGACTACTGCACATTTATAATTCGTTCATTATTAAAATAGTTCTGCATGTCATTCAATTTATTAGGGTTATTTCATAAATAATGCATATTATATTGAAACTTAAATGTATGTTTTGTTTTATACATTATATCTTTGTAATTCTTCTATGTACCTTCTTGCTTCTTAATGAGCTTTCTCAACACTTTGGATACTTTGTAATCCATCAACAATACTACTTTTGTTCGGTTTTCATATGGGCCTAGTAATTTCAGTATAAAGCTCTTCCAAAGGAAATAAACAGTATCCCATCATAGATTCTATAAATTTCGAGAATAAATCTAAATGTATGGATTCTTATCTAGATTGTGAGATGATAACCAAAGATCATTTACTTGACCTTCGACTACTCTTATTGAAATTTTTTGGGTTGTGGACGGGATGAATGTCTTCACTCATTTGATTGTGATTTCACCTTTGGTTCGAAGTCTCTTAACTCATGTTTCAACATAGTAATTAGTAATAGCAACAATTTAACTATGAATGCTTGTTCTTCAACATGAAATCTTTGTTGTTGCAGTATTCAGGCATTTCTACTTCTTTTCAATATGTTATTTATTATTAGTACATAAAATCACACTCTTTAATTGACAAAATTTTGTGCTATGTCTTTTGATGTTTCCGCCTCGGCTATTCATCTGGCACAATCTCTTCCATTCCCAATGATGTCTCCACACCTGCTTCTGCTTCATCAGTCTGCAGTCTACTCTCTTTGTTTGAACTTCATCTACCATATTATTCTTGGACTTCTTCTCCCCTTTTCTATTCTCTCTAGTGCTTCTTTGGGGATTCTATTATCCTCCATCTTCAGTACATGCCCAAACTGTTAACAACAGTTTGATTCCTTTCGATTATGTCTTCAATTATTCAACCATAAACTGTTCCAAAGATCTTCATTCCTTTTTCTATCCTTTCTTGTAACATTTTTAATTCCTCTGACTCTCTTCGCCTGGAGTCAGATCTTTCTTTGTTCATGTCTATATCCCTGACCCTCATTGTTTTGGTTCCTTCCTCTGTGATCGATCACCGTTGTATATCATTCATCATGTTGTGAATTTGGTTACTTTTCCACCAATACTTTGTCGTATATCCTCTTGTATCTTACCATTTTTGGTAATCTTGCTTCCTAGGTAATTTAACTCAGCTATTCTTTGCTTCTAAATGTCATTTTCTTTTCTGGTTCTTTGTTTCTGTGCACCTTCAACATCTTAGTCTTTTCCAAATATATATTGCAATCCTTGCTCCCAAAATGTTCTCACCCATTCGGCTAGTTCTCTCTCTAGGTTCGCCTCAGTTTCCTACCATGTTATAACATTTGCACATGCTATCACTTTTAGTTCCTCTGTTTTTCTATAGCTTTATACTTTTTATTACGACAATCAATTATTATATTACATATGTGTGACATAAGTGACATATATTTATCAGGTTACATGTAATCATTGACCAATAGGTTATGTAGGACTGGTACATCTTTAAAACTAGAATGGATAAACATATATTTCATTGTATATACTAAAATTCTGAGAAACCAGTATCAATCATATTTATTGATAAACTTTTACTAAATTCAGCTAAATTTAAAGACAGCAGATTAATTATTTTTTAAATCTAAACTTTTTTTAAAAATCAAATATACATCATCTTATGACATTTCCCATTTCATCGTCGTCTGTTACAGCCTCTTCCATTCCTGAAGATCTCTCCACATCTACTCCCTTGGTCTGTTTATACTTCTGAACTTTAACCTTCCATCTTGTCCATGACCTTTCCGTAGGCCTTCTCTTTTATATTCTCTCTATTACTCTGACTTCTTCCATCCTCATCAATTTCCAAAATGTATCCTCTTGAATTTTTCTTAAATGTGCATATTAATTATTACAGTGAGTGTTTATACATCCATTTTTTTAAATTTCTTAATTTTATTGTCGTTTAAAAAAAAAAAAAGAAATATTAAAAAAATAATAATCAAAATCTATACAACCAAACGTTATCAATAGCATGTGCATGTAGGTTTAATTTGGTGGGTTTTAATTTTGTTTATTTAACCAATTAATGTAGTTAATATTGCATGATTAAGTGGTGGCATGTTTTGTATACCTATACTTATTATGAATGCTATTGTATATAAATGTTTTTAGTTAATTTGTGTTCTTTTTTCCATTTGGAAATAGATAATGTCTTTTAGAAAGTGTACTTTGTAATTTGTTGTCCTATTTGTTTTAGAGAGGTAAATTTTAAACTAGCCGTCCCTAGTTATTTCTGTGGATGTATATCTTTATGAACTAAGGCCATTATTTTTATGCTATTATATTTTTAGGTTATACAACTGTGAACACATAGGTAGGCATATTGTATAATTTTCCATGTATTTCATTTAAAGAAAAATTGCAATCACATGATCTCCTTTTTGTCATTATTAACTCCTTGATCTGTTATTGACTGATAATTTTACAGAAAAGGAAAGTAAACAATCCCTCTAAACAATAACAAAGTTATTAAACATAATGAAGTAAATATGTTTTCTTCGACAATCATACTTTATACTTATCTTAGTTAATGATAAGGAATAATCATTGGTTGAATACAAAATACGAGTAACTGGCCCTCAATTCCTTACTTAGCTTTCCTAGCTTAATCTGTATTCATTTTCAGATTATGTACAAAATTCATTGACTGTGTAAAGTGGGAATTTCAGCATTACTAGCCATAATAAAAAAAGTAGTGTCATGACTTAAAACTTATGTTTAACTTTTAAAGGGAATGGTTTCTGATTTGTTTATTAACTTTATTTATTGTTTAGGTATTTTTATTTTAAAATCTATACAGTTATGTGCGTTTTGTACACCTGTTGTGTTTATTTAAATGGTGTTTCAACATAATGTATAAACTACCTAATATTCAAACGCTTCATTGCATTAAATATACACTGCTAAGTAAATATATTTCTTAGCACCATATTCCTTTTACACCTCAGGTGTAAAACACCATTCACACCTCTCAGCACCATTCATTGACAGCACCACTCCTTTTAGCTCTCAGTTATAACATTTCATTTCTTCATTGTTCCAAAGACAATTTTCTATTCTAACAGTGACAACAATGAAACTAAATAAAAATAAGAACAACACCAAAAAACAACAATACAAACAACAACACCAACAATCATAACAATATAATAATAAATATAGTTACTTTCACTAATTATAAGTCGTAATTAATATATTTCAGTAAAAATACAGTCGAACCTGTCTAATTTGAACTTATGTAATTCGAAATCGCGAATAATTTGAACTTTTTCCACGGTCCCCTGACATTATTATATACATAAAGTAGAAAAATTATTTTTAAATCGAACATCTGTTTGATAATTCAAAGTTAAAACCAACAATATTCATTTAGGAAATGATTAAAATCAGCTCGTCATATAGCCAGAGTAACATTGTTAAACAATCAGTATTACTTTAAATTGCCTCTATTATGAGATGGACTGCCTGCGAATGGACAGAAATGGAAAAATTTAAGGACATCCTCTCCGTCTACAGTTATCTGCAGTCGACAAGTACTATGTTGTAGACATGCGCACATCTAGGCTGTACTGTATTGTTGAGTCGCCTTCTCACTCACAGAGACCTTTCATTTGGTTTGCTACACTGTTGCTGAAAGTTATGTCTTTTAATACAAGATGTATAACAACATAATTAATATTATAACAATAACAATAACAAATTATATAAAAATACAAAAGCACCATTATTCAATCATTTAAATTTGTTAAAAAAAAACTCCACGGAATAAAAAACATACATTTTCAACAACTATTTAAATTTAAATTTATTCTTAAAGACATTTCCTTTCATTGGCTTGCTAAAAAAGTTTATTCTTGAAATGAATTTTGGCCTCGGATAGCAATCTCCCAAAAGCCACCAGCCTGTTGTCCACAGAAGTCATATTTACTTCTGGTATCATGTGTATGTACATCAGCGTTACGGACTGAAATGCACTTAAATTTCTAATATAAAATTACTTCTAATATGTACATGCAAGAGAGAGTGTAAATACCTAGAGTTTTAAAAACATTTCTATATGATTCTTGATGGCCAAATTCTTACTGTTTTTTTTTCTTCTGCAAATTCAAATTAATGAGCAAGAAATCTTACTAGTTTTTTTGTAAACTGAAGACCCTTTGAGCCATTTTTTTAGTGGAATTACCTCACAGAACAATCCCATAATGTAAATGAGAGTAAAAAAAAAAATCTAAAGTATGGAATTCTCAGAATTTATTCTGTACAGAACTGATCCAAATTTCCAAATTGGAGCTGAATTTTTTTAGACAGCTCTTTAATGTGATCCTCCCAACAGGCACTTCCCTTACAAATTAAAACATTTGAATATATATTTATATGTATAATCTCTTTCAAACTGACAGTCAATAAGTCGTTAACTTCTCTCATTTCACAAAATTTGACTTATTTAAATATATACAGAAGAAAGCAATTTTGTATAAATTAAAATTAGTTTTGAAACAGTGAATTCAATTTAATAAAATTCACCCTATAACTAATATGGTAACTTGATAGCATGAAAATTTCTTATTTATTTATTTTTTATTTCCTAAAAATATACAAAATTTTTTTACTGATCTATGTTGAAAAAAAAAGAGCTGTTATAGAACTCATTAACTGGTGTAGCTCCTAAAGGTAAGAAGAAATTTTTTAAAAACCATATTAAATGGAAAATTATTTTAAATTTTGAGTTAAAATATATACCGCTGAGACTAAAACTTACTTTGCTTGCTAAAATTGATTTTAATGCAACTAATTTATAAATTTCCATAAATACATCCAACTAAGAGTAAAATCTACCTTACTTGCTTTGACTCGAAATCTAACTAACTTACTAAATTAATGTTGAAGATACTTGAACGATTATTGTAAATTTTGTATTAATTTTGAGGTTACTCATTTAAAAAAAAAAAAAAAAAAATACATTCTTTTACAATAACCTACTTTTTTTAAACTTAGAAAACATCTTTGATCATTGGGGACTTAAACCAAATCTAAACTCTAATGGCACAAAAGCCTGTGAGATGGCTTTTTAGTCAGGTAATGTTCCGTTGGCATATCGAAATTCCCAAGACCATTGTTCTACCATTCTCAACCAGAATTCGCTATCAATTGTAGCTTCTCAATTTCACTCACGATGTTGGATCATCACCATAAATGTTTGAGCCACCCATAGAAATTGAACTCTGAACCTCTAAACCTCTAAACTCATGAAGTGATATAAGTAACCTCTTGACAAGCTGGAGGCTCTTGATCATTGGATGTATTTACTTCAGTTCAACCTATAAGTTATAAGTTCAACCTATAAGTTACAACTAACAGGTGAGAAGTTAATCTAAAAAAAACTGTAACTACCGCCATTTAAAAAATTACTAACCAACTTCTCGGGTCATGAATTTGTCCAATGATTCATAAGGCTGAATATATATATATATGCCAAATTTTAATAAAATGAGCTATAATAGTGAGGGTAAAGAACAAACATTCAAAAACATATAATGAAAAACATTAAAACATAAACATGTAATAATATGAGATTAATTAATGAAACTCAAAATTTGCATTATATGAATTTGGTTAAATCATTATGTATCTCACAAATATGTAATGTAGAAAAGTTGTATGGCCAGTCTAACAAACTTAGGTTGCATTTATTGTACAGATCCATTTTATGTTACATAATTAAAAAAATAATGTTTGATTTTGATATCATCTATCATCTAACCACATAACATAGTGACGCCAGAACTCCTGGAGGCATTTGTTGTATTGTGCTGCTTTTGGGCTATATTTGTACAAAATGTAATTCATATCCAAGAGCCAATTTTAAGAATATTTGAATGTAGGTCTCTGATGCTAGTAACTTTTCAAATTTAAAATAGTTTTAAATCATATTTGATTCAAGTTTGATCAAACTCTTTATCCAATGGTCTAGTTGTGACCTCCGAAAATTTTAAATAAGAAACAAAATGTTTAAGCCCTATTATAAAATAATTTTTAAAAAATACATAAGTTAATAAGGAGGGGGACCCTTTCATAATACTGTACTTAATTTTATACCCATAAGAAATAAATTGGGATTAACTTAGGAATAAAAAAAGAGGGAAGGGGTTGTTGAAACCTAGTATTTCTTAAATTATTAAGCTTCTGAACATATATTGCACTATCTTTGTTGTTTTTATTTTCATTTAATAGTAGGGAACTTGGAACATTCGTCACATCCTATATCTCAACCTTTAATATCTTTTGCCATGCCAGTCATTTTGAAGGAAATTTCACCTTCATTATATACTGTTCTCACATCTCTCTAGGTCGACCCCTCGATCTAATATATTGGTCATATATTTTAATAGCTAAATGTTAGTTCTTCAATTAAACATGAAGCAACATACAATTTAATAATCTTTTTTAATTGCCGTAAAATGTTGTCCTTTTTTGTTCGAGATTACTTAAACAAATACAAAGTCAATTTGTTCTAACTTATAGGCCTAGTCTTCGAAATATTTGCAAAATATCTGAATTATAACGGTCTAGAGAGCATATTGAAGCCAAATTCAAGCTTTTCTTAATTCTGTATATTCACTGATAGAATTTTATGAGAGTTTTGTTAACAATTACATAAGTGTCCTTCTGATATTTGAACTAGTTATGCAGATACGTAAATCCCCAAAACTTAAAAACAACTTTGGATTTATTTGATATAGTGGCCTAAATAGGACTGTTACAATTCCTAATATGTAGTTCCGAAGTTCAGCAGATACGATTTCCATATAATTTGTCTTAATAGGCCACTCTTAGATATGATATTAAGGTTCAAATGTTACGGAAATCCTACATGTAACCATGTAACAGCCTGAATTGGCCCTTCAAATTTCCTAAATTTTGAGATCCACTGAAAAATTATCTAGCACTTTTATTTGCTTTGTATTCTTGATTTTTATTTTGTGTTAAATAAATAATAAAAAATAAGGTAAGTGTTAATACCAAATTGTGTCTTGTTAATGGGATTTTGCTTTTTGTGAAGATTTGATCGTGGTACACATATTAGCTATTTATCTTTTCAAGGTGGTTTCTGTTGAATCAAGAGTGGCTTTTGTTGATTGGTATTATGCTTGGGCTAAGTTAATAATTTTAGTTACAGACATCATGAAAGTTTACATAGGTTATTTAATTTTCTATATTCATATTTTACTCATTTAAATCATTTATAATTGTTGCTGTTAATTTCACTGTCATTAGTTTTTTTTACTGTTTTTTTTTTTAACAGTTAGTTGCTGTACTAATAGTTTATTAATTGCAGTTAGTTACACGTTTTATAATCTAGTTGTAGTGGGGTTACTTAAAAAAATACAGGTGATTCTTATATCCTCAGACTGTATTTCTTTTTATTGTTAGTTACAAAACCAACTACGATTTCTGACTTTTGTTGGTTGTAATATGTATGGGTAATTTTGGGAACGAATTTTTGTGAAGACGTCATCAATCGTATGTGCTACTCTGTTAGTCAGTCAGTCCGCCATGAGTTCAGCACATAATCAGTTGTTGAAAATATACTTTGCAGTAAAATCTTACAAACGTTGTGTTGAGTTGTTCCTAGAAAAATTGTCCGATTCTCCTATTTCAGGAAAATCAACAGTGTATAATCTTGTGCAACGTTTTCATGACACAGGAAGTGATGATAGGCCTAGAAACCACCAAATTTCTGTCAGTTTGCCAGAGTTTACATAGCGTGTTCAACAGACTTTTTTGCATTCTCCCGGTAAGTCACTTTGGCAGTTATTTAAAAAAATAACAGATGGAAGCAATCTGTCAAAGAGCCATAAACATCTGAAGTTTTGGCCAGATCAAGTTTAGGTAATCCAAAAATCTTTGGCCACCACAGTCGGCGGATCTATTTCCTCCAGATTTTTTTTCTGTGGAGCTATCTTAAGTACTTCGTATACCCCAATAATCCTAGAATACTGAAAGATTTACGAAACAACATAACCAACTCTGTAAGGGGCAGCTCACTCAATGCACTGAATTGCGTATCTGCAAACATGTGTCGTTGAGTAGATTTGTGTAAAAACTGTAATTTCTAATGTACAAAGTGTGTAAAATAAATAATCCGTTAACATAAATTTTAAAATTTCTATATTGAGGTTTTTTTTAAAGTTCGGAGATGTAAGAATCACTTTGTATTTTCATCACTGATTTTATGTATTATTATATTTAATTGTTCTTTATTTCACTTTCTCATATATATATATATATATATATATATAATTTTATCATATCATATAACCCATCACATACCTATATATATATATATATATATATATATATATATATATATATATATATATGATTGGTTAGATTTTGTATGGACAGGAGACAGGCTTACCTTGGAAAATGGTCCTTTGTATTACCTAATAGTACATAAGTAAGAAAACTCACACAAAAAACACTAAAGTTTTGAAATATTTCGTAAACACTGTTCACTTTCTCAATCGGTAGAGTTAAGGAGAAGTCTGAAGACTGAGTGTTGAACCACAGAAAGCCTGTTGGGAAAAGGATAAAGGATGATTCATCTAAGGTTAAGATTAGGGGGGTTCTCTTGATTTTGTGACCCATTGATGAGACAGTTCCCATCTTCTTAGTTCTGAGGGGTTACATTCTGAAGGGAATGATTTTATGATTTTGTCATATTATGTCATATTGTCATATATGTCATATATATATATCTCTCTCTCTCTCTCTCTGAAATTTTCTGAAATGCGAAGAAAGCTGGTAGGCAAAAATTAGAAAATCACTGTTAACGAATAATTTCTATTTTAAGTACTTACTCTTGGATTTTGTATAGGTAAAAGTAGTTATAGAATAGAACACTTTCCTTATTAACATTTAAGGAAGTTTAAAGATTAAAGTTTTCTGAGTACACAACTAGATCCTTGATGAAAGGGCTTAGTGAAACAACAGAAAAATATATCCGTTTGAGCTGTAGAGATATTATAGACCAACCGGATCATATGGTTTTTTTAAATCTTGAACTGAAATTCAAAATAATTATTTTTATTCAATTGAAATTTTGACTAACATGAAAATTTTGAAAAGTTGAAATTAAGAAAAATTTGTATTGTTGTCTGCAAACTTCGAAAACCAGAAACACAGTGTTTTACTAAAATACTCATAAAAAGTAGGTACTTCTAAAATTCAAAAAATTTTACTTTTTTTGTAAAAAATGTCAAACATTATTGAGCTGTAATAAATTAATTTCACCATTACATTTATCATATTAAAATATGTGTTAAATTCATGTAGACACAACTTAACTTTAAAAAATTAAATTGAAGATGAATTCTTATAAATTTGAAAATTTAGAAACTGTTGGTTTCTTTTTCATGGTTTTAATATTTTTTGAAATCAACTGAAGTATGATTGATTTTTTCCACCGAGTTTAATTTAGATTGGATAATTTCCAGTTTTGGCCTTTTGTTCACTTTTGCATAACAAGTACAATTTCTTACATGGAATTTACACACCAATTTCTATCACAAATATCTACACAAACTTCTAAAATAAAGATTTTTTAGTCACCTTTTTCAAACCCGATCACAAAACCTTTAATCCAAAAATGTAGCATTTTTTGTAGTCTTTATGAAGATGTACAACATGACTAGGGTTAATACTTAAAGATTTTGAAATATGGCATTTGAAGTTTGATCATTTTTGAAGCTTTGTGTTATTTTGTATTGCACAGAACCGTATCATGTGACATGTTATTTTGAAGGTATTTTCATACTCAATTATGATCCACTTTTACTTTAGAAAAAAAAAACATTGGCTCTCTTATGTAAAAATACGTAGAATACTATCTTTATGGTGTTGCCATTTTGAAACTGGTAAAGTTAGGGGGAAAAGATCTTCATGTTAAAGTGTTTTTTTCATTAAGGTTATTAAAATGATGTACTATTTGATACATATTTGCATTTAAAATTTTGAAGATCTGAACTTAGTAATGTTAATTTGGAAACACCCTGTAGATAAAAACTTGAAAATATTTTTAAAAGATTCTTCATACATGAGTTAGTTTAGAAAGTTTTTTAACAACAGTTCTTATCTCAAATGGTTTAACCACAATACATGCGTGTTACATCCTGGTCTGTTACACCCTGTATATTCACATACATAAAGTTTTTAGTTTTGGTTGCTTAGTATTTTCATTATGAATGGGTGTGTCAGAAAGTTTTTGCATTATTTATTTCATGGCATTCAAGGTGGAATCTTTTTAATTTTTTTTATTAGATAAAACTTGTACCCTAAAAACTTTGATTATTGTAAACAATGGAAACACCCTATTGGTTGTCTGTTTTAATTAACAAATACAAATAATATAAACAAGTACAAGTAATATAAGTACAAGAAGTGAGTGGTCAATTTTACTAACTGTGAAAAAATTTCTTTTTCTGAACTTGGTAACTGAGGTTTGACCACATTATTTTAACCCTAGTAATATAAGTTTATTTGTTTTCTTTACATTTCTCCACACTGTATTGTGTTAAAAGTGTCATATTTTATCCACAGTTACATGAACTTTCTTATGTAATGGCAACTTTCTTAATAAATAACAAGTTAGCATAACAGTTTGATTTGCATATTACTTTCAAGGCCATGCTAATAAATATTGCAATTAACATTCTCTAAATAGATTCAACAAATCTCCATTTCAGTCCAGTGTACTGCTGTTGGTATTTTCATACATTAGTCATTTTTCTTTGTTTTGAATGGTAGGTTTGTCTTGTATGTGGGTTTTTTATTTAACATTTTATGTAGTATCTCTAAGACTAACAAAATAGGATTATTATTAGTATGGATTAATTTGCAGAAAAAATGAAAACAGTGAGGAATATTTTTTCAGAAATAGTGAGTTGTATCAATTTAAACAAAATTGTTATTTATAAGTTTTTCTCATGTATTTCTTATGGGAGGAAAGTATATATATATATATATATATATATATATATATATATATAAAAGTATTCTTCTTTCCAAATTTTCATGAAATTTGTTGTTAGTATTTTTACTTGATTAATAAAACAACAATTTTTAAATCAGTTTTGTTGTGCACAACTATACTACTACTCTTGGTTTCGCATTCACCTTTCAGTACGGGAAGTCCATAAGCAATGTAAATCAAAAAGTAATTTCAGCGCTACTAGCCAAAAATATCATCACATCCATAGTTTTACCAGATTGTATTTCTCTGTTCTTCTATTTTTTTTATTAATATTGAAACTAGTTATTTTCCCACCAAATGAATCGGATAAATTAAAATTAAAAAAAAAATAAATAAATGAATTAATTTTTTTTTTTTTTTGCACAAGCTAAAATCAAATTTATACTTTCACAATCACAACTAAGAGAAATTTACTATAGATTACTTGGTTATAATTTAACTTTATATGTTTCACATGTACACCATGAAATTTGATTTATACCTTTCCTGTCCTGTTTAGTGTAGATAATCATTTTCACTTGATTTTTTCTTTCTTGCAGAAAATGTTAGTTGTGACAACATGAACTATTAAGTTAATAAATCATTAATCTCTCTTTGCATGTTTTATTTTCTAATTTTAATTAGAATAATTGTAATAAATATGTTATCTGTGACTTAACACGAGAAATCCTTTAATTTTTCTTTTTTCAGTTTATATGTTCATATAACTAATTTCACTACACGTGTTCGGACATTATCATCCATCCTTGGGTGATAAACACTTTTTTAAAACATTCAACATAAAATACAAGTATCCACATAACACTTACGCACACGAAACACAATATTTTATTATATATTAATGTTTTAGCGCCGGCGCTATATAGTATATTGTGCTTTGGTTACTGTATGTATGGTAATCAATCTGTTTATTAGCTCGAAGGTGAGGGTTGCATCAAACCTTTTCTTATCATTCAACAATCCATCCGGGTTCTGCATCTCGCCGCGATTAATCTGGTATTCTTCCATGCGGTTTATATAATTGCTGTTTTTACATTTTTGTAGTATTTGCATGTTTACTTCCATGCTATCATATTTATGATCGCAATATATGAAGTACTCTGCAAACTTGGATTTTTCAGGGTATTTTAGTGCTTGAATATGTTCTTTATATCGTGTTTTAAACGAGCGCCCTGTCTAAACGAGCGGATAGGTAAGCTGTGTGAACAAATTCATATATTTTTCTCATCGAATCCATTCTAACTTTACTAGTATTTGTAATGTCTTACAAATATATTTAGTAAATTTAAATTGAATAACTTTTATTTACTTTGAAGCAAGTTTAAAGTAAACTATCAAAAATTGGATACTATAAATTTAAATTGGCAATCTCTAGCCTACTACGAATTCTATACTATAAAAGTAAAATTATAAGTATTTTGATTTCAAAAATATATTGTAAATTATTTCTTATAATTATAAAACAAATATTATAATCCAAAAATTATATATAGTCATGAGTGAAAACATTTAAGGTAATTTAAGTCATTACAACAATGTAGCAAGTAGATACTGAGGATGATGACATTATCAATGAAACATGTTTACACTTGTATTGTTCGATTTGTGGGATTCGCATATTCTTTATTATAATTTTAAGTAATTATTTTAATGTTTTTCAAAATATTTCTAAAATTTAGTTGCCTGTATTTTTATGTGAATCATAGACCTCTCTTTTAGCTATAATGGGAACACAATTTTCTTACACCCCTCTTGTCTTGCTCTGAGTGTTACGTTACTGGTTGGGCTATGTTCTGTAATATATCAGTGCAACACTTGTTTGACATCATAACATTTGTAGGTCAAGTAGTAGTTCGGCTATCTCCCATATGACATATACTGAAAGGTGAACTTGGAACCAAGATTAGTCTATGGAACTATAGAGATGATATTTCCGGACAATCTCTGACTTTTCTATGGATTTAGGTCTGAAACAAAAAGCAAACTGAAATTTAGAAGGTGAAGGGGGGGGGGAGAGTAAACTCAAAATTGACTTTTAATGAAATTTTGCTAAAATGTAGCCTCTATAGATCCAAATTAAAAATATTTGTCACCATCTCTCCAAAAATGCCTAGAGTTTTTGGTGAACAAAACTCATGAACATATTATAAAGTGTTGGTAAAAGGTGCAGAAATCCAAACCAGTGATTCAAATTTCATATAAAATAAAATTATAGTTTATAAAATATTATTGAACAAGAACTTAAATAAATCTTGACTGCCATCACTAAAAATTTTGATTTCAATTTGATATGATTTACACTTGGAAAAAATGTATGGTACAAATTTTCGCTCTATTTTAAAAATTTTAAAAGTATATTTTTATTTCACAAAAATTGATGAGGAAGAGAGAGACCTTTGTCTACCAACTTATCTCTTATAAGAAATATTGGACAATATTGGTAATTAAAAAAAAAAAAAATCATTTACTTTTGTAGTTTATATATATTCCCTAGAAGATGCTGTCGAATTTTATTTTTGTTTTTATGGAAGAATTTTGTGAGAAAGTTAGAGTAATGTTTTGTACAGTTTGTTTATTATAAAATGAGTAAATTATCCAATATCATGATTTTGTTGTAATTTCCATTTAAAAATATATAATTTGTCACAAAATAAAATAAAATATTTCTACAACATATGCAATTTCAAGTTGAAGTATGGTCATTCTCTAGATGTGGACATTTTAAACAAATGTACACTGTAATTATTATCATTAAATATTTCCACGATTTCCTAAGAGAACAATATAATTTATTGTCATTATAATTTGATAGTTTAAAACTAATCTGAACATGCACAATCCAAATTTTATTACTGTACTACATATTTTAAAGTTGAACATTTTATTCTAGGTGTATTTTTTCAGATGTTTTTGTATAATTACTTAAAACAAAATAGTTGTAAGTTATAAATTCATAAAAAATAGTTCTTTATATGCCCTAAAGATAGAGGTGTTTTTGAGAAGTTTTTGTTAACCAAACTTTATTTTTATCACAGATTTCAAAATTTCCTTCAGATTGTGAACAGAAACGTATGAACCACCGATTGGATTTTGATGATACTTGGTTTATAATTTCAGTTTACCATTTAAATGGTTCGATTAATTTTTCTTGTAAGGGAACATTTGATCACATAATTTATAATTTTATAATGGCAAAATGTTTTCTCAACAAAATACAATTTTTTTTCCTGCATACTAAGTAGTACTTGAAATTTGATGCAATCATGTTTTCTCTTTATTTGTAGGGTAATTTATGTCTGAGATAGCTTTCTGCAATTATTACTTTCTGTAGTTTTGTCTATCCTACAATTTAGTTGAGACAATTATACTCCTTAAAACTATAAAGTACTGGCAATATGTAAGACACACACACACACACACACACACACACACACACACACACACACATGTGCGCACACATACACACATGAGTAGAGTGAATTTGAATACAAATCAATTTAACCATTCTCAGAAACCAAGAAATCAATTCTTTAAGGTTTTATAGTAAAACTTAAAACTACAAACAACACGACATTGGATTGTAACTGAATTCTCATCTTCCACTATCTTTACATTTCCGTATAGTTTTTCATGGCTGACTCGGCAGCATCCTTTGCTGGTGAAGTCCTTGACTTTGTCTCCAACTTTTATCAAATCCTGTCTCCATGATGGCGTAGTTTAGTTTTCTATGGACAAATGGGTAAATGTGAGCACTTTTGTCCTATATAGTATATGTTCTCTCTATATAGTAAAAAAAAATTTAAATAATTTTAACACAGTTCAGTTTAAAAAATTGCCTTATTTTGCTATATAATATATATTTCAGCTTTAGGCAGCTTCAGACAGCATATATGTAGTTGAATTAATGATAATTTAGTAGAAACTAAAATATGGCGAGGTTATTCCTTTTTATTATTATAGAGTTATCCCTAGTACTGACGAAGTTTACGTTAAATTATTATTATTAAGGCTACAAATTTTAATAACTAATATGTTTTCTAATCAAATAAAATATTACTATATTTGTTCCTCCCTCCCTTCTTTTTTTCCATCATTGATCATCTCTTCTCATGCATCTAAAGGAGGCATTACTTAGGGTGTTTTGTAAACTATTAAACAACTAAAATAATAATTACAGATTTAGTTAATATTCTATGTTCGGTTAATTGTTCTTTTTTACTGGGTGACTTATGTAACCTGATCCCATTAAATTTACCTCCATTATGATTCCAGTTCATTTTCAATAGTAGCAGTTAATTTTTCAGTGAATTTATCAATAATTTTCATTTTTGACCAAATTTGGTACGGTACATATTCTTTGTTTACTCTTTAGATCTGATTTTTATTATTTTATACTTTAGGAGTCTTATGAAATTGAACTTTTTAAATTTTATAGATGCAAATTATTAGTCATACAATTTTTTAATTAGAAGTGGAATATTTGATTGATTTAAAGAAGAAAATTGTTATTTCCCTCAAAAGTTCAGTGGAATATTCTTATTTTCTTGAATATATATTTGATTTAACTTACATTAAAGCTGATAAAAAGTTACATTGAAAATAATAATGAATTAAATACCTGCCATTTTTTGAAAACAAATCATTTGAGAATTGGTATTTGTATTAATTGTAACAGAGTATTAATTATAAAGGAGATCAGTTTCTTCACTTAGCACAATGCTTTGAGCTTAGTAGTGTTTTATAACCTTTATGAAGGTTTGGATGGAAAAATATATGAGATAAAACATGTCAAATCTTATTTGATAATTGAGATATGAAACACTGAAAAGATAAGCACTATTAAACTGCAAAAACGAAAACAGAATATTAAGTATGGATTTTTATTTTTTTTTATATATAATTTTACTTTCAAGCTAAACAGCTATACTTAATGCCCGTAAAACTAATGAGAATTGAATACAATATATATTAGTATCCTTTTACTTTCTAATTACAGAGTAAAGATAGTATTGTGGTGATAAGAAAATGTTGGTATCAAATAATCAAATTCATCTAGATCATTTTTTAATGGAATTTTGTCTGATTTATTAATTAATAAACAATAGTTCATATTTTAAAATCGATTTTAAGGAAATAGGACTTGTTGCTTTTTACTTTCCACATATACGTTGTATAGTGGAAGTTGATGGGTCAAAAAATTGTTTTATTATTTCTAAATATATTTATTTGAGGTCCTCTGAGTACTCCCTGGCATCTGCTGTCCATTTCTGTCATGCTTTGTAACCCTTATGTTTGAGCTGATTTTAATCAAATTAGGTTTGTGGGCATATTTAGGCCCTATTTTGGAACTTTTCTTTCATTTTTTTATATTGCAAAATTTGGGTATAGCGTTAAGAACAAAACACAAAATTGCGGCTCTAACAATCTCCCAGTGTTAATAATTTTGATCAAATTATGCTCAAATGTAGCTAAGGACCCAAAAAAAATTTATTGGTCATCATCTCTAAAAACTTGCTTGTTTAACAGTAAAAAACTTTTAAAATCATCTGTGTAGTTGTTTTAAAAGTGTAATTTTTCAAAATCAGGTCTACAAATTTTAGTGAAAAGCATTAAAGTTACCCAAACTCGTGTGCAAATTCTCAATTAACAAAATATTAGAGTTCAGGAATAATTAGCATAATACGAACTTGACCACCACATTAATTGCTCGATTTTAATCATATGCAATTTCCTTTAGTGTTAATAACACGTGAAGCAAGTTAGGACCAATTTAATACACAAATATTTTTCTAATTTTACTTTTCTATCGACAAATACCGATCTAACGTTTTTAATGACATTTAGTTTTGGTTGGTTTCTATTTGGTTTTGGAGGCGGCTGATGAAAATGTTTATGTGATGTATTTCAACCATTTATTACTATTTTTTACATGTTAGGCAGTCTGAAATAAAAGTTGGAAGAGTCGAAATGACATCTGTTTTTGGAGCTTGTTATCTGAAGGTGTGCCTTCTACACATTATATAAATTAAATGGATATTTTATTGTAAAAGCTATTATCAGATATACTCACAATATTAGAAATTACTCTCAGTTTTGAAGATTGGATTCATAATTAAAGTTGGAATGGTGGTCCTTTAAAGTATTTTTTCTAATGTTCCAACAATCTGTAGGGATCTTTCTAAATACAACAGCATAGTGACTTTACTCCACTTCCCTTCTTTATGCTCATCTAATGTGCTGAACACTACCAGCAAATCTAACTTGCTCTCAACCAAACCTGACAAACATGATTACAAACTAGTTTATACTCTTGTACCTATATGTCTATCATTTACTCATGCATCAGTAACAGTTATTAATAAATTTAACATTTTCATGTGGGTACATTGTCAGCTCTCAAGCAAACCAACTTTTATGAAATTCACAAGTATTCATTTACGAAGAAGTTTTCGCCTCCACTTGCTACGTTCGTGTTCATAACTCAACCGAAACAAACTTTGTAACCCAATTTTGTTAAAATTTGAATGTACAAAATTTAATTTCTTATAGTTATTTCTATATTTTGTTTATTACAGGGTTCGGGGTGATACCAACAGAGTAAAAGGGTGGGAGGGGATAGAATCCAAAAATGTTCTCCTCGATCCTGAATAAGTGTTGTAGGAGAGGTATAAAAAATAGGACTCTTAAAAGTAATTTAAAAATCACTAACATTTTGTAATTTACTGTTGGGTTTTCTGAAATTCAGTAGGTTTATATATGGTAAAAATTTAAGTCTATATGTTTAACTACATAGGTTGAATTTAAAACATTATTTTTCTTACTGACTTTGTGGAGTGAGTTTCTGTTTTAACTTGATGATTTGGAATTTCATCTGCATGCTTGTGTTTGTTTTGTTGTGCAGTCATGATATAATGTGATCTTTCTTTATAAAATTTACTAATATGATTCTTCATATCTGTAATAATTATCAATATATGTACAAGGTTTTTTTTATTTTCCATTTTAGAATGACGGCTACTCAAAACCATTAATAAACATTTCCAAGGGATTAACACGGGTGCTCCGATTAGAAATACACTCCAAAGTATTCTATATTAATGTAAATAAGACATGACTCACCCATCAAAAATAAACTTTAAACAAATGAAAAACTTAATTTGATCTGTTTTCTTAACTTTTCCATGGGAAAGATCAATTACTTTTTTGATGTTTTTATTTATATGAATTAAAACATGTTTTTTCATGTTTTTATAGAGTTACAAACATATCACATAAATTATTTTTACATAACAGTTACTGTTTCGTGCTATAAATTTCGTCTAAAACTTGATGCAACTTGTAAATATACATCAGTATGAATGAGTAAAATATAAACTGTAGTTTAACTGTTTAACAAGCAATAAAAGCAAAAATTAATCAACCTTAAAGACTAATAATAGATTCAACAATGCTTACCACCTTATCATTTAAACAAAACTAATCTCTAATTTAATGAAACACACAAAAATTACCTTCCATTTGTATTGAACAACTGGAGCAAGCTGCTAAGCTTTAGATAATGTTAATCTATCAAGAGCAGTATTGACGTATGGAATGTTATAGTGCTTATCTGTTCAGTTGACTCAATTATCTGTTTGCTTGACTGTACTATATGTTCTGTTGTCTGTACAGGCTATCAGTAAGAAGAGAGATGAAGATTGTTTAGATTCAGAACCAGCTCCTACATCGTTCTTCCCAACACCACCAGGCTCTGCACACGGTAAACACAAAAAGTGATTTGTTTATTTTAAGTTAACAGTTATGAACAAACTAAAGACTAAAAAAAGTGTTCGCATATGGCATACGTTTCAAGGTAAGTTTAGTTTCCTTATCAGTTTTGGAGAGATAACAGGGTAATATTGGTTTTTGTATGACTAATTGACAGGCTTGGCACTTCCTAAGAGCTGTTTTATGAACAATAAAATATAGGAAAATGTTGAATAATAATTTACTAAAACGTTAGACATATTTATATTATTAACAACGTTATTTAAAAATCATATATAGTTTTTGAGCATCGTCTTTTATTCAAAATCCTGTATTACATTATTAGACACAGATAAAATAATCTTTGTTGGGTGAGGGGAGCATACTGATTTGTTTTTATTACAGCCTCTATTTCTGTATTAAAAGTGTGTTCTTAGTCATGTTATTAAAACTGCATGACAAATTACAATAACATTGCAGCAACTAGGGAAGTTTATTACTTGTATTGGTCTAATTTGTTGATTACATGATGTAAGTTTCATTTCTTAGTGGCAATTCTCTTATTTACTGCTGTTGGTAGAAACGTATAGTGTGCAGAATGTTAAGATGATAAATTATTCGGACATTTGCTATAATTTGTGTACATAAAATCCAATACATAACGTTTCAAGAATATGGATCAACTTTCATTATCGAGTGAAAAAAATCTAAAACCTGAAAAAGATTAACCTAGTATCTATGACTATGTTTGAAACTAACACTAATAACCTAAGAAAGGTATCTAGGTCTAAAACTAGGCTTAAACGTAAGAAATAAAAATCACCAAGTAGAACCGAGATTATAGGCAGTATAATTAATAAAAACCACCTAAATAAATCAAGTTTACTACTTTCTAGAGTTTTACAAAATATATATTTATTTTTAAGTGCGCGTAACTAAAAAAAATAAAAATTTCACAGTTTTATATTCAAAATGAAATGTGAGAACCCCAAACAAAATTATAGTATGAGAATTAATCTGTTTTCATTCAAGATCATGTTTTATAAATTGACACTAATTTTTAACTTGTTATACTAATAAATTTTTTAAATGGCTTTTCATGTGCATTATGTAAAGTGTCTAAATTCTGGTGCGAACCACTGATTCTATAATCTCAAACCTCTTTTATTTGATAGGCCTAGGCTATGTCCTTGGAAATCTCAGATGAGTATAGACTCAAAATCTCTGTGATTTTCAAAATCATTAGGATGAATACCTGTACAAATGTATTGTCAAAATTATAATTTGCATCAGAAATACCACCAAAACATTCTGAAGAGTTATTATAAACATTTATCATTCATCACATAAATCTAAATCAAACATTCTATCCACTTCATTCTCACATGAAAAGTAACAAATAAAAAAATAATTTTAAACGCATAAAATAATAACATGAAAAACAACTTTCCCAACATCAATGTACGAAGTTCAACAGCCGGAGATAACGTATAATAGGTCAAACCACAAACTGGTAATGCATTGCATAGTTGACATGGTATTCATATAAAAAAGTTGATTTTATCAGATTTTTTGTTTGTTGGTGTTTCATTTGTATTAATTTGTGAAAATGTTATGTCATGTAAAATCTTAAAAATCCGAAAATATATTAACAATCCATCTTATTTTTATCACACTTCAATTAAGAAGCTAACATTTAAAATATTATTTTATACTGTTAATTTATTTAACATAAATAACAGATTCATTAAATGTATAATCAAATTTGGAGAATAAACTATTAGAGCAAGTAGGGCTAGTCATAAAATTATGATCAACTTTATATTTTTGACCACCAAATTTTTTTTTTTAACTTTAATAACATAAGGATTAGCAATTAGATCCTTTATATAAATTTATAGTTATCTTAATACCTCCGAGATATATGTGTTTTTAAAAATGAAATGATAGTGGAAATAGTGTCATTTCATGTGAAACAATACACATAAACTGTGTATTTGAAGTATGTTTTTTTTGTCTGTTTTATGACAGCATTAATGTCTTCAATACCAAGGTGTATACAGCATACATACAATATAGGTGGTTGGTAATTACAATATACGAAACACACTTTTAGCCTACAATGAGTTACCATTGTGTTACTTTCAACCTAGTTCCTTTAGTTCACAAGTAATATAATGTTGAGTCGTTTAAAAACTTTTTATCGGTTTTCACATTTTTCTGAATTTAGGTGAATAAATGCCTAAAAAAAATAATGTAATCGACTTCCCTATTTTTCCACATTTTTTTAACCACTATTCTACTGCTTCCTTTATGTATTACATTTGTTTTGTTAGTTTTAACACATACATATTTTATTAATATTCGCTTCATATTTGTGAATAATTTCAAACAAAAAATGTTTAAGGGCAAAAGGGAGTGGAAGGAAGTGGGTTGGGACTTGGGATTGAGACAGAGTGTCAATTGTAAAATTACAAAACCTGTAATATTTTGATTTTACCTAATTGAGAATAGAAACATTTTATTTACTTTGATTTAATTATTGGTAAACTACCCTGGTATAATATGGCTACTGGGTAAATAATAGGCAAGGGAAATAGAGAGGTTAAATAAATTACTGCAGTTTTTTTTTTTTAAGTCATTGCTTATTTAATTGGTATTCTTAGTATAGATAAATGTTTGTTTTTCCTGAAAAGATAAGGAAAATACCAAAGAAAATATTTAATTACTGGATCAACCATGTCATAAACACAAACAAATATAAACATTTTGATAATAATTACATGTATCAGTTATTATATATTTTTATATATTAAGAAGCATATTTTCAGCATATATAATCAACTGAAAATGTAAGCACAAATAAGAGGAAAATATTTCTTGTAGACCATTTATTATTGTTTAGAATACAATTTGAATTACCTATGAAATAAATTATGTAGCCACACATAGTTTTCCAGAAAATAAATTGAAAGCGAATATTTTAGTTTTTTTAAAGCATCGAGTTGCATTTTATATCTGTTTTTTAATGGTTAATTCTAAAATCAAGTGCTGGTAACATAAACTATTTTAAGTAACATAACTTCTCTGCCTTGGTTATCTCATTTGAATGTCTTTATAGGCGATGTTTTTATCAAAACAAGCAATTACATAAGATCTGACTCGTTCATATTGCTATTAATAATCTAAAAGTCTGTTTTGCAGTGTTTAATGGTCATATTTATGAGCTAAGCCTATTCAAGTCAACTGGGAATAATACTATGTTTAATCTTGGTAGTTTATCTTAAAACAAGATTTTGAGCATAAATCTTATGTTGAAAATTTTAATGATTAACTTTTAAAATAAAAAGTGAATCAAATGTGTTGACCCCTTTAAGTTTTGAAGTAATTGAATCTTGATGTATGATTTTTACCTTTGCTGCGTTGAATTTATTGTTCTATGTACAGGTTTGATCTATTAAATAGTTTAAATAATTGTTATCTAATCAATCGTTTATTACCATCAGATGATTGATTAAACAGTTTAAAATTGTTTTTGATCTATATTGCAATAATTTATCATAGTACACCGTACAAAATTAGTTTAAAATGTGTTGATTTAAAATCTTACCAACCCCAACTCTCCAAGATGAAATATAATGAAGTTATTATTCAAATTATTGTAATTAAAATCCCGATCTCCCAAATTAAAAACTCAACATTCAAAATTCAATGACATATGTTAGTAAATGTAATAGTATGACGAAAATATGCTTATTTTCTACTTCATTTCATCATTTAATAATTGACAGTTCATTTTAGGTATTCTATTCATCATTTTATCATAAAACATTGTCTTGTATGCTTGGCTTGTCAAAAACCCCTTTAATAGACTTAATAATGGTGATAATTTTAACCTGTGTTAAAAGAATGTGTGGATGATGATGTCTGAGAATTGTTTATTTATAGTTTAATGTGCAGTTTTTTTAACCCTGATGTTTGTTTAATTAAATGTTGACAATGTCTATTGTACTTCATGTACTTAATGACAATAACAAAAACATAATAAAAAATAATTGTCATTTTGTAATATAATACAAGTCTTGGACCAATCGTACGAAAATATACATCTATATCAGTTTTTTGTTCTATGTTACTATCATTTTATTTTTGTTGTTGTTTTTTCTAAAAGATAATTTAAATTACCGGTAAATAACAATAACACAAATTAACTGAATGATTACCCCATATTTTTTTCTAAATGTTTTGTTATATTGATTCTAAACTAAAAACATTATACACTATAGATCCACCATCTTGAATTTAAAAATAGAAATAAAAAAAAAAAAAACAGGTCTTGTGACACTTTATGCCACATTGTTGCTTATTCATGGTAAGAACAATGACTTTTCATGACTTTTTTGTTTAATTTAATAATATACGTTTTTGATTAAGAGCTTAAATAAGATTTCATATTTTTTTCAGAAATACTAAATTGAAGTTTCAATCGGCTTTTTATTGTTCAAGTTTTCAGTTATTTAATAAGTAGTAGACATTGCAAGTATTTCAAGAAAACTAATTATACTTATTTTATAAAAAAACTTTTAAAAAAGATATAAAATAATTTTGTGTTTAAAAAGAAAACTTATAAAATAACTTTGTAGTTATTTTAGGTTTGAAAAGATAATACAAATTTGTGTATTATCAGAATTCTTTTACATTAAATCTGTTTAATTCAGATTAAATATGGCAGTCAACAATATTATGAATGTCCCAAATGTATTTAAATTAAATTATTTAAAAAAATTTAGTAAAGATTGTATTTAACTTTCAACTTATTATTTAAATGTTAAAAATTTGTTCTGTGTTAACTTAATGTGTTAAGCTTAAACTCTTTTCCCTCTTATTTTAAAACCAAAAAATATGAGAGCACCATTGTCTGAACATGAAATGGAATAAAATTCAATATGACACAAGACCTCCTTGGATTTAAAATTTGTTTTTCACTTTCAAAATTAAAACAAAGTGTATGGTACACTGTAAAATGTAGAATTAATACATTAAATAATAATATAATATATAGTATAAGTTTTTTATCAATGTAACAAAAAGTGTAGGAAAAAGTAGGGGCAGAAACGTACCCTGCACAATCTAATCACTACACTAAGCCCAAATAAATATCTAATAGATAACAAAAACTTTAACGTATGTTAAACTACATACATTATTGATTCGTTTCATTATCCTAAATAATATATAATTAAAATCTAAATTGTGTCCCAATTAGAGAGAAATAAATATTAATATAAGTGTCATTTATTTATAGAGTTAGAAAATACAGGAGTTGAGATTGCAGAAGAAAGATTTGAAATATGCCTGGAAAGAACATCTGGAGGCTTAGGACTAAGTATAGCAGGAGGTTTAGGTTCAACTCCATTCAAAGGTGACGATGAAGGGATATTTATTTCCAGGGTGACTGAAGGAGGCCCTGCAGACTTAGCTGATCTTAGGGTAAGATTTAAGCTAAATATATAGTATTTACACAAGTTTTAAGATTATCACAGTAGGTACGGATATTTATGGTGATTGTGAATTAAAGACCTGGAAGTCATGATTTGTTTAAGGTCGTAGATAAAACCAAGGGCTCTTTTAATTTCATATGTCTGTTCGCCGGTCTCTCTATAAGTCGCAACTTGTCTACACAGAGAAGACAATAAATCCTATATATTTTAAACTTTGGATTTATATTCTTTCTATTGTCCCATATATAGGAAAAATATAGCGGTAACAAAAAAACTGCTATATTAACCAATAACGGTTAATGGTAACCTTATTATTGCTATAAGGTAACCAATATAGACCTTGGCGTGGGAAAAAACTATCCAGTTGAAAAAGTTTTTTTGTTTAATAAATGTGGGGGTATCAAATAAAACTAGAAGTTATTCGGATTATGAGTGTGTATGTTTATTTGATTAAAAAGTTAATATCTTAGTGCTAGATCAAATTTAAAGTATCAGATATCATGCCCCTCTCCCCTCTCTAAGATTAACATGACATGACCTACAAATCTGAAAACAATTATTTACATTTGAAATTAAATTGCAGTGCATAATCATATATTATAGTTTTTTGTATGATGAATACAACTTAATTTGTGGTATTCCACAACTTATTTGTGGTATAATTTGTGGAAATGTTTTTTTTTGTCAAATTTTAAAAGCAGTTTTTGTGAGATAAAACCAACGTAGTGCGGTTTTACACATACCTTTTTATTTTGCTAATCAACTGTAAGGTGCTATTGTGATCAACACAAAGAAGTTTCTGTCTACAATGTTTTTATATTATTGTTGTGGTTTGAAAAGATAAAAGTGAATCTGCATTTAAAGGGAGTTTTGTCCTTTTGAAGGTATGTTTTTATAGTTTTTGAAAGATAAATGAGTATGTGTTTATTGGTTAATATTTTTATAGAATAATTCTGTGATTACTTTTGTTTATAATTCTTTTAATAGTTTTTTAGTAAATTCAAAGTGTTTTTAGTTGTGGAGTCTTTTAATGGCTCAATTTATAAACGAAAAATAAATATTTGAAAGAACAGTTGCAAGTGTTTACAACTCCAAAAAGTACCACAACAGGAAATAATCCTTTATTAAAATCTTTTGCGTTGAGGGATTGATGCAATTTTGATTTGTAAGAGCTTATTGTTCAATTTATCAGGTCATTTTAAAGTGATTTCAATCTAACATATTTTTCAATAAGATCATTAGATTTTATGGTTTCGAAAATTGTTGCAAAATTCAATAAAAAAATCTACTGGCTTTTCACATTTATATGCTTGTATATATTTTTAAAATACTAAAAATAGTTGGTTTAAAATTAGATTTCATAATATTTAATAACAAAAATAACTCCTGATTTTCCTGTCTTGTGAGAGTTTCTGAAAAGAAAAAAATGTACAAAATGTTTAATGAAGTATAAAAATATCTGAACTTTTGTTATTAATAGGTTTTCTTATGGTGGGTAGCCTATATCTAAAATAACTCGCAGGTGATATTTACTAACTTAACTACATTACCTGAAAGCTAATGAATATCATTTTGGAAGTTTGGAAGTTAAATTAATTCAATAATTTGTGTTAAATGAATACATAGTTGTTGTAAGAAGATAATGAATACAAAATAAATTTGAAAGACAATACAATTTTTGACAATAGACACTTTAATTGACATTTTCAATGACTAAATCATAATTGGCAGTTGTTATAGCTACAAATGTTTACTGTGTAAAATTCTGTTCTCTTTCATTTGTTGATTGAAGTTTACACAAGTGTTGCTCATTTCAGAGGAGTGAATACTAAATGTTTTGTGTTTAGGTAGGAGACAAATTGTTAGCCGTGAATGGTCACTCATTAATAGGAGCAGATCATTACAATGCTGTAGAGGTGCTACGCTCTGCTGGTAGTAATCTTGTACTAGTAATAGGAAGAGAGGTTACCAGACTTGTGCCAATTGTAAATAAAGTAAGTGTCGGTTTATTTCACGGTTCTAACGTTTAACATTTATTTTGTAATAATAGTGTTTTGGACTAAATTTCAATGAAATATTATTTTAGTATGTTTAAACATCTTTATTTATTTATTTTATTTTTTTAAGTGCGCAAATTTGCGGATTCAGACATTTTTTAGTAATTCCAAACATTTTGGTAATTGACAGATTTAAGTTTGATATAGGAGATTCTTGTGTGAAGCATATTGAAATTCACAGAAATTTAATGAACCATTTTAAAATGACAGATGTTTTAAATGGTTTTGTCCATTTTTTAGCAGCATTCAGTGTACAACTTCTATATTATGCCAATGGCAACTGAGATCCGAGGTTACATATTTTTCAATGAGAATAAACTAATTTCTCATTTTACAAAAAACTGATTTATATTTTGTGTAAATAAAAAATCTTAAGAATTTGTTTAAAATCTTTGTCAGCCCATATCCCTAAATAGATATCTCAGCTTGCAGATGGTTAATTAAATCATATTTTGGGAACACCCTAATAAAATGGGTTTTGTCTATTTATCCCCCCACCCTCCTCTTCTTCTTTCCACTTTCATCTAACCACAATATTCATAACAAATTCAGATCTTTGTATTTTTTGATCTGGAAACTTTTCTAAGATGATCTAACATTAGCACAGTCATTAGGCCTGTGATCGGAGCATTGCTGCTATGGGTCTAATTCAGAGTTAGAAAGCTTGTCAGGACCAAGTCACTGAACCAATCATAGCAAACGGGGACATGAGATTTAGTAAATCTATTTTTAAGTGGGTTTGCATGACATTGTTTGAATAACCATGACAAGATATATTAACTGTCAATAAATATATACCTTATATAGTAGACGACGGTTATCTTTGTGATCTACTTCTTTCACACACTCACACATGACATCTTGAGACTAGTTATGTTCACATATAACCTTTTACACATTACACATCATAACATTGAATCATTACATAAATTAGTATCTAAATATATGTCAATATCACATGAAAGGACTGTGGCCACATATCTATCCTACAACAGTCACCTTGTATTAATTATATTAAACAATTCATAGGTTGAAATTAGCCATTTTAACTTTTTAGATAACTGATTGACGAATAAATAACTTTTTTAAACATCAGATAGGCATTTTCTATGATACTGTGATCCACAAATATGTTAACTGGATGGTTTTGTTTTTCCTCACAGAATTCTCCAATTACTAGGACTGGAGATTCGGCATGCTCAAGTTTAAGTACAAGCAGAGCACCAAGTGCTGCTTCTCACAATTCTGTGATTACCTCTGGATTCGAAAGTGCTTCAGGGTTAAATGGACATGTTCTTCCAACAGACAATAGGGTAAAAGCAATTGTTTTTAATATTAAATAATGTTTTGTTGAGTAAGTTTTATTTGTAATTTCTTTTTAATTTAATTTTTAATTAATGTGATATTTAGAGATTTTATTTTATGGAAATTGAACATTATGTATAATCTGAACAAATAAAAAATCTTAGTTGTCCGAAGAATAGATTATTGTGGTACTTTATCTTTTTGCTGTTTTATGTGGTATAGAGAACCTTACATTTGTGATGTTATCAACAACATTAGAGAGGTTATTTTAGTTTTTTATATACAGTATTTTTACGTAAACATTTTATAAAATCCAATTTCACCAAGACCTCTTCTGAAAACCCACAAAAATGATCAACTAGCGTTTGCATATTAACCACAGCTGTAGTTTAGACTGACTTATTTATTCTGACTTATAAGAGTTTTCTTAAATGGTGGAAATTGTTGACTATTTTAAGTAATTTAAAACTCTTATAAAATTTACAATAATCCTTAGTGAGCTAACATATTCTTAAAATTTGTTAAAATTGATTACACATTCCTTACACTTGGTGAAAATATTTTTATTGTAATATTTCTGTGTTTCAATTTTCTGAGACGATATTATGTTTCTTGTATATTTTAAAATTCTTTAAAGATTCATCATGATTGAATGATTTTTTAAAAATAATTATTGGACGAAATGTACATAATAAATAGTTTTGTAAAACATACATGTAATGAAATTAAAAAAAAAATAAAATCAAAACAGAGCAGAGAACATACAGAAAATTGTAGTTCTATTTCTAGGATCTAAGTTCTGCTAGAACACACCATATTCTTTTTTCTCTATCTTTCCCATCACACTCTTTTCTTAAAACGAACTAATTACAGGCCTATTTTATTGTACAGTAGTAGTATTTGGTATTTACTCATACTAATTGTTCCTAAAAATATTTTTTTATATCATAGGTTTGTTTTTTTTTTAACTTTAGCGGACTTTTATTATGTAATAATGTATTTGTAATACGTGCATTATGTGTGTCTGTGTTTTATTGTGCTGATAATATTAATTTATATATTTTGATTGTAAGGTAAAAAAAATGTCTGACTCAAAGGATGTAGAAGTCCGTACTCAAATAGTATCAACAACACTTATAAGGGACCAAAATGGGCTTGGATTCAGTATAGCAGGTGGCAAAGGTTGTCCTCCATTCAAAGACAATTCAGACGTAAGTATAATTAAAGATAATATTAAATCTACTATTTTTTGGTTTAAAATATATGTATATGAGCTTAACCCAGTTACTTAAATATAGATTAAGTATATGATAAATACAATGCTAAGGTGTATGCTATATAAAAAATATAAGGGTGAAAAACTGTCTATGATTTCATTTGTAAATGGCGTCAACCAATCTTCTTGATTTTTTATGACAAACTGTTTATAAACATGAGAGTTTTGTTTTTCATTGTTGTGATAACCTTGAATAGCATCCAGATGCTATTCCACCACGCATTATTCATTGCTCATAGTCTAGCTATAATAACTTGGGTAATGGTGATTGTACAACATAAATCTCAAAGTGTTTTAAATTTAAATCAGTAGTGCGGTGCAACATCATTTTCAGAGTAATTACGGACAAAAAATTCATTGTTATAATCAATTTAAAGATACTAGAAATGTGGACATCAAGAAACCTTCAGTCCCACCATGCACATCGAAGTCATGGTTTGTATAGCTTTTAACCTTAGTTTTGGCACGCGGCTCATTTGAGCCGTAGAAGACATTAACGGTTGACAGACAACTGTAAAAAACTCTGATATTGCAACTCGACATTAGGGTTACTTAAAATCATCCTACCGAAATAAATGTTATACCATTGTAAAGCTGACGTTTTGTAGATGCATATACATGTAATCAAAAGTTCATAAAACGCTATAAAAATATTTAATTAATTGGTAAAGTTTGGTGTGTTTTACTCGTAAAAATGGCGCCTTACCAACTCGCATTACAATATAAGCGTCCTACTTTGTGTAAAGGTCAGGAACTGTAAATTATTTCAAATAAATGTGCAATTGTACTGTTTTTAGTACAAATATTTACCTATCCAACAGAGTTCGCCACATGTCTATAACTTTTATAGTATTCAATCTATAAATTAGTTACGACAAAAACTCATTTTACAGATGTATTCAACAAAAAAAAAAGTTGTTTTCTTCAACTCAACTTTTAACCTATTAAATGGTGTCGTAGAGAAATGAATTATACACCATTGAAAAGCTCCTGTTTCAATCTTTCAAAGTTGTCTAACCTGAATTTCATAGAGAGAACAGAAAAGACAGAAATATTTCTCGTAGTTCGGCAGTTTCGCGAAAGGCGGCACCATGTTACGACAAAAGTTAATGCCAATTCCAGGGTTAAAAGTCTGTTGATGAACACAGTTTGGAACTTGGCATTTCTAAAACACTGTTCAGAGTGTGTCTCATAAATGTTTGAGATTGCATACGAGTTGATTTGCTGTGATAATTCTGAATATAACAAGGGGATGCTGAAAATTACCTTAAATGAATTTTGTTCAGTGATTAAGCAGCTTTTCACGTAAATTATTACAGCAACAACTGTAAAATAAGTGGGTTCAACAACGAAATAATTTTTTTCCAGTTAGTTAATATGATTGATTTAATAATGGTTGATAGAATTTTTGCTGAAAAAACTATTACAGGTGTTACTTATTTGGACATGCTCAAACTCTATGTTTTCCCACAACTCGGCAAGATATAATTCTATCCAATTACAGTCTCAACGTACGAGAAGTTCTCAATCGCAGGTTTCCTGGATGTTGGATTGAAAAGAATAGTCCTATTATTTTGTGGTCATCAAGAAGCCTTGATCTGACCATTAATCACTTTTTCTTCTAGGGTTATATAGTTTACGTTGAGAAAATTGGGATCTAAACCGTTTAAGAGAGAGAATCACTGTGGCACTAATGACTGGTATGATCGAGCGTCCCTTGTTAGAAATCACCTATCACCTAGAATCAACGTAATTCACCATGAGAGATGTCTGATCCTGCCTTGGCAAACCATGACTTAATTTTGTGTGTCTATTCAGTCAAAAGCTATAATCAAAAATAAGAGATTATAAAAATTAGTAGCTTTGGTTTTATGTTTGATTTAGATAGTTTTCCTTCTGTTGGTCATCATAGATACGGATGTGATAGATTCTATGGTCTACAAGTTTAATAATAGTTTACTAGCATTTTACGATAAGCATGCACTAGTTGTATAAACACGTGTAATAAAGGTTTTGCTGACAGGCACACTCTGAAGAAGGTAAAAGATTGATTGATGTGTAATGTTAGAGTACAGTTGGTGAAACCATTATTTTTTTTTCCATATTTCACCTTTTGATATATGTAATTAATGACACAACTGTAGAACTATCCAACAAACTTCAGCGTGCTTAAAGTTATTGATTACCCTTAATTTTTACCAGAAAAACATGATAATCATAAACAAATTGCAGTCTTAAAACTAAACTATTTTCAAAATGATCATATTTTGTTGTTATTGTACTCTATTCCTGCTCACTGGATTACCTCGCTATCTGCCATGAGGGTTTGTTTTTAGCTCAAATTTAAATTCGACTGACACATAACGACGACCTCATTATTACTTATATATAACTGTGCAATTCAATAAATCACTTAATATAGCAGTGTGGTACTATAATTGGAGTGGTTTTTTTTATGTATTAGAGGCTATTTTAAATAGGTGTGTATTAGAGAGCATGGGTGGTTTATTTTTTATCTCCATTTTACTAGTTATTTTTGTTATTATTATATTTTTTTCTAATTTACTATTTATTTATTGCTTTCTCTGGAGTGTGAAATGTAAATTTCTTTAGTTTTTATAATTTATGTTTAAGAAGTTATTTTTATTTCATTTGATTTGTATGTATTGTTGTTTTTTGTCATTCTGTTGTTAAGGTTAAGTGGAAGAGAGAACCCTATGGTCCTAGCTTTGCCTCATAAATAAAGTGTTTGATTATTATTAGTAGTGGTATTATTATTAATAAACTATTTAATATATGTTTCTGCTTTTCTAGGCCATCTACATTTCAAGGATAACAGAAGGAGGAGTTGCTGACAGGAATGGTAAACTTCAAGTTGGTGATCGTGTTGTATCAGTAAGTCATTTAAAAAATGTAATTACATTTACTATTCTGCCCTTATGGCCTGGTAAAATAACTCCAATTTTTACTAATTATATTGAAATTTACTTTCTGTCAAAAGATAAACGGAGTAGACATGGATGGTGCTCGACATGAACAAGCTGTCGCCATGTTGACGAGTCTTGAACGATACATGAGATTGGTTTGTGAACGAGAAGTATTAGTACCAAAAGGAAACAGCCCAAACCCTGCACCGAGTCCGGCACAGACTGGTTTATCTGGTTTTGGAGTCCCCAAACCATACACAGGGCTTTATTCTGCAGGTAGTTATATGGCAAACAGACCTGGTTTCCGAAGTTCTACTTCTAGTACGGGTTCTCCTCCAGCACCACCTAGACCTGCTCCTCGTAAGCTTACACAATCATCATCAATATCGTCTGAACCTGAGACTACTCAGGTGAGTATCAACAGCTGATTATTAAAAACAATAAATTGTATTTGTTTAGCTCTGGTAGTCACGCAAACATGACAAAATTTAATTGTACCATTTTATCAATTTCATTGTTTATATTGTACAGCATCATTTTAATTAAAATCAAAATTTACTTTGATTTGTGTTAAGTAGAAAATCATTGTAAAATTGTGTGTGCTTTAAAAAATATTGTTCAATTTTTTGGAAATTTTTACAGTTTTTAGTTTATTACGCTTACAATGTGATGTAGTTTACGCTTCCACTTTAATAACATTTATTTGTAATATGAGTAGCTTATAAATATTGTAATTAGTTGATCTCCATCATTGTAAAATAAAGTAACTATAAGAGGGGTCCAACAGCTACCAAAACCAGTAACAAATGAGGAGTTTCAAGCCATGATTCCCGCCCGTTTTCTTCCTGCTAAGGATCGTCCCCCCACCGGGGATGCGCCAGAACCTACGACTTTGGTCACTCTAACCATTAAGAAGCCAGATCCAAAGTTACCCAACGGCATTGAGTTTCCAGAAGCACCAAAAACCGTTGGTAAAGTGACTGAAACAATTACGAAGAGCTTGCTTACCGAGACAGTTGTGACAAGAGTTACGGATAACAAACTCGTGGCTCCTGTCATCATTGAGGTAAGCCATATATTGTTTGTGTTATTAACAAAACATAGGCCAGTTTGTGTTCTAACTTCTTTTTTTTTAACTAACAAATTATTTAGTGTAGTGGATTTGTGGAGTTACTTGGAAGTTTTTTGGAAAGCTAATGTTTGTGCTAAAACATTTAGCTAACTACAAAACTCATTGATTAAAAATCACTGAAAATCCTCTATGGGCACCCATCACGATCTTTGAAAAGTGGTGAATTAAAATGTATTTGGGCTTTTAATTCAGTAATATTTAATTCTATATAACAATTTAATATATAATAAAAGTTATTTTTCAATAAATTTGCTACATATAGGAAGGTCTTTAACTTTTGTTTGTATCTCATATCATTTAGAAAATATGAATAGTTTAGAAGAGAATAAATTTTTATTGGTAACGTTATCTCTTCAAAAATGGTAGAAATTATTAATAACTTTCTTTTAAATGAAAAATTATCTTTTAAAAGACAGTAATTGCAGATTGTATTACATAAGCTTTTGAAATTTGCTTATGAACTTTAAAAAAATAAGGTAAATTTATTCATATGGTTATGTAGAGATTTTTGTTCTAAAGTATTTTTAGTTGAAACATTGAGTTATATAACCAACCGAATTAGAGCATAGTTGAAATACGAATTTGAATTTATGACTTTTTCTAATGAGTAAGTAAGAGGACTTTCTAGATTTTTTTGCAAAAAATAACTTCTAATAATGACTGTCAAAAAACACAAATGCCCTACACTAATTTTGCATCTTGTTTGACAAAGCCTAATTCATCTAATAAATAATTTATATCATAAAGAGTTGGTTTTTGCTTATAGAAATAAAACAATTATGGTATTTTCATAGTATAAGGTCTTCATCCTTATTTTTACACTTCTTATTGAAAAGTGACCTACTCTATGGCTACTAGGCTGTTGAGTTTTATAATTTTTGGAATATTACACAACTACTCTATTTTTACGGCAGGTTCTATTATATTGTATTATACATTTCTTCTTACCATATTGATGTTCTATCAACTGGTAAGAAAGACATAACATTAAGTTTATATAAACCAACAAGTATAGAAGAAATATAATCAAATATAACATAATCTAACTTGTTCAGGATTTTAAGAGTTTGCTGTGTAAGGGGTTAAGTTTGAAGGAAACATAAATGAACTTTCATTGGTATAATATTCATAAGTAGTGAATAAAAAAGGGTGGTGCCTCTATAACAAGAAAATATACTCTGTTACTAACTGTAATGACTGAGTTTTATAAAACTTTCCTAAAACCTTGTAAATATATTGGCAGATTATATGTGTGCATAATCATGCAGTGTATACAATATATTTATATAAAATATCATTAGACCGTTGACAAACTGTTTTTTTTTTAAGAAACACAATATTGTAAATTTTATGGTATCATCAAAAAATAGATGTTTCAATTTTATTGCATACATTCATTTATTTAACAGTTGTTATAACGTGTGTTTCATATCAAGTAATGAGCAGTAGTTTATTTTTAGAAAACAACAAATATCAGTATTTGAGGTTATGTTGTTATTAATGTGCAGTTAAGATACCATGCTCTCCCTGTTCTCATCAATTACCATACTTATAATTACACTTTATTTCTGGGCTGCATAGTAAAGCTTAGCATGACAAATCACATTTTATGCATTTTGAGGGAAATTAGGATATGGTTTAATTATTTCTTTGTAGTAAATTATTTTAGTAGAAAATTATCATAATTATTTACTTGGCTCTGTGAATGTAATAGGGCAGACGGAAGTTTTTGCAACCAGTGTAATTTTGTTTATAAGCAGGGTACAGGGTAATTTCATTTTTACATCTATAATGGTAAAAAAGATGAAAAAGGCTAATAAACAATATTTGTTATGGAAATTTTGTAATTTATAAAATACTTTAGATCTTGAATTTCCAAGAGATAACGTATAATTGATTATAATGTGTGAGTATAAATTTTAAAATTTTATTTATAAATGGCATGTTTAGTTTTATATATATATACTGGGGAATGTTGTGTAATGTTATGAAAATTGTTCCATGTGTTTAACATTTTGAACTCCTCTGTACAATATTCGGCTAATAATAATTCCTTGTCTTTTTCTCTCTAACTTGGGTTTTTTTGTTTCATTATATCTTAAAAATCATTGATCTGATTGTTTCAACATTCCATTATTTAACATTGTCAGGTTCATTTTGGTATTTTTTAAAATTATTTGTGATCAACAATTTTCCATTATGGTACAGTTCACATATTAATTAGTTTAGTGGAACTTCCTTCATATTATTTTACCACTTTCATCGAAATTGCGTGAGCTGATTTTTAGTTTTTAATCTTATAAGATTGTTCATGGTTAATTTTCACTTCATAATGTTTTGGAGATTTTAATGGAAACATTACAAATGCTTACGCTTTTATTTTATGTTTGTTTGAAAATGTTTTGTGCATGGTTTCTTTATATTATTGTTCAATGATATATGTGCATGTGTTCATATTTATCTAACCCAGGATATTTGCTTGGTATGTTTAAACTCTTGTTTGCACCGTGTGTCATGCATGCTTGTAATATATTTATATAACAGATTGCTTCATCCTGGATCTCTATTACAGGTAGGACAACGGCGCAACAACATAACAGAACAAAATAAATTATGATTGGAAGAGTAATATTGTCATGAGTATAAATTAATTGTTAACACAAAAACATTTCTTTGATAAAGATTTTATCAAGCCCATAAAAAAAGCATTTTCAAGTTCAATGCATAATTAATAATATTAAATCAAAGTTTAAACAAGAAAGTTATAGAAGCATATTTAAGGGTTATATTTTGTAAAACAAATTGAATTATGGTAAATACATTTTATTATATACGGTGGGTTCAAAAATATATAAGTACGGATTTATATCTCTAGTTCTAATTAACATAGTGATATGAAATAAAAGGAATTTTATAGAAATCGATCTCCTCGATTTCTATGTCCTAAGGAACTATCCAATTTTATGTGTGCTTTTTAAAGTAGAGCATAAAATACATTCAAATATGTTCAAAATTATATTTCTTCAGCTTTTTAGAGGTTGAAATTAGACATTTTATGGATGATTACTTTGTTCTTTTTATAACGAATACTCTAACCATTTTCCTTCTACAGTTCGACAATGAACGAGGTGATTGTCACATCACATTCTGTAACATCTTAGGAGGGATTTCTATCTCTTCATGTATACTTCCTATCATTGATGTTAGTTGCCATAGCATTTTAAACTTTTTTTTAATAGCCCCCAAAAAGTAATCTAAAGTAACTTCCCTGATAGAAGAATGTGTATCTTTAATAAATGACTACAACATATTTCAGAACATGTCATAATGCAGTCTTTTGTTTCATAATGCGACTCCCAGTTTCTTCAAAACGATCATAGTGTAAAATGTAGTTCTTGATATCTGATTGTTTATTTTGGAATTTCATATTAAATAATCAGTTACTTTTAAGTAAGATCGTGTTTTCACCATATCATCAACAATAATAAGTGTACTAATAGCCACTACTGATGGTCTTGGAATCCCAACTCATTTATCTGTGTTAATCTAAGCATGCTTAGTTTAAATTCTATGTATAAACTTTCAATTTGAAACATTCTTTGATTGAAATTAGTTCTTTTTGTATCTCTTTGTTCAAGTAGACGGACAACATTTTTAACAATTTTGTTGTTTTTCCTTCAATTTTACTCAAATATATACTTTCTCATTACAACTTTAAACTACTATAAATATAGAGAAATTTTTTTTTTTTTTTTAACACATTCAATGTATTTCTATACTCTAAGAAAGCACAAATATATTTTTCATGGTTCCTTAATACAAAGCTAGGAAAGTCACATATAATAATTTTTTTGGACAACCTATAAATGGTATTTCATTTTGGCTCACTCTGTAGATACAAGAGGTAGATTTCTAAAAAATTCCATTTATTTAATGTATCTAAATTAGAGTCAGAGTTATTAGGCCATTCTGATTTATTTTTTAAAACTATGTAAAAATGTATTGATAAATATATACATCACATGTTCATTTTATAATCGAAATGTAAATGCATGTTGAAAGATTCAAATAGTTTTTCCTATTGCAACAAAAACTTGGTAGATACATATTTATTATAGTTTTCAATGAGTAGTCAGAAGAAACTAGTTGCATTTAAGTAGAATTTCTCTGCCCATTAAAAAAAAAGTTTCCAAGTTTTCAAAGATTTAAATATACTGACTAGTTGCTCATATTAAAACACATACAGTATTTACAATTTAGGCCTAAATGTTACTGTACCATTTAAAAATAAATATTTATATTAGTTTTTATACGTTATTTCCATTAATTGCATGAAATGTATGTGGTGATTAAAACACGTTCTACTCAATTTTGTTTTCTTATTGTTGTACTAATTTTTGTGTTCTTTAACTAAGAATGTTCATTAATACAAAATAAATGTATTAAGATCTGATTGCATTTATAAAAACCATTCGACCTATTTTCATTATCATTTTATTTAGAGCAATGTTCTTGAAATCTGCCAAAACATATAAAATTTGATCAAAAATTAGTACAACAATAAGAAAACAAAATTGAGTAGAACGTGTTTTAATCACTGCATACATTTCATGCAATTAATGGAAATAACGTATAAAAACTAATATAAATATTTATTTTTAAATGGTAGAGTAACATTTAGGCATACATTGTATGTGTTTTAATATGAGCAACTAGTTCATTGGCAAGAAGGGTACATATTGTTTGTTAAAGTGTCAACAAAACCTATTACTACTGTAATCAAAAAGTAATTTTGATTTGAATCTAAGACAAGTATGTCAAAACTTAAAACATTATACAGACCAATACTTTGACCAACTTTTCTAGTTGAAACATTAAAAACTATTAACAATGTGTTGTGTTTTATTAATTTTAGCTAAAGGCAATTCAACAATAATACTAGAAGCTTTACAATAATAATAATAATTAATACTTTGTTAAATGCGTTTTGCATGTTTTTGTTTTAATAACAAGATTTGTGTTTGCTTTTTTATTAAAAAAAAAAAAAAAAAGTTTACTATAAAGTATTTTTTTAACTAATAATGTTATGTATTGTTATTTTGAATACATTATTATTATTTTTAATTATATATATAAAGCTGTACATTAAATAAATTAGTTTTTAAATTATAGATTATTGAAGTTTTTTGGTTAAACATTTTAGAATTTAAAAAAAGATAACATATGTTGGAATAAAATTGAGAAAAAATTAGTTTCCACTTAGTTCACCAAAATATTAAAAAAATTAAATAACTGCCACCTGATCTTGCCCATTGTTCAAACCATGTTTTAAATGTTTCTTAACATAGGAAATGTGGATCTTGTAAGGTTTTATAATATTCAAATGGAATGAATTTCGAAAAATCTAACATTTAAATTATAGAAATATTCTTCAACACTAATTTTAAGAGTTTTGTTTTACAGAATATATGATCGTAAGTTAATTAAATGAAGAATTATTTCTATACACAATCTTAAACAATTAAAAATACTTATCTAAATAATTTTCTGGGCTATTTTATGTATTACAGCTAAATGTTTCATATGGCCAAACTCTTGTGTGTATTTTAGTCACACATTACGAAGGATCAGCCCTTTCACATTCTTGAGTCTCTATACACATAAATCTCTGTTCCATACTTTGAAAACGCCTATTTAAAGCAACAACTATTTTATTGTTAGTATTTGAACATTCACACAAATAAATACAAAGTGATATATTCCATCTATTGGGATTTCCACAGTTTTTTTCAGCTCGTATCTAAGTAACAGTCTAAAAAAAAAAAAAAAAAAAATGTACAAAAAGTATTTTTATAGTGAAAACACCATATTTTTTTTTTTCAAATTGGTCAGAATCTCAATGCAATGTTTGATTACCTGTTTAATTATTTTCACATCCTTTGACCAATTTTGTTCATACATATTTTAATGAAAATAAGATCGTTATTTCATTTTGTTTTTATTGCTCATTAGTTTGTTGTGGAAGCCAACTTGCTTGATAAAAAATTATAAAATTCCAATCTTTTAAAAACTAGCTTTGATGATTTTAAACAAATTTGTTCAGATGTATTTCTTAAAGCTGCAAATTTGAAATATAACCATCTACAGATAAACCTAAATTGTTTCTTAAGTTAAGCTTGTATAAATGATTCAAGGCACAAATAATGAATTCCAAAAGCGTCAAAGAAAGTTGAAGTTGCAACAATTTAGAAAATACTTAATGGTTTTATTCCTTATTAAAAATACTAAAATTAAAATGACAAGATATTTTATTCTTTTAAGTTCAAGAATAAATTTAATATTTATTTTAAATCAGATCAGTTTAAAAAAAGTTATACACAATTAATACAAATGTCTTCATTTAAATTTCAAAATTTGTATCTATGGATTAAATTTGAAAATGCTCAATATGTTATGTTATTGCCCTGTACAGATCTTATTGTAAAATAAGCAAAGTTGCCTGCTGCCACAGGGACCAAAGGTAAGTTTTTACTACCATCTCAAACCCCCCACCCCTCACCCCAATAAACCTTGGCTTGGAACTCTTATTTTGCACATTAAGTTTTGAGTGTTTTCTTTTTCACTGATTTACACAAACGTTGAATTTCGATACAGCATAGTTATTACAGTAGAGTTGATAAATTGTTAGCAGTAGTTTTATGCTTTTATAATAGCCCAAATTTTGTTCTCACATAGCTCAATAGTTTTTATGTATACTTAACTTACTTTACTTACTTGCTTTACTTATTTGTATAAATTGTACAAATATTTTAATTATTTACTTCAATGAAATGTATTAAATTGAGTTCTTATGAAACACGACTCATGACAGGCTCATATATTTTTTATAAAAATTTTGAATTAATAATGTTTTTGAAGATTAATAGAGTTTTAAATTAAATTTTATCTTTGGGTTCACCCTTTAAATATGATTAACATCATGAGATTTTGGTATTTTCTTTCCAATTTGCATCTTAAAATTATTGTATTTAAAATTTATCAAATTTTTTATAATCCTTTGTTTTTACTTTGTGGAGTTGTTAAAGCTTCAGGTCATTCTTTTTTCCAATAATACTAATCCAAAATGTATCTTTTGTACGTTAACAGAAGGTCAATTTTCTATGTTCACAAAAATCATGTTGTCATTTTCCAATATTTTCTAAAAAATAAATTTTACAAAACTACTTTTTACTACTTTTACAAAACTACATATTTCATGTCCCCTTTTTAATCGGCTGATATGTTGAAATCTTGCAGGAACAATATCATGTCCCATGTAAAATTTATTAGACAATTTTACTGAATTTATGTATTTTTCTCAAAAAACTGTTTCAAAATATTTTTGTTTTCCCTGCTCTTACTCAGTTAAATCAACATTTAAGAAAATATAAAACTGAGATCAAATTAATATTGTTTTTTTTTTTTTTTTTTTTTTTAATTTTTGGAATAAGCACCATTATGAATTTTCAGTTCAATAGTAAATGAAACTAACCGAAATTTTTTGAGATCTAATTATTTACTAAGTTTAAAATAAATCGGAACGTTAATATTATTTATGAAATCCTATGGATCAATTAAAGATGTAGTTGATTTATTTTCTGACATGTGGGTAATCGCAGTAGTTAATTTTCCTATGACAAAATTTGGTAACATTAGTACTTGTACATATTTGTGATATTGGCTTATTAATTGTGGAATGACCTTGTAATTATTCTCAGTGACTACTAAGTATAAGCTCATAAAATATTTATGACACACAAGACATTTAAAAACAAATCATTAATTAAATGCACAATGAACTTTGAAATTGATTAAGATATAAAAAGTTGTGAATATCTGACATTGATGAAGTTTAAATTTAACTGATTACATCACTGCTGTCAATTTTTTATGTCTATGATAACTCTTTAAAGCCATTAGTAACAGTTTAAAGCCACAGTGTTTTAAAATATAAAATAGTGATATAAAATTCAGGATCAAGTGATTTTTGTATTTTAAGTATTCTATTCTGACATAACTTCAAGAAATATTACAAGGACATTTCAAAAACCTGTTATAATATCTACTTTGTGATAAATTTATATATTGGAGCCCAATGATGATCAAAACATGAAGGACCAAACCATAATTGTTTCAAGAAAATAAACACAAAGGATTATTAAAAGGTGGTAACTTTTAAAATACAATTATTATTATTTTTTTAATTGCTTTCATCAAATTTATATTATATATATATATATATATAACTGGTGTATCATCATTTATCAGACCACTTTTAAAGTGTAAAAAGTACAGAATCTTTCAATTAAGTAATTTTGTGTTGCTTTACATCTTTTATTCAGATGAAATTCTAATCGCTTTATAAGATTATTTTTATTTTCTCAAAATCCACATTTTGAAGATCAAAGATTGTTGCTTTTTTAGTAATAATCCTATAGAAACAATTGTGTTATATATTTAATATTAATTTTATATATTTATTATATATTTCCTATCCTATTTAATGTGTTATTATAGAAACAAATATAAAAAATATATTATTATCAATTTGTTTTTAAATAAATCAGTTTTGGGGTTTATAATATTTTGAAGTTGCTATTTTTAATGAGAGATTCATAACTTTGATGCTTTGAACACAAAATTGCCAATCAATTAGGTCATAAAAATGTTTTTATTTCAGAAATTACATATGAATAGAATTTTTTTTTTTCACCATTTCGAAACAAAATAATTAAAGTTATTTTTGGTTCTTTAATATTACTTTGATACAGTCTTGAAGTATCACAAAATTTTAATTTAAAGTATATTTTTGCCTAAAATTTTGGATTGATAATTAATTGTGGTCTAATATAATAAAACACCCTGGATAATTTATTTGCCTCCAACCTTTTTGATCGCATTTCAATAATGGGACAAAGAGAAAATTAAATTGAAATGTTTTAACACTGAAAATTTAGACTCGGAGAACATAAATGTATAAAACATATAATAAATGTGAGCCAGCATTTTTTTCAGTGGTTAGTTTTGTATGATATTTTATATAAATCTTAATCTATATTATGATTTTTATAAGAAATGGAATTCCATTACATATAAATAAGTTCATATTAAGACATAAACAATGTCTTCTTTTATATCCTTGTTGTTTTTACTAATTATAGGTTGTGTTTGATATAACAAGAATGTATATCCACAATACGTTTGCCACAGTTTTTGAAATGTCATGAGATCTAACTATTCATTTAATATAAAATGTGTGCTTTTTATGTCTACTAATATTGGGTTGTACGTAACAATCTTACAGTGTGATATTTGTTTAATATAATTTATCAAACTGTTGAAAGAATCCCTTAGCAAAAACTAATACTAGAACATATATTAACATTTAATTAATGAGCTTATCGTTAAGTAGTTGATATGGCCAACACATGAATAGTTAACTAATTAGACAAAAACATGTAACAAATTTAAACTCAACTCGTAAAAAAATATATAAATATTATATATTTTGTGTCAATGCATAAAAATTGTGTGGTTTATTTTTAAATTATTAGGAGGAATATTCAAAACCAAATTCAAATTTGAACTGAATACTGAACATACATAAATATTATTAATTTGGGCATATTTCACTAACCCTAAAACCAGTTTTGATCCAAATTTGATCAATATGTGGGAAGCATTCTACATATCAAACTCAAGAATTAGTCATACAGACTACCTACTCTTTACATAATACAATACATTATAATCTCTTTTCAGGCCAATGTTTATCTGATTTGATCCATAATTGAGGAACACCTACTCCCCCACATCCTACTTTAAAACTGAGTATTTTACTGACTGCCTATTCTAAAGAAAATATATGGCATACGTTTTTGTTACCCACTCATTATTTTACCACTTTTCCAACCCTCACAAGATTTGGTCTAAAATAAATCTCTAGGATACTTACTTCACCTCAGTTAGTCAAAACTCAGGTTATTGGTCTTGAAATAATCAATGAGAAATTGCCATAGATAAACAGACATTATTTTTTTTAAATCCCTGAAGGTATCACTAGTGATTTAAAATGTAAAAAATCATTGAAACCATGTATAAACTTTTAATCAACTCCATTGAAATTATGTATTTTATAAAACACAAAATTTAAAGAAATTATATTTGACATTCGTCTTTGTTTTATTTACTTTTAATGAATTTTTGAAGATTGAAATTGCATCTCTATAAAAAGTCCCATTTGAGTTCAGCCCCATTAATTTTTGAATTATAAAAACATCATGATGTAATAACATTAAATCCTAAAATGTTGAAAAATTCTTGTGTGCATATCCCATTTCGTATTGATTTTCTTTCACAAATTGTAAAATGACTGTCTATGCAAATTGTCTAAATAGTTAAATTAATTTTAAAGTCATTGAATTACTTACAATCTTCATTAAATTGTGTTCAGCTGAGCTAATTAACAAGCAAAAAGTACAAGCTAATTGGTAATTAATAATTGCTGAAGCTAATAATAATAACCAAAAATCATTAATGGTGGATTAGTTATTGTACTTATTCCAAATACTCTCCTTATTTATCTTCATAATTGTTTATACAAGATGTGTAAAATGTATTAAATAAGATTAATCTAATACTTATAAGCAGATAAAATTAAGAGAATATGATCTTATTAATATTCATGTATAAAATAACACTTCTAAGCATAAAGAGGACACAATCTTGCTGTTTTACCTTAAAAATTATTATGAAATTTCAAATTTGAAAGTCGTTTTGTTTTATATTTTATTTTAGAAGTCATCTAACAAATTTGGAGAAACAATTTCCAAGTAAATGATTTTTTTTATTCATGGCTTCAAGTCTAATAGTCCATGATCATTTTAATAATGAAATGTAAGTTATTGCGTGAGCACTTTCTCGAATTAAAATTTTGAAAGAAAGACTTAGTTTTTCTCACCATTCTAAATCTGGAATACATCAACAAAATTTAATTAACTATTTTCTTATAACAGTTTTGACCAACCCTTTGTTTTTATAACATCTGTTTAAAGCTATCAAGCAGACTCAGGATGTTTGAGTCATTCAGTATATTTATTTAAAAACCCTCATATCACACATTGTTAAATCTTATCTCACCCCAGTTCGGACTGGTGAGCCATCAAAGGTATATTTGTAAGTCTATCATGAAACGTTAAAACATTGAAAATATTGTCGAATCTTACAATAATTAAATTATTAAAGGTTTATTTTTGACCATTTCAACTGTATTATAAATGCAGTATTATCGATTTCAAGATATTAAAAGAGACATTATTGGTAAAACTTGGCAATTTTATGACTATTGGCAGTTTTTATAGTTCATTGTGATTAGTAAAATGCTACACAGTTCAATAGAACTTTTTTTTTTTTGTTTAATACAAACTTATATTTTTTATCACTAGACTGGCTAGAATAAAATGAAGGCCTAATTAGATTAATTTTATTATATTAGATTTAGATTTATTATATTTTTAGTAGATTCTCTTTTCTATCCATACCAGTGAAAAATAAACTCGAATCTACCATTTTGAAAAAGTTCATATTAACTAAGGTTAAGTTTCAAACTATAGGCCCTAAAATAAATAATAATTTTTTGGAGTAAATAATAGTGGCTTGATACACTGGTACATTCTATGTTAATGTTTAGATATCCTGGTTCTCTGGAACATTCTGTGTACCCTTTTCGTTAATTATTCTTATAGAATATGTTAATACAGTTTAGCATTTTAAGTAATAATGTTTTCAATATAGTTATTTACTTGATTATTTTGATTATATTTTCACTAAACAGGACGTAACATTGGTTAAAGCAGGCGGCTCTTTAGGCTTCAGTATTATCGGAGGCACTGATCATTCCTGTACACCTTTTGGCAATAATCAACCTGGTATATTTATTTCTCATGTAAGTATTATCTCTATAATATTGTAGTATATATTTGATCTGCAATACTTTAGTTAAAGTAAAAGAGATCTGTTCTCGTTTTCAAGTTATTGGTTAACAATGTAATATGTATTACAATTTTAATGCTTTTGTACCTTCCAATATAGCCACCATTCATAATCTTGTTATGATTTAATCGGTGACGCACCGATTTAATCTTGTTCTTCACTGATCAGATCTGTTCCTATAAACACGGATTGCACATTTTTGGAAAATAAAACCGTCACTTATTTTCTAGCAAATATGGGGGATCTTCCAGTGTAGTAATGTGTTTGTCAGCCAAAAACTGCTTGATAGAAAGTGCTGTGTGCATTGTTCTTATGATGAATGAAACCAATTTTTCCACTGTTTGGTAGATTTTTTTTCTGATTTTTTCAGCCTAGTCAAAACTTCCTAATGCACTATTGTGTTTTCTGAAAACCATTCATCCAAAATGCCCTTGACATGAAAAACACAATGAGGATGATTTTTAATTGGACTTGCCTTGATGAGCTTTTTTTCTTTCTTTGTGGTGGTAGTGTTGTTTTCCAGTATATTGATTCTTGTTTTTGTTTCAGGATCATACAAAATACTGTGATTATTTTTCTTTTTGAGATCCATGCATAAAATTTTCCACTCAGTGTCTTTATTAATGTTTATGGCATCAGCTGTTATAATGGATACTGTATTGTATTGTATTCTTGAACAATCTAGCTAATTTTGCCTTCTTTTCTCCATTTCTGGAAGTGGAAGGTTGTCCAGCGCATTCATCGTCTTCTGTTATGATGTCCTTCACTGAATATTTTCTACCACTAAAATGCATGTGCCCAAGACGTACTGTTCTTCCCAAAAGTTTCTGTAACTATTTCAAAACATTCATTGGTATTTTGTTCAATTTTACTAAAAATGCCAAATTGACACATAGCTTAAATTTTATAATTCACATTATTTCGACATACAACAAAAAACACAACTATTGTAAACTATGAATCTGCCAAAAAACTCACAATCGGTTCTTACTGCTTTCTCAGATAGGAACACAATCTTATTGTTAATAACGCACATCCTATGTCCTTGACTCAACCTGAATTTTGTCTTTTCTTGTATTGGGGTATGTTTTGTTGACTTGGTCTGGTTTTCCTGATCTCATTTTTTTATAGACTTAGTTGTTTTGACTGCTAAAGCCTAGCTTAGCCCTGACTTCCTTTCTTCAGTTGTTAATTTTAGTTCCTAACAAGGCACTAAGTTATCGGGCTATGTTGGTATTTAACATTTTGTTTTTTATATTCTACACTCTCTAAATATTATGTATTAATTTTTATATACACAAATGATGGGCAAAAATCTAAATAAATTATACCAAAAAAATTCTTATCTTAGTTTGTTTTTAAGAATTTAAGTTGAAGTTACGTTTTAATTGTGTGATTAAACCTTACTTGTGTTCAGCCTATAGTTGTAATTTTGATCTAATTTTCACAATAGAAATATAGCTGTTGTACAACTCGTTTTGAATAACAATATATACCTATATGTGAATTTTCTATAAATGGTATCAATTTCCCTGATTTTTAACAAATAAAGAAATGTTTAGCTTCCTGAATAAATTAAAACAAATGACAGTCTGAATTTTGATAAAATTAGGACTTGTCTTTTTTTTTTTTTAATAAGAGAGGGGGCACAATCAGAGGACAAATGCCCACTTAGGTTAAAATTTAAAAATACTCAAATCAATCTTATGAAAATGGATTATTATGACTATTTGTATTCCATCCTCTTGGAAGTAATCAAAAAATTCCTATAGATTTGAACCCGTCTCCTGTCTCAAAGCTTCTTGACAACATTTTAGGCCTCTATCTATAAACTATTTACCATTTATTTAATATAATCCCATGACATCCGGCCTTTTAAATCTAGTAATATTACAAATACAGATTCAAGAAGGAGCCCAGGTAATAAAATAATTATTGCTACCTTTACACATCATCATCTCGAATGTAATTTTGTAATTACAAAGTACAGATTACAAAAACCACTCCTTTTGGTATTTCCTAAAGTAGTTGATCTGGCAAACTTTGCATTTCTTAACTAATTTATATTTTGTCAGGTTTTAATGGAGATACCGTTAAATGTTCTTGATCCATAGACTATATTATGAGAGTTTACTCAAATTTAAAAAAATAATATGTGTATATTCTTTTATAGTGGTCATAATTTTTGTTTGATTTCATACCAAATTGGTAAAAATATTTGTTTTGGAGATAATTTTGACGATTGGATTATCCAGAAAGATCAAAATTATTTTTTTTAGCCAATTTTCATCAATTTCTCTAAGCCTAGATGTTTCCTCATTTTCACTAAAATATAAACAATACTTTTTTTTTACATTGAATTGAACAAAGTTGAAAAAAATATTTAAATGTTAGCCAATTTCAAAGTTGTTGGATTTCACATTTAGCAAATGTTGTTGATTTGCACTATAGTGGTTGTAATTTTTGTCCAATTTTCAGCTAATTTAGTTTTAGACAGTTAAATATACAATAGTGAAGTTAGTATATCTGTGTGGAGTATTGGCCTTGGGAGTTGTATATTTCAGTTCTAGAAGAGTAAGTGACAACTAAGGAAAATACTCAGGTATTGAAATGTCGTCATGTATTATGCAAATAAAGTTTTTATAATGGAAAGTTGTGCTTCCTATCATTTGGTGTATGGGTCAATGACAAACAGTTGGTCACTGGTAGTGGTCAATGACATATATGTAGAAACCGGTAGTGGTAATAAACTCACAAATTATGGATTATTATAACAGTGTTTGTGTTTTTTCCTAATCATATAAAATATTTCAGTATCAATAACCTAATGGATCATTGGATGATTGAAACACTGGAAGCTCTCTTCTGTCTATCTTCTACATTGTAACTGACATTTCATGCTGATTCCCACTCTCTTCAGAGAGATTGGATATTAATCACAAATTGTTTATTTTGACAACTGATATACAATATCATTATCTATATGTCTCACGGCATAGTGAAGATGTGTGCACGGTTCTAAGATAATATTTTTCACAAAGTTTATATGTACCTACATGTATTGTATTCTATTAATTAAGCATTTTGTAAATAATGACTGCTGTGAAACATACTGTCCTTACTATCGAACAAACACTTAAAGCTGTATAGCAATTAGATAAAGGCAAATCAGTGCATATAATTTGTAACAATTAGGTGTTGGAGAAAGTACTGTGAATGATAGAGTCTCGATGTATACTGAGAAAACCAATAAATGACATAATTGATGATGCTCTATGGTATAGTTTACTAAAAAGCAGCAAAAAGGTACTCCAATAAGCCAGCCAATATTTAAAGAAAAAGCATTAATTATTCATAATAAAATTAAAAATCGAGGAGAATTCTCTGTTAGTGACAGATGGCTTACAGATTGGAAGAAACAGCATTGTGGTGAAAAACTGTCGATGATTCAGTTGCAGCAAATGAATTTTCAACTAAACTTTTAAATATCATAAAAGAAAACAATCTGCACCCAGAACACATGTACAGATGAAACGGGTATAAATTTTAAACTTCTTCCTAAAAAAACATTTGTTACTCCCTAGTAAAAATCAGTGCTGAGATTTTTAAAAATAAAGAAAGATTGACATTTTATAATGTTTGTGTGTTCAAACTTTTAAACATGGTGCCTCTTTGAGTTTACTTCTGGGCCTAAAAATTTGTTAAATGAATTCGTACCTTTTCAAAGAGTGGTTTATTTGGGAGTTTGACCCTTAGGTTAAAATCCACTTAATCAGACTTAAGTTGCTCGTAAAAGCTATCCTAGTTATATACAGTGTGCTGACTAACCCTGAAGAACAGAAATGAAAGGATATCAACATTTTATTTTTATCCCTTAACGTAACAAACCTTATTCAACCTATGGATCTGGGGGCATTATAAACTAACATCGTTGTCCAAACTTTTGGTTAAAATAGAGATTAATAATACAGATCTTGCAAGAACAATAAACGTCAAAGATGTAGTGTACATACTATTGATGAAATCCCACACACTAAATTTTAAAAAAGTCATGGAGGAAAGCTTGGCTAGATATTGAGGAGTGCATTGAAAAAACTGGTTAAACTACCAAAATGGTTATTCATTTTCCTAACCAGCCTAGCGGCCGATGTCATGATAGACGGTTAAGTATTGCTAAGATGGTCTTCTAGTATATTAATCTTTTTTAATTCAATAGAATCACTTTTGTATAATACTGGTAACTGCAACTGAAAGTAGCAATACTTGTAGAAAATTTGTCACTAAATGAAAGAAATTGCACACATTACAACAACAAATGTAAAATGATGTTTCAATGACAGTCATCATTTTCAGTTGTTAACATGTACACAATGTTATACTCTCTGCATTACAGGTAGTTCCTAGCGGAATAGCTGCTAGTTCTGGTAAATTAAGGATGGGGGATCGTATTTTAGCTGTAAATGGTGAAGATGTAACACAAAGTAGTCATCAGGATGCTGTGATGGCTCTTCTGAAACCTGGAGATGAAATTACGCTGAAGATTCAACATGACCCACTTCCTGATGGATTTCAAGTAAGTTTAGAACAAAGTTAGTTATTTCCCAGCCAATATTGTTAACGCTGGATACATTCATTTGATTTTAAGTTTTAGTGTAATAGGACAGATAGCTTTTATTATATTTAGATTTTGTATGGATAGGTGGTACATGTTTACCTTGGTATAACCTAGTATACCTATATTACACTTTGGTATCTCCTATCCATACAAAATCTAAACATAGGTATATACATCTAAAATAGACCATTTTTGTAATTCTTTAGGACTATTAAAAAGTTACTGTAACAAAAAATGAATGACCTTTTCAAAACCGATAACAGATTTTATTTGAATGTTTTGGGAAATCAATTCTTCAATAATTTCAACATTGTATTTATGTTACATATAGTTCTGCTTATATTTCAAAATCTATATAAAAAATATTTATTTCTCTTACATTTGGTTAAAGGTTAAACCAGTTGAAATTAATTTTTATTTAACAAGTGACGGACATTTTGTTTCAACATAATACTATTACATAAGTTATTAGGTTATAGTGTAATAATTTACCCAGCACTTTTATACAAACTATATATATTTATTTAACTTGTAACTATGCATCTATTAACATCCTCCACTCGGTGATGTGGTCCCCAAATCACAAATAGAACACTAACACAATTAATGTTAAAAAGTTTGATATCAACCTTGTGTACATTTCGGTAACATAGCTATTGCTTTATATTCCTCTTAGGATGGTAGCGATCGTACCGAAATATACATAAGGATATATTAAACTATCTAATGTTAATTGTTTTAGTGTTTTATTTGTGGTTTGGGGATCACTTATTTCATATTGTTATTAACCACAAGGCTCATTGGATGTTGTATCTCTGTGATTATATCGGCGAATCTGCTACTACATTACTGTATCAGTCTCATAGCAGTACTAATATTTATTTTTCTTGTATAGTCATACTCTTTGACAATTTACAATAATTTTATTTTTAAAGAGATTTATATTTCGTACTATTGTATGAAGATAGATTGTAATTGTTTTTAATTAATAGATTTCTGTAGGGACACGAAGTATTCCCATATATGAAATTTTAATTTTTGGATTACTGTCATACTTTCTTTCACAATATGATTAAATTCATGCTATGCCAAATTAAGTTTTTTTTTTTTAAGATTTCTTTAGTCTTGAAAAATGAATATCAGTAAAATAATTGAAGTCGGGTTAATTTGTATACAGTTATCATACTTGTCTCATACAGTGATGGTAAATAAAAAGAAGGATTTTCATAATTTAAGTAATAATAGTAATTAAAAAAAATAATATAGCCTATTTGTATCTCTTATCTTTTGAGAAGAGTTGACAGTCTTATATTACAAGACATCTTATGTTTTCATACCAAAATCATATTCTGTGATTGATTTGTTGTCCTTTTTTATCAAATAGGACTTGATACTGGTAAAAGAAGAAGGCGAGAAATTGGGAATGCATATCAAAGGAGGATTAAGAGGTCATCGAGGAAATCCACTAGATAGGGCGGATGAAGGGGTGTTTATTTCTAAAATCAATTCAGGAGGAGCAGCTAAACGAGATGGAAGACTTAAGGTAGATATATTTTCAAGACCTAATTTATTTGTACATATTATGCATTGATGCATAATACAAATGATTGTATTTGAGCAGGGTTTAAATTTATTTTGTGTAAATTTGTGGACAGCTGATTCATAAATAAATTGATAAATGTCTTGATAAGATTTATGTTATATGCTAAATATAATTATTTATTTTCAAAAAAATACAGACAGGGTAACCCTAAACAAAGGATAAACTCAGAAATTGAGGAACGATTGACAAAATACTCCACGGGAAAACTATATGGATTACTGCTCCAACCAGATCTGGAATTCTCTAAATTCATCACTTCACAAAGTAAAGGACATCAGAGGAAAATCTTAAACTTCATATAAGGCCATGGCACTTTCAAGAAGCATCTACTCTTAAAGAAGGTTACTCCAAGGAAACTAAAATGCAGACTATGTAACCAGCACCTAGAAAGTGCAGAACATATACTTCGAAAATTCAAAGCATTAGTAGATGATAACTGATCTTTGAAGACCCAGATGCGACCTTTGAAGCAACAAGTAACATAACAAGAAAAATCCTGACCCTAACCAAGGGAATAAGCTAGTTAGGAATTAAAGAAATACACAAAAAGTCTCATAGGCTGAAGTGTTTAAGGGGGAAAACCCACTTCTATTATAATAATAATAAACCTTAAACAAAATTTTAGAAAAATATCAATATCCAAAACTTATTATATAATTTATTAACATTAACATAATTACAATATTATTCAATAACAAAATTAACATAATACATTACTTTTTTTATTATAGCAAACATCAACAACTAGTTCTTTTGTTTTAAAATATATACATTACAATATTAGTGATTAGTATAGTTTTCCCCATTTAAATTTAATTAACCCTTCGCACGCTGAATAAAATTTGCCTTATTTCATCTCAACGCTGAAATAACTTTAAAAATCTTTTCTTTTTTTTTTTCAAAGTTAATTTTTGTTTTCGTTTTGTATGTGAAAGGTTAATTTTTTTAAAATGTCATCATTGGTTATCGGCTGCATTTAACATTTTTTTATGACATACAACAAAATAGTAAAAAATTGCAAAAAAAAAAAAATAGTTTTATTAATTTTTGTAAATTGGAACAGTTATATTGTGAAATAATATATAAAAAATACAAGGTAATGTTAAAAAAACAAAAAACAATCCTTCTTCAAAACAATGCTCAAATGCAAACACGGAGGTCGTCGCCTATCGGACTAATGAGACTGCGAGTATAGACGTTATCCGCTCTGTAGAAGCTATAGAATGCGTGCGCCGCCGGGCAATTCCAGACAAAATAGCGTCCCCCTCCACTGCCTCGAGGCGTAGAACTTTCAACAAAACGTTTTTCTATTCCTGAATAGACAGCGGACATGCCTCTGCATTCTACCGGAACTTTGCTGAACTAATTAACTAACCATAGGCTAAAATATATTATTGCGACTTTAATCGTAATCCGCGTTTGGGTCAAAGTCTACCATTGCGGCTATACTCGTTTGCCGCGTGGGAAGTGTTAACTATACAAAAATTAAGTCAGCTATATGTAAACATAATGGTATATCAAGTAAGTTTTTAAATTCAGTAATTACTGTAAATGTCATTAGAATTTCAGTAGTATTTCTAAATCATCGCAAAAATAAACATACTGTCAGTGAGGCACGAAATGTCCTCTGGGCCAGCCCTTAATGCATATGTGAGAGGGAGTGGTATTCAGGATTTAGAAGGCACTATTGGACACCGTTACTCTCACTACACATTAAAACAATAAAACAAAGAAATGTATGATCGAGTTGCTCCAAGTGAAGGAAGAGTTTTTTGATGAGAAAACTACCAGGAAGGCAATTTTATACAAAGCTGTCCTAAGTCTTAAACTGACGAAAACAATTATAAAATTAACAATATACTAACAGAACATGGGCACAGTATCATCCGCCATACATGTGCAACTTAAATGTTTTAGAGTTTGTTTTGACCCAAGTTAAGCATGAAGTTTGTTTAAAGAACACAGATTGGAACTTGTCTTTAACAGTGCTATAGTGTCTACAAACACTATAAACATTCATTTTGTAGTGCCACGAACCACTGCATTTTAGTGATAGGCAAGGAGCCAGAGGACATATCATGCCTCACTATCAGCATACCCATTGTTTCATATCAATTTATTAAATTAAATGATGCTGTTGGAAGTTAGCGTGTGATTTTTTTTTTTTTTTTTTTTTTTTTTGTTTGCTTTTGATTTTAAAGGGGAGGTATTATACCTTTGTCAAATTTTTGTACATAATATAGCATCGTCAGTAGTCAATAACATAAATGCCATAACACATAACAAACTAACATAATACTATTAAAACAAGACATAACATATGTTAATAATAATAAATAAAAGTTACATATCGAATAAGAAGTAAATAAAACAATAATGACTAAATGCCAAACTTTAAAATTACAATCAACCAAAATATGGGCAGTAAATAAAAGTATAAAACATCATTGGAACCCTGCAAGTGATATTCGACCCAGAATCGACCTCAGCGCTTCGTCCATAACTAGTCTGATTTCTATAAAACACGTATTTTGCCATTCAACGTTACGCCCACTTAAAATTGTCCGATCGCAATAAATAAAATACCGTTGGAAAGCTAATGTTCCGTAGATGCATGATCATGCAAAAAAAATACCACAAAACGTTATAAATAATATTCCAAAAATTGGTGAAGTTCGCATATTCTTGATGCGTAAAATCGTAGATTTGAACTCTGCGCCTAATCGTTAGCGCGACGCCATTTTTCCCGATATTATTCCAACTCTATTTATCTGTCATTGAAGTCAACTAAAACACTGTTCTATAGATCACATGTTTCTCTTTCCAACCATAGATTACAAATTTTTCTGCGTCTCATAGATCCAGAGATATTTCTACTTGAACGTAGAACAAACTTGACGAGACGAAATTTGGTTGGCATTAGGTTTGCATTTCTCTTTGGTTTCTAGTATTATATTTCTTATATTTCTTTACACTAAGTTGTAGGGGAAATTCCATTCTATAAGTTGGTACCACTTGATGTTGGCAATACATACTTAGAAGGTATTGGTTTGATCTCTCAACAGATGCAATTGTGTGACGTAAATACTGTAGTAAAAGGCGTGGCACATATTGTTTTGGGGTTAGATATTTGTTATTTTGAAGGTTTGTGTATACAAATTGTGTATAAAAGTTACAATATATGTGTTTTTATATCTACAGCTTATGTTTTTGTGTGATAGTTTAGTTTTTGAACGTTCTTATTTGCGATAACCTAGGCCAAAATGGTAAGTTTAGGCTATATGCAAATTGTCTTATATATAGTGTTTTATATGATTATAAAAGTGAATATATGTGTTATTCTTTGTAAAGTATATATTTTCTTAGTTAAATCTATAAGTTTTGTCTTTGATCTATCTTCAAATTGGTACTAGTGAGTCTAAATTCTGGAGGTTACAAACCTAACCTCACTTGTAAAAGTTACCTTTTTAGGGAAAATCGGTATTTTTATTTAGAAAATGTAACATATTATTATTTTTTTCCCCTAAATATATTCACAAATATATGACAAATCTCAAGAAATGGTTGGAAAAAATCCTAAAAATCTATTAGTATGTTATTCATTACCATTTCTGTGAAATTTCTGCTCCGTTACTCTTTGATTTTTTGGTATTTGACCAAAAAACACCAAATGTGATACATCTAACATTTTTTTTCACTACACACCTACATTCTATGCACCTTTCTGAACATAATGAGATATAGAACTTTTGTATAAGATAAATATTACTATTTTTTGTGATTTTTTGAAAAAAAAATTATCATTTTACATTTTTTCGTAAACTATTTTTTGTTTTTTTGATAATATAACAAATTTTATTTTTTTCCCCCTAAATATATTCAAAAATATTACACAAAACTTTTGTATATCTTAGAAAAAGGTAGTAAGCTATTGATTTTGGAATATACAGGTTTTTCCTGAAAATTGGTAACTTCGTTTTTGACATGTAACATACTTACTCCAAAACCGTTTCAAATTTTTTTTTTTTTATTGCATAGATGGATTCTATGCATCTTTCTGAGAAAAATGATATCTTATAAGTTAGGTTTTGTATAGAAATAATATATTTAATTAATTTTTTAACAAACGAAGAAAATTAACATGCAGCATTTGTAGGGAGAACTAAAAGCACAATAAGATAATCAACATTAAACATTTTTTAAATAAATAAATAATGAAAATTACGAATCCAGAAAGAATCTTAGGCATCCAAAAGTTGTCTTAGGCTTTTCTTAAAGATATTATAATTTTGAATATTTTTTGGGTTTTCTGAGAGTTTATTAAAAAAGCCATCCTAGCTTGTGATGATAACTTTTTAAACTTACTTAGTCTGCATTGGCCTAATCGTAAGTGACTTCTGAATCGAGTACCATTCAGTGGTTGTCCTTATCGTGCAGTCTACTGGATCCAGCAATCTCAATAATTGTGACTTAAAATTTCCCTATAGTAAATAATGGAAAACAGGTTTAAATAGTCATCATATATCATCTAATCTTTATAAAATAAAGAAAACGTTAGAGAACTTTCGAAAGCTGACTGGAAAAACAAGGAAAAGTTGGGAAAATTTCCAAGATAAAAAAATACTTTGATTCTTTTATGTATAATTTTCGTGTATAATTCACATAAGTATAGACACCATAAGAATCACTTTAATGACCAAAAAATAGAAATCATAGGTGAATAAAAGTATACAATATTATAACATTATTTTATTTTTATTACTGTTAAACAAATTTTGTTTGATAACCTGTGCTATTGGGTTTATTTATTTTTTTATAAACTCAAATTAAAAAATTCTTTTTCTTAACATCATTCAAATTATTTTTGAAATTCTAATTTTCTTAGGTTGGAATGAGGTTACTGGAAGTGAACGGTGTATCATTATTGGGTGCGTCACATCAAGAAGCCGTCAATGCCTTAAGGAATTCTGGCCACCAAATTCATCTGGTCTTCTGCAAAGGTATTTTAAAATAATTCCTTGTATTTTTTGGATTACGTTTTATTTTAGTTTGGTTGTTGGGTCTCTAATGTTAGGCAGTTAGTTGTTATAAAGAACACAATCATTACTGTTCATTGATATTTTCCTAGAAATATTAGTGAGATACATTTACTGTTAGTTTGCAGTGTGTCCAATGACCGGAAATTTCTTGAAAACTGATAAATGTACTAAAATTTCAGCTGTTCTTAATATATGGAAAAAATTCATGAAGAATAATATTTTTTAATTAAAATCAATTAATGTTTATAAGTCACAATCTTTAAGGTTCATTAATTGTACACTAGATGAGAAATTGTACCTTTAAAAAAGTATACAGTGATAAAATGGAATTGAATAATCATATTTGTGTTACCTCACACAGAAGCAAAAATTGTCACTATTGTTTCACATGCTAGAGAAATATTGAAACAGTTTTCAGAGTTATGGAATTAGCTGTAGAATTAAACCAAACCCCTTTGACATTTGGACACTAGAAAATTCATTTGGTTGCTATTGAAAAATGTGAGATATTGTTAAAAGTAAAAACTTTTACATTTTTGTTTGTGTCTTGGAAATGTAGTACAGGCAGTCCTCTACTTACGAACATTCGACTTACGAACTTTCGAAGTTACGAACAAAGCCCCAGGACATTAAAAATGATTGACAGGCGGCGGGCGGGAAGATATGACCTTGAGAGGCGGGAAGAACGGAACGTGGCTCAACACGATTGGCTGTTAGCTTAGCTTTTGCTATTGTATGGAAATACATACATGACCAGTGCTACAACAGGTCATTTGAGTCTGGACTTTAGTCGCGTTAGTGTGTTAGTTTTTTTATTGCCCTCACAGTTTTTTAATTAGTTTTTTGTAGTTATTAATAGTTAGTTTGTTAGTTTTTTTAAATTTTACCTCACAGTGTTTATTAGTTTTTTGTAGGACGAAAAGAAAAGAACTGCTACTCAAACTTCTATTACTCAGTTTTTTACTAAGAACTAAGTGGCCTGTATTGTGGAAGATCCAATGCCATCAATATCAAATGATGAATGAGTGGACTACCTACACGATTTAAAGTTAAAAAAAAAAAAAGTTTTATAGTACATTAAAGTGTATTAATTATATTTTAAAAACAGTTTTCTTTTTAAATTTATATATATTGTAGTTGTTTTAGAAAAGTACTTTTAATAAATGAAGTCATTGATTTGTACGTATTCATACATCCTTTTAGCAATTCCAGTAGCCTATACAGTACAGTACGGTAACCTAATTGTAAAAACAGTGTTGTGTTTGAATTCTTGCGCCAAAATCCGTGTTTTCCGAGTTACGAACTTTTCGACTTACGAACATCGGCGCGGAACGCATTAAGTTCGTAAGTAGAGGACTCCCTGTATAACTTTTGTTTACATAAATTCTGGACACTAGTTTTGTTTTATGTTTTTAATCTATTGGATTTTTTGAATTCAACACTATTTACACTATTTTTAGTTAGGGTTAGTGGAGTTACTCAATTTGCTGTAGAATTAAACCAAACTCTTTTGTCAAATGGGACAATGCAAAATTAATTTTTTTTTAAAGTTATTACAGTGGAACCTTGATAACTCGTATTCCATGATATCTTGAAATTTTTGCCATTCCTCTTCAACTTTCCATAACCCTCAACAAAGCTAATTTTTTCTCTACAAATCTAATATTTTATAGAAAGAATCTCAATAAGACAAATTTTGTTAGTTTCCTGAGCGCAATGGTAAACCTTACTCGAAGGTAGGTGTTCAAATACCTCTACAAACGGACTTTTATAAGTCAAAGTTTAGGGCAGCTGTACTGTGCAAGATGGCAATATTTTCATGTTAAGACATGAACTTTCCCTTGTCCTACCGTTTTCCCACATTTGAGCTCAGTACTGTTCTGTATTTTATTAAAGTTTTGCTTTTTATTAAAACGATTGTGAAGTGGTTTGTGTTGCAGTAAAGTAGTTAGGTATTTATTGCTATTACTATATTTATATAAAATAATGTTAACTATTACAGTACTGTACACTTCTTTATATGTAAATGTGCCGATTTTTGATTAAAATAAAATTAAGAAGTGTTTCGTAAAACAAAATACTTGTACTGTTATGTTTTCTTTCACTTATTCCTTATTTCAGGATTAAAATTAAAAACATTGCCGAAGTGAATAAAGGTCAATCAACTTGAATCTCTGTAACTCGGAAGTCGTAATTTTAGGCCTCGGTAACTCAAACCTTGCTATCTCAAATTATTTGATAGTTCGAAGTGTTAATAATTCCGTTGAGATTAGAGTTATTGAGTTTCCATTGTACTATAGTCAGATATAGGCTTAAAAATAAAAACTGGTTAAGATTAGAAAGATCTCTTTTTTGAATGTCCTGGAAATGTTTTTTTTTTTTTTTTTTTTTTTTACATATAAATGCTGAACTTTTTGGTTTTCTTCTTTTTTGTATTTGAAAGCTTTAAAAATAATATATTCCATATGTAATATTTATGCTTTTCATAACAAATAAATTAAAACCCTCTTTATTTAAACAGGTTATGACAAAGCTGAGGTGGACAGACTTCTGTCAGAAGGAAAGCTAACGAAAGATAAGACTGAACGAATGTCATTGTCGCAAAGTGTATCTAGTTTGGATAGAGATGATGAGTCGACAGATACAATAAAACAGGTCAGATTTATCTTTTAAAGGATATTCTATTAATCAGCTCTCTATTCACCTATTTTTGTGTTCATGCTTTTTTTAAAGTGTTCACACTTTTTGTATAAACCAGTCTGTGTGCAATAATTATGTCAAAAAAAAAATCAGGAAGTGTGTGGTGTAATGACGACTTTTGGTATTGATGACCGCGGTAGTTTTTCACCTATTTAAATATATATATTTATTACCAGAAATAGCAGTTATTTGATAAGTTATATGTTGAGACTCCTTTGGATTTTCCTCAGAGAAGAAATGGAAGTACTATGTAACATCTAAATATTTTTATCCTTTTAGGGGACGTTTTGAGTAGCTCTTGTGTGTGGAGGAAGGATACTATTATAAAGTTTATGAGGTAGAGTGAAAGTACAGATTTGGGGTGGACTGTGGCCTTATTTAAAGTGTATTTTTTAGTTTACTGTTTTTGTTTTAAAAAAATACTATAAGGTAATTATGTTTTAGTGTATTGTACTTAGAGACTGTTACTTTATTGTACAATAAAACATGACTCATTTCTACAATAAATTTTGTCAAAAACATTAGAAATAAATTAGCTTTTTCAAGGACTTCCCATTTACATCTTTCTTGATTTTTCAATTTTCTGATTCCCATAATTCTTAAATCTTCTCTAAGGGAGCCACCTCTTTCGGTGTCTCACAACCTATGTACTCTCCCTTTTTCTACCTCATCTGCCAACATAAAAGTCTCTGCAGTTAAATATAGAAATAAATATAGAAATTTATAGCTTTCTTAATTCCCAAGATATTGTAAAAAAATATTCTTTTTCTATGAAAATTTTAAAAGAAATCAAAGAATTGTTTTACTATCTAACTTCTTTATGTCTCTTGGACTAATAAAGTAGGTATCAGGTAACTCACTGAAAAATCCAATATCATCAACTGAGTTTGAACTGCTTAACCTTTCATGTTTCACTAGTTCAATCTATGATGAGGTAAGTCAATTTGTGCTCTGCCAATTCACCCATGCCATCTTCCGTCAACACACAATCCATGTTTAACTTTTTTTTTTCTCTTGGGCTGTAAAATATTTACATTTAAATTTGATATTATTTGTATCACAGGAACAAGAAATGAAAAAAGAAATGGTGGAGTGGGAAAAAGAAGAACAGGAAAAGAAAGAGCAAATGGAACTAGATGAGTTAAGAGAAAAATCAACTCCTGAAAAGGTAAAGTTTTTTCTTTTACTTAAATAATTATATCAGAATTGTGGTTTTAAATTTGTTCATTTTATTTTCCATCTCTCGTAGTTTTACAATATTTTAATTACATATTTTTACTAATTTAAATTTTAAATATTCAAAATTTGCACATCCTTTGTTATGAATTAATTATTATATGCATTATGGCTTATTACAAATATTACAATAAATGCTTTTCTGAACAAAACTTAAATTTCAAATTTCAAAAAATAACTTCATATAATGTAAGATCTATATAGATCTAAACCAAAAGTCCAGTTGAAAAGTTTGAAAATGAGAAAAGTGTAGACTTGCTAATTTTATGAAATATGGGAATTGATTACAAATAAAAAAACTAAATAAAATTGAAGTTGTTTAATCCACTCCTTTACAACTACAAATATACCTCGTAGCAATGGTGGTAGGGTCATATGTGTTTATTCCTAATTATGCAGCGAAAATTTAAAAGTGACTTATTTTGATTATAACATCACATTTAGTTACTAACTACATCTTATTTGCCTTATAAAAATATAAATCAAAATATTTAGCCAATATTCGGGAATTAATTTATGTTAATTGAAAGTTAATTTATGTTTTTATATTAATAGATAAAAAAGTAACAGATCAGCTCTGTCATTTTTGTTGAATGGCAAATGCATAGTAAGACGTCCTTTGTTCTTTGTGTGCATGAACTACAGATTTATGTCAATTTCAAAGCAATTAGTAAGTGTAACGTGTTATTTATATATATTTTTATAAAAAATGTAAATTATTTTTTATAAAAATATAAATGTAACATACCCAAAATATCATGTCATTCTAAATTTTAAGCAGTTTTAAGAGAATTTTAATGAAAACTCTTCATTTTGGATATTTTCATCCTGACACCGAGAGCCTGTGTGTACCTTATAGAGATGGTAAGGCAATGGGTTAAAGATAGGAAATTATTTCAACATGTTAATTTCACCTCATCAAAAAACAATACAATAAAAAAACCTTACAATACCAGATGTTGAAGTAAGTTTCTATGGTTCTTCAATTTAAAACAATAAATACACAATTTCTTTACTTATTTCAGAAATTTTTTTTTATTCCTCAAAATTTTTTTTGAGTAGTCAAATTTTCTGGACTAATGCAAGTCATGAAGATAAATTATTAAAAAGAAATTCCTACTTTTTACAGCCACTATATTCACAATCTAGAAAACTGCAGATATTATGATCCGAAAAAGACATTTTAAATCTCGCCATTCGAAAAAGTAATAAATCAGAAAACAAATTTTGATATGTTATATGATTTTTTATTTAGAAAAAAAATTAAGAATTAATTTATATTGTTCCGTACATTTTAAAGAACTTGTGTCTTTTTGCAGTTTTTAGAAAAGACTTGTTGAGTTGTTTTAAGTAAATATATGAAAGGAGTAATTTCATTCAGATTGTTTTATTTGAATATTACCCTACATAACTTAGACTCTTTACGATCAGTGAAGCCTCAATGAACTAATAAAATAATTGTTTTCTTCCAGGTTTTAGATGTAGTGAGGGCAGCCGAACTTCTTGCTCAAGGACAAAATGACCTTCAATTTAAGCCAAAGTCACCAGGAGGACCAATGTCTACAGATACGTTGAAGACTACAACAATTGTCATGAGTGGTCACACGTTAGCGCCTCAGGCTTCTTCGGTAAGTCAACGCATGTTTTAAAAATTACAAAATTTAGCATTATATTTGTGGGTGTATTAAAATAGTGATGAGCTAATACTAGAATATTTCAGTAATTTTAAATAATTCACCCTTTTCTCAAAAAGAAATTTTTTGATGGACAGATAATGTGTTATAGTTTACAATCGAATTTGTGGCTTAAAAGAATAACTTTTGAACAATAACACATATCAAAAAACTAATTTCACTTTTTTTTAAAGAAAAATATTATTCATCTTATTTTTTAATTTATTTATTTGTAAATGATTAAAAATATATTACATATATATGCTTAAGATTTTTAATTTTCAAAGGTTTTATATGCAATTAATGATATTTTTAAAACAATAAAATTGGATTTTGGATTTTATCAGTGGCTGGTTAAGGGCTTAAAAGTTTGCTTGTATATATTAATTTGGTGTATATATTATTTAGGGAAGATAATTCTTTTTGCAGTTTTTGTTTTGTTAGTAATTCATGTATTTACCTCTTCTCTAAATTATTGTGTTTTAACACTAGCTTTTTATATGATTGTTTATTAATGTGGTGTGTTAAACAATAACTGATCAGTTAATACTTTTTGGTTTATTTCCTCTTACAAGTTTTTGGGTCTTTAGAAGATGGACTATTATTGAATAGAATCAATATTATTTTAATATCTTTCATTTATTAAAATTTCAACTTTCATGTATGTTTTATTTCGTGATGTTTTTATACCTAATGTATTCGCTCATCACTTATTTATTTTATATTGTAAACACTTGCATTGCTTTTTATTTAAGATTGTTTGTTTTATGTTTTATAACTATATGACATTGTATACTAGCCTTTGGTGTTTCAATTTCTGTATGTTTAATAATCTGTTTGGCTTCAAAATTTTACAAAAAGGTTATATTATAATTGTAGGATAATTTTGGTAATTGGTTAGTATTACAACGAAGTAATATAACTGAAAATAAATTTTAAATAGTTTTGTTCAATGACAACCTTGGACAATTTTGTGAAACATAAACAAAAAATCTAGACAAATATTGTCTTTATTTGGCATAGAATAAAATAATCAGAAAAGTGTGAAAAAAAATCATCCTAATTTTATTTCTGCTGTTTTTCTAATTCCCTCTAATAGCTGTTATAATGAAACTTTCATCACAAGATCTATAATCTGGCCTTTTATCAATTTGATTACCATGTTCGTTTTGAACTTATAAATATCATTAAGCAAAGTTTATCTCAATTTAGGACAGCATGTCTGCATAGTTTTCAGATGAATGTCAAAAAGATAGATTAGATTAATAATATACGCTTGATTAATGAGCTGTGAAGTGTTATCTTAACTAACAGTATCATAACAAAAGGTGTAACACATGCTTATCAAAATGCAATTATTTATTTAACATTATTTCAAATCAATTTATGTTGAAATTTATAAAATATGAAAATGCAAGTGTTTCTGTATTCAATGCTTAAGGTAAGTGAATACAGTATTATAAATTTTGTTGTTGTTTTAGGTACTTTAAAATGTTTTGGGTGCTACTGCTTAATTCTTGGGTTGTTTTTGTAGACGGTAAATACAAAATAACAAGATTTTATAGTTTAAAAAATTTTTTTTATTGATTTCATAGATTCGATTATATTGGATTATATTTATTGTCTCTTGAAGGTAAGTAGCAAAAAATATCTTAAGGAATAAATATAATCCTGTATAACCTACCTATAAAAATTTGAACACTTGTATTACAGATTCAAAAATTTGCATCGTCTCGGAATAAGTTGGGTTAGTTTATATTGGATATTTATTCTTGCATTATTACCCCTTTCCAACAGATTAAGTTATTTATTTATTTTTAATAATATTTCAAATCCAATGATATGTTGTGACATACATTCACTGTGAAAAAATATAGTAGTGGCGCCCATTTAACAACAAAGTATCTGGTATTTTATGTTGTGTTAACAATACATTTTTATTCAGCTGTATTGAACTGCTTAGTGTTGCTTGCTTCATAACTGGCAACTTGATGTCTCGTCGACTGTTTTCCCTCTTGTCCTTGTCGCATGTGTTTTATCCTTTATCCTTAATTTTTCATATAATCAAATTATTCTTTTAATAGCATGATTTTTGTTGTAATTGATTTATGTTTTATCATGTGTATTTTTATATAAATCAGGATAAATGTTTAGAATATTTTATAATTGTGTAAGTAGTTAAAATAAATTACAAACCTTGCCATTTAAAACGACTTTAATTTTCTTAAATGCACATCGTATAGGGAGAATTTTGTGATTATTAAACAAACCGATGTTACTTTTTTTTTTTTGGACAATTGACATCTTGTTTTGAGGCTCGTTGAGTGAGAAAAATTATTTCTGAAATAATGTTGTCTGTCATACATGCAACGTACTGCAGCCCAAACTTGTAAGTCAATATAGCCCAAATTTGATAGGCATTTTTAGTCAAAACTTTTTAAAATTCCATTCAGCAACTCAAATCTTAAAAGTATCTTTGGGAAGAAAAAAAATGCAAAATTCGAATTTGCCAAGTCATATTTCAAAGAAAATTATTGTTTGAAAGTAATTTACAAAAAAAATTAAATTTATTTTGACCGCTATCTATATTACAAACTTTGTGACACAACAAAATTATATTTTTGTTAAGTAATGGTTAGGTTAGATTAGATTAAGCTGAGAGTTAAAGAGGTAAAATGGGCCCGGACACTGTAATCATTGTAAAAACTACATAGTTTTGTGTTTTTGTGCATACATTACAAGTAAAAAAGTTTGTGCCAATTTATTTGTAAAATGAATAATACAAATATAGAGTAGAACAAAATAGTAATATGATATTTTTATTTAGTTAATAGTAATAAATATATACTCTAAATATTTGTTTATTTGATGTTGTAACTGTTTCAAAACCATCAGGCTCATAGTCTGCGCTTGACGGTAGCATTATTAAGGTTAAAATGATTATAACGAGAAATAAATATTTGGTAATATTAGAGTTTGTTTTATTACTAATGAACATATTGTTAGGAAAAAATATTTATTTCACAATTTGGATTTAAACTTTGAACTGTATTAAAGACAATTAAAATTGTTTAATGGTGAAGTTATAACACATGTGGAAAAAGCTAAAAAGTTTTATTTTCAATATATTTATTTATCACTAAATTGTTTTGGGAAACAAATTTTATTATCGTTATGTCAACAATTTTACGTTTCTGCATCTACGTTGCTCAGCTTTACCAAATATGATAAAACAAGACAGCCAAAAGTTTATCAACACACTCAGCATCTTTGATTTGTGAAGCCTACAAGAAGCACTTGTCTTTCGAAGGTATAGTACTACAAGATTGTACAGTTTTGTATTATATATTTAGTTGCTTGAGCACTTAGCATGGTTTATATTTTCCCAACAGATCAAGTGTTTAAAGCATGTCCCAAACTGACTGCTTGGTTGTAACGTCTCATATTATTTGTAATAACTATTCTTTGTTTCTAAATGTATATTTATAAAATTGGTTTTTGACTTTATGAAATTTTAAGCAAAAATATTTTACGAAAAGTATTGTTTCGTATAGTTAAGTAACAGACATTTTATTTTTAATTATCAGTTTAGGGCTTCTAAAGTTTTGAAATATTTTGTAAATACTTTTCGTTTTCTCAGTCAGTAGAGAGTATAAAAAAAAGTCTATTGATTGAAAAAGTGAACAGTGTTTACGAAATATTTTAGAACTTTAGTGTTTTTTGTGTGTTTTCTTACTTGTGTACTATTTAGGTACCAAATAGGCTATGTGCCCTATTCAACTCTAACCTATTTTTAATTATCAGTAACAAATGGAGAATGAATTAATCGTTATCTATGTAACTTTGTAGTAAGGTACTCTTTTTAATTTTTTCTTTCATTCTAAAAAGCAAGGCGTAAATTTCTTATAATTGAGTATATAATCCAAAAAAATTAGAAAAAGATCAAATTTATAAATGAGCCATGTAGTAGACAACTTGATTATTTAAAGCCGAACATATTATTAAAGATAGCATGAAAAAATTCTCGGTTATAGAGACAACTATAGAATTTTACAAAAAACAAAAATTAAACAACAGTTTCCCTCCAAAATTATCCCTTTTAATACTTAAATTTAAAATTGGTTCATCAACCATTTAGGCTCTAGAGCCCACCACAAATTTTACCAAATGATTGGAATCATTATTTTTATGAATTTTTTTTTTTATAGAATGGTCTGAAAATAAAAACACCAAGTTTTTATTCAAAATCTGTGCACCAGAACTTTCAGAAAGTAAGAACGTAATGTGTTGTTAACATTATATAAAAACGAAGGATTTCCCTAGAGAAGGCCTATACATTTATTCTCAATTAGACCAAAAATAACCACATTCTCAAAAACACATGTCAGGGCATTCACTGAAATTAGGAATCTAATCAGTTCGAAGTTGTTCAACAATTTCACATAGTATCCATTTGGTGTTTTGGATTTTCAGTACAGATTGGGTTGTTTTTTGTTAATATGAAACAAAAATTAACTACTCAACATTCACTATATATTTATTAAAGAAGGGACAATTTTTTTTTGGCATTAATTTTGGGTTTTATAGGTTTATCATATCTTAAAATTTTTAAATAAAGTCAAGATCCAAATTTTGATTTTTTAAATCTTTATAACAATGTTGTTGTATGTATCTTGGTTTTTACCAAGCATGCTGTGTATATTATTTTGTTAGGTAGGCCTATCCATCTTTGTTGTGGTATTGTCATTGTGTCTAATAAAATATTTGATAACACAAAATAATTTATTGAATCAGAATGTTTGAGTGTTGTATTATGACTGTGTGAACTTAGATGTTTTAAGTCAAATCAAATGTTTAAAAACAATAAATTTGAATTTACAAAAACTATTACATTTTTAAATAATTTTTTTTTTTTTAATTAGATTATTTGAAAATGATAAATAATTACTGATTTGAAAAATATATTTATTACAGTAAAAACTCTCTAATCCGGATTAATGTGGCGCCGGCCGATCCGGATATCGAAAAATCCGGATCTCTGGGTGGCTATTTTTATATAGTTTAAGTGGTTTTAAACGTGAACAAAACGTAGCAAATTTACGTTTTTAGCGCTAAAACGCGTTGCGCTTACGATAAATTGTAGCTTTACCACACTATTCTAAAAATTCACTATGGTTTTTCAAATTACTGTAATATATAGACGTTATGTTTTAACTGTACTATTATGTAATTTGCCGTAGTTTGCCGGTACGGTAACCGATAACAAAAGTACCGAAACAACAAAAGGTAGGTTAATTAGATAAATATTACAATAGCTATGTTTAAAAATCTATTTATTTTAAGCTGAATGAGGCTCAGCATAAAGTACACAAACAACAATTAATTAGGTCTACAGTGTTAACTAAAAATACAACAAACGAAAAATGAAGATTAGAAAATAAAACAGTACAATAAATACGTACAGGATTGTACACGTGAAATTTTGATGAACGTACGATAAATGTTAGTTTTCATTACAGTACAGTAATTTGTACTCACATCAGTTTTTATTAAAAAAAGATGTAATGGTAGCTTGCTTGGCTCGTTGAACACGCTTCTTAGATATAATATCTCTCCATCTACGAAAAAGAAGGAGATCGGCCGGTGAGGATTCTTCTTGTTTTTCCACGTAGTCTATCAGCTGTCCAAGTGCTTGAAAAGTTTCGCAATGAGTCATGATTTGTTTTTGTTGTTGAATCCGAACCGCACTACTGCCCCAGTATCCAGCTCAAAAACATCGTTCACTACTATTCGGGCCGAAAATATTATTTTTGTATAGAAAATTGTATTTTTATTATTTTTTATACGATGGCATACGACGGCCGGTTATCGGAGTTTCCGGATATCAGAGATCCGGATCAGAGAGTGTTTACTGTACTTTCATTTTTTTATTCTAGCATAGGCCTAAATTGATCATTTAAATAGTATGCAATAATCCAATATTATTAAAATGAGTTGCATATTGTTTGTGGAAAATGTAAACACAAGTGAAAACACTTTATTTTCATAACAGTTTTAATACAAGACATTTCAACTATTAAATTGTCATCATCAGTTGTTTTCAGATTCACAACCTCAGAGGTTGCACTGGAGAGATGGTTCACAGTTTCTCATATAGAAATTTTATGCAAACTTTACATTTTTTTTATCATATATATTGATTCCAAACTGACACCATTTAAATAGTTTATAAATACCATATTTTCAATTTTAAAGTGTTACACATTTTTGGCTGCTCTCTTGAAACTGAAATATATGTTTTTAATAGCAACATTTTGTGTAAAGTCTAGGTTCGAGCTCAACTTGTACTAAGATAATAATTTTTATGTTTATACTCATTTAGATTTTTTTATTACATTTAGAATTGTTCTAAATTATTTTTGTTCCTCTATTGAAATTGACATTTTGGAATTTAAGTCTTTGCCATTTTATCCTGAGAATAACTGCACCAATAGCTTTGCATGATATTTTAAATTTAAAATAAAGGGGAAATAATAATAAATATGATACACAATAAATTTAATATGAAAGTAGGTTTGAATGACTAATAAAGTTTTCATTTATTGAAGTATAAATTATTTGGAATCATTCACAAATTGTTCACAATCCTTTTTAAATGTAAATGGAACAAATATGCAAATATAAATAAACTTCGTTCTTCTTTCCTTGAAAAACAAAACTACAAAAACAACAGAAACTTACTTCATTCCGAATTGTTTGACACAAATAGTAATCCACTTTGTATATTTTAATTGGACCATGGCTTATATATTTAACTTCAATATAGGAGATTCTAGACCACCCCTGCAGATAACTCCAGAGTAACTGAGGAAGATGACTTAATTGTTGAAATTTGTTTTGTTAAAGGTAAACTGTTATAGTGAAGATAAGTTACTTTTATTTATTTACTCAGTTTTTAAAAATTTAAAGAAAATTCGATTTCATTTGAAATTTCAAACATTCTCACAACCTAACGAAAATTGTGTTGAAATAGGCGCAGACATCAAGTTATAATTAATTGTTGTTTGCAGAATGATATGACTTCTACCGCACCACTATAACATTGGCCTACTCATTCTAAGACTATTCTACGTAAATCTGATCTCGTTAAATCGTGTGTTGTGTTTATGAGTTCTCGATACTTTAATATAAACAAAGAAAAGCATTTTTTAAATGTTTAAGTCATGTTAATTGTTTGACTGTGTCAACTAAAGGATTTTGGTGCTAATCATTGTGTTATGTTGGGTGGAATTTTTAAATTATTCCACCACTTTAAAAAAAAAATTAAAAGAACTTAATTTCCCCTTAGAAGTGTACAGTTTATTATCATTCATATCACGTAATCTGTGTGTGATTGTATTTATTTGTATATGTAAAAAGATATTTAAATATTTATTGATATTTTTAGATTTTAAATATGTATTGTTGTTATAATGTATAGTAGTAATTATGTATATTAAAATAATTTTTTTAATTTATTGAAATTTTTTACATCAACTGTAATTTTATTAAATTCTATATATCCAGGTTTTAGTGAATTTCAAATATAGAAATTTTAATCAAGACTAAATCTATCTCCCTTGAAGAAACTCAAATTCAAGACTGTTTATTTTCTATTGAAAACATTAATTAATTTCTCAGTGGCAGCCATTAATTTGATAAATGTTATAACTCATTTTACGCAACTTATTAATTCATATATTATGACGAAACCAGTGTTAAGATCTGGAAACTAGTGGATCCACTAATAACGAAAATAGGAATTTATCTCCTATTAACCTAATTTGATCTTCTGAAGCTGGTCACCTTTATATAGGCTGTAAGTGTTTGATGATTCTTCATTCACCACTTCCAATTTTGTGAGAATAGTCTTATAATAGAACTTTTAACATATTTTATTCCCATGATCTGATTATGGAGGAAGGGGATTATAATAAAAATTAATAGGTTATTTCCAATTCAAAAACACTACTAACCAAGTATGTTTTATTTTCGGGATTTGAATGTGGTATTCATTACTAAAACCTGAACATACAGTATTACTGCAGAGAAAAATTGTTGAACTTAAATTGTTAACTAAGTTACCTTTTACAATAAATTGTTAAAGTTGTTTATGAAAATTTAATAACTATTATAAATTAGATATAACACATTTTTTCAGACTATTGTATTAGATGTTATTGTGTTCAATATAATATTATAATAATTATTAATAATTAGATCACAGGGTCTCCCTTTCCCCAATTTATATTATATGTAAATAATGTTTATGACAGTACCATAAAGAAGTGTCAATATTCATCTTTTTTTAAACTTCTTACTTTTTTATAATGGTGAACATGTATTTTAGTTTCTTTGTAATTGCTAATAGATTAAGTGATATTGAATTGGCGAAAAAGAATTATTATTATTAATTCATTTGTAAAACATAAAAAAGAAGAGTGTTAGGATGTTTATATTTTTCAAGATTTAGTAAAAATTAATTGGTGCTAAGAATAGATTTTATATAATTTTTAAAACGGTTAAGTTCCATTTTGTTTGAAAATGTTTACATATTCAGCATTTATGCGTCACTCCTTCTTTTATACTTATTTTTTATATATGTATATATAACATAGTATAGACAAATTTTGTAAAACTATATTCACATTTATTTTTTAAAAAATAATAAAAATCAATATTTCTTCTTGTTAATTTAAAAGAATTTTAATATCAAATTTTAAATGTTTAAAATGGCCTTGTATAAAGAGAAATACAGTTTCAACACTCTTCTTTTAAGTAAGTTATTTTGCTCCTATTTAGGGCTGGCTTAAAATTTTTACTGCCTTTAAGAAAAGTCACTGTTGGCCTCTTTTCTTACATCATCTAACATAGTATATTGCTCAACATAGATAGATGTCTGGAACCACAATGTAAAATATGAATAAATTATAATCAACAATTTAATTCATTTCTTTTGAAAATGAAGATATTGTGTAGCAGCCTTCAAAATTGAGCCACGAGACCATCAAATGATCACTGATCCTAACATAGAACAAGTTTTAAATATTCATTTAAATTCATATAAATATGTATGTTTCCTCTCTTTTTTTAAAATCTTTAGCACAAATCTCATTATAATATTTCGCCTACGATATCCTACAATAACTTATTTTAACTTTTATTGGTTTTCCAAAGTCAGATAATTGTAAGCTTTGCTACAGCACTGTTTCACCAAACACAGTTGGTTTCGTCGGGCTCAGTATTAACACTGAATGAACACTTACAATTTTGAAGTGCTCAGTGTTTGTTTATGTGTTAGTACTGTGACTGCCGAAGCCTGCTGTATTCAGCAAAACAATGCCTACAACTATTGGACTGTGAACAACTAATAAAGTATTTATAGTGATAATTATTATGCACAATTTGAAACTCTGCGTTATTGTCCATATGTGTTGTGTTGTACTGTATAAAATCAAGAAATTTATCTATTTAGTTGCCAGAATTGTATTCAGATTTTTGTTGTAATTTTCCACATAAACTAATTTATAATATTAATTATTAATAAAGGTTTCCAAATTTTAAAATGTTGCCATTTTAAACAAAGTTCTTTTTATCTGTAAATACTATATTTCCCCTTAATAGTCCATTTTGTTCAGATCCATTAGCCCATACAAGTTTGAGTTTGTTAGTACTCTACAAATCTCAATTAACCGCATTCTATTATTTCAATGTATCATCTTCTTGCCAAGTTTTATTTAAATGTAAAATTGGGTATGTTTATTTTAATTAAGTAATGTAACATTATTTATAGTAAGTTTAACAACTGAATTCTCCTCTTCAGTCATCTTTATATGTTGAGAGCACTATACATAACATCCATTTTTATCTTCAAGCTTCTTTCTGTATTATGTGCCCTAAATTTTAACTTTCTGAAAATTCTTAGTAACTCTGGTTCTTACTCTTATTAGCTCTTAAATTGTCTTACATATTGGTAAAATTTCCTTTCATTATACTGGCTGAAAATGATTATTATTAATTAATTGTTAAGAATAGAAAAATAAGTTTACTATTTCTAAAATAAATATTGTTATGTGTATTTATAATCACTTGTTGAGTATTATTTTTATTTACATTTAACATTATAATTGTATTTGATGGCTTCTTTTATAAAGTTAATCTCTCCCAAAAGTTTAACTTTTGGGTGACTGTAATTTGTTAGAGTCTACTTTGAAGGAAGGGTAAACATACTAAATCTTTATGAGATTAATCCTAAATTTACCAAGATTCTAAATAAAAAGTTATTAATTAAAAATTACTTTGATTTTAAGAATGTTGACAGATATTTGTTCAAATGTTAAATTTAATTGTTAAATATTTTGATATACTGTTATTTTTAATTGTGTTTGTGATAAAATGTTAATAATCTGCACAATATGTTGTAAATAATATACCAACGTTGAGAAATGTACATAAGTAAAAAATAAAGTTTAAGTAGAGTCGCCTGACTTTTATTGATAAATAAGTCTTTTTTAAATTTTTTATTTTATTATTATTCTTTATTACTCTGAACCGAAATTGTTTGCAAGATGTACAAGTATGATTTTGGCAGACAAGAAGTTTTTTCATACCAGATATCGATTAAAAAATTAGAGGTTTGCAACTGAGAACAAGTAGTTGGTATGTCAAACATTTGTAGAATTTATATGTCAAACATTTGTAGAATTTATGTATAATAAATTAGTTCTAACCCAATATATCAAAGTTAAATCTAGTTTAACAGTCTTCAGACCATAAGATAATTTTTTTTTTTTTAATTAGGATCAGCTTCCATATAAATTATGTACCACTCACAGAATTATAAGGCACTTTTTCATTGAGTACGTGTAGTAATACAGGCATTTAAGTTTTGTACCATTCTTCGTAAACTTCTGTCAGAAATATCATATATTATCTAATGAATAAATAATTGTGTAACAACATATGAGTTATCTTAATCAGTTATTGATTTACGTCTGCTTGACTGTGTAAAATAATTACACCTGTTGTTTAATTTAAAACTGATTTTGTTCATAGTTGTTCAATATCTAAGAAATGTGCAGAGAATTTGTTTTTTTATTGCTGCATAACCACCATCACTTCTTGATGAGAATACAAAATTCTGTTCAGTTGATAATTATATATTCATAACAATATATAAACACAACTACACCCTCTCTGCCACCAACACATTAGTGTCATCTGGTGTTGGTGATTAACAATTACTGTTGTTAACTGACTTAAGCCACATACCATATACATGTAAAAAACAATTTTGTATTCTATTAATAAAAGTTTCACACACAGATTCTTAAGTAAGGAAATATTTCCATGCTATAGAATTAAATCCATAAATTTGCAACTGAATGGAGAACTACATCCTATAAATTTTTTTCTCGCCAACAAAATTTAGAGGCTATTGAATTTCCATATTACAGTTCTTGATTTTCATGACCTCATATACTTGTAATTGTTTGTTAATTCCAGTCACCTACTTCAATTGTATGCTTCCCTGTAATTATTATATCTATGATTATTACATCTGCCCAGATTAGTTTTCTCAGTAAATTCACTATCTACATCACTTTTTAAGAATCTAGTTAACAACACTCAATATTCAGTGTTTTTCACTGTAGTCTTAGTTTGTATATGTGATTTCTTCCTTCGGAGCTACGTAAACTGTCATCGGCATATTTTCAATTTCTACTATTAAAGTACAACACTGCTTCAAAATGAATATTATTTTATTATAACTATAACTAATTTCATCAGCTACAAGGACCACAAACACTGAAGCCAAACCAAAGATCACTTAAATCTTCTAAAACCTCCTTTGCAAATATCCAAACTCTAAAATTTTTTCTTACCTTAATTCTACAGTTCCTATCTCCTCTTTTCAAAAGATTCATTGATGTCTTGTTGTCCTAACATCAGTTGTAAAATGAATAATCTTTCTTATTTATTGTGCGAGATTTCTATTTAACCAGCTCCCATTCTCAGGTCTCATCAACTGAGTCTAATGAGTGCCCTCCTCTTTGCCTTATCAGGTTTTCTCACCTGCCTGTTTACAGTATGTATGATTTACCAACCTTGATAGTCCTTAAACTACGAAACAAGCAGTCTCTTACAAATTCATAGTTATTTTTAACATCTAGAATTGTGTGGTTTTTTGTCTCAGTCTAACACTTCAAGCTATATATTGCCTGATTTTCAATCCAAAATTGCCAGGGAGTTCGTACCAAACTCTTTTTTTTTCCTTCTAATCATCACATTTGTGTGCTACTCTGTGCTCTTCCTCCTGCAAGATAAAGATAGAACTTTCATGTTTTATCATCAACTTCCTCACTTCTTCCCCTGAATTTATCCACACAATAAAATTCTATACATCTCTAACAAGATAACTATAGAATACCCTATGTAATAGAATAGATATTATTTTACATTTTATTGGGACATTCTATAAAATGTCGAAAAGGTTTAGTTTGGATGTGGGTCTTTATTTTAAAATTTAAATTGATTTATAAACTACTTAACTCTAAACATTTTCAAGCTCTCAGTTCATGAATTAAAAAATCCTGATTATTAGTTATTATTTTACAGTTACAAACCAATTATAAATTATCTTGAATTGAAGTAATTTCCTCTTTTAAATAAAATATATCTATCAAATTGTATCCAACATTATATCTAGGGGCCAAGTGTCTGTTGATTGTAAATAGTGTAAAATAGTAATAAATCTATAGGGCCTAAATTTAAATAGATTTTAAACTTGCATCTTGCAATATTTGCGAATAAAAACAGGAATTAAAAATTAGGTAATGTGTGACTCTTTTTTGTAAATGTAATAAATATACGAACATAGTTTTCCTGAAATATGTTGTCTACAAACTTTAAAAAGCAGGAACATATGGTATTAATATTGTGTAAAAAATGAAATCAAATAAATAATCCTTAAACTCCTTATAACATTTTTCAAGGTAAATTGCATTATTTGTGTAGTCTCTTTATTAAAAAATTATTTGGGTGTTTCACTCTTAGAAATTGCTGTATCAAAAACAAAATGTTTATGTCATTCATATTTTTTAGCTTTCTGTTATAGTTTGATATTGACTTAATTGATTCCTTGTACATGTGGTCAATAAATGAAATAAATTTTAAAAAGCAATATCAGTGATGTACGGGTCTAACATTTTAATTTAATTTTTAAATATAACTTTATGAAAAATGTTGTTAATAATTGTCCAGAATTATTGTATTTGTCTAAGAATAGATAATTTGTAAATTAATTATCTTCAATACTTATTGTAAAAAATATATATACAGTATTTGAATGTTTTTAACATAAATTATTCAACTGCAGATTGTGTGTGTTTCATTCTCCGAACCAAGCAGTCAGTTATTTAATATTTAAAGATAGTTTTAAGGGATTTGTAAACGGCCTTAAAATGAATGTAAACTTCAATGAATTTTTGAATAAGATAAGAAACATATATCACGCTTTAAAGATTTTTGCAAATTGTGTGCACAAGGATGGTATGTGTTTTGTGAATAATCTTTTTCTAAATACTTTTGGCTTGGATTATTTCTGTAATTTATGTGTTTAGAATGTTAGTACAGTCAAATTAAACAAAAAATTATTAGAACAGGGTACAAGTTTTTCCGCAACTGATTTTAACTGATATTGTTTTTGGAAAAAACCTAAATACTCTCCTCTGACATTTTTGTATGAATATAATTTTTGTACGTTTCAAAATAAGCTAAAAAATTGGTTTTGTGGTTAATATTTGTTTAAATTTGATTTATTCTTAAATTAAAAAAAAAATGAAACTTTGAAAACAAGTGTAGGGTATCATCGACTGATGCCTATTTCAGTCATTGTTTTGGATACAAATAAGTGTTGATTTTTAACTTAAGTGGGTGCTAACTTCATAACTACATTTACATTCATTCTACTACAATGTTGATACAGAATATCACAAAATTTAATATTTACGAGCTATGGTATTAATTGTAGTTCCCTAAATCAATTGGGTGAATTGAACTATTAGACAATTACGCTAGAAGTTCTAATATAAAAACAAAAATTTCCATTGGGTAATTGCATAAACATTTTTTAATTAATTTTGTTATATCTTACAAAAAGACTTTGGGAAATTTGTGGTAATTTTACGTTATCCTTATAGTGTAAGTGAGAGGGTTGTTTATGTAGCACATTTTTGGCTCTAGTGTCACAATGAAAAAATAATTGCTGCAATAAGGTATATTAAAATAGAGTATTTTTATTTAATCCCTTTTTTTCCATTCCAAACATTTTCATTCTCAAATTTCTTGTGTGTATAGTATGAAACTACCAAATTTCAAAACTTTAGTTCAAATGGTTTTGCCAAATTATTTATTAGGATATTCCCAAACATAAAAAAGGAAATTGTTTTCAATTCGTTTCATGAACCTACAAACCTCTAAAAATTATCAGTTCATATGGATTAGACTGCATAGATAACTGGGTAACAGATAATATCTTATAGTAATTCAAAGCCTTAGAATGTACAGTATTTTTAAATTGTTACACTTTCCATGAAAATCATTACTCATACATTTAAAATTTAGTCATACATATTAAATCATAAATAAAATCTAGTCATTTGATATTAATTAATATTAAAGCGGAATCAAATTTAAATCACATGTTTCAGAATGAGATTTAATGCAGCCCATTAAAAATTAAAATATATCAAAAAAGTATTAAATGTAACCAATTGTACTGAAATGTAGTAAAAGTACTTGTCTATAAACCCATGCCAAATGTAAACTCAGGGTCTTTAAAAATAAAAATGAGTTACATCCAAATTTTTGGTATTTTAAAATTTATAAATTAGATTGGGACGAACAATCTCAAATTTCAATCACTGTGATCAAAATTCAAAAATATTATATGAAAAATAGTCAAGTAGTTCAAAATTTGGTTCTCTCTCTTATGTCTACTGAACTTCCCACTTCATGTTTTTATTGACACTTAAGTTTTCAATCAATACCACTCTTAAAATAATACATAAACGGATATTCTGAAATGATCTTTAAATGTTTCTCACAAGTCAAAACTTTGAGAGCCAAACATTTTTATATAAAATCATAATATTTTCCCTTACTATGTAATTTCAAAGTAATACCGTAGAAGAACTTTTAAGATCCAATTTGACTGTACTATCACGTTATGTATTATGTTGGGTTTTATATGTTATGCATAACAAATGTATTAGTTTATGCTGGGTAGTTAGTTATAGCTTTTGGGTTTCCTTTGTTTTTCCTCCACAAGAAAAAAATAAAAACACTTGTGTTGTTTTGGCTCATATGCTTTAAGGCTTGGCTTAGCACATATTTGAATGATAAGATTGCATTGCATACTTTTGTTTGTTTTTTTATTAAGGCAGAAAGGAAAAAAAAAAAGAAGAAAAAAAAAATTATGTTTTATAAATGTGAACTGTTCGAATAGCTTAGGTATAACCGAATTAATTGCCTTTATAATGTTATATTGAAACAGTCTATATATTATATATATTTCATTATTATACTTTTGTTTTGTTTTTAATTTTAATTATTATTACCAACAAAATTAAGTTTGAAATATTTCTCTGAACTAAAATACATTTTAAAATTAAGTCTTAGTTTAACAATTTAGTGCATGAACTATTCTGTATTTTCTTTGTGCATGCGCCAACAGCCTGAAGCATCGAAGCCTATGCTAGTAGAATCAAACCCCATTCCACCTCCATCGTCTTCCGCACCTCTTAGTCCCAATTCAATTCGAGTTACCTCTCTAAATCAACCTGTTAAATCAGAAAAAATAAAAGTAGGAACTCCCATATTATCAGAACTCAAAATAGATACAAGTCATTCTGACATAATCCCAGCTGATTATTCACTTGTTAAAAGTGGTGGGTTGTTGACAAAAGTTACACCAAATCCTGCAGTTCTATCTAAAGTTGTAGTGCATGCATTGCCAACAAAAGAGTTTGCCGAACCACCTGAGCATTCTACTGACTCTGAATCTGAAAGTGAGACTGAAACTACTGAAAGTGAAACGAGTGAGACTACGAGTGAGGATGATGAACAGAAAATTCCACAAGTAGTAGAGAAAAGCACTGTTAAAGAAAATCAGATTATCCGATCAAAACCAATTCCTTTTAAAGAATCACTTCCTACTATTGTACCTAAACAACTTCTGTTGCCAATTAAAGATACACAACCATTATATGCTAATCTACCACCTAAACGTACAAAACCTCTAATTGAACCTCCAGTTATACCTTCATTACCAACTCGGACTCCACCACCCCCACCTACAATACCAGTTAAACCGCAAAAAGTAATTCCTGTTAAGTCTGCGCCAATGCTATCTTCTAAATATACAATACCTTTACAATTGCCGCCATCTACAACACCATTCTCAATTCCACCGTACAACCCCAAAATGTCTACAAATACGAATCCTGTTCAACCCGAAAGGCCACCATTCTCAATTCCACCGTACAACCCTATAGATAGTTCACCAACACATATACCTCAATCCCCAAAATCTTTGTTAAAATCTTCAGTCAGCATGTATACTTTACCTGGGCCACAAAAACCAGCACTCAAACCAAGTTCAAGTTTATCTACATCTTTAGAGAATATTTCTGTGAAATTTCAAACTTTACCTGTGTCAAATCGTAATAGAGAAACTCAAATTGAATATCAAACAACGACTGTTCCTAGAGCCAGCAAATCTGTCCGTTTCAAAGTACCGCAGGATAATGGAGATGCTAAACCTCCATTTTCACCTTTATTAAAGCAACGTTCCAATATCTACAAATCTACACCGAGTTTAAATTCTCCTACTGAACGAGAAGTTCTTAGAACATCCTTAACTGAGATTCCCAGTCCATCTCGAGTTGAATATACGACAATACAATCACCTCCAGGACATCCAGCATATCATACATCATTTGCACCGACTCTAGGACAACCTGGTTATAATTACTACAGTATGCCAGGAATACCTGATCAATTCCATTATCCTCCAGGAGCATATCCTCCGTATTTTACAGGTAAACCGATAATGTCTTCTGGTGTGGCATATATTCCAGTACCAATGCCAGGTTATAGTCCACAAATTCCACCATATTTCCCACAACATAGCTCTCTATCACCACCTGTACAGACAAACCTTACTCGCCAACCTTTACCATATCCTCCAGTAGATTTAGGTCCAAGTGATATGTTTCGAAATTTACCGCCACAATTTCAACCAGTACCATTTTCTTCGTTGAGTTACTCACCTCCCGAAGTTTTTTCACATTCGCCATTGACTCCACCAACAAGAGAACAGTATCCACAAAGAGGGATTAGACACTGCTCGCCTGCTACACCTGATTTACAAAAACCAATACAGTTAAATCCTGTTCCAAAAAAGGAATTTTTAGATGAAAAGAAACGACCTTACAGTGTAATGGATTTATACAAGCCAGCAATACCACAAAAACCCACATTGAAGAAAAGTATGTCAAAAAGTGATGAATTGTTATCTAAAAGTTCTGATAAAGAGTCCCCTCCTCCACCTCCTGTGAATTATGCAACTCTTCCTAAAAGCCCTAACACCCCCTCCTGGGAGGAAATATTCCAAATGACTCCAGCGTTGCCTGGATCTAGAGAGCCGGAGACATTGGTTGCCAGTGATGTGATAGCAGGAGCACGGCGGTCTAACGCTAAAATAATAGTGAAGGTATGACCTATAAATCTTCATAATTATTAATGCAGGGTGGTTATATACTGGGAAATTAAGAGGTAATTTTAAGAGAATGATATCAAAGCTTTACATTGAGTATAATTGATTTTTGTAAGTCACTTTGAAATTGTTTCATAGTAATAATGCTATTGACGATACAACAACTGGCTTTGTATGTTTAAGAGTAAATATTACTACCTTAATTATTTATGTTGTTTTTCCATATTTACCCATTCTGCCAAAACTATGGAGTTTTGGTTATAAAAAATAACATTATATCAAAAATGGAAAACAGCTTTAAATTTTATAAATTAATTATGTTTTTTTACAAAATTCAAGAAAATATTGTTTTATGAATTAGTCAGGGAAAACAGAAAAAATCTGTAAGAATTTTATAGATAAAAAATTATGACCACCCTGTAATAGTTTATTTATTTCTTACTTTAAATTTTATATCACAATAAATATTTATTTTTACTCTCTTAAAGAGTAATTTAGAACACTGTGTATATATTTTGGTATCATTGGTTAAACATTTTATTTATTTTATTGCGTTATTATTATTTCTGTTTAACACTTTTGGAAACTTCGATCACTACTATTTTCCACAAAAACATAATGCAATACAAATACAAGATGATGTTTCAATATACAACGATTGCATGTAGCATCTGAGGATTTTGTCATTATATCGTTTTGTATTTGTATTGCACTAATGAAGTGGTTTTGTTGAAAATTATGGTAAACTTATTTATTACTAATGCTATGTTTATTTATTTAGTAAAATAGTTTTGTGTGTGTGGGTGTTAATAATCCGTTTTTATAAACAGAGTCCACCTCCTTCCACAAGTGCACCGAAGGCTTCAGTGAGCGATAAGAAAAAATTTTTTGAAAAAGCTATGGAAGAACATCATCAGCCATCACCTAAACCTGGTAACAATTTTGTAATATCATTACTTGAACTATGTGATTATGGTAACCAAACTGAAGGAACAGGTGAGGTTTGCTGTACATGCATGGTTTATTCAGCAGCTTGTATCCCGTTTTAAAACTAACCTAACCATTTGGGTATTTTTGCAGTAATTAAAACATAACCTCTCTCTCTCTTTAGGAGGTGCAACTGGATTAGATAAAATCATCCAGTCTAAACCAAATCAAAATAATCATTATAAAACAACCCAACTTTACAACGATTTATTATATAATCCAGACAATGTTTCAATTGTTAAAATCATCGTCCTTAGTTTCACACATCATTACATATCATTTCCCATTTCAATCAATACTGGGTCTGAACATTCAATGCTGTGTTTGTTTATAACAAAAAGTGTTAACATGGTAATCAATTTTGCGAATATATCAGTTTTGAATTCTACTTAGTCCGAAAACGTGAGTTTTAAATGTCTCTCCAGATTTTACAAAAACCATTGAATCTATTTTATTAATAATTACTAAAAAGGGTTATGCTCTTAACTGTGCACATAAAATATAATTGTTGTAATTAGACATTTTAAATCCATTGGCCATAACACCAAAGTACAAATATTTGATTTTTAAAATTCCCAACATTTAAATATATTTAAATGTAATTCCCAAGTACCATAATAAAATTACCAAAAATATTGGGCACAATATAACAGCAAAAATGCTAATTCTAAAGTAATTAGTAAAAAATAAATCCTATAATTACACTATGCGCCAAAATAAACAGTACTGAAATTGTAACATTTTATTTATATAGTTTTACCAACATATACAAGTAAAAGGAAGCAAAATCGGTTAGACTCAAGTTCAATATGACCTCCGTTCGGTTTTAGGCAACACTCGTTCCGTTTTTTGAAGGTTTTGCATCATTTTGGTGAAGAGGGGTTGTTTCATGCTCCTTATATACACATGGTTATTTTTTCCTGAAGTTGGATGATGGTAGCTGGTGGGTCTTCACAGAAACTCTTCTCCTTCAACATTTCCCAGACATAGGCATCAGGTGGTGTAAGATCGAAGGAGTGGGCTAGGTAAGTAAAGTTTGTTCTAAGGGAGAGTGAGGCGGTTGCCAAAAGTTTCTTGAAGGAAAGCAATGTTGGTTAAGGCAGTGTGGCTGATTGCGCCATCTTGCTGGAACCATTGTGAACGAAAAGACAGCTTTCGGGCATGAAAAAATCTCCTGAGGTTTCCTATAAAACGATCAAGAATGACCCTATATCAGTCCTGATTTACAATAAGAGGATTTACAATTTCCATTATTATCTTCCAACGATGTATGGACCAATTATGCCTCTCCCTGATACAGTGCACCAAATGGTTAAACACTTACTATGCTGTGGCCTCTCTACAACACTGTCAGGACATTCAAACCTAAGAAAATGTGATGTCTGCTTGTTTATGAAACCATTAAAGTGCACATTGCTAATATTGAAACGCAATACTGAACTCTGGCTGTTTTGTTTATACAGTTCAAAGGTTGCTCAGTTAGTATCTTGTAGGGAAAACCATCATTGTTTTTAAACATTCTTCTCAACGACGTATTATTTATATTCAGTTTCAAAGATGTTCGGTTTAGGCTTCTTTTCGGTGACACCTACTGCAACACTCTTCTGTGGTATTTCATTTTTACAGACAGTTGGGCGATTTAAATAGCCCTTCCGCTGCGTCAAAACACTACCTGTTCTTCGAAATTTTTGAACAACACTAATAATCACACCATTACTAGGCAGGTTTTTGTGAAAATATTCCTGTGTGTGACAAACTTGGCCCACTCGCACGTCCAATTCTGTATAAGCGAAAATAATGTTCTACGATAAAAGGTTTCTCTGCAGTAGTTAGCACCATGTCAGCAAAAACTAATCTCAAATAAGAAAGAAATAATAATCATGAAGCCGTGGCAACAATGAACCGAGAAGGCAGCTACAGCTGATTCAATTTCAGTACTGTTTATTTTGGCACATACTGTATTATAATTAAACACTTATCTTCAAAAATTGGTGCTCCCAATATCAGCTACATTTCTATTTTGTGTTTCTGGGAATTTTTGCAAAATGAAGATGTTTGTTCAATAATTATTAACAATGTTGAATGAAATCCTTGTTAATCTGAAATTACAGATTTTGTGTTAAACAAATTGATTATAAAACTAACAAATAAAATAATCTACAATACTAACATTTATAATAAAAGAGTTGTTTTGTTAGAAGTCATAAGTAATATTTTTTGGTTTTTGTTTTAGAGAGAGTGTTTAGCTTTCTGAGCCAGGATGAAGTAGAGAAAATGAAACAAGAAGAAGGTAAATTACATTTAATTATCAACTTAAGAAGAATAATCAGTTGAGAATAGTTCTTTAAAAAATACTTGTTAGATCGTAAACAAAAATAGTTGTTCCAAGTATATGACCTTCTAATTACTTACTATAACCAACATCAAATTCAAATTGAGAGCAATAATATTCATCAATATTATGAGTCATATCGGACAATAACTCTAAACCTAAAACTTTTGTAACTAGGAACCAAGAACTTATAAGCGGATTCAAGAATTGTCCTAATACTTTGTGAGTTATAACATCTGAGTGTGCCTGTACCAGATAAACTATATTGTTAGAAAGTCAAGTATAAGCTACATTTTTAATCACTTTGGCTGCCAGGTACAAGAGTCTTCATCTAGATTAAGTGCAATTGCACCAAAATCTGATTCGCATGTTCCTAGTTTTCTCCCTTCTCTCGGCGAGTCCTTTTTTTTTGTTGTGTTTAAGGATACTTATTGTTATTCTTACACACATTCATTGTATGACACAATGGCCATGCACAAAGCTTATTTGTTTCCAACTCTACTTAGCTATAAATTAATTATATTGCTAAAATGTTACTTTCACCCTATTTCATTAATTGATACAATGGTCATGAGCAAATTATTTTTTATCTCTAATTCTTTACTCTAACTGTAAATTAATTATATTTTTAAAATGTTACGTACACAGTACTTCATTAACTAATACAGTGGTTATGTACAAAGCATTTTTATAACTAGTTCTGTACTTTGTATCACTTAATTTTTCCTCTACTCTTCCCTTGCCAAGCAGATCCAATAATTATTACTCAACCAACATAATGTGTTGTAATGATACCTTAATTCAGGTTATATATAAATAAACTTTTACCTCAGGGTATCATCAACCACCTCAACACCACCAAAATAGTCACACACCTCAAAACTGCTCATGACGTATAACCCATTTTATCCATCAAACCTAAGTACATATATATATATCCAAATATATACACATATATATCCAAATATATATCTCCAAATGAAATTGTAACTCATATAATTTAAGAAAATGTTCAGTCCACATATGTGTATTAAATTGTGCTAAATATACAATATAATAAACAAATAAATAAGAAGAATAAATAAGAAAAGAGGTTGCTAGAAAAAGGGAAGAAAAAGAAGGTGGAAGGATTATGAGATCATTGTTGTTGGAGGAAGGAACACTTGAATTGTTACACTAAAACCAGGTGGACACGTAAGGTTTTTGGATCCAATAATATCAAAAAGAAGTGAAATGAAAGTGATTTTATTTCAGTTCCAGTAACACTTTAAATCACGTATCATTAAAACCGTCTCAAAGAATTGCACATCATCTTGGTGAGTGAAAAGCTTAATAAATTTTACTTCAGAAAAAGCTATAAGTATCAGCTTAAAGGAATTCACATGCTTTTACATCAAATTAACACCGATAGTTATCTTGCCCAAAAATTATAAATAACAAAACTCTTAAATGAAATGACAGGAACAATTCATAAACTTTTAATATATCGATCAAGCAATAAAATAATTGTCCATCATCCAATTTGTATTTCACAGCATTATCATTTCATCAGTTCATCAGCTAGACAATACCTATTTAAAATTAAGTATCAGTTGTTTAGATGCAAGAAATTAGTGTAAGATTTTGTTAATTGTGTTGTTATCTGTGTAGAATCCCTTGGACTATAAAAAACATAAACTTTTTATAGTAATAACTATAAAAGCTCCTATTCAAAAGGCTAGCCGCGGCAAATTAAGAGACAATACCCGAGGCCCCAAATAATGTTGTGCCCTAAAAATAATTTAATCTGTTAATAAACATCAGTTATATTTATATTTTATCCATTTCGTTTATTTATAGTGTGGAGAATAACACATATTTTCCTTTATCAATACAGTCACCAGAGGAAAAATATCGACAATAGTTCATATTAAATCATCCCTAAAATTTTGTTTCTTGGAAAGAAGAGATCTCCATATATATAATAAAATTAAATAAAGGTTTACAAGTGTTTACAATAATTTTTTAGCTTTTAAAAAATGTTTGAAGTTATTTGTAATTTTAAAAAATAATGTGTAATTACATTTATTTATGTCTGTTACTGAATGGCGTCGAGGGTGGGAAAAATATATTTAAACTAATTAGAAAAATGTTCACTCCAAAATTAATTAGTCGATTAATTTTAAAATATTCAAATTAGTTCATGATAAATTTTAAGCTCGGAGGACCATCCACAGAAAAGCTGTGGAACTTTAATGTTTATAAAATATGTAATACACACAATGTACAATGAGATTTAGACCAATTAATAATAATGTTATTTGTACTGAAAGATGTCACAGTTACCTTGAATAAAATGGCGAGTTTCTTCTGCACTTGTCCGATGCTGAATAGAAGATCTGCGTTGATACCTAGCTAGGTGTGTAGTGAGCACAGAGTATACAGTACAATTAATTACTAATTGGTCTTGTAATTAATAATAAAAGAAAAACACAAAATAAGTTCACTTTCGCGAAATACACTGAGTTCGCACACGCGTAATAGTCCAGAGTAGAGTTCATAACTAGTTACAAACTAAAGAGTCTTTTGAGCGAACGCTAGTTATGGTTAATTAGCGCATATTTCAAATAAAGTTGAAATACGAGAGAGCGAGAGAGAGAGAGAGGAGATCATAGTTCATAAAACATTTTGAACTAGATTCGTAACCGGCGTCACCACACACGTCGAATTACGCACACATCGGAGCATATGTGTTCCTTTTGAGTTGAAAAACCAGACTACCCTTAGCGCTTGTAAAGCGTCGCGTTGGCTCAATAATTAGCCCCTTCGTTCTCGATGTGGGAACCAATGGGAGATCGGTTTACAGCGACTGACCAATGGTGAAATATTTTAGAGGGACTTTGAGGAATGATGTATTGTGGGCTGACGTCATTGACTTTGCAACAAATTCCCATCGCATGGTTTTCACACGGGAAGTATCGAGATCATATTGAAGGGGCACGAAGAAAATCAATAAATTATCAATTCTGCACTTAACAGTTACAATTAATAATATAGTATAACTATATTTTATACTTTACACCAAGTGTTTTTAAAAAAGGATAACAATAATATCAATATTCATACGTTCTGTTCTATGTTCATTTTCCCCAAGTATATTTGACCAAAATTATAGAACACCCATTTTAAAAATGAACCACTTTTCAACCTTTCTGTTTTTATTTAAACATGGAAAAATTTTGTCCAACATCAAATTATTCTATGCAACAAACAATCCATAATTAGCCATTAAAACTTTCACTTAAAATACAAGTTGTTTTTTTAATGTAACATGTTTAATTTGTTTATTAACCATTTTTGTTTTTAACTTATAAGATTAATCTATTTTGTTTAGATTTTGTATGGATAAGAGTCACAGGGTTACCTTAGAATGTGGTCTTTGGTATTACCTAGTACTACACAAATAGAACAACACAATAAAACACTAAAGTTTTGAAATATTTTGTAAACACTGTTAACTTTCTCGATCAGTATAGAGTGTAAGAGGAAGAACCGATTGTTTTAGTTTAGTTGCAGAGGATGTGTTGAGTATTGAAACACAAATGAATGTTTTATTGTTATTTTTGTTAGTGTTATTATTCCATTTCTTAATTACTAATATTAATTTTAAACCTTGTTGGGAGAGGAAAAAGTATAAAGGATGATTGATATAAGATTAAGGTTAAGGGGTTCTCTAAATTTTGTGACCCATTGATGAGACAGTTCCCATCTTCTTAGTTCTGAGGGGTTGGTTTGTGGATGAGTGATTTTGTAATTTTTGTCATGAAACAGTAATCAAAAGTGGTAATGTTGTGGGTTGCAGCATGTTATGCAGTTAGTTTCTCTATATCGATGATTTTTACTTTCATGTCTGTGGCCATTTATCCTGGTGCTTAAGTTGTTTGTAGTTAGGGCTATATAATGAGCTGGGCAAAACCTGCACTGTAGTTGGTAGATTACAGTGTAATTATGGTACATGTGTGATGGCCTTTAATTTTAAATTCTGTTGAAGGACTATTGAAGTTTAGAGAAAATTTTTTAATTTTTTTCATGTTTGCTTATTGGCCTATTGCATGGAAATGAATCGTGGGGAAGGTTTGGTTGTTTAGGTGTCTTTTAGATGTGTGCGCTATTTAAACAGGACTCTGAGAGGTTTTGTGAGAAGATCGTTGGTATGGTTGAAAGTTTTTGGATTTTTGAAGCCTTGTGTGTTCATACAAAATCTAAACATTGCTATGTGCCCTATTAAACTCATCCTAAAATATAAGTAATTGGAAAGTCATGAGTTGGTCAAATTTATTATTATTAATTTTTTTTGTATGAAAATAATTTACTTGGGTTTAAATAGACATTAAATAAAATCAAACAGACAAGAGTAGATAATAATTTTAAATTGTAGTGATTGGAACATTTCAATTTTAAAAAAAAAAACCAATTATTATTTTATTTATAAATTTATATTTGTGTTTGTGTTTTTTCCTGCATCAATTGCAGAGAATGGAGAAGGTGAGTACATGATTATATATGTTTAATATATTCAGATTTTATTTACAAGGTAATTTGTACATAACTTGGAATAAATAGTTTTCAAAATGTTTAATAATTACATATTGCAATAAAGTAATAACTAGTCTCAACCAAAATTGGGAGTTTATTAACAAAGAGGCCAGCGTAAACCATTCTTTGTCAAATCTATTACTTCTTTTTCTTTCATTTAAACTTTTATTAGCATGATTTAAGATAAATTATTCATTGTTATTAATTAGATATATTAATAAATATTTATAGAGGAACTCCATTTTATTTGCTGGAAATTGCATTCATGGGAAACAAATTAAGGTTTTGTTGGCACCCTAGACTGAAACAAACATTAGTTTCCTTTGCAATCTATTTTGTAAATTAATGATGGCTGATTGCAGTGAAATAATTTTATAATGTAATTAACAACATCAACTGTGATGTATTGTAGAACAAGGGATATATTATGTAGGAAACAAAAAAAAATCTACATTAAATAGTTAAAACTCAATTTGGTTCTGAATATTTTGGAGATTGGACTATAAGTCAATCGCCAGGAAAGTAGGAGTCTATTTAGTGGCTTATCAGATGACTTGCACTAAATACTATGTAACTTCTAAATGGATGCAAATACAGTGACAATTTTTGTTACAATTAATGTGTTCTTTTACAATTTATCACTGAAAAAAAAAAAAAAACAATCATATAAACCATTATGATTATTTGTATATACAAAATGTTTGTTTTGGTATTAATTTTATACATAAAAATCAAAATTTAAAAATATTTTCATTTTTGTGTTTATTTTTTTATCGTCGGATAAGAAAGACAAAATACCATTCTTGATGATATTGCAATAGACATGATGTTTGCTTAAAGATCTAATTGGATTATAATCTGGATTTCCATTAAATGTCATCGGCAAACGACACAGAATATGATTGTTCATTTTCAGATGAACCTATAAAAATTTAAGTTCACTTATATCATCCAATTCACTTCTAAGTAATCTATCAACTCTGCTAGATCTTAAATGTTCTTCAATTTCTCTACTCATTTCAAAACTTACAAAATAACACTAAATAATAAATAAAAACAGAACTTGCCCTGTAATGGGACAGCTGCTATTTAACTACTTAATCATTGGTAACAGCTGATTGTTAGTGCTTGACAAAACATGGAGCTATAACGTATTTCATTATTATTTAGGCAGTTTCGTGTTGTAAATATTTGTTTTTTACCCTAATGATGTGTTCTATAAGCGTAACCTATAAATATAAAAATTTCTTTCAGAAAATAATTTAGGAAAAAAAAAGAAAGAAAAATGAATTGAATATAAAAACAATAAAAAAGTAGAGTCCCTTTTATAAGTGGTATATACATATCAAAACCTAAATCAGATTTTTTCTCTTAAATAATTATTTTAAATTTAATTGTAAAACTAAATCTAAGCACATCAAAATCAATTTTTTTAGGATCATATTGTTTGTGGAGGTTGGTTACAAAATTAATGCTAGTTGCAGATAGAAAGTATTCACTGATATCTGCTCAATAAATATTAACCCTTTGACCGCCGGGCTTCTGTCATCTGTGGTGAGCGTATGATCTTAACTTGTAAGTGTTTCTTTTTTCTTGGTGCTAGATCACCAGGCCAAAATGACTGTTTTTACACAGTTATAGAAAACTATTGATAATTTCTACATTTATTTATGTAGAGTGATCATTTTTATTATTTTTTATTAATTTTTATTATTATTATTTTTTTTTTTTTGCAGTAAAGTGTCATATTACCACAATATAAAAAATTGGAAATATTGAGAAACAAAATTGTGTTTTTTCACCTATATATAATATTATTATTGACTTTGACATGTAATAAACACATGATTTTTCATTTTTAGGAAATACTTAGTCAAAAATAGGCTACAAAACTTGCATAAATCAAAAGCATTATTATATAAAACACAACTAAATTAAAACAAATTTTCAATATATAATTGTAGGGTAATTCCAGATTGAATGCATCAAATTTCTTAAAAATCGATAAAAAAAACGGAGCCTCCTATGTAAGATATAGCTGGAGGCCGAAATATTGGATCTCGGTGGTCTGGGGATATATGTGCCCGGGCTAATATATCGGCTCTTGGCGGTGAACTATTATAATGAAAAAGCCGATATATCAGCTCTTGAAAAAGGGGTTAAATTGTCTGTGTATAAATATCTATTTCATATTATTAATTGAATAAAGTGATGTTGAATGAGAAATAATTTAAGTTTGTTTTATTCAGAGCGTAAAATTGCTACAATGACCAGAACAGAAATGAAGACTTGGCATGTTGAAGAGGAAGAAGAAGAAATAGCGATGGAAACAGATCCTGACAAGTACGTTCAGTTTTAAAATCTTTTATTGTGTTTCAAATGTATTTTTATTAAGATTTATATTATAGAACGGAATACTACTAGTATGGACATTTTCCAATTGATAATATGGACTCTTATGAGACTTTCCATATACATCTTTGGTATCAGCTATACCAGTCAACCGAACACTAAGTTAACATATTTTTAGAAGTGAAAAAGGGTAGCTTAACTAAATTCTAAGAAATACGAGTAGGATATTAAAAAAGAGTTGTGAACTAAGCAGTGCTAGACAGTGCCGACCGTTCATGTTAAACTTACACCATGAGCTGTGATACGTCGAGTTCTCTCCCTCAATAACTTTTTATTTTTATTCTGGAGGGCTTCATAAGATTGAAAAAAACGGAACCTCGAATTACTGGTACTAATAGGAATTTTATGAATACATATATTCATCATCTTTTTTAAAAATAAATCTTGTAATAATCATACAAGAATAAACAGAGCAAAATATAGCACACAATTTTCACTCTCCTATCCCAGAACCAAATAAAACCAACAAAAACTATTCATCACCTAAAATGTCATTTCAAAAGTTCTCATCAACCATGGACGACGCTCTCTTTGAAAAAAAAAAAGTTTATGTATTATTTAAATAGAGCCCAAACTTGCGTTGCTTGTGGCATAAATTTATCCTCAGCATAAATTGTATTTGATTAAAATCAAGCTTTTAATGACGACTGTCATTGTTCATTTTGGTGTTATTCACCAATTTATCGTTTTACTTCCGCTTTTCCACACTTCTTGGGCTACTATTAATCTTTATATTTCACTAGAATTGGGCTGTAGAACACTACAGATGCCAGACAGACAGACAGAGAGAGAGAGAGAGAAAACAGACAATACATTATTACAAATGGATATACAGTGGAACCTCACCAATTCGAACCTCATTCTTTGATAAATTGAATTTTTCTATTTCCCTTCTACTTAGTCTATCTTCTGCCATGTTATCTTACCTCTATAAAATGAAATGTTGACAAAAAATACCTCGATAGTTTGATTTTTTCTGTCTACTGGACATGTTGTTAGACCTATATAAATCGAAGTTTTGGGCTAGAAAACCTTTTCAAATATCAATCGTCTTGCTAAATGGAATGGGGCAGCTCAGTTATTCATGTTACGATGTGTAACCCACACCATGCGTCCTGCTATTGTCTAGTCCAGTCATTCATCAGAATTTGGAGGTTTAAAAGTGTACATTTATTTACATTACTTTTTAATTACTGTCATAGTGTTTCTCGTGTTTTTTAATTAATTTTCTTTATTGAATAAGGCTTTGTGTGATGACAGAACATGTGTACAAAACACCAAGACAAACTGAAAGTTATGGAAGCTGTTAACATGAAGTAGTTCGGCATACAAGCCAACACTCTTTTGACAATTTTGACTAACAAAGATAAGTACAGTATGAAAACCTAGTCTAACCTCAACCTCTATATCTAAGGCTGTCAAAGCTCCCTTTGATAAGAAGCCCAATCTTGGTATTTTGAAACACTAAATAATTCGAATTTTTATCATTCCTCCTGAGATTTGAAATAGCGAGGTTCCACTGAATATACAAAAAAACTCAACAGCACTTTTTGATCCATCACTGGATCTGCGGTTATAACAAAGTTAAAAAAACCCAACATGTTAAAAATTTCTTTTATGCATCAATATTGATGAAAGTAGTTTATTTGAATTTAATATCAGTGGTTACAACAAAAATTCAAAAATAATGCTCTGGCCCCATCAACTATTATTCTCTCTTATAAATGTGTATAAAGGGTTTTAGAGTTTATTATAAAGAAATACTTTAAGCTCTTGAGTATAAGTGCGTACACAGCCTACATCATCCAATACAGACAATATGACGTAGGTGACTCAATAGGAAATCATCCAATCCAGTAATTTACAATTTTACTTAGTTAACATTGATTTTATTTGGACTTATTATTAACTAGTATATCGGGATACTTTGTAAATATTAAGCATGGAAATCGAGAGATTAAGCTTCTACAAAATATATTGTCTGATTCTATTTAAAATATAATACATATTAATTTAGATTTAACAACAAAGCAGTAAGTACATTATCAAATTCATAAAAATATAAGCTACAGTAACACATCATCATAATCTAACCCTCAGGGGATCACTTTAATGAGTAAGGGCTTGACAATCCCAAGGGACTCTCTATTTAAAATTTATATATATATATATATATATATATATATATATATATATATATATATATATATATATATATATATAGTGTGAGTCAAAAGTATGGATACACCCTGTTAAATTTTAAATGGATAAAGATAGATAAATGAAACTCAGAACACTTTTCTAGGAAATAAAAGTGAACTTTTTAGTCACTATTACAACTTTGCCCATTTCCCCAAAATGGGATTTTTGGGGGGCAGCTCAAAATTTTTAAATATAAAGACCCATTAAGTGACACCTCATTTTAAAGTCCTTGATTAAAGAAGAAGAACAGTGGAAACCAGAGCTTTCTATCTCAACCCAGTACAAAATGGCAGCTCATTGAAATTAAGTAAAACTTCATTGAGGCAAATTATGAACATCCACATTCAGGTGGTAAATAACAACAATAGACAACCAATGAGCTGCCATTTTGTACTGGGTTGAGATAGAAAGCTCTAGTTTCCACTGTTCTTCTTCTTTAATCAAGGACTTTAAAATGATGTGTCACTTAATGGGTCTTTATATTTAAAAATTTTGAGCTGCCCCCCCAAAAATCCCATTTTGGGGAAATGAGAAAAGTTGTAATAGTGACTAAAACGTTCACTTTTATTTCCTAGAAAGGTGTCCTGACTTTCATTTTTCTATCTTTATCCATTTAAAATTTAACAGGGTGTATCCATACTTTTGACTCACACTGTATATATATATATATATATTATAATACTCTAATTTATATTACTTTTCTAGAGTATTATATTTTTTTTAAATTTATTATAAATAAAAAAATTATTTATATCATTAAATTTTTTAACAGAACAATAAAAGAAATATTAAATAAAAAAAAATAAATGTTTTTTTATATTCTTAAATTTATTTTTTTATATTCTTATCTCGGGGTATACTTGGGCTTCACAATTTACACAAAAATACATTTAAACAATAATCAGTTCATCTCACCATTATTCACAATGCTCCCCTTATATCTTCTTCTTGGTGATTGTTCAAAATAACAAATATTCAATATTATAATAGTTCACTTTTATTAGAGTGTTTTATTTTTCAATTGCATCATATATTTTTTTTTTATCTTAACTTAACTTCAGATCCTCTTACTCACACACTAGAATAATTTGAAAAATTTTCTTCTTCCTTCAAATTGTTATTCTAAATCATATGATCCACTGTTGTTTTTCTCACATGGTCCCCCTGCACCTGCCTATCAAATTTTGCATTTCTGTATATAATACTTGAACAACCTCCCACAACTTTATATTTACAATTTCCATTTTACTTTTTATATCCAAACCTGAAGAAATTCAAAATATATATCTCGAATTGTTATACAATTTATATAAATGTTATAACAGTCCCCTAAATTTATAATTTTTATAATATTTACAAATTTTATGAATAAATTATAAATTTACATAATAACATTTCTATTTCAAATCTGTCATACTTTAGCATATATTTGACATATGTGAATTTTGTGTTCATAACAGTTACACTTGCCTGGTAATTCCGAAAATATAGTTTTATATTTAAACAACAATTCTCCCAACTGCTCCTTTTGTGTATCATTCAACAATTCCAGATTATTTACTTCTGCTATAATTTGGTCTGCAGATAGAGTTCCATTACCATTTGAATTATATTTTAAGCCTATATCATAATTATTTATATCTTCATATTTCTTCCAACTATCATATCTATTCTCTTGTATCATTCCCACATCATTTCCTTCTTTAATTAAATCACACCTAACTCCATTACTCTCTGTACTATTCATTTCCAATACTTCATTTATATTATTATATTCCATTAATATCTTATTAGTATTAAAATCAAGCTTCATTTTCAATTCACATATACTGTCCATTCCAATTATAATTTCTCTTAATAATTCTGGTATTACCAAACATTGCATATGATATATTATTTTATTTAATTCTACTTTTAACATAACTATCTTCTCAACTCTTCTACTTTTTCTTCCTGTGGCTGTTAAAATATGAATTCCTGTCACTGGTAATTCTTCAATTCTACCAAATCTATGTATATTTTGCTTATACCATTCCTGTTGAATACATGTTGCATTGCTCCCTGTGTCCACTAATCCTTTAATTTTAATGTCCCCTATCTTTAAATTTATTTCTGGATTATTTTTTATATATCCATTTCCATTTTCTGTTTTCACCTCATCTTTGTCACATTCTGTTATAAAATTCCTGTCACATAATATTGTAGTAAGTATTATATCTTTATTTACATTAGGCCTATTATTTATTAATTCTACTTTTTCTTGTTTTTGCTTATTTTGCACTGAAAGATCTGTTTTCGAAATTTCTATTGCTTTATCTCTTAAATCTTCTAGGCCTATAGTTGATATTCCAGTGCCTATTAGTTTAAAGTTGGAGTTGCATCGACTACAACTTCCTGTTTCTCTTCTGGTCTTGCCTGTATCATATTTATTTCCCTGTAATTTCTGTTCCCTTGATTTCTATTAAATTCTCGTTCTCTATTTGGCATATCCCTTTGAAATTGTACCATGCTTTGTCTTGGCTGACTATTTAAATTAAATCTTCTATCTCCATTTTGTCTCCCATATCCTTCTTTAGTTTGATTAGGCCTAAATTGAAATGCATTTCCTGTGTATTGTGGTCTGTAGTTAAAATTTTTACTATTGTTTGCTGTCCAAATCTATTAAAATTATTTTCTTTATTTTGATTATATTGTCCAAACTTATTTTCAGAGAATTTTGGTATAAATCTATTTTCTATTTCTATAGACTTAAATTTTCTTTTGGCTTCCTCACCATTTCTTATCAATTCATTTTTCTCCTCTATGTCCTCTTCATTTAAAAATCTCTCCATATCACGGATAGTAGTAATGTTTTGAACTTTTCGAGCATCTCTCACTTTATTATCATAATGTCTCGCTAATCTCCTAATAATCTCTTCTTCAGTTGGTGTCGGTGTTAAATTTCTCATTTGTATTACCTTTTCAATGAAATATTCTGCCCTATTTAGCATACCACCTGGTCTGAACTTTTCTACCTCTAGCCTACTCCTTATGCCATTTTGTACTTCATCATTCCAGTATTTTTCAAACATCCTCTCTTTTAAAGTTTCCAAATCATCAATTTCCTCCCTGACTATTTGCCACCATTTTGCAGCATTTCCTTCTAATGATATGTCCATAATGTCCTTAATACTCAAACTATCTCTCCCTTCTTTAATCCTTCTTTCCTGTATCTTACTTATGTATCGCTCTAAATTCCTAAAGTATTCTACTGGGTTTGAATTTCTTCCATTAAATTTAGGCATATTCAAATCAGTATTATTATTCTCACCAATATAAATTATTTGTGGTACACCTCCAAAAGTTTTAGTTTTCTTTAAATTACCTTCAGTCTCATCTAACCTCTCCTTAACTTTATTTAAGTCTTGGCCTAATTCCTTATTTTTAGATTCAAATTTACTATCTAACATCTTAATGCTTTGATGTTGTTCTATAAATTTAGTTTCTATCTTTTTATAGTTTTCTTCCATGTCCCTTTCCAACTCATTTATGTTTTCATCCATTTGTACCTTAAATTCTCCCATATTCTCCATTATGTGTCCCTTAAATTCATTTAATCTCCCTTCCAATTTCTCATCTAATTTACACAATAATTCATCTTTGATTTGGTTAGAATTTTCTATTAATTTTGTGTTAAAATTTTTTAACTCTCCCTTAAATTCATTTTTTAATTCATTTTCTAATTTATTCATTTGATTTCCTAATTTATTATTCATTTGGTTCAAATCTTCTTTCAAATTACCCATAATACTAGTCTCCATTTTATTAAAACGTTGCATCATCATTTGAACTAACCTATTCATGTCTGATCCCTGTCCTTCGGTTAGGCTTACATTTTCATTTAAATTGATATTTTCCTCCTCCATCTGTCTGTCTTCAGTCACATCAATAATGTTCACCATTTCCCCTTGAGTTTCCTTTAAATTTTGCTTAGGCCTAGTTTGTTTTATTTGCAAATTCGATTCTATTTTACGTTGGGTTTCTTTTGGATTCTCTCTTAAAACATAATTTCCCTTATCTGCCATTTTATGGGTTTAAAAATTTGTTTAAAATTATAATTTAATATTAAAATATATATATATATCTCAAATTATTAAATATATATTACCTGAAATATTGCTTATTATTCTTAACATAACCAAATTTCATATCAAATAGAGCCAATACGTTGTGAGCCTTATTTATAATAAGAAATTTAATTTAATATAGTCTCCTTTTATTTATCGTGCCCCACGTTGTGGATGCCAAATTTATAATACTCTAATTTATATTACTTTTCTAGAGTATTATATTTTTTTTAAATTTATTATAAATAAAAAAATTATTTATATCATTAAATTTTTTAACAGAACAATAAAAGAAATATTAAATAAAAAAAAATAAATGTTTTTTTATATTCTTAAATTTATTTTTTTATATTCTTATCTCGGGGTATACTTGGGCTTCACAATTTACACAAAAATACATTTAAACAATAATCAGTTCATCTCACCATTATTCACAATGCTCCCCTTATATCTTCTTCTTGGTGATTGTTCAAAATAACAAATATTCAATATTATAATAGTTCACTTTTATTAGAGTGTTTTATTTTTCAATTGCATCATATATTTTTTTTTTATCTTAACTTAACTTCAGATCCTCTTACTCACACACTAGAATAATTTGAAAAATTTTCTTCTTCCTTCAAATTGTTATTCTAAATCATATGATCCACTGTTGTTTTTCTCACATGGTCCCCCTGCACCTGCCTATCAAATTTTGCATTTCTGTATATAATACTTGAACAACCTCCCACAACTTTATATTTACAATTTCCATTTTACTTTTTATATCCAAACCTGAAGAAATTCAAAATATATATCTCGAATTGTTATACAATTTATATAAATGTTATAATATATATATATATATATATATATATATATATATATATATATATATATATCTTGGGTTAAATTATAACCCTCTTTTTCATCTTTTTTATCAGGTCTTTCTTGACCTCTTCTGACTTCTGACTAGGAGTCTTTATTTTATGTTCTTTTTTTCCCTTTTCTGGTGGTATCCAGGTCAATATTAAGATTTGTTCAGCTGATCCCCAGAATCTTAAGAAGAATCTTGGTTGAATATATAGTGTAATAATGCAAACATTTGTGATTGTTTCATTTATACAGTAAACACTAATAGCTAAAATTTGAACACAATTTAGTACAAACTTTTTGTAAATTATGTTAGTAGATCCATAGAAGTAAATTGAAATCTTAAGCATTTTTATGAATTTTGGCATATTTTACCTATATAATATTAAGTGATTTGTTATATAAAATGAATAAATCAATGTAGTTATAGATTTAGAGATTTTTATAAGAAGTTAATTAAAACATCTTGTAGAATTTTTAAATTTTGAAGTTTTGTGATGTTGAGTTTCATAGTGTTAATTGGAGTAGAGATCCTTTAACAGCACATTAAAATCAAAACTTAACAAACACTCTATATCAAAAATTATTTAATTGGTCACCTCAATATTTTTTTTTTACATGTAATTAGAACCCTACAATGTATGTGTTGTGACATAACTAGATTTTAAAAATTTTGACCTCGAATGATTGACTAAATAAATACTCAAATTAATTTAAGCAGGGTATTGAAAATATTGAAAATCATTGTAAGTTTAATTTAATTTCTTTATCTGAGTCAATAAATTTACTTAGAATCTTGCTCCACTCCGGTCTATATCATTGTTGATCACCTGGAATTTGGAATTTAATAAAAAAATTCATAGAAATCTGTTCAGTGGATCCACTGCAGTAACAAAAATATGAAATAAACAAAATGTAATAAATAAATCTTTTGTAAATTATATTAATCCGTTTATGTTTTGCAGCTAGACCTACAATTTTCATACTGATTGGTTCATCAGATTCTATATTATTAAAGGATATTTGTTTGTTACAGTAAATGAAATGTAACTTTTCGTTTATAATATAATTAATTAAAAATTATGAATCACAATAATGGCACGTAATTAATAAATATAAAACTTTGAATATGAAATGAAATTTATTGTAATAAATGTTTTTAGGCGAAGTTCCCTATCAAGCCCAACAGACACTTTAAGTAGCCTGGGCAGTGTGCGAACTGCTAAAGCTGAAAGACGAATGAGAGAACGCTTGATTCAGGAGGTAAATATTTAGCAATCAATTTTAGGCTCTTACAATCTCCATTGACCCTACTCAAAGATCTTATCTCACTCTATTCAATTTTTATTAAAATTTAGTTTGTAGCCTCTGTTTATATGTTGTTGTTGATAGGTTCCATATCCAAAAGCATTTGATTTAAAATCTGTACCCAGTGATTTGATTTCTCTTATACAAAATAATAGAGGTTATTACTAGAGTTATTTATTACATACAGTGTTTCCCTGGAAGAAACCGACATACTTCACATGTGGGTATTTCTTGGATTAATAAAATAATTTTAAAAAGTTAATATAAACATTGGCATAAGCGTAAAGTTTAAAGAACAATGCATACTACTCATTTATCATATAACTTCTTACAAGTGTACCAAAAACAAAAAACTTTATTTTGTATAATTTCAAAATTGCGGCCATAAAATGCTTACATCAAGTAATTTGAAAACCATTAATTTTACAAACAAAAATTACAAGAGAGAATATTTTCATTTTTTAACAATGAACAAAAATATAATTTCTTGGTAGTTGTCTGCAACAACTAAGATTAAGCTAAACCGAAATTTGTTTTGAATTCTGATAATTAAAAAAATAATCCAAAACAATTTTGATAATTCTGTACTGTGTTAGAACTAAATTATTTTATGTTTATGGAAAACCTAAATTGGCAACAATGTAGGCCTACTATTCAGAAACACAATTTTTGATGTGATAAAATTATAAACAATATAAATACAAGGATAAAACCTCATTTCACACAAAAATAAAATTGTAAATAATCATATTTCATAGTTTATGATCCATTAATATAAATTCATTTCAATCATCGTAATAATTTTAATTTGTGAATATATAATGTGACATGTGATAAAAGGAAAGTGACAGAGTTAATAATAATATCAGCAAAAGGTTGTAAAATGGAAGAATCGTGATTTGGATATTGAAAACAAAAAGGCCATGAACAAAAATAATTTTAAAATGAATGGAGAGTTATTTTAAAAATTTGGATTAATAATATTTGAGAATAAAAGGGAAAAGATTTAATTTCGACTGAATAAGAACTGATAATTATGCAATATCGGTAAATGAGATAATATACATCCTTTGGTGAGTTATAACAACTAAATCAGTCTACATTAAACCCACAATTATCAGCCTATGGATAACTTATAATTTCAAAAAAGCAACCAAATCGTATTCATCTCTTAATTATTGCCACATTCACAAATTAATCATCCATTTAGTATAGGTACATTAGTTGTGTTATAGTGTTATACAAAAATTTTGTTATAATAAAATTCTTTTATTTTTTTTGTAATATGTAGAGTTTGACTTGGATTAAAAATTAAAAAAAAAAACTACATTTATGTTGTGATAAATTGAATATTTTTTTTTTATATTTCCAAAAGGAAGGGAAAAGGCTAACCGGCAGGAAAATAGAATTGTTCTGATAATTATATTGTCTTAATGTTATTAATAAATACAAAATAGTATTGTTCAAAACAAATTTCTTTCTTTCACCAAAATTGATTATTCAATTATAATATAAATTTGAATTGAAATCATAAAACAGATGTTTAACAATTAATTTATAAAATAGCTAGACTTATGTTAATTACGGTATTTATCTAACTAATCTATCAGCTAGGATTTGTGTGTATGCACTTTTTGTGTTTAAAAAAAAAAATTTAATAAGTTTGAGATGGCATTCATTTTCAAATCAAGAATATGAACGTATTGTTTTCATTTATGGTTTTAGTAATGGAAATAACTGGATTGTAAACCAACTGTTCAAAATCTTCAACAAATTGACAGCGATTCAAGATTACATTTTTGTTAATAGATACAAGAAAATAATAAATTGTTAATTGCATTTTTTTCTCTGATTATATCTATTTCAAGAAACGGAATACAAAATCTGAAGAATAGTGTCAGGTGGTCAAGTGAAATCCAAATGGAATAAGAGAGTTAAATCGGTTTTCATTAAATGTATGGTACAGTGTAATTGAAGACCGGTTAATAGGACCATTTATTTTTCAAAATCACCTTTTTGATATTGGGTACAAAGATTTTTTTCAAAATCAATTGCCAATTTTGATAGAATATTTACCTCCTATAAAAAGGCAACAAATGTTATTTCATTATGGTGTACCACCTCATTACTTACAAGAAATTACACCTAAGTATTCCAGACAGATAGTTTGTTGAGGTGGGCAAATTAATTTGGTCTCTAGGTCTCTTGATTTAAAACTCCAAGCTATTACCTTTGGGGCCTTTTGAAAGAACTTGTTTACCAAAATAAAATTAATTTGAGAGAAGAATTAATTAACACAACTTCAAATGTATTTGAATATCTTAAGAAATGACCTTGACGCTATTGTAGAAGATTCCTTTGATGTTATAGATTTTGTATAAACTATTTGGGAAAACATTTTGAATACTACTATCTATAAAGTATACAAATTAAACTAAAATATCAGTGCTTTTAAATATGTTATGTTTTTAATTTGAATTTCTAATAATGTCATACATTGTTTTTTGTTCGGTCTCTTATTCAGAAAAATTAGATTTAAAAAAATGTTTATATGTTTTTTATTGGCCAAATTGCTCTGTAGTATTTTTAATTATTAGAAATCAAAACAAATTTTGATTTTAGGTTGATATTGGTTGTTGTAGAAAACTCTGTTGTTTTTTTAAGGTAAATAAAAATTTTCTCCATTGTTAAAAAAGAAAAACATTTCATCCCTCGTAAAAACGTTAACAGTTTTTGAGTTATTTGACATTAAAATTTTTATATGTCTTATTTTTAAAACCTAAAAATAAAGTTTTTGATTTTGGTACAATTGTAAAGAGTTACATAATAAATTTGAACTCAATATGTTATCTACTTTCAAAATTGCAATGTTTTAAAAAAAAAATACAAAATGATTGATTGTCTGAAAATGAAGCGTTTCCGGGCCAATGTTCATATCAACTTTTTTCATTAATTTGGTCCAAGTGAAGTATTTCAGTTTCTCCCTCCTTGGACACTCTATATAATTTATAATAAAAACTTTGAAAATTTATTTGGATTTCTGTCAAATTTAATACTTAACATGCATCCATTTTTGCATGTGAGAAAACTACTTACCACGCCACTATTTCTCGTTTAATAACAAACCAATTTTTATACATAATAATTGACATGTCTTCTTAAATTAGAACTCTTATAAAATATTTCATATGTTTACTCACACACACACAAAATGTTTTGAATATGGACAAAATTCTACTTTTTTTCACCAAGTGAAGGCAATTGTTAACAAATTGTAACATATATCGTATTTAGGCTTTATAATAAGTACATTGTTTACTGTCAAAACTGAATATATATATATATATATATATATATATATATATATATATATGAAATTAAATTAAAAATTATTATTACATTTTTGAAAATATATTAGCAAAATATAAAATATTGCAATGTTTTATAAGAGTCTAATAAAATGTTTAACTATAGTTTCATTTTAAAAGTTATTCATTATCCCAATCCATGTCTGCACACTTATGTCCAGGTTCTTCACACTCGAGTGAACATCTTTAGTCTTTTACAAAATCCATTTTCACAAGGAAAAATAAAGGAAGATAATTTAATGTTATAACTATACAATAACAAATGTAAAATGTATATTAAAACATGTTTGATAGTATTGTTTAACACAGTGGAAAAAGAAAATACTCATTAAAATTTATATAACATGATAATAACCTGTTAGTAGTCTCAAATTAGATAGATGCATTTAATTTACTACAGCTGCAGGCAACTGTTTAACCAACATCAAGTTCATGTAGAGAGATGATACATTTATGATTTTCAGACCATCTAGCATTATGTATTACTAAGAAAAACAAAAAAAAAAACATTTGAAAAATGTGGCAATTTGCAGTAATGCGTGTGCTCGTATGTTAAGTTAGGTTTTTTACTCGATTAAATATATTAAATGTGCAGTAAATTATAAAAAGGCACCCTCACTATTGATAGTATTTTTTGTCCAATTTTAGCCAAATTAGTTCCAAACATTCATTATGAAAATGATTTGAACAAATTGTTATCTAGAAAAATCACAAAATCAAAATTGACTTTTAACCGGTTGTTTATTTTTATCTAATTTCTGTTTTAACAGTTATAATTCTTGTCTGATTTTGAAAATTTACTCTACAAATGTTATGTTTGAGTAATTGGTTTTTTATCTATTTTTTAAAAATCCAACCTAAGAGTCAAACTTTAGTTTACTTTTAACAAACATTGATTGATACTTGCAACAATTATAACAAGTTATTTAACAAAAAAACTTGAAAAATCAAAAATAAGATTCAGATAATTTTAGCAATATACAGATTTTTTATGTACAAATAATATTATTGGCTTTGTATCATTAGCAGAAAATTCAATGGTGTGTAATTTAAAACCTATGTTAACTTCATTAATTCTTGAGAAAGAAAAATATGATTTTTTTAAAAAGATGATTTATTGGGAGATCAAAGAAAAACACTATTTAATAATATTTGTAGACATAATCTATATGATTATTATTTTACCAATGTATGAATGACTTCCATACACAGTAAGGTTCTAGTCATTGTTAATATATGATAATATTGCTCATCTGTTTTAGGGTTTATTGAGTGATGATGATGAGTCTGACTTATCCCCTGCTGAACAAAGAGCATTAAGAGCAGAGAAAAGAGCGGCCTGGAGGCAGGCAAGACTGAAATCACTTGAACAGGTTAGTTTTGATTTTAACTTATTTCATCATCACTATCTTTTGATGCTTTTGTCTCTGGTACAACCTCTTCCTTTCCCGATGGTATCGCCACTTCTGTTCCTCCTCCATCAGTCTCCAATCTGTTAAACCTTCCATCTTGTTTGTGACATTCCCATAGGTCTTCTTCCCTTTTCTATTCTCTCTAGTGGTGTTTTAGGCATTCTAATTTCTTCCATTCACATTAATTTCTCATACCACTACAAACTTTTGTATTGATTCTCTCCTTAAGTTGTCCCGATGTGTAGTAAGCAACACTGCTTACTACACACGTTCAGTTCTTTCTTCGTCCACGTCAATCTCTCCGATCCATATGTTGAAATTAGTTTTTAGTACACTATATACATCATTCTTTTTGCACCATGCAAAGGTAACAGTTGAGGGGGTGCGGCTTGGGAGGTACGTGGATCTACTTTGTTATGCATTGCCAGGTCATCAGATCGCGTGCTAAAATTAATATAAGTACACTGGGCGAATCTCAATCTAGGCTAACCATTTTTGACGAATAATTCTAAAAAACTAATTTATTAAAACTAACCAATCTACACTAAAACCATTATTAAACTAAACTACATTCTATTGCCACAACCTGTTGGACTAACACAAAAGGCCTATCATGGCCTAGTTCAACTAATAATATTACGATTAGAAAAATGTGATGCACCCAGATATAAACCTTAGGGCCGTACCGTCCCTATTCCTTGGGATTTAGGCAGGCATAGTAAAATATAACGGCACTAAAATGACGCAAGAAGAACCCTGACGTCTTCCCTCACTCGTGGTTAGAACACTACTCTGGGTTATCTAGTCCCATGCGCACATACAAGATAGGGAAAGGGAGGAGGAATTGTAACTTAATCACCACAACCACCACATTTATCCTTCACCATGTTATAAAATTGGCAACTCTTACTTATTCTTTGTCCTATCTTCTCTTGTATCTTATTATTGGTGATCTTACTTCCTGGCTAATTGAACTCATCTACTCTTTCGTGATCCTTTTCTTCCAGTGTCACTTTCCTTTCTCAGTTTCTCCCCATCTTCACTATCTATATTTGATATATTTTAACTTAGTTAAATGGCTATGCATTTAATTATTTATTTAGTATGAGGATGTATATTAAAATATTACTTTTTAGAATTTAGTTTTATCAATATTGCAACAAAATGTTTTTTTAAAAATTATATTGTATTTATTATATCTATTCCCTGTAAAATAAAGAACAATAAAGAAATTTGGGTACATACGTATTAACGCCACCGCAGCAGAAGTTGCGCTAATGCGCATGCACAAATAAAGAGCAAACTGGTTTAAGGGAAGCAGAATTCCATTTTTTTCAGCTTTGAGATTCATATACTTTCATTTTATAATTTGTCGCAAAAATTTTAGGCGTAGATTGGCGGCACTTCACTTTTAAAGCTCATGTTTATCCATGATCTAATTTCAAATTATTAACTTCAATAAACTTACGAAAGGTTTGGCAAGGTGATTATATATATATATATATATATATATATATCTGGCCAAACCTGTCCTGATATATAATTATATCGCAAAGTAAGCAAATATTGGCACATGCGCATTATCAACTTCTGCTGCGGTGGCGTAAATACGTAAGTACCCAAATTTTGATTGATTTTTAAATCTATATCGAAATTATTTCAGTTTCAACATTTTTTGTGTTCACACAATACTATTGTATTTTGAATTCTATTGTTTTGGGTTGTTGATGTTTAGTGGTGTATATATGATAATTTTACAATTCTAAATGAAATTTCATTACATAATTTCATAAAACAATTTTAAAATCACAAGTTAATGTATTATTTAAAAAAAGGTTAATAGGCCCTAAAGAAAATCGGTATGCGTCAGTTTATCAAAGAGTAGTTAGGAAAATTTGAACTGGGTTTAATTCCGAATCAAAAAATTTACAACGTATTTTTTTTTTTTTTAATACACTAAATCACCATCAGTTTTAAAAAATATACCATTCGAAATGAAACAAAAATAAAAAATACACAGTTAACACCTAATTTGTATTGAGTGTTTCAAAAAATGGTTAAAAAGAAAACTTCTCCCTTCTCAACTTTTGAACATTTTGAAAATGTGTGTTTTTCGTAGCTTATCGTAAATTATAAAATAAAGCTCCTTTTGTAGAAGTAGATCTTACTTAACAAATCAGAAAAATCAGTCAAAGAAAATTTTCACAACTGGCTGGATTCAGCAGTTTGTACTGAATGATACAAGTGGTGTCCAGATTTCTTTTAGTTTTTTTTATTTACATTTTTTCTTAGTTATCTGAAGTTAAAAGTTATTCAAATTTTGTTTTTAATCTATAAACATTAAAAGAAGGGATATTTAAAAAGATGGATCTAAAAATTCCAATCTTTTTACAAGATTGATTGTTCAGTGTACAAAAGTTTTTAAAACGGGATCATAAAATTCAGGCATTTTGCTCTACAAAAATATCACGTAATTAACAAATTGATGTCATCATGAGAGGGAGATCAGAATTTTTAAATTTTCAATATTCCTGCAGCATATTATTAAGTGTTTATACCCGAAAATAAGCAAGGGATTTTGATTAGTCTGTTTACAAAAGAATGGAATTTTGAAGACATGATTTTATTGTATTTCAGGATGCGTTACAAGCGCAAATGGTTATAAAGAAAATGAGTGAAATGATTGATAGCAAAAACATAGAAGAAACTGATAACAACAACCCACCTCCTTTAGATCATCAAAACAATATTTCTGAGGTGAGATCTGCATGTGAACATTTAACACTAAAATAAAAAGACATTTTATTTATCAAGGTGCCTATATTGTTCATCGATAACTTGTTTTAAAATTGACCGTCAGTTTTTTATGTACATTGTAATATATTGTATAAATTAATATTAGATATATTTGTAAAAATAAAACATCACAATCCTTAGATGTTTGTATAGTTTGCTAAGCAACTATGCATTTAGCCAAATTTGCTTTCATGCTGCTTGAATGTTGCTTATATCCAACTACTTGTTACCACATGCCTTACACAAAATTATAGGCTTAATGGTTTTTCAAAATAAATTATAATTTCCTTAGTATAAATCAGCAGCAAAACACAAGTAGGCCAGATTAGTTTTTATAAATTTTAAGGAAAACTGAGTATTATTCCTTCCAAAAAATTTGCAAAATTTAACTTACCTTTTAAGTTTATTTATTTTCTAATTAGATTTAATAAAGAAATTATTTTGATGGTGTGAAAGTTTACATATATATATATATATATATATATATATATATATATATATATATATATATATATATATATATATATATATATATATATAATGGTTTTCAATGTAATTTTTAGTGTTGTCTGTCCATCTGTTTGATATTTTGTCAACCATTTTAGAGTTAGGTACAGTTTCGACGGAATGATTAGATTTGGATAAAATGGCTGCAAAAACTAAGTTAATTAATCATCCTTGTTGATTAAACGTACAATATTAATGAATTTAGTAGGGATAAGTGTCAAATTTATCGTGTCAAAGTAATTTTAAATATCTATATAAACATTTTTCATCATTTGATTTTCTCTTTCTTTATTTACACGTTTCGGGTTGTAATACTATCATTTAAATTTTTTCTCTCGGAGGTTCACAAAATTTTTTAATTGACACTTACATCGCTAATACTTAACATTTAGACATAATATATAGTAATTGAAGTACTCGAAAAAATGTTGATGGGATTATAGGTCTGAAACTTGTAAATATAGAAAAAAGTTATGTTTATGTTTACAAAAAACAAAATGATATTTAAAAATCTATTTTAAAGAATAATAATAATAAAGTTGAATAAATTATATTTTTCTTAGTTTATAAAGTTTCAATAAAATTAAAAACATACTATAAATTGGTTTAAAATTATAGGATTCATCAGATTAGTTTATAAAGAAATAGAATAATGAATAAACAAATCAATAAAGTTTTAAAAAAATAAACAAAAAAACAAATTGAAAACTAGGAACCATATAATATTTTAGTCCTAATAGAATTATAAGAATTTTAATTTTAGTATCATTTTTTTACTGTTCTTGATTTTTTGAGTCTCTGTGAACCTCTTTTGAGAATGATGCCTGGCTACCTATTTCTATTTCTGCCACCTTTTAACAGGTAGTCTGGGTTTTTTAAGCTTTCGTACAGGTGTGCTTCAAAATGATTTTGTACTAATTGCATTAAAAGTGTAAAATAAAAATGGAAAGATAGTTTTAGCTGTTATTTCAAGAACATAAGTTTAGTTGGAAAAAAAATGATAATCTGCTCATTGTGTCATGAAACGATTAGATTTTTGGTCAATATCAGTTAAGAAGTTGGTAAAAAATTAAGTTGTTTATGATTTACACGCTTTATCTGAAAAATATGAAACTAATGACTATAAATTTGAAATTGATATTTGAGATTAGCAGCACACTGGATTAAAAAAATTTGAAATGTGGAATAATAGAGGAGGCTGCAGGGTTAAACATTGCTTGTATCATTATAATTATATCATTTTTACAGTCAAATAATTATTAATATTTATTTTCAAAAAAATAAATGATTAGAATTTAAGCATGGAACATTAAAACTTCACCCTGATTTTCTACTTTAAATTAGCCAACATGCCCGTAGCGAGTTAAATACATTTATCAATTAACACTTCCATAAGATTGTTGATCCGATCATGTAGCCTAGATAGAATAAAACTCAAACACAAGATCTCACAAGAATGGCAACATTGAAACACATTTGATTACGTAAATGTGATTTTTGTGAGATATTGTGTTCGACTTTTATTCTATCTAATATTATCTTACAATTCTAGCTCAATATTTATTTATAGTAAAACCTAGACTAAAGGCATTGGAGTAGTGGCACTCAGAATTAATCTAGAATCTTGAGCAACTACAAATCACGATCAGACAAAATAAATTCATTATAGCAAATTAATTAGTATAATATTTGTACTAATATAAAATAAAGTTAATTAACTACGATTTTGGTACTGCATGTTTGTTTTCCACTGCATTATGCTAAACAAGAAAGGGAATTAAAATGTGTTGTTTTAGGATAGATATTGTTATATCTGACAAATGGGCACTAATTTGTTTATAAGTATTAGAGATCTGACACGCATAAATAAAATAGGATTGATTTAATTTAACTTTAAACATATTGTGAATTTTATTATACTTGGACTAATATTTAGTTGTTATTTCACACTAAGAAATCTTTGCAGTAATGACCTCAAAAATAAGTAATTGCATAACAATTGCATTGGTTTGGATTTATTTTTGATTGGATTCTCATCTCATTCGTTTAGTTACCTCAGCTTGAAGGCTTGTTTATTTGAGATTAGAAGCGCAGATTATAAACAGAGCTATAATTCTTACGAGATAAGAAATTAGTTTTTAAAAGCTGTTTCAAATGTACCTCCTTTTATTTCTGAGTAATAAATGAAAAGTAAAATCGTGTACGTTTGTCAAATTTTACAAAAATGTAACTAAAACTGTGTGGCAAGTTAATTTTTGACCTAATTTTTATAATTTTGAGGTTACATAGTACAATTAAAGTTTTTAGCTTAGTGAATACATATTATCAAATACAAACTATTTATTATAGGGCTTAAAAGCTTTATTTTTATTTAAACATTCAGATTAACATGTGATCATTAAATCATTTATTGCACATATAAAATGGACAAAAAGTAAGGATAGGATCGGTGGACATAATAATAATTATTATTATTGTCTTGGATATAATAGTTTTCTCAGATGATAATGGAAATCAATTAAATTTTTGTAATAAACATTGCTTAAAGAGAATTGTATGTGTTAAAAAAATAAAGAATATATAAATTTTTGTATATTTTCAAACTTATTAATTGGTGTTACAGTATTTGTAATTATAATTTGAGTAGTAATTTTATCAACGCTAATTGAATTTGCTACTTGTGTTTGCCCATTCATACTCAAAAAATAGCCATACCAGTAATTCTTCAATTATGTTTTATTCTCACTTTAAAATAATTCTACTTCTTAAGTGGGCATTTCTGTTAACTTCTTTTTTTTATTCAAACAAAACATTGACATACTTTTCATCAAATTTTCATGTAATGATTTCAAATATGTTTTTAAGCCAGATATTAAAATCACATTATTATTTACCTGCTTCCTTAACTTTTTTTATCCTTAATTCAGAAGAAAAAAATCATAATGTTTTAGACTTTTTGACATAGTATAGTATTAGTATAACTAAATTATTTGTTCGTAATTAATATTTAACTATCAATAATAATTAACAAAATTAACTATGGAGTTTAACGTTAGTTGGTATCAACCTGAATGGATAGTGATGTTTATTTTTCAATTTCGATAGCTATATTGATAAATTAAATAAAATTGTGAGGCAACAATATAACAAAAAAATAGTAACCTGTCGAACATTCTTCTTCACAATTTTAAATTAAAAATCAGATTGATCATTTTATTTTTCACCAGACTCTGAAACCCTTTTAGTGCTATTTATCGCTTTTAAACAACAAGAAAGAAAAATATCCAAATTAATAGGCAAATGTATCATATCAGAGAATTTTGCATCATTTGAAGTTTTGGATTGTTAAAATGTCAATTTACACCAATAGGTTTTTTTTCTTAAGTATCATTCAAAACAAGGTATTTCACAATATCCTCATCACTATACAATGAGCCTCCTTAAGAAATAAAAACTCAACATTGATGTAGGGTATTCATTTTTAATAAATGACATGTATTTGTCAAATACCCTGAATAATAAATTTAATTAGTTTGATGTGTTTCAAAAATTATATATACATTTATTACTAGAAGGAAATTTTATATGTTATCATTTTAAAAAGTTGTTCAAAAAATGGAATCAATAACGGGTTACAAATAGCATTATAGTAAGTTATTTTTCTACATAAATTTATCTGGTCTTGAAATATAGTTTACTGATATTTACATTACATAATTTACAAAAGTTGAAAGTTTAATAAATTAAATTGTAAATTAATAACATTAGTATAATTTGTAATTCTTTTTTCTTCTTTTTTTTACATATCTACAACTAATATACAAACTTAGTTTTATATTTCATGGTTTAACCCTAGAAGTGATGACATCATTTAGTGTCTATAAACCTTCCTAGGAGAAACGTACTGGGCAACAACATCTACACAGATGTCACAAACAGTATCAAAACATGATGGAAAAGTACAAACACTGGTTTAATCCGAGATGAATTTTGTACTAATCAAATAGCTAAGATTTCAAGCTTAAAATTGATAGTTTTGATTTTTTTTTCTAGATTGGCTATTCTGTGCACATTGCTGTTTTAAAAGCAACTGTTATGTCATAGTGTAATTATTACGTGTGATAGTGAACGGCACTATGTTACTTTTCTTTTGTGCTTTATTTGTTTTGAAATTCAACAATTCTAGTTTAGTGTAAATTATATATTTTAACTAACAACAATATTAGGAATATATTAATTATATATTTTAAGAAAAAACAACAATTTTGATGTAATATGTGCAGTTAAAGTTAACTAATGATTATTTAAAACCTATATTTACTCATTTTTTATGCAACAATCAATAAAAAATGAGATAATTTTTGTACAAAAACAAAAGAATGTTATTTAGAATTTTCAGACTAAAATGATGTAAAGTAACTTATAATTATGATTGTTTTTTCATTTTATTATTAAAAAAAGCCTGACATACAGATGATACACATATCACTTCTAGGGTTAAAACCTTCTGTCATTGTCACAGTCTTTATCATGACAGTGCTAGAAAAAGTTAATGTTGAGATTTTAAACTCAGCAAGGGAAATCTTCTTTGTTCATATAACAACATATTAAAGTTCTGAAAGGTCTAAATGACAGTTTCAAAATAGCTGCTTTATTGGTTTCCATATTTTTAGTAGTTCAACTTACAATGCAATAAAATTTTAATTTCAAAGAGTTCCCCGCTGGTTTAACACCTCGGGGACTCAAAATGTATGGTGTTGACCCAGCATTGCGAGAAATAGGAAGCTATAATTGGTAGTGATCTTTGGTTGAGAGTGCCTTTGGTCATTTAGCAAGCCTAGTTCCTTAAAGGGTATTAAGCTGGAGAGTTTAGTGTTTAAATTTTACACCTTTCATATTCTCACTGTCTCAAGGTCTTTCAATAATATTCTCACATTTATGTAGCTACAGTACAGTCTCGCTAATCCGGACTTGACGGGACCGGACCCTGTCCGGACTAGTGAAAGTCCGGATTATACGGAAAATGCCTAAAAAATGCATGGAATATATAGTAAAGACAAATTTAAGACCAGGAGGGCTCCGGGCCGGTCCTAATCCCATGCGTTAAAACATTGCCATTGTTGGGCGGTCTAGTACGCCGTCCTCGCCACTGCCCGTCATTCTGTACCTGTTCTTGGAAATGCTACGCCCTACTATAGTTACTATAAATTGAACCATTAGGCTTAGACCAACAAATAAGAGCTAATTTTTTTTATCTAATGATGACGAATAAAAAAAAATTTGAATCACAGTTCTACAATGTTTCATTCCCAACATAACACGTTTTCTTATTGTTACAGTATGTGTTATGTCGGAAACGAAACATCGCAGAACTGTGATTCAAATTTTGTTTTATTCGTGTTCATTAGACAAAAAAAATGAGCCCTCATTTGTTGGTCTAAGCCTAATGGTTCAAATTTGTGTAATTATACTAGGGCATTGAATTTCCAGGAACAGGGGCGGAAGCCGCGCAGTGGCGAGGAAGGGGTCGGTGACCGCCAAACAATAGCATTGTTTTGACACAAGGGATTAGGGCCGACAGAGTTTTCCTGGTGATATGGGAATTTAATTTTGTCTTCCACTACTGTTTATACCATTTGTGTTTTAAGTGAGAAACGTATTGAAATTGGTGTTTTGGTGGTACAGTATACAGTAAATACTGTATAGCGTACAGTATTTCATAACCTACTGTATTTAGCAAAGAGTGATTGTAACTGAACTGGTTTGAAAAGAATAAATATCAAAACATTTTTTACCGTTTAACAAATTTATTGCTGGACTTCAAACATGTTTAACTGATTGATAGATAGATTTTACTTGACTACAGTACAATAACAGTCTGCAGAAGAAACAAAAATAATTTTTTAAAAACTTACTGAAAAAAGTCTGTAATGTTCTTTTGTTTTAAAAATGAATGACGCCGTTTTGCAGTGCGATCTCGTAGTCGCTTTAATGTCAGTAGCTCGGCCGTTGATGTGTCGATCTGTTTCTCAAAGTAGGTCATCAACCCCTCCAGCATTGTTGTCGCCTCGCCGTGAGTTAGGCCAACGCAGATCAATCAATAACGCACTGAAGTCAACTACAGTACTGTAATAACTGAGCAGACGTCTAGCGAGAAGTAAAACGCTGGTGAAGTGAGTCACTTCCTGGAAATACTGTACCGTGGGACAAAATATAATAGGCGGGCGGGCGACCCTTTCTATCCTCGGCTGAGCTTACTCTTCCCGCTAAAAATAGCCAAGGACAAATGAACCCTCAACTATTTTCGCTCTCGACAAACTTCGATTGCGTGTACTGTACTCAGTAAAATAAAGGGCCGTCCGGATCATCGGGGACCGGATTAGCGAGACTGTACTGTACTATGAAACATAGTATAGCCTGGTGTAGCAGGTGAATATTGTTTTATATGTATAAGCAGTTATATGTTTTAGTAAAACTGTGTTTAGTTTGGTTTGGTTTATACAACATGGCTTGGTAAGAACCATGATGGATAAGATCAAGATAAATATTGAAATATTAAACTTTCATTTTGTTTGAAATTAGATGTGAACTGTGAATAATGGTAAACTATCTTTCAAAGTAAACTGATAAATTAAAAATATTTCTTTTATATAAATGTCATTATGATTCATAAAACAACAAGTTCTATTAAAGAAAATAAAGCCAAGAATTTATATTCATATATACAGTCAGAAAACTAAAATTTTACTGGGTATCGTACAATCTTTTGTTAGTAAATTTTAGGTTAGAGGTTAGGCTTGTGAATGTTGAGGGAATGTTGTGTGGTGAAGGTGCTACCTAGCTGACACCCTAACCTATTTGCTAACTGTGATGTAACTAACGGCTATGTGTGGTGTGGTGGGGATCAGTGTTTACGACCATCTAGTGATGATTTCCCAAAGTTGGCAGTACGCCAATCACCAGGTGCGACACGGGTTCGAGAGTCTGAACGAGTTATTGGAGAAACAGTCACCACTAAGACAGAAGAATACCTCGATGAAGAAACAGGTCAACACAAAGTTAGAACAGTTGAGATCGTAGAGAAACTCATTGAGAAAGAGGTAGAACGCAATGTTTCACTGGATGGGGCCCACCACTGCATGCACCACACTCGTTGGCGAGGGCTGTCATGCATTACACATTTGTAATTCTCTTCTTTTTTCATATTTTATAAATTTTGTAGATTTATTTATTGATTACTGCGACATTTTAAGATAGACGATCCTATCCGTATTGAATTAAAACTTGGTAAAGATTACATAGAAATCTAAATGACCAATTCACTACCTTATATATAAAGTAATATGGATTGTAATTTATTTGTATTCTTAGCTTATTAATAAAACATCTATCGTAGTGAGTACGTACAGGCTTGGAAGTCCCAAGGTATCCAAGCTGGCTCTACACCTTTTTATGTAATATTGGGTGTGATATCTACACCTTTTTTATAAATTCCTCTCTTTCATCTTTTCTAAAGAATCCTTCTGACCAACTCTTGTTTTTTCTTCTATCCTGATGCTATTAGAGTATCCGATGGTTAGGGTATTTTATTTTACATTCATTCTTTTCTTCTTCTTTTTTTAATGACTGAAAGGTTTTTTTCCTTAGATAACAAAAAGAAGAAGAAAATCTATCAGAGTTCCTACTTTTTGATGGAGCGTACATAACTGAAAATTGGTGAAAAATTCTGTATAATCCATAGTTGTACAACAGTATTTTTCTAAATTGCCTAACAAGCTCTCAGGGTTAACTTCTAGTTTAAAATAACTCTCAGCTCAGCAATCTTGATTTAAATAGCTTGATGTGTTTCGGTAACTTAACTCCTAAGCTGATTTTTATTTGAACAAGACATTATTTCAAAATCAACTCATCTGTTGACAAATGCAGAGAGACACTCAAAATTATATTACAGTACATGCCATTAATACAATTATTTTAAGAAAGAAATTGTTGTAGAGAAACCAACATTTGTCAGAACGATTGTTATATATTAGAGCAGATAATTTCAATCACAGATTGAACTGTAAAGTACTAAATATAATGTTTTGTTCATTGAAATAAAGTTATTGAAAGAAATAAGTATATATTTGTATTGTATTTATCATTAATAAAAGTTTAACAAAACAAACACATACCGTATTGTATTTGTGTGTAACGATTATACATCATATCAGGAACTTATATTACTACATGCTTCCAAGTGATTGTTACTTGAAAACTAAAAATGTTTTGTTTTGTTAAACTTTCATTACTTGAACAGCATTAATATACACACTATTGAAGATGACAATAACCATTGAACACATCAAGAGAAACAACAAAGATTACAGAAAGTACATAATTTTATTGAAAATTATTTAATCAAATTGATAACAGATAATATTTAAATTTATCATACAGAATACTACAACCCCCTTTCATCAAATCAAAATATTATTGTTTCTTAATATCACATATAGCCAAGAAACATTCAGATTGTTTCTTAATCACCACAATAATCAACTTTCGTGAAAAAAGAAACCATACATAATTTAAAGATTAACAATCTTATACTTACTCCAATTTTTGTTTGTTTCTGTAATAGTAACTGTACGAAACTCCTTGTTGTTCTCTTCCCCAACAATTATACAGAGCGGAGAATTTAATTTGCACAGATTGTGTGGTATATGAAATGTGTTTTGTATGTTTCACTTTCTATGAACTATTTCTAATTTATATTTATCATTTATGCTGTTCAAACAGATAATTGATTATTTCCACTTTTAAATTACCTACAATTAAAACAATTCCACATTACACTTGTTACAGTCTACTTCTAAGAACAAAAAAGAGAATTACAAATGTTTTTATTTACAAGTGCATTACTTTGATTATGTAATGGACAGAAATAGGAGGAATGATAAAAATGCATGTTTTATAATGCATGATTTGAAATATATATAAAGTAATGATGCATAAATCTATCTTGAAAAGCTCTCAGGTATATTAATTTGTAGTTTAATGTGTTTACAAAAACTGAATTTGCATCTATTCAGTTTTTAAGAACCTAATTTTATTTAAATGAATTGTACTTTTATATTATATATTTTATTTTCCTATCTCACAATGTATGTTATGATTGGTGCAATTACTTTTATGCATCTGTTTTATTTTATTTATCTCTGAAGTGAAGAAACAAATCCTTTATATTTGGAGAACATCCCTGTTGAATCAGTATTTCTTTGGTAAGTTTTTCTTTTGTTATTTTATTTATTTTTTTTAATGAGAGCTAGAAATGTTGAAATAAATTTAATCATTTTGATGCTGGAAATTTAAATGACTTGGTTTACAAATATTTTCATACTAGTGACTATATTTTTTCGCTAGACTGCTTTGTGATTAGTTAAATCAATCTTGAAAACAAAAATCAGTCAGATAATGACAATAAAAGAACATTGTTTAATTAGAGAATTTGTAGTAAAAAAAGTTATTATTTCATTAAAAATTCAACCTACATCCTAAATAGTTTAACAGAAGTTTTACTGAAGTTTTGTAGAGGCGTAAATCATTTTACTTTATGAAACCTTAACGTTTCTTGACAATTCAAAATTTGGGGTACTTATATAAATTTGAATAAAATATAGTTTATTGAACAAAACCAAACACAATACATACTGGACATTTATTCTGTCTGGAAGTCAAATATCTCAAAATTCTCCATACATTTTTTTTTTCAAATTTTGGTAATATATGAACGTTTACAATCCAAACCAATGTGAAAAACTGTGGACCAACTAAAAATTAAAATAATGACTCATGGGTGATTTTTCAAAGAACAAAATTTGGTAGTCAAGTTAAACTTGAATTTTTCTCAATTTACTCATAAACTGTAATGTTCTTTTGCTTGGAGAATTGATTTTTTACATTTATTTATATATAACTTTATATTTTAGTAAAATATGATCATATTTGTTTGGCCGATTTTGCGATATTGTTCTTCTATATCAATAACTCATGACTTGTTAGATTAGTTTTATGTATGAATTTGTAAAATATTTCATGCAGGTCTATCGTTAAATTTTTTTGTTTATTGGTTATTTTCTTCCAAAATTGTTAAAAATAAAGGTTCACCATTTATTTCAGTCGCTTCAAGAAGCATGATGTGTTTGCTTTTTCTAGTTTATGTACTAGTTGCCTTTTAACGATTACAGCTATTTTAGAATCATTAATATCTTATAATCTTAAAAATTAATTTAAATAATGCATGTTTTAATATTAATTTCTAAAATTTGCATGTTGCATGGGCCTGTAGTTTAAACTAATGAACCACATATACATATTTTAAATTACATAGTTAATATCTACTTGGCATATTTTATTACCCCCCCCCCTCCATACTAAAAGTAATAACTTAGGTTAGCCGTAATTCTTGAAACTGGCGTCCGATATCAAGTGATTCGAATGGCCTGGTATCCATAATATGCCTACCCACATTTTCTCTTAAGTTTACTTAAACACACAACGCCAAATAAGTTCAGGCCAAGTTTATAGACTTTACAAATTAACCTAAACACACAATACCAAATAAGTCCAGGCCAAGTTTACAGACTTTACAAATTAACCTAAACACACAACACCAAATAAGTTCAGGCCAAGTTTATAGACTTTACAAATTAACCTAAACACACAACACCAAATATGTTCAGGCCAAGTTTATAGACTTTACAAATTAACCTAAACACACAACACCAAATATGTTCAGGCCAAGTTTATAGACTTTACAAAGTCTTAACCTAAACACACAACACCAAATATGTTCAGGCCAAGTTTATAGACTTTACAAATTAACCTAAACACACAACACCAAATATGTTCAGGCCAAGTTTATAGACTTTACAAAGTCTTAACCTAAACACACAACACCAAATATGTTGTTTCAGACCAAGAAGTTGATTCAGTCCAAGCTTACAGAATCATTTATTTTATTTATCTGCAAAGCTTAATATGCTTCACATATTGGTTTAAGTTATAAACCTTCTCATTATACTAAAATTTGATTGATATTGTCTTAATCCAATATTTGAGATATATTCCTTTTAAGATGTATTATGATTAATTTTCAATTTTAATCAATATATTTTTAACCATAATCTTTTATGAAAGTGTGACAAGTTCGTTTTGTTTCTCTAGGGTTTTTTTGTGTACAAAACAGTTAACACATCGTTTATGTATAGACAATACAAGCACGCCCAAATTTAAAAACTCCCCTGCTAAATTTAAAAACTCTATTTTAATTTTTGTGGCCACTTTCATTTTTTATAAATTTGTTTCATGACATCTGTTATACACACCTCTACTTGAGGTCATCAAACTAGAGATTGTCAAACATTAATAATTAAAAATATATAACAGAATAAATTAATACTACTACACTAACAATAAACATGCATAATACAAGGGGGGGACCCAAACAAAAAACAGGAATTTGGTCATAACTCCTTTATTTTTCAATATTTTTACACCAAATTTTGGTAAATTTAAAATAATTACTGCAATGCGCTTCTCTAATCGTTTCTTCCATTGTTCAAAACATTGTTGATATTCACTTAATGGGATGTTCTATAGTCCATCAAGCGATTTTTGTTTCACCTTTTCCAGTCTCAAAACGTTTACCTTTCATTACCCTTTTGAGTCGGGGGAACAAAAGAAGTCACATAGAGCGGGATCCGGTGAATAGTGGGGTGAGCAATCTGTGTCATACCGTTTTTCGTCAAAAACTGCTTCACGGTCAAGGCGGTGGGGGCAGGTGTGTTGTCATGATAGAAGAACCAATCCCCTGTGCGCCACAAATCTGCCCTTTTTCTTCGAAAGTCAACACAGACATTGCAACTAATAGTGCGTCGACTGTCTTCACGAACCAAAGTGTGATTTTCTCAACATTGTCGTCAGATCTTGACATTGAAAGGCACCCAGAACGAGGCTGGTCTGCAGTCGACATTTCTCCATTTTTAAAACTGTGGAACCACTCGTAGACACTTGTTTTACGTAAAGTAGCTTCCTCATAAGCTTTTTTAAGCATTACAAGAGTTTCCGCGGGCGTTTTCCCCAACAGGAAACAAAATTTCACAGCCACACGTTGCTCCCGGCAGTCAGCCATTTTATGTTTTTGCCGAAATGGAAAAAGGTCTTTCACAAAAAAAGTTTTCACGGACGAACCGATCCACTCACAGCGAACAAACAGCTTATGATAGCTGTATGGTGACACCATGAAATTATTAAAAAATTTCAAAAAGTAACAAACAGTTCATTTCGTAAATATAAATTGAGGTCAAATTTAAAATATTTAACTTTTGAATTTTTTTTTTTTTTTTATATAATGATTATCTAAGCATGTTTGCCATAATTCTTATGATTTATTTTTTAATTTTAAAGATTCTTACTGCCTTATATGATTTACCCCAAGCTATAATATCGTATTTAAAAAAAGGAATAACAATAAGAGTGATAAATGAACAATTGGATTACTGAACTAGTACAAAATTTTTAAGACTTATTGCAAAACAAGCAGAATTTAGTTTTTTGGACTCTAAATCAAAATGAGAATTCCATTTAAAATAAATATCAAAAGTTAAACCTAGAAATTTTTTCGCAAATGCTTGTGCTTAGGCAACGATAGACGGGACTACATGCCAAAAAATAATGTTGTTTATTTTTACTTAATCTGTTAGAACATATTACTTGATTAGTAAAAAAAAAAAAAAAAATCTAATTCTTTTAAATCGTATAAGAGGCTCAAAAAGCAAAAATGTCATTTAAAATGTTCTAATTGTTTAAAATACTTATAGTACTGACCGTAGGTACTTGGTGAAATTCCATTTTAAATTAAAACAATTTGTACAATCCACAAATTTTAATGAGTCCATCCAATCTAGGTTTCGCCAGCTACAAAAGGCAGCTTACAAATTAAATAAAAAGACTGTTCAAATTGGAGTTATTTGTTTCTGTCATATATTTTTAGAATGCTTTCAATTTTTACAATCAGAAACTAGTTTTATCTCTAAGCTGAAAATTGTATATTAAAAAAGCAAACTTGTTAGAAATATTTATCTTCTAAGGAGTTGAATATATTTTTTTAAATATATCGAGATTATAAATATTTGGGATTTTTTTTTTTAAATAAAAGAACTGTTTCAGAAATAGTGTGATAGGTTTTTTTTGATAGATAAGACATCAGAAACAAATCCCGAATATAACATAAGCATTTAAATTAATTTTGTTAATTTAAAAATATATATATACCTGTTGTTGATTGCAGTTTACAAATCTTGTTTTAACAGGTTATTCAAATTTGTAGATATTGTGTATTTAATTATTTAAACATAGTTTTGATATGTTTATTATATCCTCACAAATTATCACAATTTTTTATAAAATTTGGCGCAAACATTGGTTTTTAAAATTACTTGGATGTGTACAAGTAGCAATTTTTACTAAAGTATTTTACAAGGTATTTTATCACTAGATTTTTTTTTATTAAACTTATTGAAATTTTGAATTGGAAACCAAAACTGAAATTTGTTATTTCAATTTAGTGGAAGCAATTTTTTTTTAATTTTCACCATATTTTAATCAAGCATTGACATATACGGTGTCAAAGAAATCAACTTTTAACAGTTTGATCCCTTTTACAACTTAATAGCTTTTCCTTTCCTTAATAGGATATTAAGGGGGGGGGGGAATTTAATTTATACAGATTTGATGAAGGAAGGGAGAATGGAATATTGCATTGTTTTAAGGTGACCTGTTCATATAACCTGGAAATTTTTAATTCGTTTGGGATGTTAAAATGGTGTTTGCCACTTCATTAGAAATGTTACTTTATTACTAATAATCATGTTTGGGTGTATTTAAAATGGTTTTCTGGTTTTTACTAACAGTTTCCAAGAACCTTTTTACCACTCTAATATATTAACATAACTAATAAAATTACCAACAATCATGAAATTCGTTTTGAAAATGTTAAAATAAATTTAAATATCTACAGTTTTTTAATTTAAAAATAAATTAAAACATGCTTGTTATTTTCTTGATTTTAAATTAATACTGTTTTTTCTTTACCTATCAGGTCGAAACCACTAGGGAAAAGATAATATCTTTAGAACTAAGCGCACCAGAAAAAGGTGAAGAAGAAGAAGATGGAGAAGACGAAGGAGAAGAAGACGATGATTCTGTTACAACTCCGACATCGCCGACCCCTTCTTCAGAAGAAAATTCTACCAAGAGGCGAAGACGGAAACGATCGAAAAAAGGTCGTCATTGAATCTTTAGTAAATGAACAATTAAATTTTATCCATATCACACCAATATAAGGTTAAACAAATTTGTTAAGTGATCGAACCTCGTAACACAGCTTGCTGAAAGAGACAATCTGATCCAAGATTCGGTATCAGTTTAAAAATATATAAACTGTACAAAAATTTTGTAAAAAGAAAACATATATTTTCATGTATGCTGTAGGTTGTACCATCAAGTATCCCCCATTTTATATTTTGGTCTCATTGATTTATTTTATAATTTTTACATCTCCAATTTGGAATACATATTTTTTATTCCTTGCTGTTGTATAAGTCGTAATAAAAAAAAAAGAGTATATATTTTGTATGTTTTTATAGTCTTTATTATGAAATGTTTTTATTATAATTTTATTTACTTGTATGTATTTGTGGTTATTTGTAAATTTACTTAATACATCACAACCATTACAGCTCCATCCTAGAAAGAATGAATGAGTAATTTTGATGTATTTATTTATTTAATTTCATACTAAATTAAAAAATTATTTCTATTTAAATTCTAATACGTTTAATAATTATATTTTAGTTATTTATTGTTAATAAAACTTTTATGATACTTTCAAAGAGAGTTCTATGGAAATAACAAACTATAGTTGTTTATTATTGTGTATGATTGATTCATGGAACAGATTTTAAAGTCATTCATACACAATAATAATTCTTATATTTATTTATTCATTGCCTAATAAATACATTCCAAGTTTGATTAGGCGATCCAGAGTGCATAAATTGTGTAAGATATTATTATTAATTGATTAATTTCTTTTACAAAATATTTTAAATTATATAATTATGTATTTAATTTCTAAATAACAAAGTGTTTTCAGTACTTTATTATGTAAAGTTTATGACAAATACTGCCTGTAGCATAACCTCCCAAAATATTCTCAATGTTATATATATATATTAATATCTAATTTTTTTAACTACAATATTTCGTTGGTGCTATGAATTTATGGACATGTTGTAAAATGTATGGTACTATTTGTCAATAGTGTATTTCGTAATGGTTTCTAAATGGTGAAAACACCATTAAATTTAACTAATGAGGTTTCATCAAATGCATTATCATTTCCCCATTCCCTTGTATCACGTATATGTATTCTGTAAAAAAAAAAAAAACATGTATTATGAGTTAGTTGTATTGCTGTTGTATTTTAAGCTGTTAAAATATTGGTATTTCAATGTAAGAAAGCTCGGGCGTGCCTTCAAATACAAAATAAATTTTGAGTAGCTTTTTTTATTGCAATACCAATATTCTATCACCTCAGAATGTATAACATTATTACAGTACTTTCTCACTTAACAGATTGATTGTTGAGATGTTTACACAGGAGCTATTTTGGATAATCCTGAGTTTAAAAACAAGTATTATGTTCAGCAACGATAATTTCTGAGAAACTATTTCACAATTTTGTTTGAAATTGGTGTCTACAATTTTTATAGATGTAAAACATGTTTGTGGTATTTCAAAATTTACTGTATTTGTAGTAAGAAAAAAAATTTTTTTTCCTCTCTCAACTTTGATTTATATTTTGCTCAAATCTACTCCCTAAAGTCTCAAATGAAACAAAGTGATCACTATTCTAAAAGGGAAAAAAAATTCAATCATGAAAATATTAAGAAATAATGTGGTTTATCATAAGTAAAAAAAATTGTGATTTGTAGATCATTTGAAAAAAAATAATAATAAAAATGAATAATAATAATAAATCTAGACTTCGTAAAAAAAAAAAGAACTTTTGTCAGGAAAATATAAATTGTTATGGTTAAATTTCAACATATTTTTGTTTCTGCGTATGTGAGAAAGTTTGTGCACCTTTTAATTAGTTTATATATACAGTTTAAAAATTGTACATGGAGTTTGTCTTTTTTTTATATACAACCTATTAAATTAAAGATGTATCTTTACAAATGTCCATATCACAATCTTTAGGTTTTTATATGTATGTTAGATGTAAATTTTGCAAATACATTTATATCTGAGGTGATGGTTACATTGTAATGTCCTATTTATTTTTATTAGTAAGTGATAATATATCAAATTAACTTTACCGTCCAAAACTCTAAATGACCACATTAATTTTGTTTTGATGCATAACAATTTTTACTACCTTAAATGTTTTGTTTTTTAATTGTAGTTCACTATTCCAACTACAAAATGTAGCTCAGTAAAACCAGAACTACGTACCGCCTGTATTTCGTTATTAATTGAAATAGACAATTGTGATGAATTTTAGAAAATAAAAGTCATATAATTATTTGTAGCATTCATTTAATTTAACAAAACCTTGCTATCAGTTAACATAAGATGAGTTTATTCTACATTATTTGTCCACATTTCTGAGCTAATTCAAACAAGAGATGAAACCATTATACAACGCTATTCCAAATCAGTTTGTAAATAATCAGTTCTTGCTATCCCACAAAATAAACTTCACACAAGCAGTGAAAATAACTATGGTTGCTGTCTTCGAAGATCAAAATTGACATAAGATACTCCATCAAACATTTGTGAAAAGAAGATTTTTGATCTAAGCTATGTGGCTAATCGCAAATAGAAGAAAAGTAAGATTCATGCCTAATTTTTAAATACTAAATGAACAAATACTAAAATACATCATTTTCCAATTCTACTTTAATTTTTAATTGGTTATAGGTTTACCTCATTATGTTTAGATTTTGTTTAGATACAAAATCTGAACTTAATTTTAATTGATAATTCACAAATCATCGCTTTTTGGGCAAATGGCGACCAATAAATTCTGTTTTGGCTTAACGTTTGAAAAATTTGATATAAAATATATAAATTGTTAGAGGTAATTTTGAGACATTTTGGAGTTTTGCTTATTACCGTACTCTCTAAATTTTAGTTATCCAAAACATTAAAAAGGCCCTTGGATTTTAAGACTCAAACTCAAAACGGATTTCCTTAAATTTTAGAACTTTTTCGTATACTTTTTATCTGCATTATATTGAAATTTAAATGTGGTTTCACTGATGTTTATAATCATCAATAATCAATAATTGATGGAAGTGCAGCAAAAGAATAGGTAAACTTGCTTCACTTACATGTTTGTCTCAGCCGTAGTGGGCTTTGAAAGCTTTATGTGATCACACATTCAAACTATGTGATTTTCAATTCCAAATTACAATTTTAGGAATTTGTACAATAAATATGCACAATAAACAATTAACCAATGAAATTGTTTATTTAACTTAATGTACTGTACTGAATTTCTGAAAAGTTAAGAATATTGTTAGTACTCAAAAACTGTTTAAAAATTGCTGCCATTTTAAAACTATCCATTGGTTTTTTTTAAATTTCAGTAGATTTCTATTTGGGCATAGAAAATTTCCTTTCCTTTACCTAGTTATAATTTCCTTTCTTAATTTTTGTAACCAATATTTTGTATACAAAAAACAACTGCAAGCAGCCAATATGTTGAAAATTGCTCTTTTGGTTCACTTTATTACAATAAATGCTTGATAAACCTATGAATAAATCAAACGTTGCATTTAATTCATAAAAGAGGAATAGAGTTATTTAATTTTAGACCTTAAATCTGTTATGTTAATCTCATGAAAGAATCATTATGTTAATTGGGCTTGTGCTCATCGGTTTCCTGCCTTCAATCATTATTCCATCGTACATGTCCAACCTTTAGTCTGTAGAACCTTCAGGAAAAAATGTTTAAATACAATTTTTTAAAGTAAATTATTTTAGGTTTTTATAAATGTATCAGGCTTATATATCAATAACTAATATCGTACTTTTATAAGAACAATTTTATAGAAATTTTTATTGGGTAAAACTGGTGTTTTTGCATTGGCATATGATTTACTAAATTTTTCAAACTTCAACAACTTGTTAGTAAACACACATTTATGATATGAATGTTTTTATTTAAAATATTATATATTGCTCTTTAAATTTTAACAATATAGATTAAAAATTTTTTTAAATAGGTTAAAAATTGCTACTAACATATTGAGATTTTAGGTTTTGGAAAAATTATATTTTTGTTTATTATTCTTTTTTATCTAAAAAAAAATAAAGAGTAAATATATATATATATATATTATTATACATGATATATATGTACAGAATTTTTCTCATGTGTTGCACTCTGTAACATAGCCCAGGACAGGATTATGTATTAAGTTACATTTAATCTGTGCATTGTCAAGCATTAAATTTCCTATAAACTTTTCTATTTCAGATTTTCCCTTCTTCACACACCAATATATTTGTCTGTAATGAATTCCTTCAGACTTGAGAATTTTTTAGAGAAAATATTTTTCCTAGCAATTTTTCTTTTTTATTTGTTTAGATTATTTTCTAAAACCACCGCTTTATCACAAATTTAAACCAATAATGTGGTCGGTGATGGATAACTTTTAATCATCTGTTTATATAAAATCAATATTTGATGTATTTCAATCGAATGATCAATATAAATCTGTACTGCCATAAAATAGGGTCTGTCATCCAAATTAGTTTTTTTTTTTTTTTGTTTCTACAAACACATATTCTTCAGACGATGCCGATAATAGTCGTTTTTACAACCCAGGTTGACTGTTTATAATATAAAGGCCAAGCACGAGTTTACAAGCACATCGTGTTTGGCGATTGCAGATGAGACTCTGGGAACGGGTACACCCTTGGATCACTTTCAATCATTTCCTAATGCCAGAACTCTGGAGCCCATAATATCCTCTTTAACCAGACTGGATGGGCATCAGTCCAGACCCACAACTGGAGAAGGAGGATCCAACACCTCTCCCATCGTGAACACTTCTTGACCAAGGACTGAAGTTGGCTGCTAAACAGAAACCGTGCATACTTCTTTGACAGAGCAAGCTCACATCAGCTTACCAGATTCAAAATTTGTCACGCTTTGGTCTGGTAAACTCTCCCAGACGTGCTATGGCTCTGCACAGTCAAAAAAACTAATCCCTATATATATGAATGTAGAGTGTTTAGGTATCCCCAGTGAATCATGTAGTGTAATAAGCCTCTTCGAATTGTAGTAAAATATGTATGAGTGTTGTATGTGTGTATATTCGGAGAAGATGTTTTAGTGTTCTACCCCTGTATAGCTTTGGTTTTGCGAGGGAATCTAAACCCCTCTAAATAGGTGCAGATAGTCTGTAACCCCCTGCGATAAAACCCTAAGTAAAGGTGAAAGTAAGAAAATATATATAGGTGAACTGGGTGTATGTCTATATGGATGATAGTCTATGTGTTGTGGATGTTTGACTGGGGACCGCGAGGGGCGCCAATGCCCTCTTATTAGGTGCAGCTTGTCTGCACCCCCCCTGCGGGGTGTTTAAACTATAAAACACTACAGATGACAAACATTGTTCCAAAAACCCTTTTCTTTTGCAAATTCAAATTCAGAGGTAGCAAACATATTTCTATGAAAAACTTAACAATAATTTTTTAAATCATCACATTTATACATGATAAAGTTAAAAGCAAAAAATAAAATAAAATTTCCCCTTTAACAAGTTTACTGCTGATGCGAAAAACGATCTTTCCACAGGTGCTGATTTGTAAAAATGAAAAACTCATTGAATTTAGTACATAACTACTATAATACAATTAAACAAATCTAGAATATATCATTTTTAAACATACTTCACGGGGGAAAAAATTGACACACTTGTGTGTCATTAGCATATAGCATCCAGTTTTCTGTCATATGCGGATGACATACACGTTCGTGTGATTTAGAGATGAAATAACTTTGGAAATGGAGCTTTTTTTCTGTGACAGCTTTTGGATTTCCTTTTCTGTCCGTCCGGAGTGTGCCTGTTACACAAGTTTTTTTTTCGTAAGAAGTCTCTTTGTCAAGTCAACACTGTTATAAAAGTTGTCCATGTATATCGAATGCCCTTTACCCAGTCTCTCTGCCAACAAATGTAATACAACTTTTTCAGTATGACCTTTACCTGATAAATTGTCAAAAGCTCCGGCATAAACACAAAATTTAATTATTAAACCGTTAGGTTTGGCTCCAATGTAAAGTTTAATACTGTATTTATGGGGCTTTTTTTTATATATTGTCTAAATACAAGCCGGTCCCTCCACAGTACCATGACTTCATGGAGAGATAATTCTTTACCTGGGCTGTACACACATAACATTTTATTATTAAAATAATCAATAATTGGCCTTATTTTAAGTAATCTGTCAGTATTATTAGGATCATTTTTTGCAAAATGTAAGCAATGCAAGATTAGTAAAAATCTGTCGCGCGACATGTATTCTCCAAAACAGGTATTGAATAGCTTATCTTTACGCCAATAATCTTGTAACCTAGGCATTTTTACATTTTCTGTGTGGAGAATAAGTCCGATAAAAGTGTTCAATTCAGTAATAGTTAGATCTTTCCACTGACATATCCGTGAATTCTCTTTAGTTTCCGTTGATAAAAACAATTCTTCGGCATACCGATTTGTTTCTCTAACAACAGATTCAAGATAAACATTGTCAACTAATATTTGAAAATAATCTAATGATTTATTACTACCAGGTAATGGAACACGCATTCCACGAGGTTGTGAGAATACATATGTTTTCATCGAATCAGGGTTATCAATCCATACCGCAAGAGACGGGTTAGATTCAGTTGGAAGAGATGAATCCTCTTCACTCCCAAACTCAATTTCGGCATCATTAGATAAATCACTTTCACTTTATCTATAACTGTCCCCACTACTATAAGCTTCAGATTCTGAGTCAAATTGGTTAAATCTATCTATTTCACTTAGTGTTAAAAACGTACTATCGCGAGAAGGTCCAGGTGTTGGATCAGCCATGTTTACTACTCGTACAATAACAAATATTATTGAAAATTAAAAACGAAACAGACAGGAAGGTAGCACACACTGTTTTTAGATATGCACGAAGTGAAAGAACACCATTGGTTAACTGATAAGGTCAGGATTTAGCTGGAACCAGTTTACTGATAACAACGCACAAGTGTGTCATACGCATATAGCTTTGGAAACAAGTAATGCACATGCGCATCATCTGCAGTGAACGTGTTAAATACAGTCTACGGAACATTCCGCCAAGGCTAATTTGCCTGGTATGTGAAATATGGAATATTTCACTGGCACATACGTATCTGTAATTTTGCCAGTAGAGGGTACCACAACACTGAAGTGGTATTTAGGCAGAGAATAAGAACCCATTTTATGAATGTAGTCATATAACGCAATTGGTCAAAATTGTATTTCCAAAATAATCAGCTATCTGCAATATCCCATAAACGTCCTAAGGAAAAAATTCCGCAAACACTATTTCTCTCCGAGTCGTCCTGTTGTAATTCCTGTGTTATATTGTGAGTGTTTCTGTCATTACTTATCACAATCCGACTTTATTTGTTAATTTTTTTATTTCATATTATTTTTTGTATTGATTTGTAATAATAACAATAATTTAACGTAGTAGATTTTTTTAAATCAACTTTATTTTTGAATTTTCCTAGCATAAATATGCCCAAATAATTTTTAACAAATTTATAGTTTTCCTTAAATGGAAATTAGGCCTGATGAGCAAATTAGCTATAACAGCGACCGCATGCTGTTAAATATAGACACTTAAATACATATTTACATGCCAAGTTATCAATGAGGGTGTAGATAGAAGAGACTTAATATTGCATAATCGAACAAACTGTTGAAGCAACTAAAAATGTGTTTCTCTTTCTGATTATGATTGCTCCATAACTAAAAGAAAATATTTAATGTATATATAAAAAAAAAAAGACTTACATTATTACCAGAGAAGAAACCTAAGAGGGACATATGCAATAACAGAGAAAGTCGAAGGTGATGTGCAGTGACTAAGGAAGGATTTAAATGGAATATCTGGGCAGAATTGACATCACCATTACATAGTACCTAAGAGTAAAAGAAATTTAATTTAAAATGGTTTTGAGGTGACCAAACTCAAATCCTTTCAGCCATTATGCAGAATTTGTTTGGGAGAATTAAGCCTAAATAGTACTCTGTTATACACTTATGGAAAGTAGAAAAAAATTATTAATGGACAGTGTTCACTTTAGTAAGTTTTTTTTACTTGCAATTTGACAGGTTAGGTTATATATTTTATCAAAATTTAATTAAAATCTCACTAGAGTTGATTTTTAGATATAAAAAACTTGTGATGTTAAACTTGAGATATTTGTAAATTCCACTTTTACACTGATAACCCTTATAACACCATTTTTTTAAAAAAAAGATTGGAACATATAATTTGTTTTTGCCATTACAGCCTAAATTTAATCAAAATCATTAGAACCAATTTTGAGAAAATCAAAGTTTTTAGTTATCATAAAATAAAAAATCTAAAAACATTCAAATATGACCAAAATATTCCTATATACTAAAATGAATCCATCCATAGGTTTTGAAGACAAGACTGGTAGATTTCGTTCTAAAAACCACTTTATTATATTGATTTTACACCCTTATAGTTTAACTCATCTCCGTGGTATAGTTTGAAGCTCAGAAATTGAAGTTCTAGTGGTCCCATCTAACGGCCCACTTCTGGTAACTTCAAAGACAGTATGCCAACCCCTCCCACACTAGCATATTCTAAACTGTACCCACAAAACTACAACTGTTCAACCCACATCTGAAGTCTCAGTTCTACGCATCCTATGTGACTTTTTAGATATACATTCAATGGTTTGAGGTCAGCTGACCACAAAAATAAATATTCTCATGATTAACTTTAAAAATGATGGTGAAGACAACGTTAGTAAGAGAAAAGGACAATATTTGTGTGGTATGAGCATGTACAATGATTGTAATCACTTTCTTATCAAAATATAAATTTAAACTAATGAGGCAGAAATTTGTTCATAAACATCTAAACTGTTGTTTGTACAAAACCCAAATTTTAAATTGACAATATTACCTAATGATATTTATATATGAACAGGAGGGAAAACACGATTTTAAGCTGAAGTTGGTAACACTCATTGTAATGATTCTCTGTTTTGTACAAATTATAAATTTTAGTTTTGTTTACAATTATTAGCTTATTAAAAAAAGGAAGAAAAGAACATAATAAAGACCTCAAACACTCTAATAGTGTCAGGGTCGGGAGATGGCAAGGTTATCTGATAGATAACATAAAAAACAGGAATCTAACTGTCTACATGAAAAAATGTGTAAATCCAGCTAGGTTCTTCAGGGTTGCCACGCCCATAATAACTATAGTAACCCTTAGTACTTGGTTTGTGTGTGAGAAAGGACTTTATAAAATTTGTTATTCACCATTCCGAATATTGATCTATTAAATAATAAAGAAAATGTAAGATTCACCGTCCACAATATTCTGTTTGGTCGTTTTTATATGATGGCCGTTTCGGCTATTCAGCCATTATCAAGTTTTTTATTGTTAGAGCCTCTCCGTTGTCATGGAACACTAAAAAAACAACATAGTTACACATTAACACAAACACTGAATTAAAACGAATATTTATTAAATTTAATTAAAACGGAAAACATGAGTCAACACGATTGTTAGATGTCCTGGTACTGTACATACTTGATTTTACAGTCTATTTAAATTGAGGCAAAGGGGACCATAAATGAAATCAATAACAACAGTTTTCTTAATTCAATATTATTTAATCAAAACATTACCATGCTATACCATTATGTATTGTGATACAAAATTAAAATATACTTGGGTATACAAATTTATTAATTTCAATAGTCGGCTGTGGCCTAGTTATCCATTCCGGCATTCACCCTTGGAGATAGGAAACCACAGAAACCTATCTCAGAATGGCTGTCTTGAGTCCTGAGTGAAACTTTATATTAATAATATTTAATGACTTTAATTAATAGAATTCTCATTAAGTGGAGACAACTGAAGCATCACAAATGTGTTATTCCTTCATGGTCAATTCTTCATTTGATTTTATTGTTTCATCAAAAAATTGTTCACTGGTTCTTGTAGATTCTGTTACCTGAAAAAAAATACACAAAGAAATATAGATATGTTAAAGCTTTAACTCAAGCAACATAGTTAAATAATAGATTTATTTTTTGTCTCCAAACATTGATAATGTTGAAAACATTTTTTAAAAACTATATAACTACAGTAATATCATATAATTTACAATTGACCATAGACATAACTAATGGTTTGTGGAATGTAAATCTCGCTTTTCAGAAGATTAATACATTGTTCTTGTAAACCTAATGTGGCTAATATCTAGCGAGCAACATGACAACAATATTCATAAACTGAAAAGTAACAATAAATAATACTACAACTACTGTACATAGGGACACCACTCTCAGGGAGAATAATAAAAATATGCTTTGTATGAGTTATTGGAACTGTGTTATACCATTCACAGTGGTAGCAAATATGAGGGCTGTTCGGAAAGTAAGTTTTGTTCTTAGGAGAACTTTGAAGCCTGACTCCCCAGCATAAGTCAGGAAATGATAGTAGGAAAGTCGTTTCACCAATCGCAATAATACTATTGTTCAAAATGGTCGTTACTATTGAAAATCCCACAGTCCTGTTATTAGTTTTATGTGATAAAATACTCATGAATGAGAAAACTGGCACTTCAAAATTATGTAATTATTGGACTTTCCCTTAGGTATCACAAACAGTTTTGTATGAAGGGGTAACTGATAAACTACCACAAGTTTTGTACACGCTGGGTGCCTAAACATCTCACCAACAACTACAAAACCAAGAGGGTGGGTGTGGCGCTAACTTTCCTTTTGCACTATAATACATAAAGTGATTATTTCCATAGTTACAGTACATTTGGACAGGTGATGAGACTTTGGTATCATATGTCAATGTGGAGAAAAAAATATCAGTGGATAGAATGGAAGCCACAAAGACTTGCCGCGAAAATTTCTAAATTGCTAGCAAACATTTTCTGTACAAAAACTCATTGAAACTGTTTTTAGGGACAAAAAATTGTACTCCTGGTTGACTTTAAGGAACGAAGCATTACAAAACTTTGCAGTTTACTGTTACTCTTTAAAGAAGCTGAGAAGAATCATGCAGCACTAACTATGTGGCTTTTTGAGTTCTAGAATTGTTTTTTCCACGACAACGTTCATCCATTTGCACACAAGGCCTACTGGTCAGTTTCAAATGGGAGCTCTTTGACCATCCTCTATACACCCCTGATTTAGCTCCTAGTGATTAACACCTTTTCCCTATGATGAAAAAATAATTTAGGTAATGGTGGTTTGAAAATGAAGAGGAGTTGAAGAACATTTCAACGTATGGCTTAACTCACAGATGGCAGAGATCTACAATGAGGGTATTAAAAAACTTGTTTATCGATATGACAAATGCTTTAATGCAGCAGGAAATTATGTTGAAAAAGAGTAATGACTTTAATTTATGTATAATAAAAACCTATAATTGTATTGATGTCTTTTTTTATATTTAAATGGATCTTATTTGCCCTCGTATTATACTGAATCCATCGATGTATACACTTCGACTCCTTAAACTGAAATAAAATATTTTACTTACACCACTAGTTATCCTAAGTGGATAGTAGTCCAATTTATTGGAAGCATAAAGAATCAAATGTTTATTAATTTACATTGGTGTTTGGTTAGAAGTTAAGTTATATCAAGTCAAGAGGAAATCTTACGCAACAAAAACTGTGAAACTGTTACGTAAATAATAATTTATTTTTAAAAATTTCAACTACTATGAAACTTTAAAAAGTTTGAAATAAATGAAAACATAAAATTATTAATAAGCGAGGAAGTTACAGTAGAAGTAAAGAACCTTCATGACAATTGGTGGATTACATGTTTGGCTCTCTGTAAAACAAACCAACAAACTCCGATTAAATTGATACGTTCTGTACTGCTAATATTATGTAGTCGCATACTAACAGTGAGATAAATAATACTAATCTGTTTTCAGTTGCATTCATTTAGGTACCCATCGATAGAAGATTCGACCTTCATAATAAGGTTGTATAATGTTGTGTAATAACTCATAGTTGATTTTAGAATTTATAATACAAATTAATCCGCTGTTTTCATGCAACAAGTAGTAAGCTCTCATTATTTGTTATTTTAGTAAAACGGTTATAATTCTGGAGATCCGTTAAATTCAAGTTATGTGAAAATGGTAACATTTCTGACATTGATAATTATATTTCAATGGAATATATTACTTCTGGCATTTCTCTATTAGATTACTAAATTAAGGAAACTAACTACCTACGTAGGTTAGAGGAAATTACAAAATGTTACAGTGATCTAACATCGAGTAACCATGTATATGTATCAAAATTTGCTCTGGAATTTTTGTTCTATACAGAACCTTACGTTACTCCACTAGCTGAACACGTTATATGTCTTACTATAGACTTATCTACCCTTATCTAAAATATGTAGGGTAACTCTTCAAAGCGTGAAATACAAAGAGTCGTATGTCGAGAAAGAAGCAGTTATGGTTATGGATTGTTTTAAAAAAAGGATCCTACAGGAAATAATAACATTTCCAAGTCTATATATTTTCAAGAACATTGTATATAATTGGATTAAATGTAAACCAATTTATAACAAAGATTTCCATGATTATAATAATATTTATTAATACTTTCTGACAAACAGTACTTTTGCATAAGGTAGGTTAATAATATAAAATATTAAAAATAAATACATTTATACGGTACTTAAAATAATATACACTAAAAATAACAATTAATTGAACATAATAACTGTTAGTACCCTACAACCTCTATATATTTTTACAAATTATCAACTACAGTGAAATTTCCAAATAATGGACACTGGTCGGACCATATAAAATATCCAGTTGAGAAGTATCCGCTATCGGGAGAGATGCAGTTATAAGTTATAGGCCAGCTGATAACACATGATAAATCACAAGAATAGCGTCTTGTAATGCTTTCGAAAATTTAAATGGTGAACCTAAATTAAACGTTCACCATTTAACCTACTTTATAATAAAGCACATTACTTTAATGTGTATACAGTCGTTAAAAGTAAAATAAATTAAACATTGGTATTGTTTCACAACTGTTTACTATATTATCAAAGTTTTATAGGTACTCAAAGTTCCCAAATTAATGGGCCAGAGATTGGAATGTTATTAGATCATGCTCTACAAAAGCACTCATATGTTAAATTGTCTATCACAAGGCCTTCTGTTTTCGGAAACCCTAGTTTTCTACTTATTAATTTTTTGTTTTCCGAACACGATTTGAGAATTTTTTCTTTCTTTTTAAAAATATCACCGATTTGGGTCTTTCCGACTTGAAATCTTGCAGCTAAATCACGCACACTTGGTTTTTCTTTTTCATATGTATGTAGGCCTATAACCTTAACTTTTTTGTTTAAAGTTAAATGTTTTTGTTTGAGAGACATAACAATACACAACTATACTCACATTGTTCTTACAGCAACTTTATTTAAACTGAATTTTTAAAGGACACTGACAACTGCTATATAAAAGACACAAAGAACAAACCTAGTTTCCAGAAAGTCAACTTCAGGGTAATTACCAAACAGACATTGCAATGTGTGTTTTCGAGACATCTACAATTTCCTAGAAAAGGGTTGTATTTTATGCATCTCCGTATCCGTTTTTGAGAAAGTTTGTTATTTAGAGAAACACTACAAAGACCAGAAAAGACCACTTACATTTACTTCCACGAGATTGTGAATATTGTTGGACGTTCTGCATTACCCAGGGTGCACCAACTTGGAGGCGCCCAACACCACACCCCCTGAAAAAATACAAAAACATGAAACACCTCTTAAAACCCTACACGTTTAGTACAGACTAGGCTAATGGAAATTTGAAACCATTACAGCTGAAAAGGGAGGTAGTTGAGGTTAAATCTTAGTCCTAATAATGGTAATGTTCAAAGTAGAGAAGTATTTATAGCCTCAGTAAGATAATACAGACAAACAGATTTTCAATACTTATAATTCATATTTTAACATATATATTGAAATATACCAGGTGTTCAAAAAGTCTGGAAACCCCTTAATATTAATTTTATTAGTAAACGCAGAACAATGAAACTCTAGGATTACGTCCTCACAGCAATCCCCATATTAAACATATAAAAAACAATATAACCTATGAAGCAAAAGTGATGTCTTGCACTCAAAATATGAAAAACAGTTTATAGACAAAAAATCAAATTATTTTTTTTCATTCAAGAATACCAATTTTGAAATATAACATAAGAAACACAAACTCCCAAAATTTTCTACTTTATTCCAGAGAATAAATTAATTGATGGTCAAATGTAAATTCTGTTTGAATTTCTCTCTAAATCAGCAAAATCAGTAGCTCCCCAGACCTGAACAAGAGAACTTCTGGGTTCACCACCAAGTTTACCATACCAAAAAGCCTACTGACGACACCACCTCACTTACTGACTGACAAAAGTTCTTTCAAGGACCTCCAAGTCATCGGTTGACAAAAATTTCATAATTTACCTTCTTTGTACCATAAATGTACTTAAAGATCCACTATGTATAATACCGTTCCCTTGTACCCAATGCTGTGTCATTTACATAACCATTTAAACAAAACTACAAGAAGTAACACTTTACAATTTCCACATCTTATCAACAAACTGTTGTTATTAATAACGTTTAATCAGACAGTTGGCATCAGTTATGTATATAAAAAGTAATAAACATTTCAGAAGTGTTTAAATCAACTCCCATTATTAAGTGATAAACCATTTATCTTGATGTTTGCCATTCTTTCTGTAGTGCAGTTCTGTGACAGAAGTCTTAGTTTAGACTGCTCTAAAGTTTAGACCTGAATCCATATCTTAGGTTATAATTTAGAGTTAGGGTAGTTGCCAATATGGCGATTACTACTACTAGACTATGTTGGTGTTATCATTTTGTGCTCTAGGTTTATCACTACATAACAGAAATTAATTTATACTTTCAAAACTTCATGTACGGTATTAGTTTTTATATACACAAATACTAATGTTCAATTAAACCATATTAATAATATGAACAATCCATCATTACCAAATAACTTTAAACCAGAAAAAGGAAACTGTTGTTGTTACTTCATATAACCAGCTACAACTCTAAACATATCAACAATACTTCCCTTTCATCATTCCTATACTAATTTTGAATTAACAACACTCTTAATGTAAATAAATTCTCTAGTAATGTAATAACAACTCTAGTTTATGGTAAAACCACATAAGGTTAGACTTAAACTAGGGCTCTTCAAGAGCAAAACATATCCTTTGTTAGTTCCATTTTTAATTATTAGTTTTTTTTTTTTTTAAATGCAACCTCACCTAACAGAAAACCAATTATTTTATTAAACATGCATAACTCTTATAATTTTAATTTATGTTAAAATACACTATGTTTAGAGAAAGTTACTATTATATATATTAGTGCAAACTTTTCTCTTTTTTCATATTTCTAGAATACAATCTTTTAGTACTGGAGTGGTGTTATAATACAAATTAGAATAAAAAATTATAAAGCTGATAACACACTTGGATATTTAGCAAAAATATTTCTTGATTAAAAATAAAAGATTTAAAATAACAAAATAATATTTAACCCTTTATCATTCTAGACAAAACATGGTTGGTTGATAGCAGCATATTGAAATGATACATTTGTGTTCAAATAGTTCCTACAGCTCCATAATTGCAATCTTAAAATGTTTTCATAAATGTAGCTGTAGTATAACATAATAATTTACTCTCAACAAATAATATTAACCTGTTGCCGAGTAAGCTTAATGATCCCAAAAGAGTGCACATGGTAATTTTTGTAAGTTCCAAATGAACGCACGGCATTTACCGTATTTGACATAACTATTTTATTTTGTCAATGCCCTGGACATCTAGCTGCAGTAACTAGAACTAATTAGACCTAAATATTAAATTTAATGCAACACATTTACTGGTAATGGTATCAGTGTCATCTGGCATGTAAAACCATTACTTTACCGCCTTTATCACACATGTTTACAATCTTTGGCGCGCATAATTACTAGTTACCTGTGAGAAGAGTAGTTTTCATTGGTACCAATTTGTGGTTGTTTAGATTAGTTTAATGTAAATTTTTATAAAGATGAGCGACTATATGGACTTTTTACTTAAGAATTTTTACTCGCTATGTATATATCCGTTTCCAAGAATATCACACGTTAAAACAATTCTAAAAGAATTTTTTAAATTTGTATTTAAATTATGTTTTTATGTTATTTTAAATTAAAATAAATAAGTTTTCACATTAAAACAAGTTAAAATTCTTACTCCTTTGTGGTTTGTTTTTAGTAAAATGTATACTCTCTTGTACTATGCATTAAAGTACGGCATATGCCTTGCACATTCGCCAACAGGTTAAGATTTATAAAGTTACAAATCAAAACAATAATTTCTTTTGAAGGAAAAAATTTGCACTTTCAATCAAAACATGTATGACCAAGATGTCGAAGTGTTGTTACTCTAATATAAAAGTGGTACAGTATTAAATTCAGTTTTTTTTTGCATATATTTACAAACCAAAACAATAATAAAAATGAACAAAATCTAATGAAAATACATGCACAACATTTAATTTCTAAAAATGGAACAACATTAAGAGGTAGAACTGTATCAGTTTGATAATTTGTGATTAATTTCTAAAGAGGTCGCAATGCATATAAGGAGTCTAGATCACATAATATGTTCCCTCAGTTAATTCAATTCCTCCACTCAACTGTGGCAAAAAGGAAGGAAAGGAGATATTGGGGATGTAGGGATTGCCAGACATCACAAAGTCAATGACAAGGACCTCTACTTGTATCAATTTGATTTACTGTGACAAACGGAGGTTTAGTGATAGTCTTCTATCTTTGCTTAAATCCATTTACAGAACTTAGTAGGAAGTATGAAAGAAAAATTATGATTATTAATAACATATGATAATAGCTGATATAAAAATTCACAAATAATTTATGTTTTATTTGTTAGCTTAGAATAACATATAAAATAATAACAATAATTTTGTCCTTGCCATCCAATTTGTTTACACATGCTACAGCTGTTTCATGATTATCTCATTTTCAAAAAACACTTAGTCACGAAACATGTATAAAGTCATATTATCTTTGTCACGGACAGCATTATTACACAAAAATCATACACAATAAATTCCACAAAGCACAACAAGTAGGCCTACACAGCATAGCCGATAGAACACTTTTAAACACGTGTAATGAGTTAAACAGGCGATGAGCATTATTATCAAATGCTGGGGTGAAATTGTCTTCATGCTGATTATTCACTTTAAAGTTTTAATTATTTCTTCATAAATGGGATTAAATGTGAAGTGTGTAAGACTTCTATACCAGGAACATTCAAATTTTAAAAAAACACTGACAAGTCAGTATAGAGACAAATTTATCCTAGCAGTTGTCAATAATGCTCATCAGCTGTTTAACTCATTAAATGTGTGTAGAACAAAAACTCGAACATAAGATCTCACAAAAGCTACGTTTATTCAATCAAACACGTTTCAAAGACAAAGTCACCATCCTTAGTGATACATGGTTTTTGTGAGATCTTGTATTCAAGTTATTGTTCTACATAATGTTATCTCACAAGTCAAGCTCAATATTTATTTATTATCATTAAATGTGTGTCAAAAGTTTTCTTACCAGCCGTGCTTTGAGCAATTTGTTGTTGTTTGTGTTATAATTCTGTCCTAAGTGACAAAGACTGACTTTATACATGTTTCGTGAAAAATATGACTAATCTCAAAACAGCTGTAGCATGTGTAAAACAAATTGGATTCATATGACGGTAAGGGGAAAATACTATTATTATAAAAAATAATCGTATCAGTAAAATGAAGTAGTTTTAGTGAAGCTACAAAACCACCTAATAAAAGTTTTGGGTTGCATTTAAAAAAAAAGTTAAAGTAAAATACCAACTACTATAGAGGACAATAACATAAATACCAGTGGAGATTAGTGTTACTACAGGTCAGATACTCGTACAGGATATGAATGGAGTTCAGGAGACGGTAAGGATCTCTAAAAATAAAACAAACCGTTAAAACACTAATACTATGTTATATAAACATTAAGACAAACATGTAACATTAATCTTTTATAAATACTGTTGAGTTAAGTATATAACATGATTCATAAACATTCGTCTATCAGACTACTAAAATAATACAAAATTCAAGGTTTTCTTTTAAACAATAGTATTTTTTTATTACTGCAGTTAAGATAATATTTTTAAGTTAATTCAGACACTGAATACAATGTTTTGCTTAGAGACATTGCAAGGATGTGTGAAGGACTTGGGTTCTTTAAAGATTGTCCTAATTATTGTTATTTATATATTATCACTATATGTTTATATATTATATGATTAGATTGACTTCTTTCTGCAGGTTTTATAAAAATACTGTAAATATTCAGTCTAAATATGACTTCACGGTTTTAATCCATATATTAAAGATTGTCTTAATTATTGTTATAAGAGTTATTATTATACACTGTCACTATAAAATGTTTATTTACGAAAAGTGATTATTATTATAAACTACTATTACGCTAAGTTTTATATTTTAGTGTAAATGATGTAAACTGTCCATAAAACAAAGAAAGTCTCAAAATATATTTGAAACTAAAATATTTACGGTAATAACAATTTTAAACTACAATAAATCAAAAAGATTCATATATCTTCCTTTCTTATTCATTTAGAGAACAATAGAATTAAATTTATCAACCAGTGACAATGTGACGATTACTGGTACAACATGGTGGAAGGAGAACATTTTTACCTATACCAACTCTACCAGATCTCATAAAATACAAAAAAGTCTGTAGTCTGACAGACGAAAGCTTATCATTCTAGGGTTAGTAATTCATAATGACCTCCTCATAAGGCATCTTTTACTACTACCTCAAAACAATCTTACCCTTTACCAAAAACACCTGTTCTTTCGATATACCTTATCAAACAGGGAGTTTGACATCTTGCAAGTCTTTAACATCCAACAAGTCCGTCCTGAGTTCTTCAAGTCTTGTTATACAACACCATGTAGACTCTAACAAATTCTTCAGTTTTCCTCATGCTTATTATCACCTATGATTGAGAGATGCCTATTAACTCACAATGTCCCTTTTGTCATCTTTCTAATAGAAACAATGACACTGAGACTATGCAATCTCCACCAATCCTACGTATAGAGCAGTTTTTCAAAATATTTGGCTTACTACGAAAGCTGTTCAGAAAGTGACCTTTAGTTTGAAAAGTAATCGGGGTAGTGGGCACCACTCCTACGGTAACAAATTAAGTTAGGCCAGTACGTGCCCAGCTACGCTAGTGGGAAGGTCGTGCTGCAGTTCGTTTGCCTGTAATAGCTTTTCAAAATGAGCGCTGCAATCAAAAATTCTGCGACATATAGTGATAAAATTTCTGATGGCAAAATATTTGTCAGCAACAAGCATTCATCGTGAACTGTGTGCTGTATGTGGCCAAAGAACGAGTGAAAGTGTTGTGTGCTAGTAGGTTCGTTTGTTTAAAAGTGAGCATTCGCGATGAGGAAAAGAGTGGCAATCTGTAATCAGTGATGTAAACATCTTCAGAAAACTGATGAAAATGTCCTTGAAAATCATTGGTTCAAAATCTTTGAACTTTCTGAACATTCCCACAGAGTTTATGGAACGTGGAATGCCAATCAATAATGTCTATGCAAAACTTTTAAAAGACTATGAAGATCTCTCCAGAACAAATGCCTTGGTTTGCGAACTTCTGGTTTCCTATTTATGTATGACAACGCTTGCTCTTACACCGCTCAGTAAACAAAACATATGTTGCATCAATTCAAATACATATATGTCGGATTTGGCAACCAGTGACTTTCACCTCACGAAGAAGTGGCTTGTATGCCAGTGCTTCGATGACAGCAAAGAACTTCAAGCTATTGAAACCGGCTGGTTAAAATATCAGGCAGCAGAATTGTATGAAGGAATTTCCAAACTAGTCCATCGCTATGATAAATGTCTAAATTTAAATATAGTGATTATGTAGGAGATAGTAAAAAGCTGTATAGTTTTAAAATTCATAAAATAAAGTTTTTATATCTATGTCTCTGTTTTATTCATAGCAAACAGAGATTACTTTCCGAACGGCCCTCGTGTGTGTGTGTGTGTGTGTGTGTGTGTGTGTGTGTGTGTGTGTGTGTGTGTGTGTGTGTGTGTGTGTGTGTGTGTGTGTGTGTGTGTGTGTGTGTGTGTGTGTGTGTGTGTGTGTGTGTGTGTGTGTGTGTGTGTGTGTGTGTGTTTGTGTGTGTGTGTGTGTGTGTGTGTGTGTGTGTGTATTAAAAAATGGTAATCAGTAATCTAAATAAAATTTGTCTTTCTATGAATAACTTTTCATCTGTAGGTTTTAAAATATGAGATAAGAGGCACATTTTAAAATAAGGTCCATTTTTAAATTGTTGCCGAATGTGACAATGAAGAGATATAGTCCTTGAACTGTATTTTATTGACATAATAACCAATTGTTGGATGTTTTGTCAAAATTCGATATGCAATTATTGTGGTGTTTCAGTGATCAAAAATGGATGCTACGATAAAGATTCCCAGAAATTGTTAGATTCATGCTGTGTATCATTTTTTGTTAACAAAAACAATAGTGTTACTGAAATTCATAAGCAACTTGTTCTCGTTAATGGGCTACTTATTGTGAGACACAGTAAAGTTAGGTGATGTTATAATAATTTATAATATTGGGGTAGAAAATTTGTAAAATCTGTGATTTTTTATATTTTATTGAAGGAATTCCTTTAATGTTCAAGGAATTTGTTAAGTTATTAGGGTTTTTGAAAAAAACTATTGATTTTCTCAAAAGTGCCCCAAAAATGACAAAATCCTATTTGCGGGTGATTATGTTAAAAATAAAAAATGTATGTTATGTAGATTTTAATGGGTTTAATAAATCATTTTTATCTTTTAATGTGTTTTTTTAAATTTCAAACAGACCTTACTTACAAAATGTGCCTCATATTATTAATAATATTTTTTTTATACTGCTACGAATGTTATAATTAAAATGAATACATTGTTCTGCTGTTCCCAGCTTTGTTGACACGTTTAGAATATACTCCATTGTCAAAACACTTAATAGTACTCATCAACAAACGTGAGATTAACAAAGCTGGGAAAAACTGAACAATATATTCATTTTTATTTTAAACATATCTTCTTTATACTACAAGGTAATGTTTTTGATTTGGCTGTTTAAGAAATACTTTAAACATTAGTGAGATAGACCAAACATACTGGACATTTTATGGAGAAAATGGCTTTACGTGAACTGCATCATTTGCACAAAACTAACTACCAATTTATTTCAAATGTTAATAACTAAGAATTAAATATCATGTTATATTTGAAATCACTGATGGAGATGACAATGCTTATGTGTTGTTATTTATACAATATGGGAAACAAAATTTTCCTTTCACAATTTCACTTTAATTATAAAGTATACAAAATTACTTTGTAATTGCTCCTTTTTTGACAAATTTTCACATTTCATGACCAATATTAGTCACAAAAGATCCACTTGGGGTCACAGTGACAAGAGGTTATATAACCTCGGACCCCAAATTTACAAACATTTCATGACCTCAGGAAACAGAAAGAGAAAACATACTGTTTGTTGACATCATCATCTATGCTTAAGCCATAACAGCTACAGAAATGCATGTAATGGTACCAACCTGATGTCTCTACAATGACAAATAGCAAAATTATTGTCAAAAAATATAACCCTGACCTCCTAAAAAATATATTATATTCATATAGTTATGAAATCTGGCAGGGCCGAGACTTTTTAATATATACATATCTAAGAGCCAAGCCAACGTAAAGAAAGTAGTGACATACACACAATTACGAGGTTAAGAAAACCTGAGTATATCAAATAACTTTTTTAAACAAATTTATCTTACTGGATAAGACCTTTTGATATATCAGTACAATTTAAAATTTCTTACAAGTCCCAAGAAACCAACTTTAGAGGATCTCCTTGTATGACGGGACTGGGCGAGTACAATGATGAGCCCCATAAACTTTTGTATTTAAGCCTTGTGATAAATTGTTGGTTTTGGAAAATGACACAGTTCACATTCTCAATTCTAGATTCAGGGATACACAATAATCAAATAAACTACTGTATGTTGTATGTTTCAAGATTGGTAAACGACAAACATACAAGTCTAGTACAAAATAACTGGTGACAATGTATGGATTATAATTTAGACACCTCTTAACTTGTTTTTAGATAGGTAGTGTTCAAATTCTACTATGCTCAAAAGAACTTGCATAAACATACAATATAAACAAATGGTCAAACCTTAAAAAAAAATTTAAGAAAAACTAAATATATATTTTTAAAATATTTTCAACTATATTATTGTTTTAATACAGTGAAGCCAATGAGAAACAGGTGATTTTAATAATTGAATAATGTTCCTAGTTATGCTTTAAAAAAAAAATTACTACTAAATAGACAATAAATGCAATAGCAATGTTAAAACCCTTTATAAAGTGCAATATCATCTTCCAGAATAATTAGTCCTTATTTCATGGAATAAGATAGTAGGAATGCTATTACAGTCACGTCACAGTGATACTTCTGGATGATTGAAGAATTTTTGTTTCCTCAAATAGCGGAGAAATCTGAGATCAATGCATTCACTCAGCTAAGCAATGAATGAATACAGTCAAACGTTTGTTTACAAGACCACTCTCTCTATAGTTATGGCGATAATTTTCGACCTGCAAGATCATCAGAAGTGGCAGTATATGATTTTATTCTTGTGGGTATATTTGAAGAGTAAGGTAATCAAAGACCCACTTTTGAGAACTATTGAAGAGCTCAAAGAAAGAATGTGTTATAAAGTTGCCACAATTCCTGTGGATATGTTATCTCATGAAATGTAAAAAAACAACGTCATCTTCAGGAGCTAGTGTCCGGAAACTAAATTTTTTTTTTAGAAATACTATTAAGTCTCCTATTAATTTGTAATAGGACTTATTAATTTGTATGACTGCTTTTTAAATGTATAATAAAAAATTATTCAACTTTTAAAATCACCTGTTTCATGGATCACCATTCATTAAGAGTAAAGTATGATCTTTTTTAATATGCATTTTTTAAATAAGATCTTTTCTTTGTGCATTTAGTGAAATTTCCAACGCACATTCTGGAAATTGTACAAAATTATAAAATCATGAATAACTACAAAGTCAAAGTCAACTAAAGTTTTGTTTTTTACACAATATTTTATAAAAAAAAAACCAAATTAAATAAACTGTAAAATATAATTTTATTGAACTTACATATTTCAAATTTTGAGCATTCCATCATGTTGTGTTCCTTGGTTGCAGGACTGTGGAAGCGGAGAATTCAGGAGCTGTAAAAAATGAAAATTAAATTAGTCTTCAAAATGTTGTAAATAATAGTTCTTCTTTCTCATAGGCTATATACTTATTGTAAAATATTATGTCAAAATATTTAAAAGTAGTATTTGGAATGCTAATAGCCTATGTATTGTAGTATGTATGTAGTATGTCCCATCTGTCAAGCAAATGTCTTTTGTCCAGTGCTCTAGACCCCAAACCATTGTCCGATTTGAGTAAAATTTCCAATTTTTTTCCTTATCATAGGAATTTTTCTTTTTTTTTTTTTTAATCATAAATCAAAAGTTTGAAGGTATAGAGACCCCCTGAGACAACTTGTTACTTGTTTACATGAACACAATAAAAAATATTATATTCCGAGTGTGCATATTCTTATCCCGGACAATTTATATATATATTATATATATATATATAATATATATATATATATATATATATATATATATATATATTTCAGTTCTTTATGACATTTTCAGGATTATTAAAAAAAATGATAAAAAATCAAGTTTCCCACAGTTAATTTTTATTTGTTTTAAAAATATGAAAATTTTAATACACAATTTATATTTTTTCCCAATTTTGGCATTATAAAATAAAAATATAAGTTATTTCAGCTTATATGTTCACATATTAAAAAGTCCATTTATTTATCTTGAATTAAAAAAAAAAATACAAAAAAAAAATTATAAATAAACATGTTGTGATGTTTTTAAAAACCGCTTGCAAAATATGTATATATTACCAGTGAACAGTTTTTAAACCTCTTGCCCAAAATCAATTTACATTTTTTACACACCCCGAAAAATATTTGGTCCTAAAAGGGTTAAAGAAAAGTAAAATTGTACAACATGAATACTGCGAGTTTTGCAATATTGACATAGATGATGCCATGCACACTATGTTTGAGTGTGCCGCTTTTCATAGGAACAGGGTTGAGGTGAATAATAGATTAACACATGTACTCTTACATAAAAAATATAGTCACACTTAAAAGCTCTAAGGAGATATGGAGTATTTTAGATGAACACACTACTGCCATTATGAAAGGGAAGCAAGAAAAATTTAATGGTTTGAGTAATAGAGAAGAAAGAGTATAATAGCTAATCCAATTCTACTGTTAAGTAATGTTTTGTAGCGGTATTCACAGTGGAATTACTGGAGAGATTATGAGAGAGTAGGGGTTTCATTTGGTAAGAGTCCGACACTACCTTGTAATAAGGTGAAAAATCAGAGTTTATTGTATGTTTAAAAATGCGCGGTAAAAGTATATAGAGGGAGAAGCTGTTTAAATAATATTTAATATTTGGTAAATTCATTTATAAGAGAAAAATAGATTTTCAGAACAATAAAATAAGTAATGATGTTAAATTTTAATATAATTTGTTTAATAAATAGTGTATGTAAATTTTAGTGTTTTATGGGGTGTGTGTTTGGTAACAGTGACCGGAAAGAACACTTTTGGAAGTGAGACATCTCGTGGTTGGATGAACGGTTGGAGTCCACCGCTTGGATGGACAAGTCGTGTTTTTAGAAAAGTCTTAGATCAGCGTCTGGAGGAACGTGACGTGTTTCTCAGGCTAGATCATAGCTTTAGAAAAGCATGGTCGGTTTTCTAATAAAAGTATAGTTTTGGAATGTTATGTAGAACGGTTGATCTTTAGAGTCTAAAATTGAGAAATTTATAGGACAAGAATAGTTTGTGATGTTGAAAGAACTGTGTGTTAGAAGTGATTATTACAAATCGCGTGTAATTCTGAAAGACAATAGACAATCACGCGAATAACAATTGAATTCGGTCGTATTGTGGACAGTTATAAAGTAAAAGATGGACTAATAGACTAGTAGACATTCTAGACATAAACATTTTTTGCAAAGTGTAATAGAAATGCTTTCGGTAGAATGCGTTTTCGCGGACAGAAGAAAACGTGAACATCGAACAATAGACTTCAAGTTCGCCATTGTGCAAAGACATTCTGAGTCAACGAACTGGTAAAATGTGTTATTCAACACATGAACTTAATTCACCTTTTGTATAAATTTTAATATGTTTATTTTCTAATTTTATGAATTAATATTTTATATTGCTGTATTTTTTTTTTTTAATAAAAAATATTTGATGTCTATTGACATATTGCTTATCAGAAATGAGCTAAATATAATGTCAAATAACAGAGAGTTTGAATCTGTTTATTTAAAAATATTTGTTGCAACATAACGTTAAATTCAATATAAAACAAAGAAAATTTTAATAAGTAAAGTTAAAGAAGCCTTAACCATTTAAACTCATTTTTATTTGATTAGTATGTGAAATGAATATGAAATTCTCTCAAATTTTTAATATCACAAATTCAACTAGTAATTGCAAGTTACATTAAAGTAGATTCAATTTTTTCTTTAAATTCAAGTTAACACTTAAAAAATAACAAAATAGACCTTTTTCAAAGGCACAGTCATTAAGAATAAATAGGATGTCAATCATTGCTATATGTTATGATATACTTTATTTAATTAATGTGTATGAATATCTAATGTTTTATGTTTAATAAATTTTTGTTAAATTTCAGCTACAAATGTTTTCATTTCTAAAAAACCAAAATCACTGTGGAGTACACTTTTAAAAGAACCACACCCTGAGATAATAAATTTATTAAATTCATTTTTTTTAATGTTATATAATGACGTAAGTCTGGCGCCCATAAAAAATCAAATAACAATACATAAATTCATCTTCTTTAAGTAAAATAGAAATTAAGAACTCTTCAAGTTCAACATAATTTCTTTAGAAACAATTTATTTTACAATTGTTACAACCTGAGGGAAAGGCCCCAAGTAAGAGAAGTCCATGATGGATTTCCCTTTCTCTATAAACGCTCATGGCTTAACTCAGATGATGAAGTTCTATGACAAGGGTAATAAAAAACCATCACCGATATAACAAGTCCCTTAATGTATGTGGTAATTATGTGGGAAAATAGGTAAGAGTTGTAACTTTAATTTGTATACAATTAAAAACCTCTCTCTCTCTCTCTCTCTCTCTCTCTCTATATATATATATATATATATATATATATATATATATATATATATATATAAAACAAAAACTTACTTTCCAAACAGTCCTCTTTTAGTAAAGTGAAAAAAATCCTTTCAAATATTACAATTCACAGATATGAAAATTCACAATCAGTTTTCACAATTACTACTAATTCTCAAGAAATATCATCTCTAATGTTCCAAATAGTTTACCTACAAAACAAGAGCCTACGTATCAACAAATTTATTACCTCATTTTTCTATGTTCGGTATTAGATCATGTGCGCAAATCTCTTCCCCACATTTCAGGATGATTTGTAAGAAGTTCTTGGTGCTCTAAATATAAAAAGTTCTCTTCATATGTGCTAGTAACTTGACATGCTTTTGAAGACACTTAGTTAAAAGATTCTGAAGAAAACTCGAACAAAAACCTACTAACAAGTTTCCAAGCAAAATTAGATCAATGTTCTACTTTACAAAAAAAAAAAATTAATTGAAATAAATTAGCTTACCTTTTTATATGGTGATTAGCAGTTCAAAGGTGTCTTTTAGGTTACAACAAAATTTAAAAATTTAGCATTCCTTTGCTGTAAATGAAATCAACAAACAAAATATTTATACTAAACTAAAAAAAGCCCACAACTGAAAATACAAAGAAATATAATATATGAATGTTATTTATATAGATATAACACAATATGAAAACTTCTGAAAAAAAACAAAACCCATACAATACAACTTGAAGAAACACATATAAAATATGAAAAACAATAACATATATATAATTATACACACACAACCTGAAAAGACAACACATAATAAAACATTCCATCATGTTTGAACACATTCCATCTTGTTGTTTAAAAATTATATTATTGTTTACTTACCCAGTACAATGAAAATTTTGACTTCAGTTTTTTTACTGATCTTCATCCTGTAAAACATTAATCATTTAAACATTAATTTAAAACTTTAATGGAACTTCAACAATGACTATAAAACATACAGCCTAGAACCAACTACTAAAACAAAACCAACTACAAAAATTTTAAAATTCTAAATATTCCAACAATTGAAAAACCTTATTGAAACTTCAACAATGACTATAAAACAAACAGCCTAGAGCCAACTACTAAAAGAAAACCAACTACAAACATTTTAAAATTCTAAATATTCCAACAATTGAAAAACCTTATTGAAACTTCAACAACGACTATAAAACAAACAGCCTAGAGCCAACTACTAAAAGAAAACCAACTACAAAAATTTATAATCCTAAATATTCCACCAAATAAGAAATGACAATGAAACTTCAATCTTGGCTAAATTGACACTATATATGTATCCATTAGTGTCAATTATATATCCATATAGTAAAATAAACCCTCAAGGGTTCACTATAAGTGAGTACAGGTGTGGCAATTGTAACCATTATTAATCTATTTCTTTCTTTTCAATATTTGTGATCGTAATCCGCAACAATTCTACCTTCACTTTAAAATCAATTCCAAGTTATTTTATTTTCAATATATAACAAATATTCATTATTTTTCCAGGGGTCATGGATTACCGAACTGTATACTTGGTAAAATTGTATACATAGTCAAAGTTCCTGAAACACAAAATATAAATATTATCAATTATTACAAAACCTGAAAAACATAAATCACATTATCATAATACTGTATATCACATACTGTAAAAACACATCGTTCAAGTCTCTTTCACTCCGGTAGAATATAAAATGTATAATTGGAAAACAATAATTAAAATAAGACCAAGAATTAAAACATTATTTGTGAAAAAGAAGGGAAAAATTTGTGCACATTTAGACCATTAAAATTACTTATGTTAGGACAAAAAATACAATTATTTTTACATACCTATATAACTTTCTTTGAGTATTTTGACTATATTGCTAGACTGTATAATAATACGAATAAAAGTAGAATGCAGTAAGCATAATCATACAAACCCGGTACAGTAAAGGAGTTGTTGATACTTCAACAGCTGCTATTCTGTTTGTTGTTCAATCTGCACAAGTTGAAGAATCCACCGTGGAACTAACCTCACTAGATCATACACTGTAATACAAGCAAATCCTCTAAATGTAATGTCCAAACGTTGGTTTCTGGACCTCGTAAGGAATATTGGTAGATAAAGTGCTAAGTTTGTTTAAAACAGTTGTTACACAGGTTTTCTGAACCCTATAATTGTGTACATCACTACTTTCTTGACGTCGGATAGGCCCTTCTCAAACTTGTTATATTAAAAGTTAGTTCAAGTCGGTGTCTCGGCCCTAGCGAACCTCAAAGCTATTCTAGACAACTCCAAGAAAGTAGTGATACACACAATTACTAAGTTCAGAAAACATGTGTTACTGTTTTAAGCAAAGACAGTTACTAATAAGACTCTTGATCTATCAATAGAATTTAACATTTCCTGCAAGGCCCAAGAAACCAAATGATTAGAGGTTTGTATACATTTTATGATGTTGCTGGGCTTACCATGAGAATGGTTTACCTACAAAACAAGAGCCTACGTATCAACAAATGTATTACCTCATTTTTCTATGTTCGGTATTAGGTCATGTACGCAAATCTCTTCCCCACTTTTCAGGATGATTTGTAAGAAGTTCTTGATACTCTAAATATAAAAAGTTCTCTTCATATGTGCTGGTAACTTGACATGCTTTTGAAGACACTTAGTTAAAAGATTCTGAAGAAAACTCGAACAAAAACCTACTAACAAGTTTCCAAGCAAAATTAGATCAATGTTCTACTTTACAAAAAAAAAAAAAAAAAAAAAATGAATTGAAATAAATTAGCTTACCTTTTTATATGGTGATTAGCAGTTCAAAGGTGTATTTTAGGTTACAACAAAATCTAAAAATTTAGTATACCTTTGCTGTAAATGAAATCAACAAACAAAATATTTATACTAAACTAAAAGAGCCCACAACTGAAAATACAAAGAAATATATATATATCAATGTTATTTATATAGTTATAACACAATATGAAAACTCCTGAAAAAAAAACCCATACAATACAACTTGAAGAAACACATATAAAATATGAAAAAATAAAACACCTGTAAAACTAAAAAACCTAACAGGGACCGCGGAATACCGAAAATATTCTTACAAACTATCTCAATTTCCTACCAAATCTAATGCTGCCTCTAACGTGTCGAGGACTTACGCCTGAAGAAGTGTAACAAAAGTGGTGTACACTTGGACAATTTGTACAAGTGTGTGATCTTTGTTGTAACTAGACATTAACATTTTGTTAAGTCTAGGTGTTGTAAAGTGCGATGGACACAACAAAAGATTATACTCACCCTTTTGTTGGTCGGGTGTGTAATTGGCCTGAAAAAAAATACACATAGATTAATTATATTCCGTAGAATGATTGAGAGCTGAAACCTAAATTTAAAAAATAAAATAAAAAATAGTCTAAGAAAGTGAACTAAAATAAAGAAGGACCTAAGGATATTTTGAAAATAAAATTTGTTTTTAAATCCTAAGATTAAAATATTTTTTTAAAGATTCAAAACTGTAAAAAATGTTAAAAATAAAATATAAAAGTCTAAGAAAATTCAATATTTCAAAAGGACCGAAATGTGATAGATAATATTTAAAAAGATTCGCCGCCGCTGAAAGAAAAATGTTAAAAATAAAATAAAAAATAGACTAAGAAAATTCAATACTTCAAAAAGGACCTAAGTCCTAAGTAAGATTAATACTATTTCAAAAAATTCTAAGCTGAAAGAAAAAAATTTAAAATAAAATAAAAAATAGACTAAGAAAATGTTTTGTTTTTAGTTTGATTCATAAAGGAGGGCAATCTACTGGAGGGATCTTGAAGCTGACGATGTCCATCGATGATGCAGATCTGATCTTCATTCTTGAAGTTGTAATGGATTAAACAACTTAACAAATAAATAAATATGTCAGCCAAACTTGTTAGAAATTATAGAATTTATTATATTACATTATAGTGTGTGTGCGCACATATGCGAGGTTTTAATTATTTTGTATTTTTTATACCTTGGTGTCTAAACACATTTCATCTTGTTGTTTAAATTATATTATGGTTTACTTACCTAGTACAATGAAAATTTAGACTTCATTCCATCATGCCTTTGAAAATATTTCTAACTAAACACATACTACAAAATATATCAAAACTTAATATAATACTATTGTACACCTTAAACTAACTTAACCTAGTGGGCTTCTCCAACCTAAAAACACAGGTTTTCAAAGACATGATGGATACAAGTTTAGCTGATATATGTTTACAACCAATTTACCAACTTCTACTCACTCATGTCTCTACTTCTCCGACATGTCATCTACTTCAATTTTTCAAAGATATTAAACCTAGAACAGAACAAAAAATTTAGTTAAAAAAGAAATTTCAGTTAAAAAAATAATATTAAATCTACAAAATATTTAATTGCCCAATACTTTTCAATAACAATATATCACTAACGATGGTAACATTGTCGTTAATTGAGTAATTGAGTGTTCAAGTTATAATTTAACACTAAGACATAAACAAGGGCTATGATCCTAGTAAGATAAATTGTCATGTGGACCCATGACGTGCCCACAGTTTTACATGGGTTTAGATTGACTACTATGGGCAATGCTCCATGTTGGTCCTAGCAAAATGATAGTTCAATATATTTAGTTCATATTTCAACCCTAACTAAACTGATAATTTTTTTGTAATGTTTTAGCTTAATACAATTTATGTTATAAAAAATTAACTCATTAAAACTTTGGGCAGCTTAAATATATAGTGGGTATAGTGAAATGTTAAGTGATAACAAAAACTTAATTAAAAATATGTCCTTTAAGTAATCTTAATTGTGTATAATACTTCGTTTGATTTCTTTTAATTTTTTTTTTTACAAACTGTAGTTTTTATATATATTTTTTATTATACACATATTCAAAAACATTAAAAAAGTAAAAATCACCCCTCAGATTTCACCCCCCCCCCCTATTTATACAATGTAAATTCTGTATTAAAAAGAAGGAGATATAATATTAAGTTAATGTTCAAATGAGGATATCAATTTTCTTAATTTCATGTTTATGATGAAGGAATAGAAAACCTAAAAGGTAAGGTTTATTATGTTTGTTTGTTTAATCTATTTTAATATAGCAACTAAATACAAAGTTTTTTTAACAAGTGTACTGAAAGTAATTTATTTTATTAGTGTTCATGCATGGCTTGAGCGTAATTATTCTTACTATGCAGGGTAATATATTACTCATATTAAATATATTGATTTTTATACTGTATTGAAAATATGAAAGCCAATTATTAATAAGTATTTCAAGGAGTTTCACATGATTTTCTTTTTAGTGATCTTTGGTTCAAAGGCTGATGTTATACCTTCACTGGTTTGTGTACCACAGATTAAAAACTTAGTTTTTCAAATGAAAATTTTTTTAATTGATATATTTTTAAACATTCTTTTATTCACAATTACACTACAAACCTTTATATGTCTTGAAAATAATTAGAAAAATTGTTTGAATGTTATACATGCTATTTTGGTTGTTTAGGCTTTGATTACTGCAAGATTGTTTAAAATTCCTGACATACTAACTCCAAACTTTATATGTGTAATTTTTTATTAGATACATAAACTCTACTTACTTGTCTCTAACAATTGATATATTACAAGTTAGGTTTTGTATAGAATAACTATTTTTGGCGAATTTTTCAAAATAAGCCTAACTTTTTTAGGAAGTCTTTTTTATTATAAAAATTGATTTTTCAACCAGTAGGTTCTAATGTAGGTTTGAGGATTTTACTTCTATTGAATTTTGTAAATGACAGTTAGGATTTGTCGATAAAACAATGACTGATTGAAGTAATTATGAAGGAAGTATGCATTGATGCAGTTGAATAGCGAAATTTAAGTGAAATTAAAGGTGTTGGAACAACAGTTGAAATAGATGAATACCTATTTAACCAAAAGACAGAACAAGTTGAATTTTGGCTCCGGACTAGGTTTTTGGTGATTTGTGTCGAAAGACAAAATGCTCGTGTTTTACTCAAGGTACCAGAGAGAACAGCTCAAACATTAATGCCAGGTTTATTGAAACTTATTAAGTCTGTTTCTACAATAATATCTGGCTGTTAGAAAGGTTATAAAACAGAAGAACTCAACTGGGCTGGTGATGCACATTTTAAGGTCAATCTTAAATATAATTTTATAGTTCCTGATACCAGCGTTCACACCAAATTTTAGAAAGAATGTGGAGCTTTGCAAAACGGAGAAATAAAAAACATCGTAGCACTGCTCTATATTACCTTGGCACATATTTGTCTGAATTCATATGGCAGTTGGAAAATAGAGTGCGGCAATAGTTTTGAGACTCTATTGGCTATAACATCGCAAAATTCATGCCCCTGTTATAACTATCATCCATTTTGTAATTTTTTATAAATAAAATGTTGTAAAATTTTTTTATGTAAATTCAAGTTCCATATCAAAAACCATATATAAAAATGCCATAAGGATATAGCAGTTAATTTATTTACGAGCAGTTTATAATTTTGCTGCCACTTTACATCATCTAAATATGTAGGATCTCCAATGAACAAGCATGCATATATAATAATTTAATTTATAACATCGAGTGTCTAACTACAATTTGTTAGTGGTTAAATGCAACACTAATAATATAGAATTACATTTATTTGTTGCTTATATGCAATTTAGAGTACTATACAAAAAAATAAGTACAAACCGATTTTAGTATAACATACCTTACCAATCGTAGAACAAAATCTGTAATTATGTTGATATTGATGGGATGTTCTAGGTGCTGTTGTGATGAGTGATGTTCTTTAAGCTGTTGATATGGTAAATTTTCTCAATGATGTTGAAAATGATGGATGATCTGGTTGTCGTTGATGATGAATGAAGATCATTCTATTCCTGAAACAAACACTTTCATATAACATATTCAGTTATAAAATATATAGTCACTTACAAAGGCTTGGAAATAAAATTCAGATATTTCAAGAAACATTGATTAAATAAAACCATCAACATAAAAAAAAAAAACCCAGAACACAACTAAAAATAATTGTCACAAAATTTATTGGTAAATTTTATAAAATATATGCTACATATCAAATTGTGATCTTTTAATATTGAAGAGATTAGATCTGGACTTCAAGGTGACAATGATATTATTATTTTGTTTAATTACTGAGTATATGAAGTATAAGTTAAGTTTGGTATTTGGAAAAAAAATCTGACATTCATTTTTTGACTGATCTTCACGATTCATGGTTATTCACAGATTAAATTTGTACAGACGGATCTCAAATCTCTCTACAATGGCAAATAATCTCTGATTTTGGACAATGTGTCTTCTTACCAATGAAATTTAGAAACAAATCAATAAGTTTCATCATGGTACTTACCCAGCCCCATATACAATGTAAAACGTAAACGTAACAAGCAAAAGTTGGTTTCTTGGGTCTTGTAGGAAATGTTAAATTGAATTGGTAGATCAGGCTTCTTATCCAGTAGGGTAACTTTGTTTAAAACTCTTGTTACACAGGTTTTCTGAACCTTGTAATTGTGTATATTACTACATGTACTTTCTTGATGTCTCTTAGGCCCTAGCGAGCTTCGTATAGGGATGTGCGAGCCCCCAAAATGGATAATTTCATAATCTGTCTTTATATATGGATAAAAAGACAGGACATACCCATGAAAGGAAACTAGGGCGTGACACATTCCGATGAACACCAATGATTTTTATGAAGAACTTAATTGTATAAAATTGATCGCCACTAATAATGGTTACGATAATAATTTGAGAAAATATTAAAACATAAATTGAAAAAGAATGTTACTAAATATATTTTTCCAAATAGTTATATTGATGTTAACACTGTAACAATAGCGTAGAATAAGTTGCATCGGTAAGGTTAGTGTTACTGTCGGTAAATTATTAGAAAAGAAAAACCTTTATAAGCCAGCATATTACATTTAAAAAGCTTGGGAAATATTTTAAATAATTCTAAAGATAAGCTGCCTGATTTTTTGTTAAAAATGGGTATAAATTGTAATTCTGTTTATGTAGGACAAACAGGTCGTAGTTTCAAAACTAGGTTAGGCGAACATAACAGAAGTTGGCGGTTGGACTATTCAGATTCTAGTTTTTCTAGCCATCTAAAAACTCATCAAATTTCAGAATTTTACTCTAATACAGAATTTAATATTCTACATGTTAATGGTAAGGGTAAAAAGTTAAATACACTGGAAATGTTAGAAATTAAGAGAATAACCATTAAGGACTCTAGCTTAGTTATTCGTGAAAAATTAGATCTTAGCAATTCACTACTCTTGCAACCCCTATTTGGGCCTAGGTATCTTCTTTCTCTCCCCCCTTAACCTAACAGTAATTTTGGCCAACTTTCTCTTGGCCTATTGTGATGTTGTAAAATTCTTGTACCTTAGTCTGTAAGCTGCTTTTGACAATGCCGTAGTTGGTGAAACCTTGGTCGGCATGGCTCATTAAAATATATTGTAGAAGTAAAATTGCCTTATATTTAATTATTGATAATGGAATTCCACCAATTACCTACGGTAGGTAGTATAAGTTATCATGTAAATTAATACTATTTATTTGATTATCCATTATTTAATTTGTGATTTGAATTTCCTAGAGTCCGATTTGGGGACAAGAAAGGGTGATTGTTGGAAACTTCTACAGGGAAAGGACGCTTCCCAAGATCAAGACGTCTTAATCTGAAATAATGTGAAAGTTACTGTTAATTCAAGAATAGTAATATAGAGTTGATCTACCTTGAATTGGAAGAAAACAGAAAAGTTAATTACTGTATTAGTGGTTAGATCCATAGGCATAGTAAATGTTTTTAAGTGTTTTAAAGACTTATAAACTGCATTAATTGACTTGTGAACAATCTTAATCTTATTCATTCTGACAAACATTCATATCATTACATTTTAAGTAATATTTTGATTTTGTTTTGCTTTGTTGATTTTTTTGGACGGGACTTAGTCCAGACAATTAATTAATTTCAGATGTTCTTTGTTAATACCCATTTGGGAAGAGCCGGCACCAACACATCCCGAGACAATACTTGTGATCTTTAGATAAAATAGTATGTCTATAAACAATTGTTATGATTCAATGAGCCTAAATAATAATATTTTGTCTCAAGAACGATAAATGAGATTCTAATGAAACTATTCATTCTTTTATGATATACATAATAACCATAATATAGTAACGAACTTTTAAACACTTTATTTAAAGTAATTCCTCAATCTAATTTTGAATTTTAATGTTTGCAATTTTCTTTTTGTCTGAGAATTTCAATTTTATTTTAATGAATTAAACAAAACAAATTTCTATCTTTGTAATTTTATAGTTTTTTATATCATTTATTTATTGTTATAAGTTAACACATCAAAGTGCAATATAAATTTAAAAGAGTGTATAGATTAAAAACAAATATAAGTAATCAATCATCTATAATATACATAAAGTATATAATTACTTTATGTATATTACAGATGTTGTAATTTGTGGAGAAAGTCTATATCCTCACAAAGCAACTGGCTGCCATTTCTAGAGAGGTTACAAGGAGAAATGATAGAAGTTGCCCAAGTGATGCTCCCACTGTCCACTTCCCCTGCATGTACAGATCATTTTTGTGATTGGTTATATTTTAAACTGCCATTGGATAATAAAAACCAATACTGGGACTCTCTTCGCCCTATTCCTCCCCTCTGCCTTCCCACCCATAATGAAATCAAGATTTTAGTGAATTTAATACCGGTACCAATAATAATTGTGTTTAACACATAAATATCAAATCCCAAGGAACTGGTACACATGACTAACGTTCATGAAAACATCAAATAATTTATTTATATATATATTTTTTTACTCATCTTTTTTTTTATAGATATATATGAACTTTTTTCTAATGAAATAAATAACAATAAAGATTGTATCTTGTAAGACAAATATTTTAAAGAATAAAATTGTTCCATGACCAAGTGAAGGGTTATGTCAATACATTGATCAAATATCTACTTCAATTTCAAACCATTTAACTGATGAATAAACAATTATTTTATTTTAAATATGAATGTGTTCTTTCCTCTTTATTCAACCTTAATAATATCCTCTTATAATACTCAAAGCAGGTTAAAAATAGGATCACAACAGTCCAATGTGTCTAGGTGGGGAGAATTTTGTTATCTTTTTTTAACTTTTACCATCACAAAAACTTCCAATTTTGTTTTCTCCTATAAATGCTTGGTATCAGGCAGTGAAATCACGAAAACCCACATTTTTTTTAAATGTTTAAATACAAGATAGTAGTTGTAGGTGGTTATTTTAATTAAGACTGAATAATACAGAAATTACATTTAACACCAATAAATTATATTAAGACACTCAGTGCTATCAATTATTAAATAGGTCTATTCATTATTCATAAGATTACCCTCAGGGGCTCATTTACAGTGAGTACAGCTGTGCCAAGCCCAAGGGACCTACACCTTTATTTATGTAATCTTGGGTTAAATCCCTCTCTTTCATCTTCCCTATCAGGTCTCTCTTGACCAACTCTTGTTCTTATCTGACCCGGATGCTAGTATAGTATTCAAGAGCTAGTTATCTCTATGTACGAATATAGTTGTCTTGGTGGACTCCAAGTCATCACTGCAGGCAATAGCGAATAATGATAATCAAAAAAGCAGTCATACAGAATATCAGACATAACTATAAAATAGTAAGAAATAATGTTAACAATATCGCAATACAGTGGGTTCCCGCTCACGCGGGCTTGTGGGGGAATGAGGCAGCAGATGATTTGGCGAAGAGAGGAACAAGAATTATCCAAAAACCAGCAGGTGCCATGACGTTGCAAGCAATTATACGAAAATTAAAAACAACCTCACAACAGAAATTTGTTGATGATATGAGGAATAAACTGCAGGGCAAAGCTTATGATCCGTTTGAGCTTTTCAAAGAAAATAGGATGCTTCCGCGTAATGTGTCTGTAGCAAATTTCCGATTAGCTACTGGTCACGATTGTCTTGTCAAGCATTTATGCAGAATGAAAATACTAACCTCTGACAAGTGCACAATTTGCTCACAAGAATTGGACTCCATGTATGTTATGGACAAGGATCATCTACTGGTCTGCAGAGGTCTGGACGGAGAGAAGCAAGGACGAAGAGACTTTCCTGGACTTTATTGAGAGGCAAGAACCAAGATGGCGTCAGCCAAAAGGAGCCATTGGAAGAAGAAGAAGAAGTTATCTCTATATAATGCTCTTTTCTTCATTTGTTTAACCGCAGAATTGGCTCTGTAGTGGAACATGTTTTTAATTTTATAGAATGGTTATTTAAAAAAGACACTGTAATAATTTTACAATTATTGTGTAACCTTATAAAACTGTTTCCACTATAACAGCTCAAGAGCTGTAATTAAGATATCCGAAATATAAAAAAGAAGAATTTTGTGTATGTAGTTTCCAAAAACATATGAAAGAAACGTAAGAAAGAAAATTAAGTAAAATGTGCAAAAATCCTTATTTTTATTTATTGATGCAAAACACATTGTTTGTAAAAAAACACTATTCACGCAAAAAAAATTAACATTAAGTTTTTAAATACAATAACCTACTACAAAATAAATTTTAAAAAGATAATAGGAACAAAAAAACTTTGTAAATTATAACTATAAAAAAATTTCACACAAAGTCTAAAAAATCAGCTTGTGGCTTATTTCTGGTTTTAATATTTGAGAACTCAACTATTCAACAAACATAGAAGTCTAAAATTATGCACAGATTATCAACTTAAACTGACACCAATCTCGGTACAACCAAATGAGAAATAGTGCTTAAGAAATCATTTTTATTATGAAATTCCCTATCAGTTGTTCACCTGTTTATTTTAGGGCTAAGGCGATGATGACGGAGAGGTATACAAAAAGTGAGATGTAGGGGAAGCTATGCTAAGACTCTGACACAAGTATATGACTAAAGTTATATTACACAATGATAATATCTACTTACAGCTATCAGCTGATGCAAAGAACTCGGGGTATAATGTGGTCTTATGTGTGTGAACACTCCAGTAGTGTGGGAGTGTAATAGTCTCTCTTTGTTAGCCTTTGTTTCATAAATCATTTGATCCTGAAACTAAACAAAATAAACACAAAATTAGTTAGCCCTAAACCTAATTTTATGAATTTTAATAACTAGTAAAGTGTAATAATTATGTGTATACTGTATTTGTGTTCATCAAATATGACTTGGGAACCCAGTAGGCTATTCACAAGAAATAGAATATTTGTACCTACTATTAAAAGGCGACGATTTTTTAAATTTATTAACAGATAAATTAATAAATCAAACTAATAAATTGATATAAAACCGTAGACAAGTCTGTTGTTGGAAATTTTCGATTACGGTAATCATTCATTTTTTTAAAACATTTTCAGATTATTTTAACGATATAAAAGTGTAAAATTCAAAATTTGAATTATTATTGTAAAATGAACCAGACATTTAAACTGTCGGAATCAATAAATAAACTATAAAACAAAATTTGTTTTTGTTGTGTTGTTATCAAAATAAAATAAGTTATACATCCGTTTATAGCCCAAGACATCCTCTTTACATATTTACACAATATGTAGGTGGTTCTACAGAACAGTTCAACAAAGCAGAAAATGTAGCACAACTCGCAAGTTCCAATGTTGCGATAAACATGGTGCGATTGATAGAATCGTCCACTCTGAGATTAGCTAGTGCAGGAATAGAACCAGTTAACAGTATGTGAATGTACCATATACAGAATAATCATATTATCCTGTGCATTTTTGGTATCTCGTAAACTATCAATCCTAATAAAAACTTTAAATGGGAACCTTCGTTACTTTTTCATGGAATTTAAAAGCCAGTTTTGTAAAATTTGAAAATTTTGACCACCATTTTCAATATGGCAACTAACTAAAAAAACTCCTATTTTTTTATGCTGTTTTCATATCTTGCACAACATTAAGACTTGGGTATTTTTCAATAAACCCACTCATTTTGGAGTTAAATGAACTTGGAACTTTCAAAAATTAGTAGTTTTTTTTTTTTTTTTTAAGCAATTTTCCATACAGATAAAACTAATAAATATGGTACAACAAAATAAATAATAATAATAAAACTATACATAAATAAATAAATGTAATCAGATAATATGAGATTATACTGAAGTAACAGAAAATAGAAGTTCTCCAAGCTGACAGTATTGGTATTGTAATGTAAGATGGTTGGTTGAGTAGTTGTATGGGCATGACTTGTGTTGTGGGGAGGGGGGTGTTTGTTTCAGATGTGAGTGAGATATCTTGATTGTAACTGCATTACTTCAATTTGTTAGTATTTAATTTTAATTTACTATCTTATGTAAGCATATTTTATGTACAACAAATATAATGGCCATAGATATGCAAATTGTATTTCTAAAGAAACAAGTATAACATTTTTTTTTAAAAACCAACTTCAAAATAAATCCAATTAGTTCTTTCAAATTTAACATTATTTAATTTTTGGTAGTACTGGCCCAGTACTGGCAAAAATGTCGGACAAGTATTGGCTAGTTAACATAAACACATACTATATGCATGCATTTTATTATTAAAATATAATTTTACCAATATTAAATAAATATATTTTCAACTAGACTGTCAATTAGGCACCATATTGGCATTTTTTTTCAACTACTGGCCAAGTACTGGCTCAATCAAGTCAGTAATGATACAAGACCATTACAGGAGCATACCCTTTTAAATGAGACCACCCCCAATGAAATCGGTTAAGCCATACCCATACCATGTGGTATTTAATCAAAGTCCCACACAAACACCTCAAAAAAAATTTGGGTGTGCTTAAGACCACACGTTAGAAGTGAAAACTTGTTTGGACAGTATGTAACGCTATAAGCATATATATATATATATATATATATATATATATATATTAAAACAAAAATCATAAGTATATAATACTTATGATTTTTGTTTTAATATATATGGGTATGTGAGAAAGTTTGTGCAATATTTTTGCATTGATTTTAGTTTGACTATGAATATGAGTTTGAGAAAGTTAGTGCAATATTAGATTTTTAGTTTTAATATATATGGGTATGTGAGAAAGTTTGTGCGATATTTTTGCATTGATTTTAGTTTAACTATGTATGTGAATTTTGAGAAAGTTAGTGCAATAATTTTTCGTAGATTTTTAGTTTTAATACGTATGGGTATGTGAGAAAGTTAGTGCAATAATTTTTCGTAGATTTTTAGTTTTAATATATATGGGTACCGTATGTGAGAAAGTTGGTGCAACATTTTTGCATTGATTTTAGTTTGACTATGTATATGAGTTTGAGAAAGTTAGTGCTATATTTTTCGTAGATTTTTAGTTTTAATATGTATGAGTATGTGAGAAAGTTTGTGCTATATTTTTTCATTTATACTAGTTTAACCATGTATGCAAATTTTGAGAAAGTTAGTGCAATATTTTTCGTAGATTTTTGTTTTAATATATATGGGTATGTGAGAAAGTTTGTGCAACATTTTTGTATTGATTTTAGTTTGACTATGTATATGAGTTTGAGAAAGTTAGTGCAATATTAGATTTTTAGTTTTAATATATATGGGTATGTGAGAAAGTTTGTGCGATATTTTTGCATTGATTTTAGTTTAACTATGTATGTGAATTTTGAGAAAGTTAGTGCAATATTTTCGTAGATTTTTAGTTTTAATATGTATGGGTATGTGAGAAAGTTTGTGCTATATTTTTTTCATTTATACTAGTTTAACTATGTATGCGAATTTTGAGAAAGTTAGTGCAATATTTTTCGTAGATTTTTAGTTTTAATACGTAAGGGGCGCGCGTATCCGTTGTATATTGCATTACGCTACTGTGCGTGACGCGATTTCTATTGAAAAAGTCCATCCCAAAAGTTGAATTACGGGAGTGTGCGTGACGCGATTTCTATTGAAAAAGTCCATCCCAAAAGTTGCATTACGGTAGTGTGCGTGACGCGATTTCTATTGAAAAAGTCCATCCCAAAAAGTACCCAACGCGCCAATAGAAGTTTTCACTTCAAAAGTCCATCCCAAAAGTTGCATTATGGTAGTGTGCGTGACGCGATTTCTATTGAAAAAGTCCATCCCAAAAAGTACCCAACGCGCCAATAGAAGTTTTCACTTCAAAAGTCCATCCCAAAAGTTGCATTACGCTACTGTGCGTGACGCGATTTCTATTGAAAAAGTCCATCCCAAAAGTTGCATTACGGTAGTGTGCGTGACGCGATTTCTATTGAAAAAGTCCATCCCAAAAGTTGCATTATGGTAGTGTGCGTGACGCGATTTCTATTGAAAAAGTCCATCCCAAAAAGTACCCAACGCGCCAATAGAAGTTTTCACTTCAAAAGTCCATCCCAAAAGTTGCATTACGCTACTGTGCGTGACGCGATTTCTATTGAAAAAGTCCATCCCAAAAGTTGCATTACGGTAGTGTGCGTGGCGCGATTTCTATTGAAAAAGTCCATCCCAAAAGTTGCATTACGGGAGTGTGCGTGACGCGATTTCTATTGAAAAAGTCCATCCCAAAAGTTGCATTACGGTAGTGTGCGTGACGCGATTTCTATTGAAAAAGTCCATCCCAAAAAGTACCCAACGCGCCAATAGAAGTTTTCACTTCAAAAGTCCATCCCAAAAGTTGCATTATGGTAGTGTGCGTGACGCGATTTCTATTGAAAAAGTCCATCCCAAAAAGTACCCAACGCGCCAATAGAAGTTTTCACTTCAAAAGTCCATCCCAAAAGTTGCATTACGCTACTGTGCGTGACGCGATTTCTATTGAAAAAGTCCATCCCAAAAGTTGCATTACGGTAGTGTGCGTGGCGCGATTTCTATTGAAAAAGTCCATCCCAAAAGTTGCATTACGGGAGTGTGCGTGACGCGATTTCTATTGAAAAAGTCCATCCCAAAAGTTGCATTACGGTAGTGTGCGTGACGCGATTTCTATTGAAAAAGTCCATCCCAAAAAGTACCCAACGCGCCAATAGAAGTTTTCACTTCAAAAGTCCATCCCAAAAGTTGCATTATGGTAGTGTGCGTGACGCGATTTCTATTGAAAAAGTCCATCCCAAAAAGTACCCAACGCGCCAATAGAAGTTTTCACTTCAAAAGTCCATCCCAAAAGTTGCATTACGCTACTGTGCGTGACGCGATTTCTATTGAAAAAGTCCATCCCAAAAGTTGCATTACGGTAGTGTGCGTGGCGCGATTTCTATTGAAAAAGTCCATCCCAAAAGTTGCATTACGGGGGTGTGCGTGACGCGATTTCTATTGAAAAAGTCCATCCCAAAAGTTGCATTACGGTAGTGTGCGTGACGCGATTTCTATTGAAAAAGTCCATCCCAAAAAGTACCCAACGTGCCAATAGAAGTTTTCACTTCAAAAACTTCTTAAACTAACAATACACTAAAAATAATCAAAGCTATTCATTATTCAACGATACATACCTATATAACTTTCTTTGAGTATTTTGACTATATCGTTGGACTGTAATGTGACTGTAATCCTTGCTCATACATTGTGTGTGTATGGCAAAATGTGTTTCCTTTACCCGGTCGCAATGCCTGAACAAATAAACATGTATTAATGATAGCAATATCTGACTAAATAAACATCACTTGCAAATATATATCAGAATCAAGACCAATATGTTATTTGTTTACTTGTAAGTTGGAAATTAAATAAGCACCTACACAGGAATCAGTCATAATCTAAAGAAAACTAAACTGTAAATCAAGGTAATTGTCAAGGAAAAAAAAATTAATTATTAGTTCTGTTCAGAACGGTTTCTAAACTCTCTTCTTAAAAAATAAATAATATAAAAATATAAAGATTACCCTGAAAAGTTTATTATTTTGTTTAATGGTTTTAATTTTTAATTATCATTAATTTCAAATAAGTTTCAGTTAATTTTAAACAAAGAGTGGAATTTTTTTGCTAAGTATGATGTCGTATGAAAACGTTGCTATTTTTTTAATTGGTGTACCGAACACAAGTGAAACTCTACAGGTGAACGACCCATGTCCCTGGAATACTCTAATAGCATCAGGGTCAGAAAATAACAATAGTTGATCAAGAAAAAGATGATAGGTAAGATGAAAGAGAGGGATCTAACCCGAGACTACATAAAAATGGGTTTAGATCCAGTTAATATTATTTCGCCACACTTATACTCATTGTTAATACTTATACGTCCCTGAGGATTAATGCAGATTGAAATCAATAAGACATTCATTCTATTATAAATACAATAAAAACCTTTGTTGATTGATTTTAAAGTTAAATTAGTTTCAACAAAAATTAAATTTAAACAATAGGCTATAAAACAAAATAACTTTTTAGTAAAACTAAAACAAGAATATTTAAACAAACTGAACCTTGAACACAGAAATACACACTAACTATACTCAAGGATTTTTAAAATACTTCAATGTGCCCACATTTTTTAAAATGTTCTAAAAAAAAAAATATTGTTACATTTCATCTTGAGAAAAAATTATGAAATACCAAAACGGATTTAGAAGCCTACAAAAGCCTAGTTTATTTATCTGCAAGTTTAGTGTACTACAAAGTGCCTTTTTAGCCTAAAAACCTGATAAGGTTAAAAAATCAGTATAATGTAGCAATATAAGTAGGTATATCAAACTTTGGATTACCATGGCAAAAAAACACACTTGCACCAAAAACTTGCTTTCTCTGTAAATCAATTTTCATTCCACCAAAAACAGAATCGTACAATAAACATAAACAATCAAATGAACTATAGGTGAAATAAAATAAGAATCATTTAAGCTATGAACATTTAGAGATTTCCTGCAAAATGTTTAATGAAGAAATACAAATACAACAGAATACCTAGTTAATTAACAAATAATAAAATAAAACTTTTCAAAAATAAAATTATAAATACACAAAACTCTAAGAAAAACCAATATTGCTTTAAATATTTTTAGAACAAATTTATATTATTAATTTTAATTATTTTACTATATTGATGATATGCTAGAATAAAACTGTAGAGGTAAAATTAATTTTGAATAAGAAACTATAACCTCAAAATAATTTTTAAGAGTATGTTTAATGAAAAGACTCCTATTGTAGAAAGAACGCAATACATTATACACATTCAAATGAGTTAGGCAAAATTTTAAACTGTAGAAATAAAAGCAAGAATTGTGTTACTCTACAGACTCCAGATTTAACAAGTAATATGCAATTTTGTATTGTAATAATCAGTTTAATAATTGATCTCTATTAGTTACTCCCCAACTGCTCAAACTATACCCTAACTTTGAACCAAAAGTGGTACAGTTGACCTTAGGGCAGTAGAAATGTATAAACTTAGTAATTCTCAAGTTTAGTTGGCAGTTCATATCTTATCACAGAAGTTGTGTTTAAAAATAAACACAAATAAAAATCTTTGGAAAGAAGAATACATTAAATAAAATAAAAGCCTCCAGTGAACTGTAATTTGTGTATTGACAATACTTTGTCAATGTTGCTATTAAATACTGAACTCCAATTTAATTTAAACATACAATACAAATGTACTTTACCACCTAAATGTTGGCTAGATAACCTGCAAACTATTTATCTAAAATTTAGGCCAACTTAAAACGTTAGACACATCAGGATCATCACTAAATGTTGGTGAATATTATTATCACACTTATAAAAAAAAAGAAGTAGGGGCCTAATTAAACTAACTCCCTTAGCACTTGAATACTCTAATAGCAAATATTAAAATAGCTTTCACTTATGCCTAACAAATAAAAAGTAATTGTTAGCTTACTCGGTAAAATCTAATATTTCTTATTACTTCAAAAATTCAATCTAAATCTGAAAATTACAATAGATATGGAAAATTTTGTTCCTAGTTAAAAAAACAACAGAAATATTAAAACAAATATGTAAACCCTAGTTCTAAGCACACTTTGCCGTAAATATATATTTACTGATGATATACAGTTATATTTACATACACAAAATAAAATAGACTACATCTTTTATTAACAAACATTCACTAAATCAATTTCATCCAAATTAAATAAAACCGTTAAGTTTTTCAAAGAAAAATTAAAACAAATCAAGATGGCTAAACACGTGTTTATTCCTTCAACCAAGTAAGTTTAAATCATTATTTCTAACAAGCAACACAAAAATACATATTCAATTATTCAAATTAAACGTTATTAAAAACAGGTGAATAAAAAAATGTAAAAATATTAACTCTAGATTGACAGACACAATGGATTGAATAGGATTTAAACATTCGGTTTTTTTTTTGCTAACTTACCATTAAGTTGAATATGGCTGGTTGATAGCTAACAAATTTTTCTGTTTTGTCTACACGTAAAGAACTCACAGTTTTGATAAAATTGGAAGTATCCTGTAAGTTTACACTGTTAAGTAGCTCGGGATCCGCCAATTTTACCAAAATTTCGAAAGTTCTTTCGCGAAATTCGCCCAATTTTGGAAACTGCAATAACACACCTGTTGTACCACAAGACACCAATCCTCCTAGCCAAAGAATGAATCCTCCTTCCAAAGTGCAAAAGACTAGCAAAGACGCTAGTCGTGTCGGAAGAAGAAGACTTTTTGATTTGTGTGAACCTTTGGTTTCCGGATGTAAAAAATTTGAGATCATATAAGTCCATTTGATATAGTATATGTATATATGTATATAAAAAAAAATTATATATATTTTTTTAAACAAACAAAACTTAAATTTTATAATAACTATTATTTTAATTACTGTAGTCTAACGATTAATAAACCATCACATAATTAATTGTTTAATAAAAACTACTTTTATCTATGCATGTATTTTTTAAAAAAATCTAAATCATTATAGGGATGTTTAAATATTGGTTTAGCTATAAAATAATAAATTATAAATTATTATAATGAGACGAACATATGACTAATATAAATAACAGTTATATATGACAAAAACAAACTATAATATGAATTATGCTGATTAGTAACCAACCGTAAATATATTATACAATTACCAACTAATCTATAACTTTATATTTTCACCTTCGCTTCAAAATTTTCCCTTTCTATGTTTCCATTGTGAATGAAAATACGTTAAAATCAAAATATTGCAAGAAAATTATATAATGTATGTTAAACATAATAGATTAACAATTTAAGAATACCATCATGATAGTTAAATTTATTTTCGATTTGACAATTCGATTACCAATTCGATTATAAGGTAGCAAAACATGTTATTTTATTTTATGCAGTGTGGTGTAGGGTTAATGGTTTCAAGTGAATATTTTGATTTTTTCAAATTGCAAGTATGTGAATTTAATATTAGGTAAGTGATTTTTCTTCATTTAAGAAATGTGTTTTAACATATTCAAATATTAATGAATATTATGAATATTAATATTAATATTCTGTATTATAGTTGTCAAACGTTTCTTTTCGCAATATGGCGGTAACTAATACTGTTGATTTATTATTTCATAAGCCTATTAATTATTATCCAAATATCTAATTTCTATTGTCCTTTAAAATGACACAGTTTTAAAAATTTATTGTTTGTAATATTTGTATTATTAAATAGGCCTAGTTATTTGAGATCTAGATTATTATTATTGGCAATTATTATCAATGCCTGTCAATAATAGGCTATTAAATAACCCTTAAATAGAACCATATTTTTAAAGAAACTTTTTAAATTTATTTAAATTTAATTAATTGAATCCAGTTTATCATTATAAAATTACGAATTATAAGACATTATTATTAGGCCTATATTTAATTTATTATTAATTTTGTCAGCTGTGTATGTAAATATTCTAACCTTAAAAACTGTTATATTTAGTTTGTTTTGAGTCTATTGTTTACTTATCAACAAAATTAGTCTATTCCTTCTTTAATTTGCTGATAGGTTATGTAAATTAATAGTATTCTTACATTTTGATTTATCTGACAAATTGAAGTAAGTTTGTGTCGACATATAATTATTTATTTCTGCTAATAGTTTTGTTTTAAATTGTTCAATTTTTTTTCCAAACCAGACCCCCTCCCCACAACTTTTGACTCAAAATATAGGTCAAATGTTAACAAAAACACTCAAATTATTGGCTTGGAAAAAGTAAGTTTCTATACTTTTATCATTGCATGGACATCTGTTTACAGATGTTTTAGGTTAGTTTATGTTGTTCTAACAATAATTAGCCCATTTTTAATGTAGAAAATAAGCTACAGTAATCTCTTTCACAACAGAAAATTAAGTACTGTAACAACAGTACCTATATTTGTATGATCCTTAAAGGACACAGAACTTTGAAAATACAATTACTTGAAAATTATATTCCTTGAAATTTTTTTGGATATTTTCCAAACTTTGTAAAAATCTATCTCGTTTAAGACCTAGATTCATTTCTAACTTAAACTACCTACTTCTGTTCACAAGTTTCAAAATGGCGGATGATCTCAACGCTTACAATATAATAAGTTGTTACCTTTCAAACTTATTTAAAATTAAAAGTCACTTTTCTGATAAACGATTAAAAAAATCGCATTTTGAAGTAAACCTATACAATTTTTAATTTGTGACAAAATTACATATTACTAATACACTTTTGTCAATACGATTTTATCAGTAAACACTCAAAACATGAAAGCCACCACACTCATACTTCCATTCTTTTTAATATATTTACACCCTCCTATACAGTACACAACACAACCATCCGTGTTAACTAATTCGGAATTATTACAAAAATGTTCTCAAGGACACAAGGAGAACTGCGAAAATTGTCGAGTAGACAAGCTAGGTTGGTCATCCCTCCCCCTCCCCCCACCTTCATACTTTGTTGGAGAAGTTGGGGAGGGCGTTGATTTTCCCACTTTCATGCTTCTGTATTGGAGAATTTTCGAGTAGCAAGTTAGTTAGTTAGATCAACTATTATCTTCTCACCCTCTCCCCCAAGGTCGTCGTCGCTTTATAAAAAAAGGAAGAAGATAACATAAAATATCTCTGAAATATTCTGTTACGTCATGGTCAGAAAAGAACAGCAATTGTCAAGAAAGACCCGAAATATGAAAGAGAGGGATCTAACCCAAGACTACACGAAAGAATGTGTAGATCCAGTTAGGGTCCTTTGGCATTCCCACACTCGTACACACAGTACTGAGCCTCTTAGGGCTGGATATCTTGAAAACTATTAATAACTTGTGTATGTAAAACCATACACACAAATGTACATATTCTTTTTTAGCCCAAGTTATTGATACTGTATAATAATAAATAACTAGTAGGCCTATCATAATGTTTTGTCTGTTCTTGACAATTACCAATTTTTTTTCGTTTTAGGTTTTTTGATGATAACTTAATTATTTTTCAAGGTACAGTAAAATTTAAAAAAACTAATTTTGTTTGTCATCAAATTTTCGTAAAATTTACAGTTCCGAGATATTTGACTTTATAATGCGCATACCATATTTAAACTTATAATTTTACTATTTTCAAAAGTTATCATTAATTTTTTGAACACAAAAAAGCTTTCCGGGACCTATGTTCATATGAACTCTTTTCATTATTTTCACCAGTAGAACTCGTCCAGATACTCTTTCAGTTTCTTCGTGAAAGACTCTTTTAAATTTAGAGGATCTTCTTGTATTATACGTATGAAGGGGTTGGGTTAGTAGGCTACTATAATGGCGCCCATCACCCACCTTGAGTTTTTCCTCGTGTATAAAAACAGGGCTATTAAACTAGAGAAAATTTAATTTTCTTTATCACTTACTCCGTGTTTAGGGCAAGTTTGGTAATTGCCATCCGCTTGTTTACTGATTCTCACGCGTCACGGCCTTGGGAAACCTAAAAAGTTATTTCTGACATACCGACCATCCGTCTATGTTGCTGTTATCGTCTGCTTGTAAACACAATAGCGTCCACAAAAATTAACATACAAATATGAAATTTGGAATAGAGGACTATAGTGTGGTCATGTAGAACCCAATTTAAACTCAGAAAATTCTAATTGAAAACGTGAAAATGGCGGACATTTTGAATCGTATTTTGCTCGTATATTGTGTGTTATTGAACTTGTAACATATTTAATTAGATATAAACGTGCAGATTTCAATTCTACATGTAATGGTACCAACCCCACCTCTGAAAGAATAACAAATAGTGATGTTATTGTCAAAAATGTAATATTCATATAAGTTAAGAGATATTACAGTGCCGTGTCACAGACACGGGCATAGCGAGTGTAGACTATTTAATTTAGACATATATACAAGGTCAGTTAAGGCCTATTAGACGTCAAAAAATAGTGATGTGCACAATTTGCGAGGTTCAGAAAACCTTGTAACTGTTTAAACTAAACATAACCTATAATAACTACATACAATAGGCAAAACCTCTTGATCTATCAATACAATTTAACATTTCCAACAAATCACAGTTTTGGGCGTTACATTTAGAGGATCCGCTTGTATTATATGTATGAAGGGGCTGGGTTAGTACTGTGCTGGACCCATCAACTTATTTGAGTTTTTTCTTCGTGTATTTCTTATGAAAGTAAGTTTGAAATATAAAATCTCGTTTCAACTTTTTGTAGTATTTCAATTTTGAAAGATACGATGTCCAAAAAGTCTGAGTACGGCTTAATATTTTTTAAACCATAGCAGATAACATCTATAAACTTTGCACAGTGTTATATGTTTATGTAAACTACTTTTTCTTGCTATTACCATGACATGCCTACCATGGGGGGACGGCCCACAGTGGAAATCATGGAAATCTTAAATGTAAGCATGGGTCGAGTTATACCTCATTTTAAAGAGCTCAGTTAGTAGAGTTGAATGCCGCAATCCGTATCTCAATAGGACGATCCTATCAAAAATCGCAGCGCATAATGTAGTTTGCGATGTGTACCTAATGCACCTCGCCATTTCTAATAGCATGGTAGGCATGTCATGGTAATAGCAAGTATAACACTGTGCAAAGCTTATAGATGTTATCTGCTATGGTTTAAAAAAATATTAAGCCGTACCCAGACTTTTTGGACACCTTGTATATTTCTAATCGAGTTTCTTTGACGGCGGTCAAGGTCCATTTTCTTTTTCGTCAATTTTTTTTTTCAATTCCGTAATTTTCTTTTACTGGCGATTTTCTACTCTAACATTTTTTTGTTAAAATGGCGACCAATACTTTTTTGTGTGTTCTCTAAAGGCTACATTTGAGTAAAATTTGATCAGTATCGTCGGAGAAGATATTTAAAAAAAAAGTGAAAAGACGCTTAAGAAAGACGCGAATCCAAATTCTAAAGATTTGTGTCATTGTTTAACTTATTACATTAATTAAAACCCAATCAAACGGAACTTTGAAGCTGACACATAAAAGCGTTAAATCACGCAGAGCGGGCACGTTTCCAGTTTACTTTTGTATACAGGCCTAGAAAGAAATGTTTTTAGAAAGACCATTACTCTGATGAACACTTGGTAAAATTCGTTTTTAATTTAGTCTGTTAAAAATCCATGATGGCCGATACAGGATGTAACTGGATAAGTGAATAAAGTTTGTTATGATGGCCGATACAGGATGTAACTGGATAAGTGAATAAAGTTTGTTTTGATCAATTATAAAAAGGATTCAATAAGCCAGGAAGGAAAAGCACTCAACCGGATGTAGTCTCGCATCCTGTTTTATGTTTGTAGTTTCCAAGAAAGAAGTCCTTGTTTGTTTTTCCAACCCTAAAAGTCCTTCATATATTTCATCTTTTTCTGTGTAACTACTTTGTACTTTACTGTTTTAATAATAAAATCTTGGACATTATTTCCATTTTACTTGAAGCTGAAAATCTCATGGTCATCGTCGTTTTATTTTAAAAGAATCAAACAACATAACACGACATCTAGCCCTTGAATAATCTAATAGGGTCAGGGTCAGGAGAGAACAAGAGTTGGTCAAAAGAGACCTGATAGTAAAGATGAAAGTGAGATCTTCTACATCTGTTGATTCCTCGTGATTGTCACTAAAGTGAGCCCCGGAGGGTAGTTTTTTAAAATATCAGTCGTAAACGCCCAAACAAATTTTAAAATCAAATTTGGTATGTGGGCAAATTTTGACCATATCTTGAATAGTTTTTTCTTCATTTTTTATAACGAGGATTTTGCCATTAAAAACAAAACAAAATAATACCATCAAAATCGGCTCTAACACAACTCCCTTTTAAGAACTCAAACAACACTTATTGGTTGCCATCACTCCAAAATGTAGGAGTTATCAGTTACGCACAAAATCAGCGATGTAACTAAAATACCTAATTTCTCAAAATCGGCTCTACCTATTTCAGTGAAATTTAAAGATTAATGACTCAAACCGGTGTAGAAAATCGCAAGTAAAAGGAACTGGTCGTGTAGGAATAAAAAAAAGAAAGTTTTAAACCTTGACTGCCATCATTTGAAACTGGAAATAAAGATGAGGGTGTGTAAAGAGCAGTCTGAAGTTCTATATAAAAATATATCTTACAATGGATTTCCTTTCTTCATGCAAAAAGTATATATATATATATATATATATATATATATATATATATATATATATGTGTGTGTGTTTTTTTACTTAGCCCCGTATTCAAAATTAGTTTGGTAATGCCAAAAATTGGCGTCCGTCAGTCGTCGTTGTCGTCTGTACGTAAAGACGATAGCGACCACAAAATTTAAGATAGGAACCACAAATTCGGTATAGGAGACTATTGTGCGCTCATCACTATATATATAAACGGCTTTGTCCTGACTGACTGACTGAATGACTGACAGAGAATCAACGTAGAGCAAAAACCAACAAAGATATTGATACCAAAATTTAAAGGCATATTTGTATGAGGTCATAGACGCTCACTAAGAAAGGATTTTGCGAAATTTTAATTTTAAAGAGTATTAAATACAAAAAGAAAAAAAAGTCAATTTCATTCATTTAATTTTAAACGTCAACATACACGCGCCTAGCGGCAAAAAGATAAGACTCGAATCAAAACAAATTCTAAATCTAATATTTTCCGACCAAATTATAACTAATCCAGAAAATTGTCAATCTAAAACAAATCAAAATATATATTAAAATTGCGCCTATGAATTTGATTAATCCATAAAAAATAACAACACACAGTTAAAGACAAGAAAACTTAAATAATTTGTTTTTATCTAGACGTGAAAGGTCAACTTGGAAAATAACCGAATTGAAAATATAACTCCGATCTTTCGCCGATTATAAAAATACAGAAGACCTAGAGACAAAATGAGATATACAAAAATACGAAGTAGATATTTCTAAATATAAAACATCACCTGAGTTCATATAAATATTTAATAACAAAGACATAATCTGTGGAAATATGAACGAAAATGTGGAATTAAGATGGCGACCATTAGAAGCAAGACGTTAGTATAAAATACACGCCCACAGAGGTTTGTGATTGGAGAAGAATATCACGGGACTTTCTTCGCCGATATGAATAGAAATTGTATATAATATATAAATAATAACTTTTTTAAAACAGGTTATTGTACACAATGTTATTTTCTCGGGAATATTAATTAGGACAGAGATTTTGTATTGTTATAAATAAAAGAGGCAATTTTCAATTTATAAAATATATCATTTACCATATATAAATAGGCCTACTATTAAATTCTAATATGTCTTTTTTTTTTAATTAGGGCCTAGATTGTAACATATTGTTTTCTTAATTTTAAATATCTTAACGCAAGCTTTTATTGGTTTGTGTGTGTTGAAACATGTGTTGGTTCAATCTAGGCCTAACTTAAAAATATTATTTGTACTAGCTGGACATCCGAATCAACTGTTTCATCAGTTATTTTATTAAATTGGCTGCTATGGTAATGAATGCAAAAATAGGTACATTCAAGAAATATGTATTGGTTCATCTTTCTAGGCCTAACCTAAAATTATATTTAATTTATTTTACCTACCTTAATGGCAACATACACATATAATTTATGTTGTTGTGCACATCTTTGGCATAGTACGTTTCTATTGATATTTATAAATTTCATCTTTCAATAGTAATTTTTTAGTTTTTCATAATGTTGTTTATTTATTGATACTACAGCTGCTAGACGCTGGGTTTAATGCCCAACGATTCGTTACGATTTTCAAAATAAATTTACAAATAGCCTATGGAACATAAAAAATGTTTTTATCAAAATGAATCCTACTCTATGTTACTCTGGGATTGTGTAGTTTTTTTATTTAAAAAAATGTTTCAATTGGTTCAGTAGTTCCAGAGATTAACCCCATACATACAACAAAGAAATAAATTTTAAGTCTTTATAATATTAGTATGGATATAAATACAAAACCAATTGATATATTATATATATTTTTATTATTATTAATATGACATAAAAATAAGTAATAGATACAATTTTTAATTTTTTTTGGAAATAAAATTTTCTTTAATATAGTTAATTATTATTTTTTTTATTACTTTTATTTATTTTCCATTTAACCAGATGAGCCACAGCAACGCGTGGCCGGGTACAGCTAGTACAGTATATGTAAATATGACCCAAAACTTACTTCTCATGTAGGCCAATCATAAACACGTCCTCAGCAAAAATCATATTTGATTAAAATCGTGATTCTTTTGATTTTTTTTCAAAAACTGGCATTTGTAGAGAGATGACAACCAATATGTTTTGTTTCAGTTCTTAGAGGCACATACGATAGATGCAGAACATCATTTCAAAAACAATTTTTTGGAGTCAGAGACCTCAAAACCCATATATGGGATCTGTAAATAGCTCGGCATCGCATAACTAGCCTACTCATCACATAACTTTCTACTAAGTCCATGTGAAAAAGTAAAAATTGAGTGATAAAACCACAGCTCATCTATGAATTATTATTTAACTTACCTAACTCGCTCAATAAATATGACTATAAAAAAATAAACTTTTTAACGTGTAGCCTACATCGCTTTAAAAATAAACTCAATACTCACAATAACGATCAAGGTAAAAGAAAAGTTACCTCCATTAAAACAAACAAAGGTTTATTTCTAGCATGAAACAATGGAAACCTATTTATGGAATATGTGCTCCGCCCAGGTATGAGTTCACCACTACAAGAAACTAACTTAACTAGAGCTCAAACAACTTAAATTTTAAAAGACAAATCTTTTCTGGACAATAAAACTAAAATAATAATATATTTTCACTTAGTCATGTATGACTATATAACTAGGTCAAAAAATATGATAATTGACAATAAAATCTTATACCCGATTATAAAATGTTATGGTTTTATTAAGGATTAAGTTATTGAGTCATAATTAATTACAGGATTATGCTACTGTACTTATTTAAGTCTACTTTAATCTTATTTAAATCCCGGCAACAAATTCTATTTAAAACTTTATTTCAGAAAAAAATTCTTGTCACATTATGAATTTTTGGTAATCTGTGGACTCTTTTTTTAGCAGATGCATTTACATATACGTACAGATTTTGATCAAACAATCTATATATATATATATATATATATATATATATATATATATATATATATATATATATATCAGGTATAAAAAGTCCCTGTAGGGTTAAATAATTTTTAAACTTGAAAAGGTAAAAATTTGAAACTTTATAAATGTTTTTTGGTGCAAAAACTCGATCAAGACGAGATATTGATGTTGCTACCTCTATTTCCATAATGGTAAAGAAAAATAATAAAAAGGTGTAAAAAGCAAAAATATATTAGCTTTATAATGCATTTTGTGCAAAAGACTAAGAAGAAGAGTTTTACACAATTTTCAGAAGATTTCAAAGCAGCTTCAGTGGAATATTTCAGAATAATTATCAGAAATTTCAAATTTGTATTGAGCGTTTTCAAACTCCTCCGTCATAGAACAATAAAAGACATTATAAAATTTGTCATAAACAATACACATTCTAACATTATTCTACAAATTAACATCAGCATTAATGCAACATAAACAATGAAGAAAAGGCATGTGAGTTTATGGCAAACTACTGTACCGAAAAGGTGCTGGCTAGGGTCAGTGAATGGCTAGTACAGTATATTGCAATTGATTAAAAATCTAATAAAATATTTCAAAATGGCGGCCATTTTAAATAATATCTCGTGTGTTATTTAACTAATTATAACACACTAAATTATACAAATTTGCAGATTGGTTATAGTTACGAGATTCTGAATCGCCGAGGCACCAACATGAGCGTAGCGAGTGGAGAATCCTTCAAATATAAACAGCTTCGAAACTCACCAGAAGCCGAGACAATGATACGAGCGAAGCGATGATCTACGAGGCTCGTTGAATCCTATACGACAAACTTACCCTACTGAATAACACTCCTCGATCTACCAATATAATATGATGAGGTTAGGTAAGTACCATGATGGCCCTATCAATTTGTTTTTTTTTCTTCACGTAAAAGTAATGAAGAATAGGCATTTAATTGGGGGGGGGGATTGTGACTAATATAATTTTTGATTTGTATTTAGTTTTTTAGATGGATGGACGAAAAAATGATTGCAGTGCATTGTTTATATCAGTAATCCAACAAAAAAGAACTACTGAAATAATATGTACGCCTTCATTATTAAGGGTATGCTTTCCTCAGGCAGGCTTCACAACCAAAGAGAACCCTTATTTATCGAACGATCATTGTGATGAGCGATTTTATACTAAGAATAATTTTACTGCATACCAGAGTGATACAATATTTATCGAACGATCATTGTGATGAGCGATTTTATACTAAGAATAATTTTATTGCGAACCAGAGTGATACAATATTTATCGAACGATCATTGTGATGAGCGATTTTATACTAAGAATAATTTTATTGCGAACCAGAGTGATACAATATTTATCGAACGATCATTGTGATGAACGATTTTATACTAAGAATAATTTTATTGCGAACCAGAGTGATACAATATTTATCGAACGATCATTGTGATGAGCGATTTTATACTAAGAATAATTTTATTGCGAACCAGAGTGATACAATATTTATCGAACGATCATTGTGATGAGCGATTTTATACTAAGAATAATTTTATTGCGAACCAGAGTGATACAATATTTATCGAACGATCATTGTGATGAGCGATTTTATACTAAGAATAATTTTATTGCGAACCAGAGTGATACAATATTTATCGAACGATCATTGCGATGACCTATTTCTATCTTACGGTAATTTACTGCTTACCAGAGCGATAAGATATTTATCGAACTATCATTGCTATGCTCAATTTTATGCTTAGAATAATTTTATTGCAAACCAGAGCGATACGACATTTAATAAACGATAATTGACATGAGCTATTTTTATCTAAGATTATTTTACTGCACACCAGAGCGATACGATATTTATCGAACGATCATTGCGATGAGCGATTTTATACTAAGAATAATTTTATTGAAAACCAGAGCGATACAACATTTAGCCTATTGAACGATCATTGCCATGAGCTATTTTTATCTTAAGATAATTTTTCTGCAAACCAGAGCGATACGATATTTATAGAACGATCATTGTGATAATCGATTTTATACTTAGAATAATTTTGTTGATACCAGAGCGATACGATATTTATAGAACGATCATTGTGATAATCGATTTTATACTTAGAATAATTTTGTTGATACCAGAGCGATACGATATTTATCAAACGAGCATTGCGATGAGCAATTTTATACTTAGAATATTTTCTGATACCAAAGCGATACGATTTATCGAACGATTATTGTGATGAGCGATTTTATAATTGGGCTAATTTAGCTGCATACCAGAGCGATACGATATTTATCGAACAATCATTGCGATTAGCGATTTTATATTTAGAATAATTTTACTGCATACCAGAGCGATACGATATTTATCGAACAATCATTGCGATTAGCGATTTTATATTTAGAATAATTTTACTGCATACCAAAGCGATACGATATTTATCGAACAATCATTGCGATTAGCGATTTTATATTTAGAATAATTTTACTGCATACCAAAGCGATACGATATTATTGAACAATCATTGCGATTAGCGATTTTATATTTAGAATAATTTTACTGCATACCAAAGCGATACGATATTTATCGAACAATCATTGCGATTAGCGATTTTATATTTAGAATAATTTTACTGCATACCAAAGCGATACGATATTTATCGAACAATCATTGCGATTAGCGATTTTATATTTAGAATAATTTTACTGCATACCAGAGCGATACGATATTTATCGAACAATCATTGCGATTAGCGATTTTATATTTAGAATAATTTTACTGCATACCAGAGCGATACGATATTTATCGAACAATCATTGCGATTAGCGATTTTATATTTAGAATAATTTTACTGCATACCAAAGCGATACGATATTTATCGAACGATCATTGTGATGAGCGATTTTATACATAGAATAATATTATTGCATACCAGGGCGGTACGATATTTATCATACAATCATTGCTATTCTCGATTTTAATCTTAGAATAATTTTGTTGCATACCAGAGCGATACAGTATTTTAGCGAACGATCATTGCTATGCTCATTTTAATCTTAGAATAATTTTGTTTCCAACAAACTGAGAAAGTTTGTGCAATGTTTTCACAACAATTTTCATTCCTATTATATAATTCAAAGGTTAATATATAACGAATTCTAACTTGTTTGTGTTTGTTTATAACCATTAAAATGACAAGGGAAGAAATAATGAATATAATACGCCTAAGGATGGGACATGCCTTAGTTAATACCACCTTGTATATATTAAAAAAAAAAATTTACACCACTTTTTTTTAGAATTTAGCTTAGGACTTATTGAAACCTTGGGCACAATAAGCCGATGGTTGACGTGCAGGGAGACCTTCTCGAAGAGGGTCTCCACCCCATCTCTAATCTAATCTATTGAAACCTTGCAATGTTTTAAAAATGTTAAAATGTTCATCAAATTAGTACAATGAAACATATAACAACAATAATAAATACAAATCTATATAGTCGAACCGAAATAGTGGGGATTCGTTATAGAAATATGTAATTTACATATTCTGTAATGACATGTATGTTATATGGTTTGGGTTCTTCTCCATGGCCCAAACCCTTTGATTTGCGTATGCCTGAAGGGCCCCTGGCAGAGAAGAAAAATAATCCACACCAACATACTTAATATCCTTATCATCAAATTCATACCCATTGTACTACTGTATTTCGATTTAAACTACTAATACACTGCTGGGACAGCTAAATATTAGGAACATATAAATATATGTAATGTAAATAACATTGTGTTTTGTGTGTAGTAAAAAAACACAAGGATATATCAAACATTTTATGTCATATAATACAGGTGCTTAAAACACAATGAATAATATATATATTTTCATCATTATTAGTCATCAATGAATAATAAGTGAAAAATTTGGCTACATGGATTATATCCCAGCCAGCCGATAAGGCATTGAGGAAATAAAAAGATTCATTTGGAGTCATGTGGTAACATTAGATCTAAACAAAAATTATGATTCCATTAATTTGGAATCTTTATGCAGTGTAGTGTACGGTAAATAGCGATTCTATAATGTTATACGATTAATAGCAGTGTACGGATATTCGCTATAGACTCCCCCCTCACCTAAAGTTTGAAGAAATAATATATAGATTGCCGTGAAGTTATCAGATTCCCGCTATTTGTTCCAATGGAGTTTGGTTTAGTTTTATGTTTCAATTTTTAACCTGTTGTAAGTGTTGTAACTTGTAACCTTTTCGTGTTAGAGATGGTGTTTACATGTACATGTAGTGTAGGGTGTTTTATTTATCTGAAACAAATTATCTTCTGATAGTCTAAATTTAATAAAGAATTTGTTAGTAGGCTAATACGTATTAGAAATTGGATTAAGACTATGAAATAGGTTGATCATGAAAATGGCCTCTGTTTTATTTTGGTTAAGTGAATTGTGATATCTATTTTGGTGAGTTTTCCAGCAATATTGTAAGTTATTGAAGATAAATATTAGGTTGATTGTGGTAGCTATATGTAGGCCTTCTTTGTTTTAAGGATAACTTAATCCTTTATATTTGTCACTTTTATTAAAGTATCATAACAATCATAATCTGGTGAAATTCAAGTTCTTCAGTAGTCTTCAAACATTCTATAATGATAATATACTCGTATCTATAGTAATAAATATTAATGTGTATAACACAGGAGTAATTATTATTCTTTTGGCAGTTATTACACCACCAGCTACAAAACTGTTCTAAAGACTATGGTGTGGGATATATTGGGCAACTAAAGTTAGGTACATTGGAACCACGAGATGAGGGAATGTGCATTTGTGATAATTTAGCAGTGTTTGCAGATACAAACAGTATGACCTAAGACATTAACACATGAATATAAAATCTTACCTAACCTTTCACCAAGTTTTTGTGAATAAAAATCCTAAACTAGAATTGTATTATACACAATGAACATGAACATATGTATCAAACCAATTTAATTAGTTTAAATATTGTACATTTGACCTGGGAGACAGAAAATAAAATTTACTAAATATGGTTTTCATATCAATTATAGCCTAGGTACATTAAACAATTTTTTTTTATGGCACCGTTACTGAAGGAAGACACAATATAAAGGAGGGGTAATTGTGGAGTGGATAAATGTCCAATTGATACTGTGTTTCGATTTAATATAAAAAAATTATGAAATAATATTTTACATACCTCATTATGAAACAATTGGATCATCTTTAAGCTGGGAAGACCATTTTCAAGTATGAAAATCCGTTATTTCTGTCTAAAATAAGCAATTTAAAAGTTTGAATTCAATGAGCAGATTGCACGATGACTATGAGCCTATGCATCTAGGTTTCATAAGTAAAAATGTCTTATAACAGATATGTCTTACTACGTTATTATAATTTCAGAATTATGTGAACTAAATGTTGAGAAGTAAATATAGGCCTAGGCCTATATATGTAGTTTCTTTAACCAGGTCTGGTTAGGTAACTACATGGTCTATATAGCTACCTTACCAGACCTGTCTTTACTAAAATATACATAATTAACTATCTGGACCTATTTGCTTTGCTTAGATGAACATAAACATCGAGTGATGAGACACTTTATATTCACAATCATTGCTATATGAATTACGGTAAACAGATACCTTATTAAGGCTAGGTATTCGTACTTTTAAATTGCTCATATTTTAGACAGAAATAATGGATTTTCATACCTGAAAAGGGCCTTCCCAGAAGGATGATTAAGTATTCCCAATTGTTTAATAGTGAGGTATGTAAAACACGATTTCATGATATTTCTATATTAAATTGCAACGTGATATCAACTGGACATTTACTGTGAAGTGTACATGTAACAAAATTCTGGTATGAAAAATTATGAAATAGTTAATTATTTACCTTGTATTCAAAAAATCAGGTATTTGTTTATGGAAGTCACAAAATATGTTAGTTTAGTGGAAAATAAGAATTATTATAGTACGAAATTCAGCTTCCCTCCATTAATATTGATAATTACGTTTGTCAAGTCAGTGGATGTGTGATCGCTTGTTAATCTCTCATCGCTCGATAAGACCTAGTAGAGGAAATATAGCTCTCTGTAGCTTCAGTTTATTTACTAGGTCTGGTTAGGTCAGTATATTGTCTAGATCTAGTTCGCATCATTATAAAGTCACTCTATTATCGGAACCTCACACAGCCAGGAATTTGCCATGACAAAAATATTTACATTTATAATAATATTTAATATTAATATTAATAATAAGATATAATAATTATATTATACGTTGTAATAATAAACATTGAGCAATGACACTTGACAAAGGTAGTCATAAATATTAATATAGGCTTTCGTTATCAGAGCTGTATTTAACCTAATAACAGCTGGATTCTTAGCTGTCAATGTGTTATTTGACAGTGAAAAAATGAGTTTTGTGACTTGAAAAGTGTTTTCTGTAAACAAATGTGATTTGATTATTTCAATACACAAGATAAATAGTTAAGGTTTTCATAGCAAAATTTTGTTTCATGTAGGCCTACACTCTACAATTACCAAAGTAAGTTATCCTAATGGTAGTTAAATTCCTGAACAGTCATGTATATTTTGTTATAATCTCTTACTAAGTTAGTTAGTTATAGACTGGGAAGGAGGGAGAAACCTCGTAGGCTAAACCTACGTTTATCTCCTAGGAAATATCCAAAATTAAAAATACTTTGTTATATTATTGTTATTAACATGCAAAATAACATAACATTATTGGGAAAATATAACATAAACAAAAAAACTATTTTTTTTTTTTGGGTACATTATATGAAAACTCTACAGAGCACCATACCTTAAAACTCCTTTGGTCTATGGTTTACACAGTTACAGTATAAATTGTACGTTACAAAAAATGGTTCTTCAAAAAAATCTTCATACATTACAAATACCGTACCTATCTATCTCTTTGTGTGGGGAGTAAAACTATATAAAATTTACTGTTAAGTATAATAGCATATTTACAATTTTTAATAGTAATATATATGTTTCAGTGCATTTTTATTTGGGCAATTGAAGATTAGTTATTCAACAATGTGGAACAGTATTACTTCTGGATTTGATGTAGAAGATGAGACTGCCAATTTCGGCACAAGAGCTGTTGCAGAAAGTGAGGTTGCCGTATTTGAAACCAATACTTTAGCAACCATCCAAGCTGAAAACAGGGTTAGTATATTTACTCTTTTAGTAGCCATTGCCCAATTTTTAATATAGCTAGGGGAGCAAAATGGCTCATTTGGCAGAGGGGTGTGCTTATCTCGTTGGATTTCGGACTACTTAACTGTCAAAGGTTATTCCGTTATAATTTAACACATTTACCCCAATGCAAATCATTAACTGAAAACATGTCATTCTATAAAATCCAACATGCTCCACTGGTGGTGCACGCCTGTTTTCCCCAAAGATATATAACTGGTGGAGCACGAATTAAGTTTAAATGCTTGTTATTACAATGTCGGGTTTGTATTTAGGCAAATAGAATGTAGCCTACTGTTGTCTTCCTACATCACCCAAACAACATATTATCAGTGGAGTACATTAAACAAAATTTCAGGGCGTAAAAATGAACATGAAATACTATATTATAAAAAATTTAATTTATTTTCACAGTTTGAAAACCCTTTCCCCCCTTTTTTAAAATTGGTGTAACCACTACGACTTTTCATTTAAATTGGTATTACATTTAAACCAAGTGCCTTAATAAATTATAAGTACATGTTCATAAAAAATCAGCAAATATAAAATATTGTCAAATTTTTTGTCCATTTTAGATTTTTGGGATAACATGGGTCTGTTGTCAATTTCAAACTTAATGTTTTAAAATAGGCTATAAGAATCATGAGTTTCATCAGAATTTGACCATATCTAAATATATACAATAACTATGGAAATATATATAGTTTTTCATCAAGATTTGTATAACTAAGACTTGTAATGTAGTTGCTGAAAATTACATTACTACACTGTAACATCTTCCAGGTTTTGCACTTTGTAAGTTTTTGTTGAGTTCAGGTTTTTTTTTGTAGAAACAAGGGTGATGATGTTAATGTTAATACTTTGCCTGTCAATTTATCTATAAGTGGTGTTCAGAAAGTAAATTCCATTTTGTTATAAAAAGACAGTGTGAACAAGTTTCATGATACCTTTGTTTTTGAACTCTGCTACCTCTGAGTGAGTTAAGTCATGCATTCTTGAATTTCTTGTCGTTTTTAAACCATTGTGACTCTAGTCATTTTTTCATGTTAGGAAAAAGATGACAATCACTAGGAACTATATTAGGGCTGTATGATGGATGTATAGGGAGGGATGTATCAGTCCCTGTGTGTGTGTGTGTGTGGGGGGGGGGGCAGTTTGTCAGAAAAGGATACCAGAACTCAACATGTCACATTGTTTGTTCTGATTGGGTTTTCTCAGCTCCCTTGAAGTGTCACAGTAAACACCACCAGGAGCCTTGTCTGTTCCAAAAGATAGTTGCCATGAGCCATACTTTTTTTTTCAGAAAATGTTTGCCAGCACTTTAAAGGCTTTTTGGTGAGCTAGTATGGCCGTAATCCATCGATTGATTTTGTTGTTTCCATGTTGACATACAACATCCAAGTCTCATCATGTGTTACAATATGGCTGAGGAATCATAGCGTAAAAGGAATGTTAACCCTAAACCCATCCTCTTGGTTTTGTAATCATCTGTGATTAACTACCCAGCGTGCAAAAAACTTGTGTTAGCTTAGCTTGTGATTTACCACTATGTTCAAAACTATTAGTGATACCTGGGGTCAAAGTTTGATAATTCTGTAGTTTTGAAATATTGATTTTCTTGATTTTTCCATTTTACCTTTTCAGCAAGTTTATCTGTCACGTGTAACAGAGGTCATCCACTTCTTTCTTCGTCATGGCCGTTATTCCGTCCATTCCGGAACAAATAGCAACATTTTGTAGCAAAGCTATCACTCATAATATTTTTTCCTTACATTGTACACAGTTCATGATAAATGTCTACTGGCGTACTGTTCTTTGGCTACAGAAAATTAATAATAGCACATACTTCACATTTAGCAGCGTTTTTTAATGGTCCTGTTAATTTTGAACAACAGTATTAGTACAAGAACAGGGTGAACGACCATCCCACTAGCACTGTCTGACTCGTGTCGAGCCAGGATACACAGTTGTGGAAAGATCATGCCACTATTCTTACTCCTACGGAATACTATAAAACTCATAGAAATTATATTCAAAAAGATATTAAGATACAAAGAAATTTATTATCAAAATGTCTGTCCAAAATAAAAATGATTCCCTAGTTTAATGGTGTGTATTTGATTACATTATAAATTCAGTTCATTAGTAAAAGATGTCATTATAAATATAAATACCATTGCAAATGTTTACATACACTATTTTCCAAATTGTTTAGTAAAAACTTTTTGTTCAAATAAAGGTATGCATATAGTTTTGATAAAATATGATTAATGTAAAGCGGAAACATATTGTCCTGTCTATGGAACAGATATTAAAAGCAATATTTAATACCTGGAACAGGTATTATCAAATCCAATATGTAGCCTAATTTTACTCATTAAGTGTTGCAATGAATGAATGACTGGCGAAAGAATAGAAGATGAATACAGGATTTTTTCCCTAAAAAAATACTCTCATCTGAGTGTACTTAAAAATGTCAGTTATAAACTATTAAATTTTATGTTCATGATATAATATGGTACATTATTGTTATTTTATTTCTACAAGATATAACAATTTGTTTTTCAGGATGAACTTAGTTCAATCCCTGCTGTATATGCAGAATATTATTTGGAGTTGGGTTGCTGTTTAGTTATTGATAACTCTGTTGCTCTATTCAATGAGAACTGTTCGCAGACGTTGCTAAGTTTAACATTTGATACGAAAATAGACACAGTTCGTATTATAGGAAGTGGAAAGTTTATATTCATAGGCTTGGACAATGGCGAGCTACATTTTTATCATATATCTTCAAAAACTGTGATATTTACAAGGTAATTTGTTATGTAATATTATAATTGTATTTTATTTTTAGGTTTTCTAGTTTTTTTAAATGTAAAAATATTGAAATGCCAAGTTAGGCGTACAAGATGTTGTGAATTGAGTTTAATTTAATGATTTTTCAATAATAGTAAAAAATGTCTCAATGTTTTGTCAATGTCTCAGTAATTAAAAAAGTTAATAGAAATAATGAAACAATTATTATTTAACAAAACAATTAACAAATAATTCCACAAAATAGCTTTATTGAGTGACATATGTTTCCCTGTTAGGCATTTCAAGATACTAAACTGAGAGCAAAACAAGTCTAAATAACCAAAATTAGAAGAGAAAGGAAAGGGTAGAGTAGGAAGGGTTGAGAAATGATAGTATTTATGATAGAATTGACAATGATCTGGCCTGGGGATGGAGAGGGAGGATATTTTAGAAAAGAGAGGTTACACAAGAGTCCTCAATAAGGGTGATGAGTTAAGATATATTTGTTCATTTTGGTTGGAAGTATGATTTTTAAAAATAGATCTATTGATTTCCAAACATTTCAAGTCATTGAGTTTTCTACTTTTTTGTTCCATGTGGAGAAATTTAACATTTGACTTAGGATCAAAATTATGTCCTGTGTTTAATAAATGATTTGCAAAATTTGAATTAGATTTGCCATACTTCCAACTGTGTACATGTTCTTTATTCTATTCTTAACTGATCTACATATTTATATCTATCTATTCACAATTTCAAACACAACAAGAAATCTTATATATGCCACTATTTTCTAAGCTATGTCCTCTTATCTTTATTGTTAAGACCTAGTTTCCTATATATTTAGAGCAATAAAAGCCAGGTTTATAATTATATCTATTAGATATTAAATTTCCAACTTATTACTAATGTTACCAATGAAATTAACTCTACAATATTTGACGTTTTCTTTTTCTTCCAGTTTTGGTTATTTAGATTTGTTTTGTTTTCAATTTAGTAGCTTGAAAATACCTAACGGCGAAACATATGTCACTCAATAAAGCTCTTTTGTGGAATTAATAATTGTTTCATTATATCCATGAATTTACTTCAGTTTAAGGTTTTAAAAAATTATTCTTTTTTTAAAATCTCCTATAAATCAACTTACTATTTGTTTCCCCATTTTTTTCTTCTGAAGTGTTGTAGTTGTTTTTACCTAATTTTGTGAAAATCAGGCTATAAGAATAATATTTGGAGGGGAAAAAATTTCTAAAATCTAGCTTTGGATAAGATTTTTTTTAACAATTGGGGAAGAGATTAATAAACTTCCTTTATGTCACTAAATTTTGGAGTTATACACACTATTTTTAACTACTTTGTTTTTTTAATATTGTAGATGAGTAGATCATTTAAAAATTTTTTTACATATCTTATCCACCTAAATATAAAAATAATTTAAAAGAATAATAATTTAAATATATTTTAAACAAGCACTAACACTTGTTACAATAAAAAAAGAAAATCTATCAGTCTCGTAACCTTTTGCTATCAGGTTTTTCCTCATGAAATATCTATGTCCAAAAGAGAAATCTTATCACAAGTACTTTGACCCAATGGGCTGGCTAGCCCTTGTATACTATAGGCTAACGCCTTATTACAACAACTTTGGTTACTTAGTCTTGACAGGGATGATATGCTGGCAAACGAACTTGTGACACAATGGACAACATTCTGCCATGTAAAAACTTATTAGAATTCCTTGTCTCTTATTGTTGTATAACTGTTCTCTTTAGACATATGGGTTTAGTGAATACATATGAGTTTTTAGACATATGGCTTTGAAAAAAGGATATGCTGTTGTTGTCTATTTACAATCCAAAAATACATGTTCTAATGTTACAGTGTCAATTATCTATCTTGGTAACGTATCTTAGAAATACTTCCTGGCCAAGACTATATAGTTCATGTCATAAATGTATGAACAGGAAATAGGGTTGTGACACGGACCAGTAGTAAATAATTAATTTAATTTACAACTATTCAGATTCAATCAAATGTAGAAATGGTTGTTTTCTTTATTCTGCCACTAATAGGGATTAGCCTCAACTTTGGTTGTTCTTTCTTTGTTTCTTGCATATCGGATCAACCGGTTCTATTTGTCAACTTCCTTTTTTATGAAACTGAAGCGTATATATGTGTATATTTTGTTTGATATAGAAAACAATTATTTTTGTGTACAGAATGTTAAATCTGCCGGTAATAATTTGTATTCCTTACAAGATAATGTAAAGTACAAATCTCATTGCTATATCCTTACCCACGCAGTCAATGGACAGGGTTAGTTTGAAGCTAGCAGACAGATGCAAGCAAGTTAAGACAGTAAACAGTGTTAACTTAATTAAAATGTGTTTTAAGTTCTATATAAAGACAGAGTGTATAGTTAAGTTCAATTAGGTAGGGTTCCTTCCAACCACCTTCCTTCTTATGCCCTATTTATTATTAAATAAGCATAGACAAAAAAATTTGTTAAGCATAAGTAACAGATAAATTGAGCTTAAGATATAATGTTACCTTCAATATCCAACATTAAGAGTTTCTATGAGTAAAAATTGACAGGTTCATGAAGATGTTTCTAAAAATCCTAAACTTCCTGTATTGGTAGAGGAGCAAAATGGATAATTTGTCCAAAATTATTGGTTTATTTTTTTATTACAAAACATCAAACAAAACTGATAGATTTTCTTTTTTTATTGTAACAAGTGTTAGTGCTTGTTTAAAATATATTAAAATTATTATTCTTTTAAATTATTTTAATATTTAGGTGGATAAGATAATATGTAAAAAAAAATAAAAAAATGATCTACTCAACTACAGTATTAAAAAAACAAAGTAGTTAAAAATAGTGTGTATAACTCCAAAATTTAGTGACATAAAGGAAGTTTATTAATCTCTTCCCCAATGGTTAAAAAAAATCTAATCCAAAGCTAGATTTTAGCAATTTTTTTCCTGCAAATGTTATTCTTATAGCCTGATTTTCACAAAATTAGGTAAAAACAACTACAACACTTCAGAAGAAAAAAATGGGAAAACAAACAGTAAGTTGATTTATAGGAGATTTAAAAAATCCACACAAAATCTAAACTAATAGGCTATGTGCCCATCAAACTCTAAAATTTAATTTAATTATTCAGAAATGAAATTCAGTATAAAATTCAGTCAAGTTTCACCATGGGTTTTGGAAAAAAATAACATAAAATTTCTCTTTTCTTCTTAAAAATTCAAACCATAATGGTTTGAATATATACATTTCTTTAGATACACAAGGTTGATTTATTTTTGTTTAAATATTTACAAATTAAAAAAAAATATATATTTAACTTTATATACAATTTTCTTTTACTTTTGACATGTTTCAGGACCACAAAATAGAAAATTATTTAAAATTTTAAATTTATAAAATATTATCTATCCTATAATTATCATTTATGTTCTATTTATTAAAATATGATTTATAATTCCCCCCCCCCTCTTTTTCTTCAGGTCTTTTAGTCCAAAACTGAATTCATTGAAAACATTTGTGAAAATAGAGTTTCGAGGTGATGGTGAATCTTTGGAGATTTTTATTATAACAACAATGGAGAAGCTATACAGGTACCAAATCAGGAGATAAATTATTTATTATTGCATGCTTAAGGTAGGGTTTGATAAAGTAAGTGCAGTATGAATAGATTTGTTGGGCTCTACTGCAGTAAGTCACCTAACGAGACCTTGACTAAAACAGAATATTTTTTGATGTCCCCAAATATAATAATTAAGTCATTTTCCATCCGTGGGGACACAAGATGAACTGTACCTAAAATATCTTTACTGTAACCAAAAATGTCTTATTGTGACCCATAAAGTATCTATTGTGGAATATATATTTCTAATATGTGTTCAAACAGAATGTCTTTTGATATGTCTAAAATACAATAATAAAGTTATTTTTCTTCTGTAGGCCCAAAATAAATCCTGTTTGGCATTCATACTATCTTAATCCTGATGGTTGAATTAAAGAAAAGGCTATTCCACAAATGTTTTACTTTTTTTTTTTATGTGAAGCTTGACATAAGTGCTATCAAAAAGAAAAAAATTACATACAACAATCATGAAATGTTAGCCGTTCCATTTATACTAAATGGGATATTACTCATAGCTACCTGAATGAAACCAATATTATTTTATCTCAGTTATATGAAAATAAATACTATCAAAATCTTATATGTTTCTATACCTATACCACACCATTTATAACTAAAAGATTATTTTTCATTAATCCAAAAATTTTTTTTTTTAAGAATAATATTTATGAGATGTAATGATGTGATTATGAATAAATAATATATTTTATAATACTGGGTCTTTCAAAAGTAAGTTAAAATTTTAATTGGTTGTGGTTTCTTTATTTCTTTTTTAATCGCCAAGAAAAACTCTTTATTGGTATGCAGAGCTTTATTGGGATTTATTAAAACATTAGCTGTTATTGTTATTTCTATTTATTTGTTGCTTTAGCATTGAGTTTTCTCGTTGTCGATTCATTTTAAAGACAGGAACTAGTAAGTCGTAAACTTATAGCAGTTTACAATAATTAATTAATTGATTTTTTTTATTCCATCATGATTGTACCTTTATAAACACACATAGCATTGATTTATTGTTATGAATGTGAATGGAGTTTATCGGCCGAGTTAAGAACGTTTTGAGTTAAGAATGACCGAGTTACTTTTAATGGTTTGAGGAATGAACTGTGCAGTGTTGTCACGTGTAAAACACTTGTTAGTAAGTTTGAAGTTTGAAACCACTGGGTCTGTTCGACACATCAAGAGGCAAGAAAGACCTTCAATCATAAGATGTGAAATTGCTATATTGCTGAAGTTTTGTCAAATAATACTGAATACAGAGAATGTATCGTTCAGAGGAAAGACTTCTGCTTCTCTAGGGAGAGAATAATGACTACTTCGAACACCGGTTTTAATAACCTTAACAAGTAAGAATTTAGTTATTTTTTTTTATTAAATCTTGTTTAATTCCAAAGGAATTTATGTAACTTATTTTGTTCTATTTAAAAAAAACTTACTTTTATACAGTTTTAACTTACTTATGAAAGAGCTGGTATTTCATGTTTTGAAACTGCTATTGTTATGATATTTGGTGGTCTGTTGTGATCTATAAAAGCTTTTTGTTTGTTAGTAAAATGTCGATGGTTGTTTGAGAAAATTTATGCACATTTATTTTACCTTTGAACTATGGAAATGTTATGTTATATCTGTTTTGATTTCAGAATTACAAATTTGAAATTAGACACACTGGAAACTGCATGTGAAAACAAAGATTCTGTCTCTGTAGAAAAACTTGGACAAGGCATAGTTGTAAATGAAATGTTTGGGGATTCTGCTTTTAATTTTAAGGTAATGTTATTACACTATATGTTAACTAGAGGTAGTATTAATTACATAAAAAGAAGTGTGAACAAACTTATCACAACTTAAAATTGATTGTTGTCATCGTTTAAATTTAAATCTTTTAAACTGCTTTTACTCATTTCTAAATAAATTTAGTGACAAATTTGTATCCAAAGTTCCCCAGGCAGAATTTAATCTTGGGAGTATTCAAAATGAATTTATTGTGTCAATTTTGAATTTTTGGTGTTATAAGGGTTTTAACAAGTCTCTGATACCTGTTGATTACAGTTAGGAAGCTCTTAAAAAATAATCAGCTGTAATGAGCTACATTTGTGGTAACTACAAAATTGCACTGAGTGGAAAAGGAATTTCAGACATTACCACTTATGTTTATTGAACTTATTCACAGAGTAAAAGTATGTGTTGATACTTATGTGTATCAGTTATCATAGGTTTTTTCTTGTGTAAGCCAAAAACCAATGTTTTCACTAAATTTTATGAAAGTAGGATACAAATTATATATTTTATATTTAACTTTATGTTCAACTTTCTTTTATCTTTTACATGTTTTTGGTTTTTGGACACAAAATAGAAATGTATTTTTTTATCTCATTAACACGTTAAGGGCCATGGGGGGGGGGCGATCGGTACGGCAGCAAGCTCATAGTTAAAGTGGCGTGTCGGCCGATCGGTACGACACTGCCATCAATGCAAGATTTTATTTTAGAGTCTTTTATCAGTAAGTGTTGCAACCTAGCGGAAAACACACTAAGTGAAAAGTAGAAGATTGTAGCTAATAGCCGTAGATATTTCATTTTATTATCTTTAAATAGTGTTGCATAACAACCAAATAAAATACCTCAATATGTTAATTTCGTCGTACCGATCGGTACGGCTGCGAAATATTCAGTTGGAATTATGGATTAATGCATTAAAACAAGTAATATACAGTTTGATCATTCTACAGTTGTTATATTTTTTTAAAAATAAACGTATAAAAGTTAACTATAACGGTAAGCAAAACAATACATATTGCATATTTTTGTAGAAAACATTGAACAATTACAAAATTGGAAAGCAATTTTTAAAACTGTTTAACAATGTTATTTATTTACAATTAAGTTTTTAAAAATCATTTATTTATATTATTACTGTCTAAACTGTAAGATGAAAGCATTTTGAAAGCAAAATAAAATAATATAAATCTGTTATTGACAAGTATTGGTGTTGCGGTCGTTGTCCTGCATTGCTTTTGTAAGCGAGCTAAGCATTTACAATGCAGGTGCCAAATAGTAAATTTACTGCAACTTTATGATACCATCTTAGTGTCTTTCGTATTGCTGAGTTGTACGACGACATTTGATCAGCAACATCGATGCCGGATTTTTGCTCATTGTACTCTGTTATTGCAAGAGGCTTGAAAATCACATTTCCTCTTCGATCCCGTTTTCCAGTTTGAACCATGTCGACTTGATGTTTACGTGCAGTTACTCAACGCGTTTCCCACCACTGAGTCATGTGTTACCAACATCACAGACCAAAATTATCCTAGGAAATCAATCAAAAGTGCGGTCGGCCGATCGGCCGACACGTCAAATTCCAAACAAAATATGGTATTCAAAATGACATGCCGGGCCGATCGGCCGATCATTTTTTTGAATGTTTTGTTAAACAATTTCTTAAAAAATCAGTTCTCCATATAACCATAAGACCACATAATACAGGTTATGTTATTAAAATTGTTTATTTAAGTTGGCACTTAAACAATACCATAGGTACGGTATATTATACTGTAGAAGGGTGGCTGGTTTGGTGTGCACCGAGTGAGGTTAGTGACCTTGACTGATGAGTGGGCGGGTGAGAGGCCATTGTTGTTAAGCAGGCCTGTGCTAAAAATACAGTAGAACACTGCAGTCTAGTTTACGGTTATTAGACATTAGTCAGCTTGAGTCTGTTGTACTGTGCGTATCGATCTGCTGCCACTGCTTGTTGTAATTGTGTTTTCCGTTTTTGGTTGAGTTGTGATACAGTTTTATTTTATTGTTAATTGTATTGGTAATTGTTATTATGTCAAAGAAACGAAAACACAGTTTTTGTACCATAGAACAAAAACTGAAAGTTTTAAACATCTCGATACAGGAGAGAGTTTAACTAAGTTTGCTGCCAAGTTTGGGGTAGGCAAAGCGACAATCAGTGATTAGAAGAAAAATCATGTGAAAATTGAACAGTTTTGCAATGTGACTAGTGAAAAAAATTTAAAACAATGTCATCATATGGCAGTTTCTGTTAATGAAAACATTGATGAAGCAGTTTTTCTGTGGTTTTCTCACAAGAGTGACAAAAAGGAATGCCTATTAGTGGTCCATTAATACAAGAGAAGGCATTACAGCTCAATAAGCTGATGAATGGTGATTCGGCCTTTACTGGCATGGTTGGATCGGTGGAAGAAAAGGCATGGCATCAGGCAACTATCGATAAATGGGGAGAAACTTTTGGCTGACACAGCTTCTGCAGAGGAGTATCAAAACGAATTCGCTGATTTGATTTCGTCAGAAAACTAATCACCGCAGCAAATTTACAATGCGGATGAGACAGGATTGAACTGACAGTCTTGCTTCTCACAAGGAATCTTCTGCACCGGGTTTTAAAATGAACAAACAGCATCTTACAGTTTTAGCGTAATGCCGCAGAATCACACAAACTTCCTTTGATGGTAATTGGAAAATCTGCCAAACCAAGAGCCCTGAAGAATATGAATACATTCTCTCCCTGTATATTACAGGAATCAGAACAAGGCATGGATGACTCCTTCTCTTTTCAAGGAGTGGCTCGACAAATAATTTGTAACATCTGTAACAAAAATTAATGAAGAAAATGGATTACCATCTCAAGCGCTTCTACTAATAGAAAACACCCCTTCCCACCCTTCGAATATGCAATTAGTATGCAGGGATATAAAAACAATTTTCTGCCCTCCAATGTTACCTCACTGCTCCAGCTTATGGATCAGGGTTGTTCTACATAATGTAAAGTTAAACTACAGGAAAATGCTTCTATGGTATCTGATTGAAAATAACTCTGTTTCTGTTTTTGAAAATTTAAAGAAAATTACAATTAAAGATGTTATTTATTGAGCCGCCGAATCCTGGGCGATGATGACGCGCTATTGCCTCAGCGGGAATGTTTGTCACTTCGGCAATTGAAGATAACAGATTTTAAGTGATTTTTGTGTGATGATATTTTTATTTACAGTATTTTCTTTAGTAGTGTGATTAATCTAAAAAATACTATAATACTGAAACTAACTACTTGTTCTGTGTTTCAATCCTGAAAGTTTATGTAATTAAGCAAATATGTAGTACTGTAGTACAGTGATTGTAATGTACTTTTTTTTACGTTTTGTTTGATTTGTATTAAAATTAATGATTTTTTTCTTACATTTTGTGGTTTTTGCTCAACTAAATTGGCCACAAAAACCAGTTCGAATTTGAGGGGTTTCACTGTGTATTGATACATCATCAATGGCAAGGACGAGAGTTGACTGCCTGCCTCTCTTGTGCCATCAATGATCGCTTACGATCAGTTGCTTGTCTATTTATTTTAGTCAGATATCTGGGCCTCCCTCTTCTCCAAGTGTTTGAATTGTTTGAAGGCCTTCAGAAGAACTTTGTTGGTGCGTAAGAGGTCTTTATACCCTCCCATTCTCATTCTACTCCAGCTCTTACCTTCAGTATGTCTTCTCAGGTCCCTATGTTTCTATAGACCACTTTCCATTGTTATTACTTCTGTGTACGCTTTTTTTATCAATAGCCATTTTATGGCCAGCTAAAAAGTCTCTGTAGGCAGTTTTAAACTCGCCTTCCATATTGCCCTCGGCTTTTGATTCTGTATTTACAGATGCAACGTACATATGTCTGTTTAGGTTGTTCCAGAGAGTCAGAGATTGCTATTAAGGATAATGGTCTTATCATTAGCATCCTATAATAATCTCTCTTCCTCGGTGAGTTCCATTTTTTATCAGAGTTGGTATTTGTCTAGTGTTAAATCCTTGGTCTCTACTACATCTTCTCCAGATCAACAATTTGTTGGCTCCTTAGATCCAGAACTCATTAAGACTAAAATCAGTGAGCTTCTGAAACTATGTCTTGTAAGCAATAGTGGACCTACTCCAAAATCTGTAAGACCTTATTCTGAAAACTCTAGCTTTTACAGGATGGTGCATGGTCTGTCATCTGGGATACTCATTCTGATTTTGGAGTACTTTAGGCTCCATACAAAATCATGCTGCTGCTCACAGGTCATCTACACTATACCCTGATAATTCTGCTGTCATAGTCCAGGACTGTTTGGAAAAACCTTATTCGCAGATTTCCACCATATCTGGTGAAACATTTGCTATCCACCACCTGTGACCAACTAAGTAGCTGCGGCTCATCTTGAGGAATATAAATAAGTTCACATAATATTCTACAATGGCCTACAATAACTCATTATGTAGAGCTTTACATTTTACATTCAATAATCCTTGATGCAGAATTGTTAGATGAAAAATAACAGTTACCACTGAAGAACATAATTTTATACCATGTAACCATAAATTTAGAATGAAAATGTACATATTTGTTGGATTTGAGTCAAATTTGAAATGTAAGCCAGGTTTTACTATTTATTTGCTACTTTGGTAATTAGAAATATATGTAACTTTCAAAATTGTTCTTTTTCTCGAAATTATCTTTTTTAAGTTTAGATTTCTAAGAGGTTTACTTTGCTCAGAGCGGTAATCAGCATATATTAAGATAAAGGTTGAGATATTTAAATTTTTTATTTATTCAATAACATAAATATGCGGTTACAGATTAGTTTAGCCTAGTGCAATAATCCTTACGTCAATGTATTGGCTGTGTGGCAAGTTTCATTTATGATTTTGATTGGTTAGCTTAGCTTAGTTTATGTTTTGTTATATATATCTTAATATTTATCTGTTGTTAAATCTTTATTTCTTTTCCGAAGGTCACATCAGGTTGTGGATTAGATGTGGATGATACATATTCATTCTTATTAGTAGGAAAAGACTTATATTTTATGCCTGGAGATGATATTGTACATAAGACATGCCCATTACATGAAGAATTTAAACTGAGAAAAATTGAACTAACCCAAAATAAAAGGTATGTACAATTTTGTTATTTTCTTTATAGGTTGAACATTTATTTATAATTATGACTTATGATTGAATTAACTTTATATAGATATTATTTATATAGGCGAAGTAGTAGTTTAAATAATTCATTACCTTTTATTAACAAAACATTAATTTAAATTTATATTACTACTATATTTAATACTTTACATTATTTTTCTGGGAAATCCTAAAACATTCAAAATTCTTTATCTCAAGGTCATACTCCCCTGATAAGTGCTATGTACTGTTCGGAGATGATTGGTGTAGCGAGGGGGCAGTGGGGTGAGGAAGAGGCAGCAGTCTTGTGTCATTGTTGCGAGGGAAACATGGGTACATGCACTGACAAGATCAGTCTCGCAGTGCCTATTTTCATGCTTGCTTATATAGTAATCAAGTTTGATGATAGGTACCAAACAGTTTCATAACAGTCCTCTAATAAGCCCTATGCACTGTCATTGTCATTCAGGTGCATGTTTTTTAAAATAGTCTGTAGTATGAGTGACAGCTCACATCAGCCGATAATGGCCGCATTCCTTCCGCTACACCACTCTTGATCTTCGAATAGTAATAAACACTTTACAGAGGCAAGTAGTTAAAAGTAAAAACAGAAAACAATTCATTCATAAACTTCATAAACCATAGTCAAAAAGTATTTGCCACTGTCTCTTCAGACATTTTAACTAATAATTTATCCTTTAAAATAAACTGTGGGCATCTTTATAAAAAAATGAAATTGTCTGTATATTTCAAAATTGGGCTAAATATTTTTTGGTCAATTCTAGGTGAATTTTAAGGTTTTGGACATGAATTATTCTAAATTGCAAGTAAAAGAAAAAAAACTCCATATTGTGTGGTTTTTACATTTGATTGATTTTTATTATCTTTCTCCATTCTTTTCATATTATTATTTTTAGGCTTAAGCTCTGTAATACATTTTCATATTCTTATTACAATATAAAACATGTAAGAATTAAGTTATCTGGTTGAAATCATGATAAGGAATATTTTCAATTTTTATTAAAAAAAGGTTTAATGTAAGGTGATCCAGGAAAAACTTCACATTTTAATTTCTCATTTAACATTTTATTAAGCACATAAATTATATAAAACTTCAACAAATCTATAAAAATAGAAAAATCAGAGATTCTAAATAGCTGGCAATAACAGTAATTGTGGTTGCTATGATGACATGTGTTGTTTACTAATATTCGTGCTGGTGGAACACCTGTATTATTTTTGTTGGATAGTGAACACTGAGAAAATCAAAATAACTAGTTAAAGTAAATGTTGGAAACATCCTCGTCCCTCATTCAAACATAACTCTACCCGTCACTTTCAGAAGTGTGTAGACGTCAGTTTGTTGATTTCTCAAATGACATTGTCTTGAAGATGTGCCAGTGTTCTTGAACGATCTGCATATACTATGTCTTTAAAAACCCTAAAGATAAAAATCAGGAAAACTAAGCTCCAACAATCTGAGTGGTCATAGATCATTTGGAATAATCCAATCTCGTAAGAAACTGGTTATGAGAGCCATTGGAGCACCGGATCTGTGGCAAGTTGAATCATGATCTAGTTGAATCTGGACCTAGCTATCATCAAGTTATTCCATGAAGATCCATCCATAAACCTCATTGTTAACATTCTTATAAAAGGAAATGGGTCCAATAATCTTCATGGTAGATATTCCACACTATATTCCAATATTATATTTAATGTAACAGCAGTCATTTCTTGTTAAAACTCCATTATATAGGAGTCAATAAAGCACTGATACTAAAGTTTCAAGACATTTAATAGTTTTATTGAATCCTGTATCCCAATATTGTTGGAATGCAGTAGATATTCATTAAATGTGTGTTTTTGGCCGCCCAGTACCTAGAATTTTGTGAATTTCATATCAAGACAAGTGAAACTGTCTTTCATCTGTAAAGAATGGTCTCAACCTTTCATGAGTCTGGAACCATTGGCAGTACTGAACTCTTTTCTGTGTATCTGAGTTCTTCAGTTGTTGCATGGCATGACTTTGTACGACTGTAATTTTGATTTCTTGGCAACTCTTTGGCATGCCACATAAGATTTGCCAGTCTCTTGACTTAACCGAAGATGTAAAATATCCCCCCCCCCATTGTTTGATTGGAACATTATGAACACAAAATAAAATCTGAATATCTTTTTGGATTGCAACCAACCCAGTTTGTTATGTAGTAGGTTTTCACAATTAAAACATTATCAAAAATATACTGCTTGCCCCCAGTCCCGAAGGTGACGGATTAGAGGGGTTCTACTGTACTCTGTATTTCATGGCTCAAAGTACAAGGATATAATTAACTATAAGTCTATGGAGTAAATCTCAAATTTTTTTAAACAAAAAAATAGAATCATGATATATATATATATATATATATATATATATATATATATATTCTTGTTAGCCTTCAAATACTCTAATAATGTCAGGGTCGGAAAATAACAACAGAGATCTGATATGAAAGATGAAAGAAGGTGATCAAATGGAAAACTATATGCAAAATAACTAGATCCAATTAGGTTCCCTCTGGACACACAGTAGGTATGGGTGGATCATGATATAGTTCTGTTTGACGACAGCCATTAAATTTGATTTATTTTCCTGTTTCAGTTTATGTTTTGGACTGACTGAAACTGGAAAACTGGTAGTCTTATGTATGCACACACTAATGCCTATTTTTGTGTGGGATGATCTACATGTTGTTGATTTTACCTTACTTGATGGACTTGATGCTGAAAATAATATTCTCATAATAACTGGAGGGGAAATACATAACATGTTATTAATGTCTTGGCCAGGTAAGATGTTAAATATTGTTTGTGTATAGTTTATTTACATAACTAACAATCTCAAGATTTCATGCAAATAACATAATACTTACATTATATGCAATGAACCCAACAAAATCCCACCTTTTTCAGTCTTTGTAGTCTTCTTTAAATAATATTGTGAGCTTTTACCATCGTCAGGCCAGCTACGTTCCAGTTATTAATTGGTCTGAAGATGGTGCCTAAGGGTACGATTTCAATGTGGCGACTGTTATGACTACAGCTGTGTGGCTAGAGCTGCGTAGTTGCAAAAGTGAATTAATGGACCCTATTCCAATCGTGCATTGGTAGACTAGTGAGGTGGCTCTAAACGTACAACTCGACTGATATCCCGAGCAGTCCAGTTGTAACAGGTGCTGGATCCAGAAGTATTTTTATTATTTCCAGTTTGCTTTTTTGTTTGGAAAATGGATGATTTGAAAATGATCAAGTTAGTATATGGACATCCATGTCTTTATAACCCAAAACACCCAAATTACAAGAATTATTGAACTCATAAATATAATTTTTACAAAAACACATTTAGTATTACTTTTTTGTTTTTAAAATTTTTATTCTCATAAATTTTATAATGACATTAAATAAGTACAGTGTCATATTTATTTATATTTATTTTGTTTGAGCGAGGATCGTTTCTTGAATAAGGTTTCATTACATGAGTTGCCAGTTTGAAAGCTTCTTCAAACAGTTGTCTCTAGCCCGCGTTTCTGTAGTTGTAGCATTGGAAGTCGAGAAAGGCCTCTTTAATCACATGGGTCAAATCGTGCGAGTCTAGCCGCACAGCTGTATTGGTAAAGTCGCCGCATTGGAATCACACTTTTACATAGCAGTGAAACATAGTCCGAGACTGTTTTTGTCTTTATAGAGTATATTCGTCAGGAGAAATCCATTGCTCTTTCATTTCTGGAATGTAATAATGAATCCATGTTTCGTCAATAGTTACATAAAACCTCAAAAACTCACATGGATTGATCTTGGATATGTTCAAATACTTCTTCAAAATAGTCGTGTTGTTCCGTTTTTGATCACCTGTGATTAAACGTCCACCCATCTTGTTTATAGCTTTCTCATACCAAAATATTCATGCAGGATGTTCAAAACATGTTCCTCTGAGATGTTTTTAAATCTCAGCTATCTTGGTTATGTTTACTTCATTGTTGTCCAAATGCAATAATGGATTTAATTGACCATCTTTTCAGTTGTGTCTCCTTTGGACGTATTGAGTGCTAACATTGATTATGCTTGTACGACCACAACGGAAAGCATTGAACCATTCCATGCAGAATTCCCACAATATTTTTTTAGTTTTTCATTATTTTCCTTAATAATTTTTCAATATAAAATGTAGTGCATTATCAGCACACTAAATTCATTTTTTTTATATTGCAGCAAAGAAACACAGACTTACCAGTTTTATAACACTCTAAAATTTCATATTAGACAGATCTACGAGTATAAAATAATATAAGTTTATTTCACAAAAATTATTACATAAAATAAATAAAATCTACCATACATTTGAATGTAAAGACAAAACGAAGAACATCTTACAAAAAATTCATTAATAATAAAATAACATTGTAACAATTGAATTATAAATTTAAAAATTACAGTTTCAATCTTAATGCTATAAATAAATCCTTTTCTAAAGAAAACCATATCATTGATATTACCCGGCAAATGACTTCTATAAAATTAGGTAACCCCTTTTTCTATTTTTTGTTTACCTTCCTGCTTTTTACCAGGTAATACTCATTTTATCAAGCTTTCAATGTTTTATTATTTTTTCTATCAACAGGAGCCACATTCTTATATCGATAGCTTTAGAATATGGGGTTTTATTCAGATTCGAACCTAAATTTAAGTTTTGGCTTAAAACTATTAAAGATTGCACAAGATTAAATTAACTCGAAGGTCATCAATTAGTGTCACAACTAATAATTCCCATTGTTTTCAGGTTTCCAAGTGAAGTTTAAACTTCAGGTACAGCCATTTAGTTATCTCGTATACCAACAAAGTGGCTCAGAGGACATCTTATATGTAGAAGGTTTTGGAGAAGAGAAAATTAATACTATTAGACTGAAAGCCATTGTAGAAAGTCAACCCGAATTTAGGTTAGTACTCGTATAATATGACACTGTTACTAATACATTTTATTTAACTTATTTATATAAAAGTTTTATTTTTGAATTGAGAATATTATTTATTATCTGAATCGGAAAATTGGTGTTAACACATATTCTAGTAAACAATTAGATATTTAATTTCCTACTCTGTCCCGTTAGTTCATCAGGAGGTCGTAGCACGAGAAATAAGTCGGATGATGCAAATCAATGTCAATGAGCCATCATAAAGCAGTTTCATCAACCCAATCATCCCTGTTCTCAAGAAGAATGGAGAATCCCAGACTATTTAAACAACATCATTTCTCCTTGTTTTTCTTTTTTTGTGTTCCCCGAAAATACAAGTTTCTCTAATATTTTCAGGAAAGGTTATCAAGGGGATATTAAAACAAGTCAAAATGATGTAAATTTAAAGTTTTAAATAAATCATTTTATATCAGAAATGTAATGTAAATAAATGTTTGAATACGACAACGCCTAGCGGCAGACTCGTGAACTATGTTATAAAGTATGCAAGCCTAAATAATTAACAAATTCTCGACCGAATATTGACGAATTACTTAATATCACTACATTTAACCTAAACCTAAACCATATAAATTAAAGGCCTAAACATCTCAGTTATCTAATAAAAATAACAAAACGGCAGTAGAAAGTCAAAAAAGAAACTTTTAGAAGCAACATTTTCCAACACAGAAATGAACGCCGCCTTAGAATAATAGCGTCAGAGAAATTGAAATAGCAATAAAACCATGATAGCTACGACCAAATAAACTTGGCCTATGGAAGAAACAGTTACTTCTACATAAAATTTGTCTCCTGAATTAATTCGAAAACCTCAGAATAATTAGGTATTTGCATAAATACGACAAAAGTTCGAAATTCAAAGATGGCTGCCTAGATCCGTGTTGGACACATATTTTAGAACGATCCAGTCACGTGATCAAAACAGTTTAAAAAAATAATAAATGATATAAGCGGGAATTTTAACCAACTTTAGATTGTGACCAAGATAAAATTGTATTTAGTTGTAAGATAATTTTAATGATAAAAAAAAGAAGTTATTTGGATCCCTATACCATGTCTTCAACATCAAATTTTATTAAAAGTAGAGTCAGTAATTATTAATGAAGTTATTAACAACTTTTGTCTTGTAAATTAGGGTCATATACATTTCATTTGTGCTACAAATCCAAAACATGATCGGAAAAGAAAGTGTATAACAGTGAATCTCTTTGTAGAGCCTAACAATGGATTTTAGTTGTCATTCAGGAACTCATATAGGCAATACCTATTTAAGCTTGGCTCCTGCCTGAAGATTTTTTAAATATAAAAGTATTGTTTTAATTTTCTAAAAGTGGCTGAGAAGAAGCCTAGAAGATCCGTGTTTAGTAAAAATAAAAAGTTTAAAAATATACCCCAAGATAGATTAAATATTGACCATTTTTAACTGCTGTATAATCTAACCTGGTGAGATCATTCAATTTATTACTATAATATTATCTCATTCCTTTTAAACTATTGAGCCTATGAGGCATTATTAAAAAAGAACTAAATATTCACAAGTTTAGTGTAAAAGAAAATATAAAACGTAGAAACAATTATATACCGTATATATATATATCAAAAGTACAGAATAACTGCTATATAAATCAACAATCATCTTTTCATCTTCATCAAAAAAAAAAAAAAAAAAGTTACAAAAAAAAGAACAGTCTTTAGTCATAAACCTTTTTTGTGTGGTACTCCTCAAAACAGATGTCGGGATGCAGGGGCGGTTTGGTGGTACAAGTCTTGTAGGCATAGTTTGTTTCGCGGCAAACTCCATTCTTAGTGCAGACAACACACCGAAAAAACTTGTTTCTTTTTTCTGTAAAATGACGACCATATAATCTTTCTTCAAGCAAACCTTGAACTAAATGTCTCCCTTTTCATTTATTTGAATTTGATATAATTTTATCATTGACAAGGTCACGAACCAAACTTTTTCGGAACTGTTTGTGGGTCATAGGTGTTGAATGGCACGTTTGCTGTAAATCTTTATATAAAATGTACGAGTTTACAACTGCCACCTCCAGTAGCCAAAAAAAAATTTTCCGGAACCACTTCTTGGTTTTGCGTATAAATTGCTTCTAAAACATATTGCTCAAAATCCTGGTCGTTTGGGTTCGCCATTATACAAAATTATATTACTACTAAAAAACTAAAGTACAATAAATAATTATAACAAAATAATAACACAGAGCAAACTATACAATGACGTTCAAACATAAAATAATTCGAGGACAAACAAGAAAACAACTAGGCTCGAGCGTGTTAACTCACAACTAACTGTGCGTGGGTAGACGTCTTTGGCTCTGTGAGAGACATTGAAAGACAGGCCGTCCGACATTTTGTCCCCTTATCAATAAATACAGCGTTGACAGCTGTCACTGACCGCTGTCACATGCATATTTCAACTTAATTTATATTACCATAAACAGCTCTGAAATTTATCTTAACTTGTAACTAATAAAAAAAAAGTTTGTACTTTTGCGTCTATTCACATCGTTGCCTCTTTGCGCTTGTTCATACTTGACTGACATAGACGTCCGTGGCTCGCAAAGGGTTAAAGATGCCCCACAAAACAAGTAGGTTTTGTATTTGAAACCGTGAACAAACACTTAGAAAAATTGATTGTCTTGCCTTTTGAGTTGATCTTCCATATGAGCTTTGTAAATAAAATAACTCTTTTGGCCGCCATTTTTGTTTTATGTGGTCAGAATTAAATTTTCTTATCTCACAGAGACATTAAAATACATGCCATTTGATATTTTTGAGCAACCACACATTCCTAAGCCCCCCCCCTTCACAAAGAAATAAAATAAGCTAAACCTTTGTTCTTTTAGGTTGACCCACTCATATAAAGAGTTTTCTGAAACAGAATTCAAATATCTAAAAAAATAAGAGGGATGTTAAATTTCTTTTCAGCCACCCTGTATATATATTGCATACATACATATATAATAATAAAAATTAAATAATATTTTGGGTCATCATAGTTTGAAAGGAGATGGACATGACATTAATTGATATAGACAAATCTAGCTGTCTGTAATTCAGGACTTGGTACTGTCAAGGTATTGAAATGGGTTCAAGCCGAATGTTGACTTTTCCATAGTTTAAGCTTCTCTCCAGTGTTCATTATTTTTACTGACATAAAAATGGTGTTAATATATATATTTAAAAATATTAATGCAAGTATAAGACAAGGCCAAAATAATTGTGTATTATAATACACAGGGTGTCTCTGGAATAGTGTTAAAAATTAACTTATGGTTTCTTGAGCTGATTTAAAGAGATTTAATGTAACTTGTCTCCATATGAAAATTCACTTATGAGTGGCTGCACCTACCCAGTAAATAAATTTCAATTTCCTAAAGATTTTAGGAAAGTATATTGCAAATAAAAAACTGGATTTTTGCATACTTTACCAATTAGTTATTACATAAAATCTCAATTTCTATTTTTTTAAATTTGTGCACAGTTTAGTTTTTAGTAAAAATTATATTTTTCAGAGTATAACTTTTTGACATTTTCAAAAGATAAAAATCAAAATAGTGCTATCCTAAATTTTTGGTACATACCATTAATAAGTATTAATTTGTCATCAATTATTCACTCTGTATAAGTGATTGTAAATTTCTGCCCAGGTGTGATGATAGCAGTACAATCTTCTCTCACCCCGTAGTTGGTTAAAGTTGACACTGTAGACAATGTTTTTATGAACCCCACAAGAAGAAGTCCATTGGATTGGTGCATTGGAAAAACTTATTGTTATCGCATATTTAAATAAACATTGCTAGTAATGGTGTGTTCTACAAAGAAGTCCTATCATATGATTATTAATTTAGCCACACCACTTCACTTTTGGCGAATATTCCACTTCATTCGGTTGCTCAAAACCCCAAATACGAAAAAATTGTGCCAATTTATACAACCATTTAAATGAAATATAGCTTCATCCGAGAATATCCCTGTCAATGTTATTAAGAATTTCAATCAAAAAAGTAACAAATTTAGGGCAATTTGTTGGTTTTATTTCATGTTGTCTTTAGGATCCCAAGCTTTAAACTGTGCCTAGCTATACATTTTTTGGGGCTTCGTATGTAAGACTGACGAACCTGTTTAATATTTTTGCCAGATGTTTTAGGTCACCAAGATGATTTTTTATGTCAACACTTTCTTTAAATTGTTTATACCATCCTATGATGCTCTCTTTTTATAGGGAGGTTCAGCACTTTAAACACGACGAAAAATGTATTACACAATAATCACAGATTTAAACTCGACTAACCATAACACACATAGTGCTTTCTGTTGAATATTTGCCATGGCACTGTTTTGTTTTGACAAATTATGCATATCACTTGGCATTGGGTAAAAATAATTCGAGATATTCCCGAATATTTTGCTAACAGAAATATTTATTTAGATCTTGTCCTTTCCGAGTAATGATTTTTCAAAATTAGTCCAACTTTTTTTGATAACCTTGTTTATTGATCATCATAATTGTTAAGTTTTATCAAGGGGATATCGTAGTAGATTATTTTCCACTATATAATTTGTTTGATATTTGAAAACAATAGTAAATTATTATATAATTTTATTTTTCCAGATTGCAGCGTATTTTAAGAAAAGGAAGGTTTGAAGAAGCAGAGAAGTTTGCTCGTACTTTTAATTTGAACATAGAACTTGTATATAGAGCTCAAATCCAACGACTGATGCAGGATTTGCAGCCTTGGAACAATACCCCAGAAAGTGTGAGATTAGCGTTTGTTAAGTTCATGGCTTTACTGGAAAAAATTACAGTGAGTGTTATGTATTTATATTTAGTTTAAAACTGGTAGGTCTGTGCATTAGAAATTCTTATTTTCACTTGAATGTCTGTCTTCACAGTAAAAATTATAGGTGCACTATTTGATTGAAGATTTCAAATTTGGTATATGTAGTATTATGACCTGTGTACATGATAAATCTGAAAATGTGATAAGAAAGTTTCAACTAAAAATATTAAAACATTGTACTTCGTTTAGAGCAAATGCAAACTATAAATAGAAAATATAGATAACATGAGATCAATTTGCTTTGAAGTTGAGTTTTTTGAGGATATATCCGTTTTTAGGTTCCCTGAGTAAAAAAAAAAAAAAGAAGGTTTTTGGGATAATGTTGTTTTTGGGATAATGGTTAGAAACAAAATCAGAGTTATATATGAACTAACTAACCATGGTTATAATTAAAAGCTAGTGAATAGCATTTGTTCAACATTTAACAATGATAAACATTTATTTTTATTACTGAACATTTTATCTAAATGTGGGATTTCAATTTTTTTTTTTTTTACGTTTGTTTCATTTGTTTATTTGTTTTCTTATGTTAACTTAAAAAAATTTTTTTTTGTCGATGGCCTATGTGGTATTGAGTTAAATATATAGTGAACAAATTTGATGCAAAATTACTTTAGTAGAATTAATTGAAACTAGAGGTAGAAGAGATAAGACAAGACAGATTGAAATCTTGAACGAAATGCAATTTCTTGTAAGGTATATGCCAACCATATGATTGTTAAATTATTTTGCAAAATTGAGGAGAGTCTAAAACACCCCACAAACAAGAACCAATTGAATTGTTATCTCCAATTTATCAAGATTTTATAGGTTTGTGTTTTTTGTATGTGGAAACTTTAAAATAATGATAAATGACTTGGAAAATGTATGTAAATGTACAGTACAGTATACAGGTGTATTAAAAAAGTAGTGCCCCAAATGGCGGGTCTCCGGCCAAAATATTAATCAATCCCCCAAAACGAGGAAATTGAACATATAAAATTGGTCTATTACAATATGTACATCTTTCCTTGAGTATTTGGTGACTGCATGCATATTCCAGTTTGATCTCTTGGAGTGCCAATTATTCAAATATTCAGAAATTATACTCAAACCTAGTGAATTTTAAAATTATTTATGGCTTTGGAAATTTATGGTATAAATTTTTTTGGCTTTATTTATTTTTAAAGGAAGTAATTAATGTGAAGTTAATGCTATAGCCTTCTGAATTGCAGTAATCTGAGTTTTTATGAATTGGTTTATGCGGATCATTAAGAGAGTTTGAGTTCGGGAAGGAAATTTGGGTATGGGGGGGATTAACCTGACATGTACCTTCGACTACTTAAATACTACAGCTCAGCCAGCCAGCTCCATGAGTGATTAAAACTATGTTCTTAAATATAATACATAATAATCTAAATTAACTTTGAATAATATTAAGAGAATGACTATTTAAAAGTAGTGGTCTAGGAAACAGTATTAGGCTAAAATGGCCGTTAATTACTGTTCACATATTAAATTTTATACGAAATTTGGAGATGCGCCGCCGAAAACCCTAGGCCGTCTGACCCATCCCAAAAGGGGCTAATTAGCCATTTTTTGGTGGATGAACAATTGTGGGGGTACCTGAAAAATCAGTTATCCTGTAGACTGGAAGACATGCACTTCTTTGAACACATCCGGTCTCTTTTGCGGCTGGTGCACAACTCATTCTCTAACCTTGATGCGTGATAAGGATTTTCATCACCAAGGGAGGGGCTAAAATGATTTGATGCAAAAAAATCCCCCTGCATTTTACCATTCAGGCAACCTGCTAGTAAAGCTGTTAGAATAGAAGTATCACCGGGAAAACAGGATTGTGTATTCAATGAAAATATTATAGGTTAATTATTTCCATCAGACAATCTAAATATCATCCTTGTGGCTAACAGTTTTTGACAGTTAAACCGTCATTGTCAAATCTAAAACATCGTGAAGTCGTTTAGCCAAATGAAAGCAATTCAAACCGGTAATGGGACAACACTTTCATATGGTTGAAAGACTTCACAATGTTTTGGATTTGATGATTTCAGTTTAACTGTTGAAACCGGTTATCCACGATGATTAAATTTGGATTGTCTGATGAAAAATTAAGGTAATTAACCAATATCATTCATTAATAAAGGACCAAACCAAATAACTCCAGCCAACGAATCAGAACACACATTCTATTTTACATAATATATTCTAAACTTAAAATTTTGATTGTCCGTTTACATTTGACAATGGTTAAATTTAAATAAATTGTTGTTGATGAAACGCTAAAATATTGTTGATGAAACAGCATATGATTAAATATTTTAACTTTGTTTAATTAAACTTGGTTACATGAAATTTAACAAACTTTGTTGAAACCAACCCTTAGTTTTTTAAATTCATTATATATTATATATAAGACATGTCATTACACTTATGAAAATTAATTAAACAATTATAAAAATAGACCACAATCATAGTATACACATGCACAGGATGTTGTGTATTCTTCTTTTGATACTGATAAATGTAATCTTTTGGATTTCCTTTCTTTTCTTACACTATTTTCATAGACCTTTGTTCCTTTATGATATATATTATTTCCCCTGTGTCACTACTAAATATTGTTCATTCACAAACAGGAGATGTCTAGAATTTATTACATCAACCGTGAAATATGTCCACTGGTACTGGAATATATTGGCCAAACAAAAAGAAATGTCAAGAGAAAAGCTAAACACTTTCCTTCACATGTTGCATAACAGACTAGAGATGTGTCTTTAAGGTCAACCTGACATTTTGTAACAGGTAAACATCTGTATCAGATAAGCTAAAATGTTACACAGTCAAGTATGAGTTACATTTTGTATCAATTTACTTATTTTAGTAGTTCAGGTACAAGAGTCCCCATCAAGCTCGAGAGCAATTGCACTGAAAGCTGATGTGCATGTTCCTAGTTTTCTTCGCTGTCTTTGCCGAGACCCAGGATTGGTTCAGGACTGGATTGTGTTGCTAAAGTGATACTTAAATCGTTACATTTTATGTAACTCTCATGCTCTTTCATTATATAATACAACTGTCATGCACATAGTATGTTTGTCTCTAACGCTGTACACTAGCTGTAGGTTAATTGTGTGTTTAAAATGTTATTTTCACCCTGTTTCATTAATCAATACAACAGTCAATGTTCAAAGTATTTTTGTCCCTAATTTTATACTCAAAATTTAGCTGTATGTTAGTTGTGTTGCTAAAAGGTTACTTTCTTGTTGTTTCATAACTGATTTTTATAATTTGTTCTTTTACCAAACATTTTTTCCCCTCTACCAAACAGATCTAATAATTATTACTCACCTAACATAACAATTTGAGCATAACATGTTCTGTAAATCATATTTCTCTAATTCTTTTGAAAAAATTTAAAACTAGAAGTTGAAAAACCTTATTAACTAATTAATACTCTACTGAATAAGCTTCATAATCTTATTATATTTTATAAATATTTGTACACTTTTACCTGACAAATGAAAATATTTGTATATCAAATTCTTCTCAGAGTTCTAAGTTTACATTCTATTAACTATTAAAATTAGTTATGTGTAATTTGATAATTTGTGAAATAAAAATTAAATTAATGTTAATAATTTAAATGAATTATTGCCCATTCCGAGTTTAGTACAGTTGCCTGAAAAAAAAATTGGCTATAATTCATATAATTTGATCTATTTTTTTATTTTTTATATAGGGTATAGTATACAGAATATAATTCAAAAAAACTTTAAATCTTTATATGTTATATTGACAACTTTTAATTTAAAAAAATTAGGTTATGGTTAAAAAATCAGGTGTTTTTTATCTGATTCTAAAGCTGATTCATCATATTTTAGTTGTATCTAATAATAAAATTGTAAAATTATCAGATATCGACCAATATCAGTCTCATATTGTAAATCAGAAAGACGTATATTGTCACAATCCATTTCTATGACAGGTTTGAACATTGTGTAGAAAAATCCCTTTTTTAAAAAATCTAGAAAGAAAATACCATTTGTTTAGAACATAATGAATCTGAAGATGCTTGGAGTTGCTTTAATATTAATACAAATCGAAATATAATCGTAAAATTAATTAACACTATTAACCCAACCCAAAATTCTCTATTAATGTATAATGTTATTGTGTATATATCAATAAATTACAATTTTGTATTTAATGATATTGATTAGATATTTTGGTAACTTCTACATGTTGTTTAGAAAGTTACAGAGTTTTTTTGCCCAGTCTCCCAGTCAGGGAAGTAATTTATGGTCAAGTATTTTTGTTACAGGACATAGAGTTTGTCAGTGAATGTTGTATCAATGCCATTCCTCCTGATTTTAAGGCAACACAGATGTTGCTGGAGTATGGACGCATTCGTCTATCAAAGTTACCTGAAAAGGTATGTCACCTATTTATTACATTAATGTAGTTAGTTTTCCAATCTACCATTCCCAATGGAAGCCATTTAATTTGTTTGTAATTTATATATATATATATATATATATATATATATGTTATGTGTATAAATCAAAATTAAACAAATGAAATACTACTCCAATAAAAAAGTAAACAGTATCGTCTTTACCTATTCTTAAAAAAAATTGAATATTGTGAGAAACATATCTATTCTGGTTGTAGGATATTTTAGTATAAAATGTTTTTGTCTCCTGACTTTTTGTGTATTGTGACGTGACCTCATTTAGTTAGTAATTTGGGAAATGGGACCTAACACTCTGATCAGCCATGAAGGTACACAAGCAACTGAAGGTGGCGGACTGTTATTCCTCGGTGAGGTGATAGTGACCTAAGTGGGTTGAAGACATGGTGACCTAGGCCACTCAGTTGTAGTGAAAGTGAAGAACAGTCATTTTTGTTCTTTTTTCGGAGCTAAAGTTTGTTAAATCATTTTTGAAACCCTACTCCTCTTTACAAAATACATTTCACTTCCTCATTGCATTTGTGTATTATTTTAACTTAACACCAATCCCTTACTCTCCTCATAATCACCTATAATACACCACTAGTTGAATTGTTTGATCATATTGTTACGGGAGATAAAACCTGGGTTTTATATTCGGATGTCAAGATGAAGCAGTAGTTGATAAAATAACGGTATTTGTCATCCCCGATAAGGAAGTTTAAACAAGAACGTTTCTTGGGAAAAAATATGTATCTCGCTTGTCGAATTTTGTGATCGTGGAAGTACTGTGACAGCTGATTCTTAATGTAGAACATTAAGTAGTCTTAAAAGAGCTTTTAAAAACAAACTATGTGGGATGCGGTCGTGCAGAAATTACTTTTTGCACAACAATGCTCGGCCATATACGACAAATATATGGCCAAATACGGCCAGTGAGTAAATTGAACGATTTCGTTAGGAAATCTATAATTATATCCACACTATAACGTCCTAGCGGTTATTTTAACTTTCTTCACCTTAAACTCTGATTTGGACCAAAGAGGTTTGACAATGATGATGAATTGAAAATTTTTGTATGTGACTGGAAAAAATCGTTTGCGGCAAACATTTTTGAAGAGGGTATGTAGAAGCTAGTGAAAAACTATGAAAAATGTGTTGAAGTCAAAGACAACTGCATAGAAAAATAAATGAAGATTTTATTCATAGTAATAGAGTTTAAAAAAACATGCCTCATACTATGAATAGCCCAATAGTAATTTTAAATCTAATAAAGTGGTTTTGAATATTTGGTACAATAGCTAATTTGTTGTCTATTTTCATTACTTGAGTGTTGAAATTTAATAAAATTTTATATTGTATTAAATTTACAATGCAATGGTCTGGATCCAGTTTGATAGAGTCAAAATTTTCCATAAATTCAGAATTACCCAGTTACCACATTATAAATTTAATCATAAGTTTTACACTTTCATTTAAGGGGGTCACTCTTCTCCTATATTCATAATCAACTGTAATGAGCTACACTTGTGGAAACTTCAATAACCAAGTGAATGAATTGTGTTTTCATTCATTTGGTTATCTTCATTATGTTAACTTATGTTACTTTTTCTCAGAAACGGTTAAACATAGCTTATTGTAGTTTTTAAAAATTGTATTAGAGCTTTGAAGAAAATGGGAAATAAAAACTGTGGTCCTAACATTGTTTTAGGATTTTTAGTACATTTTAAAAAATAGTTCAAAAATTGTAATTGATATCATGGAAAAAATATGTTTACCAAAAAATTGTTGAGGTTATCAAAGTGGTTTATATTTCTGTCTATGGAAAACATTTTCCTGAACAATTTTAAAAAAACATTCATTGTGATATCTTTTTCCATTGCCTTTTTTTTTCTTCTTCAAAAATTTCAGTCTGGGTCCATTCTTTTCTGAATTTTCCTCATACATGTTAAAAAATACATTGTAATATTAAATCATTAAACTAGTATTTATTTACCTTCTGTAATTACTGTATCTAGAAAGCTAGGCAATAAGCATGAAACGCAGTACGCCCTGCTCTGTTTGGTTTTAAAACTTTAAAACTAGTTCTAGACAATTATTTTTGATTACACTTTTGATTACCGTAGACACAAAAACCATACATCATTTAACATATGAGATTTTGGCCTATAATTTAGAATAAAGAACTGAAATTCAAATTTTTTCCCATATTTCAGGAAAATGGCCCCCTTAAGTATACAATCAAATAAACTGAAAAGGTTTACAGATGTTATTGAAATATTATATGTTTTTATAGAGCGAATCGTACATAAGAAGTGATTTATTACAAAAAATCAGTTCTATATCTCAGCGTCTTAGCACCTTCCAACAGATCCATGGTTCATCTGCTAATTCTGATAGTTGGCTTCATTTCTTGAAAGCTGATTTATTTAAAGAATGTCAAAAACATCTGAAAAGAGTAAGTTATGCATGTTTTTATTTAATACTTTAGAACTATTTAGAATCTAGTTCATAATTTTTTCTTAGAGTTTTTGGTGTATATTGCAGAAATGTTTTAACAAATATGTAAAAAAGATGGGTATAACTTCATATGTTGTATTTTACATGGACAACTCTAAATGTTTAAGTATTAAGATTTTGTAACAATTAAAAAATTAATCGTTTCTGTTTTCCTTGAAAAAGATGAAAAACTAAAAACATTGTTTTTCTCTTTGAATTTTCAAAACACAAAACTAGTAGTAAAAATATATTTGTTATATATGAGGTATACAAAATGTGCATCTTGTTGTAGTGAACTAAAATCTATTTACATATTAATTATAAAATAAAAGATAACTTTCTTTTATACATGAAACAAATTAATGCTGAAATAAATTGATTTGGTCATTAGACTGTTATTTCATTCAAATTTGATCGAGCTAATTTTAAGATTTCTTATTTTATAACTTTATAAAACAACATTCAGGGTTTTTATTTTTACTTTTTGTTAACTCCTGTTTAGGCTGTAGCGTAGGGTACAGACAACATGTTAGGTAGACAGACTTACATAATTCCAAAACTACTTTTTATATATGCATCTTAAAAACTTAAAATCTTGAAGTCTATTTTGTTAACAAAAACATACCTTTCTCTACACTATGTATGTATATTGTGAATGATCAACGAGGATACATTTGATCACAATGAGGATCGAATGTATCCTTGATCATTTACAAATCTGAGGTACAGAGATGCAGGTAGTGTCCTTATCAATTTACACCACATCGCTCCACTTTATTGTAGATTTGATCTTTTTATATTTGTAAAATGAAAGGTTATAATTTAAATTTTTGTTGAATATTTGATTATTTATAAAAGCTTAAATATAAGGTGGTTTTTACTACAACTCGTACCAAATTTCAAATATAAAAGATGTTTAATTTTTAAAACTGTAATTAACTTCTTTTGTTGCTTTTAAGGGAGAAATCCGAGAATCAGTTTTCATTTGGAGTAGACATTTGTATGAAATAAAGGCAAAAATAAATTGGAATCAGATTCTCTTGTTATTGGAAGAAAATATCCCTACATGGGTTAAAGCAAAGGATATTGCATTGTGGTTACGTCAGTTTGTTCCACCAATACTGGCTGTACATCCTGACATTCCTCAATATATTCTACAATGGACAATTGGGAAAATTAAGTAAGTATTTTATGTTATATTTTTATTTACATTTAAATTTGAGACAGATAAATGTGAAGTTAATGCTATAGACTTCTGTGTCAGTTAGATCCTTTGTCAAAGATGTAGACGTGCAAAAATCAGAATTTATATATTTTCAGACTGCCAAGTTGTGATGAAAGTATTCTAAGGATGCCGACAAATTGGAGTTGAGATGGTAGCAGAGCATACTCGCTTGTTAACTGCTTAGTAGAATGAAGCGTGCAGGTTCACATTGAAGCTGGTTCAAGCATTTTTTTTAAATTGTTTTTACTTTCAACATATAAGTAGTATAGAGGAAGGTATGTGATTTATAAAGTCTGTGGGAATGAAGTCTGTCCATTGTCTATCATGTGGACAGTTCTCAGCAGTCGAAAAGAGTGGATCAAATTTGAGCAAACTCGGTATATGGCCTTATTTTAGTTTTGAGGGTAACTTTCGTAATGATTTGTTCACATTGTGGTGGAATGTGAAGTGTAAGGTCTTAGACCAGTGTTATAAATCACAGATAAAAAAAATTACTATTCGGGAATAATTGAAAAAGAACAAAAATGAACCTTGATGCTGTCATTGATTATTCCATTTGGATCAAATAAAATTTTTGCTTAGGACGAGCTTATGGCACAAAAAAAACAAGCTTAGTCTTTATGTACAATTATCTTTTAAAATATAAATTTTCAAAAATTTGTTAAGTGGAGACTGTTCTATACCAACTACATACATGAACAAAAATCGGTAATAAAGAACAATTAGTAATAGTGAACAACCATTCTTCCTGCTTCCCACTAGGCTATCGGCATCCATCTAGGTAACCTACTGGGCTCCACTGTATTTACACTCATAAAGAAACATTGATGTAAATTTACAACCGATAAATGAGTAAATTACCAACTAGGGAACATGCGACAAGCTAGGCTCTACTGTGTTTGTACCCTACAGCTTGTAGACTGCTATCAGTAGAGTGACTTGTATTTATTAGTCACAACTTATTGGGACTTGGTATTTTTTAGGTAAATTATGGTATTGTTATGCTAGAATTTATGCCATTTCGACATAACAGTTTTGATTATTACCATTAAAGTTTAAATATGTTTAAGGTAAGATAACATTAGCCTAGGTTATCACCTATCTTTGACAGTCATTTTAAATGGTTTTGTTCTCACTACACTGTCGTTGTTAATTTTTGTTTGATTATTTGTTTCAGAACATTAGAAGTTTCAGAAAGAGAAAGTTGGCCAGACGTTGGTTTAGATTTAGCTTTTAATGTATTGCGTATTTTAGAAGTTTCTTTCTCTGTTCATGATCCATTGTTAGCCTTACAAGAGAACACTTTATGTAACAACCAGTGCACACCTAAGTCACCTTTCAATAGGCTATTAGCTTTCATTAAAAATTTACAAGATATGCAGACACTGAAAAATAACTATGGAGTTGTTATATCTTGCATTGATTTTCTTCAGGTAAGTTATTATTAAATCTTTCCTGGGCATCTATCATTGGTATTTGATTATTACTATCTAAAATGAAAAATCTTCCTCATTTTTACTTTCTCATATATATGTAGAATGGAGAAAGTTATGCAATTGATTAAACAAACCAGTATCAAGTTGTTGTTTTTTTTGAAGATATCTGTTTTGAGGTATTATAAGTCCAAAAAATGTGGTTTTGGGAATGATGTCTTGGCATCCGTCATCTGTACAGTCCTCTACATACCACATATTAAACGAGTGGACAGATTTTAATCAATTTTGGTATGTGTGTGTATATTTTGGTCATATCTGGATATTTTTTTATTGGGAATATTTTTGGCTTTATAACAGTACAAATCACATCAATAACTTATGCAGCAGGTTAGGATAGTTAGCCTAAATTAACCAATAACAACATAACCTAAGTCAAATGAAAAATAGACGATTTGGATAATTAAGCATAGAACACAACGATCTACATTCATAAGTATTAATAGCAGACATTTATATACAACCTATTATTAATAAACCACCCATATTCATTCAATTGCAAAACAAATCATTCCTAAAGCAGACGTAAGATAGGCCTATCTCTAAATTGTAAACATTCGAAATTGAGACGCTGACACAAATTAACCACACCACTACACAACCATAACATCACATATCTTTATTTAAAATCATTTCATAAGATCCCAAACTTTATTTACAAGCAAATCACTACTAATAAGGAACAGTGAGTTTGCAATGTTAAACACGAAAACGGCCTACGGCCATTCTCCAAAATATATGTAACCATATTTCGAAGTACTAAATAGAACGATCAGACTGTAAATTACTCTAAGATACCACTACTTATAAATTATTTTTATGTAAAAACATCTGTTAGTTTTAATTGCAAACATTGTAAAATATTGAGGAAGAAGAAATAAGTTACTGATGTAGTCATTTAGTCAACCTTGTATTAAGATAGATCAGCTGATATGTATGTACGCGGTCTAAATCACCCTTAAATTAGTTAAATAATGTGTAATTAATAAACAAATTGATACAAAACAACAAATACGAATACAAGAAATGATTATTACAACCCCAAATTGCCAATGGCCAAGAAAAGAAGAAAAAAAAAACGGTACTATATGGTGCCGCGGAAGAACCCCAACAGTTTCAACAAACGATCTCACTTAAAATAGAAAAATATCGCTCCGCAACACAACGAGGCGCCATGTTTTAAAAGAAATCAGATACACGAGAAACATTGTGGAGACGAGACAGTACAGAAGCCAAATTAACATCCAAAGTTTTCTTTATAATATTTGTGTCTAAATTAGTGATTAGAGTCAGTGTGAACTGTACAGAGCATGGTATGCTCTGTTAATTAACTATTCTAAACATTTACCAAATTCAAAGGCCTATATTACTTCAAAATTATCAATTCAACATTTCTTGTGAACTTTAATTAAATTTTTTTTTTAGAATTTTAATCATTTCAATTTATTTATGCGTTATGCTTGTATAACACAACCATGCCAGCCGAGTGCCTACCCCGAGATCTAACCTAATTAATATTGTAGTATTTGAGTCTAAGTGTTCTGTTAATATGAGCTAAGCCTAGAAGCCTATAATATTACAAACTTTATTACAAATTTCATGAACTCTAACAAATTATAATCCAATATTGTATGGTAAATTCTAATAAAATTAATGTTATTATGTTAAAAAAAAAAAAAAAAAAAAAAAAAAAAAACTTGAAAGAATATATTATTTTATAATATATTATAGTAAAGAAATATTTAATATTTTTCATTTATTATAAATGGCGCACAACGTGATTGGCATGATTGTGTTATGAAACAATATGTACATATCAGCTTGGTAACAATTAGGATATTACATTAAAAACTTATCAAACAGTAGCCTAGATATTTAAGTTAGTCCTAGATAAATTTGATAATTATAAATCATTTACAAGTACATAAACATCACATTCTAGTTTTAAAATCCATGTTTATATGTGTTAGAATAATTAGTAAGTAAAGTAATAGGCTAACCATAAAAGTAGTACATACATGATATCAAGATGAGTTCGCCAGACGAGACATCCAAAGCAAACTATGACCTTAGGCAGTCAATACAACAAACCGACAAAGCCAAGGAAGGGCAGTTACCAATTTTAAGACGAACTGCTTCCAATATAACAATAACCGACCCTATACCTCAGGATATCGAGACCAACTCAAACACTAACGACACTGAAACCGGGATAGCTATGGACATACCTACCACATCATCCCCTAACCTGTTAGAGCATATGACATTCCTTATTGCAAACTTACAAATAAATTTAGAAGAAAAATTAAAATTAAACCAAATAGAAACCAGTCAAAATTTAGAAGAAAAATTAAAATTAAATCAAATAGAAATTAAACAAAATTTAGAAGAAAAATTAAAGGAAAACAGTCAAAATTTAGAAGAAAAATTAAAGGAAAACAGTCAAAATTTAGAAGAAAAATTTAGGCAGAGCGAGGCTAATATAAAAGCCAACTTTATAGGAATACAAATGGAAGTAGGGCAGCTTAAAGAATGTATTGCTGCACAAATAAGCCAGGTAGAAAATAAATTTTCGGAAAATTTCACGGAATTAGAACAAAAATTACAGGCTAACAATTCTAAGATTATCGAGTTAGAAAATAAAGTTGACCTTACAATCACTACCAAAATTCTAAATGAGTCCCTACAAAAACACGAGACTACAATCGACGAAAAATTGGAAATAAATAACCATAATGTTATGAGGGAGGTACAACATATAATTTCGGAATTACCCAAAACAAACGATGTTAGCAACGTCCTACCCCCTATAAATGTTACATGCGGAGCCAACGGACACGAAAACAACAACTTAGTCATGCCTACACTACCAAAATTCAACGGGAGGCAACCAAACCCTAATGAATACCTATATCAACTAAGCAGGTACTACGAACGGCTCACGAATCGGACCATAGGAAACCCTATCGACAGACAGGATTGCTTGTTCGATATCATCGAGAACAGCTTAGAAGGCAGTGCGAGCAGATGGTGGCAGCTGGTTAAGCCCGACATTACAAACTTCCAAAAGTTTTGCGAAGAGTTTTTGTCCAAATTCTGGAGCAGGGATGTCCAAAAGGGGATTCGACAAAAACTAGAGTTCGAACGGTATCGACCAGGAGGGAAACTAACCCGCAGTGAATATTTCATCGACCGTGTTCTAATAATGAAGTCGATGATTCCACAGCCTCCAGAGGAGGACATAATCACCACATTGGTGGAACACTTCGACAAAATTATCCAGGACGCACAGAGGGTGCAAAACATAACCAGCATCAAGGAATTCTCAGAACTTCTGCAACGTGAAGACACGGAGGAGGCCAATGCGGAGATAAGACACAGGAACACTACACTACAAAGGTCAACACACAACACGACACTACCCCGACCGTCAACATCATTCCAACACCCCAACAGAGGAACACCACAGAGAAACCCACCGTATTACAACGCACAAGACTATAGGAACCAACCTTACAGACATCAGGACGGTTTCCAACACAACTCAAGATACACACCCTACCACGGAAGCCCCCAATCAAATACAAATCAGAACGGTAACAGATTTACGACAAGACGAACATTCGACCGTCAACCTGGACCTATCGCCACAGACTTCAGGTACCAAAACCAAACCCAGAACAGACCAACATACCCACCACAAAACACAAGACAGCATAACGAAGCAAGAGGAATGACTTACCCTACTAAAGAACAGACGAGAGTGTGCCAAATGATTGCCACAACGACGAGACCGCCGAGTTCAGATAGAACCGGAGAAAAAGCAAGGAGTGATACGAACCAGAGTGCGTTAAACACCAACGCACTGGTTTAGATTCTACGATCAAGATAACTAATGGCTGTACAGGTAAGGCTGAAGAAAATGGACATATCAGCACTTCACCAACTACACCAGTGCAAGGAGCAACGGAACAAATCGGAATTAGGCCATTATTAGAAAGGGAGCAACAACCATTGGAAAGAAACCCTATAATTATAAGTAACCTCTACTGCGACAGGGAGTTTTTATTACGAGAAGATGACAACGAATTGAATGAGCCCCTAACGAATTTTAAATGCCCGGAAATAAATATTAAACTTAACGGTTTGAATACAAATTCACTTCTGGATACAGGCAGCAGCATAACTTGCTTGTCCGAAACGTGGTTTCTCAACAACAAGAGCAAATTAGGTCATGTGGAACAGTTACCCGTCAGTAACACATTTATAACAACCGCCTTAAACAGCAAATCAAAACGAATTTCACAAATAATAATGGTAAAAGCAGAGATTAAGGGACTAGAGTTTGATTTACAATGTGTTATAGTACCGTATCTTATCAAAGATTGCATTTTAGGAATAGACACGATTAGGCAAATGAAGATGGAATTAAACTTCGAAAATAATGTTATTAGTATAAAGAACGCAAAAGGCGATGTACTAGAACTTAAGTTAGAATGTGAAGATATTAAAGGAGTAAAGTGCAGAATGGTATGCTACGACGATAACAACAATGATAATATTAAAAATAAAATTTTAAAGACAAACAATGAGTACAACGACGATAAAATAAGTGAAATATACAAGACTTTTGAGGCAAACGACGAATTAAAGAACATCCAACGAACACAAATGACCGACTTAATCATAAAATATTCTGAAATTTTCTCCGAGAAACCAGGAAGATGTAATGTATGCGAACACCGAATAAACGTGGAACAGCCAGAGAACTACCGAGCTCAAAGTTACCCTTTCCCAATCAACCTACAGGACGCAGTAGAGAGAGAAATTAACTCTTTATTAAAGCCATACCGCCAGAACATACCTGTACAGACCAACGACTACTGCATACAAAATGGAACACCCCCAAGTGAATTGACTACCATGGAAAACAATGAGTGTGAATAAAAACAGTGAAATACCCAACAAACTACCCCAGTGTTCCCCATTATAAACTACAATCTTATGAACTACATAAGTCCCCAACCCCTACAAATCACCAACAAGTATTATCAACAACAAATATAAGCAAACAGAAACCACAACGAGGGTTTGAAAAACAATACTACCCCAGAATAGAACTAGAATTGTATTAACCATGTTAGATTTAAGGATTATTATTAGTTATAAGTTATTTCATTGTTATTAGTTATGTTATTTGATTATATTCTTATAAAACCAAATTGATTTTATATTTTTCGCTTTTGAATTGCTGAATGTATATATCTAGGTAAATACCTTATATTAGTAGTCAGAGCAATTCTTGTTATTGTATATCACTACAGCTGTTTCGCCGATCACAGTCGGCTTCGTCAGGTGCAGGACACTTAAATAAAACACATAAACACGACACTGAACATATACGACACTAAAAACATTGTTTTAAAATATTCGGAGGCTAGCTCTTCGTTAAATTTTACACTAAAAATGTCCGTGTGTGGCCACATCATTATTCGTTCGTTTCCGGACGGATACTGAAAATAAGACTGATGATAGTTATTGCCGTGGAATAGTTATTGCTGATAATAAACTGCCGTGGAAGTCCATTTGTTTATTCAGAGATAAGATTATATCGTAGATCGGGTTGGCTGCGAAGTTCAATTTCTCATTGAGAAGTATGTTGGGATGTTTCTTTTGGGTGATGTATATATTATATTCTTCCAATACGTCGAGACGGTGTCCCTTCCTCTCATTATGAATGATGTAAAGATTGGTATTGATATTAGTGTAATTATGATTGGTGTTTATCAAATGTTCGGCAAAATTGGAAGTATGTTTGGAGAGATGATTTTTATGTGACGGTAAATGTTCTTTAAACCTTTGTGTAAAGGATCTGCCAGTTTGACCTATATAAATTTTTTCGCAGTCGTCACACTTGAGTTTGTATACTCCACTATTGTCAAATTTATTGATAATATTTGGCTTTATCTTGGTTTTAAGGATGTTATTCAGGCTATTGGAGGTTCGGTATGCCAAGTTGAAACCATGTTTACGGAATATGTTGTTTGTCGGACGGTCCAGAATGTGGTTATATTTAATTGGTACGAATTTTCTGTTTTCTTTTTTTGCTGTAGGTTGGAATATATTATTGCGATCGCTAATTTTCTTTTTATGTTTATATATTAGTTTGTCTATTATCTCTGTTTTGAAACCATTTGCGTTTGCTATTTGCTTTATTATCGCTATTTCATTTTTTAGGTCATTTTGGCTCATAGGTGTGCTAAGTGCCCTGTATACGAAACTGTTGTACGCGGCCAGCTTGTGTGATTGTGGGTGATAAGAACTATTGTGAATGGTATGATCAGTTTGGGTTGGTTTTCTATAGATTTTAAATATGTGTTTATTATTATGCTTAGATATTGTTAAATCAAGGTAGTTTAGGCTATTGTTGGTTTCCACTTCAGAGGTGAAGCTTAATAATGAGTGTATGTTGTTCAAATAATTGGTAAACAAATCTATCTGTCTTCTTGTGCCATCGAATAGACAAATTATATCGTCCACGTAGCGGTGGTAATATATGATGTTTTTTGAGAATTTGTTTGTTAGGTTCATTATGTGATTATTTTCTATTTCATTAAGAAAGATTTCCGCCATTATACCTGAAAGAGGTGATCCCATCGCTAAGCCTTTATTCTTTTATTTAAGTGTCCTGCACCTGACGAAGCCGACTGTGATCGGCGAAACAGCTGTAGTGATATACAATAACAAGAATTGCTCTGACTACTAATATAAGGTATTTATCTAGATATATACATTCAGCAATTCAAAAGCGAAAAATATAAAATCAATTTGGTTTTATAAGAATATAATATGAATTCAGCTAGTCACGCTCAACTCGCTTACAAGTACTTGAACTTAAAATTGAAATTTCATATCACATCATTGAACATAAAATTCAACAAAGCATGTCTACTTAACAACGTTATTCCCAAACACGTTTGCGTAGGAATAAAAAACAAATCTCTAGCGGCACAGAAAACCAAAAGTAAAGCGGAAAGAATATGGATAAAAGAAGACATTAAATATTTATACAGAAAGAAAGATATTATCAGTTCCAAATTACTCGGTATATATTTGGAACTCAGTAGTTCTTTACATTTCATTGAACTCAACCAATTACTTCAAGAAATAGAAAGACAAATAAAACCTAAACTATCAATCAGGAAACCAAACTTAAATAATAAACTGTCCAACCTTATCAATAACAAAGGCCAAAGTACAAACTTCATCAAGACTCACGAATTCTATCCCAGATTAAACAATTTAACAGATATAATATTTACCGAACCCGAATCTCTACTTTTAAGTAAAGGTTTAAAACATAATGTACGAGGAAAACAAGATAACCTTCAATCTGCACTTGTAAACATCGAGGAAGGCATCCAATGTCTCCCCGCAAATAAACAAGACCTTATCAGATACGTCATAGCTGACAAGAGCATTGTGCACGCAAGTAAATCCCAATCAAACTCCAATAACTTTACACCTTTTAATGATCACAAGATTGCTCAAAACATTAAACATAAATTAAATTTAAACAATGCAATAGTAACAAAGGCCGATAAAGGGAACTCTGTAATAATAATAAACAAGGATGTTTATATTAATAAAACACAAGAATTTTTCAAGTCTAATGATATAGTTAAAATTGAGAAAGACCCGACTAACAAGTTTAACACGATCATCAAACAACATATAAACAAATGCAGTCATATCATTGATGACAAAACGAAAAGACATTTGAAAATGATCAAACCATCCGCACCAATTCTAAGAGCCCTACCGAAAATGCACAAAAAGGATATACCTATTCGACCCATAGTGAATTTCACCAACGCACCATCTTACAAACTATCAAAATTTCTTGAGAGCACTATCAAAAAGACAGTAAAATTTGAACAGAGCCACAGTTTAAAAAACAGCTTAGATCTGATAAATAAAATTAGTAATGTAAATGTACTACCTCGATACACATTGATCTCCTATGACATATCAAACCTATACACTAATATACCCATAGAAGAAACAATAGATATCCTAAAAGAAAAACTAAAACATCACACACTTCCCGAAAAAGCGGCAAAAGAATTGGTTGACCTGCTCTCAACATGTCTCTCTCAGAACTACTTCAGCTTCAATAATGAAACTTTCTTACAGAATAAAGGCTTAGCGATGGGATCACCTCTTTCAGGTATAATGGCGGAAATCTTTCTTAATGAAATAGAAAATAATCACATAATGAACCTAACAAACAAATTCTCAAAAAACATCATATATTACCACCGCTACGTGGACGATATAATTTGTCTATTCGATGGCACAAGAAGACAGATAGATTTGTTTACCAATTATTTGAACAACATACACTCATTATTAAGCTTCACCTCTGAAGTGGAAACCAACAATAGCCTAAACTACCTTGATTTAACAATATCTAAGCATAATAATAAACACATATTTAAAATCTATAGAAAACCAACCCAAACTGATCATACCATTCACAATAGTTCTTATCACCCACAATCACACAAGCTGGCCGCGTACAACAGTTTCGTATACAGGGCACTTAGCACACCTATGAGCCAAAATGACCTAAAAAATGAAATAGCGATAATAAAGCAAATAGCAAACGCAAATGGTTTCAAAACAGAGATAATAGACAAACTAATATATAAACATAAAAAGAAAATTAGCGATCGCAATAATATATTCCAACCTACAGCAAAAAAAGAAAACAGAAAATTCGTACCAATTAAATATAACCACATTCTGGACCGTCCGACAAACAACATATTCCGTAAACATGGTTTCAACTTGGCATACCGAACCTCCAATAGCCTGAATAACATCCTTAAAACCAAGATAAAGCCAAATATTATCAATAAATTTGACAATAGTGGAGTATACAAACTCAAGTGTGACGACTGCGAAAAAATTTATATAGGTCAAACTGGCAGATCCTTTACACAAAGGTTTAAAGAACATTTACCGTCACATAAAAATCATCTCTCCAAACATACTTCCAATTTTGCCGAACATTTGATAAACACCAATCATAATTACACTAATATCAATACCAATCTTTACATCATTCATAATGAGAGGAAGGGACACCGTCTCGACGTATTGGAAGAATATAATATATACATCACCCAAAAGAAACATCCCAACATACTTCTCAATGAGAAATTGAACTTCGCAGCCAACCCGATCTACGATATAATCTTATCTCTGAATAAACAAATGGACTTCCACGGCAGTTTATTATCAGCAATAACTATTCCACGGCAATAACTATCATCAGTCTTATTTTCAGTATCCGTCCGGAAACGAACGAATAATGATGTGGCCACACACGGACATTTTTAGTGTAAAATTTAACGAAGAGCTAGCCTCCGAATATTTTAAAACAATGTTTTTAGTGTCGTATATGTTCAGTGTCGTGTTTATGTGTTTTATTTAAGTGTCCTGCACCTGACGAAGCCGACTGTGATCGGCGAAACAGCTGTAGTGATATACAATAACAAGAATTGCTCTGACTACTAATATAAGGTATTTATCTAGTTATTTGATTGTTACCAGTTATAGTTAGATTAAAGATGTTATTTGTGCTTCACAAAATGACTTTGGATTCAGTACCCTCATCAAAATCAGTTTGAAGGGCATTATAACAGTACAAATCACATCAATAACTTATGCAACAGGTTAGGATAGTTAGCCTAAATTAACCAATAACAACATAACCTAAGTCAAATGAAAAATAGACGATTTGGATAATTAAGCATAGAACACAACGATCTACATTCATAAGTATTAATAGCAGACATTTATATACAACCTATTATTAATAAACCACCCATATTCATTCAATTGCAAAACAAATCATTCCTAAAGCAGACGTAAGATAGGCCTATCTCTAAATTGTAAACATTCGAAATTGAGACGCTGACACAAATTAACCACACCACTACACAACCATAACATCACATATCTTTATTTAAAATCATTTCATAAGATCCCAAACTTTATTTACAAGCAAATCACTACTAATAAGGAACAGTGAGTTTGCAATGTTAAACACGAAAACGGCCTACGGCCATTCTCCAAAATATATGTAACCATATTTCGAAGTACTAAATAGAACGATCAGACTGTAAATTACTCTAAGATACCACTACTTATAAATTATTTTTATGTAAAAACATCTGTTAGTTTTAATTGCAAACATTGTAAAATATTGAGGAAGAAGAAATAAGTTACTGATGTAGTCATTTAGTCAACCTTGTATTAAGATAGATCAGCTGATATGTATGTACGCGGTCTAAATCACCCTTAAATTAGTTAAATAATGTGTAATTAATAAACAAATTGATACAAAACAACAAATACGAATACAAGAAATGATTATTACAACCCCAAATTGCCAATGGCCAAGAAAAGAAGAAAAAAAAACGGTACTATATGGTGCCGCGGAAGAACCCCAACAGTTTCAACAAACGATCTCACTTAAAATAGAAAAATATCGCTCCGCAACACAACGAGGCGCCATGTTTTAAAAGAAATCAGATACACGAGAAACATTGTGGAGACGAGACAGTACAGAAGCCAAATTAACATCCAAAGTTTTCTTTATAATATTTGTGTCTAAATTAGTGATTAGAGTCAGTGTGAACTGTACAGAGCATGGTATGCTCTGTTAATTAACTATTCTAAACATTTACCAAATTCAAAGGCCTGTATTACTTCAAAATTATCAATTCAACATTTCTTGTGAACTTTAATTAAATTTTTTTTTTAGAATTTTAATCATTTCAATTTATTTATGCGTTATGCTTGTATAACACAACCATGCCAGCCGAGTGCCTACCCCGAGATCTAACCTAATTAATATTGTAGTATTTGAGTCTAAGTGTTCTGTTAATATGAGCTAAGCCTAGAAGCCTATAATATTACAAACTTTATTACAAATTTCATGAACTCTAACAAATTATAATCCAATATTGTATGGTAAATTCTAATAAAATTAATGTTATTATGTTAATATAACATCATATCTTATTATTTATTAATGTTTGAACCTAGAAAGTAAGAAACTGAATTTAGTCTTTATTTATTTATTTTTAATAACCATCCATATTCCAAATTAACCAATTAGCTTGAATTGAGTAGAGCCAAAAGGTAATTCTGTTTCATTTAGAAAGTTATTCAAAATTTAAGAAGTTTTTCAAAAAAAAAAAAAACTTGAAAGAATATATTATTTTATAATATATTATATTACATTATAGTAAATAAATATTTATTTTTATTTATTTATTATAGCTTTATTTATTTTTTTAAATTGGCTTTATTGATAAATTTTTACAATAATTTAACCCCTTAGTATCTTAACAAATTTGTTGGTTGCTATCTCTCCAAAAATTCTGATTTGTTAGTATTCGGTGTAAACCAAAAATTAGGTTGTAGAGCTGTTATAAAGGAAGTAATTTCTCAAAATTGCTTCTACAGATTTCATTCCAAATTTGTTTGAATTATTAAGATTTAATGACCAAAATCTGCATGTAAAATTCAGCAAAGGAAAGAACACATCAAGGAATAATTTCCAAATAGCCTAAATGAACCTTGACAAAAACCTTTAATTTAATTTGATTATATATATATATATATATATATATATATATATATATGTGTGTGTGTGTATGTATGTATGTGTGTGTGTTTTAAGATAAGTTTATAACACTAGTGTAGCAAGTTTATCTGGTATTCCTAAATTATATTCACAATGATTGTTGGTGAATAAAAGTTTGTTTTATATAGATATTACCAAAGTAGTGTTAATTATCTTAAGCTGAATCGATTGAAATGTATTTCTCTAGCAATGTCATTTTTGAAATAAAGTCAAAAATACAAAATTACTTCAAAATTTTAATAACTGTGACTAGTTGACTTTCCTATAAACAAACTGATTTTTTTATGGTGCTGAGTTTGAATTTGATATTGGGTTTTATGTAATTATTTCAAGTCTCTCCCAAATTGTCATCATAACCTCAAAATTTGTAATATAATATAATCATTTATAGACCGATTTTAATGAAATTTGTATATATATAATAGGTATTTATGGAGGTTAGATTGAATTCAACATTAATTTTTTTATACTTGTTCTCAAATTTAAATTTCTTGTCTTTATGTGACATCACCATAGTGATATGAAGCATATAATAGAATTCATTGTAATGTTCTTCTTATTCAGGAATCAAAATTCAGTTTAATCCCAAGATTTTACTCTTGATAATAATAGTTTTCTGTCCACACATTCAAACAGGGTTAGCTAGGAATGCTAAGATGGAGAAAAATTAAACCTATATCTATTTGTTTCACCCAACTAATACCAGAGACAAGTGTTGTTAAACAAGTGTAGCAGCTTTGTATCCAAAACAACACATAAATTGAAAAATAATAACCATGATTGATGGCCAATGTCTACAATTAAATTGTCAAAAATATAATTAAAATGTTTACAATTTGATCCAAAGTAATAAAATCAAATTATTTATTTTTTACATAAGAAATTTATGGATTTTGGTATTTTCACATATAAATCTTCAATAATATTAAATTTTTTAATTAATTCCAATAAATACGTCAAAAAGTGCCCAAAATTAAAATAAATTCTTTTATCATTTTGGACATTTATATATAAGTAATTCAAATATTTCAAGTTTTCCAAACAAAAGATTTTCAGTTTAAAAAACTGAAGTTATGACATAATATTACTTTTCTTATATGAAGTTAAATTTTTTAAAGATGTTTTAGTGATTCCGCCTGTTCTGTTAATTTGTCTTATTTTTCCATTAATATTCAATTTGAACCTGTTCTAGCTAAGTGACCAAGAACTGATGATTGTGATTTTGGAGCGTACACCAATAGAAAAAATAAAACTTCTCATGAAAGATTTTCTAAAGAAAATGATACTTGAACGAAATCTGGTGTCAGATATAGTGATATCAAATTTCATTAAGGTAAGATTCTTTATTATGAAACTTGTACTGCCAATTATTTAGATTAATATAAAGAACTAGCATCCAAGTAAAATAATTTAATAAAAACAATTTATAGTATGTTTTTCTTTATCTTCTGTAAACCGCAAACAAAAAATAATAAAAAGCAAAATTAAAATTAATTTTAAAAATAGAAATCATATTTACTTTTACTGTACATAACAAGAGCACAAACAACTAAATTATACAAATCTAAATTACAAACAAAATAAAATATTACATTTTTAAACATGTCAAGAAAAATGTAGGCATCTCTTTTCGGTTTTATCACTCTTGAAAATATTTGAATAATTTTATTCATAGTTTAAAAAATTTAGTATTACTTTATAGAATATATGATTTTTTTTTTCAACAATTTTATGTAGGCTGTCAGAAAAAATTTTACACCAAATTATGACTTCTTGTTAATTTAGTTTATAACGTATATAATATATTATATTATTATAGTGGTAGTAATTTTATCTACCATGGGAATAAAATTTGAAAGTAATTAATATATTAAGTGTTTTTAATCAACTCCTTGGCATAGATGGTAGAATTTTCATAATTAAAAAACTGTTTGATCTTTTGTTTTGGTTAATTTTTTTATGTTTTATGATCTTAAGAATCTGAAAATGATTTTTGACATTTCATCTGTCCGTCAATGCATGTCATCTGTCTGACGATGTCACTGTTATCTTTATTTAACACAATCATTTAATATAAACATCAATACAGAGATCATGACCACAAATGTGATACGATGCACCATATATTGAAATTCAAAAATACAAATGGAAAATTTCAAAATGGTGGTTCTTTTATTTGTCCATATTTTTATGGTTCAATTTACAACAAAGTAAATGAAGTAAAAGTGGTTTAATTTTAATTCTCTATATAATTATACCAAACCTCCATTCTCTATGTTAAATATTATTGATTTTAACATTTTGGAAGTTGAATCTACTGTACAAATTTTGTATTCAGTTACAAGGTTCTTTAAAGCCGAATCATAAACATGATCTAGCTGAGAGTGTAGGTCGATAGATGGTTAGGGCCAAGACACTAATTTAAGCTTAGGAAGTTTTTTTTATATAAATGCGTATTTATGAGTTTTAATAAAATTGTACATTGGTTAGTTTGTTCTGGTTGGTTTGCTAAGTACCATAAATCACCCATCTACTTATTAATATTACGAATTAATTTTAAACTAATTAATTAAAAATAATTGTTCTATTTATACTCAAATTATTGAAATGTTTTATGTTTAGGAGTTTGTAAATAGTTCTGTGGATTGGTCGCAATGGGACGAAGCACCTTGGGAGAGGATGGTGGCAGCTCTTATACCTTGCATCCATGGTATTCAGGTAAAATTATTTAAACTAATTTAATTGACTTACATAATTTATTAGCTCAATAGGCGTCAAGGTTATTGTAGTCATGAGTGAGTAAAGTAATGACAATTTGAAATTTGTAATTTGAACTAGTTCATATCAGTAGCATTTTCACTTTAGGATACAAAAATACTTTTACCTGATCTGTGAAACTGTTCTTATTTCTCCCACAAGTGCTCACTTATAGTGAGTATAGGTATAATAATCCCAAAGGACGCTACATGTAGTCCTGAGTTAGATCTCTCATTAAGTCACTCTTGACCAACTATTCTTTTATTATGTTTTTATTTGTCTCATGACATCTCTTATACACATCTTTACTTGATGTGAGCAGAGAAGAGATATATCAAACATCAATAATTTAAAATTAATAACACTTCACTAAAATTGTAAAAATAAAAATACACTTGCATAATATATAAATTGTGTATATATTTTGGTGATGACTTAAATATAACAAGGTGATGATGCATCCTGATAGTGTTCAGGTTTTACTTTGTTTCTGCCTCTTGTATGATAGATGTTGCGTAATTTGAGTTTTAGAATTTTAAAAGACTTTAATGTTCGAGGTACCAACTTGCTATAAGTAAACACATTGAAAAAAAGAAAATTATGTTACGTCTATATTAAACTGTAGAATTTGACTATATATTTCATTCCTTAATTGAGGCGAAGTCTTGTAGATCTGTAGCTCGGTGTAGGCTAAACTCGGTGTTTGTAAATGTGCACAGGTACCTGGCGACGACACTTGATACAAAGTAATTACAATAGTTTAGTCACAAATCACTGTTCACAGTTAGTTATTAAATACAAAGTATAGACAAGCTTCTTTAGTTGAGTTTATCGCAATATCTTTGGTTTTGTAAATTAACAGTTAAGCATGAGCGCATGGCGTAGAATTCAAGCGATACTTATCGGATGAATATGAATAATTACAATAGGCAGATTATAATTGGGTTTGCGACCAAATAAACGGAGCGTATTATCACAGAAAAATTAGTTGCTTTATTATTATTATTATTATTCTATTAGTAGCGTTGTATAGATACATACAGCTTTTATATCCAAACCATAAGACAACCACATCTGTTTTATTAGAGCGTTGCTTGTCCAGTCTCGTGGTTTCTTCAAGAAGCGGTGTTCTTCCGCTTTTGTTAGCCAGAGATAAATCAAAAGGTCAGAAAATATAGCTATATTAAACCTGAATAAAATTACTGTTGATAAGCGGTGAATTCTATTGAGATACAGTAGACTCTCATAAATTCGGATCACGAAAATCCGGACCGAGCGGTAAAATGTTTTAAATAACAATTTGCCGCTTTAGCGCCTTCAATTTTCACGTGATCTTCCGCATTGAATGAATGACATATTTTGTAATGATTCACGCACGATGGAAATTTCCGCGCGGCTGACACGCCCTACCTTGTGTTTTACTTAATTGCAGTCCAGTACTGTATTATGTACATTACAGTAACAGTACCATTAGTTAATGTGTCAGAGTGTAACAAGTGTCGTTGGGTATCGGCATGGGCCGGTATCGATTGCATGTGCGGCTTATCACCGCTCGTATCGGCCCCGCGGCCAACTTATCTCCGACTCCGGGAAATCCGGATTTTTTTGAATCCGGACCGGCATCCGCCACAATAGTCCGGATTTATGAGAGTCTACTGTATGATTATTTTCGGGGGAATACAAAATAAGTACAGAACAATGGACGTGAGGTGTATTACTGTCCATGAAAGCATCATCGTTTTTTCTAAAGTAGGCAGTTCATTGATAAATATAAATCGAGGTCAAAGTTAAAATATTTAAATTTCAAAAGTTTTCTACAATATTTAGACATTTTTGTATATAATTTTCCTCTGACTGTGATGGTAAAAGGATATACGTGGGTTTTTATTTTATGTCCTTTTCTTCGTTTTTTTTTTTTTTATATGGTGATGATGACAAGGTGTTTTTTGCCTTTTGACAACAAGGAAAAGAGTCTTATTTAAACATTTAATTTTTCTAAATATATTTAGTTTATAAGCTTAAAAATGTTTATTGGTGTGTTTAAAAAATAAAATAAATATAAAAATAATTTTATCGTATTTGGAGTATGCGAGAATATCGAGAGTTGTAACAACAAAAAACTTAATATTGTCTAGTAGATCTAGTTGGCAAAAACAGATTTATTTATTGGATGTAATTTTCTCGATTCAAAGTGTCGAGCTGTATTTTATTTGCATATTTCCAATGTAGTTATGCATGTCTTGGAGACTAAATGTATTCAAAATTGTTCAATTTCTTTGACCATTTAGGTTGATTACAATTTAAAAAAATTCTCTGATGTAATAGAATCAGTGGAAATGAGCACATTGCAAATGAAAGTGCCTGAAATTTTCGAATTACTCAGCACAAAGATGTATAAAATCTTGAACATTTGAGAAAATTTCAAGGAAAAACCCTCTACCGAAAATGACCCTCAGGAATGGCGGTTGGTATCGAAAGCTAACTTGATAATAAACTGAATCCATCCTGATTTTTTCATCGTAATTCAGGAAATTCCCAAATAAAATATATCTCAATTAACATATTCCAAAATTATTTTACAAAAATTTAAATTGTTTTGTATTATAGCTTGATAGGAAATCGATCTTAAAACTTGAGCATTCATAACCTTAAACTTGAGTGCCAACATGTTGCTATAATAACAGTAAGGAAATAAAATGTATAAATTAACATATTCAATAAAGTATAAAAAATGACTAATTATATTCAGTTATATATATACTGTATATATATATATATATATATATATATATATATATGTATGTATGTATGTATATTTAAACATTACTTTTTTTCTTTTTGCCTATTGTATAGGGGGCTTGGATTATTCCCATGTAGCCCTTTTGTCTTGATGTATGTATGTATGGTTTAAACTCTGTGTTTAAATAACAATAATTATTAAATGATATGTTTAGGAAAGGTTGGAATCTGTGCTGCATGTATTAGACGTAGCTCCAGTACCGTGGACCAGTGTAATTAAATGCATTGCTGAAGACGCATTGAAGCTTAAACATCCATTGACAAACGCTGTTCAAGAGTGTGTTAACATTATACCTCAGAAACTTATTTTGAAGAAGTATGGATTTAAGAAAGATTTGCTTTTAGGCAAGAAGTCAGTTGTAAGTAAATAAAATTATCATCAAAGACTATTTGTAAACGAGTGGTAAAATATTGGGGAATTTAGTTTTCGCCGGCAATGTTAATTTTCTTGAAAATTCTTCGTTTGTTTAAAAATTAATAAAATATATTATTTGTATACAAAACCTAACTTATAAGACATCATTTTTCTCAGGAAGATGCATAGAATTCATCTATGTAATAAAAAAAAAAAAAAAAAAAAAAAAAATTGAAACGGTTTTGGAGTAAGTATGTTGGATGTCAAAAATGATATTAACTTTTTTTCAGAAAAATCTGTATCACCCAAAAGCAATAGCTTACTACCTATTTCTAAGATATACACAATTTTAGTGTATTATTTGTGAATATATTTAGTAAAAAAATATATATAAATTTGTTACATTTTAAAAATGTAAAAATATATTTTACGTAAAAACTGAATTTTCTCTTTTTTTTCCAAAAAACATTAAAAATAGTAAAATATATTTTATACAGAACTTCTATATATCATTATGTCCAGAAAGGTGCATAGAATGCAGGTGTGTAGTGAAAAAAAAAAGTTAGATGTATCAAATTTGGAGTTTTTTGGTCAAATACCAAAAAATCAAAGAGTAACGGAGCAGAAATTTCACAGAAATGGTGATCAAAAACATACTAATACATTTTTTGCAATTTTTTCAACCATTACTTGAGATTTCTAATATATTTGTGAATATATTTAGGGGGAAAAAAAGTATATGTTACATTTTCTAAATAAAAATGAAGATTTTTCAAAAATTGGTATTCTGACGCTTGAAGGTTAGGGTGACACGTCAACCTTTTAGGGGTAATTAGTAACTTTGTAAAGCTAGGCCTAAGACAATATCATTAGATTTTACTAAGACAATATATACTTTACAAAGAATAACACACATATTCACTTGTATAATCATATAAAACACTATATATAAGACAATTTGCATATCGCCTAGACTTACCATTTTCCATTTAGGTTATGACAAAAATAAACCTTTCACAAACTAGAAATTCACTAAAAACATAAACTTTAGATATAAAAACACATATATTGTAACTTGTATACAAAATATATACAATTTGTATAAACAAACCTTCAAAATAAAATAAATATGTATTCCCAAACTATATGAGCTAAGTCATTTGTTACAGTATTTACATCGCACCATTGTGTATGTTCCGGGATCAAAACAAAACCTTAATTTTCAATGCACAAGTTTGTAACATACACAAAATTAAAGATTGAAACCTAGTCTTTCGAATGTAGTAAAATATAATAGAGTCTAGGGACTACGAAATCTCAAGGAGACCAAAATATTCAGCAAGCCACATCGTAGACTGTATATAACTCGTAAACTATATAACTTAGGATGATTTCGTCTTCATAGTTCGAAAGAGGAAGAAAAATACTATATAATATTGTCAACTTGTAACATTTGGACAAGTTTTACCATTTCGAAAAAAAATATATGAACATATAGGTGATATTTTCTATATAAAACTCGCCGCGGCAAATTGTCGGAACCTGGCGTTATGAACGTCAACTTCAGTCAAGTTGTGTTTTTCTATTTTACGCAACTTTAATTTTTCTAAACCTGGTTATGAAAGATTGAAAGATTGCCTTTTCAATGGTATAGAATACATTTCGATAATATAATGTCTACTAGGATAAAAGTTGAATTGCAAAAAATGTAATTTTTAGCGTGTAAATAGCGTTAAAATTCTTGATTTGGTTTAATTTTTATATAATAAAAACTATACTAGTTGGAAACATTTGAAAAAAGACGGTTTTGAAGAGAAAGACGCGATCTATCAAGCAGTGTTATGTCAGATGTGACTGACTGAAATTTCGAAATAAGAAAAATAGGCACGAGATGAATGTTTTGTTTAAAACTTGTTAACGTAAAACTTTGACGTTTCGCATAAAAAAATATGCGAATTTCACCAATTTTTGGAATATTATTTATAACGTTTTGTGGTATTTTTTTTTTTGCATGATATGCATCTACGGAACATTAGCTTTCCAACGGTATTTTATTTATTGTGATGGGACCATTCTAAGTGGGCGTAATGGTGAATTGCAAAATACATGATTAAGAGTTGGTGAAATCACTTGGGAGCACGTGGGCGACCTACTGTAGGTCGCCGTGCCGGTTTAAGGGTTAATGAATAGAATGTCCTATAGAAAATTTGGAATTTAATTATTACATTCTTCTTTAGAATCATGATGTACTCATTTAAAGTTGTCTTTTAGCTTCATTCAAATTACTTAATAAAACTATAATAACAGTAACATTTTTGTTTCAATGCTGATATAATATTGATGTTTTCAGTTTCCATTTTTGAGTTACGATAATTATATTTTATGAGTTTATTAGGACTAAAGTACTTAAAAATCCCTAGTTATTAGTTTTGTCTAAATTGATTTAACAGTTTCTGAGAGATCAGTGGTGATAAAGTTGCAGAAATGTTTGTAAAATTTATTTTTTGGATCTAGTCAGGGAGTGAAGTCAAAATTTTATATATATGTGTGTGTGTGAAATTTCAAGATCAAATTTTTCACAATCATAATATACATTTTTTTTATAGACTAGAAAGTATAATACAGTTGAACTAGAATAATTCTACCTTCCATAATTCGAATATTTTGTTTATCCCTGACATTTTGTATAATAAACAATGTTAAAATAGCAGATAATTCAAATTATATTTAGGATAATTTGAACTTTCAGTGGTACTAATACAGTATATTTTGTGATGTTAATTCTATTTATACATGGATGGTTGTTCAGAAAAACTTATTTTAATAATGATTGGGAAATCCACAAAACCTCGTTGTTTCGAAAATGTCAAATCAAAGCAGTTGAGTATATCTCTATTGGAAGAACTTGGATGACAAATGCAATTTTCAAGGAAAGGCTATTAAAAATTGATAAAAAATATGGAAAACAAATATGAAAAATCTTTCTCTTGATTGACAACTGCACTGCTTACAACACTATTTCAACTATAGAAAATGTAAAAGTGGTCATTTCCCACCAAACATGACTTCTGTTGTTCAACCTATGGTCCAGGGGATCATAAAGAAATCTCACACATTTCTACAGACGGTTGTTGGTTGAGAATATTCTCACAGAAGACAGCAATGCATTGTAACAATTTAAAAAAGGGATGAAGTTATCTATTTTATTTATTAATTTGTTCATTTGCTCGACTATAGGGCGCCAGGTTTGCTTTAGCATACCAATTTAGAAAAAAGAATGAATTTAATTATTTATAAGATCTCTGGGGTCGTAAGCTCTTTTTACAGTGTACTCACAGTGATTCTGGGTTTCAAAAATGAAAACACTTGTCTCTGAAATATTACATAAAAATTTATTAAACATAAAACACATTAGATTCATGTAACAGAAATAAAAAAAGAAAAATTTATATAAGACATCTTACATCCTATCAATATTACTATCATTTGAAAAAGAATCTAATCAAATTATATTAATAACTTTAAGTTATTTAGTTGCAACTCCAAAAATTAATGAAAAAGGATTTTACTTTACTTCTCATAGCAAATATTTTAATTATAAAAAATATAATTTTTACTGAAATTGAGAATTAGTTTTATTAATAAAACAAATAACTTTATTTGATCATATTATTTTACTTAAAGACTCCTCAACAAACACATTGAATCTTATTAATGAAATACATAATTTTATGATATCAAATATATATCTTGAAAGTATATAAAAAAGTCTAAATTGTTCAAAGTACATATATATGGTTAAATAATGAAAGTCTAAACGTGTTATACCAAATCACGTTATGTTCTTTATAAAAGAAAACACTTTTCCTCGAAGGATGATTCGTGTCTTTCCATGTGACTGCGTGCTAATTTTAGAGATGCTTTGTCCACTATCAACGAATTGTCTTTTGTTCATCGCTCACGAGATTTATTTTGTTGTACATGTATTACAACCAATTATTAATGTCTTATGCTAACTTTAATTGTTCCATATATCTTATAGAAGAGTTCTTTGTCGAGAATTCGAAAATCACGTGGCAGCGATTGCACAACATAATTAAAAATTGCAAGTTATTACGCCTTTTCATTTAAAAGTTTATTTATTGAAAACAATATTGTCTTAGCACTTTTGAAATTGTTAATACACCATGTCTTTCACAAATTTAACTTCTGAACACATTTTTTAATGTTCTAACAGAAACTCGGAGAACTGCCATTCATAGGTCTTAGAGCAACTAGCCCCAAACGAAGACTGATCTAAGCACGAGATTTTTCTCTCTTCCGCAAGAGAGCTGTTCCGGTAAACGTTACCAAAGTTCAACATACTCCCCACATAACACAAAATTTTACATATTCTATTTATAAAAAACAAATTATACTAAAATTGACATTATTACATATTTGGTTTTCTTGAAAATCTATTTTTCTTTTATTTATGAAGTTATTGAATAAAATCATGATTTGAACAGCCTGTTTTCGGCGCTAAACCGCGGATTTTAAATCTATTACAAATTATGATTTTTCACATCACCACAAAACCCCACAAAAGATTTGTATTACAATACAAGTATTGTACTATAAATCTTTTCTATATATATAAACTCAATTCGAAAGAAAAACCCAAAATGTGAAAAATTTTTCAATAGATTTTCAAGATTCCTTATTTCAGCAGTTAAGGACCTCATAAAGAAAATAAGTATCACTAGTATACCTAATTTAAGAAAGATTCTCTTTTTACATAAAAACTAAAAAATCTATTTGCTAAAATCCTATTTCACTATCTCAATTTATTTGAGTCATCATAACTCATAAATATTAAAATATACGAATCAATTAGTGCTAAGCCTTATCTCTATTTATCCAATAAAACCCATCATCAGTTTCCTTTCCAACCTCGTTGGCGGAAACTTTCCATCAACATTTTTTTGTTGACAGGATCCCGTCACTCAAAGCTTATCTCCCAGACAGCCGTCTATATACTTTTTTTTTTACGTCTCATCCTCTTTGCCAAGACGACATTTCTACATCCTTTGAAAATCTACCTTTGACTCTAGATATTCATCTGAATCATTTTCCAACTAAACACAATTACAATTTAAGACCTCTCATTTTTAATTAACATTATTACAAAATTATTTACTTATTATTCAAAATTACTTCAATTCACCTTAACTTTTCAATTCAGATTTTAATTTTATTATTTATTTTAGTTTAAATCCAATAACTATTTATTCTCTATCAAATTCTTAATTACTCTTTGTCTCGCTGGGATAACATGTTAACTACTGATTTTACAATTACAAAAAGCTCTTTTCTTCAACTAAAATTTAAAATATAACATCATTATTACAAAAAATATAAACTCACTTACAAAACTCATCTATTTATTTCAAAATTACTTCTTTACCATTGTATCATCTCTCAGTATTCTATCTTAAAATTATTTCCATCTTATCTTTCATATTTTAATAATTCAAGTTGCATTAATCCCCAAACAAATTCTTCATAATAAAAAACTCCTTATTATTTACCTATATTCTTTCATAAATAATCTCCTTATTTCAACGTAGCTTCCTTTAAAAAACATAATAATCGTCGTTTATCCGCAGAATTCCTCAAATCTCCTCTTGTTTCATTAAAATCGTCGCATATTTCCTTTATTTCATTAAAATCGTCGTATATTTCCTTTATTTCATCGCAGTACTCAAAAAACCTCTTAAAAACTAAAAATTTACCATTAATGCAACCTAACTACCTTTTTTATAAAAGTTTATTAACAGAACAACTTCACTTTAAATACCACTTTACTCAACAATTCTGTAAACTCATCATCTTCATATAAAAACTCAAAAATTCTTTCATTTAAATTACTTCATTAAAATCTCCTTTGTCATCAATCACTTAAATACAAAAACTCAAAAAATAATAAAATTTACATTGTTTTCCCAGCTAACACCGTATTTCATCAAAATCTTTAGACATCTTTATCTAATAACTTCTCACAATCATCTAGTGTTTTAAATTCAAACATTATTTATTAAAAAATCGTTAATTATTTATTTCATTTATAAATCTCATCAAAATCTCTCTTATTATTTTTAATTTATTACTCCTTCCTTTAAAAAACAAAAACTTAACCTCCCTCATTCATTATTTATTTTAACATCAAAAAAACTTAAAAACTTAATTATTATTTGTCTTGGCAAAACTCACATAAATTCTCAAACTTTAATCAACTATTCTTCATATTTTCAAACCACAAATCACTTAAAACTAACAATTTTTTATCTCATATTATCTAATAATCCTTAATATTTATCAATGTCAAACATACAACTTATCGTTTTACAATTTAACATCTAATTACCTATTCTAATCAGTTAATTAACCTTTTTACAGTTTTATAAAACTTTTCGTTTTATTTTATAAATACCCTCCTTTTGTCACGTCCGATTTATTCTTGCATATGCAGATCGATCACTTCTATATATATATCCTACAATTTGTTTTCAATCAACATCTGTCTAAAATTTATTACATGAAGTTTTTTTTTTTTTTTTTTTTATGTAATAATGTCACACTTACTTATGCATTTTTCTTCCTAACCTCTCCTACCACAGTCCTTCTAACCGTCTACTTTATACCGTGCATACTTCTAATTGCTCTTTAGACTCTTACACAGAGTAACATGTTGCGACGTTGAAATGTGCAATGGTTGAATGCAATATCTCTACTTGATTCAAGATAAAGCCCAAAACACATCTCTATTTCACAACACGCCCTCTTATGCAGTCTCAGAATGCCTTATTCTTACGAATAAAACATTCTATTTTGACTACACAAACGCTCAGCCATCCACCCAAAATGTTCATGTACTTCTTAAATGCATCTACACGAAGAAAATTTTAAAATTCATAAAAAATTTCATTAAAATAGTTTCATCCAAAGTTGAAATAATGTTTATTTTACCAATCTTATTACTAGCATCGCCGATTTTCTGTTTATGTATTCCTTTCTAGATGTTATTATTCAAATTCAAAAAGAAAATTTTATTTTTAAAATTTATTCTAAGTTTTTTTACTTAGAAATTTACTTTTAATTCTATTAAAGTTATTTAAGTAATCTACTTTTGTTCTTGTTTACTTTTTTTTAAAGCCAATTATCCTTTATTTAAGTAAATTTTATTCGAAAACGCAACTTAAATTAGAATTATACGTCAAAGGTTTTTTATTTTCCTAGACAGCATTTTGGTAACACCCTATATTTCGTCTCAATGTCATGCATAGGAATTTATACCTGACTAAGGAATAAACAATCTCCCCTAGCTGTATGAAGCAATATATCTGTCTACTGATAAGAAGTGAACCTTTTAGCTCCAACTAGATTCTATTTCTCTCGTCATTATTGAATATTTTATTGAATCCACCTATTTAATATTGAATATTGTTTCTTCAACGTTACTCTGAATCCTCGCTTCGAACTAACTATCTTATCTATGTCACGTAAAATCAATATTTATTCCTTTCATAAACATGCAGAGTTATTTACTAACAATCTTGCAGCTCCAATGATCCTCTCCTAACATTTTCAAATATTCTAGTTTGCCTTAAAAGTTTTCTTATATTACACAATTTATTTTTAAAGTGTTCTGTTTTCTAATCAAATTATTTATTTAACGTTAAAATTTATTATTATCAATTCTTTAATTATTTATGAAATATATTTCCTTAATTGAGTGACATTGTATGTCCCTTTAATTACTTCAGAGTCTATTGTACTAATTACATATGCATTTTCTAATTTAATTTTTAAAACTTTAAACGGACCTTGATACAATAAGAAAAATTTCTTTATTTCTCTCCTCAAATTTGATGACAGATAGTGATTTTTAACCAAAACTAAATCTCCTACCTCAAATTTTGTTGGTTTTAGTTTTTTATCATGATATTTTTTCCGCTGATTTGCTTTTAACTTCAAACGTCTTCTCGCTAAAACTATTTTTTCTTCAAAATCTATTATTTTTCCCGGAGGAAATTTGCATAGTTGGTTATAAATGCGCGGACACTCCTTTTTAAACATAATTTCATACGGACTATCATTGATGGATTCGTGTATGGATTGATTCATACAATTTTCTATAAATTTTACATAAAGCGGCCATTTTGTATGTTTATTGTGTACATAAGTCCTAAACATTCGACCTAGTTCTCTCATGCAACGCTCACTGGGATTCGACTGAGGATGATATACTGATGTGTGCCTAACTTGAATATTATTATTTATCAATTTTTCTTTCCAAATTCGTGATTGAAACTGACTACCGTGGTCACTTAAAATTATTTTTGGTTTCCCTATTTCCTTTACATATTCATTAACTATCTTATTTGCCAAAACTGTCCCAATTGCTCTCTTTATAGTATATAATTTTATAAATTTCGAAAAAACATCCAGTACTACAAATATATATTTAACCCCACCACTTCCAGTCGGTAATTCTCCAAATAAATCCACTGCTACCAAATCTAACACATTTTCGGGTAAGATGTTCACCATTAATCCTTCATTTTTTATATTTGATACTTTAGTTTTTTGACATAAATCGCATGGCCTAATTTGTAATTTTATTTGTTTTTCTAAATTTGGGAATTCGTATAGTCCTTTTAATATTTTATAACACTTTCCCGCACCAATATGTCCGTATCTTTCATGACAATCATTTATTACAATTTCTATTAAAGATTTTGTTAAACAAATTTTGTGAATTCCATTTTTCTTTGACTTTTTAAATAAAACACCATTATAGATAACATAACATTCTCTTAACTTATTAAATTTAACAGATTGGTCTTCTAATAGTTTAATAACTCTTATACAATATTCATCTTGACTTTGTTCCACATTTAAACGTTTAAAGGCATTTCTTAAAATTCTATCTTGTTTTGCTAAATTTTTATCAATTTGTGTTTGAAAAATTTTAATTAAATGTTCATCTCCTGTCTTGATGACTTCATTGTGATCCGTTCGCGAGATAACATCTGCTACAATATTTTCCTTCCCTGGACAATACTCAATTTCTAAGTTATACTCCTGTAAAAACAATATCCATCTCAGAAGTCTACCATGTGTTAATTTACAGTTTTTTAAAAAGGTCAAGGCTTTGTGGTCCGAACGTATAGTCGTTTTGTTTCCTAACACATAATTTCTAAACTTTTTACATGCGAAGACTATACTCAATAATTCTTTCTCTGTGACCGTGTAATTAACCTCACTATTTTGTAAAGTTCTGCTTGCGAACGCAATGACCAGATGTTCATTATTTACGTCCACTTGATACAATACTGCTGCTAAAGCTTTATCCGAAGCATCTGTGTTTAAATAGAAAGGCTCTTGGAAATTAGGGTGTTGTAAAATTATCGTTTCTAAGAAAACCTGTTTTATTTTTTCAAATGTATTTCTGTCTTCCTCTGTCCAATTCCAAATTTTGTTATTATTTCCTAAAAGATGTGTGAATTTACTAGTTAACTCTGCATAATTTTGTTGAAACTTCCTGTAATAATTACATAAGCCTAAAAAACTTTGTAATTGTTTGATATTTTTTGGTGTGGGAAAATCTTGTATTATTTTAATTTTTTCTTGGTCTGGCTCTATTCCTATATCTGATATATTATATCCTAAAAACTTTATACCTTTTTTGCAAAAAACAGACTTTTTTATTTTAATAGTTACATTATAAGTTTTAAGTCTTTCAAATAACTTTCGCAAATGTCTCATATGCTCTTCAAACGATTTTGACGCTATACATACATCATCTACATAAACTGTTGTGAATTCCAAAACTTCAGGCCCTAATACCATACTTAATCCTTTTTTAAATAATGAAGTACTAACATTTAAACCAAAAGGGAGTCTTTTGAACTGTAAATTTCTACCATTGAATGCAAAAGCAACATATTGTCTAGATTGTTCATCTAATTCTATCTGCCAAAATCCACTAACCAAATCTATACTAGAAATATATTTAACTCCTTCAAACCTTTGCAATATATCATCTATCTGTTCAGGTGCTTCTCGATCTGGTATTATTATTTGATTTGCTTGCCTAGCATCTAAACATAGTCTTATGGACGAATCTTTCTTAATTACACATACTAATGGGTTCGAAAATGGGCTATTTGAATCTTCTATTATATCATTGTCAATCATTTTTTGAATTTCCTTAGCTACAGCTTCCTTTTTTGAATGTGGTATTGCATAAGATTTATTTATAAATTTACTATCTTCCTTTACATTTAATTTGGCTTTATAATTTAACATTTTTCCTGGCTGATCCGAAAATACTTCTTTGAAATCATTTAATACAGTTTTTAATTCTTGTTTTTCGTTATCTAAATTTAAGTTACATTCTTCTAAAATTTTCTCTACAATTTGTGTCCATTCTACATCTTCATAGTTATTTTCATAATATTTTGAATCAAAATCTTGAAAAAAGTTTGTAGCTACGTCATTAATTTGCAATTCTTCATAGTCAAAATCTGTCTCATCATAACAATTTATTTCTGCTTTAGTCCTACACAATTTTAATTTATAACATTCTACTTGCGAAATTTGTTTTCTAAACTTTGTTTGAATTATTTTATCCTCTACATTAAATTTAATTTTTTCTTCATCAAAATCAATTTGAGCTTTCTTTTGTTTTAAAAAATCACATCCTATAATCATTTCAATATTTAGACCTCTAACAATTAAAAAATTTACTGCAACTACATCTTTTCCAATTTCTACATCTATAAAAGCTTGTTTTGTAATCCTCTTGCTACGCACACCTGTTACTCCCACTATTGTTAAGTTACATACTGGCAATTCCAAAATCTTATCATTATTTATAGTTAGCTTCTTATAAATTTCTTCATTCATAACAGTAATTTCAGAACCTGTATCAATTAAACATTTAAATTCTTCTTTATTAATTTTCACATCAATTTCTATTAACTCTCCTTTTATAGGCTGTATGCTTACATTATTATAATTTTCTTCATTTAACAATTCTTCTCTAATGTCTACATCAATGTTATTATTATTTTTGGTTATTATAGATGAAATTGTATTTTTTGAATTTACTATTTTAGGCCTATTTTGATTTTTAGACAACAAAGCTTGGGCCCTATTCACTGTTGTCCATTTTGGTTTCCCTGTGGTCTATTACCATTTCCCTTATTTCCCTGATCATATCTTTTTTGTTGAAAATTTGGCCTAAAACCTTGATTCATTCCATTACCATTTGCCCTATTAAAATTTTGTTGATTTGTCAACATAGGCCTATTACTGTTATTTTGCATATTAGGTGGTGGAAATCTAGTAAAATTATTAGGTCCCCTAAACCTATTCTCTCCCCTTGTCTCTTGAAAATGGGGTGGTGCCCTAAATCGAAATCCTTCCTGTAATAATTGCTGTGTTTGAAAATTTTTATACATGGGTCTGTCCATATTCATCCCATTGTCCCCCTGTCTTGTCCTATCTGGTCTTAATAACTTTTGACTTTCTTGCCAACTTAAGATTAACTTTTCTAGGTCATTAACATTTTTAGGCCTCGCTGCTAACATCATTAACTCTAGTTTTTCAGGCATTTTCCTACTTATATGTCTTATAAATGTATCCATAGACATGGGCGGATCTAAAAATTGTGTCTTATTATATAAGCTCATCACATATCTAAATACTTCTTCCATTGGTCCCCTAAAATAGCTTCCTACCAATAATTTAGTTTTCAATTGTTCCTGTTTCTCTTCGGACCAAAACCTATCTAGAAATGCTACTCTAAACTCTTCAAAACTACCCCACTCATTTTTGTGTGCTTCAAACCATAACTCTGCTTCACCTTTAAAATATTTTCTTAAACAACCTAGCTTTATCTTCCATTGTCCCCCATTTATTTTATTAAATGTCTCTATAGCTTCTATAAATACCTTCGGATGTGGTTCTAACCTTTCATTTTGAAACTCTGGGATTATAGTCTCATTAATTATATTCGCGCTTGTATAAGTACCCTGACTTATGCTACCCTGTTCTACAAAGTTCTCCCTTATTTTTTGCATAAACTCTCCTTCGAATTTTAAATTTAGGCTATTAATCTGGTCCTCTACATTGTTTTTTAACTCTAAAATTTCTTGTTTTTCTAGATTCTTCTGTTTTCCTACTTCTAAGTCTAACAAGGTTATTTTTTCGTCTGTTTTCCCTAACTGCATCTCAAACTTATCTACTCTATTGTTTACATCACTCTTAACCTCTAAAATTTCTTTACAAATTTTGTTTTCAACAACCTTTAGATTATTTTTAGCTTCTATTTGATTACTTAACAACTTTACTTCTGTTTCAGATTTAACATTACCAATTTCCTTAACTATACTACATATTTTATCAGACATATCTATTTCCACTTTAACAATTTTTTCATCAAAATTATTTTCTATATCTAACCTAGTTTGCTTAATTTCTTGTCTTAGGCCCTGTTCTATATTTACATAACCTTCTTTAAATTCAGCCCTAGTTTCATCAAATTTTTTGTACATTTCTTCTTTTAAATCTAAATTATCTTGTCTTAGCTCTAATTTACTCAGTTTCAAGTCATTATCTATTTTATCCAGTTTAACATTATTCTGTTCAAGTTTAATATTAAAATCTTCTAGTTTAGCATTGATTTCCAGCTTATTTTGATCAAATTTATTACTTATTTCTTTTAATTCCAAATTGTTTTGATCAAACCTATTATTTATACATTCAAACTTCTTATCATTATCTCGTTTAAAGTCTAAACTACCCTGATCAATTTTATTGTTTAACACTACATTGTTTTGCCTTGTTTCTTTCATCATTTCTTCTAACATTCTCATTACTTTATCATCTCTATCTACTTTATCCTGTTCACCAATCCTAACCTGTTCAATTACCCTAACCTCTTCAGCTCTTAATTCCTTATCTGAATTTTCTTCTACAATTTCTACCCCTGGTGTTTCTACTAATTTTTTATTCATATCTTCACACTTTTCTTTACTATTTAGAATCCTATCACTATCAAACCCATTAAAATCCGAACCTGAACTACTATTCGCGTTCACACTTGAACGTCTACTATTACTACTACTACTTATTTCTTGATCTAAAAAATTTTGTGCAAATTGTTCATTTGTTTGCTCATTACTTTGCGATTCCTTCTGTAAATTATCAAAAATATCCCCCGTAAATTCCAATGGCTCTATATTATTTAAAGAATTTTGATTTCCTAATCCTACCTGTTCATCACTATTATTAACATTTACAATTTCTAACTCCATTTTTATCTTATTATATTTAACACAAAAAATTTTTAAAAAAGAATCTTTCTTATTATGATAGAGAGAGTCCTTACCTTGATTTTAAGAGTTCTCATTACCAAAATCACTGTTTATTTCGACTAAAAAGGCCCACAGTTGCGGCGACATTTGTAACAATTTAAAAAAGGGATGAAGTTATCTATTTTATTTATTAATTTGTTCATTTGCTCGACTATAGGGCGCCAGGTTTGCTTTAGCATACCAATTTAGAAAAAAGAATGAATTTAATTATTTATAAGATCTCTGGGGTCGTAAGCTCTTTTTACAGTGTACTCACAGTGATTCTGGGTTTCAAAAATGAAAACACTTGTCTCTGAAATATTACATAAAAATTTATTAAACATAAAACACATTAGATTCATGTAACAGAAATAAAAAAAGAAAAATTTATATAAGACATCTTACATCCTATCAATATTACTATCATTTGAAAAAGAATCTAATCAAATTATATTAATAACTTTAAGTTATTTAGTTGCAACTCCAAAAATTAATGAAAAAGGATTTTACTTTACTTCTCATAGCAAATATTTTAATTATAAAAAATATAATTTTTACTGAAATTGAGAATTAGTTTTATTAATAAAACAAATAACTTTATTTGATCATATTATTTTACTTAAAGACTCCTCAACAAACACATTGAATCTTATTAATGAAATACATAATTTTATGATATCAAATATATATCTTGAAAGTATATAAAAAAGTCTAAATTGTTCAAAGTACATATATATGGTTAAATAATGAAAGTCTAAACGTGTTATACCAAATCACGTTATGTTCTTTATAAAAGAAAACACTTTTCCTCGAAGGATGATTCGTGTCTTTCCATGTGACTGCGTGCTAATTTTAGAGATGCTTTGTCCACTATCAACGAATTGTCTTTTGTTCATCGCTCACGAGATTTATTTTGTTGTACATGTATTACAACCAATTATTAATGTCTTATGCTAACTTTAATTGTTCCATATATCTTATAGAAGAGTTCTTTGTCGAGAATTCGAAAATCACGTGGCAGCGATTGCACAACATAATTAAAAATTGCAAGTTATTACGCCTTTTCATTTAAAAGTTTATTTATTGAAAACAATATTGTCTTAGCACTTTTGAAATTGTTAATACACCATGTCTTTCACAAATTTAACTTCTGAACACATTTTTTAATGTTCTAACAGAAACTCGGAGAACTGCCATTCATAGGTCTTAGAGCAACTAGCCCCAAACGAAGACTGATCTAAGCACGAGATTTTTCTCTCTTCCGCAAGAGAGCTGTTCCGGTAAACGTTACCAAAGTTCAACATACTCCCCACATAACACAAAATTTTACATATTCTATTTATAAAAAACAAATTATACTAAAATTGACATTATTACATATTTGGTTTTCTTGAAAATCTATTTTTCTTTTATTTATGAAGTTATTGAATAAAATCATGATTTGAACAGCCTGTTTTCGGCGCTAAACCGCGGATTTTAAATCTATTACAAATTATGATTTTTCACATCACCACAGCATTTAAAATCAATCTCATATATTCTTCTTATATTCTTATATTCATATATTCTTCTTACATCACGAATGTGTAAGCAAGATGCTTGGGATGCAGTGATAGCAGAGACAGTCAAGAATTGTTTTAAAAAAGCTAGTTTTTTGTGTTGAAAAAAGAAAGTGAAAGACCTGACGAAAATATAGATGAAGGAACTCCTTCAGTTGACACCTGGGAGGAAATTGTGACAGATCCCATCACATATGAAGATTTCGTCAATGTTTATGAAGACGTTGCAGTGTGTGGCGAGCTCAGTGATGCGAACATAATCACTGAGCTCACCAACAATGCCAGCCAGGCTGAATACGACGTATCTGGAGATGAAGAAATCGAACCTGACAACCAGGAACAACCTATCTCTGAGTCCAGTAGATGCGTCAATTTACATCTGTCAACTCAGGGTATTTTTTTAAAGCCAAAATAACTTGAGTGATTCAATTTTTCAATCAATAAATTATTTAGATCGTCATATTATGAGTGAAAGAATTAAATCACGAAAACAATAAATGATTTCTCATTTTTTCCAGTAGGCCTAAAACAATATGTACAGTAAATGTAATTTATTTATTATGTATAGTAATTCTGGACTAAATTTGACTTTTTTTACACATTTATATAAGTAACTTTCTACAGTACATGTTTTGACACTTATTTTGTTTAAAAAATAAACTTCTGTGTTGAAATATGAAATTAGAGTTTATTTTTTGCCCTTAATTTGGTTAACTCGAATTTCTTTAATGGTCCCTAGGTTTGAATTATCCAAGTTCGACTGTATACAAAAATTGAGAGAGGTACTCTAAGTGGTGACTGCCACGAATCTTTCCTCATTATCAATTTCTATTTGTTATTGTTGTTCTAACTTAACATAACTTTTAATGAGATGTTTATCTAATTCAAACTAAAAACTTACCTGGAGTTATTAATAATCCAGAGATAGTAATTTAAAAAAAAATTCTTAGAAGAGCTTTTTTTTTTTCACAGAGAAAACACATTTTAAAACTGTGCTTATCTTTTATATTATTTAAATTTGATTAATTAATTTTGATTATGTATATTTGTAATTGTTACTTCCTGTTTTTCTAGTTGATAAATTTTAATTGTATATATATATATACACACCATATATATATATATATATATTTATTAGTAATACTTATTTATTGTTTTTCCAGACAGTAATAAAACGTATTCTACTGCTAGATCAAGAAAGTGCATTGCAAGACGTTTTGAAAATAGCAGAGTCTATCACCGACAAATGTTTTTCACATCAAATTATTTTAAAATATTTAATTGAGAAAGAGTAAGTATAGTTAGTTATTGTTATAGTACAACTGGTGCTGTTTATAGATTTAAAAAATGTATGGTTACTTATGGTTAAATGTAACCTTCTTACTTTCAAAAATGGTTAAAAAGGGTCAATTTACCTTTAGGGCAAGGTTATTTAAGTTACAATTATTAATTGATTTCTTTATTTTAATTGTACTAAACAAAATATTTGATTAAGGGCACCATGTGAACAGTTCTTATTTATTTTAACGTAACCTCAAGAGTTACTTGAACATTTGACTCTGGTGATTGAAATAAGACTCATTTATATAATTTATTTACTGTTGAGTTATTATTCTACACCATCTTACCTCCCTAAGAAATATTACGGGAAAATATCAATAATAAAAAAAAATTGCATCTTTTGAGAAATAGTGATTGATATTATCTGATGTTGTGGATGTATGAGAAAGTTATTCCAATGTTTTTCTATAGTTTATTTTCATTAAAGTGAAGATTGTTTAATTTTTTTTAAATATTCACAATTGCTATAAACTCTTGATTTATTAAATGAAATATATTTTTTCTTCTTTCTGGTTTTAAAGTACATTTGATAATGATGGATTGTTGATTCTTGATATACTTGAATTGGCCATTTTTTATTATTTGTGTACATAAAAAATTAATACGCAGTGTTTGGAAAGAATGAATCAACTCCAATTATCAAGTGATAAACCTTTGAACATGATAAAGGTGAAAAACACCAACATAATTTAGGGCCATGTCGGAACTTAAAACTAATATTAGTAGTCTAAGAAAGGAATCCAAGGCTAAAACTAGACCTGAGCAGTCAAAATAACTAAGATTATATTCAAACATCAGAAAAACCATAAGTCACAGAACTACACAACACAATGTTGTAGGCAAACATCATGTTGAAACGAGATCTTAAATTGGTCAAATAACAAAACAGAGTTTGTGGTTTTTGGGTGAACAGTCTTTTGTCCTCTCTTTGAAAAGTTTAGCACATGATCTTATTGATTACTCCTCATGGAAATTTAATTGACAAAATTATAGCTTTATTTAATGAAGAGGAATAATTTGGATAATTTTAATTATTATTTTTATTAATGGAACCCATAATGGTGTAACATCCTAATTCCATAACCAAACCTGCAAATAAATCTCATTCACTCGTCTTCCATAAATTCAACTTCCGTCCCTTGACAGATACTGGCACCTGGCGACCTTCTCCAAAACTAAGCATCGCATGACATGCACGCGCAAAGTCCATCCGCTGGTCAGGCTATCGGATCTAAAACTCTAGTCTAGTCTACCTGTAATTATTCGCCATGTGAACGTCTTTTCGTAGCTCCGTGAGACACATTCCTTCTTGTCTCAAAACTTACAACCTTCTCGTCTCAAAATTTACTACATCCTCGTCTCAATATGTTAGTCTACAGTTTTGTGCGCTCAAGTGTTCTAAAATGTTAAATAAATTTTTATTTTCACGGCACAAGATCACGTGCTCCGCGACAGGATTTTCCAGCTAATACGCTGGTTGGAGAAACCTAGCAATTCTTGCCTCACATTGCATAGACCAGCGAAAGATCTTAACATGTTTCTACCTGTTTGCAAAACACGTTTTGTTTAATATATCTACAGAGTTTCAAGTGCACAAAAGTGATGTTTTTTTTTTTAAAAACTGACTTTGCAGAACCTTGACTAAACTTACATTGTACATGTGTCTAAATTGCTTCAGCGAATATGTTTTTCTTAAAGCTATCTTTTAGATGTAGACTTGTGTAGTTATTTATAAATTATATAACAAATCATTGGGTGGAGCCTGCATGCAAACTTTCGGTCCTAACAACCTCCAAGAGGTTATTTTCTAAATTAACATAATTGACGTCAATTTAAAAATTTCAATATCCAAAATTTATATATATTTTTTTTTTTTCTATAAACTTCTCATTTTATAATAAATTCTTGTATTTAAAATATATAAACTTATTGGCCAATATAGCATTTAAGAAATTTATCAAACCAGTAATATTATGTAACTTTAGTCTAGTGATGAAACTGTTTACAATAGATATGAATTTTTCGTATTTAAAACATCAAACTCATTTATAAATCTTTACATTGTTAAATTCTGTAACTGTTTTGAAAAACTATCATCTCATAAAGTAAAAAGGGGGGGGAATAAATATCAGTATTTTTTTTTTTTTTTTTTTTATTCTAATTTTACATTAAGGGCGTATAATCTTTTTTTTTTGGATTAATTATAATCCTGTTAATTATTAAGCTGTGCTCATTGTCTTTTTTTTTTATTGTTAAATTTTGTAACTATATATATGTAAACTAAAAAGGGGGGATAAATTTTTAGAATCTATTGATTAATTTTTTTATTTAAATTATTATATGTTACATTAAGGGCGTATAACTTTTACTAATTATGATCTTGTTAATCATAAGATTTTTTTTTACTGATGATTTGTGTCAGGATGTCTTTCTAAGTTGTAAATGACAAAATCTGAACCATCGAAAATTCTTCTGTTTAAATAAACTTGAGCCTTGTTAATTACTAAATTTGTCTTTGTCTTTTTTTATTTTTATTTTTCAAACATTGTTACCATTTGGTTCCGCCTTTGGTTTAATTTAAGTCCCCTGGTAACAATGGTAGAGTAAAATAATAGAACATCACACTTTTTAAATTATTGTCAACTTCATATTAGTTGTAAACAAGAATGTGATCTCAAATTTTTACAGAATACATGGAAGGTTGGGCTTTTTAGTATTGGTAGATATGGCTAAAACGACGAGTTAACCACAGCCTTTATTATTTCTGCTATATTATGCCAAACATGTCATTTGATTCAAATCACTATTAAATATAACATTACAAACAATGTGATATATGTTTTAATGCATATAGTTATGATTTCTAATCAAAATATGTGTGTTTAGCAGGGCTTAATTTTTATCATGATGACATCTAAATGTCAATTTGTTTTCTTAATTGACATTTATATATTATAAATATTATATCTATATCATAAAGCCCATCTAGATGTGATAGTTTGTTACTCTAAAAAACATAAGTGTTTTTTTTGTTTATATTATTTTTGTTTATTAAACATCTTAAATTAATTGATTCAAATTATGCTCACAGTAACTACCAGGCGGCATTGGAAGTGCTTGCAGGACTAGATTCTGAAGTTGCATCAGCGTGTAAGGATTATATCTTGAATTTAGCAAGACAGTACTTGAAAATTAATAGCATGGAAAAAGTTGGACACTATATTAAAATACTTCCCTTGATTTGTACTGATGCCGAATGGTTTCCAGCCAAGAAATGTTATTCTCTCAAGGTATGCATTACTTTTTTTAAGTTAAATTATAAACTTTTCTTCTTTTTTTAAAATTGTTAATTTAATATATTTGTATTTATATATATATATATATATATATATATATATATATATATATATATATATATATATATACAGTAGACTCCCGTAAGTTCGGCCTCGGTTAGTTCGGTCTCCGCTTAGTCCAGCCGGCTCTCTGAGCATGAGTCACGCACTAGGCGCGCGCCAGCCAGACGCGACCTTAATATATATATACTAGAATACATAGTAAATATATTACATACTAAATGTGTATATTTACATACTAAATATATATACTACACAGTATAACAAACACACAGAACACAATTCTCATATAAAAAAAAATACGCCTAAGTATCAGACGCGTTTCAACGACAAGGTCGTCCTCTTCAGTGATACACCAGCTACACCAACCAAACCACAACTAAACTGAAACGCGTCTGATACTTAGGCGTATTTTTTATTTTTTATGAGAATTGTTTCTGTGTGTTTGTTATACTCTATAGTTTTTCTCATAAGTCAAGCTCAACATTTGATATGGTATATATACTAGAAATAAATTAGATAAATTAAAAAGAATATTACATTTAATAATATGTTAGCAATGATAAATTCCATTACAGCAATTTAATTAGACATTTATTGTATCATCACATCAAGGTTTAAATAATTAAATTCAATTATAGTTCAAGTGTAGCCCACTGGCATAGCTCAGTCTATCATTTCATTATAATATAGTTTATAGGTTTGATTATATATATATTACAAAACAAAATTTATAATTAAAGAAGAATTTTAGTATCTCGGGATAGGCACTTGGCCGGTCATGAACAAACTTGTAAATGACGCTTTCATAATTTGAATTTAGAAAATTGTTCAAAGTTTTATATATTATTTGAAATCTGTTATGATTATTGTTCACTGCTTCTTATTGACAGAATATACCAAGTTCTGTTAACACTGAGTTTACTATTTTTCAAGGATAAAATAAAGCAATAAAGCTTAAAGTTTCAAAATATTTTAATAATATTTTGAAACTTTTGTTTTATTGCTTTATTTTATCCTTAAATATGGAGTTTCAACAAGAAATATCTGCTGTTACATTAAAATTTACTATTTTTGTTCACTTTAAAGAAAACACTTTAACTTGGAGTAACGCTTCATCAACTGCATTCTTCAAAAGTCAGGACGCCACTGTAAGGACACTATCTCGTATCTCGTACTATTCAAATCTTGGCTCTTTTTTCCCCTTCTTTTATCTATTATTTTGTTTGCATAATGGTTGTCTTGTATTTTAATTGGTTAGCTAAAATCACGTGACTCGGGTCGAGATTATGATAGATTCTAATAAAGTTTTTCTTTTTTTAAATTCTTATGTATTAAACAATTGTTTAATATGTAAATTTCTATTTATTTATTTTGATTTATCTAATGTTGAAATATTATATATTTATAAAATTTTGTTAATTACAGACCATTGAATAACTCTGGGTTCAAGGTATCATTGCAAATGGCGGAGTTCTGTCGTCTGATATACAGTTCTAAAATTGACTTATTCTAGTAATTACATATTAATATCTCTGACGTGAAATAATAGTGATTTTTACTGATAATGTAATTGTAATAAACATATTTTTATCGTAGTCCAGCACCTATGATTAAATTTTAATAATAATGTTTTTTAATATTTAACTGTTGTCACTAACTTGATTTCTGATGACGTCATGTCATCTCTCTCAGTTTTTTTTTGTAAACAAGATGGCTGGTTTGTTTACGTCCCATATCTACGACAATTTGTTAAGATTGGAATTAATTTATTTTTGGAAATATCAACTTGTGTTTACAGTGAAATAAAGATTATTTAAATAAATAAATGATATATCTAATCACCACTTGTGCAGTGGTTATTGTTACATCTTTGTGATAAGTTCTATTTAGGTTAATTGTGTTGTTGTTTACATTATTTGGCCTAAATTTACATAAGTAATCTGCAGGTTTGTTATGCTAGCTAATTAAAAGTGTAAATCGATTATGCTCAAATTTATAAATATAAATAAATGCTGTTATAATATTTGGTCTCTTCATCACATTTAGTCGAAACATTAAAAAAAAGTTTTGGACAGATTTAATAGTGAGAAAAAACGCAGAATTATAATCACAGTTTTTAACTGTTTATTTTGACACTATTCTTTTTCTTCTGTAGCCTTTAAATCCTGACGTAGGTTTTGGCATTCTCTGTTTCACTGTGCCACCAGTTATTTATTCTCTTCCAATTTCTGATGTTAACCCTTTAAGTCCTGGCTTATGCAGGGTCAGGTACCTGCCCCAGCCCAGGTTCTTTCTGCAAATTTTTTTTTGGTTCAGAATGAACAGTAGAATCCGAAAATAGCATAAAAAATAACATTAAAGAATTAGATTTTCAAAAAAGTTTAAAAAAAAAATTAACACTTTGAAGCTTAGGCCCGAGTATTGGTCGGACAGACGCGCCGGCGCTCGCCACCGAACCCCGAGTATACGTCGGGCCAGCTATATAATTCTATACGATCGCGATGTCGGCATATACTCGGATTTCTGCACTTTCGTATAGCTCATTGGTTATTTATCTTTGTATGTCTTTGATTTTCGAATAGTCTGTGGTGTTGATTTGGACTAAATAAAAATATTACGAAGCTGTTACTAGGCAACGTAACACGTCTACGAGGAACGCACCAGACGTCTGTTTACTGCAAAGTGACTGACTGAGTATTCAAGATTGGTTGTTTGGTTGTGGTTTTTCTTGAGTACTAAATACTTTTTGAGTTATACAAGTAATCTTTTAGTTTATTGTAGCAGTTAGGCCCAGTATTTTAGTGTTTGTATATATAAATATTTTAGTTATTGTTTACAAAATATGGCAGAAGATGTATTGAAAAAGTGATACAATTCGCGATCTTTTGTTTGATGAATCTGATGGTGAATCCGAGCCAGACATAGGCCAAGGTGATGGAAATAATTCAATTAGTGACATTTTGAGAGAAAATGTGAATGAACCGATTTTTGGTTCTGATTCTGAGGGCGAAATTGATGACAATAACAATCCAGAATTTTTAGTGACAACATTAGGCCTAAGTGATTTAGAGGACGATGTAGATGACCCAAATGAAGATTTTGAAGATGACCCAAGTTACGACGATGCTCAGCCTGGAAGGAAGGAAACTTCATGGTGGTTCCCAGAATGTTCAGTACCCCTTTATGTACCTGAATGTTTCAAACTGTATCATACAAAGGCCAATTATATTTAGTGAAGTGATGTAGTGCTGTGTAGCTATTTTTCTTTGTGTGTGTATTTTACCCTTTTTCAAGACTAAGGAGTGTTTACTGTAAGTAAAATATGTATTTACATGTACATATATTTAAAAAGGTAATTTCTTTGGGTTTAAAATGATGTATAATAAGTCATTATATAATAAATATAAGAAATACCACAATTTTTTTAAAACATGTCCAAAACTCCCAGGCACATTAGGAAAGCAGCGTGTTAGAGAGTTAGGCTTCAAAGTGTTAAAGATTTTAAAATTTTAAAACAAAATTTTGAAAGTAAAGATTCAGTAAAAATTTTTTAAATTTTTTTGAAAATTCATTATATACATTTTATGGGGAATTTAATTTCCTACATAGAAATATATATAAACCATAAAAATAAATTATAAACTACATGAATTATATCTAGAAATAAGAAAAAACGTAAAAGTAAAAAATAGTGTTTGTACAGCTAATCTATAATAAAAATACACAAAACACAAGCCAAAATATAAATGTATATTAATATTTCATTGAAATTTAAAACAAATGAAATAAGAGTTTTAAGTTATGAAGTCATAAATTTCCATGTTATTACCTGTCAAAAGTTGCGAAGCGTGTGATAGTCCTTCATACAAGGGACAACATAAAGGGGAACTTCACACTGGCCACACATGTAGTATGTTTCCTTCCTTTGCTAGGGTTTCCTTGACGAATTTGTGCAAACATGGCAGTATCTGCGAGGCCGTTGTTGTTTTGCTGTAGGCGGAATTGGTTCCAAAAAGTGCCGCTCTCTCAGACGCAGAGGAGTCTGTTTGTGTGGTGCCACTCCATAGACTGATGCTTGGATTCTGGTGTTTTTGTAAAAAAAAAACTCCATGTTTCATCTCTCGTTACAATGAGGTCGAGAAAATCATCACCATTATTGTCATATTGGGTCAAAAATTTAAGGGCTGTTTCCATCCATTTCATTTTATGAACTTCAGTTGAAACATTTGGTACCTACCGAGCACACATTTTTTAAAGCCAAAGTGCTCTGTCATATTTCATGTAGGAGAGATCTTGAAATTTGTGGAAAAGATTCATGTAAGGTGTTCAAAGTGACACATTAATTTTTCTGAATTTTTTCTTCAACTCATCTGTAATGAGTGACGGCCTCCCACTCCGATATACTTCGTGCACTTTGGTTCTTCCTTGATTAAACATTATACACCATTTCCTCACTGAAGACTCATTCATAGCATTATTACCTTGCGTTATTTGCCTAAATATTTTTATGATGGACTGAATATTTTGTACATTCAGAAAACTAATCACATTACACACTTCACATTTGGTGGGATTTTTTAATTGGCGCTGAATATTTTGTGCATTCAGAAAACTAATCACACTACACACTTCACATTTGGTGGAGGGATTTTTTTTATTGGCGCCACCATTTTGAAAGATTACAGAACAAGCAAGTGTGACTACACGACAACAAAACTCAGCACTCATACAATCGCGGCGGTGGTAGACCGATACAGAACGTAATATACGATTGTTCTTTACTTTCCGGATGACACTAGACTTGTATCATAATATAAAATGCTTTTTTTAAGGATCTGTTGAACATAAACATTCTTCTCTAATGATCACAATTTCTGTCCAGTATCTGTAGACATGCAATTTAAGCATTTGTAGGATCGTTCAGCTTTCTTAACTCCTGATAAATTTACAAAAAAAATTTCTTTCTTTATGAAATTTGATGAGAACCATAAAATACTTTTTTATTGATATTGATTCTATCTTTTTTTACCTAACTATGGTGTAAAAATGTGATGCACATAGATTCTAGTATGAATACAGTTTTATTAAAATCGACTGATTACCTTACAATGTTAGTTTCTTAGGTAACTTTCACAACATTATCATTCTTTGAGTCAATTTGTTATATAACCTCTATTTATTTTGTTGTATAATAAGTAATAACCCCCTCCCCACTCCTACTGTTGGTCTGTATCCATGGGCAAGCAGTGTAGAAATGGGAAAATAAGTTTAGGCAAATTTCTTCCTAGGTGTGTTCTAAACACTCTAGTTGGTTTGTTGAGTTACCATAGGCAAATTGTCCAAGATATGTAAGCCTCATGAGGGATCGATCCCCGGGTAACCTAACAAAAACGTTATTGTTAACAAAATGTAGAGAGAGGGTCATTTCATAGTCCACCATTGTACCTCTAAGTATACATCTAAACTGTGTGTTTAAAGATATTTGTGTTTGGTTTCTTTAGATGGATAAGAAAGTGGATTGTTCTCCCCAAGACTTTTGCTACAAGTCTGCTAAGAGCAAAAGGCTAAGTGACCATACAACTGTAATATTGAAAGGTGAGTGTTGAACAATTAATTTGTATTTCTGTTTTCTTTATTTTGTTATATAAACAGTATTCCTGGTATTCATAAATCCTTGGCTCACCATAACTTTTAATGAATAAAGATAGAAAAAATGTATTTTTGCGTTTTAGAGAATATTAATTTTTTTTAAACAAAATTATATTTCAGCATAGCATTAATTATTCTCATAAAAAAAGGGAGAATGTGGAAAATTTTATACTTTCTCTGGCTCTCTCTCCCTCTCTACATGTGTATATATATTTTCTAAAGTTTTGGTAACATTTTTGGATTTTTTGACAAATATTTTGGACAACTTATATACACGGTTTGACTAAAAGAGAACATAAAAATAAATAATTTTACAGACACTAAATACCAAATATAAATAAACGTTTTGTATATTTCGGCTTGTATATTTATTAACAAAAAAAGGAGAGTGTAAAGATATGACTCAGTGTTATGGTTTTAAACGATAATATATAAATACACATCACTAAATCCAGAATGTAACCTTAAAATATTTAATTTCAATGTTTACAAAAAACTAACCCCAAAAACCCATTATACGACTATTGTTATAAACATGGATATAAGAATGGAATATATTGAGATGAAATATTTTTTATGTACAACACCTATGTTTCATTGAAATCACAAGAGCATTCAGTTTCTTCCTGTTCTGAACTCACATAATTAAGAACTGTCAAAACTGCACATTTAATATAAATGACGGAAAATAATTTTTACATACAACGAATATGATTATCTTAAAATATAGAGGTCCCTACTTCTAAAGCAATGTGTTAATGAAGATATAACTATTATAACTAATATCGTGATTCTATTGTCAATCGGTGGTAAATTATTGTATCATTTTATTATTGATATTATTTTTATCCCTTTGTGAAATAACCATAAGTTTCTTCAGACATGGAATTGAATCTAAAATTGTGCACGATTGATTTATTATTAAAACAATAAAAATATGTTTAAATTGTATTATTTTCCTAGTATAAAGAAGACTGTCCAATAAAAAAAATAAATAAAATTAAAATTAAAAAAAAAAAAAAAAAAAAAAATTAAAAAATGTCTAAAACATTGCAATCACTTTTTAAGTAGTAGTAATATTTAAACGTTTTATAAAACATGAAATAGAGTACATTTGTTGGTAAAAAAAACCATGTCTTGGGATGCAACTCAATTTATGTTAACAGTCATGAGGGAATATGTAGGCTTTCTCAAATTTACAATCACATTTTTCAGACTATTCATTGAACATTTGTTAAGGCATTCTGCAGCTATTTGGTGCCATTTATACTTGTATTGTTTTTTGTTTAGGACTGTTGGAAAAGCAATTAACAGAAGAAGAAGTTGTAAGCAAAATATCTCGATATGTTCATCTTCTTGATATAAGCTATGAGGAATGGATTGTTTCAATTGCTACTCAAGCAGTACACTGCCAATTTAGTTTGGCTTATTCACTTTCAAGGTATTAACTTAATTTTTTTAATCATTTACACAATGTGTCTATGAATTCCCTTAATAACGGTAGATAGATCAGTCATGGTTCTTATTTGCATTCCAAGATATCGTCTTGTGGAGTTTTCAATTATTGGGACAAGTTAAATCGGTGAACACATATTTGGGGCTCATTTTAAAGATTAAAATTTGATTAATTTTCAACATTTTCCTTATGGTCAATTAAACGATTGTAGGGAGTTCATCAGTAATTTGATTACGTTTCACAACAGCAATAATAATATTTGGTATTTGAATAATATTGGACTATCGAATGGTATTAAAATAATTTTAGATGTATAAAGTTTTGACTGTTCTCCCAATAATCAATTTCTAATCCATAGTTTAATAGTTACTAACCTATTATTTAACAGATCAAGCCTTTGGAGTATTCAAATTGTATTATTGTCTCTTAAATTGAATCCGCTAACTGATTTACGAAACCAAAAGTTTTTTTCTTTTATTTAGCTCGATTCCCCCCCCCCATCCCTACTCGTTGACTTGACCCGAACTATCTTTATCAAAAAATCCATATTTAATGGTCTGTAATAAAATATGTAATTGTTAGAAAGTACGTAAATGAAATGGGTTTGTAATATAATTTCACACCAAAAACAGTTTGTATCCTTTAGTTCGATCAAGAGTGTCTATTTCATTACAGCTACTTCGCCTTTCCCACTACACTGGTTTCTCCATAATACCCATTCCTAAACAAAAGATTGATATTATAATCATTATTACATAATCTAAAATATATAGGAAGCTTTAAGAAACTTGGGCTCGATAACAACTTTACCTTGATAAAAGTTTAAGCTCATTAAAAAGCTCAAGCGCATAAAAACCCGACTTCAGTAAAAGCCCAAGCTCGGCTCTATATACCCGAGACCCGGCTTGAACTAAAAAATCCAGGCTCGCACACCCATAACTGGCTCGCATACATTCAGTTTCCAGAGAAATGGTTTTTATTTAATATTTATAATATATGAGTTTTTAAATGTTTTAACTAATACTAAATAAAATACTTGAATTTTTTTCTGTATGGTATTTTTTGAAGCAAATTCCATTCTGTAAATTTGTTCCATTCCTGAAGAATAGGGATTACCTCACATCCATTAACATCAACATTTTCAATGTCACTTTCACTAGAAAACCTATCATTTTCAGTATCTGAATCAACCGAATTTGGTTGTTCATAATATTCTTCATCACTAAAATCATTATCTGTAAAACTTTCACATAAAACATCTTCAATTTCATCATCCATATTGACAATAAAACCAAAACATTTAATGCCTTGCACTCACAGATTATTTCTATCACAGATGAAACAATATGCTGTTAAAAGATTAATATTGTGAATTTACTAGATAGGAAGACCAATTTCAGTATGTTGGAAGATGTCCGACTGAGGATAGGAAAAGGGTTAATACAATTATAATATTTTCAATTTTTTAATGTACTGTATTTGGAATTTTTACTATTTCAAAACTTGTAATAGATGCCCATTGTAATGGAATATCCTAAATTTGTCTTATCTTATATTTATTTTGCTTTCAGTAATATAAAACACTTAAATCATTTATCTGATGATGAACATACTAAAGTTTTGACGTTGGCAGTTTCTTTATTGGCATATTATAGAACAGAAGCAGATATGAGTACTGTTGAAGATCTAGTGAAACTGATTTGTAAATTAGCTACTCAATCTGTCATACATTGTTCTTCAGGTACGTAACAAATGTTTCAATGCCAACTAACTCTTATTGTTTTGTAACTAAATAACTCTAAAACACAAAGTCGCTTTGTCTGTAAGCTTATAACGTATAAGAGTTTTTATGCATTTTTTTAATAAGTATTGGGTACATAATCCGGTTAGGTTTTAGTTTGTTTGATTCCTTAGGTGTAACATTATGTATCTCTAAGTGCAATATGAAAATCTGAACTTCCAAAATTTTTTAATATTTTATATATTTTCATAAAATTTTGTTTGAACAAATTTAGTATATAGTGTATGATTTGAACTCTATTTTAAACTTTTTTATCAATCGGTACAGTAGACCCAATGTAATAACTTTTTTTTTCCTGCTGAAAAATAGGAAATCTAAGTTTTTTCTACATATTTCACACATTTTCTTAAAATTATCAGTGACAAGGTTGGTATTTATGATTTGAACAAAAAACTTACTGAAAAATAGGAATTAAAAAAAGGACCAACGACCAGCAAAAATTTTTCTACATATTTTTTACACATTTACAATTTAAAAAAAAAATTTTTAATTGGAGTAGTACCCTAGTTTTATAAATGTTTGCTAGTGATTAAGCAGAAACATTTATACAACAAATTTATGAATGCAAATCCATATTCCATTTTATATTTTTGACATTTCAGTGATAGGATACATTTTATCAATAACAAAGTTGGTACATAATTAAAACACAATTTATAATTGAAATTTGTTTCAGTCTTACATGTTTTTAGATTGAACATCACTATATGACATAACTCACAAAGCCCAATTTCAATTGATTTGAGTCACGGAACACAGCTAATTTGTACTTCCAAGCAAATTTTAATGTGCTTATTTACTGACTTGGCTTATAGCTTTAATACTTGCGGCTATAATACATTTAATTTTAGTATATGATTTGTTTTGAATGTTGACTGACTTCATTTATTTACTGTACCTGGGCATACTACATCGAGTTATTTTCGTTTAATTCTGTACACTAAGAAATATAAATGACACAGTTTCTTAAAGTTATGTCAATAATACAAAATTTAACTTTTTAAAATTATTTTTATGGGGGGGGATCAGCAGACAAATTATGTTAAAACTAATGTCAAATTCGAACATAACAAAAACATATACATAAATATTGAGCTTGACTTGTGAGATGTTTTAATTATAGTTTGCTCATGTATGACTAAAGGTGGCAACATTGTCGTTGAAACACATTTGATTTAATAAAAAATATTTGTAAGAAATTGTGTTTATTTTATTTCAATTTAGAACAAACAAAACAAAGATGAGATTCATATAAAATTTTAGTAAAGCTGTTTTTAAAATTTTGGTTTTATTATTAATTATTTGGTGACCTGAATAATTAGAAATATTTTGTGATTGAAACTCATATCCATAAATCTTCAATCATTTTTACAAGACTGCATAAACTACAAGCTTTACTATAGTAACAACAAAGTAACTTTTTTGGATTTCAGTAACATCAGCTATTTTTACTAATTTAATTTTGAAATTAACATGCATATATTGTGGATGTATAAATATATTTTGGTAATTCGTTTTATTTCTTATTTCAATTTGTAAACCATTTTTGAACACTATAGAATTCTAATACACATTTGAACACATTCTGAATAACTATAGAATTCATTTTTGTTTGTTAATGTTTACACTTATATATTTCTTTATATATGAATGAATTTTTATAAATATTCACTTTTATAGTATGTTGTCAGAGTACACTTTTATATTACATATCTCTAATAAATAAAGTTGGGTTCAATAATTGAAACAAAGTGTTATTGGTGACAAAAAGGTTGGCCTAGACAGGTTTAACAGGTTTGTATAAAAATCCTCACCTCAACACATTCACCAATTTTTAATATCAATAAATAACTTATACTTATATTCTTGAAGTCGAAATACTGTTTGAGATAGAAACACATACAATACAACCTTTCATATAATATATTATCACTTCCTTCCAGTACTGTACTTTAAAACTATAATTATGCTTAGAACCAGCTTTTATCTTACACTTAAATCACAACTCGAACTTTAAAAACTTAACTGTCCTCTCTAAAAACTCCACATTTTCCCTCACTCTTTCTTTCCTTGATTTCTCTCTTCAGTCTTGTTTGATTGTCGAAACCAGTAATTTTAATTTCAGTAAAAGGATTGTAGACAGACATATAAAAATGGTAGAATTGAAAATACATATCCTTCTCTAGTTAAATATACTTCTTATCTCTCATTAAATAATGAGATTTATACAAAACTTACCTTTATCTATATGTAGTTATTCTAATGTTTCCTCTCTTCACAATAGTCTCCATTTGTATTTAGACCCCGATGCAGTCTTGTTTTCCAATGGTCAAAAACATAGAATAAATCCGATTCTGTCTGCTATTTTCTTCTTTATTGCATCATCTGACTTGAAATTGTTCTTTTATGGACAGTTTCCATTTTAGGAAAAGAAAGACACATAGTGTCACATTTTAAGAATACAGTACTACCTCGTTTATCCGGACCTCATTCAACCGGATGTCCGGATTATCCGGATCGATCCAGAACAAAAAATAAAAATTTAATCAAGGATAAAATAAAGCTTAAAGTTTCAAAATATTTTAATAATTACTGTATTTTGAATAATATTTTCAATAATATTTATAATGTTTTGAAACTTTAAGCTTTTGCTTTATTTTATCCTTGAATATGGAGTTTCAACAAGAAATATTTGCTATTACATTAATGTTGATAAAAACGTGATTTCCTCAACATTACAGTGTCGCCTCGTGGTATTAGGGCGGGTTGTTGATGCACTGGGAAGAGAAAGTGGAGGAGCAATGACCTCTGCGTCACCATCCCCCTACCCCGATGCGGCATGACAGTATGAAATAAATACAAACCAGGTGCATGTTTACAACGCATCATAAACCATCATGTCATTTTTACAACTTTATTGTTTTCGGGTTGCTAAGACTCAAGGGTGTAAATCAGTATAAATGTGAACATTTTGTCACATCTTAAAGCGGTGCCGCCAGCTTTGGGAACCCCGTTCTTTTTTTTTGGCAGTTGGCACAACACCAGTCGGGAGTATCGAGGACGTGAATGAGAATCGGCATAGTATTTAGAGGTGGGCGTTGTTACTGCTATTTATTTATATTCGTGTGTTAGCGTTTGTGCGTGGAAATGGCGACGAAACGAAAACGTAATGTGCTTACAATGGCCCAAAAGTTAGACGCATTGAATCGTATAGACAGGGCCGCATTGAAACGTCACACCAAATTAAAACAGAGGAAGATAAATGACTTTTTTTGTAAATAACAACTAAACCCTGTGTAAATTAAAAGCATGTGTAAATATTTCAGGTATGTAAATAAAATGTTTTTCGTCATTGTGTAATTTCGTGTATTGTGTAAATTGAATGACTGTGTAAATATTGTGTTTTTTCATGACTTATAAATGGTAAGTTATCATTTTATATTTTGTTTTATTTATCTTTCTATGATTTTGGATTATCCGGATTTTTGATTAACCGGATCACTTCCGGTCCCAATTAGTCCGGATAAACGAGGTTGTACTGTATGGAGGATTTATTTATGGCCACGAACTGTTTTGCAGAAAGTGCTGTGGGAGCAGGGGCATTGTTTTGAAGAAGGACGAAACTGTGTTTCCACAGTTCTAGTAATTTTTTATGATACTTTCACCTTTATCAAAACTTCCTTAATAATTCTGGTTCATGCCTTCGAGAAGACATTCTTCTAAAATTACACTTTGACATCCAAAGACACAATGAACATGTTTTTGAATATTTAATTGGTTTTACGCCCTTTTTTTAATTTTTTGGTGATGACAGGCAGCATTTTTCAGTGCATTCACTATTGTATTGTTTCAAAATAAATACTGGAAGATCCAAGTTTTATCACAAGTAGTGATTTTTTAGAAGAAAGATTGGGGTTGAGATAACATTTTTGCAGTATGTCAGTACAGATTTCGTTATAACATTCTTTTTTTTCTGGTGTGAGAACCATCTTGGGTGAAACTGTTTTTCTGTTGAGATCCTCATGGACAATTTTCACATTGAGTCTTTGTTAGTGTTCACAGCTTTAACCATCATTTGAACTCCGAGATTCGGTCTTTTCGAACAATCTGGGCTTTATTTCCCTACATTTTACTGAAGTGGAAGATTGTCCAGGTTCTTTCAGGTTCTACAGCCTTCATTGAATCTCTTGTGCTACTCAAACATACATGCAAACCCTGTGAGCTTCAATAAGCATTTGAAAACATTCTTTGGGGTTTTGTTCAGTTTTGCTAAACATTTCAAATTTACAAGTGCTCAACTTTTCAATTTAATATTATTTTAGCATATAACAGAAAGCATAACTACACTAAATTAACAGTCAACCTAATAGCTGAGAGTGTTGGTGTTTTTGTCATACAATTTCAGAGACAATTAATTCTCACTGTAATTAGTTCTCTACGAGATAGAAACACAGTCTCGTTTAGATTTCTTTCTTCACTCTTCCTCTTTAGATGAAACAATTGTTTTAAAGATGCTATATTTCTGTCTCCACTATCATCAGACATAGGTTCCTGAGTTCCTGGTTTCTTCTTAGTTGCTACGGTACATTTCGGTTAATAGACTGTTATATTTTACAGATTATGTTGATAAAGCTTTGGACATGCTCATCTGGTTTGGACTTTTGAAAAGCGCAAGTGGAACACATAGGAATGTCTTCAATGATATTTACACAGATCCTGCACCTTCATCTCCGACTATTATAAGCTTACACTTCCATGTGCAGAATATGTTACTGCAATATATTAAATCTGCTCCTAGTAAGTAAAACTTAAAATTAAAATGTTCACTGCCATTCTCATTTCAGTTGTTTTACTTTCTCGTGTATAGAGAAATGTATGTAAAGAATCAATATCAAGTTTTTGTGTTTTTTCGGTCTAAAAATGTGTTTGTTGTATGTGCAGTTCTCTGTACCCCAACATGAAGGTGTAACAAATTTGGTGTGGAAATATATTGGCCATCAATCGACTGCAACAAATTATGTTTAATAATTCAAAATTAAGAGTAGCTGCTATAAAAAAAAACTCAAAATCGACTATTTGCTAAAAGTAGCTTCTAAAGACTTAAAAATATATATATTGGTTTCTCTCATAAAAAAAGAGAAAATCAAAAAAAAATTGTACTTGACTCATGATAATATGTTTTTTACTCTGTTTTTTTTTCAACAAGACATCGTTAGAATATTTAAAAAACCGTCACTTTTACATATAGTGCTATCATTCACCATAGTGAACACTTCAAATAATGTATAAGCTATACCACTATAACAAGACAAACATAGTAAATATAATATAGTAATATGAACTATATTACTATATAGTTCTTATATATATATATATATATATATATATATATATATATGTTACTATATTGTTCTTGGAACAATTTGAAAAGTCCAAGAAAAATAAGCAAACAAAATTGTATTAATGGTGAGATTAGTTCAGCATCAAATAATTGTTTGCGTGCCCTTTATGATGAATTCAAGTTAAAGGAAACACTACTGTGGGGAACAGTACTGTATATCTGTCAAAGTTAGTTTGTAAAAAGGAAAAAAAAATTTTTTTCAACTACGTTGTTTTATATTTGTGACAAATTCTGTGGTTTTATAAATATTGTGATGATGGTTAATTAAAGCAGAAACAGCTGGAAAGAAAATAGGATCACTAAACATTAACATAAACTATCCAATCCACAGCAAATAATCTTCAGAGAGAGAGAGAGAGAGAGAGAGAGAGAGAGAGAGAGAGAGAGAGAGAGAGAGAGAGAGAGAGAGAGAGAGAGAGAGAGAGAGAGAGAGAGAGAGAGAGAGAGAGGGGGGGGGGGGAGGGAGGGGGGAGAGAGAGAGAGAGAGAGAGAGAGAATAAAACTTTAACACAAATTCTTACAAATAGTACATTTGTTTAATAAACCTACTATTTGAGAGAACATGTGCAAGTTTTTATTCTGATAATTTTATTCTTCACAATGAAAAACATTCCATTGTTCTTATATCTACAATTAATTCATGTATTTTATTTATTGTTTATTTTTTTTTAATGCTTGTGAAAATTACCACACAACATATGTTAAAAAATGCATTCGATCCAAAAATGATCTCTATACATAAGAAGAAAAAAGTTGGCTGTAAGGGAGGATATACACAATTGATTCAATACATATGTTTATTTTTAAAGGTAATAATAGAAGTATTAAGCTGGATTCAAGAGTATTGGAAGCATTCGAAGGTGCATCTGAGAACAATTTATTAAAGGTAAGTAAAACAAAAATACATTGTAGTTATTATGTTAATAATTGCATTATCATTACAAAATTCATTGTTTGGCCTTAGAACTACTTTAATTAATTAACATACCTTATTAGAAGTCGATAGTAGCTCCTTTTGTATTTGTTTATATTATATTAGTCGCTACATGTTTCGCTGCCATAGGCAGCATCATCAGGCCAGCTAATAACATAAACACTTGACACATAGTTCATACACATATCACAAAACATATAAAATTCTAACACAATTTTTTAACTTTTAACAAGTGCAGGTTATGCATGATAATTTGTGTTAGAATTTTATATGTTTTGTGATATGTGTATGAACTATGTGTCAAGTGTTTATGTTATTAGCTGGCCTGATGATGCTGCCTATGGCAGCGAAACATGTAGCGACTAATATAATATAAACAAATACAAAAGGAACTACTATCGACTTCTAATAAGGTATGTTAATTATCATTACATTTATAGAGAGCAGTATAGTAAAGAAGATATTTCAAATATATACTGTATAAATTGAGTAAATATTTTTACTAATTTTGAAACACTAAGTGTGTGTTGGGGGGGGGGGGGGAGCTTGAGAAACCAAGTATTACAGTGCAAATTAATTAAAAGGACAAACAAAAAATAATAAGAAAGAAATTCATTAAGTGTTTAGATAATTAATGGTTTCTTTGAATGTCACCATTAAAATTTCGTGTATGTCTTGACTAACATCGACGGCTTGGTTATACAAACAAAACACAAATAACAAAAAAAAAGTACAGGAAAAGCCACAAATTCCAATTCTATTTATTAGGCTAAACTACAAAATATGTATGTAATATAAAACATTTGAATTAAAAATTATTAGGCTAAACTACAAAATATGTACATATATAAACTATTTGAATTAATACAATATTGGTAGGTATGTTGATATAACCTTCAACATTTAAGTGATACATAAACTTAATTCTATTCATTTTTTATGCCCAACCTTATAATGCACAACTCCACAATGAAAGGAATTGAATGGAAAATAAAAACAGTTAAACTTTTTTGGCTTTAGATGCCACTATACTTTAAAAAAACAAAAAATATTCAAACATCTGAATCCACAGTTTTTACTGTAGATGGACATTTTCATAATAAATACTACCATAATGTGAACCCACTTTTTAAAGTATATAAATACTTTTTTCGTTTCAGACCCATTTAAGATAAAATCCACACCAAATTCAAAAGAAAGATATCCACATTTACCATCTATACAAAATAAATTAATGAACTTCTGATTTTTATGTTGGTTAACCTATTCCCTTCCTTGTGTGGTCAAGTTGCACTCTGAAACCCAATTTGTTTTTAAACAAAGAAAATACTCAAAATCTTTTGCAAAATGTTTGTTCTTAATTCTTCATGTGGTGCCAAACCAACTCCGTAACTGGAATAGCTCCGCTCGGACTTGTTCCGTGAGAGGAGTAGCTCCGCTAACCTACTCCGACTCCGGGTTGGACTTCTCATTCAACATAGCTCCCCGCTCCCCGATAACTCCTACTCCTACTCCTACTCCTATTCCAACCATTTCGTGGATATCTTTCTTATCACAAATAGGAAGTACATACATTTTTCTTATAATATAGGTTTTAAAATAAATGACATTAATTATAAATATAATTACTATTGAAAGCAAATGTCAAATAATATTATTTTAGTATTTTCTACTTTATATTTTGTATTAATACGAGAACTGAAAAAATACTATAACTCAAAAAAAAAAATAAATTAAGCAAGGTAAGATACATTACCTAATGAAAAACACGCACTATATGTTATCAAATAAATTAAAATTATCTATGAGTAACAAACATATTTACTAACATAAAAGTAACAAAGTAACTCTGTTAATGTTAGAATTAACTACTTTGGTAACTTATGTGGGTAACAATAAAACTTACATTAATTACCATTAGGTAAAGGTAACTAGTATTCAAAACAAATGTTAAATAATATATTTTTAATATTTAATACAAGCTACTTCGTATAACAACAAAAACAATATAACGAAAAAGTGAAAAAAATGGGGGGGGGGGGAAACATGTACTGGAAAATAAGAACTTTACTAATACATAAATTAAAACTATCTGTTTATAAGTAACAAGAAACATATTTATTTAGTAACGTAAAGTTAACTTTGAGAATGCTATAATTGACCACTTTTGAAAAATAGGAAATATATTTTTGATATGTTTAATTTATCTTTAACTTTATAATTGATACGTTTACTCATAACTTTTAAAATGAAACAAATCGGTCAAGAGGCAATTAATGTTTTAATGAAGACTGTCCACTGTCAGCGTTAAACGGAACAACTGAATACTTAGTCTGCTACGGAATAGATGGAGCTGTCTGCAACTCGGATTGGCTCTTTGGCTATGCGTAGTACGTAGTGCGCATTTGTAGTCCGGAGTCGTGTGGCTCCGGCCGGAATAGGTAATTTTACGGAGCTAGTTCGGAGAGGAACAGCTCCATTTGAGGAGCGGTTCCGAATAACCTACTCTGCTCCTTCAGGCACACCTCTACATGTGTGGTGCCAGCATCATGTGGATGGTGATTTCACATTGTCCATAGAGTTCAGCAACAAATCTCCAACTGACTGTTCTTGACAAAATCAGTAACTGCAGCGTGAGAAATAGATTCCGAAAATTTTTACCTGATATTTGTACCTATTTTTGCTTCCAATACATAAAGAAAAACTCAAAATAAAAAAGGGTATTCTTTGTTTTTATTTAAATGGATTAAGCTCGTGGAGTTAACGATTATTCACACACTGAACTGATTTTAAGCTAATCAGACACTGATTTTCTTGAAATGTTAATTCTTCTTATGTTTAGATTTTGTATGAATAGGAGATACAGGGTTACCTTGGAAATATACCACTATTGTTTATACTGTTGGCCAATGGTACTTGATAGAATTCCATGTTTTACAAATAAAACACACACAAATTCTTTTGTTAAATTTAACAAACAAAATTGTGTGTGTTTTATTTGTAAAATATACCACTTCCTGTGCAACCAAATTAAAAAATTTTAGTTTTCTTTTTACACTCTCTATTGATAAGAAAGTGAACAGTATTTAAATATTCCAAAATTAGTGTTTTATTGTACGTTTTTCTATTTGTGTACTACTAGGCAATACCAAGGACCACTTTCCAAGGTTATCCTGCGTCTCTTATCCGTACAAAATCTTAACATAATGGGCTTTGTACTATATTAAACTCTAACTTAATTACCACTTAAAAATATAACTTCAACAATAATTTTTAAACTAGACTTCCAACTTGTTTTTTTATATAGATTCATTTTCAGACATTTCTGAATTAAAAATGTATACTTTCAAAAGTATTATATTAAGTGTGTAGCACAACTCCATGAAAGCTGACATGTAAGGTCCTCATAAATGCTGTTAGTAAACTCACAAGCATTTAAAAACACCTAAAGTTGTTTTTTTAATTTTTTTTTTTTACTGTTTTAAAAATAAAATACAAAATCATGTGTTTTTCTACAAATATCTATCATCAAATTTGTGTGATCTTTATATTGTCTGTGATTTAGTGTTTATAGTATAGTGAACCATTTTTTATCTTTTTGCAGGAAAATATTGTATCAAAATTCCCAACTATATTCAGACGATTGAGAGATGAACAACAGAACATTACTGGCATTTGTTTGCTGATTTCTTTCTCTTGGTCATTGTGGTCTCTTGATGTTGTAAGTATCTTACCTAATTAAAAAATATAATATAAAGCAGTAATATATAGACAAAGTTAGGTATAAGAAAATGGAGTTTATGAAATAAAATGTGGATGTAACACATGATATATAAGACAAAGGTCATTTTTAAAAGATAAATGTTTAAATCTATCAAAATAGCAGCAAAGTATGAGGGAGAAAAAGAAGCTTAGAAGGTAGTAGGGAGGGGTGTGTCCATAAGTAGGAGATATTCCGAAAAGTCTCATATATTAACAATAAGATGTCAGCTTAATAATGGTTGAAAATTGAACTTAGTGTAAATATAAATATTAGCAGTAATATATAGTATTATAATAATCTTACCTAATATTATTTCTTCCCCATTTATAGCGAAAGGTTTGTATTATGACAAAAATCATTGATTCCAATTTTTGGACTAATTTTTATCCAAGCAAATCACATGCTCTAGATTTTTTTTAAAAAAACCTTAGTTTCACTCTGTTTTATCATCTTTGGTTCTTTTCCTAGGAAACTAATTAAACAATTTCACTAAAACTCTTACTTATAATAATAATAATCCTTTAACTAATTTCATCAACTGTATTGAATAATCACTATTAGCCAATCAAGAATGTGGAATATGTGTACTTTAAGAGGATCCAAAAGTGAAAATAATACTTCGTTGTTGACTGTGGAGCTGCACTAAATTGGGAATTTTCTCCAACTGTTTGAAGAAATGTTTACAGATTGCCTATATGTTTTTATTCATGGCAATGCTAGACCTCACATTGCAAACGTGACATGATAACTCTTACATGATTTTGGTTGGGACAAGTTTCACCACTCTCTGTATAGCCCTAACCTTGGCTTTAGCGATTTTCATCTCTTTTTCTCCACCTGAAATTGTTGCTTGGTGGTCAAAACTTCAACAACGATGACGAGCTCAAAGAATATATTATCACATGGTTTGACCACAGGCGGCAATGTTTACGAAGAAGACATACAAAAACTTGTGCCACACTATGACAAGTGTCTAAAAAACGGTGGGAGCTATGTAAAAAAATCGTTTAAAGTTTGTAGATTTATTGCAATAAATAGTTTTTCTGTATCTGTACTAGTGATGTGTCCATTAACGTGTAACAGCTAACCGTCAACATTGACCATCGTCAATGCTCATCACATTTGACAGGAAAAGTGCATTAACTGCTAACGTTGATCAACTGCTTAGTGCTTGCAGGTGACGCATCAGTGGTTTGTTAGTGACAGCAGCCCACTCGATGCGCACGCACCCAGCCACACGTACACCTCTCAGTCGTCTGTTAGTTTAGTTGAGCAACTAAAGCGAATCAATTAACATCAACGTTTATTCATCAATGAATCAACGTATGTTTCTGCTGTAGCCTACTATTTTACTGTTTGTTTTTTACTAAATCTAAAACTGTATAAAACGACAACTGGATAATACGAAAATAGTGTGGTGTAAATAACTTTAGTTTTAGCTGATAAAAGCTGTCAACTAACTGTGTAAATATTTAGGTTAGGTTTGTGCTTGTGCAAAAGGAAAGTAACTGTATAAATAACTTGTGTTAGTTTAGTAACTGTAATAGTGTAAATATTTTCACACTATAATTTGCACACTGAACAAAGACGCTTGGTCTTCTGTTCTGTCTGGCAGGTTAACGTTAGCATTTTTTTTCAACAGTTAATCACGCTCAACGTTAACTGATGTTGACGTTGACCGTTGTTAGCGTTAATACCCACCACTAATATGTACTAATTTTGTTTTAATTACCAAATGGAACTTACTTTTTGGATGTACCTCATGTATAGGCCTACTACCACAGTTGTTATTGTCATTTTTTAATCTATTATTATTTATTTTGATTATTGTATTTTGTACACCCTACAAAACGTTCTACAATAATAACCACCCAATAGGGATATATTTTGCAATAACACTGTAATAACCCTTAACTCAAATATTTTTTAAATGAGCTTTCGGCTTTATATTAAACTTCAATCCCATTTAAAGTGAAAGTTTGCTAAGAATATGAATAAATAGGACATTTTCCCTCTGATTTATGTAGATTTAATTTTTGATAAACATTTTATTTATTATACAATCTTGTTTAGCACTGTGGTGAAATTCACAATAATGATTCGAATTACATTTTTCTGATTATTTGTTATCATTTACCTTGTTCTCAAATTTGTTTCTTTTTAAAATTATTGAAGGTAATTAGACGGACTATTTTTCTTATGCATGTCCTCTTTACTTATTCTCTCGACCAATTGCATGCAAGTGTCTAACTCAATCACTTCCTCATGCTAATTTCAAAATTAAAAATGTACGACGTTACAATATTTCAAGAACTGCTTTAGATAAAAAAATCTTCGACCTCTTATTTTAAAGATCTTAACCTGAGGTATATAAAGGTTGTACAAAAGTTTAGTAAGATATATATAGGGTGTCCAAAAATTAACAAAACAATATTTTTCTCAAGTTTTTTAAATGTAACCTATTACTATTTTTACATATTCTAATAGGTCAATGTAAGATACATTAAAGGAATTTTTAATTTATCTTTAATAACAACAGAGTTATGGCATTTTAAAATTCACAATTTTGTAAAGACAATATTAAATGTACTCTGCAGGGCTGAGTGAATAATGATTTATTATTAAATAATTAATTAACAAAATTTTGGTTATTGTAATGTAAAGTAAGCCAAGATGTATTGGAAATTACGTATCCAGTACAGGGTGTTTTAAAAAGCAAAGAGTATGCCTGCATATTTCTTAATTATAGTAAACGAATTATTAGAATATCAATTATACTAGCATATCAATTGAAAGTCTAGAACATAAATTAATAAAGTGTAATATTATGTTCAGAATGTTCCAAAAATAAAATAATTGATTTTTACATAATTTACAAATATAACTGTATTGTTTTTATTTATTCTGGTATGTCTTTTCAACCCGCTTCTTCTGAATATTTTTATCTTATCTTTAAATTTAACTAAGTTACAGAGGCTCAAAGTTCAATAATTTTGCTATTAGATAGATTTATGCTGTAAAAGGTTTTGAAAAGATTTGATCTAATCTTATCTTGTCCTATCTTATTTTATCTATCTTTTGGAATTTTCAAAGCAGTCAGTGTCTCTTGTGTTCTGATTTAATAATGAGTTGTTGAGACTGCATTATTTATATTACTTGATACAAGTTAAGTTATTGACTATGTCTCTAAATGAGAGCAAGAGAATTTCATTGCTTATGATGCGGATTTTAACATCTGATATGTTCGATTATCAGAAACCACGATTAAATGAATGACGGATAATTGAAGTTTTACAGTACTTAAGTCCTGCCTTCTTATACTCATGACATAACTCTGTCTTTTATCTCTCATTGAAATAATTTTCACAAATATTCTTATGAGCTCTGATTATAATTATTAATACGGATATTTTGGGGTTTTTTTTGTACATGGAAATTTATTGAGGACAACAATTTCTACATGGGGGTCAATGAATGGTGTTGGGACATTTGTATATGATATATGTAATTTACTATTCTTTGTTACAGTTTGAAGCTGGAGATATTGAAAACATTTTAAATTTAAGTATTATTGATCTTCTGAAGAAACTAACGAACTCTAGACACTTTGACCTTCCTTTAGCTCTTGGGTTACTAAATTACTTTGAAGAAAATGAAGCATTATTGAAGCTCTCAGAAATAGAGAAAAGGTAATCATTACATAGAGTTTTGAAATGAGGGAAAATTTTAATTGTTATATATGTCAAAACATACATCTCGTCACTGAAGTGATTTCTCATGTTTTCTCATTGAATTTAAAAAAAATCTAATATGAAAATTAGACTAGGCTACTATAAAGTTTTTTAAAGGGCTCATAATGATTGTGTTTGCTTCTTTATTTTTAAAGCCAAAAATAACTATTTTTTTAGTTTAACAAAAATATTTTTTTTAAAGCAGAGACTTAATTTGAGTCATTAATGTTTACAGGTACACTTTCAAAAGTCCCTTACCACACTTGGGAATAAACAAAATAACAAAAAACTAAAATTTTTGTCAAAAGTAAAATGTTTATTCCTATTAGACCCTTATAGCTATTACAACAACAAAGTTGTCATCTTCAGAGGATTGGGCCTTCCCCATTCCAGGTAACAGTACAGGTGTTTGAACTGTCAACCCTATTGTTGATAGGTCAATGCACCAGAGGAGTGGGGTAGAGAAACTGGTCACTTTAGTTGTAAATAGTTTTAATTTAGTCTTTGTTAAGATTCCCTCTGAAGATTTTTGTTTTTTGTTATTTTGTTTATTCCCAAGTGTGGTAAGGGACTTTTGAAAGTGTATCTGTATATATTGTCACCACAGTGCTCTGGTTTTTTTTTCTTTTCTTTTCTTTTTTTTTTCATTAATGTTTGTAAATTTTGTTAAAATGATACATAAATTATGTATGCTAAAGTTATAAATTGGGTAAATTTTTTTTCTCATATGAAATAAGCAACACCTATGGAAATTTCATCACCAAATGTAAACTAACTATAAAATTCCTCAACAAACACTTTATTAACAATAAAATGACACTTCAATAACCATCATCTTCAGTTGTTTCGTCTACATAAACTTCTCAGTGGTTGAATGGCATAAAAATTTGTATACTTGTAACTACTGGTAGTTGATGACTTGGTCCTTGAAACATCTTCTTATTTTAATTAGAGTTTTCGATGTTTAAATTGATATTTTTCTACAGTTTTTAATATTATAAATGGAAGGATAAAACCTCATCTCAGACAAAAATAAAATTGTAAATAATCATATTTCATATCATATGATCCATTATCATAAAATCATTTCATATCATACATCATCATCATCATAATTTTAATTTGTAAATATATATGTGATATGCGATAAAGAAAAAGGGAATAATAATAAAAGTAAAAAGTTGTAAATGGAAGAAGCAGTAAGAAGCAACAAGAAGAGTTAAAAACGATTGAATCTAGGACGGTTTAAAAATTTGTATCCATTAATCAATATCTGTGAATAAAACAAAAAAATTCTTTTTCCTTTTGTCTGTTACTTATGCATTATTGTTATACTTATTGATTTTAGTCCTACAATTTCAGTAAGTATTATTATTATTTATATAATAACATAACCTAACCTGTTTGTGGTGATTCTTGCAACCGCTAATCTAATCTAAATTTTTGATTACCTTAACTCCATAAATATATTTGGTTAGGCCAGGTTATATTATAAAAAAATAGACAACTCCACACTCCAAGGAAACCAATATCTGCCCAGTACAGCCCAATTTAGATAGGTATACTTAAAAAAATGTATTTACTTTTCAGACCATTATTATTTTGTTTTATGTTATTAATACACCTAATGGAATATTATAGCTCAATAGTAAAGAACCAATAATAGTAAACTATTACCAATTGTGTTAGTTATATGAAATTTATTATAAGATTCTTTCAAATTTGTCTAATATAAAGAATTGACTTGGACTAGAGAAATAAAAAGAAACATCGTGTATATTGTGATGAATTAAATATTTGTTTAATATTTCCAAAAGGAAAAGAAAGGCCCAGCCAGCAGGAAAATAAAATTGTTCTAATAATTGTATTTTCTTATTGATTTTGTAAATATATGAAATAAAAGAAAAGGGAACTGGCTTTTGTTAACTAATTGCCATATGTTGGTGCGCCAATTGTAAATATATGAAATAAAATTGGGTAAACTACTTTATCAATTTGACTTTGAAACATTAAGAATTTAAGAAATTGCTCAGCTAAGGGCGCCAGGAAGCTTGAAGCTTACCAATTTTGAAAGAAAAAAATTTAACTTAAAATGTTCTCAAGGTCGTGACTCTTTTTTAAGTGTAATTCGCAATGGTTATTTAGTAAATGAGAAATCCCTTGTTTATTTTTCTGAAACTGAACATCTTTTTATTAAACACAAATTATTGAACAAATACATAAATTTATCATTAGTTATTATGTCTTATTGACTCCCTTGAAGAGACTTAAAAGCTTTAATACATGATTCTACTTTAAAATAGTTGCAACTTCAATAAAAAATGATTTTATTATGAGAACGCTTTGTCTCATTTAGTTTTAAATTTATTTTGAATTATTTTTTCATTGAGTTAAAAATTCTATATTATTTTGGAAAATATCCTTTATCTAAAAAGCACTTAAATTTATTAAACAAACAAAATATTAGAACATCAATTTTACTAAAAATTTTACTAAAAAACTCTACAATTGATCTTTTTGTACAAAATGAATTAAATAATATTATTTCAATTTTATAAAATTCTATTGGTATTTTGTCTATTGTATGTGTTACCACGTTGTAGTAATGTATAAGATGGACATCCGTCGTAACATGAAGCCTTCTAGTTGACGACAGAAATCCGCCATTCCTCGCATGGTGATTTGGTTGATCATCTCCATTATGAATTCTCTATTAGTAAATTATCATGTATTCTTTCTTTTTTATAACTTACTTCTTACTTCTTGTGCGTGTATCTGATATTAAGTGATATCAACCACACGGTGTCTCTCATAAACAAGGGCAGCAAGTCGCCAAAAGGTGTTGTTCGACAGTACTCTTTCAAGGGTGCATTTCTTTTTTATAAAACAAAATTATTTAACAATATCTAACTGTCTCTTCACAAGAAACACCCTTTGATAAAAGTTCATACTACAAAGGAATGCAGACCGTGCCACATGTTATCATCGGACTAACTGTTTTGTCTTTGTTAATTTATTATCCACGACACGACACTTTGTCTTAAAACAAGTATACTATTAAATAACCAGTTCACTTTCTTTACATGATTCTACAGCGTCCTTTATATAAATCACATTGTTCTATTCAAACTTACAACACACACTCTCGTGAGCACCGTCTATCACCCTTCAAGGACTGACCTAGACTCTCGACTCCTGACTACTCACTGCCAACTACTCTATACACGCTTGAATGCGGTTTCTTCTAACCAGGGGTTCACATACATCTTTTCACGGAATCTCGTCACTACACCATTTCGCTTGACAACAAGCGTCATCTACTTCACAAAATAAAATCTCACTTCAATACTTATTCTATCTTAAAACTAAACATTATTTACTTTAAATTTATATTTTGGAAATCTATTTTAATTTTTTACTTTCCCTTATTTTAAATATTATTTACAGGCGTCAACTTGACTTACGTCGTCTTTTCTTTTCAAACCAATCATACAAATTCCTTTTTCTCGCTATTCAGCGAATGTTTTAATATCAAAGTAAAATTCAAAAATTGTGAGTATCACAATTTTAATAAATACAAATAAGATTGTTCAAAAGGCATTTCCTTGTTTCATCAATATTGATTTATAATATTATTTATACTTGATGAAAATTAAGTTAGAATTGTCACAGCTGTAATAATTTACTTAAAATATTTGTATAGCAGCAACATTTGAATTACTAATATTGAAATTATATATATGAAAGAAGTAATTTAATCCCCCAAACCACAAATAAAACACAAACACAATTAATGTTAGAAAATTTAATAAACCCTTATGTACATTTTGGTAACATAGCTACCACCTCAGAGGTATATAAATTTATATTAGTTTCTTAGAGTATATGGTTTGGGTCTTTCAAATTGTTATTAACCACAAGAGTCATTGTGTTCTATATTGAAATTATCTAATAATTATTTTTATTATGTAATAGTTTTCATGGCTGTCACCATCATTTGCGAATAAATTTTAGGTCCTGGGTTTCCCTCATTTTAGATTAATCTGTTTTTTTTTTTTTTTTTTTTTAATAATTGTATCTAATTTAGGTACATTTTGTGCTTTTCCATTGTGATTTAATGCTTTTGCACAATTTATTATTTTTTTGAAAAAATTGTCAGTGAAATTGCAAATATTTTTTTTTCTAAAATGCTTATAATGCTTTAGTGTGGCTTTGAACTACCAGAAACTCAGTTCCTTATCTCTCCTGGGACTTACCTATTGCAACATGTACAAAATTGAGTCATATTGGAAACATTTCACAAAAAAGCGTGCTCAATGCACGTGGGCGAAAAAACTGTCCGAGCTTGGAATTTCATACAAAGGTAAGAATTTATATTTTTGGTCCATATGCAAAGAACCAAATTATAAAAGAGACAACCTTGTTTTGTTAATTTGCTAATTACTTTGGTGTACAATCTAGGTTTTTGGAAGAAATATGTTTGTTTTGTTTTTTATCTTGAGATATGTCATACTGGAAGGTCCATCAAGATCTAAGCAATTTCCTTGTGGTATTTTTTGATGCTCTTCTATGAGAAAAAATCCGTATAGGTTCTTAGCATATAGTGCAGTAAAATTAGCTAAAAAATTATTCTGAAAACACAAAAGTTCAGTACAGTACGAAACTCTGGGAAAGTGTCTCTAGTGCTACCAGTTGGTACACAATTTTTAGAAAGGGTTATAGGGTCATAAAAGGAGTAAAATATTAGACCAGGCTAGTATTTTTTTCTAAAAATTATATCAAATTTGCAACAATTTACTTTTTTAAATTTTTTCTATGACCGAAATTTACAGTCCTACAGAGCTTGACTTTTTTTAACACTTCGAAAAAACTAACTTTTCATCTATGTTTCAGATAAAAAATATTTAAGATAAAAGTTATAGAGCTTTCAATTCTCTACAATTGTTTTTTATTTTATTCCTATGATAATAATTGAGCAATTTATGGAAAAAAAAGAAAGGAAAAAAAGAGAAAAAAAAACAAAAAAAAAAAAACAGAAAATGTCCCTACATGTGCTTTTTGGGAATAAATCATTTTTTTCATGGACAAGCACATGAAAAAAATTAATAGGACCGTTATAGGATTTTTTTTTACCTCGAATAGGAAGATATATTTTATTTTTTTTATTTCATACAAACATAACCTTCAAAACTCAAATTTAATTTTAAATGTCTTTAATTTTAATATACATGTTGACTTTGATGGGTGTTGTGTATGTTGTGAGCATCATTGTTGAATAAAGAATAAATTTGGTTGTCAGGCTCAAAACATTAACGTAAGTATACAACTTTATCCTTATCAAGTAGGTGGGACATTATAACAAATTGTGAAAACAGGTAAGACTCCAACCATATTTATGACCTTTTGAATAACCGTGAAAAACTTCATGAAGTTTGTTACTAATGAACCATGTGACTGTAAAACTGTGCGAAATACATTATTTTCTGAAGACGAAGCACAATGAGCCTGAAAAATGGTGACATAATTCAAGAGGTACCAAGAAGTTTTACTGTCAACTTTGACGAGGCTCTGTTGCCTGCTAATACTACTGTGGTAGGCTGAGGAGAGGTATTGATAATCAGAAAATTTTACTTCCGAAAGATATTCAAGACAAAGCAATGACTGATGCTTTTAAACAAAAAACCAAAAAAAAAAACCGGTGATTATTTAAAATCTTGAACTGTTACAGTAGAAATGTTTTAACATTTCAGTTTACTTTAAATTACTGTATTCCCTTTTTTCTAGTTCATACTGTACTCTATTACAGAGTTTCTCAAAGTGGGGTCCGCGAGCTTGTATCAGAGGGTCCGCGGTGCTAGCCTGCTAAAAAGTAGAAAATAAGTTAAATTCAACCACAACATGTAGCTGGAGTAGATAAATAGCATAGATATATAACTACAATTAGTTAGTTGGCAGTGAGAAAGTCTTCCCTCTGAAGTCCAAGACATAATTGTTGAACACATGATAGATTTGTCAAATGCATTGAGAAAGTACTTCCCTGAACCAGATACCAATAATGACTGGATGAGATACCCATTTAAAAAAAGAGATATTGCTAGTCTTTCAAGCCTCTCTGAAGGTAAGCAAGATGAATTAGTAGAGTTATCTTGCAGTGGGACTTGGGAAGTTATCTACAAAGAAGAAAATGATTTATGTCATTTTTGGTTTCTTGTCCAGTCTGAATTCAAAGATTTAGCTAACGAAGCACTCAAACATCTTGTCCCTTTTTGTACAACTTATTTGTGTGAGCAAACATTTTCTACACTTTGTAACATAAAAAGTGTTAAAAGAAATCGACTTAAGAATATTGAACCAGCATTGAGGTTGAAGATTTCAACAATTCTCCCCAACACCTTGGATATTATCAAATCGAAGAAACAACTTCATTCGTCCCATTGATTTATCTGTGAAAACTCAAGAGACGATGACACAATGATTTGTGAAAGGAGACTTGATAAATATTATTTAAAAATATTATAGATAACTATGTTCATAAGTTACTAGCCTATGTTTTACTTTCTTACTTTTTGTGTAATTAAACACGTTTGAGCATTTCCGTTTTGTCATTTAAAATCCTAATACGTCTTTGTTGCACAACTCATATGAAGAATGATATCAGCACTTAAACGAGGCTAACAATGTTTTGTTCACAAACACCAATAAGTTCGTTCTTACTAGTAAACCTTTAATAACATTTGTAAGAACATTTGGAATTTGATAACATTTATTCCTAGGTATTGATTTTTAAATTAATTTTGACTAACACAGTCCAAAATAATAGTGTTAAGTAATGAAATAGACAGTAGTTCTAAAACATATATAGAAAACTGAATAAATATATAGAATCTTGGTAAGTACATATTAGGAAATAAGATTGAAATGTATCATATAAATTGGGGGGTCCGCAAAGTTGGCAAGTTTTCAGGTGGGGGTCCGTGGTGGCCTGGACTTTGAGAACCTCTGCTCTATTATATTTCATAGCATAAGCCCTAATGTAGTATTCAATTAAAGTAGATCTGCTACTGTAGTTTACAATATGCATTCCCCTCTCGACCTTAAACATTCTTTGTAATCCAACGGGGCTACCGTCCGTTAGGCATAGAATACGACGGATAGAGAGAATCTTCTGTATTTATTACTATTATTAATTTGAATAGTGATCCAGTGAACTCATTTATGAATTATAATACAATTTGCAAAAGCGTCCTTGTACATAAGTTGACTGTAGCTTGCAGTTTTTATATTTTTAACTATTGGACAAAATTATTGTTACAGAAGCCTTCAAAGAGAGTGATCATGATCAAAAACAGTTGTTGTTGAAATTAATGAAAACACCTGGTGTGACATTAGCTCTGCTTGAAGAATACTGTACCTCTATGAGAGTTTATTTCCAAGACTGCCTGGAAATATATTTAGAAGAAATCCTGCTCTCATGGGAACCAGATATTGAATTCAAAACCAATAATTCTGGGAAGAAAGGTTTGCTTATTTCATTTTGAAGTATATAAGTACAGTAGCTAATAGATAATTTTTAAATTTATAATAATAAATATTTTTCCACTTTACCTAACTCCATATTGGAAATATTTAGTACATACACAAATTATTATATTAATAAATGCTTGTAAGTGATATTTCCAAAACTATGTAATGTTCATAAAGGATATAACGATAGTAAATTGTTTTCGTGCTAATATAGTGAAGAAAAATGAAAGAACATTTCTTTGGATTTAAAAAGAAACTTTGTACTTTTGCTCTTTTATAACAGACCATCAACAGCTTAAAATATTATTGTATTCTTTCAGTTTAAATTTATCTTCTCTGTAACTAACTTAATTCTTGTCTTTACGATTGTAATAAAAATAGTATGGTGAGAGGAGAACTGTTATTGTCAATTTAGTAAACGGAAATAAAAATTAAATTGTGAATTCAAAGATAAATTTTAAGGTATTACACATGTTTTGCCACTATTTTGAGTCAGTCATTTTAAATAGGAACAGGGCCTTATGGTATTCAGAAAAGTATACTCAAACATGTTTCTATCATCTTTGTCGTGTTAAAATGATAGACAAAAAAGTATTTGAAATTCAACTGTACTAAATAATAATGTTAGTACTAAAACAGTATTATGAAGTTTTCATTTTTAGTTTTAATATTACATTTGGACATTCTCAATTTGTTAGCTCCCATTTTTAAACAAAATTTAAATATAAAGTGGTGTTATGATTGTTCAATGACATTCCTTTCGGTGTCTTGTTGAAAAAAGTTGACATTCAATGTTTTCACCCCTCTCCTTCAAAGCAGTAGAGTATGTACAGAACATTTTTTATCTATGTGATAAAAAGTCAACGAGATGATAGATACCAACAAAACTACTCTGATTAATATTGTAGGAACTGTGCATAATGTTGTTCACTGTTTTAGAGACCTGACAATTGTGTAACGTAAAGCATTAAAAAAATATTTATTTCTTAAAAAGCACGTTGGGTGCCATTTTGTAATGTAAAGTGTGGTGGTTGAATGACATTGGGCATAATTTTGTAACGGTTATTAGGTGTTTAGTCATGTTGAGCGACATTCTGTAATGGTTGAGCATTACAAATATAAATTATTTTAAAATTTAGTATTATTAATTTTTACTTACTAGGTTCTTTCCTTCATTTCTGTACTTCCCGGTCTCAAAATTGTCCAACGTTGTTTCCCTGAAAAGTTGGTAATCTTTAAAAAAAAGTCTTCTTAAGATTTTTAAATACACAAAACTTTATTCAACATAAAATAATATCAATTCTATCAATTTTAAACAATTTACAATATTCCAAACATAATCATAATCATACTTTTATACATCTTAAATCTATAAATTTTTTTATTGTCATGCTTGGTTTATACCAATGACCACAGTACATAAACCTACGTACAGTTTCACTTCATCAACACCTTTAATTATTTAAATTATCACTTTCATAGATACATCGAAACACCTCCACTCCATTGTAAATCGTTCTACACTTATTTCTTCTTTTAATTTTTAAAAATACAGTCTTGCCTCGAGGACCGACATTATCGCCGTCATGTTGCAGAGTGACTATAAATGCAGTTTTAAAGTTTTTACTTTTTTAAAGAATTTACTTTATGTACGTACTTCATATTTATTGAATATACTATATTTTGTGAAAACTATTTTTTTAAAGTTTACTAGTAAAAAAAAAAAATCGTCACTACCAAACAAAACAAAGAGCTACTCAATTATCCACGACATAACAAAAGCATGTATGTAAAGTCGTTTTATTATAGTGGCATAAAACTATACAATAAACTGCTAGAACACATCAAGACATTGATTGTCCTAAACAATTTAAAAAGGCTCTTCTTTCTTATTATATGATTATTCCTTTTATTCCATAGAAGAGTTTATTCTGCAGGGATAAATGATGTATTTTGCAGAATAATTTCATTGTGGTGCGATTTGTATTGTGTATTGTATTTGGTTATTGTAGAGTCTACATCTATAATTTTATACTTATTTTATACTTTTTTTAACTTTTGTATGTTATCTTATATAAATTATGTAATGTATTCCTTTATGTATGATATGTAAATGTAATGACTGACTCACCATCTGACATGGGAATCTCAATATTGTATGCTGTATTATGTCCGAGAGATACATAAATAATAAACAGAAAACTGTAGTTGAAAAGGTTAGCATTAAACTCTTTTAAAAGATTAAACAAAAACAACCTATTTCGCAAACAGTGTTAGTAGATTAAGGTATAACAAAGATTGTAAATTCTGTTATTATCAGTATTTTAATGTTTATTTATATTCATTGTATTGAATGAAGAGTGTCCATTTCCTGTCTATAATTTCTCCTTCTTTTTATAGTTCTTTCCAAAAATAGTTTAAGATTCTGTTATTTAATACTCTTTAAAAAAAAAAAGTATTCTTTCAAGTAATACAAGTCCTCTTATTGATAAATTACTTGAGATAGAATCATGGTGTTTTGTAATGTGTTTTCATAAAATATAGGCTTTGCAGACACCATATTTGAAAATAAGACGCATACTACTGAATAAATTTTGTTAATTGGAAATCTTTCTTGAAATCAGATTTTATTTCGAATGTTTGTGCACCGTTTATTTTTTAATTAACAAATGTTTTGTTTTTTTATAGACTTGTTGGTGAAACATTCCAGTGATGATTTAAAGAAGCGATGCCTTGCTATCATCGACATGACAAACTCTGAGACGAAACAGCAGATTGAGACAACTTTACAAAGTCTTTGGAATAAAGTAAGTAAATAAAGTGTTGCTTTAATGTATATAACATAAAAAGAGAACTATAAGCTCTTAAGATTAAGGTTTGACAAATAAAGAATCGTAAAAATATATTTTCGAAATGGTTTGCTTGAAAGAAATGGTTTTGTTTGGAAAATAAAACAGAATGAATTAAGACTGTCTTGCCAAATAACAAGCAAAAATAAAGAAAATCTCTTTGATGACTACAGTCACACCAAAATATCTGCACAGAAAATAAAGTGACGAGTGGAATTAATTTAATTATATTAACAAGATTGGCAACAAATGGGAGGAAAACTTTCACTTTGTCTACTGAAAAATAGATTCATTTATTAGTTCTGACTTATACTGTTCTAGTCAAATGAATAAGTAAAAAAATTCTTTCTAATGAATTAAGTATGAACTGATAAGAGAAATCATCTTCAATAGGGAAGGCCTAATTTTTGTTGAAGGACAACAGCTTAGAACTTATGTTTAATTAACTTAATTTCTAAAATGAACAGTATTTTACAATTTCCAGTCAATAATTTCTTAGAAATATTGTTGATTAAATCTTTTGTATGGAATGAAAAGTTACATTTATACCATCCCCCACCTTCCTTGTCTCAGTTTTTTTATCAATAAAAAATGGGATCTCTAAATAAATAGCTTTTTTCCAATTAGAGATTCTCAAACGAATTTTCTAAATAGAATCTTAATTAATATTTGGAAAATCACAATAAATTAGTTTCTATTTTTATATGAGGGAGATTCGGCTTCACCGAAGTTGGGAGGTGTTTAATCATAGAATGAACTACATTGTCAGGCCCTGGGGTGGAATCCCATCCAGACAACATAGCAGACTCTAATTCCTGTAAGGAGAATGGGATGTTTAATGGATATTCTTCCGATGAACCTACAGTAAAAAGAACTGCTTCTTGAGACGTTTTATAATAATAAAAGATGGCAGTTGATAAAAAGTTAGCAAATCATGAACCTAAAATGTTAGCAATATCATAATTATTTGTATTAAAAAAAATCCATCCAACTGCTTAAGTCCCAATAAGGGCACAAACAGAACTTAATTTTTTCCACACCGTTGACATGGATGTGGTTTTTGATACTGAGCCTAAATTTCCTTCCTACTCTGCCTAAACATTCTCCGTACATTAGCTTGTAAAATTTTATATCTTTCAAGATTTTCACATGTTGGTCTTCGGGTAAACTTCCTTAAGTCTTTTATGACGAAATTTGAGATTAGTAATGTAGTGGTGTCACTACATTTGTCATTCCACCACAAAACTGGTAGACGTAAGTGGTCTCGTTGATGTTTTCAGAATGTTGTCCGCTGCTATAAGGAGTGCTGTCTGTAAACTAATGTACTGCTTCATTAATACAAACATTACTATTATAATAGTAGGTGATACAAAATTTTATTCATAAGCATCCCATTATTCTTACCACAAATCCACATTGGAAAGCGATCATTACAACAAGAAAAGTCAGAAAAAGTAAGCTTCACAGGAGTGTAATAACTACTGTATATGTCAGATATAACAGACCATGCTAATTTAGTCATTTTTTAAAATTTCTGTAAAAGCCGCTAGAAGTGTTGGTGAACCATCATTGGGCAGAATTAAATTCAAATTGGATCGAATGATGCCAATACAGTTTCCCTCTAGGGTTGCAGGTGTTTGATCGCATGTACGGTGGTGGGCATTAAAATCTCCCATTAAAATAAATGGGGCAGGGAACTGTCTAATATGGGCAATCAGTTCCACTTCTACAAACCTGTAATTAGGTAGCATCTTCACAGAGCAAATGGTTATTTTGTATGGTGTAGTGATTGTTTATTGTTACTGCTTGCAATGAATTCCTAAGGTTCACAGATGGAGTTGTGGACAAAGTATTGTTACTCCACCTTTAGCTCTGTCTGTAGTAACAAAGTTAGTTATAAAAACTGAAAACTCCCTCAAACTTAATGAGTCTGATGTAGGTGAGTCTCTTGCAGGTAAATAAGTAAAGGGGATGTATTACATACAAGAACCTTGAGATCTTCAGTGTTACGTATCACACTATTCAAGTTTAAATTTCTGGCCCTATTTTATAATAATTAAGTTTTAATAAAAAATATGTGAATTAGTTAACAATTAAAAAGGGGACCATTATTATTCTTTCCTTCTGCCTGGTTTGAAATACCATCAGTTGGTTTAATTTTAATTTTAACTCTAGAGGTCTCAGGGTCAAGTTCCATAGCAACTCAACAATTGAAAAAGTCAGATGTCGATGCCTGGGAAGGGCCTGAGGTGATTTTGGGAGGGTTTTGTTAGACACCGCCCGAATGGATTTAAAGGGAACCTCTACTTTTCCATTTTTGTTCATCTTATTTATAGATATCTCGAATTTTGAAATAAATGATTTTGTTGTTTACTTTGTTGTGGTACTTTTAGGAGACAAGTTACTGCTGTAATAGACTTGTTTTTAAGAAATTGTTTGATTACAGGTGATGAGAAATAACTTTGTCACAGAAATAACTTTTGAAGCTTTATTTTTCTAGCCATAATTAGAAGCCTCTGGAGGAGGGGTTAAGTTAATTTTGGAAAGAAGAAGGTGGGTTTTGAAATTTTAAATAGCTTTCTGGGATCATTGATAGATATTTTGTCTTTCACCATGATAGACAAGATATCTTTCTCCTCTTTGTATCTGCTGCAGTTGAAAGAATAGGTGCCACCACAATTGGATTATTTCACATCCCTCTTGCATCCTTTGCTGTTGTGACCTTTTATTCCACATGTCCACATCCCTCTTGCATCCTTTGCTGTTGTGGCCTTTTATTCCACATGTCCGCATTCCTCTGACTTTGTGCAGGTAGAACTCACATGTCCATAACCTTGACATTTAAAATCTAACCATGTGATCTAACCACCAGTCATTGGTATCCGACATAAATGTGTGATGGTTTTGTGGGCGTACCAAAATTCAACACCAACAAAGCGGTTGGCACTTTTTTCTATTCTCAATTCTTAGAATCCTAGTAACATCCATCACAGATTGCTCTGTTAAAAATTATCTCTGTCCAGAGTAATATGGAGGAGATCTCGACATGTGATTATGCCTTTCGAGAATCGGTGGGGTTCTGTTGTTAGGATTGGTTCCTCTAACAAATTTGGATTTGTTAGGAAGTTCCTTTTACTGCCTGGATTCTTTAAATTTCAACATAATCAAATCAGTGGTTCAGTACTTAATTAATCTTTATTAACAATGACTATCTCCTATCTTATTACAATACTACAATACCCTTAGTACTACTATTAATCCAGAATGATTAAGTGTTGTGCCTCACAGATCTGATTCTACATTATATTTTAAAATTACATGTCTCTGAAATAATTACAAGGCTTATACATGAAGTTTGCTCACCCTGCTTGTCACTCATGGATGCTCGTCTGAAGTCTCGATACTCCTAGGTAGCTCGTACACGCCAAGTCCGTCTGGCTAACTTCAGAATTATACTCCCAGGAAGCTCTTACTCGCAAAGTCCGTCTGGCTATCTTCAAAAATTCCTGCAGCACCTTCCTTGATCAATCTTGGCCCACTGACCAAGTTTTCTCCCACCCAAGGGTTTATATATGTTTGTAACATAAATGACGTCTGTCTTGCTTGCAAGGTAAGCAATTTCATCATTTTTCCAGGTCTGTCACAATAATTGTTATCATACTGGCTTCTTAAAAAGAACTTAGACTATATTCCTAACTAAAATTATCCTAATTCCTAACACTGCCAATACCTTGACTTGCTCAAAGAACAAAATTATTTTTAGTAGTGACAAACTTCGCTTGTTGTCATTTTTCTCTACTAAAATAGTTCCATTCTGTAGTTTCCGAATGGAATCTACAGCACCTGCTCTTCCAGTAATGGGCTTGTTAATTAAGAAGGGGGAAATCTTAGCAAGTGTTTCCTTAGTATTTTTCTAAATATTCCTAAACACTAAATATGTAGGACCTGGTGACTCAAGAGTTTGAAAAGCCATCTCCATAGTTTTTACTATCCTGGAAACGTTAATAGACTGGAAAGTCTATTAACACTGTTTGGAGAATCAAATTTGGGGCTTGTAATTAAATTATCCATATGTTTATTAACCAGTAGCCCAGGCAACTCTGATTAAGGTGAGTTCCAAAATGTAAGGACCGAAATACATGTCTTCAACGCCTCCCTTAGAATTGAATTCTGTTACACCGCTATGGTTTTCTTAACCCAAGTTGCTACTGATGGAAAATTATCAACTCAGTCCAACTACATCAGTTATGGGTTCCGATCCCCATTAACCCAACATTAATAACACACGTAGTAAAGCTAGGTGGGCAACTGGATCCTGAACTCGCACTGTTAATACCATCAACAGTCCAAAGCATACATTAGGATCAACTCACTTGATTCCACCAAAGCAATCAAAATGAGTATCACCACTCCCAGACGTAACAGACATGAGCACAGCAAAATTATATCACTTGGTTGCCAAGTGAGGAAACTCTACCTAAGAAATAGATGTAATAACCCTATGAGAAGGTGAAAGTCTAAGTAATTTTGTAATGTAAATGATCTGTATGTAAATGACTATATAGATGCTAATTTATGTATTGTGAGTGTTTAATTGGAGACAGCGAGGGATGTCAACCCTTTTGTAGTAGATGCAGCTAGTCTCCACCCCCTTGCAGGTTTAAAAAAAAAATCTAATAGGAACCATTGAGTTTTTTTCTACTACAAAACTCAATTACTTTGCATGTGATTTCTATTAAAAAAACCTTGTCATTAAAAAAAATAGCAATTGATTTTTATTGGCTGATTGGTTAGAGAAGTCAATTGTTAACTACATCTAAAAGTACAACAAACTCCTTATTTTGTGGGACACATCGGGACAGCATAATTATTATTTGGTTTTTGTGTTTCAGATCAATTATTACTACTATGAAGTGTTTATTGTAATCATAGAACTAGTTGAGGAGAGGTTAACTAAATGTAGAACTGATGATTTCAATCGTTATAAACTGCTGCTTGGCTTTCTCAGTAATTACATCAGAATCAGGTAGAGTGTGTTACTTAATATGATTGGACTTCTAAATGTGGAATCTATAATCAAATTTATTCCTCCAAACATATTAACAAAACTTAATATAACAAAAAATAAATGTAAAACAAACCAAAAATTTACTTATTCTTATGACACTGTAAATGATAAATACTGTATAAAACATAAATTTTGGATTATATAAACAATATAACACACGGAAATAACCATAACAAACGTGAATGGTGAAAAACAGACACCTCGTTAAAGCAAAATAACCTTAGTTTAGGGCTGCTTATTAATAACACTTAATGTTATTATACTGCCATGATAGGCTGTCGAGGTAAATACAAAAAAAAAGAAAGAAAACAAAATAACACTTACTTTTATATACATATATATGTTTAGATTTTGTATGGATAGGAGACCTAGGCTTATCTTCGAAAGTAGTACACAATAAAACACTAAAGTTCTGGAATATTCATAAACACTGTTCACTTTCTGAATCAGTAATAAAAAAAAAGAAAGAAAAAAAGAGAACAGAACAAAGTTTATATATATATATATATATGTATATACAAACATAAAGCTTGGACACACTTACTCAAAATAAAACATACAAATACATACACATACAAAGTCGAGTTCATAACATAAGTATTTTTAAAATATTGTTAAAAATAATCTAGATGTGAGAAAGTTTGTGCACCATTTATTATTTCATGTATTTTGAATTGTTATATTGTCTTTGCTTATCTGTTTATGTTTTAGTGAAGCCCAATCAGATGAGAAGGAAAACTGGTTTCAGATACGTCCCAGCACTCAAAATCTCCCACCAATAGCTGAGTTTAGGTTACCATTCACTCTACTCCTTGAAGGTGATCCTTGGAAGATAATAAGTAAGTGAAATGTCAAAATTGTCTATTAAGTTATTGTGGGCTATAATAGAGTGAAACGATTAGCTTACTGATTAATCGTAATCTGTGATTGTTGATACCTCTCTACACGATTCGGGCCCTAAAATCTCCCACCAATAGCTGAGTTTAGGTTACCATTCACTCTACTCCTTGAAGGAGATCCTTGGAAGATAATAAGTAAGTGAAATGTCATAATTGTCTATTGAGTTATGGTGGCCTATAATAGAGTGAGACAATTAGCTTACTGATTAATTGATACCTCTCTATATGATTCGGGCTTACCAAAATAAAGTAAGCTATTCAACTACTTCATTAACTCCTAACAGTGACAAGTTATTGAATTCCAACGATTATAAAATATATAGGGATTGTTTATATTAATTAGTATTATAACATCAATACAATTAGGCGAAAAATACAAGACGGATTGTGTTGAGTTGACCGTTGACTTAACATATTAAACAATGGATGTAAACGCACAATGATTAAGTGGCGTCTGTTCCATGTAGCCATTTCATAACACATTGTTATCTTGCATTCAAGTGGCATCATCGAATACGTCTTATCAATCCATGCTTAGTAATTGTTGCATTCAGACGTGTATATTTAACTCGGCATATGAACTGCTGCATGACACTGTATAAAAATAAAGTGTACATAACAGGTTGCGCATGTTGTTATTGAATTTTTTTCCAACATTTCTGTGATAATTAAAGTATGTATAAACAGTAGATCTAGATTAGCTATCAAGTATTCAACATAAGTTATTATTTTGATAATTACCATTTATATATATATATATATATATATATATATATATATATATATATATTGTAGTTAACTCATTACAGCTGGTTAGAGCTTTGTTAGTAGAAGAGTGGTAGTAATTAAATATCAACTTTAAAGTTGTTTCAAAAATGTGATAATATTTTGTATGTGTTAATACTCTTTCAGTGGTATGAGTTTGTAGTAAAGAATAGTGGTAAACCGCAAAGTGTGTCTAATTCATTGACCTTGGAACCATGTTCAAGCCTAGTGCAGGCATTGGGTTTTTCTTTGTGTTATTCTTTGCCCTCGTCTTCATTAAACTAATTTGCTTAAATAAAATCTTAAGAAACTAATTTATAGAATTATTAAATTTTTGTGGATATTTACAAAATTTAAAAAAATAAATAATAAAATATTTTATCAATGTAATCAGTGGTGTATTTTCATGTGAGACACTAAAATGTTTACTTCGGAAGAAATTAGTTGACAGCAAAATTTATCTCAAATGAAAGTATCGACTGATTTTATACTGAAGCAAAATTTAAACACTGTATTTACAGATATTTAGTGGTATTTCACAATTTAAATTTAATAAAGCACAAATGAATGGTTTGTATGATTCCAGAACCAGAGTTAAATTTAACAACATACAAAATGTGGTTCTACGTAATATCTATCCTTCGCTTGGATAAAAACACACTTTGTTCCCTGACTATTCATCGACTGGTAAGTATATTTCTGTTAAATTTAGGTTTACATTAAAGATTTTAAAGTTGTTGTTTTTTTGAGACAGGGGACACTCCTTACACTTGGGTGTTAAATTTTTCTTCTTTTTTTAAAGATTCAATTTTACAACACTTATTTGCTGAGACGTAGCTTGAGGAAAATATTTTTTTAAATATATTATGTATACACAAAATTACACAATAATATTGAATTACCTTTTGTATATGCAAATTTAGCATTTTAAACACTTTTTGTGGGTTTTCCATTGGTGTAGATATACTACTGCTTTTGTCACATTATGAATCATACAATTAGGAACATGTATAAATCATTTCTGACATAAAAATTTTCATTGAAGTCGACTTTAGTAAAAATATTCTCTTATCTTCAATACTGATTGCTATACGAACAAACATCTGCCAAATACACAATTAGAAGATGAGAATGAATAGAAATATGTTGCAGTGTTACCATCTAAGTTAGAAAAAAAAACTATTTTGAAAATATGGCATTCAAGCTTAAATTAAAATATCAAAGATCTTGTAGTGTGTTTAATAAAAATAAATGTATAATTTACTGTAGACCTATTAATTACACGATTCAATTAATTAATTAATCTATACATCGCTTGATAATGATGGTTGGCTTCTTGTTTCTTTATGGTAAAACTAACAATCTTCAAACATTAATTTGTGATTCATCTTTGTGCAGATATTAATCATGTTGGTGAAGGTTTTTTATCCCCCCCCCCCTATATAAAGATAAAAACTCTATCTTCATCATCTTATAAAAAAGAGGATGGAAAGAAGACGAAATAAAGACCCTTAGCCCTCGAATATTCTAATTGTGTCAGTATCAAATAGATAGACATATTATGATATTTTTTAATTTCCAACAATTCTAAACTGAATTAGTAAAAAAAGATACGCATTAAGACTTCCAAATAGTTCTTCCAATTTTACAGTCGTCTTGTTTTGTGGCCCAGCCAAGGAGCCCACCAAACCAAAACTATAATAAGCATAAATTAGGATGTAATGGAAAGGGATTTTAAATAATAAAATATGAATTGGCACTTGCGATTTTGTTGAGCAGTGCAATATGACGTAGAAGGGGGGAGAGACGAGAAGTGAAGGGCTTGAACCAGCGAGCCGAGCGGGAGTCTGTTCCGAGAGCCGCGAGAAGAAAGACCGCTACGGGACGAGGTCAGTCCATTTTTCGGCCACGTGCTAGCTAAATTAAACAGTATGCTTTTCAGTCACTATTAAGGCTTTATCTTGCCGTTATGTCTTTTTTATAAATTATAATAATTCTGTAATCTTTTAATTCGGCAGTGAATAAAATATAACATTTAATTTCACTTGCGTTGCGTGCGTTCATTAGCGTCCTAACCCGACTTCTTGGCCCATCCTGACAAGATTCGGCTAAAGTGTACGCGGTCTCCAGCCAGCCGGAGCTTCCAGCTGGTCAAAAGAAGTGGAGACAGTCACAGTTTCTAAATAGCAGTTTTTGCTTTTCACATGTTTCATGGTCTAGTTGTGCACTACAACAGAGTGAAGTTTTTATGTTAATGAATTAATATTTTGAAATCACAATATTTGAATAAAGAAACGTTGGTTTAAGTGGGAGTTTTAAACATTAAATATAACATCTATGCAATGCAGTATGGGCGATTAAAATTTTAAAATAGTCAATAATTTTTACAATCTTAAAATTGATGGCTGTGTGACACAGTCCCATTTAGCGAAATGAGACCCCCAATTTACTATGAAGCCACACTACCATGCGTGAGTAACTTTGTTTGGTGCAGAAAGTGAGCTGGTGTTCCGCATAGAACTAGGAACTGAGTAGTCTAGTTCAGTGACAGTCGAGTCTACTACCTGGACCAAGATGAATGCTCAATATCACTATGTGTCATATTTTTAGTTCACAACTTTAATTATTAAAACGTCAGGCTTAATTACCGAGGTTTGTGGCATTCTGGGTTTTTCCTGTTAGGCTATTTAACCAGTATTAAGTCAAGTTGTGGAAATTTCCTAGTTCTACCGGCTTACGGTGTAAAGGCCTAAAATGCTATTAGAATACAGTTAAGGTATACCTAGTGAATTTGATAAGTTAATATATAAGTCCCCTTATTGTTAATATTTTTACATTAATTATCAAAGCTGGTTCATTGGTGATGGTGTGTTTGACAGGATTTTATTTAAGTGTAGAGATCCACGGACCTGATTTACAAATGTAGTGCCTAAGATAGACTTACCTATACCACTGAATACTCATTTCATTTGGTAAGAGAGCGTGGTAATGATCCATGGACCCAGAAGTATTTTAAAAAAAATTCACACAAGTTTAGATGAAACTCATTTTGTTCCTGTTTTTTGGTCTAATTTTATCCAAAATTAAAATGAGTAAATGGTGACTGTTAATTAACCAAAATGTTTCTTGATTTTATAAAATATCTTTTTCCTATTTTGTGCTTGCTAAAATTAATCATGGATAATAAACAAAAATAGAATTGCAATTGAAGGTGTAAAAAGTTATTCTGAAGATTATCAGCATTAGTAATTCGAATATTACACTATTTTTTTTTGTAAAATAACTTACAGATTTTAGAAAATTTTAAGTACAGTGAAACCTCTTTAATTTGGACAAACTAGGGTTATAATTCAAATAATTCAATGTTAGTGATAGTTAAGTAAGCCCTTAGTTTATTAATTAAGGTAATTAATTCAAATGATGGTAATAATGTAGTATTGATGCAGTAAAATAGCCAATATTTTATATTTAAAATATTAAGATTGAAAGGTTATTAACACTTAGAAGAAAGTCATCTTTACACTTTATCAGACTTGTCTTTTACATTCGACACACTGTATTTAGCATACTGTGCACAGATGTTGTCACCCGTACGCTCTTTTCTAGTTTTTTAATTACAGACTGTTTATCCTAAAGATAAAGAGACTCATGTTTATATTGAAAATTAGACAGAATAAAACTCGAACACAAGTTCTCACAAAAATTACGTTCATTTAATCAAACTTAATTAATACATGTATCACTGAGGATGACGACTTTGTCGTTGAAACACGTTTGATTAAGTTAACATAATTTTTGTGAGAACTTGTGTTCGAGTTTTATTCTATCTAATATTATCTCACAAGTCAAGCTCAACATTATTTATTGATCATTAGGTTTATTTAATGGCATTATAAAAGTATATTTAATTCCACAATTTACTATTACACAGGAGGATTATAAAACTGAGATACTTAGTAGAATAATTAATGTAGGAACAACATTGAAGCTGAATTTGGACAGTAAACAACTTCAGAATAACTGGAAGTATGAATGTAGCTAGTATGAAACAATATATCTCCTGTGACCCAAGCATACATCTGCTCTTGAAATATTAGATCCTAACCAAATTTCTTATTATTATTATGGAATTAAGCGAGGATCCAAATTAATAGAGGTTTAATATAATGGTAACTGACTATTATGTTTATATGTGTTCACAAAAATGCATATTTTTTAACATTGTTTGTATCAGACTAGCAACCATTTATCAGCCGGTGATAGTACAGAAGATCCTTCAGGCTGGTGTGTTCATCTTAAAAACAGAGCTTTGTTAGCTGATATCAAAGAGTGTGTAGGAAATATAACCAACTTGGAGATGGCGAGTGCATCTTTATATTACGTAGTGAGTCACATGCCTCCTGGAGCTGATCAAGTAGCAGCAGCTGAGATGTGTTACATAGAGGCTCAGAAATGGGTGAACTTGGAGAATAGTGAAAAGGCAGAGAAGGGACTTGCTAAGGTAAAAACATTCAACTTTACAATAATTATTGCTTTCATAACAAAGAAAAAGAGATCTCTATTGAATTTATAAATTTTGTTTACTTTTTTTGGTCAACACTTAAGTTTTAAAAAGTTGTATGAATGTGTTTCCTTATTTGTCGTGAAAAATATCACACATTTTTTAAAGTGAAATATCTCTAAATTTTGTGTTTGAGTTGAATATGTTCTTTTGTTTTGATTGTGTTTCTTATTGATTAAGTTTTATTTAAGAATGTCTGTCCGAAGACCAAGTTTCATTTAAGTCTGTTAACCTAAATATCCAAGTTTAAAGACGACATTGCTATCCTACATACTCAAGATTGGTATAATGGAGACTACAATAATCTTTTTGTTGGAGCTGTTAAAAAATGTGTAATTTTAGACCTCTGTCTGCTGAAAATGCATTGTGTACTTGATCAGAGTTTTATTTATTTATATTTTTTACAATGTGATTATTCACAAAAACTTATCACTTTATCTTTATTAATTTATTATATACATAAAATATAAATGATTTAACCAAATTTAGTTAAAAAACATTTTACAATAACTTAGTTATTTTAAGACGAATGTAGATAATCAGGGAACAAAATTTGTTTGTTTTGAAAGAAAATAAAAATATTTAAATAAAACTTTGAAATCTGAATCAAACAAAATTTCTCAGAAATTACCTCTAACTTTAACTTTACATTTTAAGTTAACTTTATATATATATATATATATATATATATATATATATATATATATATATATGCTTATTTATATATGTTAATCTTTAGATAAAATAAAATATTGAACCCATTTAGAAAATTCATCTTTCAAGGATATATATGTACAAATTTGAAGTATGTGTCAAAACATATTCCATGACCTATAATCAAAACACATTTCATTAACTTGTAACTAAGTCTTATTATTACAACAGTTGTAATACCTAACTTTATACAGTAGAACCCCTCAAACTCGACATTCCTTCAAACTCGACAAGGCCAGTGACCAGGAGCGTGGGATTTCCAAGGTCATTCACTGCATTGTTTTACGCCATGTGCGCCTGCCAGATGCCGGGAGGTTGAGGCTTGTCACTTTTGTTTATACAGCTGTGAGGGTTGCTCCTTTGTCTAGCCACTTTCTAATCCTACTGTATAGTAAAGGCCAAAGTTAAAGATAAAGGGTCCAGGTAGACCGGGACAGCCCTAATCATGTGTTGTCAAAACATTCATATTGTTGTGAACCCAAGCGCCTAACCACCCGGATGCTACCGGTCATTAGCACCGATTCCATTAAAGTAAGCGGCAAGTCTTTTGTCATAACAATTCAACAGAGCGTTGTAGAACTATGATTCAAGTTTTGTAATAAAAGTCTTAACCAGGTGAGAAAAATGACCTGACTCTTAATTATAAGCGATCAGCAATTCAATTTATAGCATTTGTATTGGACCGTGTTACAGCATATTATGATAGTTCTTTTTAGTTTACTGAGCCTATTGTACAAGGCCAATACTTTTTAAATCTCATTTGACCCATCGATAAATTTCATTTTAATGTGTGATTGAACACACTATTTTTGTTGTTGTCAGGCAGGGACTTTTTTGCAATAAACGTGTAATCATTGATAATCAATAAATGTACAGTTATTTAAAGTAATTTTGAGTATTTGTTGCAAACCTAACCATTAAATACCAAAGTTCCCTAAAACTCGACAACCCCCAAACTCGACAACCTTAAAGTCCACATTGTGTCGAGTTTGAGGGGTTCTACTGTAATATGAATACACAGTTTTTAAATCTTTATACACTTTCCCTGAAGTCTAAGGCTTTTGCAAAGTGAAACATTTAATCTGTGGTTCAACACAACATTAAAAGTAAATAAAATGACTATAAGACTAAACGCAAATGAATAAATATCTTTAATTAACAAAATTCTACACTGTACCAAATGAAATTAAAATTTATTCTAAATTATAATTCTTTTAAATGTTTTTAAATCACTAAATATACTCAAGCGTATATTATATATTTTGTATTTACAATTATAAAATATTGCACAAATAATTTTCATTGTCTTCAGATAAACATTTGACAATGTTCCAAACTAGTTGTAATGAAGCGAGTGAAGGTGCTATAGCCGGGGGTACAATTTGGGTGGTACGTGAATCTACTTTGGTAATGTATTACCTGGTCCCGACCGCGCGGTAAAATTAAAATAAGTACACTGGGTGAATCTCAACTTAGGCTAGCCATTTTTGACGAGTATTACTACAGACTAATTAACTAAAAATAAGAGAATTACACTAATACCAGTATTAATATTAACTACACTGTATTGCAACAACATGTCGGTCTATACCAGGGCCTAACATGGCCGCGTATAGTTCGACTTATAATTTTACGATAACCCAAAATCACGATGCACCCTGATATAAACCCTAGGGCCGTACCGGCCCTATTCCTTTGGGTTTAGCAAGGCATGATAATAAATTACGGCACTATAATAAATTTAACAAGAACGCTGTCAGAGGACTTGACTCACAGCTGTCTCAAGCACAACTCCGCTTATCAGATTCACGAAGGGGAGGGGAGAGTGGTGACTAATCACCACATAGTGGATACCACATTATCAGACTTTTATTCTACATTATTGCTAAGAGTATTATTAATTATTGAGTTATAAGGTGAGTACAGGCGTGGCAATCCTGAGATTCCCAGCCGGATCTCCACCTTTATTCATGTAGTCTTGGGTTAAATCCCTAATGTTCTTTCCGACCCTGATACCATGTCTTACTTTTTTTTACCGTATAGTCAACAATTTTTGTTTTGTTCAGAATTTTACATTTGTTTCAAAATTATAAAATTTTAATAGAATGTCGAAATAGATTTACAAATGTTTCTCTACAGAATCCGCTATATGAATTAAAATAGAACTAGACATGTAAGAAGATATATAAATACAAATAATATTTAATTATCAAATGTCTTTTCTCACGGATAGGTTAACTACAACCTATCCATCACTGAGAGTCATCACTAAGAATATCTATGAACTAGTTAAATCTCCATTGACAGAAAAAATCGTGTGGTGTCTGTTATATATGACCAATCAAAAGCTTTTGATTGTGTTGACTTTTCAATTCTTGTAATTGAATTATTAGTGTACATACACTAATATGCAGAAAGTCAAATGATTGGATACAGTCTAATTTAGCTACTTTTAGCTAATTTACTCAAAAGATAAAAAGCTGAAGACTTTTATGTTATTGATCCCAAAAAAGCAATTTTCACAAAACAATTGTTTTTTGTTTTAAATAGTGTTTAGATGAAACTAATAGTGTATGATTATTTTCTCTTGTCGATGCTATCTGAATGTTTTCAGTTCTCCCACTCATACGTTTAGAACATTTTATAAAGAAATAAATCTAGCATCTAAGATTTATGATAATTTCTTTGTTTTGGTCTGGTATTTTTCAAGATGACGCAGCTATATTTCCTTACGTGAAATAATAACTTAAACTACTTGCGGTTCAGGAGTAAATGGCAAGACACCAAAATACAACTTTATTGCCATTATTAATATGTTGAATATAATATCCATTGTAAATTGAACAAATAATTACCAGAAAATATATACAGTATAACAAACACACAGAACACAATTCTCATAAAAAAATACGCCTAAGTATCAGACACGTTTCAACGACAAGGTCGTCCTCTTCAGTGATACACGAGCTACACCAATCAAACTATAACTATAGTTATAGTTATATTTGGTGTTACGAAGTCACAAGACGGACCTAAGGTAATTAAATATTTTATTTAAATTGTGACTTGGAACCAAAAACATGCTTATCAAATTTTTAATTTGTCGACAAAAGAGGCTTGTTACTAATAATTATGAAAGCAGCTTAATTGTTAATGTTTCTGATATTATAGATAAGCCTATGTTTGGTTATAATTTCTTTATTCAATTTATTGCCTGTATGTGTGTAGGTGGAAAAGAAATACCTAACAGTATCTACAAGTCATATATTGCATTCACACCAATTAGGCGAACAAAAGTATTTACAACTAGTTCTGTTACCTGATGAACTCATCTACGAACTGTACCATGATCCCAGCATCTTGAAAAGGAAATCCGGCTGTACTAATCATTTACCAGGTACTTGGTTTTATAAATAAATATGGAGCTTGACATGTAAGATGTTTTAACATTGTAATAAAACTTGAAAACCGTTTCTTACACATCATACGTTTATTAAATCAAACGTGTTTCAACGACAATTGTCACCCTTTATAGTGATGTATGAGCTATAGTTATTAAACTATAATTTGATTTAATAAACATATTATTTGTGACAAATTGTGTTCAAGTATTATTTTAATTTTACTTTAGTTTTACTTTGTAAAGAAAGTATTGTAATGACAAACCTTTTTAAGTTTTAAAATTTTAGTGAAATGTTCATTTTTATATCCTTTGTTAAAAAAATAATATTTATACAGTCTGAACAACTGTAAAAGCAATAAATTGATAGATTTTGACAAAGTATGGTATGAGCTTATGGGAAGGCTCTGAGAAAATGTTTTTATTCGTAAACTTTTGGAAGTTACTACCATAAGAAAAGTTAAAAATTCCGATTTTTTCAAAAACACCTTTTACATTTCTTAATAGAATTTCCAAACAAAAAATTAGCTACTAAATCCCCTATAAAACAATAAGAGAATAGTATTGTTGTCATTTAAGACCTAATTTTTCAATTTGGCTATGCCAATTTCAATAAAATGTTGGTGAAACATGAATATTAATAACACAAACCAATATACTGTATCAAAAGTAAAATATTCTGGAGTATGTAAATATATAAAAAATGCGAGGTTAAAAAACTACTTTTAATAACTTGTTTTTGAAACATTAAGAATTTATGGAAAATTTGCTCTGCTAGGGCGCCAGGAAGCTTATAGCTTACCAATTAATTTTGAAAAAATAAAATTTTACTTTAAGTTAAATTACTCTCAGGGTCGTGTTTCTTTTCTAGGCTAGAGCTTAAATTTAAAGGAGCGCGAGGTTAACAACTGTCATAAAACTACTGCAAGTGTATAAAATCAGTGAGGTCTTCTACTGTCTCTTATAAAATAATTCAAGTGACGAAAATTAATGTTTATTTTACTAGTTACTAGTGTTTTTTATGGATAAAACTTAGCCATTAGTGTAGTGTTTTAATTATTGTTTTAAAGATAAAACTGGGGGGGGGGTCATCAAAATACTCAGCCTAAAAAGGGGGTTGCAGTGTCTAAAAGTTTGAGAAACCCCTGCCTTAGAGAATGGGTCTCATTGATTTATTAAAAAGTAGTAATTTGAAAGCATATATATTTACACTAATTCTTCGTGTTTAAAATCTATGTTTACTATACTTTTTTAAAATTGAAGGCTTAAGGCATGTGGAAGTTAAATATTAAGTAAGTAGGGGAAAGAAATACTCAATTTGTAGTTTAGATTTTGTATGTACAGGAGACAGGCTTACCTTGAAAAGTATTGGTCCTTGGTATTACCTAATAATTTGTGTGTTTTCTTACTTGTATACTATTAGGTAATACCAAGAATCAATACTTTCCAAGGTAAGCCTGTCTAGTGTCCATACAAAATCTAATCTAATAGGCTATGTGCCCTATTAAACTCTAACCTAAAACCTATGAATTTGTAGTTTGTCACTTGTAAATGACCTTCACAGTTTGAAACTGATAGCGATATTAAACTCATTTGTTGGTTATAATAATGTTTGGGTTTCTTTCCTTGTCACAATTCTCTGAAGTATTCGTATAATTCTTAAAGAATACTCTGTACATTTTAGATTATTTAATTAACAACTTACATAAAAGATCAGAGTTATTGATATTTTTTGTTGACAGATATCAATAGAGCTGTAGGTGCTATTGCGACTTTGAATACATTGAATATTACAAAAATACGTCTTGACATACTCACTGATTGGTTGCAAGCAGGCAATATGAATTTGGACACATCTGTCGATGATACCACTTGCAATATTACTGTAGCTATGTTTAATCATAGATTTGATCCTGCTTCAACAGTTGAAAATGAAAATCTAATTAGGTAAGCAAAATTATATTAACTTTTTTGTTATAGTTATAATGATATAAAATTTATTTACATAATTTGAATAATGTCATGCAATAACTTCACCTTCTGTTTATATCAATAAGAAGGAAATCAGCAATTGGAATAAATTAATAAACAAAAATCCATATAAATATTTACATATACAGGATGATTCGTATAAGGTTCCGAGCACTTTCTGAGCTGATTTCACTAGAAAAATGTTCATATAAACATAGGTCCTTAAATGCTTTGTTTTTGAGTTATCCTCCATTTTTTTTAAATTTTTTTTTTTTTTTTTACAAAATACTTAATATTTGAAAAATTAAAAAAAAAATTGAGCTCACACTTTGTATACCTATTTCTTACGTAAACTTTTATCACTGTACTATAAACGAGAAGTTCTTTTGAATATTTTTTAAATGGTGGCCGTTTAAAATTTTTTAATGTCTAATATCTCTAAACCCGCTAATTTTACAAATAAATTACAGGGAACCAAATAATTTACTTTGTTAATGATAAACACAATGGTTTATTAATCTTGTCTGTAGCTCAACGGATAACATAGATATTGACAAAAAACTTAAATTTCTTGGTAGTTGTCAACAATACCCAGAATTCTCCAGAAACAAATTTTTTTTTATCAAACAGAATAAATTTAACATTCAATTGATACAGCAATAAAATAAATAACAATCATTGCTACGTTTAATAAGGTTTACAGTAAATGTTCGAAAATATGTCCTTTTATGTCAATACATTTTGTAGCTCGCCTTCAATTGTTAGAGTTACTCTCCTCAATCCTTGATTTGTCTGGCAGCATCTGTAATACAAGCAATTAACTCTTCTCGTGTATTAACTTTTTTCTTATACACAATACTTTTCAGCCAACCCCACACGCAAAAATCTAACAGTGTTTTATCTAGTGATCATGGTGCCAGAAGTGAGGTCCGTCACGGCCAATCCATCGTTTTGGAAATGCTCATTTAAGTATGCTGATACAGCATGTGAGAAGTGTAGAGGCGCACCGTCGTGCTGAAAGTGTATGCAGTAATGGAACATCTTGTAATAGCAGTGGCAATTAATTGTTCCCTCTGGAATTAAAAAATAAATGTTTAAATTTAAATGTCCTGCGAAAATGAACTGTCCTATTAGTTGATCGTAAATTAGACCACACCATACATTTATGCTAAATCTGTATTGAATTATGTTAGATTGTGTTGTGTGGATTGACTTCTGCCCAAGTGTGTTGGTTGCGAAGGTTATTGATAAGTAAATTGAGCTTCATCAGTAAATAAAATTAATTTGAGCATTCGGTGGTTCATATTCAACCAATTGTAATTTTTCAAAGGAAGAGGCGGATATCTCGGTTGAATATTTAGCACTTTTTGATGATGGTAAGGAAACATGTTGTTACGAAGAGTCCTCCACACCATAGACTGAGAAACTCTGAATCACCGGGATAGACGTCGTGTACCAACACCCAGACTACATTGAGTAGTTTCGATATGGTTTCCTCCATATCCTCTTCATGGTGAGCACAACTTTGTGGTGAGTACTTATCCTCGGAAGGGTGCCCCTTTCTAATAGAGTACGAAATATTCCACTGTTAGTTTTATCAGTATGGATTCTGCGGTTAGGTAAACTGTTTTTATATTCTGTAGAAGCAGCCGTTGCATTTCCTTTACACATGCCTAAGATAAATACCATGTCTGCGTATTCCTCAGTCGTAAATAACAAAGCCATAGATGTCATATTACACAAATTAATATGTCGCTAAATTATAAAATAAACACATACTAAATTGCACTGCACTGTTTACAATAATTTAAGACTTTAACAAAGAACATTCACTAATGTCAAAAATGTATTGTTGACCATGATTTTTGCGTTATCAACTTAGGAAATCATAATTTACCTGATTCTGGAGTAATTCTGGGTATTGTTGACAACTACCGAGAAATACATTTTTCATTTTTTGTCAATATCTCTGTTATTCGTTGAGCTACAGACAAAAAAAAAAAAACATTGTGTTTATTATTAACAAAGTAAGTATTTTGGTTTCCTGTAATTTTTTTGTAAAGTTAGGGGTTTTGAGATATTTGACATTAAAAGTTTAAACTGCCGCCATTTTGAAAATATTCAAATGAACGTTCTGATATTTTGTACAGTGATAAACGGTTACACAACAAATAGGTATACAAAGTTTGAGCTCAATATCTTTTCTACTTTTAAAAATATTAAGTTTATATGAACTTTTTTCATTATTTTTGCTAGTGGAATCATCTCAGAAAGTGCTCGGAACTTTATGCAAATCACCCTGTAGTATATATATTTTTAGCATCTCTATTTTCTTTTAAATTTAACAGTTTAATTAAATATCAAAATCAGATAAAGGATGAAATAAGAAATAAAAACCGGTTATAATACATATCTAGTACCTTTATGCCTTATTAATCATAGGAAAATCAAAACCTGAAAGAAGAAAGATTTTTAAAAAGAGGATAGGATTAACAATTTATTTTTTTTTTTTTTAAGTAGAAAAGTTTCAGACACCAAAAGAATAGTGACTGAGAATAGTGGGAGTCCAACAAAGGGCCAAGATAGAAGATCCACAAATAAGCAAGACAAATTATAAGCGTAGTAAATTAATCTGTCTTGGTGAGTCAATTTACATACATATTTCCAAATCTTCATAACACAAATTGTAAAGGTACCGTTGTGCACATTTCATTTCCATCAACTGTGTCAAATAACTGAACTGTTTCATAAGTTATCCCTTATATATAATTTATTCATTATTATTTGTTGGTTTTTCAGTTTAATGGATATTAATGTTCATTTCAATCACATTTTTTTTTTAATACAAGATCATATAAGCTAGACGGCAGACATAAAAAGAATGCCAGATTTAGAAAATAAGTCTAACTTGCAAATTGTGTCTATCGATAGGTAGGTTATTAAAATTTATAAACATCTTGCTGTGCAGTACTGTATTTATATTATTTAAATCAGGTTGCCACTCGATCCTTTTTTAAAATTCAATTCCTAGAGAAGTCCTCTTTTCTTATACAACTTTAAAAGTCAATATTTTTGGGCCTGAACCATTATTACTTATTACTTTCATTTCACTATTACAGATTTTATTACTAAAAAGTAATAATAATGCATATTCTTGAAACTGTTAGTTAGATGTCCTAACATGCTATACATTATGGTTGCTTAACTGACTATCAGGGTAAAAGACTCCACGAGTAATCTCAAAACCGGCTGTATATATAGCTGCAAGTAATGTCCTTGGACTTATCCAGTCTTTTTTTTAATGGAGCAGATATACCACACTTATTTGACTGATAAAAATAAAATTTTAGATTGATGTGAATTAGATGATATACTGGGGTGTTTCTGCGAAGACTCAAACAGAAATCTCTGATTGCTCAGAATGAAAGCTTTAAATGGACATTTGGTCATCGGCATTACTAGTACTGGATGCCGATAGAAAGAAGTAAGTTTTGGTTTTGGACATATAATTAAATTCATTGGGCGAGGAAATCATCGCACTTAATCAACTTCTTTTTCTACCAGCTTTGAATTATTATAATCGCGGTGAAATGTGACACATCTTTAACCTTATGAAATTATTTCATGTCAATGGCTATCATACAATATTTAAACTGTTATATTATAAATATTATTTAATGTGCTGGTTTGTTTATTATTTTTTTAGGGCATGTTATCTATTAGAAAGTACTGATGAAATTAAAACTGCCACTTATCTATCAGCCTTTGCATTTGGGAATGATGACGGTGAATCTCGCAATATACTTGTGAAACTTCGGGCTCTTCAATGTCTTTGCGCTGTCACAAGTAACAACATAACTAAGCAAGTTACTGGAAGAGATCTGGCTGAAATTCGGTAAGGTGGTAATAGTTATGTTACTGTATATTTTACTATGGAAGTAGATAGAAGAGTAAGTTTAAGTTTCTCATTCAACTCAAATTACATCTGTAATAAAAGATTTTTAAGGACTTTACAAAAAGAATTTATTATCTGCAACTAAATTTTTTGTTTTATTTATTTTAGAAGACACATGCAACAACTGTTGTTTATATATGAGCTAGAAAAATTAGGCCTCGCTTGGTCAGCGGATAAATCAGAAATTGTCAGAATTTTGCTGAAACGTACCAATCCTCAGGCTGTAAGCATAGCTGCAGCCATTTGTAGAGAATTTAATCTCAATATCCCTGAATTCTGGGACAGTATTCTAGCTAGGATGGTAGCCATTGAAATGGTAAGTATTTTTTTAGGAATTAAAATGGGATGTTCTATTCTTTAAAATTGTTTTAAAAATTGTCTAATGCAATTCTGTTCTAAGACAACTGAACTTCAAATGATCTAGTTGATCTTCTAATGATTGAGATATGAAAATATTACCAAATTCATTTGCAACTTGTGGAGAGGTGTGCGACTACATTTGAATGTTTCCCAACAACTAATTATTATACTTTTTTTATATATTTTTATAAACTACTGCTAAGTTTGTCATGTTTGAATCACTTGCATTTAGCTTATAGTGGTAACTGTATAAGGAAGAAATTTTATTGCCTGCCAGCATCAATTTCACAGACAAATTGAAGGTATTTTACAGCAGCTGTTCCTATAACATACTACTAAAATTATATTAACATATTTTTGTTTAATTTTCCAGATTGAAGCACTGTGTCTAGTTTTACCAGATTTAACTCCATACAGTCATCTTCTAAACTCAGAAGTGTTCAAAAATGGATGGAATTTTGTTATTCTCACACCGTTATCGAAAGGTAAATGATTACTAATTTATATAATTTAAAAAAATTAATTATTTTATCGTGAAACATTAGCCCAAACTAATGAATGTGTATATAAATTGAGCAAAAATTATTTCACAGATGTTAAAATGTGAATTTGTATTAATTATAATGGATCATATAATTATAATTTATAAGGGATCTATCTTCTATTTATTTATATGATAGAGATCAATAGTTGTGGAATATTTTTGTTAAATCCAATCTCAATCATAAAAAAATGGTGCCTTTCAATCTGTTAAATAAAAATTTCCAATTTTCAATGCTGAGTCATTAAAAAAACCCTTAATTAAATTAAAACATGTTAAAAATTCATTTTACCTCCAAAATTTTAATCTATTAAACTGCTAAAGTATTTTATGTTTGTTTGGTTAAATTTATCTGATCAAAATGCTGTTTTTACTTATTATAATTATTTATTATAGTTTGTTTATTATAGGATTAGGTTACAACTGTAGACAGTTGAGAACCCATTATGTTGTATCCCTGTCAAACGAGGAAATAAAAAATATAAAATGTGCATTTTTAGGATTTATATGGGAAATGTTATTGAATAATGATGGATTGTTCATATTATTTGTATAGTACAGTACTACCTCGTTTATCCGGATCTCATTCAACCGGATGTCCGGATTATCCGGGTCGATCCGGAACAAAAAATAAAAAATTTAATCAAGGATAAAATAAAGCAAAAGCTTAAAGTTTCAAAATATTTTAATAATTACTGTATTTTGAATAATATTTATCCTTGAATATGGAGTTTCAACAAGAAATATCTGCTATTACATTAATGTTGATAAAAACATGATTTCCTCAACACTACAGTGTCGCCTTGAGGTATTAGGGCGGGTTGTTGATGCACTGGGAAGAGAAAGTGGAGGAGCAATGACCTCTGCGTCACCATCCCCCTACCCCGATGCGGCATGACAGTGACCTTGTCTATTGTCTATGCCGGTGGGTAGTCTATCACGTGCTAGCGACCGGAATACATCATTACCATATCGTGCTGTGCCGTGTTTAGTTTCTTTACATTTTTGATCGGATACGGTTAATAGTATTATATTCGTGTGTTAGCTTTTGTGCGTGGAAATGGCGACGAAATGAAAACGTAATGTGCTTACAATGGCCCAAAAGTTAGACGCATTGAATCATAAAGACAGGGCCGCATTGAAACGTCACACCCAAATTAAAACAGAGGAAGATAAATGACTTTTTTGTAAATAACAACTAAACCCTGTGCAAATTAAAAGCATGTGTAAATATTTCAGGTGTGTAAATAAAATGTTTTTCGTCATTTACAGTACATTGTGTAATTTCGTGTATTGTGTAAATTGAATAACTGTGTAAATATTGTGTTTTTTCATGACTTATAAATGGTAAGTTATCATTTTATATTTTATTTTATTTATCTTTCTATAATTTCGGATTATCCGGATTTTTGATTAACCGGATCACTTCCGGTCCCAATTAGTCCAGATAAACGAGGTTGTACTGTATAACTGTACAATTGCTATCATTTGTGTATTTAAAACTAATTCACAATGTTTCCAAAGTCTAAATCAACTGATAAATCTAGAACATGGGGAATGTTAAAAAACGCCAACAAAACCTAAAGCCACATTGTAAACTCACAGATTGTGGTCAGGAGAACTACACAACACATGACAAATACCTTGTTGACACAACAGCTGACCACTAGTCAACTGTCTAAACAGAGTATTCCAATAGTTTATCAAAAATACCTTGATAACTGGATTTGATTTATGCTCTTAAAACATTGTGTTTATATTGACATATATGATGGAAAATTATTGGTTAAACTTAATAAAAAAGAATGGTTAATTTTTCCATTCAAAGTGAAATGTTTAAATTTTCGTTGTACTGGCTTAGTCGAGTTTTGGTTTGAAGGAAAGAAATTACTGATCCAAATAGTCAAAAAATACACATTATCCCAACCCATAAATAAAAATATGTTTTTACCACACTAAAGTGAGAATATGTTAAACAGCTTTAAACAACACTTGTTAAATTTGAATACTGTTGAGTAATTCAAAATCTAACTTTATTTGAGGTTGTATCATATTTGGTTTAAAAGCAAGAAAACACAAATATTATTCAAGCTTTATTAAAAATCCTTGATAAATTTCTTCAGTACAAAATCAATAAATTAAATAAATAAAAATAAATTAACAATACTTATTTATTCTAATATTGCACTTACATTACATGACACAATACTCATTACATTTTATAAAATAGTAAAATGTTTACTATGTATGAGATTATTTGATTGGTTTACAAGAAATCCATCTTGGCACTTATTTTTCCATGACACTGTGTTGCTATTGAAGCTGTTTTATTAACCTACTGAACATATAGTTATTAATCCGCAATGTAGCGACTTAATTATTATAGCATATTTGCCAATAACAAAAAAAAAAAAATGTATATATGATATGTTTTACTATCTCTAAAACCACCAGCAGCTATTCTAAGGTAAATAAGGCAAATTTCTCTAATCCGTGGAAAATACTTCATCGGAGATTTAAAAACAGGAATCAAAAGAGAATTATAACTTTATAAACATTAGTATTCACAGCCTGTTATTACAAATTTCCTCCACCCTCCAATATTTTATGAAGAAGCTGTAAACTTTTACTCCGCCATACTAAATAAGATTATTAAAAAATGCCTTTGACTAAACTAATGCATACTGTTTACACTAATAGATTTAACCTTTATTGATTAAACTAGATCAAAGTGATATTTTGTTTATTGTTGATTACTAGTTTAACCATTAATGTTTCATCTTCAAATGCAAATACTTAATTTTCAGTTTAATCTCTCATTGTAGATTTCACCAATTTTAAAATTTAACAAGACACGAATTTAATTCAAATTACAAATGTGACTATATTTTACAGTTGAAATGAGAAAGAGCTGAATATTGTTTCATTATCAGGAGTTATGGTAATAGAAAGTATTATCAATATAAACAAAAATCTCAATATACTCATATATATATATATGAGTATATTGAGATTTTTGTATATATTTATATATATATATTTTAACTTATTAGACTATTTAATTAAATATACACTTTGTTTCACTTACATGTTTCTTATCTCTAACATGTTTATGCATGAATCCATGAGGAAAGTAAGTATTTCAAGATTTTTATTTACACTCACTCTTACTATATTGAAATTGTGCTCATTTTTATTTATTTTATTTTTTCTCCTCAAATTTAACATAAAAACATATGTCCCTTAATTTCACTGGAATTAAAAAAAGTTTTTAGGTTATAATAAGCTCAAACTGCAGATATTCTCAATAAAGAGAAATATTTAAGCCTGTATGAGAGTTCATCCCACATTGGATCATATGCTTAAATTTTTTAGTTAAAGATAGATTTAATAATAATTACTTTGGAAATTGCAAGCTGGAATAGTCCATTAGTGGAGTTCATACATCAATGGCTACTATCCAGAAAGTTAATAACTTAAGTAAATTTTATCATTTAAGATTTTTTATCTTTAAAAGAAGTGAACAAACACTGCAATGAGAAATTAAAATGAAAATGAAGTCTAGTATCCATAGATGAAATATTCATGTTTTCAAACTAATAATTGATAATAAGCAGTATTACTTCGATAACTTACAGGTAAATAATTATAATTAATGATATCACATTGAATTCGAGGCACACAAAACTGAAAATTAAGCTGGACCCTAATTTTAATAATTAAATCTGTCTCATGTAAATAAAAAAATCTAAATCATCATTTTAGAATAACAAAAATATTGGTAGATATTTAAAAATTACATTAACAAAAATTTGTAGCATAATAATTTAAAATATAATTAATTACATTGACTATATTTCTTTATTAATGAATCTTCATTGTTTATATTCTTTTTTAGCATTTATCACAAACATTTTCTGAAATCTTGATTACATTTATACAAAATCAATACAGTAAACCCCAGAACTGCCCATTTCCCTAACTCCCAAGTGGTTTTTGGCATTTTGTAAGCATATTTTCATAAATTTAAAACTGAAGTGTTTTTTTATAATTTACTTAGCGTAACCGAAAAATACATATTCATATGAAAACCAAAGGAACAATTTTTTTCTCCAACAATATTATTTACATTGACTTTAACACAATGTCCACAAATATTACTGAAATTCACAATCAACAACAATAAACAATTTTATACTGAATAAGAATATATTATATTGTTTTCTTAAATTATTTACAATATTTAACAAAAATAGTAAACTCACAAAAATATAAATGGTAATAGGAATCAGCTTTAAAAAAATAATGACTACCTACTTTTACGTATTTGGGTATACTCAACCCATATTATTAAATTTATAAATGTTGGATATCATATGAAAACCTGATTGTTTAGCTATTGAACTTTACTTAAAATAGTTGAATCAAATGATAATTGAGAGAAAAGTGACAGTGTAAATAAAAGCCTAATTAACCATTTAAAAAAATAGGTGGTTGGCAGTTCACAGGATACAAAAATCTTTATATTCATGATGCTTATTAAATTTAACAAAACACAAAAGTTGACAACCCTGTGGTGTAGAATCTTATAATTATATTTTTAACTCATAACACATAGAGCTAAAAGGTACTACTACACATGAATACACATAAAATTATAGAGCTGTTGTGAAGTGCAGTTTATTAATTTTAATATAACATCGATGGTATACATTTTATATAATTGTGAAGCATGGGAGATTTAGAAGAGCTCTGTTTGTATGTTTTTTTTTGTTTTGATTACAAATCACAAATTTGTAATAATTCACAGATATGGCTGTTTTAATATATAGCTTCATTTTGATGAGATTACTACATTTAATTCAAACCTCTCTTTTAAATTGAATTCGAGTATAGATTCATATTAAATTAATTTTTGAAAATTGTTGTTTTTCCCATAAAATTATATGGAGCTAGCTTTATTGAAATTAGTGCATGGTTACTAGTTGCCTAATTCAATTGGCCTAAATTAAACGTAAGTTTAAAAAATATCAGACTACAAAATTTTGACATTTAAACACATTCACTATACAAATTACCATTTTAATTTGTGTTTTTCAGTATCACAAATTTTGAATAGTTTTAAAATAGTAATTGTTATATAATTATTGTAACACCTCTGTCCGCATTGTTATTTGGAACTAAATCAAAGATTTTGTTTTAATTAACTCAAAACATGCTTAATTAACTACTATGTGATTTATCATGTGCATACATGTAATGTATTTAAAATTTAGTATGTAGTAAGTATTTTCATTTTTCTTTTATCGTTCATCATCACATAAAATAACTTTGTTATTATAATCCAAAAAAGTATAGTTCCATGAATGGACTAAATTATAGAAATTGTAAATATATATAATTCCAGATTCTAATACACATGGAGGATGTATTTGATTAAGGTTAGGAGTTGAGATTGACTCAGTACTTACTTTGTATATCTATCAAATACTTAGAACAAATTTAATTAATCTAAGTGAAATATCACATATTATTCTATTTCAATTTTTAAATCTTGTGTGCACCTAAAAAAATTAACTTTAAAATAAATAGATTGACAATGACACTGTGAGGCCAAAAAGTCACTCTCAACAATTTGGTGGAGAATCAATGGGTAATATTAGCAAATTCAATATTTTATGGTGTGAGAAAATGTGTAAAGTAGTTAATTTTTGTTTGTTTTAAAAAAAATTTATTTCAACCCTCAAAATATTGTTATTTGATATACTAATATTTTTAGGGGAAATATCCTAAAGAATTTTCCAAATTGGCAGATTTGAGATACTGAGAACCAGATGAACTTCCTTTAATTAATAAATAATCTGGTGGTTCCAAAGTATTATAAATTACATCTTCCTTGTCACCACTACTTGAAGAATTTGTTTTTGTACTTGAGAAGAGTGCTGCTATTTCTGCAGATTTTTTAATAGACATCACATCCGTTCTATCTTGGTCGTTATTTTGAAGAGGTGATGTAGAATTAGTTATAGAATCACTGTGAGAAGACGCTCCCATGTAAAGCACTCTTCCTTTAGGATCATGTGCAGAAACTACCAAAACTTTACGTTCCTGTTCTTTATTAATTTTGTTATTGTTGTTGGTTTTGTTGTGATGTTTAAACATATTGTAGTCTACAGCAAGATTATCTGAGCTTGAACTTCTTTTTTTAGAAGTTGAAGAATTACTGCTAGAAGAATGATACTCAAATTGTGGTTGATAGGAAACTGACTCTGACCTACGCCTTGAAAAGTCATCATATTGTTCAATTTCAGAATCAAAAGTATCATATTTTTTGTAATGATCATTTTGATTCCAAAATGGTCCTGTAGGGGTTAGTGGATGTCTTTGTATTCGAAGAAATTCCAAACTTTTTGACGGTTGTAATCCAACTTTACTACTTTTTGATGTTCTAACTTCATATTGTGTTTTCGTATCATTTTTCTGCCACGCTGTGGTCGGAGAATTAGCACGAGAAAGGCTAGACTCTGAAGCAGCAAAACCTTGTTGTTTGAGTTGTTCAAAGACTGATGGATGTGTTTCCTGATTACAATAACATTTCTCACTTTCAAAACAACTGTCTGTGTCACAACTACAGGATGACAATGATAAATTATTTTCTTCTTTATTATTGGTAATATGTTGAATTTGTTCGTTGTTTTTATTTTCAACTATTGAACAATAACATTTATCAATGGAGATACATGTGCATGATTCACTATCATGACTGCATTCGCTACAGGTAAAATATTCACTTGAAGGTTCGTTCAAACAGTTATCTTGACAAATGACTTTATTTCCTTGCTTTTTATTTTTTGCGTCATTTTTATTGTGTTGTAGCAAACTAAACAAATCTTGATCTTGCAAAACTCTTCTTGGAACTGAATTTTGTTGCGAAATCTCTTGATTTTGACTTAAATATTTGCGGCTATTAATTTTTCTTCTTAAGGATTCTAAATAAATTTGATCTATTTCTTCAGGAGTTTTTCTGTTGCTCTGTTTTCTGTTACCTGCTTGAGAATTTAATTTGCTAGAAGGCATTTTGTATGAAAAGTTAAATGGACTCATATGATTTGACTTTAATGTAGATTGATTTGATGGTAAAGTTCCACATGATGGGAATAAAATTGATGTAAAATTACTAGTTTTTTTCCGCGATGATTTTAATTTTGATACTGATTTACGAAAAGCTTTTCTTAAACCACCAGCAGCTGTAAATGTTTTTTTCAATTTGCAACTATTCCTCCGTGACATTTCTTTTTTCCTGTTTTTTTGACGATGCATAATTGCTTTACTCCTTTGATACAGTTCATCTTTTGTTAAAGTAACAGCTAGTTTTAACAAAAACTCTTTGTATATAGGCTTGAGATCATTGAAAGACATTCCATCTGAGTCTACTATTGCTGCTAAAATATCTTCAATATTATTTAAACCTTCTTGTAGTTGAAATTCATTAAATAGTTCATTTAAACCTAAAGGACTTCCTAAACTATTTTTCCTACACAGGGCATTTCCCCCAGCAGTGGGACATCCATTTGATCTCCTACTATACCGAGAACTTATTGGTCCTCCAGCATTGAGAAAACTTCTACTGTGAGGTATTGCAATTTTCGTTAAAATATCTCCACATTCTAATCCATCACTGTTTTGTCTTATTGACTTTGATCTAGTAAGCCTTGAGAATTGATTTCCATGCAGTCTTCTGTCGTATTGTCCAATTTCACCGTTTCTAAAGTTATAATTTTGACGTCCCAAATCAGTTATGTCATTTGAACGTGCAATAATATGTTCACCATGTATATTTTCTAAAACTTTGTTTCTTGGTTTGATTCTTCTAGGCGGTCTTATTGGAGGTGCTTTATTTCGACCTGATCTATAAAATATACTGTTCCTTTGGATTATGTTCGATGGGATAAATTCTGAATCTTCGCCAATGCTTGACGCTCCAATACTTCGAGAAACACTACTCAATCCATTCTTATGTCTTATGTTTGGTCTTTTCTTGTTATAACTGTGCTTGCTTGGATTTTTACCCACTGAGTTAAGTAAAGTCTTGTATAAATTAGCTGCCATCACAATGGCTTCTTCAGAACTTTTGCAAACAAATCCATGACATTCGAGTTGGCGAGAAATACCCGTTTTTCTCATAACAACTGCAAAAAGTGGAGTATGGTCATCATAAGAGTCTACAGAAAAGTAAGGTGCTTCATTTGAACTAACTTTTTGGAATAATGTAACTTTATCTGTGCTTTCGGCATCTGCAATCAATGGCATGAAGGCATATTCTAACCCAAACTCTTTCCCATGACCTAGACCTCGAGGTCGACAAACAAATTTGATTGCCGCCCAAACAGCAATAGTAGGAAAAGGATTTACCTGTACAGCTAATTCATGATTTTTTGAATAATGCAATACTTTTAAACCACTATTTGAAATTGATAAAGAGTCCTTTAAATGTTGGTTGTCTTTACCTGATTGTTTATACTTTAAATACAAATTTTTAAGTGGTTTTTGTAAACCTTCAAGTGTTGTTACCTTATCAGCCAAAGGTAACGAACCAAGATAATCTACAGAAAAAGAAAAATTTTCAGTCATAGATTTGTGATTATCTCCAGTATCAGATTCAGAAGTTTCTACATCTGCAAACATTCTTTCAATTTGCGTCTGAACCATGTTTTTAACTACAGTTTTATTATTATTCTCTAAAATTGTATGTGCATCATTACCATTAATTAAAGAGATTGCTCGTCTTGCTTTTGTGTCATTATAATATCCATTTGTACGTCCAATGTCTGTTTGAGAAGTTGAAATCATTGAACTAGTATCACTAAACATGGCATCAATACGTTGCTTAAAAATGATTGAACTAGAAATTGTGTCTTTACTAGAATCATATGTATTCTTGTAGGGTTGTAAATGGAAACCAGAGTTAGTAAGATCGGATACTGTGAATAACGGGTTTGATTTGTACCCTGTCATATTTGTGTTTTGATTTTGATTGTTACTGTGTGCCACATCTACATTACTATAGTTATTTTATACAACTATCATTTGGTAGACGTTTTGGATTTGGATCTGGAACAGAATAAAGATAACATTAGTTAATTTACATTATAAGTAGTCTATAATACGCAGAACTTCTATGTACAATAGAACCTGCTTAA